>OZ002742.1:176767571-178202142 GCA_963924295.1 Dioctria rufipes | reverse complement strand
GGTTTTTTCTTTCTTTATGTTAATTATAAAAATGAAGTGTCCGAGCTCGCCCAACCGATTCCAATGAAATTTTGTGTATGTGCTTGGTTGGTTCCAGCTTGAAATATAGGATAGTTTTCGACACGATAGATGGCGCTGTTGTCGAGATCTAAAAAATCGGCTGAGAACACGTCGACTTGGAGAGCTGAAATTTTGTACACGGTGTTTTCATAAAAATTGCAATTACAAATTCAAAAATAAACCAAATCGGACTACCACTTTTTGGTGTTGCCATAGAAGAATTTAGGTTTTCACTGTATATTTGGAAACTGTCTCATGCGTCGACGTAGAGAACTGACATTTTGTATACGGGACTTTCTTAAAGAAAATTTTTAATTAAGTTCAGATATGGGACCAATCAGGCAACTCCTTCGTAGGGTTGCCATGAAAAAATTTGCTACGTGGTGTTTTCATAGAAATGGTAAATAAAATTTCAAAAATAGACTAAATTGGGTTACCCCTTCGTAGTGATGCCATACACAACTTTTGTTTTTAACTATGTACTTGGTAGCTGCCTGAGAAGGTTTCGATGTCGAGAGCGCATATTTTGTACACGGCGTTTTCATAAAAATTGCAAATATAGTTTAAAAATGGGACCATACCATACCAAAATTTTGTGTTTACTATATATTTGGGCACTGCATTGGAACGCGTCGACTTAGAGAGCTACACTCTCCTACGCATATGATTGTATGCACGCACACTCATACACGCGCAAACATACATGCGTACAGATAAAGAGTGAGACCCTAGAGTACGGAATCGTGCGATCGAGTCAAATAATAGCTTAGATATTATTTATCTCTAACCACTCCACCCCATTTCTTTCCATTCGAAAGTTTTGTTTTAGAAAACAATATTTATGTTCATTTTAAAATGTATACCACAATTTTTTTTTTTCATTAAGCCAAGCTAAGGGGATACCGTATGTTGCAAGGCACAGCGTGGCATGAAAGAGATAGAGAAAAGAACTAGTGAACGGGGGAGAGTGGCAAGGCTGGTGACGTATGTCACCCTTAAACTTTCGCACAATGTATGCCGGAGGAAAGACAGAAGACGTTCTACATTCCCACGGTTCGAGATAAAAAAAAAGGATCACGGAATTTTCCTGAACGGTCGAAAGTGGTTTGAAGAGTAAAAAGATGTGCGCGGCTTACAGCGCGCGTATTGTTTGCAGGAATCATTTTGGAAGGGATCAAACTAGATACCTATTTCATCAGAACATTAACCATATGCGTGTAACGATAAAGGAACGAAAGGCATCCAACATTGCGGCGGTGCTCGAGTGAATCGATCTAATAAGTTAATGCCAAACCGCCAATGAGCTTGAAGACTCACTTTTGAAAAATGTCAAATGAAACTAGGGCTGTGTGACCAGCCCTGGCAAAGATATGGGAACGCAGATATGGGAATCGTATTTCATTCTAGGATTGATGTAAGACTTGCAAAGCAGCACTAGATTTGAAGGACTGGAATATTTCTTACACCTATTCAGAAATCCAAGACATTTTAATGCTTTTGTGGCAATAGAGAAAACGTGATCTGTTCAGCGCTTTACTTACAGGAAATATTAATGCCAAGAACGCATAAAGACGGTGTATTCTAAGTCAGTGGTCCTTTAAAAGAAACGGGAATGCAAAAATTATCGTCTTGTTTTAAAGAAATGAGACCGATTTAGGACTTAGGCAGGCCGCACACTGCACAATCACCAACTATACTCGGTGACTAAAAAGTCAGTTGACTTTCCTCGTTGCACGCAACAGCGTTCGGTACCGCAAACTACTCTATTTTACGTCAGTCTGCAACTAGAAATCAGAACAGAGTTGGCGACGGGCAACTGACTGAATCGAACCGACTGTTGTCCTCAGTCTGCATCAGCAACCTTAATATCAATCAGTTGATTGTTGTTGATTACTGCCACCGCAAGTAAAGGTTTTTCTTTTGTTAAATCGTAATAAAGTTTGTCCTGACTAAAGTACATATTTCTATAAACATTTTAATAATACATATAATATTTACAGGGTGAGATTTTATTGCTTTTCTGAAGAGAACATTCTGAAAATTTAAAATGGAAAAAATTCGTATTATTTGTGAATTTTCTCGAAACCGTCAGAAACAGCTTTGATGAAATTTTCAACTTTTAAGTAAAGTTCGATTTGTTTCAAAAACATTCATATCTAAGTAATTATGTTTATGCTTGGAAAAAATGGATGAATTTTTTCACATACTTTTTCTTGATATCCTTCTTCTTCTTCTCCTTCTCTCCAACCACTAGTAAATTACTACAGGGTTTATGTTTCTTATTGCAATTTTTAAATCAGTTTCCTAGTATTTTGCAACACTGTGAAATTTTAACGAGAACCGAAATACCACTCAAATTCATCGTCCTTTACTGGATTAATAAGCTGACAGAAGACGATACAATATGCGCGCATGTTACGATAGTCAATCAGCAACGATTAAAAATCAATCAGTCGTTGACAAGTCAGCGATACGATTCACTTTGCCTCAAGCGGGGATATTATCAAGGTCGTTATTCAATGATCTAATAATGCAATCTCGTTTGACAAATGTGGTACTCCATCTGTACGAGCGGCGGCACAGGCTTGAGATAGTAAATTGAGCCGTGATTAAACAGTGGTCTGAATAATGAAGAGGGAACCGACTGAGATGGAGTATTTATCGGGGAGAGATGTTAGAAACAAATCTATTAAATTCTCTTTATATTCAGCAGTAACGCACCCGGCCTTGGAGGGGGGGAGGGCAATAGTGCCTAAAGTCGCGCCTTGCGCTCATCTGAGCACTTAAGAATAGCTATTATATATTTAAACCTTTCATTGTATTTTATCGGACTTTGTAATAATATAAATATTACATTTTATCCATAATTTGTAAACTATTTTAAAAAACTAATCTTCTGGCGGGGTTGCGGTTACGTTCGCCCCCTCCCCCCACGGTGCGCCCCTGATCACCATCTCCAGCTGTATCAGGAATTCGCGTCTGTGAATCCAGTAGCTGTAACAAATTAAAATATTGACAGAAGAGTCCAGCAAATCGGCCTACAGGACTTGTGGTAGAAGAATTTCTGAGCCACGGCATGTTATAGACATTAAAATCGCCTGCCAGGATGATTTCGGAAAAGTAAAAGCCAAATGGTCAAAATTGTTGCATATATTGTCAAATATGGATACGGTGTCGTCATCAGACATAATTATTTGGGCTGCGAAAAATGAAACAGAAGTAGATGATGTGGCTGTGCAGTTTGAACCTAATCCAGATGTAATAAAACTCTGGACTTGCGTATATATAAATCGATTCCCCTATGTGCAGAAAGAAGAGACAACCATGCTGTAACCAGGGATGTGATACTGACTAATATCAACATCAGAAACAAACTTGATTTCACTTAGTGCAAGAATTTGCGGATTTTTTTATTAACGGTGACAGTACACCGAAGATCGATTAGCGTTATTTTGTTGTTGTTGTTTTATTTTCTTAAATACAGAATCTTGGGTGTGAGTATAATTACATATATCCGGAACTATTTTAAAATAACTAAAATGGGACATCCTTGAAACATTAGCGTGATAAGAAAAAATATTTTCTCGATTTTTTTTAGGATTAAATGTAGCACACATTTCTCATAAATACACCGGTAAGAAATGGGTTGCATTTAAATGGTACAGGTATCCTCTTAAATTATATTTCCAGTCACCTGACGTGATTAAGTTTTACAGATGGTGAACTGAATAAAATGCTTTCTCTCATGGAACCATTGTTTCTTGCCTGCAGGAGAAAAGCTCAGAGCACTCGGCTATATCTTGCATTAAAAAAAAAAAATTTATTTTTTTTTTATATTTTTGTTTTTACAACAGTATAGCTATAAGATTTGCAAGACCTCACACCATTACTGTACTGTTTAGAATTTATGGAAGTGCAAAATCCTTCTGTATACCACAGGTGCACGTAAAGACCACACGTAACATGTAACAACTATTTTCAGCACTTCCATTAGACTTTTCTGCAGGGATATTATCACATAGACACTGAGTTTGTAGATATAGAGTAATTCTGGCTACAACACCACAATACCGATGGTGCCTTATAGGATGAAAGGGATATAGATGTTTGTATATACTCATCCTGCCTTGAAAAATGTCTTGTTTACATTTATATGGTATATGAGAGTCTTAACGAATAGGTAAACAGCTGTCAATTGCTCTACATACCTGTCCAAATGCAGCTCTATGTGTTTTGTGACAAAGGACAGGTATTACACTTTACCTAAGTCTGTGGCTTTCATTTGAACTGTATTTTCCTTGGAATCAACGACTCTCTATAGAGAATACCGCGCGTGATTGCATAGAAAATATCAAGGCACCAACATCCATTTCATGCCACTTGAAATTGACATAGAATTAAGTGCTGTAACATACTATGGACCAGGATACCAGATATTTTACGTTAAAAGCTTGTTTCAAAGGTGGACCAACTAAGTCTTTTATGTATGTGTATATATAAATGTATATCTATGTATACTTACCAACTACGTTTAGGTAAACTGAATGTCCTATAGGTGGAGTAGTTGATATTTGACACTCGTAAATTCCAGAGTCCTTTCTTTGTGCGTAACGTATCCGTAGCGTCCAGTCTTCTGCATGCGGTGAGTGCATCGCTTCAAAGCGTTGATCTGATGTATATGTATATCGTCCTACTGTTAGTAAATGTATATCTCGATGACGCACCCAAGAAACCTGTAAAGAAAATACAGAGAGAATGTGAAAAAACAAAACCTCAAAATCCTGTTCTAAGGAAAAATTTTGGATTTGAAAAGAATATTTTTCCTGCTTGATGTAGTCCTTGTAGTCGTTTTTCTATCACAAACTCCTAAATTTGTCCTTATCATAGTGGTGTGCTTTTGAAATGGTCATTTATATGTACTGAATCGGAGCGGAACGAAAATAAATCGTCTTTGAATTTAGATTTACGTGTTTTCATCCTATGGCCATGGCTATAAATGGTTCAATGGCATTTAGGGTTTTCCTTTTGTATCAAAAGGCACTCGCCTTTCATGGGTAGGGACAGCTCGGTCTGATTAGCTGATGAAGGATTTTTAGACGTTTTCACATAGAAAAATGGATCACAAAAAGGGACTTTGCAAGTAATCCCTGGTATTCATTCATTGAATATAAATTTTTTAGGGCACTGGATATTTTCTTTTTCTGGTTATTTCTATCATTCGTATGGTATTCGTATGGGGGAAGACAGTTGCATTTGATATAAATGGAAATGTAAGAAAAACATATTTGAAATTTAAAATAGATTTGTTTTTTGTTGTATTAAGCAGAAGTATTCAAATAGAGAAATAATAGTGATTTAGTTTGTATATAGAATAGAATAGAATACATATATTTTCAAAGACATTTTACACAAGTTATGACAATTTTAAATACGTACGTAATAAACTAGGGAAAATCATAGTAAATTGGAATGAACTATGAGCATATAACAAAAAGGTAAAATCATGAACTGGAATAATTCTACAAAGCTGAAAAAAGACATTTAGTAGTGCACATACACCACTGACATGTACATAAATGGACTGACTGATCACCTGTTTCATGTGGCACCAGTTTTGATTTCAGAAAGTATGCTCTCACTATCAATAGCTGCGTTTGTTTATATCTGTGATCTGCTCCGGTTCAATTTTATGTACGTAAAGCAACAAGAATGCGTGATCCATTGTTGTTGTTTTACGTGCATAAAATTGAACCGGATCAGATCAGACAGATAAAAAAGCGCAGCTAATGCTGCCAACTGCCGTAAAATGGCGCTATATTTAAATTATTTTGGAAGTGTTTTTCGCAAGGCTGTTTTGGTACGAAAGTTTTGATTACCAAGTTGCCAGCGCTGAACTTCAAGCAATTTCTCGTTGTCAATCGTTACAGTTCATGGGAAAGTATGCTCTCATGGAAAGAGACACGAATATGAAAGTGGTGAAATTTGCTTTCATGGATTTTTGGTTCAACGAGCAGTGCATTTATATACATACGAGTGGTGTATAACTGTGTACCCACTGACAGGTATAACATGAACCGCTGACACCAATGAAATTGCTTACATTATCATGGGATCACTTTTATATAGTTGTCTCTTTTTGGTTTAACGAATGGATTCCACTGAACTTGAAATATTTGTACTACTTTCTCTGACCCTCATATAGCTACTTTTACTTTGAAATTTGTTGAGCTTGTAACATGACTGTTAAAGCGAAAATGAAACTTAAAATTAAAACAGTTTTCACACCCCTGCCAACAAAAGTGTGGACCTATATGAAATAAAAGATCAAGCAGTCTATGTTATACATGTCAGTGTGTGTACGCTATAGATTTCATCTAGGGCTATCTAGGTTATAAAAAGGAGAAATCAAGAGCAAAATTAACTAGAAGGCTCTGAAATATTAAAATAGATTTCTTTTACAAAAAAAAAAAGAAAAGGAAAATGTCATTTAAAAACCATCCAGATGGAAAAACTAAATACAGCTTAGACAACATCCAGTAGTACTATGCAGAATTAATTACAATACGAAGGATAAAACAGAAGCAAAAATATATGATTTCATCGTTAAGATGTCATTTTAAACAATACAGGGTGTTTCCCACTAGGAGGTCAATAGAGAAAGAGGTGATAGTACTCAACTAGATGAATCAAAAATTGTATGGCAGAGAGAGAGGGCAATATCAACCGTTTAATAGTTACAGGGTGATTAAGAAAAAAAGCTAGTTTTTCACAAAACACACTGTATATTACAAACTACAGCGCATATGGTTACAGTTAAGAGCTCATTGCATGTATGGCCTTTCCAACGACTGCTCAACTAGCCCCACATCCCTCACCCATCAAGAATTATGGTTGTCTAAACTAAAAATTTCGGATTTTCTTACCTTTTTTTTAAAATTTAACCTCTATTATTTTTGCAAAACGGTCATTAACATAACTCTTTTTTATAACATCTGTAAACTGCAAACTCTCCTCTTTGAGTTGACTTATTACACCCAATGTGCTATCTGAAGTCCTTTAAGAGTTATTAGCTCTAAATCTATTCTCAAACTTATTTTCAAACCTATTCACAAAGATAATTTGTTCCCTTAGCAGATCATTTAAAAAAATATCGTCTAATTTCGGTGTGAACTGAATAGGCTATCAGTTAATAACTGTTTAACGGTTATAACTAGGACATACTTGTAGTAGGTCAAATTAATGAGGAGAGTTTACAGTTTACAGTTTTAATAAAAAAAAAAGTTATGTTAATGCCCGTTTTGCAAAAATAATAGAGGTTAAATTAAAAAAAAAAGGTAAGAAAATCCGAAATTTTTAGTTTAGACAACCATAATTCCAGATTGGAGAGGGGTATCAGTGTAATCCTTCAAAATTTTGTTGTACTTCCTGTGTTAATGCTTCATTATTTATACCTTCCTCTTACACTATCGTTACAGTAGACATGCATAAGATTCTTCTTAGCTCTACAGCGTCTCCCAAAAGATTCAGATTCATATAAACGTGAAAGCGCGGTGATATTTTCGCCACCCAAAAGTTACTAGTCCCAGGAACAAAAAGTCACGCTGCTGTCATGTCATTTCATGCGTGCTTTACATTAGAGCCGAGTAAAATTGATGGTGGTGACAAAACAATTACGTGACTAAAAGTCTTCAGTGCGTGATAGGTCTTAACATAGTCTACATTAATATTCCCGTTGATAATCCAAAGTATTTTTGAAAATGATTTTTATTAGGGGTTCCCATATCCTAAAGTTCCCAGGACCCCCACTTGGCTAAAGACTGCTATGTGAGTACAGCGTGCATTACAATTCCCAGAACGACTTGCAGAAGAATCACTGTCACAGAAACCATATCAGTTAAATATCTAGGAGTATTTTAAAATGTGACACTTGAATTAGTGTCCGACTGAGAACGCCCCATGTCCATTGATGGATTAATTAAGGGATTGAATAAGATACGAAAATTTTAAACTTACCAGAATTATGTAATATAAATGCGCATATATCGCAGCTATAGTATCTGTCTTGTTTTGTTTATGTTTTTAGAAAATATTCTCTAACAAAGCATACAAAAATTTATAAAAGTGACATTAATCACCGAATCCCAAATAATAAACGATCCTTTTGATAACCTGTCAACCACTTGACCTACTTAAGTAACTTACTTATAACAGCTTGCGGGTTATTTATAAATTTAGCTCTCCTGATATTGATGAATTCTATGGAAAATCTATGGGAAATGCTGACTTTTCTATAGTAACCTTTTGTCTCCTGACCAACCAGCCGGCATTATACGTCCACCTACTAACAAAAGGTGACCTTTTTTTCTGAATGACGCAATCATATAGCCAATTGGTAATCCTGTTCGGTTTTGTTTATGTAACCCTTTTATAAGCTTGACTAGATAAAGGGGATATATAATCGGCTGACAGTTGAGAAAGAACCTTTCAATCTGAAATGTTATCTGGGACATTTAGATGGGGGACGATAGGACCTTTTTCCACCTGTCCCCTGAAAGCGTTGAATTGATTATCATATGTATTTCGTCTGTAAAGTTGTAAAAGAGGGTCTCCTTCTTATTTGATTTGTCTTCTCGAAAAAACCAAAAAACAAAATAAAATAGAAGCAAAAAATAAATAAATAAACTGACACTTAACTGCATAAAATGTGCCCAGACTATTTCGCTTAATATTTATTCCCATGGGCGATTTCTTTCTATACTGCCCCCAAGGAATAATAATTGACAGGAAAAGGAAATTGTTCCTACAAACTTCCGCATATTGAATTTAGGTCTCTCTTCTTCTCCGGGACGACAACTTGTTTGATGAGTAAATAAGGGATTAAGTAACGTCACCAAAACATTTCGATATTACTAATCCACACAATGTGGAGGTTCAAGAGGATATCCACTGGTTGGATATACAGTGTGACCTTAATTTTGTTTTCATAGAAAACAGTTCACAAATTGGTCCCCTCGAATTTTTATCTCATTTTTGATTCATGGGTAAAGGGAACGCAATTTTAGAGAAATATTTTGACCCTTACTAATTGCTTTTATTTGGAATATATTAAATGAAGTTAATGTCTCCGAAATGGTCAATGGTCGGCTAGACTCAAGTTTATATTTTAATTTTTAGACATAATTGGGACCGGTAGGAGTCAATTGAGACACATATTTTTCACTTGCGACATCATGATAATTGCACTCAGGGTTAAGTGTAAATAATTGAAGACTTTATTCAGTCCCGTTTATACCTCTCTTAGCTTTGCAAAGCCAATGAACAACAGCTAACTTGACTTGAGGCGATTAAGAACGTATTGAGGTTATGTTATTTTCAACATATCGTACTAAATAGACAAATTATGATAGAGTAGAGTAAGGAAAAGACCCAACTATAATCAGATTAAACAACTTAATGTCAACACAAACTTGCTGACGCTGATGTTTCTATGTATATTTCGCTAACTTTCGCTAACTTTCGCTACATCGTATGAAAATTCTCATGGCTAACATCAATGAATTTGTGGTAAACAAACTTTTTCCTTACTGTTTTGTAATTCACTAAATTTAATTATTATGGTCACAGTTTAATTTGATAACTTTAACAATATTCTCACAGTCATGTAATCCCATCATAGTTGATCCTTAGCTCGTCTTTTGTAGTTAATGTTATCATGAAATCAGAATTATTGTGGAAGTTTTTAGACATTGATTTCGTTCGTATTTGTTAGATAAAACAATTCTCAACAGAATCCAATAATCTAAGACCATGTCGTTCTCAACCCAAGAATTTCCCTTCGTCTATATTTTTTTTAAATTATTTTCGTGAATTGATTATAGTTAGAAATTATGTGGGTATTAAAAAGAAAATAATAAGTAATTTAATTTATGGCTGGTTTGGAAAGGTTTGGAAAATTGATTTTTGTGGTTAGGGATCTTAATGAACTGTAATGTCTTGGCTTGAGATAGCATTATACCAAATAGCAAAGACTTCCCTCAAGTAGGAAGGCAATAACTCCAATGTGGCGTGCTGGAGTTCAAAGGAATCCTTCATTGTTTTGATAGCTCTCGCAGCGTTAATGATTATTGATATACTGCTGGATTTCAATTTTTCTTTAGCTTAAGGGGGGTTGTTATTACTGAAATCTTAAAAAACACGGAAAGTTAATACGACTTTGCGTCAAATCTGTGCATATTATCATGATTAAAATACCACGTAGTTTGAGAAAAAGCATAAACTTAAGTAATGACGTGTCAAAAATAAAAATTTTGGGATTTTTTATGTACATATGTAATTAGCTTTAGAAAATTCTCAAATTCATGAAATTTGCAAAGTTTGGTACATAATAACGTAATAATGGTACATCAAGTAGATAAATATGCACTTGAGTATGGAAGATCTAGAAGTGGAAGAGGAAGTGACGGAGAGAAAACTAGTAAAAAAGTTTTGGTTACTAATATATTTTGGTTTGAAAGTTGCTATTTTCAGAGACGAATAACTATCACAATTGTGATATTATTGGAAAAAAGCTCAATTTGTAACAAAGATCGCAACTTTTTCTGTTTATTTTGAAAAACTCAAATTGTTTAGTACAATGATAAAGGAAATAAAGTTAATAATGTTAGCCCTGCTAATGACAAAAATTTCTTGTTTTTATATATTTTGCATACAATTTGGCGTTTTTAATTCATTTCATCACCGTCAGATGGAATTATGTGCTTTCGGAAAGCATTAACTTGTTTTGAAAGCTCTCCAGCGGGCTGTAGTGTCGAGGCTCGGAAAGTGTATGCCACCATTTTCTGTATTGGTTATATAGTATGAGTGAAGATTTCGCGGAATATTTTAAGTTTTATCATTGGTAATTTCTTATTTTTGTTTGGGAGGCGAGAAATTATTTTGGCAGTTCTATTTATAACTTATTTGTTTCTAATTGTGAGTAACTATTATTTAATCATAGGACGTGTTAATAAAATTCAATCCAATAATTATGGAATAAAGAAGAGAAAACTGAATGTTACTAGGTAAGTAAAGTTTTTTATATGAAATATATAATCCTATAAGGCCGTTACACAGAAAATTGACTAATTTTGTCTAAATTTGTGAACGGACTCTTCGAGTTTGATGAAATTTCACAGAAAGGTTGACAATATTGAAATTATCAATTTTTTGTTGCGATCCATATATGATTGAGATACGGTCTTTTGAAATTAGAAAAATGTGTGCTTAGTAGATGTAACTTTATTATCGTATCTCCATTAAATAAACGTTATTTATTTTGTAAAGCATTGAGCTTTCCGAGAAAAATTAATCAAAGTCATTTTTCTGAAAACTTGCTTTCAAGGATAATGGATATTTCGGTTATCATTGAAAATCTCAAAATGTGCAGTCCCGATATTTTTTATTTTATTGTCTGGAGCTTAATATCTAATGGGTTTTAGTGAAGCTGTAGAAAGCAGAAAATGGTTGTTGGTAAAGTTCTTTGGTTATCTAGTTAAAAAAAAAATGGAAAAACTGACATAGTGTGAACATTGCTAAAATTATATAAAACATTACATCTCGGAGTTTTCGGAAGAGTTTTATTTGATAAGCGGCTCAATAAAATAAAATTTGCCCAATCAATAAATGATGCTAGGCAAATTATAAGGAAAAGTGTCTGACCAACAGCACACATTTCGTTTTATAAGTTCCAAAAGAAATCTATGAAAAATCCGATAGCAAATCTAAAATCTCGCTATGCAGATAGCCGAAAGGCTTTAGAGTACAATGTACACGAATACCACAGCATCATATAGCTTGCCATGTACATTTAGTGATTTTTTCAATTTTCAAATTGCATACAGAAATCGTGAGCTTTACTTTGGTGGCAACCCTCCTTAAAAACTTATTAACATATACATTGCTTGTGAACCAGGAGCCTGGATAAATTTGCTTTCTTTTTTAATGACACCCAGATAAGCTTATTTTTCAGCGTCTATGTTTTCTTGCCTATCAAAAGTCATTACTACTTCAATATGGTGTGGAAGAAACGGATTTCACCTGCAGTACCACCATTGTAGCTATTGTTCTTACGACCATCAAGCCGACATAGGGTCGACTTGTGGCAAGACTCCAGACTCCTTTCCGGAATAGCACCCGTTCAGGCTGGCATAGGGACAGTCCAGACTGAAGAGATATACTCTCCCAACAGATCGACATTAAGGTAACTCCAAGTCTCCATCAAGCAGACTAGGGGCCTTCATAATCTTTTCAAGTGCAGAAGCTGATCACCCTTAATATGGCTGCTTGTCGAGCAATCGATCGACTAGTAGCCATGTATCCAGGACTGCACCGTTTCCTGGGGCAAGCGGGAATTCAAGTCTTGAATTTTCTGTATTAAGCAGGCATTCGAGACGTTGCCGCCGGCAGTTAGTATTAAAGGGATCACAGTTTCCTGCATTAAACGGGCATTCAATACGTCGCTGTTAATGTATAGTATTCAAGCAATCAGTTTCTTGCGTTAAGCAGGCATGCAAGACGTCGTAGTTTATATTCAAGACATCAGTTTGCTACATCAAACAGTCATTCAAGGCGTCGCAGTTTCCTCTTATTGAAGACGTACTATTGGGGACACCCAAAGACGAAAAAAAATATTTCTTCAGCAAGTTATTCTCTTTAAAATGATACCAAAATCATTGAATTCGCTTACTTATTCTGGAGTTTTAAAGGTAGCTCTATACAATGACATTTGAGGAAACTTTGAATTAGAATACCCCGCAAAGTGGACAGACGAGGATAATACATACTCTTCTATAATCCTTCTACAAACATTTTAACTTAAATAAATTGAAAAATTCCGTTGGTGCAACCGAAAGTGATTGGACTATTTTATGTGAAATGACGCAGTACACATATAAAATTATCAACAGTGTGATGAATTTTTCACAAAATTGTCATCAATAAATGAATATATTCATTCTGAGGCAACCATCCCCCTCCCCCACCCCTAAGTTTATATTTCCTCTTACAAATGGTACCTACACTTATTTATTAAATCATAAAAGCTTAGTGGCACTCTTAAAACTACGTTCATACCAACTAGAGTAACTAGCATTATGCTATTATGGAAAAACTTGCGGTGAATTCTTCTCCAGAGAACGAGACACTCACCAAAATGTGATTAGAATATTAATGATGTAATTATTTTCTGCAACCTGTGCTGCACCGGGATACTTCTTCCAGGAAAAGCTGCTCTCTCTTGACGGTGAAAACTGAATTTCCGGAAAATCTTTAAAATCCCCTGTTGCATATTAGAAATTATTAATGTGCCCAAGTTGAGCAACAGGGATAAATGGGATGTGCTTATTAATTTTGTGGTTTAGTTTTGTACGTCGAATTATGTACGCTTCAATTTAAAGCTTTGCATTTTTCATGTACTATAAATAAAAGACTCAAAACTTTTGCAAATAGATTCAACTTTATGTCAAATTGCACTCACTTTGGGGTATTATTGAGCTTGGGCTTTATTTGAGAAGAACTTAGAATTTAAAATTTACGCATATAACGGATAACTTCTTTGACAGCTCCCACGCTAATACACAAGATAAATCTGTTCCTGACATTTACGATCGTACTTTGCTTCGTGTAAATTATTTGAAGGAGCATTAAGAAAATTTTCACTCAACATTTTTCTTAAAATCACCGTAAAAAGGTAAAAATTTTGAAAAAGAGTGGCCTTATAACTTGAAGTGGTTTCATTTGTGTATTTGTTAAGTTATTTTTACATTCTAGAAGGAGAGTTTATAGTTAACAGAGAGTTTTTTAATAAAACTTTATCTAAAATACATTAAGGGATTGTAGGTATTTATGTACAATTGAATCTACAATAAACACTGTTACTGCTATTAACCCTCAAGTAGGCGCACTAGCAAAATCACACAAGTGGACGCATTAGGTTAGTAGTGACCGCAATTTCCTAGTAAAAATTTAAGTAAACTACAAAATATACGAAAACAAAAACAATGCCATTCGATAACTAAATCTTATTGCTTTAACAAAAACTGAAAAACAAATAACTTCTCTTTAAGTTAACACAAAAATAAAATAATAATTATTTTATATAGAAGCAAAGGAACTTCTTGCCAGTCTTCATAGAAAAGTAAAAAAATAAGAATTATTATTCGGAGTAGAGTAGAAAAGCTACACTATTCACTCAAAACAACAATCTCAACATGCGTTTTATTTATTTTCGCTAGATCTTATTCGAAAATATTATAAAATGTCGAAATTTCGAAAGATATGCCTAACAGAACTTACCTCACGAAAAATTACGTAAGCGGGTGCATAGGGTCACATTTCACTATAGTATAAAAGCGTGCGAACGTTGCAGTGGCTCGAGTACGACAGTTTTCAAATTACTAGAAGACGCAAGGCCAAGAGAGAATGCGTTCCATATTTTTTCGCGGTTAAAATTGCTCTGACCACAAGTGCCTACTTAAGAGTGAAGAAAGACGTTTTGGGCTTTAGTTTTAAAACTGTTGAAATGTATTCAAAAGTCAGGGCGGCAAATTATTGATGCTAGCCAACTTGTGTAATTTGCACATCAAAAGACGAAAAAAAAACGATATGAACAGAAAAGAACACTTTTCTACTATAAAATAAGCGAGAAGAATAATCACTCGTGAATTTCTACTGAATTTTAAAGGTAGCTTCCAAAATTAATTTGTTGTATCTCAAATGAATATGTCTGGATCGTAGTGGTGACACCGAATTCCCGAATGACATCAGCTTTATTGGCTTCAACTTCAAATTGAAGAAAAACGCCAAAATGAGTCATGCGAAGGTAGATTGTGCAGTCATAAGTACATTTGTCTAAATTTTGTCAAACATTACCTACTAAATTTGGATTAGTTTTTATGTCAAAAATATTGCAAAAAAGTCCATTCCACTATAAAGAAATAGCTTTTGTCAGCAATACTCTAATTACAACCTTTAGTAAATCTTCAAAGTCTATTTAAATTTTAATGTTTTGCTTTGGAAATAAATGTGAACAAATTGAGCTTCTAAAACGTATTTAAATTTTATTTGAGATTAAAATTATATTTTTTGGATATCTTCAACTAATGTTTAATAAAATTTCGATTTATATAAATTAAAAGAGTATCTACTTGTTAAATAGAAAGAAATTCTGACTAATCCTTGTCTGTCAGTTCTGGTTTGAGTATTGTACACAAACTTTGGAAGATTAAACTTAATTTTTTTCCTTATATCGATTATAAAGCTTAACATACTTTTAAGTCCTTTTAGACGATAGAATGTTCGAATTTGTTTAAATCAATTAATCTTATAATGACTTGACCTACGTATTCGTTGAAGACCCTTCTGTTACTTAATATTAATGCTCCAATTGACCAATATAGGAAAAGTGGATAAATTGTTAGTTGTGCTCGTTTCTCATTGTATATAGCAAATACACCCTGTCAATTCCATAGAAACTTGCTGTTTGATTAACTTAGGGGAGGGTGGCCTATAATTACATTACCATTAACATTTTTCCTTATGGATCTTAACCCTTAATATTTAAGAACACTTTAAGTACACATTGAGCAGCTTAAAAGTGTTTGATTTCATGTTTTGAAGAATTTTAGACATTAAAACAAAGACAAATTTTTTTTTTTATTAAAAAAAAAAATACCCAATGTGGTTTTTTGCGGCGTTTGTATGAAACGACACATTCAAGTGGGTTTGAATAAAACCCAATAGTGGTTCAAAAGAAATTTAGTTTATTTGTCAAAATAAACGAAAATGTAGCTTTTTTTTAAACTTCTGTATGTTTATATTGTATTTCTTTTGTATTGCCCAACCTCTGAAAATACCATAATTTGTAGAATCCATGAGTAAAATGACAAAGGCATGTCATTTTGCTCTTGGCCATATCTAGGAGCAATCAGGTAAAAATAGCATATTAATACCGAATAAAAAAGCAATACTAACCCCTGTAAAAAAATATTTCAGCATTCACACTTTTTTTTTCTTCACTAAATCGCTGCAACTGGACACTGCTATTCATGTTGTGAGCTGCAAAACAACTAAAGAACACGTTCAATACTATTAGGAATGTGTCGGACACTTAGATTTCGTGGAAAGGCCAATGTGTCATTTTACCCAACTATGTCATAATAGGCTGCCTTCCGCCTAGAATAATTGGAGTTTCCTGCTATAATATGTAGCATTATTATGGATATGGTCTAATCTAATATAGAGCACCCTGATAGCACAAAAGTACTGAAAATGTACTTCGAGAGGCCTGAACTGAAGCCTTCCAAATCCAGTGAAAAAGGATAGGCAGTCGGGAAAAAATTCAGGGGTAAAGACTAACACATATGACCACTGTCGCGTTTTGAAATGATTTATTTGCGTATGTAAGAGCAAGACAGGTAGCGCTACCAAAACACACTTTTAGGAGGGAAATATCAGTTTTTCATTACTTTTATGCTGTAGTCTTTGAGGGATGTATTCGGTACTTCTAAACTAATGTAGAAAATCATAATATTCAGGAATATTTCAGTAGTTTTGAGTCAGTGAAAAGATGCACAATATTGGAGCATATTTCAACAGCCTTGAACAAATGAAAAGAGGCACACCCCGTTCAGGCATAATTCATTACTTTATAACCATTCAGGCTTAATTCAGGAGAAACGATTTTTTCTAAAATAACAAAATGTCTTTTCTTTTAATACTTTTAACAAATTAAACTTTGGCATCTATTTTGTAGGAAGTATGTTCTGCGATTTCAGCACACAAGGCTTCATCTTCAGCTCGAAAGCCAAAATTCCCATTACTGTTCCGGACGTATCTATGAACAATAAAATTTTGCTTAATATTCAGTTAGGGGTTACCGTAGCCACGTTTTCCCACGGCTCCATCGCATCTTCATTTTTGCAACACTAACATAAATTTATGCACTAATTTTAAATATCGGCATACTTCACTCTAGTCCAGTCAAATAAGCCGAAAAATGCTAAAGATCGTATTTAATTCCTTTCAGGCTGCAAATTGGAGGGTTGGTGTAGGGTGGTGATGGGAGTATTGTCACAAAATGCGGCGATCCAGGGCCAAAAACAAAAGGGTGAAAGATAATAAAAACACCCCCGAACGCGTAATAATCTTTTCCATGCGCGGAACTTTCCGTATGCTTGAAAAGCCTTCGTCATAAACTTTTCGATGCTCTTTTAGTTGAGTGGAAGTTAAATTCCACAATCAGCGGTCTGGAAGGTTTCTCCCTCCACAATGTGGATTGCACCAGGCCACCACACTTGTAATATTTTGAGTTGGGCCAACTGCAAACACAGTTGTCATTTGATAAATTACCCCTCGGATAGACCTACAGAATAATTGTAGGGGAAACCTAACTCAAACTCAACAAAAAATTATGGGAACCTAACAAGCCTTGTCTACACTTATTGATTACTCTGTGTATGTAGAAGATACGGAGAAGAATCTGAAACGATAACTCACTTTCTCTGTCACTGTTCAGGTCTCACCGGTAGACATTACAGATTCCTTGGCTCATACCTCCTAGTAGAAGCGGAAAGGAAAGCTTGCTGACTAATTTTAACCCGGCGTCAATGAAGCTGAGTCATATGGACCTGAGGAAATTTAATACGGTGATATTTTTTGTTCACGCTGGCCACACAATTTGAAGGTTTGTGCAGGTGGAGATAGGCTGCCTCTACTCGTACTATCAGTGTTCTCGGTGCATTGCCGTCTGTGCAGCGAGATAGAAGTGCGTCAAGCCAAAACGAGTAAATATGACGCAGCGTGAAAAAAAAATATCACACAGTTATGTTTTCAAAGTTGATTTTGCATAGATTATTGATGAAGCTAATAAAAGTTATATTTATAGAATACATTGGTATTATCTTTATTTTACCATATATGGAAAGAACCCTTATTAAATAAATTCTAATTAAAATTAATGTAGCTCTTTTAATTTTGTGATAATTTGTCGATATAATCCGGGTCTTAATGACCCGATGTCATCGTCTGCGTACTTTTTTTTTTATGTCATTTGCACCGGGTTAAGCTGTGTATTGAACAACGGGCTTTGTAGTGGCCTAACTTCTAGAGAATATACTTAGGGTTCTCAACCTCTTTACATTTCATCTATCCACGCTGACATCATCCATTTTCGAATGAATTCCAGGACAACTCCAGAATTTATCAGCGCGACAACAAAAATAAACTGATAGACATTTTACTATAGCAATTAATATTAAGTAATAGAAATTTAGTATAAAAACTCATTTTCCATTTCATGCAGTCATTTTGTCTCCCGGGAGCCCTGTCCTTAGAAATTAAATTTTACATGCAAATGCTTTAAACTTAATACCAATAGACTCTTTTCGCACCAGTGAACCCTTTTCCTTCATTTTGATCTCCGCTTGGATAACTTGTCTTAGTTACGAAAATGCGTGTTTTTTTTTTTTAATAAAGTCTACAATTTTTCTGTGGTAATTTTTAATTTAAAAAGTTGGTCAGCTTTTTTTAATGTATTAAGAGGGAAAAAAACGAAAGAAGATTTTTTATTTTAATATAACTGCAAACATAGGAATAGTTGTTCACCACACTCCAGAAGGTCAAGTATAAATCACCTCAATATACTAATTGCATTTAGTTAATTAAGGCACGCTCAAGCTCAAGCTTCGAAGTTCTGGTTTTTTGTTTGTTTGTTGTTTGTTCTTTCTCTCAAGGAAAGTTAACTACTCTAAAGATTTATGAATGCTCTATACTTGTACATGGACCAAAAACTTTTAGAACTCCTTCGGAATTCTTGTTTCATTTCTATGTACCCATTCTGTATATCACCGAAGGTTTAAATAGAATCCAACCATAAGAAGAAAAGGGACTACCTACCACCAAGACCGTCCACTTGGTTTCCAGTGGAATATTTAATGCCGTTACAGCTTCTCTGTAGGAAATCTTTGTTGTTAAAGGATTCCGCAGTTATACCGTATTGTTGCAGTACGTGAGTCAGGCGAATCTTGTTGTAAAGAAACGTGAATTAATGGCAGTCCGTGAGCTATTCAAATTGAGTAGGGTAAAAAGGGAAAACGGTGAAGTGATTACTTAAGAATCTTCCTTGAAATGGTGTAAATTTTTACTTTACAACACCTTTCTTCTTCGCTCATACTATCATGATAGAATCTGTGATCTGTTGTTATATGTATTTCCTGGAGAAATTTAATAACTTTCGACTTCGGAAGTTTCGAAGAACAATAAATTTTGGGATATAATTGATTTTCCGGCTTGGATATTACGTTCTGATGGTTACTTTAAGGATTTATGTTTTTGAGTATCTCTACTTGAGATAATTTTCTAAGATTGTTGGTTCCTTCAGAATTGTTCAGGGCAGTAATCTGCATTGTAATGAATGTTGGCTTTCATTTATCCTTAGTAAGAACGTTTATGAGAATTGCATATTAAAATTTGATGAATAAAGCTAGTCTGCTTTTCTCAGAGAATGGATTCGTAAATTTTGGCATAATTTTAAGTGAACAAGTATCACTTAAAAGCTTTTACTTGGTACTGATATTCTACTTTTCATATATTGTAGATTCTAACGGTCTTAGTCATTTATCTCGGGTATAAAATTATAATTATCGGCTAAGATCTTATCCTAAGTTTGTGCTTGTAATGAAATTCTCCTATTTATCCATCTGTTGGTAAGATAATTTTAGCATTAAAATTTGAAGACATCTGATTTAATTTAATGAAAGGAGTAATTGGATAAAGTGAACAAAAGGAGTTTAGTGATGCTCCTCTACATGTACCCATAACGACATGGACTATAAGTATCAGACGTGGATAAAATGGAAATGTAAAAAATCCATAAAATTACTCTCGCAAAAAAAAAGGAGTTCTCACTGTAAAGGTAATTAGAATTAGAATATTACTGATACGTATACACAATTACAATCTAGTTGGCAAAAGAGAATGGAATATTCCAAAGTTTAACAATGGAAAAAAAAAATAAACTCTCTAATCGTTTAATTTTTTTTTTTGTTCAGAAAATCTGCAAACTAGGGTATTTTTTAAATGAGAAGCAGGAATGTGAAATCGGGTTTTTATTTATTTTATTGCTTAAACGACAGGTGTGAATATATGTAAGCCGCTTCTAGGCGATTATAACGAATTAAGGAAATAATAAATCAGGTGTAATTTAAATTCACTCAAAAGAAGAACTTGTTCTTATTGAAAAAAAAAATCGAAAGAGGTAAATTAAAAAAAAATAATAATAATAATAATTATAAAGTGTATATTGATGGACAGTTGAGAATCCTCAAAGGAAAATTATATAAAACTCTTAAATTTTCTGAACAATCTCCAATTTCTTCGTTCCTCTCATGGAACCGAAATTGCTACCTATGCATAAAGAAAAACAATAAAGAAAACTTGTTGTAGCAACATACATTCCCACACTAGTGCAACTTCCAATATGTTAACACTAGTGTAAGCATCTCCTGTTGGATGTATCTAAACTTTGAGCTGAAGCGTGTACGATCAGCCAAGGTGTAACTTACAATAAAAACAGAAAAAAACGCCGACTGTCTTCTGTCAATGAATCGAGACATATATAGTATCCTCCTCATGTAAATAAAGATCTACTTTTGGACAGACTCAAACATCGTTTCAGCTTAGATAAGCTTTGACTCCCCATCATATTTCATTTTTGTGACCAACTGTGTTGCAACCATCCAGCAGATATTAGCTCCAAAACAATGGAGATATGTCTCGTCAGGGGAGAATCTGGCGGACTCGTTTCAAGAGGGGTATTTTAAACATCAATCGCTGTAATTCATTTAAGAGTTCACAAAGAATTTTTGCATACGTAATCCGCTTTATACGTCTCACAAGATACGCTGAACCATAAGCACTTTTCTCGAGCCTAGTTAACATTATGCTGATTGACCAGTGCTGCTGGATCAGTGTCAACATCAATGCTGATAGTATCAGGACTTCACACGTACTGATTTTACCAGCATCGAGAAAGTCAAACGAGTTTAACTTTTGTATCAGCTCTGGTCAATCAGCATAATGTCAACTAGGCACAACGAGAGCATTACGTCAAGTTTAACTAGAAGAATTTCAGGAAGATCTACAGAAGCTTTAGAAAAATAATTCGGTTAGCAACACCAGCTCACTAAGCAGCCTTGCTCTTTTTCTGAATCAAAAGGGAACCATCAGGGTATGAGGATGACTAGAAAATTTAAATCTAGAGTATAACACAAAACATCCAGTAGTAATGGTTTATATCCACCCATGTGTGTTGCTGTTGAGATTTCTATATGCGATGGACTAGATGTTACCAGTAATTGTTCAGCAGCCTCATCAGGATACCTAAATTCTGTAAACGGAGCACAACATTCACTGATAGAACTGATATCCAACTAAAAATGTACAGCACTGACGAACGAATCTCCAGATTCACTTGTTCCCAATCTTTGAAAGAAAGAAAGTCAGGATGAGCATTCAAGATTATTGATGAAATCATCGTCCGTACTCTCATCTGAATAATCAATTTCAACCGGATCCATAAACTTCCAAATTTGTTCATCCGACATCGTTAAAAAATTACATAATTTTTTTTCGGTTTTCGGGAGACTTACCTCTGTTCTTTTTTTTTCCAAGGTGTTTGTGAGAAGTAAATTAAATACAAAGCAAAGTTCAGATATGCGGATAGTGAATAATCAAGAAGTTGTAATTTAAAGGGCGACACAGGGCCAAACATGCAGAAATCTAAAATAAATCTAATGCAGTCGTTGAAGCAACTTGAAGTTCAAGACTGCATGTAGTGTCTAACTTAGGAAATATCAAACTACCCAACGTGTTGTAAAAGAAGTATTTTAACAAGCCTTAATCGCAATTCTTTGCTTAATATATCGGCAAACAACCTAAGCTGCTGAAGTCCAACATAAATTTTACTTAAGGCAGCATTAACATGATCACAGTACCTACTTCTTAATGGAGCTGTTAATTATTTCTACATTTTTAACTGTACATATTCACTAGTGAAAGAGTAGTTCTATTGAGTACAGTTATCATAAATGACAATCATATTCTGTGATTTGAACGCAGTCAACTTTGCTTACTGCCCATTTGTGAATATTTTTCAAATCACTAGTTACGCGAGCAGAGTCCAACCGGTCTGTCTAGGTATATTTGATCATCATCAACATACATATGGATTTTAACATCCTTAATAACATCCGGTAGGTCATTATTAATAGAGCTACTACACAAAGGAGGGTCAAATACTGATCCCTGAGGAACCCCGGAATACAGCGGTAGCAGACCAGATAAAGTGTTTTCCACATTAACCTGTTGCTACTCATCAATTAGGTAGTTCCCGATTAGTTGTACTCCAGAAGAAGAAAAACCAAAATTGGAAAAGAACTTATCAAAAAGCTTATAATGAATCATACTGTCCAATGCCTTAGAAAAATCCGAGAGTACAAGAACGCCAATATAATCTTTATCAAGTACGAATCGTAGCTGATTGGTCACTTTTAGTACATATGATTCACAGCTATGGAGAGGACGGAACCCGGGCTGCCAATCAGTATAAAAGGTCATCTCTTCCAGGTATACTTCTGAATCTACGCGTTCATCAACCTTTCGAGTTATACATACGAGAAAAAACACAAAGTGCTAATCGGCCGCAGAGTAGTGTGCTTTCCCCGGCACTCTATGTTGGTTGATTCACTCATCACGGCTCTGAAAAACGTGGGATTCTCATGTGAAGCGTATATGAATGACATTCCACTGCTCATCTTCAGGCACAGCATAGCTACTGCCTGTGCCTAAAGAGAGCTTAATATTTTTGAGGACTGGTGCACCCGTCATGATATGATAGTGAACCCTACAAAGGCCAGATTGGTGCTCTTCTCCAGAAGACGTCAGTTTGGACACTTTGTTCTTCCAAAGCTCTTGGGACACACTCTGCAACTCTCTCCCCATGTCTAGCACCGCGAACTCTACCTTGACTAGAAGCTGACATGGGGATTTCATGTAGAGGAAAAAGCTACTGGCGCCTATGAGGGACTTTGCTCAAAGCAGGAGAACCTTTGGCTGCACATGGGGCATAAGACCGATTGTTGCGCACCGGATGACCACTTCGATCGTTAGATCTATGATCACATATGTCTCATATGTTTGGTGGCCGAGGACGCTTGTAGAGACTGCGATCCGGAAGCTGGCGAGCCTACAAAGACTTCACTCCCTGGAAGCTACGGGCTGCATGAGACTACCGCTACTGCTGCTCTTGAGGTTCTACTGAATCTGCCAACCCTGGATCTCGTCATTCAGGCAGATGCCGAAAGGGCTGTGTACAGATTACGCTCATGGGTATGTTGGGAGGATGGATAAACTAGCTCTTCTAATTGCTCTTTGACGGGTGGACTGAATCTGAAAAACCCTTTGGCAAGCATGCCCTTTGTGTGAAGGTTTCGTTTTGGGCATCGCTTCTCTGTGAGTTTTCCTGTAAGGGAATTGCGGACTGACGGATGTGCTTCATGGAGCCTTTCCCGGTCCATTCTAAAAATTTTCACCGACGGCTCGACATTAGGATGGAGTACTCACTTGGAAGACACACCACTGTCTTCCAGGCTGAAATTGGCTATCGCAATTGCAGCAAATATAACCCTTGATATGGAGGTCAAGGGAAAGGACATTGATATCCATTCTAAGTGTCGGGCAGCCTTGATAGCTCTGAGTGGTCCTCGGACAATTTGATGAAATCAGCCCTTATTGAACTTCTGCTGGATCTTATTATGCTTCCAAATGATGGCTATAGAAGTTTGTGAATTACTTGATTACGCTTTTGCTTATTTTTCTGGATAATTCAGTGAATATTTTTCTAATGAGCTCTCATATGATGCCAAAGCGCTAGTTTTGTGTTGTGTATGACTTCCATGAACATCTCGACTTCTCAACAACTAAAATCTAGGAGTTAAGAAGAATGCCATTTTGATCATTCTAGGTCTAGGTAACCGATTTTCTTACAAAATATTGTTCCGTGCAATAGACAAGTGACATCTATTAAAAAGTTTAGGTTCGGAGAATCGATGTTTTTGGAATGGAATGGTCGGAAAGATCCTGGACAATTTGTAGAGTATAAATACAATACTTTTGAACGTCAGGTACTAGTTTTGTCTTAGACAGTGAACTGGATATAGTGAACAGGTGAAAGTGTTCTATTTGGATTGCAATAATTTCAAGTACAGTACTAGCGACAATTACAGTAGACTTGATTGATAATTGTTTGTAAATTGTATAACAGGAAATAGGATAGTGGAATAAAGAGCTGGCGATTAAACCTGAAATATTGTGTTTTGAATAACGAAGTAAGACCACGCTCGTAACAATATATATATATATATCTATTACATTTTATTTAAAATTAATACTTTTGTTCTTTACACCTCTTGAGAGTATAGGTTTTCCACATAGGTTTTCCTGATTACTTTACTATCCGAAGCTGTTTCAGTTTCTTGAATCGTGTTCGCAGGAAAGTTTTGGACTGCTGGCATAGAAGTTCTGGATTGATGCCTTTGATCACGATGAAAGCCTCACATAATATGTTTAAAGTCTGGCAAATGTTTTTCTGCTTCTATAGAGTACACATTTATTATATTCTTTTGGAAGCGAGAATTTGAAGGAAGTTCTGATACATAGTGTAGTAGGAGGCAAAGTACCTTATTGTCATCAGATTCGAGTATACCCTCTTGGAACGATAGTGTGAAAAATGTAGAATCGAAACCCCAGTCTACGTGTTACTAAGCGGGTAATTTAAAAAAAAAAAAAAAAAAAAAAACTTTGGGAAAATTTAATTAAGGTACAAAATATACGAAATGCAAGTGAAGAATTTTCGAATTAAGTAAAATAAATGGTATACAAACACGTTTCCTGATGAAGAGGATATTCAGAGAAAAACCATTTCTGAAAAGCACAAGTTTATCCCAGATATTTGAACAATGGATTTTTTTTTTTGTTTAAACAAACTCCACTTGTTTGTAAAAGTAACCAAAATTCTTGAAACTCTGAAAAACTTCCAGTAGAACTAAACTTTGTTGTTTTATCCCCAGGGTATATGTAGGTATATGTAGCTTTCATGCTTTCAAGGAATTTTCTGGAAAAGTACATTGTCTTTTAGTTGCTCGCAAATACCTACACCTAAAGGTCAATCAAGATTTCTCATTACATTTTGAAGTGGTTAGAGTTACGAATTCCGATTCATATTGACATTTCTGAACTAAACAAAGCACTGTCGCACAATCACTGGCTTGCATGTATCGTGACAAAACATTGCTATGCATTTGCAAGTAGTTTTCATTGCAGTATCCATCCACAAAAAGTTTTTGTTTGTCATTCTGTCTATCTCTCTGTGGCGGTGATAAATACTCACACATACAAATTTTGTGAGACAAACAACATTATGCGGATATTCCATGTCACCTTAATGCCCTATAGATATGTATAGGTATACCCACATAAATAGATACTAGTGCAGAGCAGATTCCACGATTACTTAGTTCCTTGGAAAATGCTGAGTAATTCAAGTACAATGTAAATTTGCTTGGGTCTCAGTGAACCTGCTCTGAAAGGGTCTGTGTTTTGAAAAGATTCATTTTTGTGGAACATCACTTACTCTTCTGCCTCCATTGTTTGTTTTCTTTTTTAGTCCCCCATGAAATTGGGATGATGCTCTTTGATGCCACAATTTTCTGATTTATGACCTCATTACTCATTATTGCTTCATGCCATACCCCTGCATCATAAACACCAGCAGTATTTTCTTATAAATATTTTTACTTGAAAGTAAATTCTTCTTCTTCTTTATTTCGAAAGAAACCGATGCAATGGAATGTTTTATAACAAAAAACTAGCAACGTCATTACTTTCTTATTACAAGCAATTCCCCGCGTATATTCCTCGGCTGAGTGTTAGTGTGCGGGCATTTTTTAATCTTTTATAAAAGCGCATGCAATTTTAATCATCGCTCGTATCTTTCACGAAGAATTTACATTAGAAAAATTGATGGTGACATAATGCTTATATGCATGAAAAGAATCCCAGAAGTAAGCAAACATACAACTTAGAGGAGTAGATTAAGATTGAAACATGGAATGATGTTAGGCATGCAAAAAAATATCTGCATGCAAGGATTTCACCTACAATGCGTAACGCGTAATGCAAGGAGAGGTGAATTGTCGCGCCTATACTATCACAGTATACAGAAAACAATAAGGTATGCCACATACCGAAACATATTCCGCCATATTGCAGGAAAGAAATTTATTGTTCTTGTTTCTGTTGGCATTTGAACCTAATACATGCAATTGCTTCTGTAATTTAGTTGTTGTTCTTAATATGGCATGCAAAGGAATCTAAATTACTCCATACCATAACCCTGCCTTTCTTCTGAATACCATGACCTACTATGATAATGGATTTTGCTTTAACTTTTACACAAAATCCAAATGATGCTAGTACATACTTGGTTATTTGGTTGGCTACTCAGGCTATCATATTCGATTCCAAATATCACTTGATTACATGCAAAACAATACGATTGTCTCATGATACGAGCCCCCCTCGAAAATAATTTTTTTTTAAATGGATTGTCCCATTCAACTTCATTGTAGAGTTTTCTTCAAGACAATCGACAACTAGGATTAGATGTCAGGCTGCGGCAAGCTGCAGATATTTTTAGAGAAAGTATAAATAAGTCTATTTTTCTATCTTCTTCGCTATATGTATTAAAAGAAGCCTCCTAAACCGAATGAGCTTTTAACCTGGCATAAATATCGAGAGAAAAAAGCATCCTACGAAAAAACATTCGAAATTAATTATTACTATATTCACAAGGGAAATTGATTAGTACCAAAATTAGCCCCCTGCCGGCCGCATGTGAATGTGGCTGCGGATAACTTTGAAATTCCACCCTCTACCCCCCATTTTTTATTGCAAATCAAGATATTATTATATATATATACGTAAAAAAATATTAAAATTTTTGATTTTTTTTATTAATAATAGATGGTGCTCTAGTCGATTAAATTTAATTTTTCCATTTTGTCTTTTGGGAAGCAATACATTCCATGTTGAAATTTTCTGAAAACCCAGCCGACGCACTTTCAAGCTTATTGGCAAATAAATAATTAATATTGGAGCTTCATTTTCAGAGTTATGTACATTTGACCGTTGGAATTGTATTCAATGATATAGAGGCCGATGAGTTTGGCACCAATTATTCCAGAGCACACGATGACAATCCAAAGACTTAGCGCAGCCTATGTGGGTTCCAACACTCCAGTAATGCATGTAATGTCGATTAACTGTTTCGTGATTTTTTTTCTTGAAAAATGACGTTTCGTCAGAGAACAATACCTTACAACACTGAATACATAATGTTCACAAATGTGGGGTTATGAGTTTCCACACAGGAATCAAAAACCAATCAGTAATGATTATGGATTTTTGGATTCCTGGATTCGCCATGTAGGTTCTGTCTGTTACTTGAGTGCCAAATGTAACCGAAGATTGGATTTTATCTCCCACATAAGCTACATGGTAGCAAAGAGTAGCCCTATGGTCCCGAGATTACTCGAATCTAAACATAACATTGAGTTTGTTGTTTGAGAGCTCATAAAACCGAATTTTCATTTGTTACGGTTCAGAATTTAAAACTAAATTTTAAAATAATTTAATGTAAACCAAAAGGCATGGTACTCCTGAAATCTTTTATTTCTTTTAGATAATGAAGTCAACGCCGTGTATCGGCATCTTTTCCCGTGGGAGCGATATCCCGCATAAATGCTCGCAAACCAGTAAATGGAAATTGTATCCGCCACTCCTACAAAATTGGATATCTGGATATCTGGATTGCTGGCAGGCTTATTGGTCCCATCTTCGAACGCTGTTTGGCAACCTCATCCGAAAATACAACGAGGATTGGAAGCTACCCGTCCGTTCCTATATTTTAAATAACGTTCCAGTAAGCTAAAGAGCAGTGGAAACTGTGTCTACAACGTCAACAACGTCTACCTAAGTAACTATGTAAGCTATACGTGCCGTTTATTACCCTAGAGTAGCTTACAATTTTTCTTATTCGAAATGATTTTTTTTTTGTGTATAAGTTAGTTAAGAGCGTATACTTTGTCTCCCATATTATTGGGCAAGAGCATCTAAATAAGCGAATACTATATAAAAATTTATTGTAAGAACATCATAATTTTCGCACACGCATATTCTATCTCAGTGAGTAGAGTATTTTGTTTTGAAGTCAGTATCAGTGACGATCCCTTTCAGTAGTAGTATACACAGAGTAAACATTCAAAGGCCACCTGCGGTTAGTCACATGTCGCGATTCATACCAACAGCTAAATTAATGCTGGAAACTTACCGTTGATGCGCCTGACACTCTGGGAAAAACCATAGATAGTGCGCCTAGTTCTCACTAGTAATTTACATGCCGAAATCGTTCAGGACTCCTACATAAAAAAAAAAAAAAGGAAAAAAAATCTTAAACCAAATAAACATACAAATGATTAATACGAAATGGATATGCATAACTCAAAGAGAACTTACACTGCCCCGGTTCAGCGAGCGCACCTACTAAAAGGGAATAGGTATGAAATACTGGAACGGATGTGCTAAAAGCACTCCATGAAACCTGATACGGGGAATGAAAAAGAAAGAAAGAAGAAAAGGAGGTTCTCGAAAAGTCTTTTTTTTGGGAAGTGCAGTTCTTCGCTTGAACACGTCGGCAAGTTTTTATAAAAGTTCTGAGTTGAAGTCTTTACGCCAAAAAAAAAAAGAGAAAGTAAAATAATCCGTAGAGTCAAAAATAATAACGTACATATGGAGGAGTAGCTGAAGGATCGAAGGCAAAAATAATTAAAAGAAAAGAGGAATACAAAAGGGTACCTGGCTTATCCTGGGTTCAGAGCATCAAGATAAGTAGTTTGATTTTCAATAAATAGTTCTTTTGTTTCTTGATTATTTTAATCCGTGGGATATGTGACTGGCTGTTGTGATAGAAAGTGAGAAAATCGATCGCTAAACTAATTAGCCGTCTATCTCTTTTGTTATCGGGTAGCGTGGCGCGAGAATTATAGTGGTCAGAATATTGAAGAACTACAATAATCTAAAGTGAGTTCGGGTCAAATTTGGAACCTGAAATAGGATTACCTCTATAGTAGTTACATGTAAATACCAATAGGCCATTAACGTTAAGTGAAGAGTCCTAGTGTGTGGCTAAGTTGGATTGTATAAGAGAAGTCAGTATTGTCGGAATAAACGTATTTTGAATTAAATTCGATAGTAATCATCCAAGTATTCTTAATTTTACTACTCGAGAATAGGTTTCGTGATCTGTCCTATAAAGATCACGTGGCGCCCAACCATAGTCAGAAAATTGTTCCTCTTACCAAAAAGTGCCTACCCCACCTCCTGAGCTGGCGTTGTGCGTACTTTGGAGCACGCAACAAATTTTGGCGCCCAACGTGGGGCTCGATAAAAGAGGCACAATTTTTATTACTAACATCGGAAGCTGACAACATTTTATATACAGAATCCGCCTCGGCACGTCATACACCAGCAAGCCGTAAAGCGTACAGTTATCATATCGATTCGTGTCCGAGTCTGCATGTGACGATTAGAACATCGACACCACTCACACTACTTCTTTTCTGACGAAAGGTTTCAGTGTAGTCTCACTTACAGTCGTGCGATTTGTTTTCATTTTAGCTTGTCCGCCACGCCAGCCAGTCACCGCACCGCAGTAAACTGTCTAACTTCTCTCGGTGCATTTCTCTAGTAAGAATATTCTAGTCGGCGTCAGTCGATGCATTTCGTTATTGAGTGCTATTATTTGAAGGGCCATCGTTTGTGGAAATTAGCTGTAGTTATACTTTCTAAGGGTTATCTTGTAGAAAAGTCCAGAAATCTAAGGGAAAATCAGCAATAATTTGTTCTAAGCAGTGCTCTAACATTAAGTCCCGTCCCAATTTGTTTTGGTGCATAAAATTCTAGAGTAAGTATTTGAAAGGCTTTTAGTAAAAGAATAAGTGAGACGAAATTAAATTGTGTTAAGTTTTCAGTGCAAGAGTAAGCGAGATGGAATGAAATTGTATGAAGTTTTCCGTATAAGAATAAGGAACGATGGAATGAAATTGTGTTGAGTATACGGCGAAATACTCTTGCGGCGAAAAACTACCGATGGACGAACTCTTTACCACAGTGACAGGAGCTTTATTCATATAAAGTGTAGGAATGTATAGAATATTCTAGTGCCCAGAATTACACCGCTTTTCGTTTTGGGATAGTTGGCTGTCAAGCTTGAACGTGATATTTGTAAGTACTTAGTTAAAGGGCTGGGGGGTTAAGTATTATTTAAATTCAAGGAACAGTGTTCAGGGTTCTTTTCTACGAGTAAAATAGTAGTTGGAGTCTGCGAAATATGTTGTTGATAAAGTGAGTGCTACAGTATGTTGGTCTGGCATTCGCGATATATTGTTTACTAAAATCCGGCAGGTAACCTTATGAATTATACCCTCAGGAATAAATAGTGGAACCTGTCTCGAAGTTTTAAGATTTTGCTGGTGATCACCTGTTGCATGAAGGCTGATTCCATAGATGAGTTTTCCCTCCTACTGGTCTAATTGAAGTTTATTTGTTTTCGTGGACTGGAGTGTGCCTCATGGAAAAAGATCGTATTATAAGGGGGCACATAGATTGCAACTAATAGATTACTTTGGGAAGCGGAATAAATTTCAATCAATTTACTTAACGGTAAGCGTAGCTATTAGCAGAGATAAGTTGCCTAAACGCTAATTTGTGTTCTTTTACTGGAAACTGAACCTCTATAAATGTTGATAAATTCCTGCCATCGGCGGGGTGTGTGAAGAAAATTGAAAGAACCTTGTTAAGTGTCATAGATTTACTTTATTTTTTTTATATTTTTATTTACAATATATCGTGATCAAATTATTCATTAAAGGTGGTAGCAATAGACTGCCAGGTATTCCAAATAGTTCATGATTTAGATTGTAGTTGGGGTATGGTGGTGTTAAGCTTATTGATAGTTCATTAATTTTTCCTTCCCCATAATTTCTTTGGGTCAGGTCGGAATCGGATTTTTATAATAAGTCGATGCCGTCAGTTATAAAGCCGAGCTTAGTTCACGTCTATGCACGCTCTAGAAAAATTTTAGTCCTATATTAAAGAGTTGTCGCTACGAACGGATTAGTAGGTTTGATAGGTGTGGTCAACCCACTGTTATCCATTCTCCGCTGGACTTTATTTTCGAGTTTTGTACTGGATTCTTTTTGAATATATTATAAATGATATGACTTTATTTTCGAGTTTTGTGCTGGATTCTTTTTGAATATATTATAAATGATATGACTTTATTTTCGAGTTTTGTACTGAATTCTTTTTGAATATATTATAAATGATATGACTTTATTTTCGAGTTTTGTGCTGAATTCTTTTTGAATATATTTTAAATGGTATTAGATTGGATTCTTTTTATATATAGTGTAAATTTATTTAGGTATTACAGTTTGCTCCAATTCTCTTTCGTTATTCTCTATTTTCGAGTGTCGGTGGTCATGATTTCGTAATTTTGATTGGTAAGTTGTTTTCATTACTACATAGTTGTCAAAAGTATTTGGAGGGCTTCGTTGTGGGCCAGTTTTTTTAATCACTACAACCAATGGTAGTGCGTCGTTAACATAGAAGTATTCAATTTTCTTGTAATCGGTTTGAGTTGCTACCTAACTGTCAACTCCCAATTGCTTGGATATCCCCAGAAATATAAATTATCTAGCTCGTTTTTGTGATAGTTCATATTTACCTGTCAGCTGGCTTAATTATTAGTATTCTTACATACTTATTACTCGGATCCATATTCTGGCTCCCATTCATAATCCGATTGCAGCTTCAATCAAGTCAATCTTACTTACCTACTGGTGATATAGATCGCTTTTAACACGGAGCATAATAATGGAGATAAATAGACTTAATCAAGAGGAACTGACTTATGAGCTCACTATCCGGGACTTACCAGTATCTACTGTTGACGAGATGAGGAAAACCCTACGTGCGGCTTTAAAAGCTGAGAGAGGAGGTAAACAGTTGGTAGTAGATCCCTACCCATATACGTTTGCTGAAGACATGCTAGCACTAGAAAAAACGGCTAGGGAAGTGAAGGAGTTTTTGGATAGATTTGAAGGGGATCCCAGTAGTGCGGAGTATCGAAAAATTCTCACAAAAATCGAATGGGCCTTAGGTAGATTGGGCAGGGTGGAAGCAAGTGGAGATGGTCAGTCAACCGAGAAGACAAGGGTTCGGGCAGATCTGGTTTTAGCTTTAGGGTCCTTACAGCTTAAGGCAGATGGAGACGATGATGAAGGGGACCTATCCGACGCAGAGTTATCAATGACTGCCAAGGTGATAACTGGTTGCCGATCGCGAGTTCCATTATACAAATGGGATATCAAGTACTCTGGAGATCAGAGCCAGTCACTCAATTCGTTTCTTGAAAGGATAGATGAAATAGCAGATGCTCGAGGGATCAACAAACAGCAGCTTTTTAAGTCTGCGCTAGATTTATTTACGGGGAAGGCCCTAATTTGGTATAGGGCGAATAAGGGAAAATTTCATTCATGGATAGATATAGTGCGTGAGTTGAAGAAAGAGTTCTTACCCGCTGATTATGACGAACGTCTGCTTGATGAGATAAAGCGACGGACACAGGGTAAGGACGAAACTATCGGTATGTATGTAGCCATTATGTCCAACATGTTCTCCCGTTTGACAGATCCACTATCAGATAGCCAAAAATTAAAGATATTGCAGAAAAACATAAGCCCGTTCTACCAAACCCAGTTTGGGTTGACGGAAATAGAAACAATGGAAGATTTAGTGAAGTTGGGAAGACGTCTTGAGTCTGTGAGAACGTCGGTAGAAACGTTCGCACCACCTCCTCAAAGGAAAACAACCTTCTTGAACCAGACCTCGCTTACATATCCACAGAATGCGTAGTAGAAGTCGCTGTCCCATCCATGGTCAGGGATCGCAAATGTTTCAAATGCGGTAGGTTAGGGCATATAGCGCGATTTTGCAAGAAAAATATAAAATGTTTTGGCTGTGGGATGACAGGAGCAACACGTTCCAACTGTACTAAGTGTGCTCATAGGAGTCAACAAGTAGGAGCGACTGTTAGAAGAGAGATACCATCAAGGTCGGGAAACGAACCAGGAGCTCGAAATTAAGCGACGAGTCGAGTAATCCGCAGAAAGTCGCAATTTTAAACAACTCGGTAGAAAGTAAGGTAATCAATGAGAGAACGTATGAGCTCGGCGTTCTCCTAAATTATGTTTTCGCACAGGTGGAAAATGACACTCGTCCTCATTTGAGAGTAAATATTTTTGGCCTGGATTTTTGTGGTTTATTAGACTCAGGCGCTTCACGGACGATAGTAGGTGGACCTGGCTACCTGCTTTTAGAAAATATGGGACTGAAAGTTAGATCTACTAGTGTGACCAGGGTAAGTTTAGCAAATGGGGGATCTGTAAATGTAAAGGGGGAAGTCAGTATACCCATAGAATTGGAACGTAGGGTTAAGGTGTGCAATGCCTTACTCATACCTGACCTTCCACACTCTATAATACTCGGAATTGATTTTTGGAAGGAAATGAATATACAGGCAAATTTTAGAGATAATTCTTGGCAATTTATGGATAAGGGGAATGAATGCCACGTAAGCGCTTTACAAAATCAATCCATGTTATCGGTGGAGCAGAAACGGGAACTAGAGGTCATAGTCGAAGGGGCTAAACGGAAGATGGGTAGTGGTCTAGGCTGTACTAATCAAGTGGAGCACGTAATACGAACTGACGCAGACGCAATAAAACAACGTTATTACCCTGTATCTCCTGCGATACAGAAGATTATCAACGACCAGCTGGACGAAATGTTGACATTGGGAGTTGTCGAGCCATCGGATAGCGCATGGGCTTCACCGGTAGTAATGGTAAGGAAAAAGGACGGCGAATACAGATTTTGCGTCGACTTCCGAAAGCTTAATAAAGTCACCAAAAAGGACGCGTATCCCTTGCCCTACATAACTGCTACGCTAGACAAGTTAAGAGACGCTCGATATATGTCATCATTAGACATAAAATCCGCATTTTGGCAGGTTCCGTTAGAAGATGCTTCAAAGCAATATACCGCTTTCACCGTCCCAGGAAGGGGGCTGTTCCAATTCTGTAGAATGCCGTTCGGGCTTAGCAACTCGCCCGCGACTTGGCAAAGATTAATAGACAGAATATTATCGGGTAGTCTTGAATCTAAAGTTTTTGTATATTTAGACGATGTCATTATAGTAACACAAACGTTCGACGAGCATAAAAATGTATTGGAAGAAGTGCTCAATAGATTACATACAGCAGGTTTGGTCATAAACTATAGCAAATGTGAGTTCTGTAGACCCGAACTGAAGTATTTGGGATACGTTGTTGGGAAAAATGGATTACAAGTAGATCCCGAAAAGGTTCAATGTATTTTAGATATCATGAGCCCCAGAAGTGTCTCAGAAGTTCGCAAATTTGTAGGAACGGTGGCCTGGTATAGAAGGTTTGTCGAGAACTTTTCTAGTTTAATTGCTCCAATTACTGACCTACTCCGCAAAAGGAAGAAGTTTGAATGGTCAGAAGAGTGTGAACAAGCGTTCCGGAGAGTTAAAGACTGTTTGGTACGGGCACCAATCCTCACCTGTCCAAACTTTGAGCACCCATTCATTATCCTCACCGATGCCTCAGGATATGGGTTGGGCGCAGTGCTCACCCAGCACATTGATGGTAGAGATAACATCATCGCATATTTGAGCCGTTCGCTCAATCGTTGTGAAAGGAATTACTCCACTACCGAGCGGGAGTGTTTGGCGGTTTTATGGGCCATTGAGAAGCTTCGTCCCTATATCGAAGGCACGCATTTCACTGTCGTAACCGATCATGCATCACTAACATGGTTACACAACCTGAAAGACCCCACCGGGAGATTAGCAAGGTGGGCGATGCGTCTCCAACAGTATGAATTTGAGATCATTCACCGAAAAGGGAAGGAACATCTACTACCAGACCTATTATCCAGATCAGTCCCAGTTGTAGATTCTATGGAGAGCACACAAGCAGAAGACAAGTGGTACAGCAAAATGATTAAAGTAATCGCAGAAAGGCCGGCGGAATTCCCTAATTGGAAATTTGAGAACAATGTGTTATGGAAACATTGTAAGCCAGAATACCCGGAATTATCTTCCCATAGCGACCATTGGAAACAGGTAGTACCTCGGAAAGGACGTAGAGATGTAATAAGTAGGGCTCACGATATACCTACCTCAGGACATCGAGGTATCCGGAAAACATATAGTCGAGTGGCTCAGATGTTTTACTGGCCAAAAATGTGGGCAGACGTAGCAACATACGTACGGCATTGTTCTATTTGTCAGGCCATTAAGCCAGAACACATGAAAAAAGCAGGCCTTATGTCTTCCCGAAACATCGTTTGCAACCCATGGGAATCTATAAATGTGGACCTAGTCGGCCCTCTGCCAAGGTCCAGTAGGGGTTATAAGTATATACTAACAGTAGTCGATCAGCTGTCTAAATTTTCTTTGTTGTTTCCATTGCGTTCCGCTAGTGCTCCTGAGATTTGTAGAATATTAGAAGATAACGCATTTTTACTTTTCGGGGTTCCGAAGATTCTTGTGTGCGATAATGGCACTCAATTCAGAAGTAGAGAATTTAAGAAACTGTGCGACGAATATGGAACTAACATTACCTATACCGCTCTATACCATCCCCAAGCAAACCCAGCTGAAAGGATAAATCAGGAAATTAAGTCAATGCTTCGAGCGTACGTCTCGGATAACCACAAGAAATGGGATTTGTATTTGGCTAAAATTGCCTGTGCCATCCGTACGTCAACTCATGAAGCAATGCGATTAACACCATATTTTGTTAACTTTGGTAGAGAAATAATTACACATGGTCGGGATTACGAACATTTTAAGGTCGGTGGGAGATTTGACGCGGAGGGAAGATCCACAGCCTTAGATAGGGTTAGGCAAGATGTCAGAAATAGACTACTGAGAGCTAACCAAGTAACAAAACGAAATTATGATCTACGCAGGAGAGACCAACGGTACTATGTAAATGATCAGGTGTGGCGGAAGAACTATGTACTGTCAGACGCCTCGAAGTTCTTCAATGCGAAATTGGCTCCTAAATATATAGGACCGTTCAAAATCACGAAAGTGGTGTCCCCTTGGACTTATGAGCTCCGAGATGACACAGGAAAGTATCGAGGTACTTGGCATGCTAAAGATCTGAAGCCATATACCTCTCAAATATCTGAAAGCGGCTAGAAATTAGAGGGGTACGTCGTAGTCTAGTAGTTATATTCATTGCCACGTGAGAAGGTGAATTTGAATAGGTATAGCATACACATACATGTATCTGATCGCCATTATCTTTGGCTATATTCTTGTCAGGAATTATAGAATCAAATTTAAAGAAAGTAATAGGAATAGACAATAAAAGAAAATACGTTAGTTGCTGTAGTGAGATTTCAAGGAAATCTCAAGAGAGAAGAGGAGGAGTGTTACGGTTCAGAATTTAAAACTAAATTTTAAAATAATTTAATGTAAACCAAAAGGCATGGTACTCCTGAAATCTTTTATTTCTTTTAGATAATGAAGTCAACGCCGTGTATCGGCATCTTTTCCCGTGGGAGCGATATCCCGCATAAATGCTCGCAAACCAGTAAATGGAAATTGTATCCGCCACTCCTACAAAATTGGATATCTGGATATCTGGATTGCTGGCAGGCTTATTGGTCCCATCTTCGAACGCTGTTTGGCAACCTCATCCGAAAATACAACGAGGATTGGAAGCTACCCGTCCGTTCCTATATTTTAAATAACGTTCCAGTAAGCTAAAGAGCAGTGGAAACTGTGTCTACAACGTCAACAACGTCTACCTAAGTAACTATGTAAGCTATACGTGCCGTTTATTACCCTAGAGTAGCTTACAATTTTTCTTATTCGAAATGATTTTTTTTTTGTGTATAAGTTAGTTAAGAGCGTATACTTTGTCTCCCATATTATTGGGCAAGAGCATCTAAATAAGCGAATACTATATAAAAATTTATTGTAAGAACATCATAATTTTCGCACACGCATATTCTATCTCAGTGAGTAGAGTATTTTGTTTTGAAGTCAGTATCAGTGACGATCCCTTTCAGTAGTAGTATACACAGAGTAAACATTCAAAGGCCACCTGCGGTTAGTCACATGTCGCGATTCATACCAACAGCTAAATTAATGCTGGAAACTTACCGTTGATGCGCCTGACACTCTGGGAAAAACCATAGATAGTGCGCCTAGTTCTCACTAGTAATTTACATGCCGAAATCGTTCAGGACTCCTACATAAAAAAAAAAAAAAGGAAAAAAAATCTTAAACCAAATAAACATACAAATGATTAATACGAAATGGATATGCATAACTCAAAGAGAACTTACACTGCCCCGGTTCAGCGAGCGCACCTACTAAAAGGGAATAGGTATGAAATACTGGAACGGATGTGCTAAAAGCACTCCATGAAACCTGATACGGGGAATGAAAAAGAAAGAAAGAAGAAAAGGAGGTTCTCGAAAAGTCTTTTTTTTGGGAAGTGCAGTTCTTCGCTTGAACACGTCGGCAAGTTTTTATAAAAGTTCTGAGTTGAAGTCTTTACGCCAAAAAAAAAAAGAGAAAGTAAAATAATCCGTAGAGTCAAAAATAATAACGTACATATGGAGGAGTAGCTGAAGGATCGAAGGCAAAAATAATTAAAAGAAAAGAGGAATACAAAAGGGTACCTGGCTTATCCTGGGTTCAGAGCATCAAGATAAGTAGTTTGATTTTCAATAAATAGTTCTTTTGTTTCTTGATTATTTTAATCCGTGGGATATGTGACTGGCTGTTGTGATAGAAAGTGAGAAAATCGATCGCTAAACTAATTAGCCGTCTATCTCTTTTGTTATCGGGTAGCGTGGCGCGAGAATTATAGTGGTCAGAATATTGAAGAACTACAATAATCTAAAGTGAGTTCGGGTCAAATTTGGAACCTGAAATAGGATTACCTCTATAGTAGTTACATGTAAATACCAATAGGCCATTAACGTTAAGTGAAGAGTCCTAGTGTGTGGCTAAGTTGGATTGTATAAGAGAAGTCAGTATTGTCGGAATAAACGTATTTTGAATTAAATTCGATAGTAATCATCCAAGTATTCTTAATTTTACTACTCGAGAATAGGTTTCGTGATCTGTCCTATAAAGATCACGTGGCGCCCAACCATAGTCAGAAAATTGTTCCTCTTACCAAAAAGTGCCTACCCCACCTCCTGAGCTGGCGTTGTGCGTACTTTGGAGCACGCAACACATTTTAGAACTTTAGGAAACTTCGAAATAAAACAACTAAAGCCATTCATGATGCTAAAGTAAGGCTTTGTTTTCGTAAGCTTGATCCGTCTTTACCGCCTAAAACTCTTTAAAAGGATATCAAGCATTTTGGTTTTGGAAAATCTGAGAATTTTTATGACATCGACCCTGATGAACTCAATTACTATTATCTTGGGGCTTATAGTTGTGCATCTAGAAATGGAGCGAACGGCTCATCTCATAATTTCGACCGCGACTTCAATTCTGCAGGCTTCTCTTTTTGTGATTTTAGCCTTTAAGTTAATTAAGTGTAATTCACTGGGTGTTGATGATATTGATCTCCGAAGCCTCAGGGTAAGCAAGATTTTCACTCTACAAGTATGCTTCCTTATTGCTCTCGTATTCTTTAGATATTGCTTTGTGATCAATTGAAGATCTTTGTAATAGATCAATCACTATTATATGATTTTCAGTCGGGGTTTGGCACTGGTCACAGTAAAATATCGTCACTCCTCGATCTTACTGACAACAACAGGTGCAACTTCGATAATGCATTATTAATAAGAGCATTAATATCCTTAACATTATTAAGTGAAGTAGACGGCGACTTATCAATTGGCACAGTATTTGAACTAAGCGCTGCATTGAGTTCACTACGTAAATCAGAGCAAGTAGAGTCAGGGGGGGGGGCGTTGATTATGTTTAGGAGCGGGCATGTGATATGTCATTAATATATGTTTTAAATCCAACAGATGATTATTCAATACTGCTACTGGTTCGAGTGTGTAGCAAAATCCATAAATTTATGGGAAAAGGTATCAAAGACCTTGCACATCTTCGTTTCAAAATTTTGAACTGCTCATGAGCTTATTGCTAAGGGAGTCAAGTTTAAACTTATGCCTTCAAGCTTCCTATCAAGAGTGTCCATGTTATTAACCTAAGCAGCAACGGAAGTAAGCAACTGTGCCTTAGAAGAAGGACCATTAATTACAGACAGCATGGATGAAACATTCAAAGGCAACTCAGTTTGTTCAGATTTAAAAGTACTGAGGTGAGCACTCAGATTGTCAGAGTTACTGGCCAAGTCCTTTAATTGGTCGTTATTGCATTTGATCGCAAGCAATACGAATGGAAGGGAGATTTCCTTGCATTCATTGCAGTAAAAAGAGAAAGCGTTAGTGATCTCTAGTGATCTCCTGAACAGACTTTTCTGATAAGTATCCAAAATTAGAGAGTCCAATACAGGATGGATGAAATGATCTACCATATAATCCAGAACAATCGATCAGAGTTGAACCGTTATCGGAAATCGAGCCATTAGTATAACCACAGACAGCCATAATGCCTTGGAGGTTTCTTCGAAAATGAATCAAATTTCTCAAATATCTCCTTGGTTATCGGATAAATTTAAATTTGATCTTGTGTCACGCCTAATATGGTTGAAGCAATTGGTGAAAAACGTGGGGCGTTTGGAAAATATAAAGTGGTTTGTGCACAAGTTGAAAAATTATACCAGATGCTCAGTTGCGACAATTTTATAAATGGTACAAATGGTTCAAAAGAACTAGAAGTGACCTCATTTCCAATGGGGCTGCGAAGGCAATTATGTTATTTTATATTTTATGATTATTTTTACACATTATATCCGCAGGTGATCCTTGTAACATGTGTTATATAATGTCAGCATGATGAAAAATTCTTCTCAATCTCAATCAGCGCTCATAAGTACCATAAACTCCGGGGACATAAAGCAAAGTAGTGCTCGGGTAAAAATAAAATTTGGTGAAAGAATTACAAAAAAAAAAAAAAAAAATTGAGCTTAGGTAAGAACATATACTGACAAAAAGAAAATAGTTTCACAATTCCAAAATAAGATAAATAAAATTAGAAATTCCGGAAAAGGTAAAAATATTAGATAACCTAGAATCGTTATCTGACAGAACTGTCAGACAGAAGCAGGTGATAAAAGAGTTAAAGTTCCTATTGAAGGCAAACTTACACAACAAAATTATAAACAACACAGAAAACCCAAAAAATTCATAGCCCAGAACAAAACAGAAACTGACACAACCACCAATCAGTTTCGGCGTGCAGAGCGCGCCTTTTTGCAGCTCTCGGGGAGCTCGTGTGTATAGTTCCATAATATGTACCTAATCTCATTGCCCTAGTTAAAAACGAAGCATACAACGCTCGTATGACAATTTCAATTTTGGCAATAGTCCGACTGAAAATGTCATTGTAGAAAATGTGAGAATTAACATTGACATATATGGGATGCCATTATCCCCTGTGAATTGAACGCCACTTTTAATAAATGGTGTCAGTTGATTCCTTAATTGCTACTATTGATTTTTAGATCCTTCCTGGTACAAACATTTTCCATTCTATACTTGAAAATTTGCGTTTATAATAATAATAAATACATAGAAAAGCCCAGACTAATAAAAATATTAAAAAAAATAAAAAAATAAATAAAAAAAAAAACAATAAACAAATTAAAAAATTTAAATAAAATAAAGAACTCTAAGAAAATTGAAAATATTAACATAAATTAAAAAAAGAATTAAAAAAATTACAGAGCAATAAAACAAAATTTACAAACTTAAGAAAGAATTCAGTTTTAAGAACGGGCAACGGAGAAGGTGGTAATATAGCCCCTGCTACTTAAATGGCCCTCTATTGAATCCCAAATTAGAAAAGCGTCTTCTATGATTTCTATAGTGCATTGGAGCAAACACCTCTGACAAACAGTATTAATTACTATACGAGAGCGCTGCGGCGCCGTATTTTGTTTTCTTTCGCAACGTCTATCCGCGTGCTGTAATAAAAACTATTTTGCCGTTCGGAAGTTAACGTGTTTTTATTAGAAGAATCGTGCTACAAGTGTGTCAGCGACAATCAGTAGAAAGATTAAGAAACCTTCTTAAATAATTTCAAGGTAAAAACATCCAATATTTTCCAATATTTCTAATATAATTTACTGTTGACAATCAGCAAATGCATCTGATGTGACCCCCTGTTACTGCAGGTATTATGGCCCCGAGGGCCATATTGAATGTATGGACGGTAACCATTTGCTGTATATTTCAATACTTTGTATCAAATTATTATTTGATATATTTCGTGATTTTTTTTTTCATGCTCCAGATAACTCGAACGAACTTTTCTTCGAAGCACAACGAAAGAAGAAAGCGTGGGATGTAGATCAAATGAAAAAAGCTATTGAAGTAGTACGAAACAAAACTATGGGGTATAAGAAGGCTGTTAAGAGTTTTTCGGCAGCAAGAAACACATTGAGGAGGCTGGTTTCTTTGGATGTAGTTGTGCAGAAATCATTGAATAGAAAATGTGTATTACAACTATATCTAGAGAAAAAGTTAGGCGACTATATTTTTTCTTTATGGAGAGCAATTATTATGGTTTGATACGTATGGACGTTAGACGAATGGCTTATCACTTAGCCACAAAAAATATATTATCCCGAATTCTTTTCGTAATGGTGTAGCTGATCGAGGATGGTTAGATTATTTTTTAAGAAGACATAAAGATCCATTGTCTATCAGAAAACCAACAGGAACTTCGTGTGCTCCGGTTCACGACTTCAATCGCGCAGCAGTAAATGACACTCTCGGGCTATTAGAAGTGGAATTCACCAACCACTAATATCCTCCAGATCGCATCTACAATGTAGATGAACCTGGGTTAACCCTTCTCCAGACACAGATACCTTCAGTAAAAAGGGTAAGAGACAAATAGGAACCTTAACATCAGCAGAACAAGGATCGCTAATGACCTTGGTTTCTGCTATGAGTATAGCTGGGACCTATATACCAACGATGATGATATTCCCCAGAAAGAACTATACCGATCTTTTGATGAAAGGGGCTCCTCCTGACGCTATTGGTAAAGTTCATCCCTTTGGATGAGTAGTTACGTACTTGGAGGAATACAATCTAATTTATTTACAGAATGGTTTGAGCATTTCTTAGATAAGACAAAACCAACAGATCGGTCCCGAGTTCTTTTAATCCTAGATCACACACAAAATATTCAAGTTTTAGAGCTTGCTCGTGGAAGACATGTAACTATCATTAGATTACCTTCGCACACAACCCACAGGCTGCAGCCTCTAGACCGCACATTCATGGGTGCACTAAAAATTCACTATAGTAAAGAAGTAGGTAAGTTCTTGCAGCATTGTGATCGAATACTCAAGCCTATCTGAGTTATTTGGAAAGGCTTATTTGAGATGTACAACTGGCGAAATAGCTGTAAATGGATTCAGAATTACTGGAATATATCATGTTAACCACGTTATTTTTACCGAGACTGATTTCTTAGCTGAATCGCAACCACTGGCTATAAATAACGTGCAACCATCTTCAAATTATGCACTTGGCAGCAATCAGCCGGGCCCATCATCAGGTATTTATCATCAACCGGGTTCATCATCTGGTATTGAACAGCCGGGCCCATTATCAGCTGTTGATCAGGCGGGCCCGTCGTCGGCTGTTGATCAGCCGGGACCATCATCAGCCATTTATCAACCGGGATGATCTGTGATCCTGTCCTCGCCTTTAACCACGAATGAAGTTAGATCAACAACTCATTTTGCCAGAAGTTATCATACCTGTTCCTAAACCTAAACAAAAGACATCTAATCGGGGAAGGAAAGCTGCAACTACAGCTGTTATCACATCTTCATCATATAAAAGGCAATTGGAGGGATCAATTAAAAGGTCTGAAGAATCGAAGAGTGGTCGAGGACATGGATGTAGTCGGGGACATGGACGTGGTCGAGGACGCGGTCGAGGACGTGGAATTAAACGTGGAGGAAAAGGTAAAAATCAATGCAATGAGCTCACAGTCAGGACATCTACAGATAGTGAAGAGAACGAGTTGCCAAATGTAGCAAATGACAGAGACTCCGGAGAAATTTTTATTGATGTTGTAGTTTCTGAAAATGATGTAAATTGCATCTTCTGTGAAGGCCATTTCTCTGATGATCTATGCGGTGGAATGCCAAAGTTGTGAATTATGGGCACATAATGAATGTGGTGGAGCTGAAGGCGAATACTATGTTTGTGATTTTTGCCGCTAAATGCTTGAAACTTTTTCATACATTTATTATGGCGCCCAGGGTACCATATTACCCACACAGTTTCCTATAATGGTATTTTGGAATCATTTTAAAAATATAATATTTTTTGAAAGCTGTGACTTTTATATAAATTTGTAGCTTAGTTTCTTATGACCAATAATATAACAAATATTTTAACATTAATTGACTGTTAAAATAATAATGAATTATTTCATGATCACATAAAAACAAATTAAAGGGCCATGTCTACTCAAATAAAGCTGTAGATATTAAAAATAAAACTATATTTGTATGTCATCTATTATTGTGAACATCATGCTTCAGATGACATTAACATCATCAGCCTTTAAAAATCAAACAACTTTTATTGGGAACCACATACATATTTGCTACTACAACATGTGGACGTAAACACAGTCTCAATCTCTGCTAAATCATTGTTACAGAATCGGAAATTCATCAAGCCTCAGAATTTCCAGACTAAAGCAATTAACTTTAGAAAAATAGCATTACTGGGTCAAAATTCGGGAGTGTAAATTAATGCCAAATGCTCTATTTGTTCGAAATTAAGGCGAAGGCTATAGAAAACATTTCATTTGGCAGTCTTACAAATTTTAGTCGTAACTGAGTTACGTATAAATCTAGTGCATGTATTCTGTAATAATCTATTATGTATTATTGCATTATTCAAAATTGCAACTCAAGTCCTTTATAGATTTATTGCTATCATTTTGATGTCTAATTGGGCCACAAAGCTGTACATAAAATTATGCCAAACTACAAATTTTCTGCCCGACAATTTTCGTAACCATGAATTCTTGTGAGCGAATATTTTATATAAGTACGGGTCTGTGTTGACTGAATTCTTGCAAACCTATAGGTAATAAATATGCATGTACATATGTACATTTGTATGTATATTTTATATAAGAAACTCAAGTACTTAAAAGTTTTTCTATGCATACCAAATCCATGGAAGACTCTCTAACTTTTCCCCCCTTCCAAAACAAATCAGTGGTAATTACGACGCCTAATCAGTATCCTGAACTCCAAAAGATTTTTGCAATGCAATTCTTCACTCAAGGCGAACAGAAAAAATAATCTTCCTTGAATTAGCCACGAGTGATGTAGCCATTTTTGTGAATAGTGGTGTATTTAGTTCTGTCAGTAAACAAGACTTGTGGCTTCTCTACAAGGGTATCTCCACTAATTGGATTATATAAGATCACAGCTTCCAACTCCACCATACGTGTATAATGCCATACCATAGCCTAGGCTGAGATGTTTTAACAGAGATGGATGCGATGATATGTTGCGCCACGCTCTTGCTCATGATAAGTAGACAATTTCACTCCAAAGTTCTTCGAAGAAGGAAAACTTCCCTTTTCGATGGTATAAGAAGGTCATCACCATCAGCCAGCCACAAGAGCAGAAGTATAGTAGTTGTAGTTGTAATAGCAGAAGGAGCAAAGACATCACCATGATGAAAACCAAAAAGTCCTTCAGGCGGAAAATTGATGGATAGAATAAGGCGATAATACCACACCGCACCAAACTTTTTCTGTCGTCCCTTTTTCCTAGGCCAAGTCAAGAATAGACATTTCGGCTGTTGCCACTCTGGCTGTTATCTAATAAGGAGAGTCAATTACTTGTCCTTCTAGCCAAACTGTCAGCAGTTTAGTTGAGAAGATAATTAAGGAAAATTAATAACATGAGTAAAGTGGACCAAAAGAAATAAAGGAGACAAAATGGGCGGAAAGTGGATCCATCAAGATTTCTTTCTCGAGTTAAACTCGATAAAAACAATTTCATTTATTAATTCGATACAAGAGCAATTAGGATTTTATGAAATTTATTGGATCCGTTCTATCGAAAACATACATAGGTATTAGGTCATGTGGTCATGCAGTGAATTTTACGGTTATTTCCACAAAACATTAAGGAGCTTGTATGAGTTTTTCTACTGGAAAATAAAATTACTTACGTTTTGGAAAGAGATCCTTACAGTCTTGCTTTGGATTACATACATAGATGAGTGAGTGTACATTGTTTCTTGACCAAATGTAGATCTAAATAGGAGCTCTTTTCAAAATGAATTTTCTGTTTCTTGGTAAACACAGAAGAGGCTATATGCGAGTCTCTCCATCTGACATTTTTCTGCTGACCATTAGGATCTGAGGCTCTGCTTCACTTCCTTGAATTCTGTTAACTTATCCTAGGTAACTAGCATGTAGTATACATATGCCAATGATAAAGCTGATATCTAACGCTTATTAGAAAAATCAGACCATATTCGAGGACGCTTTTGGTTGTTATCATAGATGGTCTATTCAGATAAAGCTTGCGCTCTCGGTATTGTGAAAACCTTACAAATTTTTAAGCCTTTCGCAATTGTTTCTCTACTTCAACGGAGTACCTACATAGTGAAGCTGCTGGACAGGATAGTGTCGAAATGAGATTAGAAAATTGGGAAGATAGTTAGTATGCCTCGCAGGACTGATATCAGGGCAGATATATACAATTCTCGATTTGTCACGTTTACAATTTGCAAATTGTCACGGACGCTACTCAGCAAGCGATTACATGGTGACAAAACCAAATTTATTATCTGACATCGAGATAGCCCCGCACTTATTAGAAGTTAAAATGCACAGCGGACTAGTTTCTGCCACATTTAATTATTCAGGTGTGTGCCTTGGTCTCATCAAATAATTTCGATAGAATATTACAAATATGTAAAGGTCGTAATCGGACTCCATATTTTCAGGCAAACGTAAACCTAACTTCTCGTGGGGAAGTAGTTGTTGTTGCTTATGATGTAAGCTTTGGTACATTACACACACATAAGCTATCACATTGCAAACAACAATAGTTGCCAGCAGCGAATATTCATGAAGATCTCATTTATGACTACTTTGATGAGCATAATGAAAATGCAATGAATGAAAAAGTCAGATTACGGTAATGTAGAAAGTAAGTAAGTAACTGGTAATTCTTTAAGGGGACACGTTCGTTGTAGCATGTAAAAAGAATAAGAGGCAGACAGTGAGTGAAGTCACCCAGAACGAGACTTTTGTAGTTAGCACGGGAAATCGTACTTTGGTTTTAGTTCTTGTTGAAACCTCAACAGTTCACTGCAGATATGCAAAATTATTTTCTTATTTGAATTTTTGAACTACCTAAATCAATTTTTTTTAACTTACGTTTTATTGCCACCTGTTTCCAATACATTGGACATAACAGAAAATATCAATAAAGGAAAGCTTATTTCAATAACGAGTGCTGTATATTTTGTAATCAGTGAGAACATTAATTCACACGTAATGCAGAAAGTAGCCATTATGGCTACTGCACTATGACATCGCAATGTAAATGTGAGTGATGATCTCAGTCAAAATGTTGCTATTGTAGCCATTTTTATTGATGAGAACATTTTTCTTTCGCTGATGGTATCGCCGCTCAACGACGAACTTCTGCCTAGCCAAATTAGGCAGCCGCTTAAGGGCCCAACCTTGGAGGGAGCCCCGCCAGGCGCCGAAATGATATACATGGAGGACATACGATACCGGACATTAAAAAAAAATTACCAATAACCGGGCGGAAAATTCTCAATTGAAGATGTAGACGGAAACGAAATCGAAATCGCATTATCTCGCTGGGACGGATTCAGGGTTACCGCTTTCAATGTCATTTATCAACAGGTTGATTGCAGAGCTGCAAAGACGTAGTTATGCTTACGAGAACTTGAGTAAAAAGTTTAACTTTCTTATAAAGCTACATAGCTTGGAATCTCAAGATATCCCCAAGGGCGCACAAAACTTGAAAGACTTTTAGAGAGTTAGATGGGACTTTGGGAAACGATTGTCTGCACCTCCCTCCGAGCTCATTTATCGACGGCTGAGGCTACACGGGGAAAACACTTATTAGCACTGAAGGTATACAAATACACTCTAGAAAAAGATCTTTTGGACATTTATCGAAATGTGTGAAATGCGCTTCGGATGTTGTTGTATGGTAAAACTGCTCGGCAGAACGGTTATTTTCATCGCTAAAATGAGGGAAGAACTATATAAGATAGATCCACCACAGAGGATGGCAGGTTCAATTAACTCTCTGTGCATAGAGTTAGAAATAATGCAGTCCGTTGACTGTAGTGAGGTAATCCGTTCCTTGCAAAAAAGACAGTTTTTTGCTTGGCAATCTAAGCGTATGCTTAGACGCAACGAACTTCCTGTGCATATAATTTCGTAATTATTTGTGATATTTCTAAGTCTACTTGTTCATATTCCTAGATCGATGTACGTTAAATAAATGAAAAATAACATTTTTATTTTAGCAATTTTATAAAAATGATGCCCGCAAATTTTACGGGGTCGCCATTAATTGAAGTTATACAGGAAATTTAAAACACGATAGTATCATAGGCAAATAAACAAATCTATAACGCCTTGCTCCAGTATAAAATCAACGATGCTTCGAGTTGATACAGAGGAGCCCTCAATTTTTTCTTAGAAATTGACTGAAATTTTTTCTTTTAATTTTTATGCATTATTGGCACATATGAAAGTATTGAATCTGAAAACAACTCCAGTCTGCCCAAATATTTTCTGCAAATTTCTAAAAAAAAAAAACCAATACTTATCTACGCGTCTATGCTCTTAAAAATTGTTAGCGGCCCAAGCACCCGTTGTCTGTCAGCCTCAAATAATGCATTAAAATTGTAAAGAAAAAATTTCCAAAAAATTTCTAAGAAAAAATTGAGGCCTTCCCTACATCAGGTCGAGGCATCGTTGATTTTATACTGGTGCAAGGCGTTACAGATTTTAGTTTTACTTGTCCAGTTTTGGTATGATATTAGTTTGTCTATGGTAATATTAATTGGGTCAATATGTTTTAAAAATTAATGAGCATCGATCACCCACCGTAGCGATACAAGTAGGCTTTTTCATTTCAGAAGCGCTAGTAGTTTTTAATAAAATGATTGCATTAATTGTATTCGAATAAATTTTTAGAAATCACTAAAATAAGTGTGACGCGTGAACCAATGCAGTTTCCAATATGAAAATTTTACATATGAGGGTATGTCCAGAAGGGAACCTTTATAAGTTCACTCTTAGATCCGTATGTCTGTCTGTCTGCCACAGAAGTTTCTTTCACAACCAACGTGATGAAAGATTACAAAATATTTTTTTATAAATTTTTATTGGGGTCCTCGAAAAATTTGAATTTTTTGTTTTGAAGGATTCCAAAATTTGTTGTTGTTGTTATTGTAAGTATTTGTTTTTATGAATTGATTAGATATAAAAATGTCCGTAAAACACTGTCCACCCCTCTCCCCTGATCATCTAGGTTTTCAAAGATAAAATTTTAATATTATCAGCTACTAATCCTGGTATTGGGTATTTTTTGAGATTTAGCAAAATAAAAATAATTCGAGAAAAATATTACCTTGCACATGCCAAATATGGTCTCATCTTGTTTTTCTATATCCGCTTTAGATTTTTTTTCATTTTTCATTCTTTTTTTACGTTTTTTTTTATACTAACTTTTATACTAACACTTGCCCTAAGAAAGCATAGAAATATTTTGCACTAATTTTAACACTAATTCAAAATGGAAAATAAGGTTACGCTGACTTGGGTGCCGGATATCAAGACATTAAATGTAAGTTCGTGGACCGCCTTGCAAAGGAAGGATCCGGATCTCTGTTTATTGGCCTTAAGCATATTCTTGGCACCTTTCGGCACAAGTCAGGCTTTGGGAGGACAGAATTAAATTGGCACACTGAGAAAATATACCGGAGCTAAGACAGGCGAATAAGCTAATGACGTATTCGCAGCACAATACAAAAGAATTTCTCATACTCAGCAGGAAGGAATTATGGCTCGTAACGGGTCTATTAATTGGTCATTGCTCACTTAGATATAAGGTGAAACCTGTCGCATCGTCTTCCATGATGGAACTGCTCAGCACGTCCTCTGTTACTGTGAAGCTCTGGGCTGTATAAGGCTAAAAAATCTAGGAAAGGACGTCCTATTGCCATAGGACGTTGCAAAGATGGCCCCCAAGAATATTATACATAGGTTTCGTGAAAGATCTTTAGTTCAAATAGGTGCCCAAGGGAATATAGGGTTAATGGACCATCCCGCACGAGTATTCTTGTTACCGTATGCAAATTGGTTTGCACTTTGGAGAGATATCTCTTTGCTTCTTGTCACTTTTTCCAAGAAAACCTGTTTGCATATTGCATCAGGAATACTCGTGTACTCATCTGGGATAGCCCAATTTAACAGAAATTCTTACAGGTGGCAGTGACTAAATGAGAGGAGCCATCTCTGCCTGTATCCTCTACTAGATAATAACAAGAAATAATAATTCAAAATGGAAACTGAAATTGTACTAAATTGAATTTGGTGAAAATCTGTGCAGTTTTATTCCAATCTACACTAACAATGTTTCCTTTAAGTGAGACCTAACTCCATTATTTTGTGCGGAAAAACAAGTTTTCAGACACTACAAAAACGTCTTTTCTTAACGCGTAAAGTAAGATAAATACATTTAAGATACTTCAGCTTTTCGCTACATAATTATTATGATGACTTAAGAGTGCACTTAAGAATTTTATAAAATCAAACCTTAGAGAAACTCCTAGGTAATAATTTATTAAAAATCTATATTCTGAGCAGAGAGGGTATACGTTTTCGCAATTAGCTGCCTTGCATTTTAAAACATCCGTTTTAACACAAATTCTCATATAATTACAAAACAATTAAAAATTAAGTCTCACTAACAAGTTCTGTAACGTCCAGTATTACAGCAGGATGAAGCGATTAGATTGTTGAACACAAATAATTCCATTTGCAAATTCATTTTTCGATTGTATGCGGAAATGGTGACTCAACGCAGATGGCTATCTGAGCCTGAATCGGCTCCTGTGGTTACTCGCTGGATGGCTGCAATTCTATTGTTTCTGATTAGAAACACTTCGGCAGTGAAATTATTTGCAATTTACAGTTAGTTGCAGCAATTTTATTCATCTGAGATAGCTGGCATTGAATTAAAAGCTTTGGCGAGCAAATTACATTTCGCTCTTTTTTCTAAACACGTGTGATTACACGTTGAAATCGCTGAAGTGCTTAATTTTGTAGAGTTTGAAATTAATTTTCCATGAAATCAATAACCGAGTAATTTGGCAGTTCATTCCTGATGCATTTGATAGATTATTTTGTTCATATCCTCATTAAAATGGTAAATTGAATGTTATACGTTTTACGGTACAAATATATAGGTAACTAGGTAACTCCACCTAAGTACAATCCCAGGGAGATTACATCGATTGTGCTATGAAAATAGTAAGACAAAAAAAAATAAAATGAGTGCCCAAGGCAAAACATGTGCGTTTTAAATGTTATTGCAAGCTCTTTACATATTATGTAGGTATATGCTCTAATTTAATGCGATTCCTGTTTTCCATAATTTTTTATATGTGACAATATGCAAACAACGACACAAAACCATCCCTCCAGATATATAGATTTATGTAATGAGTAAATTAATTGCTTACCTAAAGCCCCATAATGACTTTCAGTCATTTCAGTCATTTCAAGGAAATGAAGAGGTGACAGGCTATGGACGAAAATTATTTCATTTGGAATGTAATTGACAGTTCCTCAATGTGAGTAAAGATCATGGCAGAATTCAATAATTTAATTAAATGCTTGCAACTACAGCAGTGCAAAGCATTTAGAAGATAATTTTTGTTGTTAAAATAGACCAAAAAGAGAAGAAAGCTGCACAAAAATTTCATTCGTGATCAGCTGATGGCTGTCACTTCTATTTTTATTGGAAAAATTTTCCACTTTTCAATAAATTCAGCTCATTTTAATGACGGTACGTGGCAATTTCACTAAATGGAGTAAAATTTGGTCCATTTCAAAATGAAGGGAAATGTCTAAAATGGGTTCTTGATGGACTTCATTTGTATGACAAACTGCTCATTTGACTCCATTTAATTAAAAATTAAGTTATTACGGTATTGGGGTATTAGGCTCAAGAGGATTTGTTGGAGTTAGCTGGAAGATTCAACTTGATTTGTTCAAATAAATTATTGTTTGTATATTATAGAAAGTTCATTTTTCTTTTTAATTTAAATGTTTAGTCTGAAGCAGAAGCTTTATAGAGCATCATGAACTTTATTTAATAATTCAAATTACATCTAAGGGCATTTATTTATTTTATTCATTTTTTTTATATTTTTAACCATTTACTTTTATGTGACCTCTATATGTATTAATCTCTCAAAAAGCATTTGGTCAAGAAAATCATCTTGTAGTTTCTTAAAAATTAATAATGGTTTACTGTTGAATCACACTGTTTAAATCTAGAGGTTGTGCCCGGTGACAATCTGACTGACAGTTGAGGATCTGATAAACAAGAATATCTGAAATGCCCAATTTCTTCATTCCTCTCATAGAACAGAAATTGTGCGCATTCATAAACTAAATCCGTGCTAAGAAATTTCTAAATTCGTCACCTCTAGTTAGAAAAAAAGAATTCACCAACCTACGTTTATGCACTTGTGCAAAGCTATAGAATGTGGGACTAAGCAAAGTGATTGCACGTAAATCCAAACTGAAGCTGTGGGGCCCTAGGAAAGAGTAACTTCCAATAAGCTATCACAATGCTAATACCTACGGTCTACTGTCAATCAACGAGAAAAATTGAGCTGAGAAACGAAAATTGAGCACAATGACATTTAGGTGGCAGTAGTGTAGCGGTAAGTGAAAATTATCGTTTGGTTGCTCATTCATTAATGGCTTTATTCCTTTAAATATTTTTACTATACTAAAAAAAAATATTTATTAAATAAAATTATTTCAAGATCTTATCTGGCTGCAATTCTCTAATTTAATTAATCCAGAACTTATTTCTATGTTAATGTCTTTCAAGTTCTGCACAAATTTTTTAATACTACTGATTTAAACTATACTTCAATTCTTTTAGTTCCTTACTACTTAATTCTACAAACTATTGCTGAAAGAAAAATTGATATTGTCAATTATGGATTAATATATCACGTAGTGTGAAGCTGACCTTATGAAAGACTGAATTGGACACTGTGTATAGGTTAATTAATTGACTATTTCTCTTTACCAAATATGAATTGTTCTGTGATTTCTATTTAGTGTAACCAACATCCAAAATAGCATGCGTTCACACGTTCCTGTCAATACCTTTTCCAATAATTTATCTAGATAAAAATAAATACCTTGCAACTTGTTTGCGCGACAAATGCGATATGTACGCGTTGAAATTTTACCAAAAATTTTAAAATTTGAAACTAAGAAAAATTGAACTAATTTGAAAAAAAAGGGAAAAAAAGGAACAAAATGAAATTAAGTTTAAGCGAGTTGAAAACTATATAAAAAAAATATTATGCACCGGAAACAAAAATTTGTATTTTTTACTATTACCGAAATTGAAGTTAATTATGAAGAATGAATTAATTTTATATTAATCAGTGAGACCTTTGAAAATTATTGCAAATTTAAAATACTATGACCTTTTGGCAGCTGTATCTCTTTTGAAAAAGTAGAACGATTGACGAAATGATTGCCTTTTTATAGAGAAATTTGTTCCATTTTTGCTAAACATAAAGTGAGTTTTCTGAAATTTTCACTAAAAATGACAAGGGATTGAATTTTTCTTACTGTCAATCGATGGCAAATTTAAAGATCTAAATTTTGATACCTTTATCTCAGAAATTGATTATAATTTCGATGATTTCAACTACTTTTTGTAAATCTTAGAGAATTCTCTATAAAAATTTCGATTCGCTATGTTTCATCTCGATTTAGTAGATTTTTCTGTCATTTCGTAGTATTGTGTGTCTTCTTCTCACTATGAGTCTTTTTCGCACTCATTGTGGAAAGAGATTAATAAAAAAAATTGTGAGTATCGGGTTTCTCGCGTAAAATATCGCGAAATGAATGTGGCCATCGAAATTTCGGGTCGATTATTCATAGTTTCGAGATGTCAAAAGTCGCGAAAATATAAAGTTTGACGTGTTTTAACACTATCGTGCGCGAGGGTCATGTGGTATTTTAATAGTGTTTTTACGTGTTTACGCAGTGTTCTGCAGGTATTCTATCATTACGGATAGCATTTTAATACCAGGTGAGCATGTTTATGTGTTTATTTTATAAATTTAGCTTTTTAATTTATCAATTGTGAGGTATGTGTACAATTGCCAGATGAATGCTTTCACGGCATTTTTCATTAAAATTATCTACGAATATCTAACATATATAATTGTACTAATTATGTAGTTTGTGATCTATATTAATGATTTATTCAGGTTGGGTACGAAATCCAGAGAGACAAAATCCAGAGTGACGAAATCCAGAAAGAAGAGATGAAGAAAGAAGAGATGAAGTCCAGAAGTGACAAAATCCAGAAGAGAGTAAATCCAGAAGTTACAAAATCCAGAAGTGACAAAATCCAGAAGTGGCAAAATCTAGCAGAGACAAAATTCAGAAGAAATCCAGAAAAAGATCCAGAAAAGATATTTGCGCCCGCGAATATCTATTCTGTATTTCCTCTTAGTTTGAATTCTTCATGGACTCGAAACTTTTTCCTTTACGTTAAAAACCAACAAATTATATATATTTTTAATCTTTATTCAACCCACACTACCACTTCAACACTGTACATTCATTTATTTACGAACTCATTAATAGATGAGACCTAGGCACAGACCTAGATATGTACCATATAAACACTAATTCATACATTTCAGAAGAGGATAATACCTCAACGCAAACATTTTTCTGAGTATAGTGATTTCCAAAATTTAGAAGTTTTTATTGTAATTCGAATTATCATGCATTTTGGACCTTAGTCCATCTCAAAATCGCGATCAATACTTCAAAATTTCATATAATGTTTCTTGACCGCCCCGTTCGGAATTCGTGACCCATGTGCAGGCATTGTTGGGTTAGCCTCTTTCGTTCACAAAGATACCAAGTTTCCATCAGATGAATATGTCATCACAAGACTCCCAACAATATCATTAACGCAGATTAATATAACAAGACGAGTGTAAATATGAGATTTGCAAAACGAAGTTCATGTCGTTTTTAAAAATTTTAAACAAATTTTTAATTATAACAATTTTTACAATTTCCGGTTTTTGACAATTATGTATTTTGTCGTTTCTGAATTTTGTCACTTCTGGATTATGTCACTTCTGGATTTTCTCATTTCCGCATTTTTTTATTTTTTCTGGATTTTGTCATCTTCCCAATTTATTCGTGTTTTCAATGTTTTCAATTTTGCATGGCATTGTTGTTGTACAATAGCTATATATACATACAGCAATGATCTTGGTTAGTGTTGATGACCTTAGTGCTAATTAATGCATAAAAGACATTCGATACTTTCTTTACTTATTAATGCATTTCGTTTTCAATATCATTTCAGAACATCGTTGGAGATGTCCACCTGTGATGCTCCAGGTGGAGGTAATTTTCTTTATGTATAGCTATTTATTAATCTTTATTGACTTTGTCTTTTTCTTTTCGGTTCGCTGAACACACGCTTAAGTTCGTATTGCTATAAGGTTTCGAGGTCGTGCTATAATTGGGAATAACAATGATAAAGGCATCCTTATGACAATGAGATTCCCACTTAAAAACATTACGAACGCTGTGTAAAAGAAAAAAATATACGAACATCTGAAATAAATACAATAGTAAGGGGGTGAGGATAGAAGGGGTAGAATCTGTACAGAAATATTAATAATGGTCCACTTATTGTCTAACAGCTACCTTGAAATATGTGGTAAGATTTCGCCAGAGGATTGCACAAAACGAACAACCCAATCGAGCCTCTAATTAAACGTACAGGATTACACAGCCGATATTTGTGCATTGCAGCGCCAAAAAGCAGTCTATATTTCGAAAATCGTAAATTAAGTTCAGGAAATTTTCCTATGTCTGAATTCCACACATGACACAAATAACGAATAAAATGAAGCTCCAGCTATGGAAAATCGCTACTTGTGAGGGCTCCTACAAAAACCTTACAGGAAAATTGGGCAGAAAAGAAGAAATTGTATTAATTTCGAAATACGAAATTGCAGCCATACATGTGGCAGGTAGATACGAATACTAAGCGTATGTGCAGTAAATAAAGAATTGATTCCAACACAAAATTGCACGTTTTGTGGGTGTCAGAGCCAATTTCTAGTTGAACGATTCAATTCCCTCTTTAAATCCTACGTATTGGATTTTCTTTTATTCCAGTAAAATTATTAAAAAAATAAGGAAGACAATTTTTTCAACCAGAAGGAAAATCTTTCACGATATATTCAAGACCGTCAACGCATTTTTTGATTTCTCTATTTTGGGAAGACCGGAGCTAGTTGGGATAGGACAGATTAGCTCTTATCGATTGTTTTTTTTTAGTATTTTCCATTGATCGTATTTCGTATCTATGAAACAACAGCACTTGGGTTATTGTTTACATTATAAGCAATTATTTTTGAATTCCTCATACATGGGCAATTATAAGTGTTTAAAGCCGCCTAGTCAAACTATGCCAATAAACAAGAGTAGATTGTCCTTTGTGATGGAATAAGTTGACATAGAGGTTGTTAAATTGTTTTTAATTTCGAATTATTGAAAAAAGCTGGAAAGTTTCTTAAAGAATTGGAACGTTTCAGTTAAATAATTGTCACAGACGCTTTAATCAGTGGGTCCCATCTCTGAACTAAACAAACTTTGGTTTGTACAAACTTAACTTTATCTTTCACATCTTTTCAGCCATTGTATTCACTTTAAGTTCATTTCTGGAGATTTCTGTAATCTGGGGTCGGATTCTGTAACACAGAGAATCGTGGAGTTGGGGAAATGAGAATTCTTTCTTCTGATATTTCACCCTCCACTGGTAATTCTGTAACTTGAGGAATTTGTATTGAGTCCACTCGCGAAATTCTCGACTGTTTTAGTTGTGGAGAAATAAGAAGATGAGTTCTTAACTGAGAGTATTGTCTGTGTGTGTAGTGTTTTGTGCAGGTACCAAGGAATTTTCAAATTAAATACCGATTTACGACATATTATGGCTATATTTAAAAAGCAATTTATGGATATCCATAAAATACTTACAAAGAAACATGGATTTTGGTGTAGTTATAAATCACGCGAAAATAATCAATTTGGTCGTCTTGCAGTACAAAGGAGATTTTATAAAATTTTTATATATTCCCGGCAAAGCTTGTATGTAGAATGAAATCGCATATGTAATTAGTTTTTGAATCCAATAAATGGTTTGGAGATAACTACAAAAGAAGTGATTCGCCCCCTTTTAGGTGGAAAAATGACCATTTTTTGGTACAAAAATACTTTCAACTTATAATTGTGTAGAATTGGTAAGTCGTGACAATTCACTTTCCATTAAAAAACAAATGTTCACAACAACAAAAAATTTGTAAAATATAGGAAGTGTATATGACCCAAGTGCAAAAAACCCGTCTTTCGACGGTAAAAAGTCAGCTATGACAATAAAATTATCAAAAACAAACTACATCACTCGATTACCCGCTCCACCCTCTATAATTTTATAACAAGCATTATGTATTTTTGACAATCCCATGGGAGGTGGTACGACTCCGTAACCAAAACTCCTTCCCCTAAAAATTGTTCACCAATCTATTCTTGTACCTTAAACTCTAAATCCATCGGAAAGACCCATCCCACATAGAACTAGGCGCCCGTTAATGTTGCGACAGCAATAGTTACCACAGAGGCCCTCAAATCTGCAAATTAGCGTTTATCGAAATAAAATTTCTTCTACAACACCCATGCATACCCAATTACCAAATTGATTTCTGAGTGTTTTTATTGGGCTTACAAATCCTGAGCTTAGGCATGCGACTTATTGCAACTCCTGAAATTTTTTCAATATTTTTTTTTTTTAATTTCGGTTAATCTGCTCTCATTTCTATCCCCGCCCCATTTCCTCCACCTATCATTTACGCCCTGAGCCACCGTGTTTTTTTATATTTTGATACCACATATGTACATTTTTGTTCTTCGCTACATACTGCCATTATTGCGGGAAAACTCGAAAAAACCTACCCTCTTACATCCCTCAAAAACTACCCCAAGTATCTCAGAGAATTTGGAATGGAGAGTTAGGGAGTAACTGGGGAAAAAGAAAGTTCTCATCTCCCAAGCTCCCAACTCTCCGTTTTATAGAATCCGGCCATCCCACATGAGTATTCCTGATCCTGTATGCAAACAGGTTCTCTGAGGAAGTGGTGAGAAGAAGCAAAGAGATATCTCTCCAAAGTGTAGAGATACCTCTCCAGAGTGTAGAGATATCTCTTTGCTTCTTCTCACCTCTCCCTAGAAAACCGGTATGCATACTGCATCAAGAATACTAGTGTTCGATTGCCCAATGTCTGTATATATATCTCATAAGAATAGAGTCATTCTGGTTAAGGTTGTTATAATCCACACTATCTGACAATCTTCTTTTTATCCTCTATCATTTTCTTCAGCAATGTTTATGTGGATGAAGCTCCCTCCTTAACAGCAGAGGATGGTGTTACACTGGAAAGTATTTGGGTTGTAGTTTCATGGGGCCATCCCACACGAGTACTCTGGATGCAGTATGCAATTTTTAGGGAAGAGTTGAAAAGCCGCAAAGTGATATATCTCTTCGCGTCTTTTCAACTCTTCCCTAAAAAATCGGTTTGCATACTGCATCAAGAATACTCCCGCTCATTGTCAACATTTGAAGGAATTAATAGGAAATAATACAGCAGAGAGAGCGAGACGGAGAGAGAGAGAGAGAGAGAGAGAGAGGGGGGGGGGGGAGAGACAGAGAGAGATATAGAGAGAGAGAGAGCGAGAGATAGCGAGCATGTATAGAGCTTTCTATTGGGGCGTATTATGAGGCTTTAATTCGGACCACTTCTTTTAGAGGTTTTCATATCTAAAGGTAGATGTAACTAGTCTCAGGTTACTACTAAGATGCCATCTTTTTACAATAGCTGGCGATCAGTAACTTTGAAGATGTTCTTGGTATCGATCACCTTAACCATAAACAAACTATTAACATAAAAAGACTGGGTAATTACAATAAAAATCTGTAACGACTGGCTCGAATATAAAATCGACGAAGCCTTGACGCTGCCTCGACTTGTTGTCGTAACCAAAGGCTAATACCGGAGACAGACTTGCATTCTCAATATTAATATATTGATATTGCAATTATGATAATTGCAATATAAAATTTTAGAAACACACTTGCGGTTTACAATTCTGAGAAATTAATTAGAGAACTTATATTTTATTTATCACTTGATTTGTCATTTTTGTTGTCATTTGATGAAGAAAGTTTCACATACGTACAAAATGCAAGCAAATATTGTGAAATTACTTGTCTACATATAGTATGGAAAATAAAAACGAAATGGACACTTTAACTTGACAAGTGTCAAATATAAAATGTCAGAAAAAGTTGCCGCCAACATTACAGAATAAAATTTAGTTCTAAAAGGTTCGTGTATTAAATAAGTATGGCTTACAACCGCAAATCAGATTTTTATGAAGAAATTCTGGGAGTATACTATATTTTCCTTGAAATGATTCATAGTGAAATTTTGCAAAAATTTTTTGTATGACTTACCATCAATGGTTCGGCATCCGAGTTGACTGTAGTGTAAACAGCAGGGAGCTCAGGGTTTCATTGCTGTCCTGATGAGATCGCTCTGTACTGCTGACCGAAACATATTACATTCAGTATATTCTCAGAATTTCTTCATAACATTTTGATTTGTGGGTGTAAGTCAACAAACTAACAATACCGCGGTACTTGTCGTTTAATTCTCTTCATAATGCAGTATGTTGAAAAATTGCTTGCACACTTTATATATGTAGGTCTCGAAAGAGTAAAACTCAAATCCATATTAAATGATTATGGTTTATAAATAGGGTCATATTGAAATAAACTCGTATATCGCATACATTTATCGCCATTTCAATATTGAGTTCCGATGCGCTTCATACTGAGTGTACACCGAGTGTATACCGAGCTGTTTTTCAATATATTGAGACATATTTGCAGTTTAGCGCAAATTGCAATATTGAAATTGTCTCCAGTATAAGCCAGTAATGCCTCACTCCAATATAAAATGAACGATGCCTCGACCTGATGTAGAGAAGCGTTCAATTTTTTCTTAGAAATTCACTGGAATTTTTTTCTTTAAAATGTTCATTATGGGTGGTCCACAACTGCACACATGAAAGTGTTGTGTTTAAAAATAACTCCAGCCAACCAAAGTGAATAAAAATTCTGCTGAAAGATTTTGTGTAAATATCTAAAAAAAAGTCAACGCTCATAAAAGTTGTTAGTTGCACAAGCGCTCGTTGTCGGCCTGCAATAAAGCATAATAATTCTAAAAAGTGTCATGTAAATTTCTACGAAAAAATTCAAGACTTCCCTACGTCAGTTCCAGGCATCGTTCATTTTGTATTAGAGCTAGGCATTGCTGGTATAAACTTTCGTGACGTCAGCAAGTCAAGGCGTAGTCGAGCCGTCGTCGATTTAAAATTCGAGCGTGGCGTTCCAGATTTTGTTCTACTTGCTCAGACTTTGTATGTTATTAGATTGTCTAAGTCTAAGTTTAAGTCCGTGTTATTTCCTCCTCTGCCATGCATAGATGGTCTATAAAATAAACCATAAATACTAAGCTTGGGTTTGTATTGAATCTGTTCCTTACAAGACCTCTACAATTCTTTAAGTTATTTTATACGTCGACAATTTTGTATGTGGACAATTTCGTTCTCTTAAATATAATATTTTGTATCTTTTGAATTATGAACAAAAGAAACGCAGCCATCCATGTAAAAATAGCTCAGGTGAAATAGCCCTTTTGATTCATGTGGGCAAAGTAGTATTTACACAAATTCCTGTACTGCTTGGTCGCCTTACTAAAATAAATTGTGACTCTCAATGCGACCTCGCACTACCACAATTTCCTTACCATTCATTCATTCCTTTCAAAGCCAAACAATTTCATCACAAGGTGTTTATTTGTGATTTGTATAATATCAACGATATAAGGCTATAAAGCTAAATTGAATTTACACAGATTCTTGCATTCGTGAAAGATAATTTACAAATTCATGAATAACATACAAATCTACTTCTTCTCCTTCCGTTGTCCACTATCTTTGAAGGCCGAGCAACTCAATTCCCTTACCACTTCTTGCAGATAAACCATCCTCAAATCTCACACTCTATATTTATGCTCCCTGGATGATACGGCGGGCGACAGCCAGTTGGTGTAATTTAAAAATATTACTTCATCAACATATAGGAGAGCAGCACAGTTAAAGGAAGCAACATCATATTCTCCTTAAAAAAAATTCCCTAACCTCAAGATGCCAAGACGATCCCTCCCTTTTCTGATTTATTCGAGTCATTTGGTATATTTATGATACCAGCCGGCAACCATACACTTATATCACAGTTAACACTTGGAAGTTGAAAGGTTTCATGGCTGTTTATCATGAGAACACCCCGAAACGAGCTACAAAGACTTTTAGGTTGTCAGCAAATGTGCTTTAAGGATAACTTGACTATCCTCCGCCCAAGTGACATTTTCAGGATTCCTCCGCATTTCATTTCTTTTCTTGATTACTCCACTAGATCTCCCCTTAAGCAGCAGCGTACAATATACGCAATACAAACGTAAAAGATTTATTAATAGCAGTTCAGTTGGTTTCAACTAATATCCTTAAAAGTAAAAAAAAAAAAACACACAAATCCTTTGACAAACCTCCTCAAAGCCTTGTGTACGCGACATCTTTTTCCTGGAAATCGCATATATATAATCAAATTGCTATTCCTGTCATCAAGTCATAGTAGAAGTTTTCCCTATCTTCCGGCATGATTTATGAAATTCAATCGTTGATGCCTTTCGAGCGAAACATAATAATATACAAAATGTCTCCAGAAACGGATCCGGAAAGACTTTCTGGTTTATTTGCATCTGATTTATCTTCACCGATAAGAGGTTAAGCTTTATCATCAAAAGCGGGAAATTCTCCTTCAGTGGAGCAACTGAATCATAACTCGGGAGCTTTCAATTTCCTGAGTACTCAATGCTCACATTGATACGGTACGATCCTATCATCCTTAAAATTCGATACTCGGTATCTACTAATAATGTTATTCTTTCCGTTATGCTAGGTACCTACCTACCTACCTACTATCTGAGCACAGAGGACGGGCAGGGTCCTTGCATCAATATTTGATTCTTTGAATCCCTTTTTGATTTCCATAGTAATCCAAAAGTAAATTACAAAACCGTTCATGTTTGCTGTTCCCAATATACCCAAGTTAGGTAATAGGTATATACCTAGATCCAGGGAAATGACTTTGTTTTTGATTTTATTTGTTATTTGTATGCATATACATGGGAATTTATTATGTAAAGGTTCGGATTGCATTCTTGATGAGGGATTGGATGACAAAAGCATATGAAGATAGGCTGGAAATATTTGAAGCTCAGAGGATTACAGTTTATAATATCGCGACCAGATGAATTCTGATTCTCTCTGTATATGGGTTAGTGAAATAAAATTTAGGTTAACATGTTGAGAAAATAACTTTTATCGGTCCGTATAGGTCATACAACGGGAACGGACCTTATTATCTGGTCTCATACATCCTATCTTGGTTATCTTTCTCGCATCATATTTTCTATCAAATTGAGGGATAACATAAGATTTCCTTTTGGTATTTACACGAACAATCTTAGAATTTTAACTCAAGACTTACATACCTTCTCCACTTTCCCTCCAACATAGAGAACAGCGACAATGTATTTAATCGCTGAAAAGAATGCTGCACCTAAACATATTTCAAATTTTCTAGCAATCAGCATACTCCTCTTCTGCCAAAAGTTATGGAAGTAATTATGCATACTCAAATAATGAACTTCGTCAATACGCATAAACAAGGTAATAGCCAATTGGAAATCAGAATTTCAGCCTTTTCTCAACTGGAAGATTGCAATACTATGAAATTGAATACGGACATAAGAATTGCTTTGGATAATTATGAACTGTGAAAAAATGTCCCCAACCGAACATTAACTTTTGCATTTGTGACTATATGCGAACCCATTGTACATTTCCTTTTGAATTCATTGATATTAGCCGCTTTCTTTGGGTCTCAATAAGCTTTTGTTTTATATAGGTTCAATATTTTCCGATAAGTCGAAGCTCCGAACAGTCTGGTGGATTGCTTCCTTCAGGACATGAAATAAGTTTTCCGCATAAAACTCTAAAAGCAATTTTCTATAATAGCAAATAAATGACCAAAATAATACGTGATAATCGTGCGTTCTAATAAAAGAAAGTATTCGTTTTAACACACTCATTCAAGTAAATTTCTGCGTTTATGTTACGTGTTATTACAAAAGCCCTAGACTTCAAATCACAGAGCAAATAGCCTCCCAAACTAAATACGAATGAATATTTCGTGTACTGACGAGTTTTAAACTTCGCGACTACATCGCTCCGATTCCCTACTTACCTTCGGCATTGCAATAAGTCTCGTCAGCATAATGCAACAAAAAAATTTCATTATGATTTTCATACAATTCTGGAGACCCAATTTTCGCTATTTTTTCCTTTTCTACAGATCTGTTGCCAGCTGTCTAAACTTTAAAATATCTCAATCCTCCTTGAAGCCTTCTTCCTTTGCATAGTTGAATTCGATATTCCTATTTTATCACAATGGTAACCCGTTTTAATATTCACTTATTGGCAACCCTGAGTAAATATTACTCACACATGAAAAATATTATAAACATAAGAGTTGAGATAATTTAGCGAAATACAATAATACAAAGATAAAAAAAAAAAAGATTCCCGCAAGAATAATTTAAAATTTACATAAACAAATCTTAATTAATAAGGTAAGGATAATTAGAAATAAGAGTAATTTGATTATATATCACTACTTAAGTGTTATAATGGGTTCCCCGGCACATGCCGACCATGGGGAATGAGGGTGCTGACCTGCTCTGTAGCTCTCCCTACCTTGAACTAACAATCACGCTTTAGGCAATACACTTCCGAAGTGGAGTCGAAGCAACGGTGACTTTGTCCTGAACGTCCTTGTTTTCTACTCCAGGTTTTCTTCCTGACCGAGGTTTTCTTTGAATACAAGAAAATCCCAAGAATTTAGATAAGACATTTTGAGTAGTTGCTTTCGGATTATCGAAGACTTTAGCCAACTGTTTTGTGACATCTCCGGATTTTTAAGGTATTTGGAAATAATTAATTTCTTCCTTTCCTCTTGTTTTGATGTTGTTTTTGAAATTGACAGCAAAAGGCAGTACGCTTTATGTCTCGTTAGTTTGCATACAAGTCCATTTCGAAAAATGACACAGAACGTTTTGGATATGTCGGAAATTATAGCAATAAAGACAGAAGAAGAATCGAAAAAATAGAAGAAAAATTAGGAGGCAGATAAGGGTAAATTATGAAATTCGAATGATCCCAGAAACACTCATTTTCTCGGTTTAAATTTATTAATTTAAAAATTCCCGGTCACGAGTATTTTCTTTCCGCTATCTTGAAAACTATATAATGTCAAATTACTATTATTTGGGCTGCTATGATTTTTCATCATCCTAACTCGTTAAAAACTGAGCTGGCTACATGGAAGTTCAGAATAAACGTGCAAGTAGTATGGCAGTGCGGCCTGCATGCAAGCTATACTTCCTTGTGTAATCCCTATAGGTGATTACGCTGGTGATTGACACTGAATACAGAATGACGCAGCGTTCAACTAGATCCTTTTACGCATTCAAAAGCACAGACATTTTTGTTTGTGTGCGTAAGAGAACGGAAGAGGTGGTGGGGGTTTTTTGAGGATAGTTTTTATATATTGTCATTATTGGAGTTTCCTAAAGCTTCGATAGTGTGAATTATGAAAATCTCTTCAATAAACTAACCACTTATTTCACATTATCGAAGTGTTCCCCTAGCCAACTGATATCGACTCAGGCAGTTGAAAGTTAGTAATCAGCTCACCCTCCTCACACCAGTACAGTGGTGTTTCTGAGGGCTCCAGAGTGGCTATATATCAATTTTACATCATTAAGGATGCTAATATTATTATATTTTTGCATGTATTTTAGTCGGCCAATAATTTATCAAGAGAATTTCACTGAACGTATTATTCCGCACCTTGCCAGAATATCACCGGAGTCTGCGTAATCGTATTATGCGGAATCTGACTAAATCGCATAGCCTTCTATAGTACTGAGGCTATGTAGTAAGATTTACCGCCAGCAAGGTAAGTATTCCGATAGCAATGGCGTTCCATTAAACTGTTCTTCCAACAAGGATCGCTGGTGTGGTATACAGACGGTTCAAAAACGAACAATGGAGTCGGACTGGGCCCCAAATGACATATATCAAAGGTTCTGGGCTCTACTCCTATCGTATTCCAAGCCGAGGTATTGGCCATAATAGAATGTGCTAATAACTGCATTAAAAGAGCCATAAATGACTCAACCAGTAATATCCTCTCGGATAGTAAAGCTGCTCACAAGACCTTAAAGTCCTACACTGTCAAGTCAGGGATAGTCTGGGAATGTCTACAAACCCTCAAAAACTTATCAAGAAGAATGAAGTTATCCTCATGTGGATACCTGGACACGAGGGCTACATACCCGATGATGATGATGGCCTAGCCAAAAGAGGAGTTTGTCGGACCAGAGCCATTTTGTGCCACTTCAAAGTATTACCTCAGAGCTGGCCTAAACGACTGGGAGAATAAACAAAAATCCCTGTATTGGGTAAGGCTACAAGGACTTCGTCAAAAACGTTTATCGACACTTCCGGCGGATAAACAAACGAGCTCCTACTCCTTAGAAGAACATAGCTCAAAATGATTACTGAGCTCTTCCCGGGGTATTGCCCCTTAAGGTATCACTTAACAAGCTGGGCTTGGCAGAGACTTCATCCTGTTGTTTATATCAGGATGCTCACGAAACCTTGGAGCACTTCCTCTGCAACTGCGAAGCATTAGCCAGGCGGAGACAACTCCACCTCGAACATGCTTTTACTCCACCAACCAACGAGTGGAACATCAATCCCAAAATATTTCTAGACTTTATTAATAGTCTGAGCCTAGAAAGGGAGTAAATTCAGGTCGCAGTGATAGCGCGGCTAACGCCTACCCTCCCCTTCACAAATATAAAATCTAAGGTAAGAAATACCCTACATGAATATCGTGAAAAGTCTTAGAATCTCAAGCCATACCCGCATAAATTATTGTTGCCATATCTGCGGCTTTTGGAAGAAAATTTAGGTTCCCATTAGATGTAAGTCTACCATCCCCGAATCCCAATACACCAACCATCATGAAGGATTCAAATTGAAAGGAAATTCAGAAAAAAGTCCAGAAAAAATACTCCGTGTGCGTATCCAGCCCCCAGTTTACATGCACGTGAAGAACGGTATGGCTCAAAAATTATTTTTTACAACTTAACAATCGTTAGTCACGGATACATTTAAGGGAGTCCTTGAACCACATCTTCTTCATGTGCATATAAACTGAACGAAGTTGGGTTGCATCACAACTTCATACCGGATGACACAAGTTTCCCTAAGATGTAAATTAAAAATCCTCTAATCCCAATGTACCAACCATCATGACCAATTCAAACTAAGAGGAAATCCAGGAAAGTATTCGCTCGCGTGAATATCTTTTGTGGATTTTTTTCAGGATTTTGAATTTTGTCACTTCCGGACTTTGTGTTTTCGGATTTCGTACCCAAAACATTTTTTTTTGTTTTGTTTTTTGGAACATGACAAAATCCAGAAGGGATAAAGTCCACAAAAATTTAGAAATCCGGAAATGAGAAAATTCAGATATGACAAAATCCAGAGACGACAAAATACATTAATGTCAAAATCCGGAAATTGTAAAAATTGTTATAATTATATTCTATAAATATATAATTTATTTAATATTCACATGAGTGAGATAAATTTGTTAAATACAAGTGCTGGATAGTTTTCCCTTTCATTCACTGCGACTTGAAAGTTCTATTGTGAGTCCCCGTTCAATTTATTCCCTTTCTAGGTTATTTACAACTTAACAATCGTTAATCACGGGCACTTTAAGGGAGTCCTTGAGCCACACCTTTTTTTCATATGCATATACAAACTGTTGGCACAATTGGGTTGCACAAGAACTTCATCCAGGATGACAGGTTTCCCTCAAATGGAAATCTACCATCACCAAATCCGAATGTACCAACAATCATGAATAATTAACAAAAAAAGAGGAAATCTAGTAAACATCCAGAAAAAATATTCGTGCGCGCGAATAAGATATTCGTTGGGTATGAAATCCAGAAAGACAAAATCCACAGTGACGAAATCCAGAAAGACAAAATCCATAACAGACAAAATCCAGAAGTGATAAAAACCAAAAGAGACAAAATTCAGAAGAAATCCAGAACAAAATCCAGAAAAGACAATCGCGCATGGTTGGGTACAAAATCCAGAAAGACATAATCCAGATTGACGAAATCCAGAAAATCTAGAAGAGTCGAAATCCTGAAGAGCCAAAGTGCAGAAGAGCCAAAATGCAGAAGAGACAAAATCCAGAAGTGACAAAATCCAGATGAGACAAAATTCAGAAGAAATTCGGCACACAATCCACAAAAGACATTCTCGCGGGGTTGGGTACGAAATCCAGAAAAACAAAATCCAGAGTGACGAAATCCAGAAAGACAAAATCTAAAAGAGTCGAAATCCAGAAGGGCCAAAATGCAGAAGAGACAAAATCCAGAAGTGACAAAATCCAGAAGTGATAAAATCCAGAACTGATAAAAACCAGAAGAGACAAAATCCAGAAGAAACAAAATCCAGAAAAGACATTCGCGCGGGTTTGGATACGAAATCCAGAAAAACCAAATCCAGAGTGACGAAATCCAGAAAGACAAAATCTAGAAGAGTCGAAATCCAGAAGAGCCAAAATGCAGAAGAGACAAAATCCAGAAGTGACAAAATCCAGAAGTGACAAAATCTAGAATAGACAAAATTCAGAAGAAATCTAGAAAAAGATCCAGAATGTCTTTTCTGGATTTTTGTTTTTTGATTTCCTTTTAGAATTCCATTCTTCATGAGCTCGGAAATTTTTCGTGTACGTTAACAAAGCATATATATTTTTTCGGGTTTAGTATAAAATCCAGAAAGACAAAATCAGGTGTGACGAAATACAGAAAAACAAAATCCAGAAGCACAAAATCCAGAAGTGAGAAAATCCTGAAGAATTACAAAACTCAGGAAATAAGAAAATTCAGAAGTGACAAAATCCAGAAGTGCCATAAGTCAGAAGCGCCAAAATACATAAATGTCAAAATCCCGAAATTGTACAAATTGTTATAATTAAAAAAAAATTTTAAAAAAATTTAAAAGTTACATGAGCTTTGCTTCGCAATTTTCATATTTAGACTTCGTCTTTATTGTCAAATTAAACTGTTTTCATGTGTGATTACATATTCATCTGATGGAAATCTAGCATCTTTGTGAATGAAACAGGTTGTCCCAACAATCCCTACTCATGAAATTAAGTGTTGAACGCGATTTTATGATGGTCAAGGTCCAAAATGCATGATAATTCAAATAGGAATAAAAAAGTTTAAATTTTGGAAATTACTAATCCAAAGAAAAAATTTTGCGTAGAGATATTAGGGAACATGACAAAATGCAGAAGTATAAAATACAGAAGTGACAAAATCCAGAAAACAAAATCCGGAAATGACAAAATCCAGAAGTGACAAAATCGAGAAGTGACAAAATCCAGAAGATACAAAATCCTGAAATTGTAGAAATTGTTATAACTAAAATTATTTTTAAAAATATTTAAAAATGGCATGGACTTTGCTTCACAATTCTCATATTTACACTTGAGTTGAGTAGGCGATAAATAATTAATGAAGTCACAGTACTTTATCAATTGTTTAATTTGTTTATTTATTTATTAGATGGAGGATCTCAATGTTAAAATATTAACATCAAACAAAGGAAAGAAAAAGTATGATATGGATGGATATATCTATCATGTAGATTAGGAAAATAAATCAACTGGTTATGTGAAAAACGCAAATCCCATTATTGTTAAATAAATGTAAAAAATATATATAATTTTTTTTTAACGTAAACGAAAAATTCCCGACCTCATGAAGGTTCAAACTAAGAGGAAATCCAGAAAACAATCCAGAAAAGATAGTGTTCAGAACTGAACATCTTTTTAATTTCATAGCGAAATGATTTCGTTATCCAAAAAATATTTTCATAACAAAATAATTTGATCATATAAAAAATACCTACGCATACAAGTCACCACAATCGGAACATATGTATTTTCCAGCAGGCAACAAATGCAAGCTTTGCATTTTTCATAAATTATTAACCTCGGGTCAATAATAATATACAAAATCGCCGCGTTAAAATTAAATTAGTATCTAGCATAAATAAATATCCAATAAATGTAAATAAATGTTATGTTAGCAATAAATTAGTATTTAAGTCATACGAGTACATGAATAAAGTTATTTTTTTTTTTTCGACTCAAATTAAGTTTGAGTGATCTACAGGCTCATTACAGATAGATATTCGCACACGCGAATATCTTCTCTGGATTTTTTTCTGGATTTTCTCTGGATTTCTTCTGGATTTTCGCTTTTCCGGATTTTGTCACTTCTGGATTTTGTCACTTCTGGATTTTGCCACTTCTGTATTTGATCACTTCTGCATTTTGTCTCTTCTGGATTTTGTCTTTCTGGATTTCGTCACTCTGGATTTGGTCTTTCTGGATTTCGCACCCAACCCAAGGTATTATCCTAGTCTGTATGAATTAGTGCTTATGGTATATATCTAGGTCTGTGCCCATGTATCAATTTATTAATGAGGGCGTGAATAAATGAATATTTGTCTTGAAGTGGTAGCGTGGGGTGAATAAATGTAAAAATGGGTTGGGTATGAAATCCAGAAAGATAATATCCAGAGTGACAAATCCAGAAGTGACAAAATCCGGAAGTGACAAAATCCAGAACAGACAAAATTCCAAAGAAATGCAAAAAAAAATCCAGAAAATATATTCGCGCGCGAGTTAAGTTTATTCTAATTATGTTTTAATTGAAGACTTTATTCTTTTTTAAACTTTACAATTTGAATGATGAATAAAAACTGACTCGATACCTGTAGGTACTACAAATTTTACATTACTGGTATCGTAGACCTGACTCAAGCACTTTTTACACATGTCTCGAGTTGCATGAACTTTATTTAAGCTGAACGTTATCTGGTGGAAATTACCTAAGCAATTTTTGTGAGAAAGTTGAAGCATTGGAATTAATATATATGAATTTATGTTTTATGAAAAAAATGCAGTTAATGCGCAAATTGAAATGTGAAAGAAATAAATATGATTTAAATGGGTTTATTATAGGTTTATGCAGGGCATGTAACTCGCGCGAATATGTTTTCTGGATTTTTTTCTGGATTTCGTCTTAGTTTGAATTCTTCATGTACTCGGAACTTTTTCGCGTGCGCGAATATATTTTCTGGAATTTTTTCTGGTTTTCGTCTTAGTTTGAATTCTTCATGTACTCGCAACTTTTTCGTTTACGTCAAAAACCAACAAATTATATATATTTTTTACATTTATTTAACCCACACTAACCCTTCAACACACACATTCATTTATTTACGCACTCATTAATAGATGAGACCTGGGGACAAAGATATGTATGTACCATATAAACACTAATTCATACATTTCAGAACAGGATAATACCTCAACGCAAATTTTTTTCTTCCAAAATTACATTTTTTTATTTTAATTCAAATTATAATGCATTTTGGCCCTTGACCATCTCAAAACCACGATCAATACTTCAAAATTTCATATAATGTTTCTTGGCCGCCGTTCACAAATCGTGACACATGTGCAACCATTGTTGGGTTACCCTGTATTGTTCACAAAGATGCTAGGTTTCCATCAGATGAATATGTCATCACAAGACTCCCAACAATATCATTAACGCAGATTAATATAACAAGACGAGTGTAAATATGAGATTTGCGAAACGAGGTTCATGCCATTTTTAAAAATTTTTTAAAAAAAATTTAATTGTAACAATTTTTACAATTTCGGGATTTTGTCTCTTCTTAATTTTGTCACTTCTGGATTTTTTTATTGCCAGATTTTTTATTTTTTATGGATTTTGTCACTTTTGGATTTTATACTTCTGAATTTAGTCATGTTCCCACCTATTTTTTTTATTTTATCGTTTTTTTCGTACGTAAAAAAAATGAGTTAGTTAAAGAAAAATTTATTTTTAAAGGAAGTTTTAAAACGATAATTAGGTTTGTTTGATAGTTATATTTGAATTATTTATAATTATAGTAGATATAAGATCCTTGATCTTAAAAGGTATTGTAATTGTATTTATAAGTGTAATTGTAATTGTTCTCAGTTTGTACATACATATTTTCGAGAGCACATAACAAATTAATGCTTAGATATGAAACAACAGTTAGCGAAATTCAGCAAAATTTCTCTAGCATTAATATTACAGTTTAGAACAGTTGTGTCTTCATCTACAGTAATCCAAACTAACTGGGTGGCTAATTTAAACAGAAATAACAATAACGAAACTTAGAAAAATTTTGCTTATTCAATTCGGCTGCGTCATACGCGTCCATGTTCCCTGTTATGCTCTTAATAACTGTTCCTAGTCCGTCTATTAGTCCTCGTTTAGATCTGAATCTGGGAGTTAGCGTTTGTAGATTATGTTTTAGTCCTTTAAATTTTAACTTTAGTATATTTAATGAGTCTGTCATTTCGTCTAGTTTTAATTGTTCGAAATTGTCTAGTGAGTCTGATATTCTGTCTATATTTTGTTCGTACTGTTTCAGTCTTACTATGTGGAGTAAATTATTGAATCCTTGTATTGTCTTAGCGGTTCCTAGCTGCATGGGGAGAATTCCCTTGCTGTTCGTCAGATCTTGTATTTCTATTTTCTGTCCCGATGCCAGTGGAATGATCCTGAAATTTACGTTTTTTCTTTATTTTTGATTTATGGAGTTTTTTATTTTGTGTGGTTAATAGGGTTACGTTCCTATTTGTTTTTACTCTATGTTTGGTGAACCTACGGGTCAATTTATTTCTCCTGTTCTCTTTTTTAAAGATTTCCGAACCTTCTTGGAACTGTATTGGAGAGTCCCTATTTTCGTTTAATTTCTCTAAATTCTTTGATGTATTTTGTTCTAATCTAGTTTTGATAATAGGGTATATCTGGTTTTGAAATTCGTGTAACTTGTTCAAATAATCATGAACATTTTGGTGCTGTAACTTCTCAAATTTATACGTTCGACCGTAGAATACTTCATAGGGTGTTAATTTTGTGGAGGAGTGAATGGCATTATTGTATGTAATAAGAGTTTCGCTGAGAATCTCATCATGATCCCTATCTTTATGTCTACTGTAAATTATTCTATAAATCTCAGTCAGTGTTGATTGCAGTCTCTCTACAGGTGAGTTACTGCTACTTTGGTGGAGTGAAGTGGTATGAAGTTTAATATTATATTGTTTGCAAAAATCTTTGAATATAGAAGCCGTGAGCTCTGGGCCGGAATCTGAGACTATTTTCTTGGGAATTCCATGTTGGCTTATGTAGTGTTTTAGGGATTTTATAATTAAGAGGCTATTTCTAGCAAGTAAGGTGTAAGCGGCTGCAAACTTAGAGAATTTGTCCAGAATGGTTAGGACTTGCTGATTGTTTATAGTGTAGATATCTATGTGTAGGATATCAAGTGGTTTGGTTGGTGTTTCAGGTACCATATATTGCACTTTGGGAGGATCTCTGTCATACTTTAATGTTTGGCAGGTATCACAATTATTTATAATTTTGCAAATCTTATTTTTCATGAATGGGAAGTAAAATGTTCTTTTGAGATGGGAAAGCGTTTCATTAATGCCTCTATGATTATTGTTTGTGTGATAATTGGTGATGGTTTTATCCTGGTCGTCGGTATTTTTAACATCCTCTAATATTTCTGTGCATCTAATAAGTTTGAACAATTTAGATTGAGAAAAAAATTTTGAATAGGTATTTTGTAGAGTTCTGAAAATTTCGTCGTTGGTATATACTGCGGTTAGACGGTTAGGTGCAAGGTACCTTTTGAGAACTTCCACTAATGTTGGCTCTGAGTTATTAGTTATGCAAACAGTTCTTCTTTGTTTGTTTTTAAATGGCATTTCTACTGTTACCTCAGGACTTCTATTCGATTCTTCTATAATGAGTTGTAATGTAAATTCGTTTAGGGGTCTCTCAGAAATTGGAATGCCGTCATCCATATTTTCTTCGGCAGAATGGATAGTTGTACCGTTAACGCTTTGTAGAGAGGTGTTAGTATTTTTCGTTTCATTTTCAGTTAGGTATATTTCGGTTTTACGACAAGGTTTGAACTTAATTCTGCTTAAAGCGTCTGCGTTGGAATTTTTTGTACCCTTTTTATAAACTATATCATAGTCATATTCTTCGAGTCTCAGCCTCCAGCGGACTAATTTCGAATTGGGGTCTTTTAGGCTCATAATCCATGTCAATGGTTTATGATCCGTGACTATCGTAAATTTTCTCCCGAACAGATAAGGTCGAAAATATTTTGTAGCCCATACTATGGCTAACAGCTCTTTCTCAATTGTGGAATAATTGACCTCAGAATCGGTAAGTGTCCTACTTGCGTAGCACACGGGCTTATCACTTCCGATGGGGCCTTGAGAAAGCACAGCTCCGATGGCATAGTTGCTGGCATCCGTTGTGAGGACAAAGGGTCTCGAAAGATCAGGATATTGTAGTATGGGATCGTTCGTCAAAAGGTCTTTGCAAGTTTCGAAAGCTTTGACATATTGGTCGCTAACCACAATAGCTTTACCTTTTTTGAGGCATTCTGTGAGGGGTTTAGTCAGTTTTGCGAAATCCCTTATGAATTTTCTATAGTACCCTAAGAGGCCTAGAAAAGATTTTATTTCCTTTTGTGTTTTTGGTATAGGGTAATGTTTGATGGCGTCTATTTTTCCTGGGTTCGGTTTTATACCTTCTGTTGTTACAATATGTCCTAGGAAGGCTATTTCTTTATGTAGAAATTCGGACTTATCGAGCTGGACCTTAAGGTTAGCTTCCTGTAGTTTTTGAAAGACTTTCCTTAGGCTTTCAACATGTTCCTGTAGTGAGGTGGAATATACGATTATGTCGTCGAGGTAGACGAGACATATCGTGCCCTGTAATTCCCTTAACACGTTGTCCATGACTCTTTGGAAAGTACTGGGGGCATTCTTAAGCCCGAAAGGCATTCGAATATATTCGAAGTGACCTCCCTCAACCGTGAAGGCTGTCTTTTGGATATCCTGTGGATCCATCTCTATCTGATGGAATCCACTTGCCAAATCTAATGTGGAAAAGTACATGCTCTTGCCTAATTTGTCTAAAATTTCTGTAATGTTGGGGATTGGATATCGATCACTGATAGTTTTCTCGTTTAATTTTCGATAATCTATCACCAATCTCCATTTCTTTTTGCCGCTGGCGTCTTCCTTTTTGGGGACGATCCAGACAGGAGAGCTCCATGGAGAATAGCTTGGACGGATTATGCCTTGACTAAGCATATCATTTATTTGGCTTCGTACCTCCTCTTTGTGGACATACGGATATCTATAAGATTTTGTATAGATTGGAATTTCATCCGTAGTTCGAATTTTATGTTTTACTGTATTCGTGAAGGTCAATTTTTGGCCTTCTTTGAAGAATATATCGTCATATTCTTTACAAACTTTGGTGAGGGCTTTTAATTCCTCTTTATTCAAATGGCTTGTACGAAGTAGCTCTGTAATATCCTTTGGTGGAGGTTCTATTGAACAGTCATAGTTTATATTGAAGTTATTAATTTCCGTGAATTCTTCAGCGGAGAACTTTTCGACTTTTAGGGGTTGCTCTATGAAAAGGCTTTGCTCGTATTGGGCTGAATTTATCACTTCCACTTGGCTATACCAATCTTTAGAATGATAAATTCCTTCTGAGATGAAAAGTTTCGGTTTGAGTTCTACAGCACTGATGTAAATGTTACCCTTTTGTACGTCAACGGGTAATTTTACGATGACTCTTGAGTTTGAAGGGATAGCGTATTTACTAGACATAAAATTGGGTTTGAAATGCAGAGGGATTGAGGCGTTGTTGGTAATTAAAACTTGGTTTGATAGGTCAACCTTAGCACCTAAGGTGGTTAAAGCATCGAGTCCGAGTAGACCGTCAAAGTAACCGTGGAATCGGAAAACGAGAAGTCTGAGTTGGCCTGGTTGATTAAATTCGTAAAAGTTGGGAAGGATTATTTCTTTGTTTAATTTATGTTGATTTAGGATTGTTGTTATAACTATAGGCTTGGTTTCTAACAGATCGTCTGGGTGAACATACTCAGGACTTATAAATGAGGATGAAGCGCCTGTGTCAATCAGAAACTTCAAGGGGCGGCCAAAGGGAGATGAAACGTTAATGTAAGGAAGAATGAAGCCGTGTTTGTTGACGTCTAGGTATCCGATTGGTCTATCGAGGCTGGTTGCGCAAAATTTACGTCATCTACTTCGTTTTTTGGGAGTTCTGATGGCACTGTGTCGATATTGTCATTATCGTCATGGAAATTATAGTCGTACTGATAGTAATCATCTAGACTTTGTTCGTAACAATGAGGTTTTGGTGGGTAGTATTCATCCACACTTGAATTTAAAGTTCCTTCTGTTACGTTGAACAATTCTTTGCTCACAAAATTTGGTTGTCCGGTTGATCGGAAGAAATTATTGAAGGGTCGCCTATTTCGAGGTTGGGGACGATTAAATCTCGTATTGCCGGAACCTATCTCCATTGGTTCGACTCTTGGTAAATTTGTTTGATTTGGTTTATTGAAGTTTTGTGGTCCTGTCTGCGAGAAAAAATTATTATACTGGGGTGCTTTCTGTACTTGTGGTTGGAAGGAGTTATTGGATTGTGGAAATCTTTGTTGCTGCGTGGGAAATTGCATCGGATTAGACCTTTGAACTACAGCATTAGTATGAGTGAAAACCCTTGGTTGAGTATTTATTTGATGAGGGATGTAGCTTCTATTGGGATTTGGTCGAGTATATTGAATTGGTTTTGGTGGCAATGAAGGCCTATTGCTAGTATCTGCTTTAGTATAGAACATATTTTGCTCTTTAATGCAAAATGAAAATGCTTCTGCAAGTGACTGTGGTTTCATAGCACGAACTATTGAACCTAGTGGTTCCCTGAGCCCGGATAAAAATGCATTTAAACACATTTCTGAATATAGCGTTTTCTTTGCTGTGACAACATTGGCTTCCTTTTCGTGAATATTTACATGATTTGTCATACTTGCATACAATTCCACAATTTCACTATAAAATTTCTCCACTGAGTTATGATTTTGTCTGGTTCTGTGTAAGTCTTTTATGAGAGAAGTCTCATTTCTTTTGTCGGAATAATGTAATATAAGGGTTTCTCTGATATTATCCCAAACTAACGAAGTTCCATACATATTAAGAACCTCATTAGCTGGTCCCACAATTTTATTCCTTATTGCTCTCAGTAGTAGTTGGCCATATGGTGTACCACTTGTGATAGAAATCATTGAAAGGATTTCATCGACATTATCGAGGAAATCGAAAAGTAGTCTTGCATTCCCAGCAAATTTTGGCAAATCTTTGATTGCGTCGGGAACTCTTAGTGAATTAAAAACGTCCGTGAGTGTAACTGTTGTTGTAGCTGGGGAGACGTTGGTCACGTTTGTCGGAAGAGTTATAGGAATGTCGGTATTGTTAGATGTGTTAGTCATATTTTTATTAAGATTGGTTGAATCAATGGTAAAAATTAGATTATCTGAATCACTTTCACTAGTGTATGTTGAAACTAAATTAATTTTAGTATTATTTATATTTTGTATATCAATTTCAACTTTGTCGTTGTTTAATCTATCTGCACTTTTATTTTCAATATCACTTTCTATATGTATGTTGCTGATACTTCTACTTAAATTAACACTTGAATTTTCTTTTGTTGGACTTTCGCTTGTATTTTCTGTGGATCTAGATCCAAATAAACTTAATCTATTAAATTTATTAGAAGTAGGATATGGTTTGGAAGTGTTGAAGTGGTTATGTTTCTTGGGATTAGGCATATAGGGAATGAGAAATATTCGAATAAGTTCGACTTACATGAAGACAATCTGCCACATTTTCTTAAGCGATGTTCCCTCGTTGGTGGAAAATTGTCTTATTTATCTCTCTCCTTACTTTCGTTCGCCTCAGGATTTTTTTTTACGAATTTTCACAAATCACTTATTAGTCGATAACCCGTCGATTATTGTGATATAGAATCGATAATCCGTCGATTTTTGCGTAAAATTTGCGTAATATTTTCCTTTTGTAAGAAAATTCACATTGAACCGATAAACCGTCGATTTATTAAGAATTTTATACTTTTGCAAACGAAAACATAAATCCGCACGACTGCGCCAGTTAAGTTTATTCTAATTATGTTTTAGAAAAAAAAATAATAAAATAAAAGACACAATTTTAATTGAAGACTTTATTCTTTTTTAAACTTTACAATTTGAATGATGAATAAAAACTGACTCGATACCTGTACTACAAATTTTACATTACTGGTATCGTAGACCTGACTCAAGCACTTTTTACACATGTCTCGAGTTGCATGAACTTTATTTAAGCTGAACGTTATCTGGTGGAAATTACCTAAGCAATTTTTGTGAGAAAGTTGAAGCATTGGAATTAATATGTATGAATTTATGTTATATGAAAAAAATGCAGTTAATGCGCAAATTGAAATGTGAAAGAAATAAATATGATTTAAATGGGTTTATTATAGGTTTATGCAGGGCATGTAACTCGCGCGAATATGTTTTCTGGATTTTTTTCTGGATTTCGTCTTAGTTTGAATTCTTCATGTACTCGGAACTTTTTCGCGTGCGCGAATATATTTTCTGGAATTTTTTCTGGTTTTCGTCTTAGTTTGAATTCTTCATGTACTCGCAACTTTTTCGTTTACGTCAAAAACCAACAAATTATATATATTTTTTACATTTATTTAACCCACACTAACCCTTCAACACACACATTCATTTATTTACGCACTCATTAATAGATGAGACCTGGGGACAAAGATATGTATGTACCATATAAGCACTAATTCATACATTTCAGAACAGGATAATACCTCAACGCAAATTTTTTTCTTCCAAAATTATATTTTTTTATTTTAATTCAAATTATAATGCATTTTGGCCCTTGACCATCTCAAAACCACGATCAATACTTCAAAATTTCATATAATGTTTCTTGGCCGCCGTTCACAAATCGTGACACATGTGCAACCATTGTTGGGTTACCCTGTATTGTTCACAAAGATGCTAGGTTTCCATCAGATGAATATGTCATCACAAGACTCCCAACAATATCATTAACGCAGATTAATATAACAAGACGAGTGTAAATATGAGATTTGCGAAACGAGGTTCATGCCATTTTTAAAAATTTTTTAAAAAAAATTTAATTGTAACAATTTTTACAATTTCGGGATTTTGTCTCTTCTTAATTTTGTCACTTCTGGATTTTTTTATTGCCAGATTTTTTATTTTTTATGGATTTTGTCACTTTTGGATTTTATACTTCTGAATTTAGTCATGTTCCCACCTATTTTTTTTATTTTATCGTTTTTTTCGTACGTAAAAAAATGAGTTAGTTAAAGAAAAATTTATTTTTAAAGGAAGTTTTAAAACGATAATTAGGTTTGTTTGATAGTTATATTTGAATTATTTATAATTATAGTAGATATAAGATCCTTGATCTTAAAAGGTATTGTAATTGTATTTATAAGTGTAATTGTAATTGTTCTCAGTTTGTACATACATATTTTCGAGAGCACATAACAAATTAATGCTTAGATATGAAACAACAGTTAGCGAAATTCAGCAAAATTTCTCTAGCATTAATATTACAGTTTAGAACAGTTGTGTCTTCATCTACAGTAATCCAAACTAACTGGGTGGCTAATTTAAACAGAAATAACAATAACGAAACTTAGAAAAATAATCCATTCGCAAATTTTCTATTGCTGCAAAATTTGTGGAAAAACATTTTTGTGTCTCCTTATACTTAATTAAATTCTATGTAAAAAAAGACACGCTTTTGTGAAAACTTTTATCACACATTTCTAGCGTAATATCGATAACATTTTGAAGAAATATGTACAACTGAGAGACAGGCGGTGCACGGACGAGACGGAATTGTGGATTCCTCTTCCGGCAAATATATCCATTTATTTCACAGGCTCTTCTGGAAACAACGATTCGAGGAAAGAAGTTCGTCCAGTGAAATTGAATTAATTTCGAAGATTGAACCAACTGAATTACAATTATACGATGAAATGGGAATAATACTGGAATAAAAGTTCTAAAACTCGAGCAGTTAACTCGAATGAATGCCATCCATGTAAGAATTGTTAAAGAGCCTTATAAAATGACACCCTTCTTGGCTCCATTCCAAAACTAATCACCTGTCGTAGTCGTTTTACAGAAAGCATCGGGGACGACATTAATTTCTCAATTATGTAGAAAGGAAGGAGTGAAATGAGGTCATATATCAGAGAAGAATATCTGTGTATACCGGTAAACAATGGGATGATGAGGATTTTGTTATTTTGGGGATGAAAGATGTTCACATTAAATACCGATATTTTACCATCTGAACTTGCTATTTGTTAATGCCCTGTAATTACCGTGTCATATGCAGCTTTCAGTTTATAAATATGGTGAGTGGCTACATACATACATATATACGTAGCTTTATGTATGTTTGTATCTAGGCAGTGTTGAAGTCCCCTGACATTTTCCCATGTCATGAAAGACTTATGATCATCTGAAATCTGAACATGAACGCCAAAAACTAAAAGACAAAGTCTTTTGTTAAGCACGTCATCCTTTAATTAATAGAGTGAGAGAAGAGTATTCCCATATAAATAGGTGTCTGTGTATTATACTAATATACATGTATACATATATATATATATATATCTGAATATCAAGAGTTTCTGATAGAGATGCACTCCTTTGGGGCCATAGGTTCTTAGTCAATTGTTTCAAAAGCTCCGCAGAGAAGTTTATCATGACGCTCCTTATGAATATGATATGAACTGACAGTACGTGACCTGAGAATCTAAAGAAATCCCCTTCTCCAACCAAAGTGGCACATTTCAATTCATCTGAGCTGGGTGGCATCTTCTTGAGTGCCGTCTCATCACATTTGTTAATTAATTTCAGCTTATGAGCTTTACTCATAATCGGCAACGACGAGTGAATAAGTTTTAAGTTTGAATGTTAGGGGGTGCATGGCATATCCTCCCATGTGATATTAATATGGTTTTTAAGATCCTACTGGAATTGAACTTTAAACAAATTAACTTAACGAGTTTACCGTTTTGTGAGGATATTGACCAGGATTTTCATTATAAATTTGCACAGTTTGCCCTAAATGTGTGACAAGTGATTTTATTTTAGTGTTTGTTAATAGCGCCATCTCTTGCTTATTTATTTAAGTATTTACTTTAAATGTAAAATGATCTCAGAGCCATCTAGAATTATTTTGTTCAACTTTGATGCAATTACAGCATAGATAAATACGTATGTTCAGATCTAATGCATGTTGAATGTAAGCTTTAGACATAGTTTGGTCACAAATCGATGCACTTCATTAGGTCTGGGCATTTGTTTGGGGGTTTCTTATCTATGCTCGTATGCTCTGAACGTAAGAAATTATTTAAATATTTCGCAACTGGATTTGAAAAGTGATATTTGCCCTATATTGACATAAAATAATGCAAATTTATTTATAAGTCTACTTTGAAGTTTAATTTCCAGAGCAGAATTGTGCTCCTTGCAAGAAGGGGACCACGTAGAATACTTATTGTGCTCTGAAAATTATTATTTTTTACTTTTCATAAAAATATTGAAAGCTTTTGAAAGGAAGTAGATTGTGGGATCTGCTCTCATATGTAAGCGGTGCCGGTTAAGAGATAGCTCAACTTTTGGTTCAAATATAAATTCATTTTATTCAATATAAGTTAATTCACAACTATAGCATAGCAAGCCTTTAAAGTAATCAATTCAGAAATTAACGATTAAAATACTATAAAATTCAATATTTATTTCATTGTAGTTTGGCGAAAGTTATTGCGGCTGCAAGATAAAAAGAAGAAATACTGATTAAATTTTCTGTCAATGGGGAACGCAGATTCCAGAAACAAAATTGAGCTCCTGTAGATTTTGAGAGGACAGAATTAAAACTTCTGTGAGATTTGTATTAAGAGACAGAATTGAGCTTCCCTAAATTTTTAAGATATGGAAGATTTATACTTCTGTACTTTGATCAAGTGGGCAGAATTAGCTTCTGTGGACTTTGGTGGAGTATAAACAGATATTCCCAAAGGAACAATTTTTTCATTTTTTTGTGACTGAAGATGATGGGTAGTTTTATAAGGGGTATATAATGGTTAATCGGTTATAAAGGGTTTTCCAATAAGAGGTGTTATTTTAATTAGCCCGCTATTTCGGTAGATGTCACTTTTGGAGCTGTAATTTTTTGACATTTGACATACGCCATTAATAAAAATGGAACGATACACGATTCAACAACGCATTGAAATTATTAAAATTCACTATAAAAATGGTGAAAATGTGGCAGAGACGGTTCGTAAAACTCGAACATTTTTGGGTCGTCGTGAAGCACCTTGTCGGACCGCAATACAGAATTTGGTAGAAAAATTCGAGCTTTCGGGACAAGTTAGTGATGTGAAGAATAAAACCCGTGCACGTCGCTCAAGAACAGCCGAGAATATTGCTGCTGTAGCCAAAGATGGAATTCGTGAGGCTATCGAGGACATAGGGCAGCCATTTTGCGATTTGGTTATGGAAAATTTCATGAAGAGGATATGGTCCTCTAGGCGTGGTCGTGGTGGTCTTTGGCTGATGTTATTTTCCATTATTAACGGCATACCTTCCTCTTTATAATGAAATAAAGATCCGATCATTTATCTCAAAAAATGGCATTTTTCTTTGAATATCAAAATAACACCTCTTATTGGAAAACCCTTTAGAATATAAAATCCAAGATGGCTGGACCTGATGTAGGGAACGCAGCAATTTTTTCTTAGAAATTTACTGGAAATTTTTTCCTTAGAATTGTTATGGATTATCATTAGAGGCTGACAACGGTTACTTGTGTCAGTACAATTTTTATAAGCAAAGGCTCGTAGAGGAGGAAATAGCATTCATTTCTTCTTAGAAATTTACAGAAAATGTTTCCGGAGAATTTTTATTCAGTCTGGTGGCCGATTGGAATTATTTTTAGATACAATCATACAATGTGGGCCGTTGTCGGCCTCCAATCCATGACAATTCTAAGGAAAAAAATTCCAGTAAAGGACAGTGACAGTTTTTGTATGGGAGATGAACGAACCCAGCAGCGAATATCCATATTCATAAAAATCTAATGAATGAGTACATCGATGAACATAATGAAAATGTAATCGATGAGATTATCCGCTAAATGTAATGCAGAAAGTAAGGAGCAACTGGTTTTCCTTTTAAGTGGACAATTAGTCACTGAGAACGGTGTTGCTGTAATTAGTACCTATGTGGAATCAGCGCTTAGGGTTTTAGTTCATGTTGAGAGTTTCAGTAAGTAACAGTAGTGCGTGAAATTGAGCAATAATTTCTGTTGTGATTTTTTTTTATATTATTTTTTATGTTGATTTTTAAATGAATTCAACTTTTTATTTAACTTTCTCCTATGAGTTTTGGTGTTGGTCTTCTTTTATTTTTTTTTTTATTACTGATAAAGTTTACTTCTTTATCTTATTTATTATTAAACTGGAATTATGTATGTACGTTTCATTATTTATATTTTAATAAATTGTGAAATCTCGCCTGAAGCATTTCTATGTTTTCACAAAAATTGTTTTTCCTTAAAATTTTTCATAAAAATTGTCACAGCATGAAAAATTTAGTGGCCATCTGTTTCACTCGGTTTCTATAACATAGGATACAAATGAGAACATCAATAGGAAAAGCTTTTTTTTACTAATGAGGGCTTCATATTTTGTAATCAGTGAAACCACTGAATACCATGTAATGCAGAAAGTAGCCATTATGGCTACTGCCCTATGACATCGTAATGTAAATGTAAGTGATGATCCCAGTCAAAATGTAGCTATTGTAGCCATTTTCTTTGATGAGAGCATTTATTCCTTCACTGATTGTATCGCTGCTGGACGTGCTCCAGAATGAACATTTAGTGCATTTTGTTTCTCAGGCCAACACTAATCTATAAACCGAAGCGTATCAAGTTCCATCCAGGGAGTCAAGAGTCAATTCCCCTCTCCCCCTCCCCTGAGGGGAAAATCGAAATTCGGACTTTGCCTGCCCTGGATGAAGACACGAGAGTCTAAATAAAGTAGATGCGATAAATACAAAATATACCCACAGTATAAACGGATCACAAATCAGGCGAGACTTTTAAAAAAAAATACATTAATTTATTTCCTCTCGAACTGATATTTTTTTTTATTCATACATTAATGCAAAAAATTTCTTGGAGTTACTCCCACTTCTGGACACGCATTTGGTCCATACTCTGTCAATGTCCCTTCTAAGAAAAAATTGCGGCTTTCCCTATATCAGGTCCAGATATTGCTGATTTTTATAGGAGAGAGACATTGCTGGCTTACCCTTTGGTGGTCACGTCTTCTCTGCAATAGTAGCGCCTCAAAAACACAACAAGGTACTAAGATAAAATGGGTTTCGCAATCACTATATATTTTATCCGCAAGGGTATTACGTTACTTTTACATTTGAAACATAACATTTTGTCTTTCCCTTTTTGTATTTTTTAGAAAATGTAGATATTGATATGGCTCATAACTGGAGTAGTAAAAGGGGTGTGTTGAGGGAGTATTAACGTGGCAATTTTATGTTTTTTTTTTAAAAAGAACAGTTAAACAAACATGAGAAGAAGAAAAAATTATATTCTTGGCATAAAAATATTAAGGAGTCAATGACAACAAATTGTGTGTGTGTGTGTGTGTTTTTTTTTAAGAATTCAACTTAAGAAGCTGATAACTGAAGCCTATGACCATAAATCGTAACATGTCAACATCGTGCTTTTTAGCACGGAACAGAGTGTGATGAGATTCCAGAATCAACTAAGTAAACCTAATAATTTCCAAATTAACAGCAAGCAAGTAAGCAAAACAACTAATCAAAATATGATAGAGAATACCAATACAAGCAAATACTGAAAATGACAATAAATGTACTACTACTACTATAAAAAAATTGAATCCATCTGGCCTATTCGCAGCATTGCTAACTTAAAATAATTACTTATATTTTTACACCTTGAAAGAACTTGTGAACATGCACTTCCTTTGAAATATGACAAATTTTCAAACGGAAATTCGGGAGGAAGGAGTGATGTTAAGGAGAAGGTGGCCTAGAGAAAAAGTTTAGTCGGCTTACTCCGAGAAAAGCATTGGCATACTCCACCCACAATCATGGCGTGATAAAGGCACTAAATTCCAATGCATTGACTTCAAAGCTAGTTTGGCAAATAGAGTAGGTACCTACTTCCAATATCTGCTCATCTAAAGCTTCAGAATTTTGTAACACTTCACACAAACTTCTTTAAGAAAAATCCCCATTTATAGTAAGCAATCTAACTCTACCAGGCAGTGTATCCTGAAAACATCGATAAGAGACTTTAACGTCGCCTTAACTGTCTGAACAAATATGATTTATATGAGTGCACCTCACTTGACCTGATTGTAGTTAATTAAATTTAAAGGTGATTATATCAAGTTCAAGTTTAATCGTTGTTATTGTATTCGTTCCCTACATGCACGAGTATATGGGAAACAAGAATCTATATAAACGTGGAAGAGCAGATAGATACCCACCCACTCACCAGTCTTCGTTCACATTTGATTGACTTTAGGAATTTATTTTTCAGGATGTAAGAATTACACAGGAACAAAGCACATTTCTCAAGGATTATAGAATTTTTATGAGGAAGAAATGAATGGAAGGAGTAGCTAACTTAAGCTCCTGACTTTCTTTCTCCATCAAAATTTTTTCATTGATCTTGATTTCGCTTTCTACCTTCTTGTTCACGGGTAATTCAAAATTGAAACTGAGATAATTTCAGGAAATTTTATTAAGGACTCGGAGTAAATTGAGTTCGTTTCGTTTTTTTATTTTCTATTTTTTATAACATCTTGTTCTTGTGTTACCTCATTTGTGTCACTCAGTTAACTGTTTTAAATTATAGAATTTAGCAGGGTTAAGTATGTTATTTTTCCACACGCAGGACATACTGGTGCATTGTGGAAATTTGTGGAAATTTGTTAGTGTGATCAGAGCTGGGCAAGTACCAAAGAAAAAGTACTTAAGTACAAGTACAAGTACCGAAGGCCTGAGTACTTCAGCGTAAGTATAAGTACCGTATGTATGAAAAGTACTTGTAACGAAGTACTAAGTCTATAAAAAGTACTGAGTACTTTTTGAAGTACTTTTTAAAGTACTTTTTTAGAATCTTTGTACATTGGCAGTAATATAATGAAGTTTATCGAGTTCAGTTAATAGATATTAATAAATAAATACCTTTTGAAAACTATAGTATGTATAGTAACCAGTGGCTACTAATGTATGTGAATACAATATGCCCATGATGGCAATATGCCCTTTGGCCGTAGTTTGGTTATTTCACGAAAGATGACGGAAAATATCATTAGCATAGATTACCATTATGCCACTGTAATACATGAATTGTAGATCGGGTTAGTAGGTGACGCAAAGCGAGTAGTGTCAACGAAAATTGTTTTTTTAAGACGTTATCCTAATATTTACGAGTTAAGTATTTTATTAAAAAACTAAAAAAAACAAGTGCTATTGTCTTGCAATGCTTTGTATTCAATACCTCGATATTTAAGCTTAGATTCTGGAAAAAAAAATTATTGATTTGCAGTAAAACATTCGATAAAAACAAGGCCTTACATTATTGCTACTTCATGTGTAGCAATATGACCACCATCCTGAGTTGGCAATAGCCCATTAGCATATTGTTAGCACGTTATGCTTGTATTGTCAGCATGTAAACTCTTCATTTTCTTATTCTTACCAAATATACTACTTATATTCAAAATAAATATTTCACTTGGAAGAGATCATTTTTTTTAGAATTTCAACCCTTTTCATATTATGGCCATATTACCAATACCGTGTTGGCAATATGGACATTTACACATTTTTTTTCAAAATTAGGTAAAAATTAATAATTTAATTTTCCGTGACAATTATTATTAGTTTTTGGTTCTAAACCTCTTGTACTTTATTATGATATATAACTGCCGTTTCTTTTATCGTCATTATCGTGTTAAAAACAAAATCCCTTAGGGTGGGCATATTGTATTCACTTACCTTATTTGTAGGTTTTTATAGTTTTCGGCGCTACAAGTAGAGTAAAACTCTCACCTCTCATTGATACAGCACCCATTATCGCCTCCAATAATGCATAACAATTCTAAGGAAAAAATTTCCAATGAATTTATGAAAGAATTGAGGCCTTCCCTGCATCAGGTCGACGCATCGTTGATTTTATATTGGAGCAATGCATTGCTTGCTTACCCTTGGTTATGTCCACTGACGTATATATATGGACTACTTACTTTTATATTTTACGTGGGCACAATTGCTTGTGTCAAAAAGAATTTTTACGTCGGTGCCAACATTGAAAAACTCATTGGCGGGAAATTGAAAAAGTGAGCACGCAGCTCGGAAAGTGATTTTAATAAAACATTTAGAATTTCTTCTGCATATCTAATGAATGTATTGTCTTTGGTAAAACAGTTTTTATCAGTAATAACCCTAAATGATTAATTTATAATCATGTCAGTAGTTATGTCATCAAGTCGAGGCATCGTCGATTTTATATTCGAGCGAGACGTTACTGGTTTTTGTATTTTATTAGTTTATCTAAGGTTCTGCCTTCACGCGTGAGTGCGGCACATACTTTAACAATTCTTTGCGTGCTTTAAAACTCAACAAAAAAGGAGTTGCGCTAGAGATTGTGTTTGCTTTTCTACGAAGAGTTAGATATTTGTAGGTACTTAATAGACTCAGAAATACTTAAGTAAAAATCTTGGTACTTAAGTACGAAACTAAGTCTTAAGTACAAGTAAATAGAAGCAAGTACTTATGTTCAAGTACTAAGTAGAGGCATTTCAAAAGTATTGAGTAATAAGTCTTAAGTAACGAAAATGTACTTTAAATAGTACTTAAGTCTTTTTGTACTTAAGTATTGCCCAGCTCTGAGTGTGATTCATTTATTATAGGCTGCCCCGCTGGAAAGAAAAGAAACTCTCTTTATTCGAATGAAAGTTGCAATGTTTGGCAACATTATTTGATTTATTTTTTCCCGGACGGGAATCGAACCTACACTTGTTAGAATCAGTCAATGATGGATAAAGAAGAATTTTTTAAGAAATTTTATTTTTAACGATTCGAAATCAGTAGGCTAGTAACAAATTGATAAATGCAAGAGGGAAAATCATCTGTCTCGTTAGCTCAGTGGTAAGAGCAGTCGCCCGGCAAGCGGAAGGTCCCGGTTTCAAACCCCGGACGAGGCGGTTGTTTTTTCTTCTTGTATTTATTAATTTGATTTAGAATCGTTAAAAATAAAAGTTCTTAAAAGATTCTTCTTTATCCAACATTATTTGAATATAAATTCTTGTAATAAGTGATTCGAAATTGTTTTTTTTTTTTTACATAGAACATATTTAGCTGTCTCAATGAATCTACCTTTGTTAGTGGATGTGATTCGACCGTAAAAATATAATTGAAATATATATGTATTTTAGGTCTATAGTGACTGGAAATAATACTAGTAAAACCAATTGTAGAAAATTATTTTCATAAGTCCAATTATTCCACCACAGGTTATGTAATTGTCACAATTACAAAGTGGTTGCATATTCTCGATAATTATTTCTCTGACCACTTTCTTTTATGGAGCTATTTAAGAGCGAATTCTTTGAAAACAGAAGACGTAACGAGAACCGTACTATTGACAAGACATTTCGTTCATTAGGTAACGTTTTTGTAGGACTTCAGCTACTTCATCTTTCTTGGACCAAGTTAAATTACTGACAGAAGCACTTAACCTGTTTGACTGCTTGAAATAAAAGCATTCAGCATAAATTTCTACCCGATAAACTGTGACATGGTTGAAATGGGTGTGAAATGCAGGTGTGTTCTTGGACAACATAGAATACCTCCCTAGCGAAACCTTTGGTAGAACTGCATATATCTGAAAAAGATATAAATTCTTCACCTGGTTCACTCCCTATACACTGATTGACATTGTCTGCTGGACAAAGTTGGGTCTGCGTTGATTACATCAACACACAAACACATTACATGTATACTCCTATACCTGGTCTTTGTCGGTATAAGAAATCCTTTCAGACAAAAAATGTTATATTGAGGTAGAATTTCTTTAAAAGATTATAGAATTGAGATGGGTTTTATTCCACACCATGGCGGAGGGATGATTTTTTCACCATGGGTAACTAGACTGTCGAGCAACTTACATGAAAATTGAGTAGCTTTCCTGTAGGATGCATCCTGCGATACCTTTAGTCCAACCATACACTATAAATAATCTATTGTAGAGAATTCTGTCGGTAAGAAAGTCCATCATGAATTCGTACAACGCGTCGCACACAATTGACAAAAAACAAGAAAAAAGGGACCAACAAGAAAGACCGACTAATTTTCGCCTGTCTGAACTCACGGTAACTTGAGATCGCATTTTTTAGAGAGATGAAATTTTACAAACTGGATTTCATTTCCAAAAAAAAAGGGCATATCAGGTAACTTTTCATATGGTTGCAATACAAAAACTTCCTTTTTTACTATATATCTTAATATATAAAAATCACGTGTCACTGTATTCGTACACGCTAATATCCGAAACCGCTCAATTGATTTCAATAAAATTTTGTGAATGAGTTTGGTTGGTTCCACCTTGAAAGATAGGATAGTTTTAAATGCGATAGATGGCGCTGTTGACGAGATCTACACAAACTGCCTGAGAACGCGTCGACGTGGAAAGCTGAAATTTTGTACACGGCGTTTTCATAAAAACTGCAAATACAAGTTCAAAAATAGCCTAAATCAGGCGAATCGTTCGTAGGGTTGCCATAAAAATATCTCGTTTTTTAGTATATATTTACACACTGCCTGAAAATGAGTCCACGTAGCCAGCTGAAATTCGATATATGGTGTTTTCATAGCAATAGTAAAGAAAATTTAAAAAATAGATAAATCTTGGTGTTGCCAAATAAAATTTTGGGTTTTCACTATGTAACGAAATTACACATATATTCCATTTCATATTCGATATTCATTTAGCAGCAGCCGCAACAAACCGGCGAGAGAGAAGCACAATACTGGTCAGCAGCTCAGTAGTGACCCGTGCTAGTGGCGTGATAGTAGAAGCAAACAATCTGCACCCGACACCAGCAGCCAGACTGCTTATAAATAGGCGGCCGCTAGTAATGAAATAACTCAGTTGATCACCGAGTGTCCAAGTGGAGCTGAAATCACAACCACCGATCACGCAAAATATCCGACATCGAGAAGTTAACTCCAAACTAATAAGAGCTTACCCCCCAACCAGTGGACTACCAGAAGACTGGCTATAAGAGTCAGTCAGCCCTGATAGATTGGTCAGTTGCCTCCCAGTAGCTCGACCAGACACATCTCCCGTCCAGTCCTATCCGCAAGTCGTGTTGGCTAATTCAACGGCAAGCGCACATTAATAGTGCTGGTCCGAGAATTAGTAAGCGCACGCATACCGTGCCGTACCCCATGTTGGAAGAATAGTAAGCGCACACTCCTATCCTGCATCCACGCCGTGTAGCTATAAGCAAGTGTAAAGCAGTGAGTGAATATAGGCTAAGTAGTGTAAAGTAGGTAGAATAAGAGACCTCCCGAACCGCAGAGCTAGAACGGCGCTCTAAACGTCGGGAACGCGGCCCTGGACAATCTACCGACTACCCGCACATCAAGTAAATGGACCAGAGATAGAGATAGATAGACAAGTCAAAGGATTGATTAGAGGACCTTTACTAAATAAGAGCCTGGATCTTTTAAGGCTACATACGAATCAAATCAGAATTAGACTGTAGTGCAAAGGCCACTCACCCCGTTTAATCCTAATCTAATCTAATCTAATAGAGTCTTTCATCAAAGTCACAGATATCCACAACAATTATTAGTAACGATGGAAGAACCTGTGCAGTTCCAGGTGTACAAAACTGTTTCTTGATACACTAAATAGGAAATTTACTGACTTTCTCTTGGGACTTGGAAAAAAGCAATGCAAAACTGTGGTTGGTGTCATCCACCACTGGGTACAGCTCGCTTCACGGTCGCTCCTCTAACAAATATAGGAGCTGTTGATATTCCTACGTGTCTATCCTATCTGAAGAGAGAGCTTGAGACAACCAAACCGCTTGTCTGGATTTTGCTCGGCTTAGGTTCAACATTCTGGGGTCTGCCCTCCTATCATTAGATGAACTGAAAAACTTATATAACCTAGACCTGATGAGCTTCATTAAGGGGACTGCAAAGTTTCACTGAGGGTAATTTTATTTTTTAGACGGTTAGTTCAATGGGCCGCTTGGATGCCTTGCTTGAGATCTTTTGTACCTCATTTGTAGAAGTAGAAGTACAGAGGATTTAAGTTCGGAGACCTTGGTGGCCACGGAACTGATCAAAAGCGTCCCATCAATTTTCTGGGAAATATCTAGCATAGAAACTCGCGTAAGTTTTGATGCGATTCATTTACGTAAAGTAATTACTGAATGACGGAGTGGTTTTTAAGAAAAAAAATTGTTTTCCTCTAATAACTCCAATACTACGCGAAACATTTTGCTCATCTTTTATATTAAGTTTCCACAAATGTAGTATAGCGGTATCCTTCCAAGATACCCTCCTGACTACTAGATTTTTGGATTAAAATTTTATGAGTCACATGCAATCTCTGGGCATAAACAATAAACTCCAGATGATCAAAAACCAAGAGTTCAAACAAAAGCGATATCGGAAAATTTTTCTTTATCGACCGATTAAAAAAGATAACTTAGAGTGTAGTTTAGAATAATGAAAATGATGATAAGTCCTAGTCGCCTACATCCCAGAGCGACACCTAAGCATCAACCTCAACCCTTAATTGCATTTATACTACCTAACTGAAGCATTATATAAAAACTTATTACAGACCCAAAACATTTCATTCATTTTTGTTGTAATGTAATTAAGAAGAATTTTCACTTTTCCATTTTCGTAAATGGATTCTACATAACTCAATAGGTAATTCCTTTTGTTTGAATTAATCATTCGCGCATCAATTAGCTAATTTCTAGGATGATATCCGGTGGGAAATTCAACTCGTCCTCGAAGTTGCTCACGGTAATCTAATTAGCTAATTAATTAGTAAACTTTTCAAACGTATTCAGTATATAATCACACCAATGAAACTCGTAGGTATCAGCTGAATATGCCTACTACATGTGTATAAAGTGAAGTCAACGAATATGGAATTCCATATTACCTTTTCACGGAGTGCCAGCCAGCCATACATAATTCGACTTAGAATTAAATAAATTTATGTTTGAATATTTCCTAGGCGGAATTCTACAAAATTGAAATCATGTAACATGAAAATTGCTCCGCCTACTTCGATTTATGTTGGAAGCTTAAATTTTGAGCAGGAAGTAAAAAGGGCAGTAAAGTAAATTCTGAAATATTAAAGTGCTTAATCTCCGGGTTCAACTCAATTCATAGATTTAGTGAAATTTAAGCCAAATTGAGTTTTACAGTTCTATGAGCGATTTAATTTATGAAAAAAAACTTTTCTTCATAGTTTATTTAATCGATGCGATTTATTGTTAAAAATTAAATTACTAATGAGTGAAGAAAATTTATTACATATTTTAACACATTTTTTTTTTCATGGTGAAAGTGCCATCCAAAATGATATTTGCAAATAATTAAACTGAGCTTAAGCCAGCAAAATTTGGACCTATAGTTTAGGCTGCATTTGCACGGTCCGTGGTATGTTACTGGGAAATCCTGTTAGGATTATAAATTGTCAGTGGAAAATCCCGTGCGGTCCCAGTTAACATCTGCGAGTGACAAATGTCGGGGGTTGGAGGTCCCTGGTAGATTCCATGTACTTCCCCCCAGTTAACGCCTTCACTAATGTAAAATTCCCGCTGCAAGCATACCTAGGACGTCTTACGGATCTCCTGGTGTGTTGGCATAGGATATACTGGGGTATATCTGAGGACATTGTTTGAGATTTTCTGGGATTGTGGAATTTATTTTTGATGGGTAGGCATTTTTACAAAAAAAAAAAAAAATAAAAAAAAATAATAATAATAATGGCTGACAAGTATATGCCAGAGTTGTATGCACTTGCACTAAACATAAATCCAATATTTTTAACACAGGCAAATTGAATTCATGTGACAAAATTAAAAAATTACTAAAAAATCACGTTCTGAAATGTACAACTAACAACCTTTGCCAAAACAAAAAGTAATTGTAGAAGCAAATAGAATATAATATAATATACATATATGTATATATATATATATATATATATATATATATATATATATATATAATATATAAATAAATAAATATATAATATAATATAGCTTCACGCATGAAGCTGGCATAAACAGCTCAGTTCTCATATGGCTTCTTTCAATACATATTTTGTTGTTCTGTTTTTGTTCTCCAAAAACGACACACGGAAGGACATCAAGCATATAGAGTAGTTGTGAGATCTCCTGAGATATACTGAGAATGTTGCGGGCTATTCCAAGGAATAGCTTATGGAAAATTTCTAATAACCCCTAGAAATAAGGTCCTAAGTACATACTGAATTCTTCCTGTTTATTCCGGGAAAGCCATGGGATCTGTGGGACAAGAATGGGATGTCCCTGGGTAATTTTGTTCTGTATGAATCTTAAAGGATCGAATTAGGTGATTTAAGAAACGAAGATCATAATTTTAAATCTGGCCGGCGCGGCGTAATTACAGGCTAATTACTTAAAAAAAAATTACGATATTCAAACGATTTTTTACACAAAAATTCTTTAATTTTTCTGTAGTCCATGAAAATATACCTACATGGCGGTAGCGCAATGCCTTACTTTTTTGGCGGGCTTTATGGCCCGCCATACTAATTATAACGCATTTATAATTTTTTTTTAAACATTTATTACAGATTATTTTGTTTTTTTTTTTAAATGACATTATTCAACTAAACATTCACGAGAATCACAATGCCATACCATTACGGCGGTTCCAAATAGCCGCCATAAGGCTGCAAAAATACAATTTTTTTCAAATTTTAACTATTTTCCCGCCAAAATACACCCCGGAATGTTACCTTTACTTTGACTAAGCACATGTACCTACCTACATGCAATCTTTTTGAGATATTCCCATTTTTATGATTCATAATTTCATGAATTTTGCTAACTATGCGTGAATTGCATGAAATTAGGCGCGATTATCATCTTCAGTAGGAAAATTAACAAAATCAGGAATTATAGAAATGGGAATATCTCAAAAAGGTTGCATTTAGGTAGGTACATGTGCATAGTCAAATTAAATGTAACATTCCGGGGTTTCTAAGTCTTGTAAATTAACTGTATAGTTATCATGCATTTTGGCGGGAAAATCTTAAAATTTTTAAAAAATTAGGGTTTTTTTTTCCAATTTTTGGACTTTGACGTACTACAACTTAAGATTGAGCATTCGTTACAAAGCTGAGTCGGTTTGCTATCAATTGAGATATATCAAGAAATTTACAGGGTGTAAAGTGGAAACATTAAAAAAAATATTAAACCCCCTACCTCCAAAACGACGCATCTTAGCCCCCCCCCCCCTCCCCATTCACCAAACAATTTTTTGTTTGGCTAAGTGCGTACTATCACCTCCTTCTCTAAGGATCATCTACACCGGAACATCCTGTATATCTCGCTGTTTCGTGTATGTGGAGCGAAAACAAATCTATCCCTGGTAGCAAACGGTGAAGCATGATTATTACTCTGAAAACTCTGAGTGGGAAACAATCTGGAAACAGTCTACGACTTTACCCACACTGTAAAAAATGTAGGACAATTCCCTAAATTTCAGTTTTTTCCTAAAAATGGATGTCACTTTGTCTGATAGGAAGCGAAAGTCAGTTTAATTGCCCCAAATCAATGGGGCTTTCAATGAATTTAGGTATATTATTATTCTACATTTTTTATGGAATAGGTGCAAATATATTTTCGTTAATATAATTTACACATTGTTTTCAAAAAGAACTCATATATTGTTTTTTCACTATTTTGTTTTAGCGTGTCCAGGGACAGAGCACATTCTACCTATATGTTTTAATGAAAGAAACATATATGGTAGTATGGCACATAAGAAAACAGTAGCTATTCAGATCATTCTTATGCTTTTTAAATGTGTAGTTATATTCCCTACATTTTAGAAAAAGAAAAAAAAATTAATATTCCCTACATTTTAGAAGGGGGCCCAATTTTATAAAAATATACCTAGAACTGGTGGCACAAATTGTTGGCACTGACTCTAGGGAAAAATCTTTTACTGTGCAGACTTGGTTGGCTTAGAATTATAGTTTTCACAAGATTTAAACTAAAAAAAAACCAATTTTTCTCTGACCGAGATGATGCTCTATACTGCTGAGTCCACAAGAAATTTATCTTACCGACTCAGCCTTTAAGAACTCAATGCCACCTTGAGTATCCTGAAGATTATATCTTTCATTCGGTTACGAAAGGATCTTATATCGCATAATACGGGAAGCTCCTAGATTTTTTAAGGTAAGGTAGAGTATTTCATTTCTGAACAACAATAACGACCACGAAAACTAGTTTCTCATAGGAATGGAAAACTGTCCCTGAAAAAGGCCTTGGAACGAACCGGCCTCAGATTACTTGAAACTTTTGCATTAACAGAAAAATTACGATCAAAGTCCAACATTACCTTAAGATCAAACTGAGACCTTCATTGGTGGAATAATGATAATTACTAATTTATGTATTTAAGTATTAAATAAATTTAAGCAAAGAAAATTTCTCTATAAAAAAAAAGGGTAATTTACTGCAAAAATATACCAGAACTCAATTTCTTAACATAACACCAGAAGATATCTTCAAGGAATGTGACTTCTTTCAGAATACAAATCTACTTCATAAACTTAAAATCCCAAATGCCATAAAAAGATAGAAAAGAGTTCATATTGAGCAAGGTCCTCATCCATAATATTATCCCCAAATATATGTACATATATAGTGTAGTGCATATACATATGTACGAGTGTACATACGTTTTTGCAATTTTCCTTGCCCCAAGCAAAATCTGGGGATACAAATTCTTAACAAATTTATTCAAGTGAAAGGACACGTTTTCCGTGGTAGTGATTGGGCTTTTTTCAAACCTTTTTACGCTCGGTGTATTCGTTAAATCAAACGTAAAATAACTTACTTCTCTCTCATGGAAAAGTTTATTGAAATTTATAAAGAAATGAAAATTGCAAAATAAGTATAAAAGTAAAAAAACAAAAAAAAAAACAGAAATCTGTTGATATACATATGGATGTCATTTGTTATGAACTAAAAGATATTTCAACGAATATGATAATAGTAATAATAATATATAATAATATCAAAATTTGATGAATGATAAGATCAAACTTTTAACCTTAGAAACGTAGAAGATCAGAGGGGCAGTCCTCTGCTCACATTTTGGGCTATGTATTTTTAATCAAGTCATAAAAATAAAATAAAAAAATTGAAATCCTTTAAAGTAGTCCTTTCAAACGATACCCCAGACGTTATTTTTCATTTTTTTTTTATTACGAGCCAAAGACATTTAATATTGCATCTATTGAAGTTTTTGAAATTATATACCGTCATTCAATTAACATGAAAAATCAGATGTATATGAGATATTGCCAAACTTGCTGTAAGATATCCTGCTTTAGCGGCAAGGAGGAGTAAAAGGTATAAAATACTGGATAGTATAGGCACAGACAACATACAACTACATGAGAAAAACTAGACATTAATCCGGACCAGTTTTTCACACATCATTAACTTTAAATTATTAGGGGCCCATTAGCTCATTTTATCGGTTTATATCTAGGTTTTCTTAAGGGGCCCATACACGGTCATGCATGTTGGCCAATTCGAGTAGGACAATGATGTTGTCACGCAAATTTGACCGTGTGTGGGCCTGTTTGCGGTGTGACACGCAGTATGTAAAGCGGTTGGACGAAAATCAAATTAGTTTGACTTTTAGTGGCGGGGCTACGTGTTTGACAACATATTGAACCGTCTAGGGCGAAGTTTATCACGCGTTTCTTGAATGAACTGTATTGAAGAAAAGAACAATTAATAGTTTTAGTTTAGCAGCTCTTGATATGTGTTCTTGTCCTAATATTGGACAGCGTATTTGACAGTGTATGGAGAAAAAGTTTTCATGTGTTGGTCAACATGTTCGCTGTATATTGGCCGCTTTATCTAGTTATATGTTTGTGCTTTAATAATGCAACGAAGTTACAAATTTAAAACCCGAATTTAAATTCAAATAAGCCCGCCATTGCGACATTCGAATTAAACTACCATAACCAGTTGCTGCATGATCTACAATTCACTTGAACTTGAAAGCTTTTCTTGATATATGCAACTTGCGCAAGTGGAAACATCAGCTACTGGAAAGCTCTCCGCACGGGTTATAAAAAGTACGCCAGTTGGCGAAAGAAGTCAGTCTCGTCAGCGATCCCGAAGAATCAGTTAAATAGACCATTTTGGTAAGAAGTTGTGTTAGCGTGAAATTCCCAGGTACGTCGTGTGATAATTCCCCGTACCATTCGCCCTAGTTTCCTGTACGTGGTGTAGCATATCCGCGTACCTTGTGTCTCCGCTCAGAATATCGAGGTTAACGTGAAATATCCCACCTCGATAATTCTGTGTGATATGTCCTAGGAATTCCCGAATTGAGATTCGTGTGAAGCATCCCGCCTCACAATTTTCCTGGAACGCTATGCGAGAAATTCCCGTACTCCGCTAAAACAGTGAGATTTGCGTGAAATATCCCGCCTCCACAGTATTCTGCTTTCTTACATCGACCATTTTGTTGTATACCTAAAAAGGGGTAACAATGATAATTGTAATTAACAATTATCATTGGGAAAAACATGAAAAATATTTGATTTTCATAAATGGAAATAAGCTAATCATGCTTAAAACATGGTTAGCTTATCTCCTAACAAGGCGAAGAAATTGCCATCAGCAATTTCTTCAAATTCCTTCGCATACAACCAAAATATCTTATCACAAAACGACTTGGGAAAAATAAAAGTTTTAAATTTCAACCCAAGTCGTTTCGATAGAAAAATAGCCCCACGATAAATCTTACCTTCAGTAAGATTTGTCGTAAATACGATATGTACGTACATACATACAAACATACATATCGGGCGCATAAAATTTTACGTCGGTGAAGACTGAAATGATCAAGTCTTCACCGAAAAAAGCTCTTATCAGCGAATTGTCGCGAGCTGCATACATTGTGATCGCAACAATGTATGCACGATAGGACGACGATGGTTTGATATTTACGAAAATATCAAATTTCAATTTCAACCATCGTTCGTCGCGATAATTCTGGGCATGTTTAAACATGCCCAGCGGTAAATAATTTTCTCAGGATAGGAATGCTAATTAAGCACTTTCCTATCCTGAACAACTAGACTTGCGATTAAAAAGATCCAAGTCGAGGGCAGTCAGTTTTAACAGTCGGTTTTAGGCAGTCGGTTTTCTAAGATCAGTCTAGAGTAGATTGTGCTCCGGTTTTTGTTAAAAAAAAAGTCTACAAAGAGGAAAATTGTGAACAAGATAGGATTAGAAATAGTAAGAAAAAAAAGGAAAATTGTAGTTCCACATAAACAAAATAAATGGTGATCAGTGCAGCGAAGATTTGTGATTTTTGATTCAATACGGATACCAGTGAAAACATATTCGCACACCAAGCTAACCCCACGAAAAGGAGCAGGTTTGACTGCATATAGTGGTAATCAGTGAGTACCCCTTATATAACAAAATTGGCGCAGCCGGTAGGATAGTGGAAGCCTGCTTTCTAAAAGTCAAAATAGAAAGGCATAAGAGCTTTAAAATCCGCTATCCTGCGAACCTAAGGGGTTCCCTTGACGAAGCCACTCAGGCCAAGTCACCCCCAACACTCGGGTAGATACCATCTCTAGGCGCCTCTGCTCCAGGCGGGCAAGCGTTCACCCCAAATAGTGCACAGGCACCACCGAGGGATACTATCAAACACTCCAAAGAAGGAAGTGGAAAACCATCCAAAACCTCCCAGAAGGACGAGTACAGATCAGCCAGGACACAGCTCTAAAAACAGCCTGAAGCTCCAGCCAACCAGACGAACAAACGCTAGCAGTCAACGATCCGGAGTTGAAGAGGAAATCGAAGACGGCTTATAAGCCCCCTTTTCAACTAGATCCAGGGGAAGTTAAGACGGCCCAGGGCCCCCCCAGCTGCAAAAGAAAGCCGAAATCAACCGACAAAGGATTGAGAGGGAACTCGAAGGCGGTTAAAGAAACCCCCCTCTCAATTACAGCAAAGGGACCTAAGCAGGCAAGGAGCCCCCCTTTCACTGAACAGCGCATCATATGCCAGCCGACAATCCTGCTCTACCTCAGCAGGAACCAGAAACAGCAGCGAGGGAAAACTCTCCATCTTTAGCCGACGCGGGATCAACCCCAGGTGCCAATACACAGCACCCCGGTGAAGGTACATCATCCGCTGCAGGAGAAAAACCTCCACAGTTACCCCCAACAGGACCTCGACTTCGAAGCGGAACCGTTCTGCCAGGTCTGAATAGTCAAGTAAGTTTAGCTAAGTTTTTAAATAAATTATACGAGAGAGCGCGGGAATCGGATAAACTGACGATTACCCATTGTGACGCCTTAGATCACAAATTAAAAACAGAGCGTGAGACCAGACTCGTCAAGTTAAAGACCTTAAAAGAAAAAAACAATACAGTTCCGAAAGGAACTAGAACAGTTTTCCGAATCTCGGCGCTCACTCAGTTTAGATCTAGGAAAGAATAAGAGTGTTAGGTTAAGTGACAGTGATAGTGATAGCGACAGTGACGGTGAAGTAGCTGAACCAACTCCCGAAGACCTGCTAATCGATTGGCTCGAAGAATCCTTAACGGAAATCAGCCCAGAAACAAGCCCAGCTAGTCCACCCAAATTCCAATTTCCAGTCAATAGACTAAACATAATGGTGGATTACGCTAAAGTAGCTAAGCTCACAGCTCAACTCGTTCCCTTATTTTCGGGTGAAAGTACCCCACAATTGGGACGAGAGTTACAAACCTTCATTGGCTGTTGCAAACAAACTATGCAGTGCCTTAATAATGAAGAAAAAGTGGCTTTCATTCAGGTCCTTCCTACAAGACTCAGAGGTGACGCATACCAATTATTCGCTTCAGACGTCCCTGCTTCATTTACTGAAGTAGAGGAACGTTTAAACAGAACGTATCTTCCCCGTGAGACATATCAGGAGCTGGTGAACAAACTAATTACCACCAGACAAAACCCGTTAGAATCTCTCACTGTGTTCATTACAAGATTGAAACAGTTGTTGACGATTTGCAACGAGGCAGCGACACAGAAGTATGGAGCTGAGGCAGTCCCTGCTGTGAAAACACAGCTGATGGATTTCGCCAAAAACGCTCTGAAAAGTGGAGTAACTAACCCACACCTGTGTCAATATTTGCTCACGCAGGGAGAAGGCGATTTAGAGTCACTAATTCAAAAAGCCTTGGACATGGAGAAATTACAACAAAGTGCTACATTCGTCCAGACTCCTCTGGTACAAGCTCCTCCAATGGCTCCATTAGACCCAGATTTACGAGTGAGAGCTTACTATAGAGCTCTTTACTATCAAATGCCATCAACACCTATGTTCGCATCACCTCGAGCTCCAAATCCAACCCAGTTTTCACGCAATGTGAATAACCCAGGTTCATCACAGTCACGACAAAGACCGTTTACAAACACTGATGCCAGAAACTCGGATACAGATGCACTGGTCCGTAACATCACGTGTAATTTCTGCCAGCGAAAGGGTCATGCATATACAGATTGCCTTAAGCGCAAGAACACCCCTTTCTGCTCAAACTGCAAAATCTATGGACATGACGTCCGTGATTGCAGAAAAAGTCAACAGACCCAACAAATTGTTCCTCCACGCCTCTCCAACAGATCCACACAAGAGCAACACAACACAAAAAGTCCTCAAGTCTTCAATATAAGATTCAAATGCACCTTTTGTGGTCGCCGAGGACATGCAGACGAAGACTGCCGCCAGAAGAAAAAATGGGAAGCCCGGAGTCAGGGAAACGACATGCAGTCGACCCAAAACTCCCCGGCTCGACTATAAACCCAACTAAAAAATTAAAAGGGTCACCTCAAGCGCCCGAATCCGGTGTCCCTACAGTGAAACTTCCACTGGACATAAGCCTTAACGGCCATACAAAACTAGTAGTGGACACTGGCGCTGAGGTTAGTATTATTAAGAAAAGAGCAATTAAAGACCTCAAGATAATTAATTCCAATGAGGCATGCACTTTACAGACCCCTTTTGGAACCGGAAAGACATTGGGAAATTGCAAGGGCAACTTCAATTTTAAAAATAAAATTCCCTGCAAGTTTCAGGTGGTACAAAACCTGCCAGGTCTTTCCGGTGACGGCCTATTAGGAAACGATTTCCTATCAAACAATTGTAATGTTGAAGGCCCAAATAAAGCACTCAAGTTTCCTTGTACGGAAACAAATCCCGAAGAGTTCACCGTGCCCTTGTCATGCAAAACGGACAAGCTGTATTCCAGAAAAGCAGTCGAAGTGAGGTCACTTGCTGAAAAGATGGAACCTAAACAGGTTAAGCTATCTACATGCAGTGTCTCCAAGGCATCTCAACAGAGTAATGCTGGCTGCCAGGTTCAACAAGAGCCGACGGAATACGAAAAGAGCTGTCTGGGTGATCAAGAAACCAGCGATATGAGGCAGCATCTGGTTACTTTAGAGGAACCGATATGCATACCTGCTAGGTCACAAATTATCACCACAGTCCCGTTACGAGTGAAGGAAGAAATGCTCTGTTTATCTAAAGAGATAGGCGACGGAGTCTTCCTGGCCAACAGTTTACTCCCTACTGGGAAAGAAACAGTGCTAGTTGCCATACTCAACATTAACAATTTTAAAGTAGTCATCAACAGTTTATTATTACAACTGCTCCCTATACATGACTACGCCGTCATCCCAATAGGAGAAGCCACTGATACACAACACGTTCACAAGCCGAATAAATCGCAAGCGAGTAACACAAACATCAGTGAGCCTCCCAAGGCAGAACAGAAGTCAAGCAAAACTTCTTTCTCCAGAATACCTAGATATAAGTTACTAACGCGGCCCAAGAGCCCCATACAAGACGTGTGCGAGCTCAGTAAGACCCGAACAGAGGCAGCAATGACTCCACCGTCCAATAGAGTAAATTATAAAAAAATTTCGAGGCCCAAGAGCCCTATAAAAGATGCGAGCGAGATCCAGAAGCCGATAAACAAGATGCCGAGGACTCCTCCGTCTAGTTTACCTAGATTTAAGATATATACGAGGCCAAAGAGCCCTATAACAGGTGCGTGTGAGCTCAGTAAGACCTATTCTCAGGCAAAGACGACTCCACCACCCAACCACGTTAGTGTTAAGAAACAACAGTGGCCCAAGAGCCCTATCACAAGTGCGTGCGAGCTCAGTAAGACCTACTTAAAGGCAAAGTCGACTCCACCACTTAATAAAATTAGTATTAAGAATACAAGGTGCCCCCTGAGCCCGATAAAAGACGCGTGCGAGATCCGTAAGACCTCATTGAAAGCAAAGTTGGCTCCACCGTCAAATAGTATTAAGAAAACCAATTTTTCGCGGCCTATTAGCCAAAATACGAATGCGTGCGAGTACTTGGACCAATGTAAAGTACCCCTAAATTACGGTACTCCACCAATAAAAGAGCAGGAAGCACATGCCCTGCCGACTAGTAAAGTAAGTAAAAATAATCACAAAAAAAGGTTACAACAACCTAAAACTAACATAAGCTTTTCGGAAAACACAGCTATCTTACAACACGTAAAATACTTATTTCCGGATCATGAAGATCCCACACATACTCCGCGAGTCAACAGGTTAGACCAAGAGCTCAGCCTAGACCCAAATCTAAATGCGGAAGAAAAAGCTTCGATATCCGAACTCTGCTACGAGTACAATGATATCTTCTTTCTAAAAGGTGATAAGCTCACATACACAAATGCTATCACCCACAATATCCCTTTAATACAAGATCAAGCGCCCATAAACCAAAAGGCCTACAGACTACCAGAGACCCAGAGACAAGTGATCAACGAGCAATTAAGAGAAATGCTAGAAAACGGGATAGTCCAAACTAGCAAAAGCCCTTGGAATTCACCCTTATTAGTTGTCCCCAAAAAGGCGGGACCCGATGGTGAAAAAAGGTGGCGCGTCGTTGTCGATTTTCGCAAATTGAATGAAAAGACAATTGGCGACGCATTTCCGCTACCCCGAATCGAGGATATTCTTGACCAACTAGGTCATGCCAGGTACTTTACCACTCTCGATTTGGCCAACGGCTATCATCAAGTCTTAGTCGACAAAAAAGATCGACATAAGACCGCTTTTAGCACTAATTACGGGCACTACGAATTTAAGCGTATGCCATTCGGACTCAAAGGAGCTCCCGCTACATTCCAACGCCTCATGAACTTCGTTCTGACAGGCCTACAAGGCCTCGAATGTTTCGTTTATCTTGACGACATCGTCATTTACGGGAAAAACCTAAATGACCACAATGATAAACTTCGCAAAGTCTTCGACAAATTGAGAGAGAACAACCTCAAACTGCAGCCAGAGAAGTGCCAGTTCTTGAGACGAGAAGTTGTTTACCTAGGGCACAAATGCTCTAGCGAAGGTGCATTACCAGACCCCAGCAAAACGGCCTGCGTCCAAACATTTCCTGTTCCCAGAACAGTAAGGCAAGTTCAGTCCTTTTTAGGACTCGCCAATTACTATAGGAAGTTCATTCCGGACTTCTCAAAAATCGTTCGTCCAATTACGAATTTACTCCGCAAGGACGTAAAATTCAATTGGACCGAGAAATGCCAAGAAGCATTTCAAAACATTAAAAATGCTCTAATTTCCCCACCACTTTTAATCTATCCAGATTTCTCTAAACCCTTCAATCTTACAACGGACGCCAGCAACGAAGCATTAGGCGCTGTACTTTCCCAAGGAGAAGCGGGAAAAGACCAACCTATCGCCTATGCAAGCCGAACGCTGAACAAAGCCGAGAGAAATTACTCCACTATTGAAAAGGAGTTATTGGCTATAGTCTGGGCCACTAGGAATTTCCGATGCTACCTCCAAGGCAGGAAATTCACGGTCTATACTGACCACAAGCCTCTCAAAGGTGTCTTTAACGTTAAAGACCCGACTTCCCGTTTGGTGAGATTCCACCACAAATTATCAGAATTCGATTATACCATCGAATATAAACCAGGGAAGTATAATACCAATGCGGATGCATTAAGCCGCATTCCACAAGTATTAATCGAAGACAATACAGGCAACACTTTAACGGTACAAGCCCAAGTCCACCACACTATGGACTCAGATGTGGAGGAAAACATTTCCCCAAGTGAAAAGAAAACCAAAAAACCCGCTCATTGCTTCGCCGTGACCAGAGCTCAAAAACAAAGAGCCCAAGAGGCCAATACTAGCTCCAGCGCTGAAACACAGCCCACGGCAGCGGAAGATAAAGAAACTAAACTCCCAGAGGCGGAAATACAACCCCCTGCTACGCTTGAACAAGACATAAGTCCAGTCAAGGCACCTGAGATAATCACGAGTCCCAAGGAAGTTCAAACAATCCTAAAGGATTACCACGACTCTCCTTTCGGCGGCCATCAGGGTGTCATTAAGACTTATAAAAGAATCAGACGCAAGTATTGGTGGAGACACATGCTTAGCGATATAAAAAAGTACATAAAAAAATGCCCTAAGTGCCAAACAATGAAGGCATCGCCACAATTCAAGATGCCAATGGTAATAACGGACATCGCAGAACAACCTTTCGACAAGGTTTACCTCGATATAGTAGGTCCACTAGAAGAGACCATATCAGGTAATAAATATATCTTAACTTTCCAAGATAATCTCACCAAGTTTGTCGATTGGTATGCCATACCAAATGGAGAAGCAGTAACGGTGGCGCAAATCTTTTTCAATGAGATTGTCACGCGTTATCGCATTCCAAAGAGAATAGTCACCGATCAGGGAACTAATTTCCTGAGTGAGCTATTCAAGAAGGTCTGCAAACTGCTAAAGGTAAAGAAGTTACAAACTTCCGCATACCATCCACAGTCTAATGGAGCACTAGAACGTGCCCATAGACCATTAATCGAATATCTGCGTACAATCGTAGACGAGAATCCCAAAACATGGGATCAATTCCTACGAACCGCTGCATTCGTGTACAATAACAGTGTACACGAGGGTACTAAACTAACCCCGATGGATTGCCTTTACGGCTTCACAGCGGATGTCCCAACTAATTTAAAACGGGACCCTGAGCCCGTATATAACCACGAAAGTTATTACCATATGCTCAAATACAGATTACAAAAATCATATGCCACGGCTCGTAAAAATCTCTTAGCCAGCAAACAACGCTCAAAGGCATATTACGACAAAACAGTCAGGCCCCTCACTTTCCACCTAGGAGACAAAGTCCTCCTCAAAAGTGAAAGCCGCAAACACAAATTGTCTCAAATCTGGGTTGGCCCATATATGGTAATCAACGTACCTAGTCCAACAAACACTACCATAAAAATAGGCAAACGGCAGGTTGTAGTACACAACAACCGTTTAAAGCCCTATTACGAGTAGTACACTGGTACATACACCCTTAGAAAATAAGTCCCACTGAAACAAATTTTCGCCAGTTAAACTAATAACTACCTACTTAAAGGTTCCGTACTCGGGATTACTCCCTATGACTCATGAAGTCAAACTTTACCTAAATTTTATTTAAATTAATAAAAAATACGCTACGTAAATAAAACTGAACATATAACAAATAAACCCTTACTCTCTGAGTGAATTAAATACTCTACCAATAAAATTTTTCTTGCTTGCCTTGACTTGCATCCTTCATACCTTGCCTTGAGAGTTTCGTATTCCTCTTCATGATTTACTTTTACTCATTGTTGTAAATTAACCAATTCCCTAATTAAACTTTTGAAAGAATACAATGCTCATCTTTTGACGAGATTTAGCAGGAACCGGCTTACAGTCCTCCTATCCTGTTCTACCTCGTCTTTCTTTTAGCAAGTAAGCCCCCATTATACAAATTATCAACGATTTAATTAAGCAATACTATACCTAAATGTTATATGCTATTTAGTATAACTAACTGACTAAAGAAGCCTATCCTTCATTTTCTACAGAGCATGAAGCACATATTGGTGTTAATATGCTGCTTCCATCTGGCAATGGGACAAACTCAAACGGAAGCCTACACAATAAGTCCCCTGAACAATACAGGAATACTGTATGAGGACTTAGGAAAATTACAAGTATACCACAGTACATGGAATATACTAACGGAGATCAACCTAAGGGAACTGGACAACCAAACGCTTATGGCAGAACAGGCGGAGCACTTAGTTCACCGACTATGTTCGAATCGCTCTCAAACCGATGAGCTATGCCTGGTACAGCAAAAACACGTTCATTCTCTCTTAGAAAATATCAAGAGAAGAACAAGTGTCATTCGAGAAGTGGTCCCCAAATCAAGATCAACAAGATCCATCTTCGATGGAATAGGCAATGCAATGCACTACCTATTCGGGACCATGGACAGCACTAATGAACAAGAGGTATACAGTCGACTCGAGGAGCTCGAAACAACTACAACAAATTCAAAAGCCACTGACATCTCTGCAGGAAAGACAACGTCAAATAAATCTCCAGGTAAATAGAATGCAAAATATCACTGATGATTTACTAATGAGACAATTAAGGCAGGAGACAATTTCAAGCCTGACCTTACAAATTGTCGAGATTGAGTACAGGCAACAAGCCTTACTCGACATAATAATCTCCAGTAAAAATCACCAGTTGCATCCGCTAGTGGTGTCTCCCAAAAGTTTATTAGAGATATACCACAAGTCCCACGCTACTTGCCCAGATGCACAAAATTGTCTCTCCCTGTTATATCAGACAGCGGAAACAAAGGCTCGTATAGTCCAAGACAAATTAGTTATTAGAATACAACTTCCGATTTTCAATTTACCACGAATGAAGTTGTATAGGATACATAGTTTCCCTATCCATGTTAATAAAAAACAATCATTGGTACCCGAAATACAGTACTCGCACGTAGCGCACCAGGTACAGACACAGGATATTCTATTATTAAAAACACAAGATCTCAAAATCTTCAAAAAGATCACGCAAAATTCCCAAGAGGACACTTACATCGCTAAGCTAGGCATTCCCATAACAAAGGCTACAATGTCCAAAGAATGCGTAGTGAAGCTGCTCTTTAATCCATTAAAGGAAGAGCCACAGTGTCAATTCAGAGCGCAAATACCTCCCAGAGACCTACTTATTAAATTAAGTAAACCAAATTCTTGGATATTCTCGTTGATAGAACCAACAATTGTACACCTTCAGTGTACCCAACAATTCCTAACTTCAAAAATAGAAGGCCAAGGAATAATTACTATCAACCATCCCTGTCAATTACAAGTAGGATCACAAATCCTACATTATGAGGCAGAGAATATCCAGCAATTGAGTCTCAAACAATCCAACTACTTCCCAAATATCGCCCCATTAGAGCAAATGGTAGAAAAATATCTTAATGAAACCAAAGAAAAAATACCGTCGGAAGAAATACAGACAGAACTATATTCAGGAGATGACACTAACAGCATCATCCTAGAAGGTACCCAGTCATTAAAAGAACTGGACAAAAAATTAGAAAAAATAGTTCCTCATATCAGTCACCACCCTACACATGTCCTAGCTGCAACATCAGTATCCTTAACTGGTGTTGTCATCACATGTATGGTACTGTACCTGGTCGCCAAATGGCTAGTCCCATTCATAAAAAATTATCGTTCACGTAAAACAAATCGAAATAATTGAACCTACCCCTCTCAAAAGGACCCGCACCCTGCCACCTACTAGGTCAGTGCAAGTGGTATAGTGTCCCCACTTCAAACGGTCATAAGCACTATCACTAATAGTAGAGCACCTAGAAAATAAATGAAAGTGGTTTCAACAAACCGAAATAAATAATAAGAATATACATATAATAGGGGAGAAGAAATAAATAGTATTAAAAAGCATAGCTTTAAGGAAAAACGAAACCCTCCCCCGCTAGTGTTTAATAAATAATATAAAAATATAAATATTATCATTATTAACCTAAAATAAAAATTAAATAACCACTAACTTTAGATCATAATTAATATACAAGTGTAACGAAAACAAACATAACATAACATATGTATAACAAAAAAAAAATAGAAATAAATAAGGTAAAAAAAAAGAATAGAATAGCATAGAAATAGATAATTAATACAATTTTAGAAAATAGGAAGATAACAAAAGTTTTTTTTAGAAATAAGAAAATATGTAAAAGCCGAAAACCTATGCCAAACCGACCAATAGCCGAACTAACGAAAAAGCCCCAACAACAACTTACCCTGAGAATTATTCCTCTTCAAAGAATAATCCTCTTTTTCGCAGGGGGAAGGATTGTTGTATACCTAAAAAGGGGTAACAATGATAATTGTAATTAACAATTATCATTGGGAAAAACATGAAAAATATTTGATTTTCATAAATGGAAATAAGCTAATCATGCTTAAAACATGGTTAGCTTATCTCCTAACAAGGCGAAGAAATTGCCATCAGCAATTTCTTCAAATTCCTTCGCATACAACCAAAATATCTTATCACAAAACGACTTGGGAAAAATAAAAGTTTTAAATTTCAACCCAAGTCGTTTCGATAGAAAAATAGCCCCACGATAAATCTTACCTTCAGTAAGATTTGTCGTAAATACGATATGTACGTACATACATACAAACATACATATCGGGCGCATAAAATTTTACGTCGGTGAAGACTGAAATGATCAAGTCTTCACCGAAAAAAGCTCTTATCAGCGAATTGTCGCGAGCTGCATACATTGTGATCGCAACAATGTATGCACGATAGGACGACGATGGTTTGATATTTACGAAAATATCAAATTTCAATTTCAACCATCGTTCGTCGCGATAATTCTGGGCATGTTTAAACATGCCCAGCGGTAAATAATTTTCTCAGGATAGGAATGCTAATTAAGCACTTTCCTATCCTGAACAACTAGACTTGCGATTAAAAAGATCCAAGTCGAGGGCAGTCAGTTTTAACAGTCGGTTTTAGGCAGTCGGTTTTCTAAGATCAGTCTAGAGTAGATTGTGCTCCGGTTTTTGTTAAAAAAAAAGTCTACAAAGAGGAAAATTGTGAACAAGATAGGATTAGAAATAGTAAGAAAAAAAAGGAAAATTGTAGTTCCACATAAACAAAATAAATGGTGATCAGTGCAGCGAAGATTTGTGATTTTTGATTCAATACGGATACCAGTGAAAACATATTCGCACACCAAGCTAACCCCACGAAAAGGAGCAGGTTTGACTGCATATAGTGGTAATCAGTGAGTACCCCTTATATAACAATTTTCATCTTAGGTTCTAGTGATAGGCCGCGTGAAGTTTCCCCTTATCAGTACATAGTCTCCAAGCTACACATAAAATAATAGAATAGATGATAATTAGATCTAGGGTAGTGCATTAGCTTTGTAAGAGTTAGGATTTTAAATATTCAATAAAGCATTTACAATTTACCTTGTTATAACCCGATGAAATACGCATGTGCGCACTGTGTATAGTTTTATTCAGATCTTTGTATGGCTAAGACATGCGCGAATTAATAATTTCATCGATAAAAAAAGTTATAAAAATAGAAGCTGGAAATTTATCAGAAATTAGTGAATTCTTTAACAATTTCATTTTATTTTTTTAATTAATATGTTTGTCAAATAATGTGAGATAATATTTAAAAAACGTTTATTAATTACAAAAGCTTAATAGTATCAAAAATATGAAACGGCTTGTAAATGTTACATAATCATATGTATGTTTCAAAACCTTTATTGAAGTTAATTTTTGTTTCAAAATAATAATATGTTTATTTTGATTTAGTAGGTACAACCTAATTTGTAAAGCATGCTATGTCTACATTTTGTTTTTCCTTTGAAATAAACTTATTTAAAGATTTTTGTTTCGTTAATTAATTTTTTTCCTTAATAAAAAAAAAAAAAATTAATTATTTTAGGAAAACTTAATTTGAGGGAAACGTACCACTAATGGAGGTTTTTGTGTTTATATTAAAGAGATATTTTTAGACACCAATTGTACAAAATTTCACTCATTATGTCTAGAATTCACTACACTTTATGTTTATTTCCATCTATAATAATGTATTACTTACATTTGTTTAATAGTTCGGCAAACATAGTGCATTGAATGTTCCTTGCTCCTTTGAAAACAATACCTACATTCGGTAGAAAATTACTCAATACGCATCTACTTATACCCCTTTATCAAAGGTAGTTTTTTTATACTAACTATGTAAAAGTCTCCGTACTCAAGGTAAATGTTTTGAACTTATTTATGCACTTTTCCATAATACCAGTGGAAATATGTATAGTTCAAACACTTGTCTACTCTTAAGTTATTCAAAAATTTCTCCAAATTTTACGGATATTTCCACAAATTTAATTATTTAGTTAATTCAATGAGTATCACCCAACTTATATGTAAACAATTTCCCTTCTTCCGACAGAAAATTCATTAAAGCCTATTAAATTCAAACTCCCTACAGATAGGTGAAACCTACCATTCTGCAAAGCACAAAGTGTACTTTTCCTCCAAGTTAGCGAAATGTGCCAAAACTCTGTAGCACAAATTGTTGCCACCGAATTTAGGGAAATATTTTTTATAGTACACCAAACTTCAAATACAACCAAATCACACTGTATGAATATTCAAGACCCTGCAAAATGAATGAATATTAACAAAGAGCCGATGCTAACTTTACGATATATTAACTATGAAGAGGTAAAAATAAGTAGAAAACTTGGTTGCAGTATTAAACAAAACTATTTATTTTCCTAATTTTATTATTGTAAGTATAAATTTTGTTCTTTGTAGCATTTTTATGAATCAAATTTTAATATCCAACCAACTTTACAACTCAAGTTCTCATAAGGGATTAAAATTTCACTGTTATGGAATTTGTAACTCTAATTTTACCAGCAGAAACAGAAATATTTATTTACATATATACCTACAGCAATTTATTTGAATTTATCTTCAGATACTTTACCAATATTCACTTATTAATTCCGTTCAAGTTGTAGATTATTTGAGCTATAGATTGTCAACGGAACATAAGATGAGATAGAGATAAATGTGAATGGTACTCACTAGTAGCAGAACATTGATATAGAGTTTGGAAAGAGAAAGTACAAGACTAAGTCCTCGGGCAGCTCCATTTCCATTAATAAGCAGATGATTTTCGCCTAGAGTTATACATTTTACACTATTTCAAAACATTTCAACAAATATGAAGTTTTATTAATAATTTATACAATAAAATATTTGTTATTGTTATATTGAAGACCAGATTTCAGAATGGACTTTCACGGCATTGCGGCAGCGGTACTTGCACAACTGAGCCCAGAACGAAATATATCTCTTGCTGAATATGTAATGATGTATTTGCGATATAATAATATTTTTGAAATACTTCGGGAAGAAAGCAGAGAAAACTAATAAATTTATGGTTCCCATGATGCTATATCCGTATAATTTTTTTTTTTTTTTGTGATCGCAGCTACGACAAGAGATACTTCTGTTAAAAGCATGCTGCTGATAAAAGATGTAATATTTCCTGAGAGCTAAGGAGACAGACATCAGAACCGAGACTATATTGCATTTAATGTAAAAAAAAAGAAGGGTCAGATAAATAATATATCTCGGTTATATCCACCCTTCCAGATAAGTGATAAGTGGTAGTTTTTTTTTCATACCAAAATTATTTTCCGCCAAACGGTTATCAAAGACGTACGTCGGAGCAAGTCGATTCGAAAGCAATAATTCCTAAAAATAATATTTACATATATCGTTTGCAGGTATGAATATTCATCTCAAATATGGCGAAGTTAGGAGAAACAGCCTTAAAATCAAAGTTTGATGTAACATAATTGGAAAATGTCTGAATGGTGAATATATATGCCCAAATGTCACGGGAATAATTTCTTATTTAAATTTCCTGAAGAATCTGCTCGAAGGTGTCATACATGAAATAATTAACCCTTATAAGAATTTTCCATTCCTGTCTTTTCACTTAATATTAGATAACTCGATACACTTAAATAAAGAAAAGTCAACATAGATTTATGAGCAGGCTGCAAGTGAAGTAAAATACGAAAGATAGTTGCACCAAATAATGTTTTTTGACATTATAGCAGCTTTATGAAGATACCACAAGCTATACCAACTGGTCCAAGAATACTATAGATGGTGTGACGACTATCCTACAGCAACAGCAACTAGCTTCCGTGACAGAATTTGATCAAATTCCAGACAATTGGAAAAAATTGGGTCTACTGCATAAGACGGATTCACACACTACTTTTTCAAGCATAATGACAGCTTTTCATCACTACTATATGAAGCTAATAGCCAATAACCAAAAATCATTACTTTGATAACCGTGCCACAGTTTTGGATCGTCACAAATTTGAATGTCAAAATGTTTAGAGCTTTGATGAAATCGGTGTGCAAACTGTCGTCTAAAAGCAGTCTACAATTTTTGCAGCAGAGCGGACGAAACAATTAGGAGCCATGACTTCTGCTGAAAGAGAAACATTAATAACTACGGTCCTAGAGAATAAGTGCTAGTGGAGTAGTATAGTGCCTTCAATGTTAATTTTTCGGCGAACAATTTTCAAAGCAAACTTTCAGGTCCATTCACTGGATAGATATACTTTGAGCTGTTCATCCCAGCGGTTGGATGACAGCAGAAAATTTCATAATCCTTCTTTAATATTTTATTGTTGTATAAGTAAGGTAATAAAACAAAATATGCTGCTTATTATCCTGGGCAACCACATACCACACCTTTCCACTTACACTTCTCACTTTTTCCAGCCTCTCGATATTGTTTATGGAACATTTAAGCCTACTTTAACACTGGTTGTGATTTATGGCTAAAAAGTCAAGGTGCTACCGGCAGCATCATAAAATGATATTCCGTCTGACTTCTATGATTGGTATTTTCATGTCAGCAGCCTTAAGTTTTCACACAGCTGTCAAACCACTGTCTAAACCGATGTCAGGCAGCCTTGATAGCTCTGACTGGCCATCGGATAACATCTAAGTTACGGGGGATTGCGGGTCTTCTGTGGATAAGTTGTGTATCCACAACAAGGTGTCACTTCAATGGGTTCCTGGTCACATGGGGATCATGGGGAATGAAAGGACCCATAGCTATGGATGGCTCTGATTCTCCGTTTTTCGGACCGCTACTCGCCGAAGGCGTTGCCACTTCGAGAATCGGGTCTCTCATCAAAGCGGATGTTCATATGAAGCATCAGCAGAGATAACAGAGCCTGAATACTTGCAGGTTCACAAAAATCGTTCTCTGATTTTCTCATAGGACTCAGAAGGACATAATGTAGAAGTGTGGTTGGCATCATCACCGGCCAAAACTCGCTTTACGCTCATCAATCAAGGATGGGAGTTGTTGACAGCCTTTACCCGGAGCAGACTGGATTCTCTAGGGTCTGCCCTCATATCTGTAGATCAACGGAAAAATTTTCATCACTAAGACCTGATTAAGAGGACTGGAAGTTTTTGCTGATGGGGTTTCTAGCAGTGTAGCATAATGGGCCGCTTTGGCCTCCATGCAGATCCCCGGCACGACCTGACACTGTCATATGTATGCCAGAGTCCAGATGACTGCGCCGAGGAAAAAAGGTTGGATGAAAAGCCAAAAACGGGAGACAAGAAGAAAGTCGCTCTTGCTTTGCTAGCTGTCAGAGAGTGAGAAGTTTTTTTTAAAGAAGCAGACCAAAGCGATAACAGGCGTCTTTCATTTGTGGATAAATATTGTATCGCAATAATTAAAAGTGTTAGAAAAAATCAAAATATGGTTAGATGGCTAGAGTTGGCTTGGTTAAACTCCCCGCCATACGTTTTATGTTGAAATATGCAAGAAAACGTGGTAACCATAAGGGCATTTTCATCGACAAGCGGCGATACGTCCTAGCAACGCACATTAATATTCCCCAGGTAAATAGCATAAACGCATCATCATGTTATAGGAACCTCGCTATCGAAGATCTATTTGAAGACTTCTGCTTAGCACACTGTACTGCTTGCGGCTTGCAGCAGGTGAAAGTTGTAATAACTGCATATGACCAGTGGGCTAACGAGTACACTCGATTTAGCCGCCCTTGCGGATTTCCCGCTCTTAAGGCCTTTCAGGTATAGCTTGAAGCCTGTGCGACTAACACCACATGCCTCGGAATTGGGTTTTTTTTTTTTTTTTTTTGAAAATATTAAAATTTTTCTAAGTAGATATGAAAGCATAAAGCATTTATACGTGTAAGTCTGTTCTCTTAAACGGACTTCTAATAGGTAATTTTTTTTTCACAAGTACAATTTTAATATCCTAGATGAAATCTAAAGGGTGTATACTATGTTTGTCATTCCGATTGTAATACCTAGAAATAATGATGGCAGAGCAACATGGACTAGACACCCATGCATAATATTAAAAGTTATTTTGATTTTTATATGTGCGTCCGTCTGTCCACCTGTCCGTCCGTCTGCCCGTCTGCCTGTACGTCTGTCCCTACGCACGCTAACTCGAGAACGCGTATACTTAGTGAGCTAAAATTTTGTACACAGACTTTAGAAAAAACAGTAAAATTAAGTTCGAAAACGAGACAAATCGGGTAACTCCTTCGTGGGGTTGCCATACCAAAATTTTTGTTTTCCACTATATATTTGGACACTGCCTGAGAACGTGTCGATATAGAGAGCTGAAATTTGGTACATGGTGATTTCGAAGTAATAGCAAATAAAATTTCAAAATTGGGCTAAATTGGGCAACTCCTTCTTGGTGATGCATATAAAAATTTAGGTTTTTTACATATAGTGTGAAAATGATTAGTCCTAGACATTTTTATTGTACTGAAAACTTCTTCAGAATACGAAATCTTATAAAATTAGTTATAGTCATTTTTTCGACGAACCGTTCTAGAAATATATGCGAAAAACCACTTTAAAAGTAACAGTTGCCAAGGATCGTTTAAACAAAACAATAAAATAAGGACTAGCAAGAATGGTGAGTGGTATGTATGCTTTATGGCTTTAAAAAATATAAAATTATTAGAGAAAAAAAATAATAAAAAAATAAATCTATACAAATTTACCTATAAAATTTTGGAATATTAATATTTTATCTATTAAGGGTGTTATGGCAACAAATTATGCTTAATTTTGCAAATTAATGTCATTTCTCCTTGCAGATTGAAGAACTCACAATAAATGGTATGGAGCATTCATTATGGATTTTTTTTTTTTATTTTACCCAATTTTTTTATTTTATATAATTAAAGTATGTGCTACTAAATTAAAAATAAATTCAATAATTTTTTTTTATTAATTAATATTACATCTATTCTTCCCCATTCTATTCGAAAAGGACTCGATAAATAACACACTATCGAATAGTCATATCGATTCGATATAACGTTCCTATTTAGTCACTTTCGGTACTGAAAATGCTTTTCTATCGGATTTCGTATTGAAATAATATTTTGTTTTACGATTTGCTTTCACATCGATTTAGTTTCAAATTGTTTGCAGGGAAGTTTGATTGTGAAAGTATACAAAATTTGTATCAGCATAAATCAACAACATCAAATAACTGGTATTTTGACAATTTTAAACAAAAAAACTGGGATAAATTATGATCGTGCAATGTAGTAGAATATACCAAAATATTTCTCGTGGGACCCGTTTCGATTCCTGTAAAACTTTTGAAAACTTAACTTTTTTAAAAAAAGATTATCTAAAACTGTTACTTTTATCATAAAATAATTTAAAATTAAAAAAACCTAAGCTAAAAGGCTTTTTATTTTTTCGAGCTGGAAGTAGTTTTGAAGCTGGCTATTTTTTCACAAAAATATAATAAGCCAAGCTGGCTTCTTATGTTTTCAAGCCGAGTTGCAGTTTTTGGATAGAAAAAATTAATTTCTTTTCCATTAAAAATAATTCGGATGTGGAAACCCTATTCGATTTTTAAATATTTTATCGCCACTATAATGCGGCAATGGCATAAGGTGAGTAATCGATGTTCAAATGGACTCTATGTTTTAGTGTCGTTGTACTTTGACATTGTGTGTTGATATCGATGCCAATTTTCTTAACTACTGGGAATCTGATAAGTTTTCATTTCCTGTTCTATTAAATTTGGCTCATATTGTCCACCCCGTCCCCCCGGTGATAAGAGATTGAGACAGTTTTTTCAGCCCTAAAAATCATTTTGAATGATCTCTGTTGCAATTTTGGAAGAAAATATCCGAAATATATTATTTTTTCGGCTAAATTCTTTATCAACAAAATATATAAAACATTATTTTAAAACAGTTTTTACGACACTCCTAAATTGGGTAAACAATTTAAAAGAGTTCATTCAACCAGTTACTAACCACTTCATAAATTAACAAGCATAATTGACTTCTCAGATTTGCTCGCAAAAAATAGCCAGCCCTAAAACCTATTATTTATGGCAAGAAAAATTTAAAAGCCGAGCTGGCTTTATATTTTTATCAAAAAATAGTATGAAGTGCACTATTAGTTTCAAAACTGTTATCGGTGAGGAATGACAAGAAAAGTAATCTTTTTTTGGTAAAAGGTCATGACTGGTTCGGTCTCTGGTAAACTATGAAAATGTCTCATATTTTACAGAGTTCATAAATGCAATGGCGTTCACAAATCTAAAACGGATTTATTTTCGGTAAAAGAAAAGTTTTTAAATCCTTACATTTTTTTACGGATAAGTTTAAAGCCAGTATTATATTTTACATTTAAAGAAGAAACTACCACTCTTTTCGAACAATTCTTTGGCAACTCTGAACTAATTCTGAATACATTGTAACCACGTAATCAAAAACTTTATTCTTGTTATTTTTTTTTCTTCTTTTTTTTATAATATCCACCATAGAGTAGCATGAATTTATATCTTGAGCAAGAAATGCAATTTATCCAACTAATGAACATCTGTTATCAAAGTAGTTAGGTACACTTTCGCAGAAATAGATAATTATCAGAATTTAAATAAAGAAATCTCTTCAAGAAAATCAAAAAATAAAACTGCCATACATACCTTTGTATGTACATCAAGCATCACTATTGCTTGTTACTTTGAATCAAAGCTTTGATCTGCATGCAAATCTCATACAATATAAATCAAAAGTGTACTATCACTTTCCATTTCCATTTGCTTGTGAAACGAAATTTGCATATCAGTGGATACTCAAAACTTTTTGCAATCCTAAAAATTCCATCAACGAGTGTAAGAAGGAGAAGTAGACGTGAACGAAAGAAAAAATCTCTCAAAGTGTGAAAATGATTCCTTTTCCATAGAGCAGAATGTAAATGTACATATACTACATACATATATATATATAGTACGTACATATATTGCATAATATGCTCCGAACGATGCATTTGAAATTATACGACCGGGGGTATAAAGCAGTATACCTATTGCAGATTTACAGGACCTCCGCATATGCATAGCACACTGAAATTATTTTACAGTATCCTTTTTTCTTAACTTTTATTGGAATGAGATCCATTTCACAACCATGTAAGCAGTGCTTGAATTCAAAGTGAACTTTTCTCCAATGTAATTTACAGTTCGCGTAAGAAAAACGTGACTCGAAGATTTTTACCGGATGTGCAATACTTATTCCTTACGATAAAAGGAGTATAGGTATTCTCGTCCATATGCAAGCAGAGGAAATAAGTAACAGACGGTATTTTCTGTACGTGTGATTTTTTATTGGGCTTTAGCGAATCGAATTGTACCACACCACCACATCATCAACGAAGTCGTTTCGGAAAAGACGATTTCAAAATAATAATAATAAAAAAAAATACTTTGAATTTTGTAATATGTGAATGGAAATCTGATTTGAAATCGACGATAACTTAATTTTCTCGTAGCAATTGTATGTAGATCGTTCAGTGAGACGTTTCAGATTTTTCTGGAACCATTTCGGAGCTACCTACTTATTTGTAATGTGCAGACGTGCGAACTTTGCGAAAAAAACTTACTTTGACTTATGCAGATTTTTGAAAATTACGCTCTTTTTTTATGTGAACATTGGATCCCTCCTGAACTTTATTACTTAGAATGTTCATACGTGCAACTTGCTAAATATTCAGGTGGCAGCATTCATTTATATTTAATATGTGTGCGTGGCTATTAACAATAAAAATTGGCAAATGCTATTTGACAGTCCCGCAAATATCCAGGCAATTTTAATGATTTTATAGAACCCGTCTAGAGAAGTTTTTTTTTTGAATACCGTAGATAAAATCTTATAGGGTACCCGCACTACATAATTTTTTTTATTGCGTTTGTAAAATATTTATCAAATATTTGTCAACTACCTATAAATTGTTTCTCAAATGTTTGACAAATGTTATTTTGCCATTGTTTGTTATGTGTGGATGCACCTTTCAATAGCTGACATTTTGCATACGGCCGTATAAAAAAAAAATAATTTAGCTTCGAAAATGGAACAAATCAGGTAACTTCTTTCTAGGGTTGCAATATACAAAAATTTCAATTTTCATATTTGGCTACTGCCTGAGAAAGTGTCAACATAAAGACCTGACATTTTGAACAGTGCGTTTTCGTAAAAATGGTAAATACAATTTCGAAAATCGAATAAATCGTTCATGGTGTTGACATACAAACATTTAGTTTCGTTACTATATTGTAGAAACGATCAGACCTAGATGTTTTTATTGTGACTGAAAATTTCTTCAGAGCATAAAATATTGTGAAATTGCTTATAAATCATTTTTACTGTCCGACTAAGTTTTCTAAAAATAGATGCGAAAAAAATTACTTTGACTTAATATTATCGTATTATTTATATATTATACATAGTGACATAACTATGATTTATTACCAGGAAATCTTTATATTTATTAAGATGGCTACCTTTTGGGATTCTCCGGTATAATATATGAGATGAGATCATTTTGATCATTTGTCAGGTGTCCGCAGCAGGCAGAGACCAAGCCGTACTGATGAGTATGTGGTTTCTGCTATACCAAACTCTTGTTTTTCTTTCTTTCTTTCTTTCTTCTTTCATTGGAATTTATCTGATTTTCGAAAAATTTGTTTTTTTTTTTAATTTTTCTCAATTTTTCCATTTCTATTCATTTTTATACCTAGATGATGAAATTATATCGTATACTAAGTTTGTCAGTCCATTTGTAACGCACAGAAATAATGCTGGTACAGCAAAATGGAATGTACACTTAAGTATAATATTAAAAGTTATTTGATTTTTGCATGCCCATCTGCATGTATGTACGTCCTCACAATCACTCGATAATGCTTGTACTTAAAGCACTGAAATCATGCACATGGGCTTTAAAAAAAAGTAAAATTAAGTTCGAAAATGGGATAAATCGGGGAACTCGTTATAGGATTACGATACAAAAATGTCGTTTTTCACTACATATTTACACAATGCATGGGACCGCCTAAACGAAGAGATCTGAACATTTGTACATAGTGTTTTCATATAAATAGTAAATATAATTTCGAAAATGGGCTAAAACGGGCAACCCCTTCTTGGTGTTGCCATATTAATATTTATGATTTCAACGTATATTGTGAAAATGATTAGTCCTAGACGTTTGTACTGTACAGAAATGTTCTTCAGTATATAAACTCCCATAAAATTGGTTATAATCCTTTTTACCGTCCGATAACCAGTACTAGAAAAAAGTACGAAAAACAATTTCAACAATCAAACATGACGATACAAATTCATCTAGGGTATCATGTGAAGATTTTATTCAAACTTGTTTGCTTAAATTGTTATTCCACTATAAATATTGTACATAGTCATTTCAATACATGTATTTAGCAATGCGTTCAAGTAAACTATATAGTCCAGCTGTAATGTCTCTCTTTTCTATCTAGTATAACTGTGTGTGCGGAATGGATTCCTGTTGTTTTAAATTATCAAAATCAATAAACCTTGTTAAGCGATACAAGTGAGTCTCATTTTTTCAAGTTCCCATTTACTAAGTGCTGGCCAACTATTTCTTACACCATGATTAATTACTGTGCATCTGCCAGTAAGCGGTAAGATTAGTCAACATATTATAAAAATTGTTTTTTAGATCAACTCTAGCTATTTACTTGTTCTATTTTTTCCAGTCACTCAGTTTGGCTATTTGGGACCTGCTGATGAGTAAAATAAAGACCTGAAGCTTGTTGCCCTAAATCAATAAGTTGTTTGATGAAATAACAAATATAAAAGAAAATCACTATTGCTGTTATACCGGAGAGTCCCAGAAAGCAGTCATCTTAAACAAATATTGTGCACTAGCTAAAGTTACCCGTTCTTCGAACGGGATTCTCTCCTAAGTTTGTATTCTTTTTAATATTACTAATTTTGTTTTAATTTTTAACTTTGCTTTTTATTTATTTTTATTTTTTAAATTTTTTTTAAATTTTTAGTTCTATATGAAGAATTATAATATCCCTAAGTTTAATTATTAAATTGTAGCTGGTATGGGAAATTAAACAGTTGGTCTCATCAAAGCAACACATTTTTGTGAACTTTTTGCGCGCTATTTTATATCAGTATATGTTAGTGATGTTGGTAAATTTACTGCCAATAATACACATAGTCTGTCATATTTACAACACACAAAAACATATCGTTTTTCTTTTACGAAATGGTATATAGCGATACAAACTCCCGGATGAACGGAAATGCAGCGCGCAGTATTCATGAAAATTTAGAAAAACAGACGTTTTGGTTTCCCAAGAACAGATCTTATTTCACTTGTCTAAAGAAGCTATGGCAATCGTATTGATAAATTCTTAGAAGACTTTATCTTCGGGTCCGGATAATAACTCAGTATCTATTCTTCCTTCCTAACTATCGAGAAAATCTATGAGCCCCTTTGGCTTATATTTTGACATATATTTAAGAGAGCACAAAGGAGTACTTACTACAAAAACGTGGCCAACTCTAATACAAACAATTTTTGTTCTACATTAGACCGTACCTGTTATCTGTACTAGAGGGGAGAGAAGCCTGACAAAGTCAGTCGAAAGTCGACGCGCTTGCGAATTACACGTATGTAACTCACTTATTCTTCTATCTTATTATTATTCGAAATTAACGGGGTGTTTTAATTTGTTGTCGTATGTTGTTGAATTATTCATTATCGACAGTCAAAAGGAGGTATGTATTTTTTAAATTCATATACTTTAAATGTAAACTATTTTGTTACAAGTTATAAAAATACATATTTTTTGTTATTGAATTAATGTTTCTCGAGTCAAATTGTTATAGTTATTAATTATATTAGATAATGTTACTTACATGATTAGAAAGCATAAAGGTCCTATTTTATTAAGCAAAACAAAAAGTTTGCTGATTTTTGCAGACAGCAATTTTATAGCCGTTTATACATACAGCAATTCTATACCAAAACGATCAAAATTATAATTTTCAGACTGGAGCCCCTACGATTTTGATCAAGCTTTCAAAATTAGTTAAATATTAAAAAATATTCGACCAGTAATTTTTTGTTTAACCTGCCGAGCTCAGGTTTTGGATACAGGGTGACTCAAATTTTAGAAGAATTCAATTCAATTTCTGCATATGACATGCATATACATATAGTACCAGGTCGTCCATTTTTTTTATTGGCCTATCAGAAAATATTATTTCCCCAGAAATTTAAATTTTACCTATCTATCAGGTCAACTTACAACAAAATCCTTTTATTATTTCTATTCATTAGTCAGCCATAACACACACTGTAAAAAGTATTATGACTATTCCCTAAAACGTAGGGAATACTCCCTAAAATTTACGAAAAAAAATCTACATTCTAGGGTATATTCCTTAAAATTTAGGGAATATTCCTTACATTTTAGGGAATATTCCCTAATTTTATCGAAAAATACCCAAGCTATGTGGCAAATTTGTGTAAATTGTTTACTATTCATTCTGAGTTTTGACAAAATATTTCCTTCTCATTCTTACCTCAAAAAGGGGACATATTCTTATCTCACTTCCTCATGTTTTAATTACAAATTATCTGCAGTATGAAAATGGTGGTAGGTAAATATGTCCCTCTGAAAATATTGACTTAAAAATGTAGTATGTGATGATTCTAGGGATCGAGTTTAAGATAACTTGAATTCAATGTGTCTTCTTGGAGTTTTATCTCCTAAACTACAAATTGAACATCCACAGTGAAAACATTAAAATTTGAGCCACCCTGTATCCAAGACTTGAGATCGGCGGGCTAAACAAAAAAATACGGGTCCAATATTGAAAGATTCATCGAAATAGGAGACGATCGAGATTGATGAGTGATCGTTTTGGTATGGAATTGCTACATAATAATATATTACAATATTAGGAAACTAATAAAATTTCTGTTTGGCACTCAGAATCGTCTGGAACGAAAGTGTTTACAAGAAATCAAACACAAAAAGAATCAAATATGAACAAAAAGTTAGAATTTTTGGAAGAATATTTGCTCAGTGGAGAGCTCAATATTCAGAAAATGAATGCAAAAAATTTAAGATGAAAATAAATATTCTTAAGATTAAATTCAAAAAAAATATGGGAAAAATCACACAGAATAAATGATATTTTCTTAAAAAATAATCAAAGTTGGCTTTAGCAAACTTTGATTTACCGATTGTAACCAAAAGACCTGGACAACCAATTAAATCATTTCAAGAATCAAGCTCGCGAAGCAAAAGACGGAAGATGCAGTGTCCGTGAAGATCTGGCTACTGAAATATTAACACATTGCACTGAAATGAAATTTCGAGCTTCCAGAAATATTGAAGCGGCAAAATTCCTAGGAGATATTACAGAAATATAGAAAGGTCTAATCATACAGTTCACAAAAAGAAAATAATCGTATGTAGGTCTCTTTTTATATTTGTGAGGCAAATTTATCTAGAAATCAGCATGAAATTATTAGTGCTAATTAAAAGAAGTCCTTGTTACAGTTTATTACAGAGAGCAATAAAAGACTGTTACCAAAGATTCTATATATAATACATAGATATTGCAGGCACACTGTGTAGTTTGGCCTCAGTGAAAAATAATGTGAAATCTCCGAGATTCCATCTCTGTTGAGAAATTATTAAAACTTCGCATTGTACGTACACGGCCTCCACTAATCATGAGCACCACCGTCTGGACCAGATGTTCGAAGCCCATAATTTTTACTTAGAAATTTTCTGGAAATATTTTCTTTAGAATTTGGTATTGGAGACCGACAATAATGCCTCGGTCTAACATAAAATCAACGATCTCTAGACCTGATGTAGAGTAGGCTTAAATTCTTTCCTTGAAATCTATTGAATATATTTTCTTCAGAACTTCTGCAACAAGTGCTTGGGGGGGGGGGGAGGCTAATAATTTTTATGAGCCTAAACGCTAGAAATGCAATAACCATTCATTTCTTTTTAGAAATTTACAGAAAATGTTTCTGCAGGATTTTTATTCATTTATTGGCCGAATGGAGTTGTTTTCAGATATGTACAATACTTTCTTGTGTGCTGTTGTCGGCCACCAAAAATGCATACAAATTATAATGAAAAAATATTCAGTAAATTTCTAAGAAAAAATTCGGGTTTCCCTAAGAAGATTTGTTGGGTGTGAAACACTGTGGAGTTTCAGATATTCAATTCCATTTTAGAAAATTCAGTTCTATTATAGGTACCATATGGCTGCAACATCTTTGTATTATAGAGTTATTGCTGTTACCCTATTCCTGAAGTAAAGTGACCGATAATCATGGCGAAATAATCTCCAACATTTATTGGACCAAACAGTCATACGACTACTAGTTTATTTGGAATAAATAGTTGAGACTCTAATACCCTAGACACACAGCACGATCTAATAAATCATTAGTACTAACTACTCATTAAAATGCCATATGTCACATAGTATATGTCATTATGGCTCGAAAATCATATCATAATGAAGTACACTAATGAAGTGTTTTTTTCCTTCATTATAGTTATAATGAGGAAAAATGTGCTAGATTTGGCATATAATATAAATCTGGAGCTCAGCTGTGCTTCTGCCGGTTTGAAAAATAAGAAGAAGAGATTCAAATCACAAACTTATTCTTCTTAATATAATGTTTTTCTCATTTATAAATTGTTAAATTGACAAATAAAATAAATAAAAACATATTTTATCCGTTAATTCGGTCCATATTGCTTCTTTAATGTCATAAGTTTATCAAAACCAGTTTAACAGTACAACTTAATTAAAGAAATGGATGTGTGTCTGCAGTTTATAATGAATCATTATATACTAATGAGTCGTTAGTTATTTCTTCATTAAGAGCACTGTGTATCTAGGGCGTTAGTGAAGATTAGTGTAATTCTTTAGATTTACTATCAAAGTGGGGATATGATGGATCGCAGTAGGTTCAATACAAACAAAAATTTGTTAACAGTGCAGATTTGCGATGATCTGTGGGTCGTAAGATAAAAGCATTATTTGGCAAGATCTCACACCATCATCTCCGACATACTGTCGCCAAATTAGAATGGTACTTACTACGAAACGAAACTACTATATCGAGACAAAATTTGCTTTTCTAAATAAAACAAAACTTGAAAAACATTGATCTTTAGAAGTAAATCATACTTTAACGATGACTATGGTTGATGGTAAAATATGTAATGCTGCAACCGATACAAAATCAACCATGAAATGCTTTATATGTGGTACCATATGTAGCGATTAAAAACTATTTTATATTTTTTAATTTGTCGGTGTTCTACATTTTTGACAAATAAATCATATTATTTAAGTAAATAATATCTTTTAATCACAGTTTCTGCAAACAATATTTTTTTAAATTCATAAATTGTCAATTAGCCTTACTTGAAGACCATTAAGAAAGAAAAAAAATTGTTGCCCAAATTTTCATGGTAAATACTCCTATGTGGAGCGGTTCAAAAAATTGAATGACCTAATGGCCGATTAGCAAAATCGCTGCAATTCATAAGATTTATGAAAATATTATTTGTCACTAGTGGGAGATCAATTGCAAGTAATTTAGTGTCCGTCGTAAAAATTTTGCAATAATATATAAAGGGTTTTCCAATAAGAGGTGTTATTTTGATATTCAAAGCAAAATGCCATTTTTTGAGATAAATGATCGGATCTTTATTTTATTATAAAGAGGAGGTATGCCGTTAATAATGGCAAATAACATTAGCCAATTGACCACCACGACCACCCCTACAGGACCATATCCTTTTCATGAAATTTTCCATAACGAAATCGCAAAGTGGCTGCCCTATGTCCTCGATAGCCTGAGGTTGAGGTCTTGAATCGACGCTGGGCTGTTGGCCATTCTCTTTCACGTGGCCCCAAAGGAAGAAGTCGCAAGGTGTTAAGTCACAAGATCTCGGTGGCCAATTGTGATCACCTCTTCGAGAGATAACACGGTCCAGACACTTTTCCCGTGAAAGATCAATGGTTTTGTTGCTTGTATGGCACGTAGAGCCATCTTGTTGAAAGTAAACGTCGTCCAGATCAATACCATCCAATTCCGGCCATAAAAAATCATTAATCATCTGTCGATAGCGCAATCCATTCACCGTAACTGTTGCTCCAGCCTCATTTTCGAAAAAGTAAGGTCCAATGACCCCGCGGGACCATAAACCTCACCAAACAGTCACACGTTGAGGATAGAGAGGCTTTTCAACAATAACTCTTGGGTTTTTCTAACCCCAGATGCTACAATTTTGCTTGTTGACGAAGCCGTCGAGGTGGAAATGGGCCTCATCACTCAAGATGAGTTTTCGATGGAATTCCGGATCATGTTCATGCATTTCAAGAACCCAATCAGCAAAAACTCGACGTTGTTGATGATCGGCCGGCTTGAATTCTTGTGTTAACTGAACTTTATAAGCCTTAAGACCCAAATCTTTATGCAAAATACGGTGTAATGACGTTTGTGGAATGCCTAATTCCAAAGAACGACGAGGAATGGACAAACCTGGGTTTTCTTCAACACTTTCCACTACAGCAGCAATATTTTCGGCTGTTCTTGAGCGACGTGCACGGGTTTTATTCTTCACATCACTAACTTGTCCCAACAGCTCGAATTTTTCTACCAATTTCTGTATTGCGGTCCGACAAGGTGCTTCACGACGACCCAAAAATGTTCGAGTTTTACGAACCGTCTCTGCCACATTTTCACCATTTTTATAGTGAATTTTAATAATTTCAGTGCGTTGTTGAATCGTTTATCGTAGCATAGTTTTTACTTGTCAAATGTCAAAAAATGACAGCTCCAAAAGTGACATCTACCGAAATAGCGGGCTAATTAAAATAACACCTCTTACTGGAAAACCCTTTACTTGAGAAATGTGGTCAGGTCGGTACGGAGTTACTGGTTTTCGAACGCTTTTGATAAACTTAATCATCAGAATATAGCATTACTGTCATAACGATCAAAATGCAGATTAAAGATTATTAGAAAAACTCGGAAATGATTTGAATACGAATGGTATATTCAAACTCAAATCTCAATATTTTCCAAGTACATAATTCTCTAGAATTTTAGGGAACAAAAATTATAATCTTTATTCATTAGTCATGAATGATTATTAGTTATTGATTATCCACTGAATATTCGATATTTTTCATCAAAATTTCAGCACTGATTACATTCAAAACTAGATTACCCAATTTTAATCATTTTCAAAATAGTAAAAATGATTATACTACGATTAGCAATATTAGCTAAAGTTAAAAATTCATTAATACATTTATGACGGTATGATGTTTGCAGTACGTTACAGCTGCTGTCATTGTATACGTCGTATAAAAATTTACTATGAAATTTTTATGAACATACACAAATTTGAGTGCGTCAATACAACCCGAATTGATGTAATTCTGAAAGAAAGTAGTACAAGAGAAGCACCAACGATTTTTTTGTATCCATTTTCATTTCTTGACTGACAATAAATATATCGATCTTATCAATTCTAGTATCCATCTATCCTTCGATTTTTTTATGTATATGTATACAAGATATTTTATGCGCAGATATAAGAATAGAAATATAAAAATGTATAGGTACTCACAGTTCTATTCCCTAAATTTTTCACACGGCACACAAGTTTTACAGTTTTTCCGACAAGTCCTGTAATATTTGATTGCACAGAAGTATCAAAGGATGGTCCTCCTGTTCCAGGTGTTGGTAATTCTTGTAAGAAATCAGTAAAAAATCGTTTAGATGCCCCCTCCAATGAACCTGAAATGAGAAAAAGAAGAGAGACAAGAGATAAAAATAAAATTACCACACTAACTACATTTTAATGTTATAAATATACTGAACTGAAATTCCTTCAAGGATTTCATTCTACGCATCACTAGACAGCCAACGTACTTATATGTACTACAAGAATCCTGCCCAAAAATTAATATCTAAAATGTGCTACATGCGCCAGTACTCAACGGATACGAATATATGGGGAGGAAAAGAACATGTGTGTGCAGCCAGGATAATCTTAATATTCAGGTAATGTAGTAAGGAGCCATGGAAGATGGTGCTCTTAGTAAATAGCATTTAAAGTATTCCACCAGAGCTCTTCGTCCTCGTCGTCGGTCGCTTTGTTGGCAGGGTGAAATTGGTGTCATGGAGTCAAGGTATTTCTGGTACTTTCTATGGATGTGCAGATAAATTACATATGATTCGCATAATATTCTCTGAGGTAAATCAATGTAATTGAGGATGATACTATCTTAAGTATTTGCACATCATACATGCATCCTAATGACTAACGTTCTGCCTACACATAACTCCAAGTTATTGACATACAAATGTCACAACCTCGTTATGTTTTGTAACATTTTTCCGTGTTTGTGCTCCAGTAAGTGTTTTTGAAAGCACTGCGATTATGGAATGAAAAAAAAAATGAATATTACTTAATGCTGATGACGTTTACTGTGTAAGTTAAAAATGTTTTTTTTTTTTTTTTTTAGATATGAAACACATATCAAAAATGGTAATGATGAATGTATGTACTAGGTATGGTATTGCTACGTGGAAGTTCCAGGTTCGAAGCCCTCCAAACGCTATGATAAAGCTGAAATATTTCCTGGGAAGTCCTGAAAATATCTGTATCTGCAGAGTATACCTACTTACCTGAGTAGGATAAACATGCAAATTCTATGGACAATATGGTACTAGTCTGAGAACAAAAGAGCTGCTCACATGCACGACTGTGTTTTCTTTGACCTGATTTTAGACTTTTATAACGATTTTTTGTGCAGGCTTAAAGAAATACTCGTAATTTATAGTTCAGGGGATGAACACCTACATACATTATGTATACATGTATGCATGTATACAATTTGATGCAAAAAAGAACGATAAATTACTTGATACAATAAAACTTGAAAAATTGGAAATCTTTGCAAGCAGATGATTTAATGTGTAGAATGAATATTTATGTTTCTTTGTTGGGATGTGTTTATGTAGGTAAATAGTTTTTCGATTTAATTGATTTTATTATTTTAATACAGACAAAGTACAAATTCCTAAATTTGTTACTGCAAGAGAATCAAGTAACTGAAACCTGTTTAACCTTCTCTCTGTGTACAGGAGGCAAATCCAAACCAGCCTGTTAAAAACGTAAATAAAAAATTATTTATTCAAAACTTAACAAAATCCTTCCAGGAATGCTATCTGTGATATATCGCACAGACTGTAAGAAAAACATAATGAATTGAAATTGTTAAACATGGAAGTAGTAGTGAAACTACAACCCTAGTAGAAATTTCTCACAGTTTTACCTTGTCTCTTGCCCTACAAGGGGCAGTTATTATGGAAACCAATACTAATTTGACTAAAAAGCATCAAGGTATTTGCATTTCATAAAGAAACATATAGAAAATTAAGTCCCGATGAGCCTCTCGATGAGCATTCAGTAAATCTCATCGAAGGACTCATTGGATATCATGAAACTGCTCCCTGTATACTAAACCAGAAATAAATAAATATTTATTCTTATCATCACCGAGTCCGATGATATTTCTACTAGGAAAATTGGATTTAATTCAGTGATTATTACAATTATTAAAATGTTTATTTTAAATTAATTTTTTGATTTGTTTTTCCGCGGAAAGACTATCGCTCATATGCTGAACAAGACGACATTATGTCCATATTCTTACGCCTCATCGGCGAATTCGCAAAAATATGTGAAATCAATCGTAAAATAAGATTCTCATTTACTAACTCAATGCTATGCTCATTAAGAAGCTGATCGTGACACTCATTGACATGCTCATTAGTAAGCTCATCGTGACACTCATTGTTATGCTCACTAATTAGTTCATCGTGATACTCATTATGTACTAATCGAAGTGCTCATCTAACCCTGGTAAACATATCATGATGAGCTCATCAATGACCTCCTCATGAGCAAGCAGATGAACGCACTGATGAAATTTATCCGCGTTTGAATCAAAGCCGGGAAAAAATCATTTATTTACTTATTCGCATATAGTGTGCATGAGATATTGCATCTCTTTCTCTTATTTTGAAATGTATACTTTGGTTCTCTTTTGTGCATTTTACAATATTAGATGAGCACTTCGATGAGTACATAATGAGCGTCACGATGAGCTTATTAATGAGCATGTTAGTCATGGTTACGATGAGCTTATAAATGAGCATGTCATTGAGTGTCACGATGAGCTTATTAATGAGTGTCAAACTCTAAGACGCTGAGGCCTAAGAATATGGCATAACGTCTTGTTCAGCACATGCGCGACTGTCTTTTCGCGGAAAACAAATCAAAAAATTAATTTAAAAACTTAAATAAATAAATCTCAAAAATCAGTTCAAATTTTCCTAATAGAAAAGTCATCGGACATGGTAATGATAAGAATAAATATTTTTTTATTGCTGGTTTAGTACATAGGGAGCAGTTTCATGATATCCAATGAGCCCTTCGATGAGATTTACTGAATACTCATCAGGAGGCTCATCGGTACTTAATTTTCTATATGTTTTTTTATGAATTGCAAATACCTTGATGCCTTTTAGTCAAATTAGTATTGGTTTACATAATAACTACTAGGGAAGGCTTTCATTGAAAACCGGATGCGTTAGTATTTTTCTACTGTTTGACTTGTTTCACATATATTGTGGCTAAATGTCTATTTATTTCTTTATTACGATATTCGTTTTGTAACTATTTATAATTCATACATAATTTTTGAAATGATTTGATGACCAATTATAAAAATTGTGAATTCATGTCATGGGCGGGATATTTATAAATGATTTGACGTAGTGTGAGTTCAATGTTTGCTTGAGTTTCAACAAAGTCAGATGTTTTTGCATAGTATTTATCTTGTATGCTTATAGTGCTTTCAAAAAGTGCTACATGATGCTAATTATTACGGCAGTTTGTTCAAAGTGCGTGACGTGAGAGATCTTTTACTAGATTAATCAGATATGATGATGGCACAGATGTGGAATCAGCAAACGATAAATTTTATGGTGAGTTCTAATATGTGGTCGACGCTGTTGAATTAGGGCCAATTAGACGATCAAATAAGAGAAGAAGAGAAAAATGATGAATTAATACCGACTGTTGACGCGTCTGCTGCTGGTTTTTCTGCTTCTGTAGCAGATTCAATTGCTGACAATGTTGCGGAAAATAAGAACCAAATAAGAACCGTAAAATAAAGAGAAGATGAACCAATGTTCCTTCTGATGTACGGAAGGTCCCTGCATTTCAAGTACTTCCAGAAAAACAAGGCATAGCTGGAGCAATATTACAACAAAACCCAAAATCCGCATTGAACTGTTTCAAGCAAATTCTACCTGAAACAATTATTAACGTAATTGTCTGCGAAACAAACAGAAATCCACAGCAACACAATCGACTTCGCATTTGGTGTGATGAAATATACATATGTGATGATTGGTATTTTATTATATATGCTGGAATGCGGAAAATTGGGATGAACGATTGGACGAGCTCTGGGATGTAGACAAGCGTCCATTCTATAGAGCCGTTAGGTCACTTCAAAGAATTCAGCAGCTTTTGAGTTTTCTGTGATTCGATAATTATCGTACCAGTGGTTGGAATGGCACCAATCAGACATTTGGAATTTCTTTCTGGGGAATCTAAAAACGACTTATAAGCCTTTAGAACCAATTAGTGACCAATTAGTACCAACTAGGTGTTGGTGCAATTTTCGGCAATATATTCCTTCCAAACCTGGGAAATATGTTACAGAAATATTTTGGATTTCCGATGCAAAAACTTTGTATCCATTGAGAGGAGAAGAATACAAAGGAAGACACCCAAATGAATCAGTAGCAACTTATTATAAACTGTCCTTGTTGCATCGTTTGGTTCAGCCTTTTATCAACAAAGGTGGAACCATTCCAATATATAACTTCCTCGCGAGTTGTACTCTAGCTGATCAGCTGTTAGCAATAAAGACCTCAATTATTGGAAAAATTAAGAACAACAAACCTATTCTACCAGCTGAATTCACTATGAAGGTCGATATCAAAAAAGGATAGGTGATTTGCAAATGATTTTGTTTGAACAATTTTCAAACGCTACTAAGCTATGACACTAAATTTTGTCTGGGAGCAACGTGGATTTTATAAAGAATTTCACAAAAGAGTTTTAAAACGCCTTTTTAAATCCACAAAAAATTGCTTTTATTTCATCGAATCAACTTTTCTTTAAAAAAAAATACATCAATGGCTATGAAACAAAACTTTTTTAAACAACATTAAAACATTTTTGTTTCATAGTCATTGATATATTTTTTTTTAAAGAAAAGTGGATTCGATGAAGTATAGTAAAACCTAAATTTTTGTGGATTTTAGATGGCCTTTTACTACTCTTTTGTGATACTAAGCTATGTTCCAAAGTGAAATAAAAATGTCTTACTGTTGTCTACATTACATAACGACGCTGGTTATGACCACGGAACATCAAAGGAGAATATAATCCTGGATTATAATGCCACAAAAGGTGGTGTGGACACTCTAGACAAACTAGTGAAAACATATACGTGCAAACGAAAAACCGGGAACTGGACAATGGATTTGGCAGGAGTTGCTGCTTTGATCTTACATAGGCGTCTTCAGAACGGAAAGATGTTAAAAAATATTTATCCAGGCAATTAGTTGATAATGTTGTGAAAAGGTGGCTGTCAAATCCAAAAGAATTCAAAACCAGCGTAAAGATTGCCATGAACAAGTCGGCTACAACGTACCCGATCTTCGACGACAGACAAAGAGTTAAGCCAGCACCAGCAAGGCATGCCAATCGCATGGCATCAATACTTTGTTTATGTATGGCTTGATGGAAGAACTGGTACTAGATGCTGTCAAGTTAAACCGTAGAAAGTTTTGCTATGGAATAAATTCATAGTGAATTTCGTCAATATGAAATTGCTCGAGTTTGCTGCCAAATCCGAAGCTCGAGAAATGAGTGGAAAAAATACTTTTACAATTGAAACATTGAAAAAGAAAATCTATATAAAAACAGGCGTTTCGTAATAGCAGGAACAGTATTACTCATCAGTATGGCTTGATTCCTGCATGCCGTATACACCAAAGTGTACAGCCACTCAATTCTCTAGCTGCGGATTTGGCAGTAAACTCGATTAATTTCATATTGACTAAATTCGCTATGAATTTATTTCGTAGCAAAAGTTTCAATGAAATGCTAGTCCCGCATTGGGTTAATCTTGCTAGGCATTGAAGTAAATACGTAGTATTTTACCTCGTATATAATTCACACTTAAAAATTAAATTAAGTGCATATATGAAGCCAGCTTAGCTGTGCACTTTGGCGTATATGGCTGGCAGGAACCAAGCCGTAATGATGAGTAATACGGTTCCTGCTATTACAAAACGAATTTTTTATATAGAGATTTCTTTTTTTAAAAGATGTTTTGATGGTAAAAGTATTTTTTTCCACTCAAGTTAAACCGTGTTTGAGCTTTTTATTTCTTCTGTCTTCCTTATTTGGATATCATCGATGAATTTAGCATCTGGATATTTGGTTTGTTTAGGGCATTGGGGCTTGATTTTGGCCTTGAGTTTGATTGGTTTTTTTCTCTTTTCCACTCTTTAAATAATTGGTTTTCAGGGTTGTCTGCTTCGCGTGAAATTCTTCTTTCCTGCAGCAGGTGCTCCTAGGTGCTGCCGAATACTTCCTTTAGATTGATACAAATCCTCACAAATAGCAATCTTTTTATAATCGATAGATTTCTTTATTTATGATACCAATTTTTGTAAGATTGTTATTGATTTATCTAGCTGGGAGATATCTTAATTTTTAGGTAAATATATACCCACTATGAGCTATTTCTCCATGTATTCTACACAAAAATACACACAATCATTCCAAAATCATAAATAGAAATTAATAATGCTACCCTGAATGATCCTTGATATAATAAGTACACACGTGTGTCCATAAATTTAAGATTATTCTTCGTCTTGACCTACTATCTGTGACTACATATTCTACGTGCATCTTTCTATCCAAATCAAATGCAAAGCTGTAGATAAAAAACTTTTTATTGTCTTTTTATTAGATGTTGAGCCTTTAATGAATAATCATTAAAATATTGTCGGGCGAAAAGATAATGCCTCACCCTTGCCGTTGACATTTATGAGTTTTCTGTGCTCGGAGCAATGGGACTAATACATATTCCTTTTTGACAATCCTCTGTAATAATGATGTCATTTGTGATGCGGATTACTCCCGGAATATGTCAAAACAAATACACTCATGTATTTATGTATGTATGTTTTTATGCATGGTTACACTTAATGTGAACGAACTTTATTTTCTTATTTGTATGCCATCGTTTTATATATGTATGAATGTCTGATAAATATGCAAGAAGCATATGTTAAAGGCCGCCTTCATAATATATGTAAATAGTTTCAAGATATTTGCTGACTTGGTTTGCTGCTTTTCAAGATTCATTGCGGTCCTTAGGCAATGTTAGGAGTTTCAATATACATAGATATATGTACATATGTATGCATGAAATTTGAGATGTGTTAGATACATGTATTTATTTAGATATACAATTTTAGTCGATATATGGACATAATATCGTATCGAATGACCTAAATTTCTAATAAGATAAATACAGGTGTCGGAACTCTCAAGTTTTGAAATAAATTTACATAAATCCATTGGTAAAATGGAGTTTCAAAACTTTTATTTTTATTTGTTTTTATTTCAAGTTTGACAAGGTATAGGGCTAATTTTTTATTATGTTCATTATGCTCATTATGAGTAATGTTCAAATTCTTAAGCCAAGAAATTTGTATTCCTTCCCAGCCTTGTGTTGATAATTCTATTAAACATCGTAAGAAAGAAATAAAAATAAGAAGAAGAGATTATGGTCGTCAGTGTGCGATGCGAATATAATTTACTCAACTCTCCCTGATAATTGCATAGCTAACTCAGCGATTTCTTACCTTGATTATGTTAATAAAATTAAAGTTTCTCTTCGTACAGAGCCTAAGCGATTCTGGAAGGTTTGTGAACTCAAAGCGTGTTATCCTGCTGCTCTTTTCTTAAGTTAATAAAGAGGGCTGTAATTCTTTAACGATTTGCGAATCTATCTGGTGACTTCTTCAGTTCTACCGTCTCGAATGCTGCTTTTAACTGTGATATTACTTTTGGTAATTCCAATAACGACGAATCTATTTTAGAACGCCTTTTCGATGTATCGGAGATTTATTCGAGTGGTCGCGATGATATTCGGTCTACTGTAGCTTATCTCTTGTTTTTCTTCTCTATAATTTATATTATTTGTTTATAAATTGTGATGTGTCTTCCCGATTTTATTCTTTTCTTTATTGTGGCTTAATTCTTATTTCTTTGGCAAAACTCAATAAGTATTTCTTTCCTGATAGTTTTCGAATAATTTATTTATTTATTTATTTAACAGAGCTAACAGGACAAAATTCCACCCGACTATTATAAAAGATAAGAAAGCAAAAAAAAAAAAGAACAAACAATTACAAAACCATAAAATAAAACGAAAATCGGCAAATGTATATAAAAAATAAGAACAATAAACAAAAAAAAAAAAGTAAATAAAATAAAACTATAATAATAAATTATAAAACTAACACAGCAAAATATGTATAATTAAAAGCAAAAATATAAAAATTTCAATTAGAAAAAAATAATAAAAAGAGAAAAATATAACTTCTATTCGTAAAGCAGACTTTCAACTTAGTGACCTATCTTCTTCCCATGAGGGGGGGAGGTAGCTTAAGAAGATTTAATCTCTGTTCACAAGGAGGAAGCGTGAAAGAACTATCCCATGGGAGACGTCTCAGTGCGAAGCGATTAAATCTTCTCTGGGATACCATTGATATGGTATTTAGTCAGAAGTGCAGAATTTTTACGAGTAAAGCTAATGGCTTTACGCTTACAATATTTACTTACACAAAATTTTTATTACACCAAATAAAGAAACTGTCAGTTTCTGATTGCCACGTGCAATAACCAAGAGAGTTGTCGACCGTCTTAAAACTTTTGAGCTCGTCAGCATATATCAGATAGATTTAATAACGTTTGGCAAATCATTAATATATAAGATGAAAAGCAGCGGACCAAGATGGATGCCTTAAGGAACACCGGTAAATATAGGTATTTCCCAAGAGACAGCCAACCTAAACAGAGCTTGCTTGATCCAATTAGATAAAGCTATTGAAGAGCAAAAACTTGTGTGAAATTTTATCGATGAAGATGCAGTCAACTTGATTTCCATTCCAAAGAGTTGAGACAAACCGATGTAACTTCTCCCAGGTTAATGGAAGTTGATCTCTTCTTCACAAAACTGTGTTGCCTTATAGAAATGTTTGCAGTGATAGTAAACAGCATAACATATAATCACTTTAATTTGCTTAGGAATCACCGATAATAATGACTTGACTCTGTTAAACCCTGACTTGGCTATTATCATGATTAGTTCTTCACTAATAACTTACTTCTGAGCGTTTCTATTTTCGAAAGAAGAACCTTTTTTTATGATTCTACTCTAGACAGAGTCTAACCCCCCTTGAAAAGATCAAACATTTAAGTGTCGTTTTCAATTCTAGCTTTCTTTGAGAATAATATTAGCCGCTTTTTTTTTCCTGATCCGGATCAGTGGAGATTATCAGTTGATATGGATATTAAAAATGGTTACAAATATACACGATTTTATGAATTTATAAGAATCATTACATTACCATGCTTTTGTACAATAAAAACTTCAAAATTTGAACAAATATTTTTTTAAATCTATTTTGATATTTTGTGAAAATTGCAATCATGGCAAATTGATTATTTGCTCCATAGGAAAAAAAAATCGTGCCTACTTCTAGACGTTTTATAGGACCAAATCAATTTGAAATTTCGTTGTGAAGAAGGCCAATGCTGCGTTCAGCTTTGTAGTCTCGAGAATTCAATATATAAATGCCTAATATTTGCAGATGATTTACTAAAATTATTCGTTCGAATAAACTGTCTAAGCGATTGCTTACTACTACAGAATGATCTCAATATTTTTTTTGATTGATGCTCTAAAAATAATTTACATCTTAACATATCAACATGTAAAATTGTTACTTTTAATCGAATCTCTTGTCCTATGATATTAAAGACTTAGGTGTTATTTTTTACACTAAATTGGCGTTTACTCTGCACACTAACAGCGTCACTCCAAAGACTTTCACAACATTCAGATCGTCAAGACATTATACCTTTCGTTCGTTAATTTTATAAGTTACTGTAACGTTTTTAGGCATAATAAATATGTTTTCATTTTGATTACTTCAATGGGTTTCTTAATAGTTCCTTTTATTTTATTCCCTGTATAAGGCTTTCAAATAATGCCATTTTCAAAAAAGCTTCCTCGTGAGTCCATTTACCCCATGCCTGTGGTTTTGAAAAAAATAATAATTTTTTACGAAATAAAGAGTCAACTTTTTTAAATAATCTATATGTGGTAATTTTGCAGAGGTCTAGAACACATACTATGTTTCGGATGAAAGCATAAATGATAATAGCTGTCTATATGGAGCACGATTATCCATATCCACGTTAATGTCGAGGTTTTAGACGGGATGGGGCTACGACTGAGTCAGACCATTCATACATAAGAAATTAAATTTAATTAATTACCCCATTCAATATTAAATTCATGAATGATAAAATTTTGATGATATGGGTGATCTCAATGGATTTCCAAGAAGTTAGAATTATTAAAGATATTAAGAGTTGTATGGATGATAGGTAGTGGTGAGTCCTAATAATTTCCGAGAATTTTCAGGTACTTATATAGTAAACATTACTTCCCCTTAACTGCAATGTATAAAAGTGGAGCATAAAAATACAATGGTCTATAATATACTCGAATTTATTAGTACACTTCAGGAGTCTAGTGACGGAATGTTTGGGAATGCTGTGGAGGCAACAATGGACCATTCCGGACGCTTCGCTTGAGCCACAGAGCTGTTTAGCGGTGTTCCTCACTTTAAGCTTCGTCATTGATAACCTCTTAGCAAGCAATTTCCATCACATCTTTAGATGTATTCAATTTTCCCGTTTCTTGTTTGCGGGTCCTCATCGTTCTGAATGTAAGAAAAGCATTAGTAACTGTAACTTATGAGATAACCAAAAGAAAAACGAAACAAGGGCTTAGTTGCCTTATGAGTAATCTAACCCTGCTACGCCGCCGCGTGTCAATACGCCACAACGCGCCAATTTCTTTTTGAAACACTAACGACAGAAAGTTATTCCAATCACAGGAAAATCAAGTTGGGAACACCATTAACTAATGCATACACTTTCAATAAAAATCACTAAACAACCCAAAATCATGAGCGTGTGAACTATAGGACAATTTAAGTATGAAGCAAAATTTTTACTCATGTGCTTGTTATTTGTTTTTATACCCTAGATGAAATCTATAGGGTATACTAAGTTTGTAATTCCGTTTGTAACACCTTGAAATAATGATGGTAGAACAGAATGGATGGACACCCACACATAATATTAAAAGTTATTTTGATTTTTGCATATCCGTCCGTCTGTGCGCACGATAATACGAGAACGCGTATACTTAGAGAGCTGAAATTTTGTACACGGACTTAAAAAAAAAACTTTCGTTTTCCACTATATATTTGCACACTGCCTGAGAACGCATCGATATAGAAAGCTGAAATTTGGTACTTGGTATTTTCATTGCACTAGCAAATAAAATTTCAAAAATGGACTAAATCGGGCAACTCCTTCTTGGTGTTGCCATATAAAAATTTAGGTTTCTTACGTATATTGTGAAAACGATCAGTCCAAGACATTTTTATTGTACTAAAAACTCCTTCAGAATACGAAATCCTATAAAATTGGTTATAATCATTTTTTCTGTCCGACAAACCGTTCTATAAATATATACGAAAAACCACTTCAAAAATCAAACTTGCACAGAAGTGTGACAATACGGAATTTCATACGGGCATTCATCTAGGGTATCATAAGAATTGGTCTTAGACCAACTCTAGGTTTTTTAATTGTTTTTTTATAACTCCACAATCGACGTGCGCTAGCTTCGACCACTATTGCTACACTCAGATGGGTACCTTGTCTGAATACATAGTCAAATTTAGACAGCTTCGATTTCGAGGTTCATTTAGTTAATCGCAATGAGTCTACATACCCCTATAGTCAACTAACTCCGGTGTACGCTACCTTATTCTCCCTCATATCATGATGAGTACGCTAGTTGTCAGCAGTATTAAGGCCTTATCGCATGATAGCGCAGGAAATCTCAAGCTGTATCCACCCAGCTCAACAGTTAAATTTCATCATTTTAGCATTTGACCCATCGCACGATAGTGCAATCAACACCATGCTGACGATCTACCTCGCACACCGACTCAGTAGTGGTCCTATCAAATGACCTCTCGATGTAAAAGAAGACACCTTGAGCGAAAGATCTGTGATTTTATTAGAAACATTATTGGAAATCAGAAATCATACTGGAAAGTAAATGTACTGCCGCATTTAAAAATTGTTTTTCATAAATCTTTTAACAGTCGAAAGAGTAATTTTTGTATTTTTTTTAATCTCCCAATTCAGAACAAAGACACGAAAGATTTTTTCAATACTTCTCATACCATCAGTTGCGTAACTATCTTCAACTCAAGATAATTAGAAATGCCAGTTTTGCCTTGCGACCTTTTGAACCGCATGACTTTGGTAAACGTCAAATAATTAATAATCGTTTTTACCCTAAAGTGTTTCTGAAATTTTGGAAAAAGTAATTGTTCACTTTTCAAAACAAGATAAAAAAAAACATTTGAAATGTAGATCTCTGAAGGAAACAAATGAAACGTAATTAGAAACAAGCCAACTGTAATGATTTCAGTCTAAAAAATATTTCATTCAGTAATTGAGAAATTTTCTACAACATCCGGTAAAAAACAGAAGAAAAAAAGTTTCAAGGGTTCAGACGAACTTCAAGGTAAAAGAAAGCTTTTGTGGGGGTATTAGTTCCAGATGATAAACGAAAAACAAAAATAGTAGGTAATTCCCTGAAGACTTTAAAATCGAGCTTCTGCTCTTAAGGGGGCAGAGGAGGGAGTTGTTATCCACTCCTTACTATAATCAAAATAGCATCGAATAATGGTTGTGCTCTATTTCGGTGGCTTGTGAAGTATATAGGGTGGAGTAGGCTTAGTTGGTAATGCCATTCAAAATTACAAAACTGATGCGGTAGCTTATATGTCTTACCCTGTGACTTCATATCTGCCATCATTCAAAAAAAAAAAAAAAAAGAAACTCAGGAAGGAATTATCTACCTTTACTGTGTTGAAGGATTTTCCTCGGTTTTTGTAGAATTAAAAAGAGCCTAGCTATACGCGCGTTTACAAGCGATTCAACTTGCTTGCTTTTTTTTTGCTGCTTATATTTAAAGGATGAATACATTTTCGTACATACATACATACAAAAAACATATGTGTAAATAAGTGATAAGAGCCACCTTTCAAGACTTGTTCTTTTAGCTGTCTTTTGTGCTTCACGCTTTTGTTTACTTCACGAGTTCGAGGTCGCTTTGCTTCCTTCCTATCTCGATAAAAATTCAGGCTCTTGTTCACTCTCCCTTTTTCCACGTCCCACTTAATGCGGCTTTCTCGACCTCTTTTTCCTTTTATTCTTTTGTGCTTAATGCTCTGGAAAAAGTTGAGTTTTCCTCGACGACGAACTTTTGATGGGAAATTGTTGGTAACGAATTTTTAAATGTGACCAGGTATAAATTGGTAAATGTGTGGTGGTATGAAATGATAGCCGGCCGGGGGGGGGGTAAAGAGCGTTATAGATATTTTAATGATAGCACTCTATATCGTTCAAGTGTAAAAAGTAGGAAAATGTACAGAATAATTGCCGATGAAAAGTTTACTATCCCACCCAGGGTATAGATTAAATAAAACTTATCCCAGTAATTTTGAATGGGGAACGGGCAGTTCGAACTCCTCGCTTTCCGTTATTTCGGCAGTAATTTCTTTATTAGAACTTTTTAATTTCGTATCCGAAATTCATGTTTGCGTGCTAAAACGTTTTTAATTTGTAAAAATTTTTCAGTTTACTTCGACAGTTTTTCTTTCGTTTGCTGTAACCGGACAAGATTCTTACACAGTTACACTGTAGGCAGAGTCAGGGCTTTTTCTTTTAAATTTTAATAAAACAAAAAAATTTACCGTTATTTTTGATTTATATAACTTACAAGCATCCCTACTCGTCATCAGCGATTTCATCCAAATTCACAGTATAAGTAGGGCTTGACAAGAAATAAAAATGACGGAAGTGGGACCTTCAGATGACCAAACGAAACTGAAATAATGCATAATGTACCGGAGTCCGGGATTTTGTAGGCCTCCTTGGAAAATGCTCAAATTTGCAAATTTTCACGTAAGTTGTTGCGGTTAAATTGCAATATAATTTGAACGAAAGTGCCAAGTTGATTCGGGTAAAATGCCAGCAACAGAGGGGGTACGTAGATTTTCGATTCTGTAAGTGGCATTTCCGTGCAATTTCATAGATCGCGGGTAGATGACAAAAAGTGGGTATGCAAAATTTTTATTGATTTAATTTTTTTTAAATAGGTAAACGACATCCGATCTTCTTTAAATTTTGTACAGATAATCTCTTAGTAAAAGTGCATTCATAAAAAAATAAAAATATTGATTAATCGATAAGTTGTAGAAAAACGTTTTGAAATAAATTTTTCAGACAAAATTTTGACCATCGAAAATTAAATTTCGCAAGAAAGGGGAGAAAATATTCTCAAAAAATCAGAAAAAATCACAAAACAACTAGGAAAAGGAATTTTCCAAATCGGATAATATTAACCCCACCTCCCTCAGAAATGAGAAACTTTTCCGATTTGTGTATATGAATGAGCTTTTGACATTGAATTTATCATCCGATTTTTATATGATTGTGTACGAATATTCTACACAGATGGTAGAATTTAAAAGAAATACCCCCACCCCTGGAAAAATAATTTTTGTTATAATATATAATAATATAAAAGTAACCCACCACGGGTTACCACTGTGTAACCCGCTGCCGTACGAACCACGTAATAGCTTCAAAAAATTATAAAAAACTAACAATGAGAGATAAAGATGGCAGCTTTACGGTATATGCTGCTAATTAATGTAAGTTGAAAGTAATTTACGAAACCCCGCAACTTATTTTGGAGAATGCTCCTAAACTAATTCGGGTTATGATTTCTGATTTTATGTTTATGAAAGATAACTGATCATAGATAATTGCAACGAAAAGAAAGTGACTTAAATGTTGCGAATATATCAACAAGGTGGTAATTATCAAAGTTTTCCAAAAAGTGTTAATTTTAACCCCGGGTTAACATACATTATTCATTATTTCGGTATCGCTTGGACATCTGGAGTTCCCACTTACGTCACTTTCATTTCTAGTCAAGCCCAACATATACTTTGAATTTGGATGAAATCGGTGATGACGAATAGGGACCCTCTCCTTGTTAAACAAGCAGGCTTAAAAATATCACAAACGGGTACGAAATTATATGCACAGAAGCGTGTACGCGTGTGACGAATTTTGTTATATGCAAAGGAATGGATTACCTCACAATAGCGCACAGACTGCATTATTTCTGACTCTATGTACAGCATAAAGAGTAATTTGAGCCTGATCTGCTCTGTGATGGGTGTTCAATAGTTCTTCACTCGTTTTAGTACTGAAAACGACCGTTCTGCCTAGAAGTTTGAACATGCTGTACACAACAATATCCGGAGCGCTTTTCCACATTTGGATAAATGTCCAAAAAGCTTTTTTCCAGGGTGTACTTGTATAACTCCAGGATCGAATTTTCCCCGTATAGTCTCAGCGGACGACAAGTGCGCTCGTAGGTGTACACACTCGTTTTCCAAAGTTTTGATTATTGAGATTCCAAGCTATGTAGATTCTTAAGAAAGTTAAACTTTTTACTGAAGTACTTGTAAGCGGAACCACGTTTTTGCAGTTCTGCAATCAACCTGTTGATAATGACGTTTAAAGCGGTAACTTTGAAACTGTCCCTGACGCTAGTGCGACTTCAATCTCAATGCTTTGCCTATTGATAAATAATCTGCTTTGTATGCAGGAAAAATAAAATGAATTAATTTTTTTTTTAATGTCCGGTGTCACATGTCCTCCAAGCATACCACTTCCCCCTCATAAGGTTGGACCCCTAGGCAACTGCCTAGTTTGATTAGGCAGATATTCGCCGACAGAAAATGGAGTAAAAAAATTTGAAGTTTCGAATTTTTATTATAATAAATTTTTTTTTTTTATAATATTGTTAGGTCACCCTGAAGATACATTCATTATGCAATTATAATTATGTTCATTTTTATTTTCAGAAACCCACATCGATGCTAAGAACTTTCACCATCAACGCGCGCGCAAAAAAAAATACATGGCTTTATTATGTTATATCTCCGCCATTTGTCAATATTTCCAAGTGCATAAATGATCTGTAAAAAAAAAAAATTTCGTCAATATATGCGTAATTTTTTTTTAACCGTGTCTAGAAAACTACATTCGAAAATCGGCGAAATCGCGTATATAAGGCCTTAAGAAACTTTGGTTGATCCTATTTCGGGGAAATTTAGTTTAAACATTTTATAAATACAACCGTGTTGCCATACAAAGTCAAATGCTCTTTCGATATCAAGAAAAACAACTCGCGTGGAATAAGCTACCTGAATTTTATCGTTTATATGATTTTTTAATCTTTTGAGTTATCCTGCTGTTTTGCAGTTTTATCTGAAACCAAACTATTCCTTTTAATTGCTGCGGTTTTTATACTCTAGAAGGAGGAGATATGACTTTTATTTTTCAATATTCTTTTAATGTTCCACATTGATTTGTCCAAACCTGGATGAACATTGAAAAATCTACGCATAAACTAATATTGGCATTGTAATTATTTCAGAAATATGGCTATATTGAACAGGCGGATGATGGGGTAGGAATATATATATGAGACTACATGAGGTTCACAGTAGTAAACCATTTGTCTTCAGAAGGTTTGGGATTTATCTATATGTAAAGGCAAAGTCCTCTACTAACAAATAAGGACGGCATTAATTTTTGCACAATCCTGTCCACGATTTTTTTTTGCTGGCCTCTGTCCACATTTTTACAAAATTTTTAAGCGACGTGGCACTCATACCTTCCATTTGTAGAACATTTTTTACGAGAGCACAATAACGATCAATTGGACGAAACTGTGCCACATTTGGTGGATTTGTCAATTTGTGAACTAAATTTATTTTGTTCTGTTGAAATTTGGCATAGTGACTTGTGGCTAAATCTGGCCAAAATAATATAGGAACACTGTGTGACTTAATAAAAGGCAGGAAAGCTTCTTTTTTTTTCAACATTCATTGATACATATAAATATCTGTATTTATGCATCCTTTAAAAAACAAAGGCTTGCTTCTGCGTCCACATTGACAGATGGCTTGCCAAACCAGAACCTTGTTGCCGTATTTTTTTACGAATACGTATTTTTCAGCATCACACACCTGTTTTTAGTTTTTTGTACTTTAATATTGAGGTCACAAGCACAATTTTGTTCACACAACGTTGCGTATAGTTTTCTGGCACATTTTTTGCGGTATTTTCCTGTTTCACTATCCGTTTTGTATTCAAAAAGAAAATCGCTTTAATCTTTCCCATGGATTTCTACAGAAATTAAAAACTAAATTGTGAAACGAGAAGGTATACAAACAAGTTATAAATTTTAAAACACATAAAATTTCCCTGATTTTAGTACATCTACCTCCTGGTTCAATAATGAGCTATCTAGGTGTATAGCTCGCATCGGACGAATTGAAACCACATTTTCTTCCTAGTTGTTGTTTTTACAGTAGAACACTAATATTAACGATGGCCATGTCATCTATTATCTGATGATAGAAGCATTATTTCTTCAGCTGTATATAATGCTTTAAATTCATTAGAATCAATACTTCTGGAGCAGATAATATATTTTCTTAAATCCTAAGGATGTTATCAGATCATCAGTTGCTCCAGTCGTAGTTTTAGTACTACCTCTCGCTATATTTGTAAGCAAATGGATAAGAGACTTAGTTCTCGCTACTCATAAAAAAAAATATCCTAAAGTTGTGCTCCGTTGTGATCTTCACCCGATAATTTTATTGTGTTACTTGACCAAGATTTTGCAAGAAATTATGGCAATATAAATGATTGAATCTTATGGAATAGACAATATTAATTTCGCCCTATGTATAGTTATGAAATCACTTTATTGAAAATTGGATCTATAAATCTTTATAGTGGTATACCGCAGGGTTCTATTTTCGGACCATTATTAATTAGCCTTTATATAAATGCCTTGGATTGGAATGGATGAATTAAAATGAGGTTGAGATCCCTAGCAGGTTCTTTAGATCATAGACTACTATAGAGTCCATTGCTGACCAGCAAGATTTACGAGACATTGCTCAAAAATCGCAGTTGAACAATCTGACAGAAATTAAGGACTGTGTTCTAACCCTCCCTCCTCGCGTCAAGTATATTAAGGAAGTGTAAGCCAAGGAATTTTGAGGGAAAGTGAGTCACCGTTTCGTGCTCCTGACCGCATACATACAGAGCTTTTAATAAGTCCCATCCTGGGTTGGATATAAATGACTTACATCTGGTCGTGTGGAATGCATGTCCTCCGAAGTTTGCTCCTAAACTAAATAATAACCTTAAATGCATTCAGGCTTGGTCACATAGTGTATGAGAAAAAATATTGGGGCGACTTTTAATTCTTCCATGAATTGCTGTTGTCATTGAAAAACACATTAAGTAAAGTTTATATGGTACCCTTCGTCATTTATATGGTTTACTTATAACTTGCGCAGGCTTGGCCGTACAAATCTCTATAGCGAAGCTCTCTTTGGTGAACCAATACTAATCTTTCAATTAGTCGTCCAATGTGGGATGTACGCTTAATGCCAATACAAATGCTTGATCTATAAATCTAAAAGAAAATCAGGGTATTACCATGTAAGAACGTAGTTGGAGTGAATGAGACGTCAAGGCTCAAAAGATTGTCGTCAAAGATACCCAATCAAACCGAAATTCTCAGAATAAAGATGGGACACTAGACCAGTTATTTTATGGAGTCTTTAGAATTTTTTTTGAGAATTTTTATGACTGCGATAATAATGAATCCGGAAACCGAAACTTATCATCTTTATATTGTCTCTAGGGAGGCTAAGTAAAAGCTTTCATCACATGATGACTTACTCAAATTTCTGTTCGCGTTATTCAAGCTTAACTTTAGTCTGTATCTCACATACATAATAAATGTTAATGTTGTCATCTGGGGATATATATTTTGCAATCAGAAGCAATATAAATTCACAGAGGACTTCTCGTATTCGAAAAAGAGAATTTTTAAATGAAAATATGAGATTAACCTGGGATAAAAATTGGTTTGAAAGTCACGTTAAATACGCCTCCTCTACTTAGCAGATTTCTGAATTTTTGGAGTATAAATACATTTCGCAGGTAGTTTGAGAACATTAAGACATTTTTAGTAATGCCCGAAATTTTGCAGAGTAATGTAAAAAAAATTAAATGGAATATTTTTATCAGAGCTTTTTAAAACGGAACAGCAAACACGGAGCAAGTATAGAACTATGTAATTTATTTTCACAAAACTCGCACGTATATGTAGAAGAGATATCCAATGTCAACTACCTTTTTATCTGTTAATCACCCGGAATTTTGGAATGGGTCATATAACGTTCATTATAGGCTAATGGGTTCTGCTTTCCGAAATTGCCACACCAGATGGTTTAAAGTTTCCCAAAGTGAAAAAGCCTGAGTGATCCTGCTAAAAAGAACTACCTCCTCATAAAGAAAATGCAAGTAACGCTCTAATGACCATCATAAATTCAGTACCCACCAGTGCTATGTGATGTTCTACACCTATATTTATACATGCATATATGGCTATGTAAATATGTATGTGTAGTAGTTGGGAAAAGGATAAATGTGTCATTAGTCACATTTTTAGTTGGATGACCAGTACGGGAAGCGTGACCGAGACACCAGTGCCCAAATGGGTTCTCTCATATTACTTTGTTTTTTCGTAGCACTATGTAAAGCTTGGTCTTTTTATGAGAAGATATAAAATTCTCTATAGAGTTTTTTTTTTTAGAATCACTTTTTTTAGTTAAAACATAATGGGGATATACCTAAAGCATTGCTAATGGCAGCGCATAAAGAAACCTGAGATAATTTTTTGCTTTATTAATTATCCTTTTTGGATTGATTGGGCTTTCCCAAGGGGAATAAGAGCTTAAAATTATAGATATGGAAACCATGTTAAAAGTTTTTGTGGAATTAAAATACGTCGTCCGGATACAATATAATATCCTTTCTGTTTTTTTAAAAATAAGAATGGATATGTGCAAATTTTATATTTTGTCATTTTTGATAAGTATTTAGAAATTAGAATATTTCTATTTCCTAATAACAATATTATACTTCTTGATTCTACTTGGTTATACAAGGGCGTTTACATGATGTAGCTTCTATATCTGACTCTGTTTATGGATAATCTTTGGAATTCCATTCACTTTAGTCTATCTCTTTATTTATTGTTCCTCTAAATGTTGTTTCTTTTCACTTTACCTGGGTTACTATTTCCTCTGAGTAACAGCTCTATGTTCGCAATTCAAAAATTGCATCCACCCAAAAGCCACTTCGTTGAGAAGTAAGCTACTAGTTCAATAGCCATAGTAAACATTTCTTATCAGTTAAGTCATTTTTTTGTAATATATAGGAAAGTTTGTAATCAGTGACGTACAACTGGATGACTATAGTTTATATGGTGTTGAAATTGATGCAGTCTTACAGCAATTAAATATGATTCAAATTCGAGGTTTTTCAAAATGCATTCAGTCTAGGACATTTTAACGCTTGTTTGACAACATCAGAATTTTCTATGTGCTAGAAGGGTGACATTGTACGAACTATTGTTAAAAGCAGTAACACGAAGAGTTTAAGCGATTATAGGCCTATAAGTGCATTGTGCTATCCATCGACAGAGCTTGAGAAGATAATACAATTCCCAAATATTAGACCACCGCTGGAATAGCTGGCAATCGAGTTTTTAATATTTCGATAGCTGCGATATCGCTCTCTTAATAGTCACTAGTGATATAACCGTAAATTATTTTGACTGTAATGAATGTGTGTTAACCTGTTTTGACTTCATAAAAGTTTTCGATAGTGTCAACCTTTTGAATTTACTAACGATAATAGCTTCAACATTTCATTTTTCATCATTAGCCACCCCTTTAAAAGCGGATTTATGTTTAAGAGATTACAACATTTGATTATTAAGGATCGGCGATTCATTATAGAGTGAAGTATCCCAAGGTTCAAATTCTGAAACTACTTTTATTTAGCAAATTCATCTGTATACAGATGATGTTGAATTAATTTTAAGTAAATCGATAGGTCTTATGGAGCACTGCATGGGAGAACGCCTCAACGTTGATTTGGAAAGAGCATCGTGTTGGGTCTCAGAAAATTACCTTATATTAATCCCCTGATTAAATGAATTCTTGACTATTCTTGACTATCTTGCCTTATATAAGTCAGGTTAAAAAGCTTGGTATAACTTTTAATGTTTAACTCTTAACAATAAGCTGTTGTTACATGCTCTATTTGCTGCTACATAAATAATCCAAAAATCTTATAGTAACCTTGAAAAAATGCTCATATCAACTAGAATACTGTATGCTTGAAAGGACTTCTATTTCCATATGTTACTAGCTCTTGTACGGAAAAGTTTGCTATTTTGACAGGACGTAATTTTTTTTTTTTTTTTGTTTTGTATTTGGTCAGATAATATTTGATATTGATATAGTGCAGACGCAACAAATTTTTATTTATTTTTTCCCGAACGGGAATCGAACCTACACTTGTTAGAATCAGTCAATGATGGATAAAGAAGAATTTTTTTTAAGAACTTTTATTTTTAACGATTCTAAATCAAATTAATAAATACAAGAAGAAAAAACAACCGCCTCGTCCGGGGTTTGAAACCGGGACCTTCCGCTTGCCGGGCGACTGCTCTTAACACTGAGCTAACGAGACAGATGATTTTCCCTCTTGCATTTATCAATTTGTCACACGGAAGGTCCCGGTTTCAAACCCCGGACGAGGCGGTTGTTTTTTCTTCTTGTATTTATTAATTTGATTTAGAATTTAGTTCTTAAAAAAATTCTTCTTTATCCAGAAAAAAATTCTTCTTTATCCAGTCACAAATTTATTCTGCACCACGCTTTAATCGTAAAAACACTTTTATCAAATTTATGTACATATTTTGTGTATTTTAACAATTTGTCATGTTTGGTGAGCGAATTTGAAGAAAGAGATACGGTGGCAGATAGACCTAAGACTGGCCCACAAATAACCGTACGCATGCTACAAAACATCAATGCTGTTCCCGATCACGTGAAAGAAGTTGCATCAAATTTCATTAAACATTGGGCACAAGATTTGAAAATGTTTTCGTATAATATTCAATTGATACTGCAAGACCATGTGGTATTAATAAGCCGAAGTCTTATGGCATTACACATATCACGGGCAACGTTTGAAATAAGAAAAAAGAAAATATCAGAAGAGTTTTATTGTTATACCAAGTCTTGTTAAGGAGATGCATCCACAATTGCTTTGTCTTCAATAAGATGAAACCTAATTGGCTAACAGGTCTGCTTGAAGCAGAAACTGTTTACTGCTGTGATGTCTGCTTGATGCAGGAAAATGACTGGACTGGATTGGCTAGTATTAGCGGAATTGAGGAAAGGATGATGTTTCTCAAAATCGTCAAAGCAATGACCGAGTCTGACCTTGAACCGGCACCATGTATAGGTACGCTACGATAACGTCCACCAATCCTGTCGATTGGTAGGTACTGCTGAAAATAGTTGATATAGGGATGGATTTGTAAAAAGTAATGTAATAGCACAATTCATCCCCTAAATCATTTGACTGATTGCTCGCTTTTGTTGTCTTGAAAATAAAATTCTTTATTGAAAACTTTTACGAACACGAGTTGACACCAGACTATTTACAATGTTTGTTTTTCAGATTTTTACCAAAGGAAAAGCATACATACCCAGCAGTAAAATTCAATTACCATTATCATTATCATTACCAATACCAAGTATTTAGGAATTGATAATTCACAGTGCTAATACTCCTGTATGAGAATTAAAATTTTACAGTCCAATTCCCGGAATTGCAAATAATACTTTGAAATACTGGAAAGTAAGTAAGTAAAGAAAATACTTAAAAATATCAAAAAGTATTTAAAAATTATTTGGAATTACTATATAATTCCTTTCAATTCTTTTTAAATACTTTCAATTACTTTTAATTTCGTCGAAATCTTCTGTACTAAACATGATATTTCTACTAAAATAAGATGCATTTAACTAAGTTTAAATATTTTTTTTTTTTATGAAATTGCTATGCCTTTTTACGTTCAGCAAAGTGTTTTTAGACGCAAATTTAGAAAAAAAATTCCAGGTTTACAAATTGGTTGGTCAAGAGTTCAAAAATGTAAAATGTTATGCAATTGAGCTGGACATTTATCAGATACTGTATTTCATACATACTAGTTTATAAATGATTGCTGATGAGATTCATCTTCGATCTGAATTGAGTCCATAACATTTCTCCGTTTGTGGAACCACTTTATCCAACCAATCCATCCAACCAATCTATACACCCCCCAACCGTTCTTTTCATTCCAACAATAGCAACAATTTATTCAGCTGAAAAAAAAATGCATCGTTCAGTTTACAAACGATAATGAGCAAAAGGCAAAGGATTGCAGACAATGAAAAAGTTTTGTCGGTTGATCCATTATCTAGAACATCGCTAAAATTAGCCAAGACTTGTCAGTTAAATTTGTTGGTTAATATGAACTGAGTGGCATCACATTTGACTATGGGCAAAGAACATCTAACAGAAAGAATACGCATCTCGTATATTGAAAAGTTTTATATAGTGGGTCGTATTATTACAGCCTGCTCTCATAAATTTTACGAAAACTTACTGCTTTTTGACATCACGCCACTCACCGTGGTCGTCAAAGCACCAGCACCATAACCAGCGCCTGCACCCCGCATAATAATAACTAAACAAAGAAAAAATAATCTATGATAAATTGATAGTTAATTAAAAAAGGAGAGAAAAACGTTCAAGGCTGCATCTTATAATTCAGATTAATTTACGAGTATTTAGTTTAAATAATTTAAATAACTGCTCCTTAGCATAGAACAAAATAGGAATAATAATAATCCTATAAAGAGATCATTTTATATGAGTTCGAACTTGCGTTCTAAATGCATTGACGGTGTTTGCGGTTTGTGTAGCAGCGGGTAAACTATTCCATAATATGATAGACTGGACGAGGTAAGAACTTTCCATAACCGATCCATAGAACCAAGGCATTACCAGGTTTTTGCACCACTGAGACGAAGTAGTCTGGAAAAGTTCCCTCAGATATTCAGGCTTATTGGACCGCAGTATGCCGAACAGTAGACAAAACGCCCGACGCTTTAAAAAATATGCAAAGAACCAAGCTTAAATGGGAAAACGTGATCAAAAACAAATCTAATACAACTTTACGGTATTAAGTTGTAGACCATTGTCAATAGACCTGGTATATATTCTCTCCAAATTACTATTAATACGTGATAAACAGTCCTCGAGGAGACCTATAGGCCAGCTTAGATATACCTGAACATCATCTGTATAGAATAAGCTGAATAACAGTGGACCCAAAATCAATCCTTGAGGTACACCACACTCTAGATTCAATAATGCAGAATAAACATTGCTGACCCTGACTTGCTGACCACGCTCACTCAGAAAGGTATGAGCGCTGCTGAACTACCAAATTTAAAAGAGGAACAGAGCTTCTTAATTAGATTTCCATGGTCAATACTATCAAAAGCCTTCGAAAAATCCAAGAGCGCTAGGATAGTGAAATTGTCACAATCCATCGCACTTCTAATATCAGATGATACTTTTACAATAGCCGTTTCACAGCTAGGAAATTCTCGAAGGTCTGATTCCCATCGGATTAAAAGGTTATTTTTATATACATATTCAAGTATTCGCTGGTACATTAATTTTGCTAAAATCTTATATAAAAAACAAAGTATACTGATTTGACGAAAATTATCCGGGAATTAATTTTGGCAATGTTTTTTTTTTTTTTTTGTTTTTTTGTATTGGAAGAATGTTAGCTGGCTGCCAGCTGGCGGGAAATGAAGAAAATGTAAGGCATGAATTTATTATATGAAGGATATACGTACTAATAATAGGAAACCGGTTTCATGTTTTTCATCAAAAATACTTTGTTGAGAGAATTTCGTTTTACATGCATTGCAGTAGAACAGAGAGAGAATAGTAATATTGAGGGGATGGGAATGTGATAGAAATTAATGGCCGACAAGCAGTAAACATTAAATTATGTGTATGGTTGGCACTCACGTGTGTACATCATGTACAGCGGTCGGGTGGCGGAGACAAAGTCTCATATCTTTGTTTCATCCCGTCTGTTACCTCCTGTCTGAATCCACAATTAAGCATACAATTTGTTCATTTTTAGAGGCCAGATGGAGATTTTTTTTAAGTTATATGATCTTTACTATGGGCCTTGAATATATTTTATTACTTGTCTGTACAAAAACTATCAACTGAGTAATAATTGTATATGCGAATGTGCCGTGGTTCGATGAGTTCGAATCAATCTGCATACAGATTCTGAATACGACTGCACATACACTATTGCAACTATTCCTCAGCTGAGAGTCATTGAGCGTAAAATAATCAAAACTACTCGATTAATTTGTTAAATACTAATGCATATAGTAAGCCGTTAGGAAGGTAAGGAGCCAAACTTAAAATCACTGGAGAATATTTTCTTGTGTGGATAGCAGTTTAGGCGTAGTTAGTTTTCCATAAGAATCGATATTCGGAGCCGAGATCAGTGAGTTATCGAGGTTTGCTACTAGCTCTTGTCGTACATCACTTTGTAAGTAAAGATGTCGATAACTAGATATATCTTGTATGTGGTATAAGTATAAGAAATTGCGCGTGCAGAATGTACCTAAGCCAAATTGGCCTTGAATTATCATGCTGAGGAAATATCGACAGTCAGACAGACGAACAGGTACAAATTTAATACAAATACTATCTACTATTATTGATTTAAATTATATACATGGAATAAGTTACAGATACTAATAGCTGTAATCGATTTATTTATTAAGTGCGATAATAAATATGCCTTGCAAACAAAACCCCATCAAGTGCAATTTACTTTTATAATTTACAATAATTTTATGGAAAACAATTAACCAACCCGAATTGATCTCCGTTATTTATTTTTACGGTTATTTTCTGATTGAGTAATTATCACTAATTAAACGCTTTATTGATAAATATTTCACTCAAAAATTATGTGAAAATTCTGCCCAAAAACATCAATCATGGTAGCACTTGAAAAATTAATTATGCATATGCTATGCATGAGCATAAAATCAGTAAATGATGCTCCTATCCTATCCGGGGGTATATGAACGGAAATACGCATTATTATCATTGGTCTTGACTCGTTATTATTTCAATCTACGGCACCCTCATGAGCAACCACTTCCATCCTAGGGTTGACTGAGCTGACTGTTGGGCTGGTCTGAAGCATCTCTAGCTATGCTATGTCTGTAGCTCTGGAATGGCACATATTAATTTTATATTTTCATCCTTCCAGTTCCAATGCAGTCCTGGTTATACCTACTCTTATTGACTAGTAGTGGCTCGATAAAAGTGTTTTATCATTTCACATTTCGTATTTATGGGGTGATTTCAAATCTGTGCTTTGCGATAAAAAACGAGCGATAACTTCTTAACCTCGAAATGGAAGAGCTTTACAGAAACGAGTTTTCATATAGTCAACTTGAAGCGGGGGTGGTTTCCTTCTACTTTTTTATAATGTTAAAGGAAATCTTTTTATGGATGGAAAAATATTAGAAAAAACCCTGCTCTGTTCTTTTACAACCAAAATCAGTAGAATTTAATGGCAGTATTAAGGCAAAATACTGAGCAATTTTATAAAGATCAACGGATATTAAGGAAACCCGTTTTCATCACCTGGGTATTGAAATGAAAGCTCCGAAAATATCCGGAATCAAAAAATCATTTTCTAAATTTTCTTGTGTTACCTACTTACAGGCCACACCTATATTAGCTATATTTAGTTAGCTATTTTAGTAGTAATGTTTGATGTCGTAACTTGAGCTCCATATCTGGATCAGCTGTTTTGAATACTAAGAAAAAATAAAATTTGAAGTTTGGACTTATACCAAGATAAAGGATTTGTTAATCACATCACAATAGGTTACGACTTGGTGTTGCTTTTTATCACAAAAAGTTGGAATTAGATTTGTTGAAATTACATTATCTACTTGTATCTGAGAAGTTGTAATATCCCGCATTAATTTATAACTAAGACAGTGTAATGACGGTAATTGATATAAACTGGGAGAAATTTCACAGTGTGTATTACGACTTTGCTAATAATTTTGGTAGAGCGCAAGCTCATTAATGCGACAAAATATTCCTGATTTCTATTTCGGAATTTGGAGCGCTCCCATTTTGTCTAGAGCTAGAGTATTTACGGAGCAGACAGACGAACTAAAGTAAAGTTTCTTGCTATGCAGGAGCTACTCAATCGAAGGACCTAAGTTCAACATATTCCATTCGAGTATCGAACTTCATCATGAACTTGGACCCGGCATAAATAACACCCATATGACTGATAACTAACCCTAAAAGCCTTTATATTACAATTAAAAATAACAACCAAAAGACTTTTGATTTCTCCAAGGAACTGGTCATTAGTAGCATTAAGCTTCCGTATTGAAATATTTGTGTATCTGCTTGGAAGGCATCAGAGGAGGATACATGAAAACTGACCATCGAAAGGGGAATGCCCATTTTAGGCGCGACATAAATAGGCATAAGATATGCCTTAAATGATGAATTATGATACTCTGAACATATTTTATTAACAATGTTTATTTCAATTAGATGGAGAGAGGCTTAGGGGGAAACAAAGTTTTATCTAGTACATTTTCTAAAATTTAGTACAGAACCGAATTATTTAGGTCCTGAGAAGAAGTACTCACCCCATACTCACTTTTTGAGTATTTCCAACTTTTTTATTCGAACTGAGGTACTAGATTTTTCGGACCTTACATTGGCTCTAACTCGGTAGGTTTATATCCGATCGGAAAACGGGTTTCACTGTTCGCTTCAAATCATTACCAGCTACATTTGCTTGAGGCAAAATTTCTCTGCATACTTTTAGACTGGGAGTAGTAGTAGTACTCTGTTGTGATCATTTTTTTATAGGAAGCTATTTTCCACGACGCACCAATTCCGCATAATAAGGGGAAAGAAAAGTCCACTTTTTCACACAAGTAACTCGCTCAAGCTATATTCGATGCCTAAAGCTTTCCTCGCTTAATTAAAACATACGTTGTTAATAAAATATGTTCAGAGTATCATAATGCATCGTTTAAGATATCTCCCATGTCTGTTCATGTCGGGCCTAAATTTGTCTGAAAAGTTGGCATTCCCCTTTGTCAAATATTGTGGACATCTTGTAGGGGAGCGGACATCAATTCCGGTCATATCTTCGTTAAATTCCGATTCTTGTGATATCCTCTACCTTCGTAAACGAGTATCTATAACAAGACAGTCAATAGTTCTTCCCATCACTCTTTGACGTGTGGGCTGGAACGGGAAAACCTTATGGCCTGTGTGCAATTTATTGCGATGGTACCGGAATTTTGATTTGGCTGCCGATTCCTTGTGAGTCTTCTTGATAGGGAGTCGTGAACTGAAGATAGATCGCTATTGAGCCTTTCTCGATCCGCTGTAAAAAAATCCACCGAGGCACGGCTCTTGGTTCACTATTGTCTTCTAGGCTGAGGTTTTCGCCACCACAATGGCAGCAAAGGTAGCCCTTGATATGGAATTTAAGAATAAAGACATTCCCATCCTTTCAAATATCCCAGTAGCCTTGATGGCTCTGAGTAGCCCTCGGATAACATGTACAATACATGGAATAGAGAATGAGAGGGTTGACTGTCTAACCAGATCCGGCTCTTGTTCTCCCTTTCTTCAGCGAGAATCTACACTTTAGTGATCGTGTTTGTCATCAAGGCGGATGTTCGTATGAAGTATCAGCAGCGATGAGTGAAACTGAGCACGTGGCGGTGTATATGAAACTTTTCCCTGATAGCCCAATAAAGGCTCAACTAAAACTGAAGAAAAGAACTTTACGAATTTGAACGAGACTGACGTTCACTTACGAAAATTCCGTAAGGGTTATTATCTTGATGTTTAATGTTTTCAATTTTAAAAAGTGATAAAAACCCGAAAAATAACAAATGGAAGTTGATTTAATTAAAAATCTGTGCTTTCTATTAATTAGCAGTACCATATTTATTCAATTTTAATTTTTACATGGCACCATATTCCCCCTCACCTCTAGGAAGGGGTGACTGCAGCCCAAAACGGTATTATTTATTTTAATGGCAGGGGGACGGATGACCCTATCCTAATCACGGAGGCCATAGCGGCCCATTGAGCTGTCCCGCTAGAAGGCCATTCACCAAAAACCTTCTTGTCCTCTTAATGGAGCGTATCAGGTCTTGGTGAGGCAGATTTTTCAGGTCATCCACAGATAGAAGGGCAGACCCTAGAGTATCCAGCCTGCACCGGTCGAAGGCCCGACACGAACACAAAAAGTGTTTGGTTGTCTCCAGCTCTCCCTCCAGGCAGGACAGACACTTAGGACTGTGAACAAGGAAGCCGCAGAAGGTACAACTTATTGTGGATACATAACTTATCCACAGACGACCTGCAATCCCCCAATGACATAGATGTTATCCGAGGGCTACTCAGAGCCATCAAGGCTGCCTGATTATCCGAAAGGATAGCAATGTCCTTCCCCCTGATTTGCATATCAAGGGCTAACTTCGCTGCCGATATGATATGGCGAAGACTTCAGCACGGAAGACAGTGGTGTAATTGTTTGACACATCGCGTTCTTATGGAATAAGCCATTCTTACCGCATCTTTACTGACTCCAGTTTGTCATTTAAACTTAATGAAAGCCCCCCCCCCCCCTTATACTTGTTCTTAAAAAAATGTAAAAATGAAATCCGTAGACATCACGAAAAAGCAAAACTCAACTTAACTGTCTTGAAATGACGACGATAATGTCGCATTCATTGTATTACGTCTGCGACAAATGACGACGATAATTGGCGTCGACAATTTCGTGTCGCATTCATTGTATTTCAGGCTTAAAGGCTGAACTATAATGGACTTACGTTGACGGGCGTAGGACCACGAAAGCAAAAAATTCAAATGTATGAACTATATTGAACTTGACGTGATTATGAAAGGTTTCGTTAAAATTTCGTTCACTTATGGTTGCACGGTTATTCATGGCTAACTTCAGTCATAGAACTGTCAATTAAAAAAGTGTCACTTCAACAATTCTTGTTCCTTTTAGTATTTTCCTTTATTATTATATTTTTATGTCCTTTTTAAATATGGAAAATATAGAAAAGTATTACGAAGAACTTATTAATGCTGTACGCGAAAAAGAGTGCTGTACAAAAAAGACACCCAATGTATTTCAATAAACTTAAGAGGGAAAAAACTTAGTAAGAAATTTCTGCTGTAAGTTCATATAAACAAATAAAATAAGAACAAGAAATTAATTTTTAAATAATATATAGCTGAAGAATGTCAGAACAATTGGAAATATCTTAGGGAGAGATTCGCCAGGGAACTAAAGAAACTTGATCGCCCCTCTGATAGTGGAGCAGAACTACAAGAGCCTTGGATACTTTTTGATAACCTAATTTTTTTTAAGAGACTATGTTCAACCGAAAATGTAAAATGCTTGCGCAATATGTCCAGCTCTTTTACTAAAATTTTTTTTATAACCAGAACACGATGCAATCAAATCATAGAGAAATTGGAGTTTCTAGAAGATTCAAACGATAGCTCCTTTTCTACATATATCGCAGACCCAAATGAAAATCCAAGGGAATCACCAAATAAAGGAACAATTGAAAGTGCGTTGCAGACAATAGAAGAGACTGCCAATATTATAAAACAACGTGCCAAGGAAGGAAACCAAACGCTGGATGATCCAAATGAAAACTTTTGCAGAACTTTAATATCATTTTACAAAGAATTTCCGAAAGAGGCGAAAGATGATATTAGGTTAAAAAAATTTACTTATATAATAAATTTAATAAAAAACAATCACAAGAGCTGGTGTATGTCATTATACTTTCTTAAATATATTATTCAGTATAAACTTTTGTTTAGAAAAGGCATTTCCGACAAATTTAGAAGTACCGAATACGTCAACATTGTTGTTGACAATTATTTACTGTCGCCAATTTGTTTAGTTTTATGCTTTTATTCCTTTGTTTTGTTATTGAAACTATTTTATTTTATTGGTAGTTTTTTTTAGGTACTATTGAAGATGTTTAGTTTTTAATTCAAGAGTTTTTTTCCGGCAGACATTACAAGTTATTGAAATACTGAAGATGTATTATAAAGAAATACATTAATTTCATAAAATTTCGGTTTTAATTTGTAAGATAATATTCACAAAGTTTTTTCTGATATCTAAAGAGCGTTGGCCATCTAGACGATGAAGGACACTTGAAGCTTGGATGGCGAGAGGTAAAAATCCCGAAGGTATTTTCAATAACTCTTCTAGCTCGTGAAAGCCTTTTATTTATATGTTGTTTTTCAGGGGATAACAGCCTCCAAGGAAATGGTTTCATTATATTTTCATTACATTTTGAAACTGATGGCCTAGAAAACTCCTACAAAGAAATCTATAAGTGTGAAAAAAAATTACATACAGTATTCCTTTACTTGCATCAATATGTCCTAGATACACTCCAACATATACGTATGTATGTGAATGTACCCACTGGAAAAAGAGCGCTCTAAGTCCCTTCTGAAACGCTTCCCTGGAAGTTCGTAGCGCTTCTTTTCCCTATGCCTGTTCATTGCTTTTTAACATAGGCATGTCCGCACAGGCAAGCGTTTGAATGCTGCTCTTAAGAAGCACCTTAGGAGTGCTCTAAATGATGACCGAGCTCTAGTGAGTTTTTCGGATAATTATCGCAGTGCTTCTTCCTTAATCTCATAAGAGGCCTTCAAGACAGAGAACAGTAGCAAGGTGCTTGCGTTTGCACATGATTATTTGTGGTAATAAATTCTATGAAGTTGATTAAATAATTCAATAACCTTCCTGTTATTCTGACTTATATTAACCAAAACTTCAGATTATGTACACACTTCTAACAATTCTGAACATCGCATTGAAAACGAGAGATGCTCCACCGGGAAAAATTCCAAGCGCTTCGACAAAAAGGGTTTGTAACTAGGTTATTAATATGCTTCCAAAAAAGTGCTTCTCTGGATGCAATCTGGAGCAATTTCGAAGCAAATATTGAAGGCGAATGTGATCATGCAAGTTTCTCGTGTTGATACCTTACGAATAGTCATTGTGATTTGCAGTTTCAGATAAGACATTTATTTTGTGAAGTTTTATATGGAATTATAATGTTAAACTTTAAACCATGTGATTTTCTTTTACTTCACACAATCATAATAGTCAAACTTTAAAATTACTGTAATTAAAATAGATATAATGATAACTATTTGTACCTACACTGTAGCAGCTGAAATCGTGCAGAGCTTCCAATTTGTTGCACCCTGTTTTAAAAGCGATTAAATGAAGCTAAGAGGAAGTGCTTGTTTCTGCGTACATGCAATGTTAAAATTTGTATAATACTGAAGCATAATTAAAGTGCTTTGTTCAGCCACAGAAGTTCTTAAAAAGGATTTTTAAAGCGCTTTTTTCCTCGCTGGGAGTAACTTCGTACAATAGTGAAAAAATCCACAGTTTAGATTCGTGGAAAATTAGATGATTGCACTTCAATCTGCTGCTCATCAAATAATCTTCTATAGAGTTTCCAAGCGATGGCTCTAGAAGCACTTGAGTTACTTACTTGCGCCTTTGCTCATTTTTCGTGATAGATCAGTGAATATGCTTCTAAAGCGCTACCAATTGATGGCTTGAGATGCGCTTAAATTGTGATCTTTTCAGAAGCGTTTCATCCCAATGGGTATATCACATGTTGCCATTAATAAAATGCTACAGAAGTTTTTAAAGTTAAAATATTCTGCGTTACAATTCCTTGGTTTTTTCGTAGCTTTATGCTTGCCATTTATACTGCCCACGCAATTGGGCATAATCCACAAGGAAGTCTTCAGAAATATGGAACAGATCAGTGCACTAACGTATAGAGGAGATAAAATTGTCCACATTATTTCGCAAGTCACCAACACTATTTTTCGTACTGCTTCTTTCCCCAGCTTGACATTCCGACTCGATTGGTTTCCGTATAGACGTTTTTTCCAAATCATTTCTTAAGAAATTTAATAACATGTCATATGTGGTTGAGTCCATTCTGATGTGTTTAAAAAATTAATTCGAATATTTGTCCTTGATTTGTGAATAGGATGCAACGTAGTATCCGTTCATATTTCTATCTATATTTACTTTCCTCACAGAACATGAACGTTTCCTTTATTTTTTTTAGAAATAGTATTTTTTTTTTAGACCTCAAGTGGGTCCATTGTGCCTCTAGACCTCATGGGATAACCTTTCAAGCCCCAGATCCATCCTGATTTCCTTAGGAAACTCAGGATATATCTAAGACTTTCAACCTAGATCCATTCTGCTTCTCTCAGAAAACTCAGGGTATATCTGAATTCTTTGTTTTATAGCACCCCCAAACTTGAAAAGAAGTAGGTACCGAATAGCCTACCTCTTTTATTCATCAAAGAGGGGCATGCGCAAAGCACGTGTTGGACGGATTCGATTTCCTCCGAGTCCTTACAGCTCCTGCTTAAATCATTCGCCTATGGCCCAGTGACCCGTAATGACCCCTACTAGCTTCCTGGTATTTGTCCTGCTGATATTAAGCAGTTCCCTTGTCCTCTTCCTATCATATGAAGGCCACAATTGCCTCGGAATATGACAGGTATCCCTACTTGTCCACCGGAGACTTACCTTTTGATAGGCGCCCCTTTAAGAGCTACCATTGGGATCCTCACATAAGTTACTGCTGCGGAGCTATCCAATTCAGAGCCCTTTTGTTCCAACTCATCAGTCAGTTCGTTGCCTGAGATATCCTTATGGCCAGGTACCCAGCATAGGGTCATATTGTGCCTTATAATCAATTCCTTAAGACTGGTCTTGCATAGCTGTACCAATTTTGATTGTACCAGCAGAGCATCCAGCGCCTTTATGGCTGCCTGGCTATCAGTATATATGCGTATATACCGTACGGGCTCTCTACACATGGATACCAATATTATCGCCTGATAAATTGCTGCGAGTTCTGCCTGAAAAACACTGCATTTGTTAGGCAGTCTGTAAGATTAGTACCAATAGAGATCTTTAGAGAACACTCCAGCCCCTGTGCCCGGACTCGTCTTGCAACCATCCGTAATAATAGAAATATCGGATGCTACAACCACCTCCTTCCCATTCCAGTCACTCATGGTGTGCATCATTGAATTGCACCCCCACCAAAAGCCAAGATAGGTACTAAATAGTGTTTCTTCCCTGCAATCACTACATTCCATCTTCTGGAGTATAGTTGAGTGCCCAAAACCCCTCTCTCTCCATCTCCTTTAAGATTTTCTAAGTTCGACAAAAACGCCATAGTTCTACTCTCCGGTAGAACTACAAACTGTGATGTATGATAAGCCCAATTTAACTTTTGACAGATAATAATTTTTCTAAATTCTACTAAGTCTATTATAGTTTAATTCTCATATGACATTTACTTTCGGTAACTGAAGGTCTTTTTGTAAGTCAACGTAAATCCATTATTATAGTTCAGCCTTAAGCCATGGTCCTGCTGTAGTGCATGCCATTTTCAGCAAGTCCCCAGTAGTTTGCGAGCCTGATGAACGACTTCGGTAATTGCGGTATCATCAATAGCCGCTGTGAGGCTCTAAGCAGCTCCTCGAGATGAACCGATATGGATTACAGTCGCTGCAGGGATCACAAGTTTTGTATAATTGTAAAATTTTCGAAATTGGAATTCTGATTTAATTGCCCCCTCCATTTAAGTCTTTGTCATTAAACACGAAATTGGAAAATATTTTTATGCAATTGAACTTTTCTTTATAAGTAATTTGTTGGGGCATATATCGAGATCAAAAGAGTTTTCCATAGTATCGACCGACGACCACATTTCTAAAATCGAAAGAAGAAAACGAACCTTTATTAAACCAAAATAATCACAAATTCACTAGAGTAGAAGAAGAAAAAAAAAACGATATGAAAAAATGCAGTGTACCATATTGTGCTACTCATACCACTGTCCTGAACCTGCTGTACCATTTTCCAGCTCAATGCTGTCCTACTATATTTGTCGATGCTTACACCAAAGCGCAAAAATAATAGAAAACCATATTCCAGGATATTTTGCAGTTGTTATTGCACAACATTTCTTCCTCTTTTATCCTGGGTCATGTTATACGCGATGATTCCGTATAGTCACAGTCCATGGATGATTTGCTTTCGTACAATTTTCATGTATCTAATCGGGGTTTACCCAGAATCAGAAGTACAGTAGCAGATGGTATCCTACATATTTACAACCAGCCGCATACCAGCTTACAAACATACATATATACCAGCTTTTACAGAAGTTTTGAAATATTTCCATTTTTTTTCCTGGACTGCATGCTCGATATCGATTGAAATCTGATTTCGAGAGTTAATTTTTAAGCATGCTGATGATCATTCGTATCGTTTTTTATGAACTTTTTTTTTTAACCCGTTAGCGTTATTAATCAGGAATACATAAATGCTGGAAATATTTGATGAACCGAAAATAAAAAAAAATCCTATTCATTACAAATGGCGTATGGCAATTAGGCCTCTGTCAGATTAATACTGGACATGTACAAAGTCAAAAGGCTGTTACAATCTAGTTTCAAGCATGCCATTTTAATTAGTCTACATTTATTTTGTCGATGCTACGTCTAGGTACATACTTTACTGAAATATCTTCCATTAAAAAAAAAAATCAAAGGATTCTCAGAAATGTGAGATTTATTAAGTTGGGAAGATCTAGAAATTAATTAACAAAGGAAAATCAAGAGCAAGAATATCAGAAATTTCTAAGAAATCGGGGGGCATTATTTAAATCTGTTGCTTTGTTTGAAATTTATTCCGGAATTTCTGATATTTCCATTCTTAATTTTTTACGTATTTTTCACTTTTAAGAGTTTTTCAACTGCTGTAGATATCGCATATTTCTTTTAATTATTTTAATTGCTTCTTCTGGAGTTTTTTTTTTTTTTGAGTATACGGTTGAACTCTATCGTCATGGGCCTTGAATAAGAGCTTTCACGAGTCAAGTTCAGGGAACACAAGATCTTTTTGTGACTTGACACAAGATGATAAGATAAACTCTGTTAAGCAAAATTCGTTTCTGATATGCTCCAGAAGAGGTATATGTGATACAATATCGGCATAGTGCTTTTGAATAAATCTTAAGTTCGAGTTAGCTACATCAAAGTATTTCCAACTAAAAAAAGTAAGTTAAGTTACATCCCACTAACACTAAATTTTTTCCCATTGCAGAATTCATCTTTCAGGATTTCGTTGCTGCCATAAGGCTGTAATTCTTGCAGCCTATCTCCCTGGATACTCGGACCTACTCGGATCTAGCATTGAAATTAAGGGAGGTCATCATACAAATTAAATGAAAAAAAAAAAACGCCGGCAGTGGCTTAGTTTAGCCACCGCAGTACTCTAGTGAGGTACTTGGAAGGTTTCCGCAATAAGCGGTGTGGATGATGTGTCACTTTTTAGTTTTTTTTTTTAATAGAATAGTACTTACAGGAGTCATTCAAACCAAACTTTTCTCAGTTTCATACACCGACATACATATATAATAGGGACTGCTCGATATGCTATCTTATACGGATACAATTTTTTGTATCAGAAATAGTTCTTACGTCGGTGCCAACATTGAATAAACCATTGTCGGGAAGTCGAAAAGTGAAACCCTTCTAATTTCTGTTGAGTATCTATGAATATATTGCCTTTGGTAAAACACTTTTTATCACTAATTAACCCAAATAATTATTAATTAAACACATTTATTAATTTAATTTATTAATTAAAAACATTTATTTATTTATTTATTTTTTTGTTCAGTTCTCTCTCAGTTGGTACTTGGTGCTCAGATCGAAGAGAAAGCTATATAGAAGTGATGGTGGATTATTTCTCGTCTGAAAATAATTTCAATGAATTTCTAAAATGCATTTAGAATGCAAAGAAATCGAACTTTTCGACCCAGCGACTATGGGGAATAACCACTCAATTCCAACGAGAAATTGCTGCTACCATATAATTCACACATTTGATAAAAAGTATTTATATGGGCAATTGAGTGACCCTATAATGGAACTGTATATAGAAATAAGCCCAATGTCTGCAGTGTATTTCTATGGACGTAGTCAGGCCATATTATACATGTCAGTGGTTTTACATAAAAACACTGCAAATATCTTAGAATGTTAGGTTAGGAGTTAAGAAGAAGTTAGGGCTCTGATCAAGCTCGTATCCAGACCTGCAGTAGGGGGGGGGGGGGGGGGGTGTCTAACAACTAAAATGTTCGAGGGGAAGGAAAAAGTCGGAAGTAGTCGCTTTTAATTTTTTTATTTTTCACATTTAAGTTAGATATCACAGAACCCAATTTTCGGTTTGATTTGGAAAACCTGTCGATAATATTTATCCACATCAATAACGATTTCAGAGTGGACAGACATTAAGGACTCATATCCAGATACTCTTTCTCGTGTAAGGATTGTAGAAATAGATGTGACGCAACCGATTCTGTCACGGGTGAAGTAAATGACTGAGAGCGAGAGCTTTCACCTTGATTCCCATTGAAAGGAAGTGCGTAATATGTCATTGACTATTTCTTTCGATGGGAACTTAACTGATCTTGATTTCTTCTGAAAAAAGTTATCAAAGGTCTTATCAGCCTTCTGCTTTCAACTTTCGCTACTATATCTACCTCCATCACTAACTAGTGTAGCTAGTTTATTCTTCCCCTATAAATTAAAAGTAAACGTGAAATTAAATTAAACAACACTACTTGAATTACTAATACGAGAGTACAAGCAAAGCAACGGCAACTACCGCAGACAGAGAATGTGAATGGTTTTTATTTTTATAGTCTTGCCGTAAAAACTGTGAAGAAAAATTGTAGAATCAATTTTAGTGGCATCAATGTAACTGATCATTTTCAGCATCCAATAATGTATAAAAATTCGAAGGAAAAATGCTCAAGTAAATTTCTGAGAACAAAATTATATGCTTGCCAACGCTTGTGCATATATTTAGCGACCCAGATCAGCCAAGGCATCTGAAACAATATAACTCTTTGGAAAACTTATCCGCCCCATATTGACCCGCCACTGGCCCCGAGAGGGTTTTATGAAACTTCTCAAATGATATGAAAGCCTTCCGCTTGTTATGAAGAAGGAGTGACATCAACAGACTGAAATGAGCCAAAACTTTGTAATACCATTTGCCAGGTAGTACTAGACCTAAAACTGGTCAATTGTACTGCTAATAGGATTATTTATGGGAGGGCCTATACATATTGGACCAACACCAAAACATATCATATTCAACATTCTGGTGTATCCTATTAGTCCAGTCAAATAAGCCGAAAAAATGCTAAAGATCGCATTTAATTTGTTTCAGGCTGCAATTTTTAGGGTTGGTGTAGGGTGGTCCTGGGAGTATTGTCGCAAAAATGCAGCCTCGCAGAACCAAAAAAAGGGGGTGAAAGACAATAAAAACACCCCCGAACGCATGACAGTCTATTTGCCGTGCGTGCGGTTTGGAAGAGGTAAAATTGTTGAAAAAATTAAAAATGCTATATTATTCAGAATATGATTCTAAATAAAAAAGTCTATGGTGGCCAACCCCTATCTCGTAAGGGCGCGACAGGAAAACCGAAAGAAGCTAAGGGTGGACACTTCGCTATATCCACTAACATGTGTCCGATTACTTCAATTCTGCAACATTTTCGTTCAAGAGCTAGCAACCAAAAGAAGCGTGAATTTTTCGATGATGGAATGTAAAAACGAGGGAGTGAAGAAAGTTATCGGACTATATGTTGAGCAATATTTGCGCTCATGTTTTGTTGTGGTGGCGTACTTGGAACATTTTTGAATTTTTCTTAGAATTTTGGCTGGTTGTGCAAAGCGAGGCGAGATATGATGATTTTTGCTTTGAATTTTTTCTTTTTAGTTCAATATGGCTGCAGCTTTGCGCATTCGATGGTTTTTAGGGTTTTATGTGACTGCGATTGCGTAGGCGTGAAAGAAAATAATGTTATGTGATTGTGTGCATTTGTTGTTTGTTTTTAATTGTTGTAAAGGGTAGGATATGGGATTGCAGGCTACACAGGAAGAATGAGATATAATAAATTAATGGTATAGACTAGATGGGTGGGATCTGGGTTGCTTAGATCGTTAAAAATAGAAGCATTACCTTATTTAAAAATTTATTACTGACAAGTCATAGTTATATAAAATTTGCAGGTGCTTTCTTTTTTAAATTTAATTAAAAAAGGGTTTACTAATTCCCAATATGATATAGTGCAATAATTGTCTCTTGCAATTTTCAAATCAAAAAATCAAATCAAATTAAAAAGGATTTGCTTAATCATATTGATTCTACTTTGTGTGGGCACTTGGTGGAGCATGCTACACATTATGTAAGGTGTTATAAATTTTAAGCAATTTAAATAATTTAAAAAAACACTTGGCAATTTATGTTCAACTTTATAAATGTATTTGTCCTTTTATTAAAAAAACAAAAAACAAAAAATTAAAGCCGACGCGTTTCGTTAGATCAGAACATTATCAAGGCTAAACGACTACTAATTATCAATTTTGATTGTGCTGACTAGATGCTCTGAGAGCTAATTTTAACAGTAACAGGGTCTAGCAGATGGCGTAGATGTTTTGCAAAGCCAGAGTTCGGGTTATTGGATTTACTAGATTTTATGTGTTCAGAAAATTTTGTCTTAAGAGATCTTTTTGTCTTCCCTATATAAACAGCTTGGCAATCGTTGCAGTTAAGCCCTTTACAACAATTAAAAACAAACAACAAATGCACACAATCACATAACATTATTTTCTTCCACGCCTACGCAATCGCAGTCACCTAAAACCCTAAAAACCATCGAATGCGCAAAGCTGCAGCCATATTGAACTAAAAAGAAAAAATTCAAAGCAAAAATCATCATATCTCGGCTCGCTTTGCACAACCAGCCAAAATTCTAAGAAAAATTCAAAAATGTTCCAAGTACGCCACCACAACAAAACATGAGCGCAAATATTGCTCAACATATAGTCCGATAACTTTCTTCACTCCCCTCGTTTTTACATTCCATCATCGAAAAATTCACGCTTCTTTTGGTTGCTAGCTCTTGAACGAAAATGTTGCAGAATTGAAGTAATCGGACACATGTTAGTGGATATAGCGAAGTGTCCACCCTTAGCTTCTTTCGGTTTTCCTTTCGCGCCCTTACGGGATAGGGGTTGGCCACCATAGACTTTTTTATTTAGAATCATTCTTCACCCCCTGTTTTTTGGTCATGCGAGGCTGCATTTTTGCGACAATACTCCCAGGATCACCCTACACCAACCCTCAAAATTGCAGCCTGAAACAAATTAAATGCGATCTTTAGCATTTTTTCGGCTTATTTGACTGGACTATATCAAAAGGAAAAAGATACGAATTTATCGAAACACTGATTAGTGCTATCACGCGAAATAGATATAAATGTGGGCCTAGAGAAGGTCAAGCTGGTTTACTACAACTGTAATCGCTTGCGTGTCTAGCAATATCTGGCGCAATGCATGCTGACTCGACCGCAGCTTTGAGGGCTATATTCAACGTTGTTCTAATATGTATTTGCATGAAAAAAACTAGGCTACTGTCAGTGCAATAAAACCGCAAGGCAATAATCTCCACATATACTAGGCAATCTAGCTGCTTACTTGAAACTTCCCTAGGAATGCATATAGAATCCTTATGACAACACGGGTGATCTTAAGAGATTATCAATTATTCTGGTAACCTACCCTCATAAATAATATACGGATGGATCTAACATGGAAGATAAAGCAGGCATGGACATATATGGGTCAGGCTATTGACCAGTGAGGCACTGAAAGCGTCACTTTCTATTTACCAGGAAGAGATCCCCGCTACAGAGCTATCAACAACAAAAATATGCTTGGAGCTGAAACATAAGATCAAATGGGCAGATAACGCGTAAGACGTCAAACTATTTGCATTTAAGCTGACCTAGGATTGTCTTATTGCCTTAACACAGCTATCTTTAAGAGTTTAGTAACCATAGTATTTCTTCGGTCTCCCAAAAATCCACCTAGCAGTATAGGTTATGTTTTGGGAGGACACAATCAAATTGGTACACTGGGGAAACAGTAAGAGCTACATGCAAGGAAATTTACTACTGAGCCTTAAGCTCATCACGGTTTTATTCACTTAAATAGATACTTTTGATAGCAGTGAATAAATGAGAGGTGGGTTCTCTATATCGCAGCCCCGTTTCATTATTTTGTTGTTCAAAATCTATAACAATTCGCTGTGAACCAACATGGCTTAATTGCCTTTCTCAGCATATTGCAAAATGCGACTAGCTTAGAACTTACAAATTTCAATTAATGTAATTTCGTTTTTGAATAGAGGAGCTTCATACTTGAACACTTCAGTTTTTCCTTCTTATGAGATAAATTGACTCTTTTGAAGATTATAATAATGATAATAATGGGAATTTCATCCCAGGAGATCGAAACAAATGCTGAATAAGTAAAATAACGGGAAAAATTCTCATTAATTTTCCAAGACGTACGCCTCTAAGTTTACCTCAGGATCGAATAAAATCTGAAGACATAGGTATAAAGGTCATAAAAGTTTTTAAATCATATTCAACTTTTAGGTAAAAACTATATTTAAAATTTGTTAAAATATCCCAAAATATTTCGCTGAATTCGACGTGGTACAAGAATGAAGTTTGAAAAAGTAGCCTGACAATACTTTTATAACTCAAACACTAGGTCGAAATTAAGTCGAAAATTAAGTCAGAATATACCAAAATGATAGACCTGTAAAGTACTTAACTACATTGGTACTTAATTGCTAGTGCCATTACCAAGATCTGGTTTAGAATTGTTTTTTAAGTACAAGTCCAGGTAATGGTACTGGTACTCATAAGTCCCATATATAAGCTTAAATACCCTATAAGTACCAAAGTATGCACTTACAACAAATATCACGATAACTCGACGTAATTCAGCTCTTGTAAATTATTTAAATACGCCTTCTAATAATAGTAGGTTTCGGTTTAGTAACAGGGAAGTATCGATCATATTTTTTCCCAAAAAATTAAGTTACAGTCGTCGTGCAGTGATTTTTATTTTTGAGTTCTTCAATAAATTGAATTAGTTAATCTGTTTTATTTTCTGTTAAATTATTCACTCCCTCTCTGATTGATATGTTCACATCCATTGTGGCGTTTACCTCAACGTCTTGGTCCTTCTTCACCACTTGTGCTTCTTTTTCCATCATCTGCTCATCTTCATTATCCGCGAAAGTACCTCAAGAAATCTTATTGCCTTCAGTAAAATAGAAAGACAATTCGCGCAATATATGAGTGACAATAGTATATAAATTGATATGCTGACATTCTTTGTTGAGCAGATTGGCAATCAAGTGCAACACCCGCACCATGGAGCATACTCCAAGACAGTCGGACTCAAAGACATCTTCCAAAATTAGACATTAATATAGCAAAAGCTTATACGATTCTGTTTCATTTCCTACCTTTTTGCAACATATTTTATGATATTTCGTAAATGAAAGCCTAGCCTCATTTAGCTGGCTAAGATTTTTCAAAATTTCTGATTTGAGTTTTCGAAACCTTTTGAACCTCTATGATAAGAAGGCGTACGTCAATAATAAACGTATGTAATTGGCGGAATGACGGTATCACTTAGCTAGGTACTTATAAGTTGCTTAAAAGCTGATATATGGGACTTATAAGTACCAGTACCTGGGTTGTACTTAAAAAAATTTAAGTACCAGTACTGGGACTCGTACATACATAACATCTCTCTTAAAAGTAAAAAAAAAAAAAAAAAATTAGACGTTACATTACCAAGGAAATTACTTAAAGATAAAAAGATTTTATGTAAATCAAAATTTGGATATTATACCATGCCCTTTTAGCCAAATCAATTTTAAAGGATAAGAATTATGTCCATATTTAGTAATTTTGAATCTAATCCATCTTCATAGTTGGAAAGAGAAGTCCATAATCTCTGTTAATCTTTGCTACGGGTTCGGTTGAGAGGCACACATAAAAGGCGAACAAAAAATTTCCATCTTTACAATTTGAAACCACTGTTCCACTTCACTGGAAAAATGTTCTCCAAAAGATTCAGAAAAGGGTTATAGAGGCATAGAGATAGTCCGCCTTATTTTTGTTTCCATTTCAAATATCTTTTACATATTTCGGAATTTTAGATGATATTCAATTCGTGACAGGTTATAATAATATTTCTCATTCAAGTTGGCTTATTGAATTATCCTTCCATTCCTAAACACAAGCTGGGAGATTCATTTAATGGAAACTATTTGTAAGAGCTTCCTTTGACACTTTAAAACGATTTCCACTGGTACACATTTTCATGCAAATCTAATCAATATAAAACTGCACTGCACCCCAATAGTAGCTACAAATGAAATAGATAGTTTTACAAAATAGTACAATCAATTTGTTCATTTTTATTGGTAGATACCATTATCAATTTTCGAAAGTGCCAATAATTTTGATAACATTCCTAACTAGAACTGGTAGAATATCACGAAAAACTCCATATTGAATCGATATATGGAGCGGAACTATAAATCGAATCGATTCGGTAAAGGGGAGGGAGTGGCTGGATAGTCAGATGATTTTATGACACTGAGACTGTATAACATAATTAGTGGACTTTGTGTATTTTGCTTGGAAAGAATCTCTGAGAGTATTTTTAGACGATATATGGTCCGTGCCACATTAATTAACCTTGGAAAATATTTGCGAAATTTTTGAAATGCTTGAAATTAACGACGCATAATTAATGATTCAGTTGCACATAAAACACATTCAATATCCCAATCTACATTATTCCACAAGCTTGAAACCACAACTATTTCCAAAATGTTGATTTAACAAAATCCTGTTACTTACCTAATTGAAAGCTAATGCGGATTGCTGCATCGGCTATAATTGCAAATTTATTAGCATATTAACGACCCAATGCTCATCTAATGTTGATTTTGATTTATGTAACGTTTGATGGTGAGGGGACAGTTAATTACAGCTGCTGTAATAATATTTAGTCAGCGAGTTAAATAATTCGTCGCTGTGCGATAATGACAAAGATAATTTCAGAAATTTCTGACAAAATAATGATTAATTGGGAAGTTTTATCAAAATAAATTATTCAAACCATCATTTGAGGTGTGTACTATAGTTAATGCAATTCATGTAAATAATTATTAAGGATTGATTGTATGAAACTAAAAGAAACTAAGGAGGAGATTTTTAATGCTTCCAAATAAAAAAATTCTTTAATACCGACGTGGTAATTGAAATGGAAATCCGTCAAAAAATCAAGTAAAATGAAGAAACTGTTACCAAATTTCGATGATTTTTGTATCAAGCCAAGAATGTTTTATTCTGGAGGAGGACACTATATCTACTTAGATCAATTCTAGTTGTGGTGTCCATGGTCTACCTACTCGTCTATACCCTTAATCACAACCTTCATATCGGATCACAATTGAATTTACCTAGAAACTGTGTTGAAAGCTGCAAAACTGATAGCTATTACTAAAATAGATGCTGAAACCAGGAATGCTCAAAGTAACACCGAAAATTTATCTGGAGTCATATGAAAATCGCGGTGATGCATATGTCCTGTTTTGTTTTCTGAATGCGTCAATTAGCTCGCCGTCAAATGCAATACTTTCCGGCAAGTACATAGCACTGATCAGTTTCGGTCGTTTAAAAATGTGGAGCTTCGAATTAACGCAACTAAAAAGTCACTATCATGAGGATAATAATACACTTAGTAACTTATGAATGTATTTCAGAATTTTAAAAGGACTCTCAAGTCTCCACATATATTTTCCTGATGGAATATCTGGCCAATTTATTAATCGGACAAAGATGAACAGGAAAATATTCAGTGTCAAGTTAAGCGATCTGGAAATTTAGTTATGTTCTAACAGATTACGATGCAAAATTGAAACTGATAACGGGACTGACGTGAAAAGGATTTTGTAAGAACATTTAAAAGTTATATGCAGGATACCTTTTCAGAATACCACTCACACTGACTTCGTCTTGATGAAATAACGAATGAGAGATGCCTCGAATACCTCGATTGTTGCTGTGGAATTTTTTCTTCGGATCCATTTCTCTAACTTTAGTATAATAAGGATCTAGATAAAATCTACCGTGTCGCGGACAGAGGAAAATTACAAATTTTTCTATTGAAATAAAAGTCATCCTGGTTTTTTGTTTTTTATTCTTATCAGAACAATTTGTCTCATTTAAACCCTTTAAATCCTTCGGTATGGGTGCTATTTGCTGATTTGCTGCAGAAATCGATTAACAAATTACACTGACTTAGATTACCCACATACCGATTGGGCCACATTCCTGAAGTAATTGCAAACTTTGGATAAAATTAGAAAAGGAGGTTACCATCCTTACTCTTAGTGGTGCTTCGATCTTCTTGAACAGCTAAGCGAAGTTTTCTATGATGTAAAATGTCATTAATACTATGATCATACATACTACTACAAATATTGTGATAACACACACTTATGCTAGGGCAGAACTGAATATAAATTATTTATATTATGTATATGCTATCACTATACTTACAATTCGACAGAGGGAAAGAGCTCACTACGTTTAATTGAATTTTATTGAGCAGTTTATCCTGGTGAATACTCAGGACTCGAAAACTAAAGTACTTGCATCATCTACAACCTGAACTCATCTGGACGAGTTATGTACTTCACAACTTTAAGAGCTTCCAGATGAAAGAAGTTCTCCATTTTTAAGTCATGGCTCAACAAAGTTAATATTTCAGAATTTTACATCAGTTTTTTTATTTAACCACGATTTTTATCAAAAACCACGTTATCAATACCAATTTTTCATATTGGATTTTGGAAGCCCAAAAGCTGAGGTTTAAAATTACTTATCACACTTTGAACCCAAAATGTAACCATTTCTACGTGTTTTGCATTTTCTCTTAATCATATCCAGCCAAAAGGGTCAATAAGTACCAGGAGTAGGGGTAGTTATCTTTTCGGACTGACCTTTTGAGGCCATTTGCTCCGTTCAGGTATTTCGGGATAAAACAATTTTTTTGGTTTCCAAATTTAGCCTTCAGAACTAGGTTTCCCTCGATACTAGCAAACTCCGGAGCATAATATATCTTAATACATTTTTTTAAATACAAACAGACAGACACCACTAGCACGCGCTCACAGTTATGAACTTAATTTCATGAATCCAAAAAAGTTATATTCAAACTTATGCCTACTGTCATTCGTAACATTAGTTTTATACAGAAAAATTATCTCAAATTTATTAATGTAAGAGAAAAAATTAATAAATAAAAATTAATTAATTTAATTAATTAAGTTAAAAAAAATAACTTTTGACAGCCCTTTTATCGCTTACCACCAATATTTACATACCTAAAATAACTCTTCAAAAGTCTCGTTAGGATTCCACTCCCCACAGAGTTTTTTGTTTGTCTTGACCTATCCATTTCCTCCGTATGTAACACCCTTTGTCCGGAACAGGCTGGATACTCTTCCTATCTGTCGATGAACTGAAGAACTTACTTTACCTAGAGCTCATGCATTATATTAAGAGGACAAGAAGGTTTTGGTGAGAGGGTTTCTAGAACATAAGCACAATGGGCCGCCCTGACTTCCGTGCTTGGGACTCTCATCCCCTACCTATTTATTATAAAATATAATATAAAATATCCAAGACTGGATGCCATGTATTCCTGTCGATATTCTAAAACAGCCAAGTTACTGACAACTTCAAGTTCATTAGGATGGAAAATGAAATTCTTACCGATATGAGGAGAGCAAAAAAGCTGTTTTCTCTTTAAAACTCACGCCCAGTAGACTGTATTTTTCTAGGCTACTAGTTAATATCTGGCTCGAAAGACAAAATGCTAAAGTACACAAATCTATACCAGAAGCTGTGCTTCAATTTGAATTATTCCTATTGGACAGTTAGTCCAAGTTACAATTTATGTAGTGAAGGCGAAGTATCCAACTCTACAGAGATTCTGTGTGAATTTTTGGATAGCTTCAGGTATGGCCCTATATATAGGGTGGATTTGAGGGGTTTAATTTTTACCCAAAATTCTTTATATGTCATTTTATATCTTTTCTCCGTAGGCCCTTTAAGGTAAAGAGTTTTGCTATGAAAATTCATAGCGAAATAAGTCAATCTGAAATTGACTCAGATTGCTGCTAAGTTTGCAGCTCGAGAATTGAATGGAAAAGAACTCTTTATACAAACGAAAGATCTTTGAAAAAACAAATTTCATTGCAAAAAGAGGGCGTTTCATATAAGCAGGAACCGTATAATCGTCAGTACGGCTTGGTTCCTGCCTGCCGTATACGCCAAAGCAAACAGCTAAGCTGACCTCATACATATATAGACTTAAAATAAATTTTAAGTGTGAATTATAAGAGGCGAAATAGGTAGTATTTACTTGAATGCCTAGCCAGACTTAGCCCTATGCGGGACTAGCATTTCATAAAGAGTTTTCCTATGAAAATTCATAGCGATATAAGTTAATTTGAAATTGACTGAGTTTGCTGCTAAGTCTGCAGATATAGAATTGAATGGAAAAAAACTCTTTATGCAAACGAAAAATCTTTGAAAAAAGAAATTTCATTGCCGTATACGGCAGGTAGGAACCAAGCCGTACTGACGATTATACGGTTCCTGCTTATATGAAACGCCCTCTTTTTGCAATGAAATTTCTTTTTTCTAAGATTTTTCGTTTCCATAAAGAGTTTTTTTTTCATTCCTTTAAGGTAAGGCAATTTTAGGAAAAACGTGTTCAAAATATAGAAAGAAAATAAGCAGGCCATAATGTACATATGTATATCATCGTCAATAGATGGTAGCTTACTTTGATACACCGTAGCTTAATCGAAGTAGTAATTTTAAGTTTGTTCATATTTTAAAGGGAATATTTAATGTCTAATTATTTTCGTCTTGAAACAACAACTTTTGATGGTTGTAACTAATTATAAGATTGTAACTAATATTTTTCATGAGCGCCCCATGATTATCTTAAATAGCTTAACAAATTGTTTTTTATCTTTTAGGGAATTTTAGATTATTACATAGTTATATCTAAAATGCCCTAAACAATATTTTTTTTTAATAATTTTTTTAAATTGATTTTTTGCCCCGCCAAGAAAATTCTCTACATGAAACACCCCCTTGAGCAATTGTTTTTCATTGAAACAAGCCGTCCACCGCCCTGCTTGAATTTGTTCTGATAAATAACATAATGTGAAATAAATAATTCGTGGCTGATGTACAAATGAAGCCTTAGCAAGAAGTATATCATAAGAAAATTTTTATTTCTTTTCATATGATTTTGTTCTGTTTGGCAGTGCATTTACCATGATTTTATAAACGACAAATATACAGAATCGTATCTAGCGGGGTAGCGGCAGTTCTCCTTAGATCACATTATTAAAATGTGACTATGGGAGCCGCCTTTATTTATACAATACATTTTTTCCTTCAAATTTTCTTGAAAATTTTTCATCAGAGCTTTTATAATGTATTAGTGGCCAGGCCAACAACATCCCAATAAAATTAGATTAATTCGGTTCTATGGGCCGTTTACCATTTTTATGAGCATAGATAATTTTTCTTAGGAACTTTTACAAAAATGTTTCCTGATAATTTGTATGCCCTGCTAAATATGGTCGAAAATATTTTCGTAAACAAAAAATTAGATAGAAATTGGGGATAGAACCTCTTAAAAAGCTGAAGATTTATTTTCAATGGGGGAAGTGGGATTCATCTCGTTATTCAAAGGAAATATTTCTGAAGGTCTTTGATTATTTTTATCAATACTGCGCGAACGATCGATACAAGCCGAAGTCTCTTTGCGCGTTGAATTTAATAAACTTTTCAGAAGAGTTTGTAAAAGCGTGTAGCTAGAAAATAATACAGCGTACTAGATTTTTGTATTGAGAATAGGAGGTAAGATACTTACTTTAGTAATTTTTCAAAAATATATTTGTATAATATTTACTGAACTAGTTTCCAAATAAAAGAGCCCACTTTGAAGGTTATAGAGACAATTTATTCTTAACGTTCTATTTAGTTATTTTTTTTTTTACATTTTTTCAGAAATTAACAATGAAGAAATCAAAACAGTCGTCAATAATCGCATATACAGTGAAAAATCCGAAAAAGGCTGAAAAGTACACGGAGAAGAAGACTGAAGTAGTAAATCCTGAAGGTAGCCAAGAGAATATTTCAGCTGATTTAAGTATAAGGGAAGCAGGCAAAAGCGGTGCAACTATTACTCAAGCTAGTGAAAGACTCGAAGATGTTAATAGATACGACATAGGCTTATATGTAAATAAAACACCTTCTGACGACTCAGTAAAAGAGAAAGCTTTAAACCAACCTTGGCTACTACCGACAGATTTGAAGTTTGCTATGGCCTATGGAAGAAATTTCTCATTTTAACACCACTGGCTAAAGATTTATCCTTGGCTAGTACATTCAAAATATCTAAATGGAGCATTACGCAAAATTTGCGTTTTATTCAGCCGTGCAGTTGGAGGAAGAGGAAATCAAAATTTAGGAGCTTTGGTCACAAAGGAATACACGAATTGGAAACATGTTAAAGAATATTTTCAGAAACACGGAAGAAATAAATATCATACTGATGATAATATTTTAGTTGAAAACTTTCTTCAAATCAATTCAGGAAAACAGGCTGATGTTTTTTCTGAACTGAGCTCCGAGAGACAACGAATTATTCACGAGAACCGTGAAAAATTAGTCATTGAAACCATCATCTTTTGTGGACGGCGAGGCACTGATGACTTCGCTGCTATTGAATTCGAAGATCCAAAGAATAATGATGGAAATTACAGGGCACTTCTTCCTTTTCAAGCTAAAAGTGGAGACGAAATACTTAAGAAACATTTAACGGAATCCGTAGGTACCAGAGCCATATTTACATCTCCAATAATACAGAATGACATCATATTCCAATGTGGTGAAATTATCCAAACAGATATTGTTTCGAAAATAAACACAGCAGAATGTTTATCCGTACAAGCTGACGAGACGCAAGATATATGAAGGAAAGAGAAATCTCCATGATACAAAACAGCATGGGAACTGTAAAATCGGTTATAAACTTTTTCCGTCAGCCTTCACAAAGAGATACAGCCTTCAAAAATGCTGTAAAAGAAAGCCAGAATGCGACTCATCGCCACCACCATATTCTTGGATTTTGTGAGACCAGATGGACTGAAAAGCATCAGTCAATAGGACGGTTTGTTGAAATGTTGTCGCCAATACCACAAACCTTACAAACTTTGCAGACCTTCTACATCAAAGAACATCATAGCAAGCCTTTCAGTTTTTACATTGTGCAAAATCGGGACAGTTCATAATATCATTACTAGTACTGAATAAATTATTCGCTTATACTGCCACACTATGTCAGGCTCTTCAGAAGGGGTGAATTCTGATCTTGTTTAGTACTGCTAGCATGTTCAGACTATAATTCAGACATTTCAAGAAATGAGAGAGAATCCTGAACACTTAAACGAAATTTATAATTTAGCACTGAAACTCATTAGTGACTTTGGAGGTTAAATAAAGAAGCCGAGGACAACCAGTCATCAAAAAGGACGCAACAATACACCTGCTGAAAGCAACAAAGAATACTATAAAAGAAATCTTTTTCTTCCATTCTTGAACCACTTCAGAACAGAATTGAACTCTCGATTCTCTGATCAACAATATGCGTATCGCAAAATTGAAACTTGTTCTTCCAAGAAAATGTGAGAGTGCTACATCTCAATTAATGGAGGAGTGTTTTAAAATGTGTGACCGATTAGTTGGACATTTTAAAAGTTTTGAAGCAGAACTGCAAATGTGGGAAAATAAATGGCGAACAGTTTCTAATGTGGAGAGGCCAGGGACTGCATTAGAAGCAATAGAGAATTTCAATCAACTGTTCTATCCAAATATTCCCAAATTATTGGTAATCCTAGCCACTCTGCCAGTTTCAACTGCAAAACAGCTGAGAAAATGTTTTCCACATTGAAAAGGTTGAAATCATCGTTCGGCAATTGCACAGGAGATACGCACGGCTGACAGGACTCTCTCTGCTATGTGTTCATCGAAATGTCAAAATTGAAACGAATGAAGTTCTTTCCCATTTCATAGCACGAATAAAAAGACTAAATTTAATTTTGAAATTTTTTCTTCTTTTATAAAAAGTGATCCTTTATATTATTTTTTTTTCTTTCAATATAAATATTGTAATAAAAATAGGGTTAAGCAGCATGTTTGCAAACATAAATTTTTTAATTTTCTTAAACCTCACCCTACAGACCCACGGAGCATTAATTGAGAATTAGCGTGAACTCATCACAAATTATATGCTTATTACTAATTAATTATTACTATATAATTATTAATTATTAATTATTATTATTATTATTATTAATTATTAATTATTACTATATAAAATTCTTATTATTGAGATCAGGGTAATTCTCAATTATTCTTTCAGCCCTAGAGGGTATTAGCCTACTAGGCTAAACCCCTCCCATTCATAATCACGGCCTTGGCTTCAGTTCTCGTAATATTGGCATATTTGCTCGATATTTCTTTCAATAATTAATTATTTAACAACCCCATACATATTTCCATCCATTTATGTATTTTATAGCTGAATTAATATACTTTATGAAATGAAAATACTTATCTAGCAAGAAATTTAGGTTATTATTCAGCGTATACAAATTTTGTAGGATGCATTACTTTATATATGTGGCGGCACTTTTGTTCCGAACTGTACATTCGTTAGATTGCAACAAAATTCTGTAATCACTGTAAATAAATTCCAGTTAAAGTATACTTTGAGATATCTTGCTGATGACACCAGTAACATTAGCTACATAGGCGCTTAAATTTTGTAAACACGAAAAAATCAAAAATGTAAATAGTTTCATGTCAACCCAAAACTAGAAAAAAGTAAAGTAGTAACTGATACAACAAATCAATAGAAAGAAAGACAAGACAACCTTAATCATACACCAGCGACATCCCCCCCATGCCCTTTTATATGAACTAAACAAAGTTTTCAATTACAGAGATTTCCTTATCGAACGTGCCCTTACGGGATGACTGCTGCAAGTGCATATGAAGTAAGCGCATCCAGACGACAGCACCCTGAGAGTACAGGTACTCATACGACTCCCTCGAGTGGATTTGCCACTCAGCTGAACTTGTGCTAGCTATCAGGTCGACATAGGGTCAGCTTGATCGTTCTGCAACTTTAGCGCTAAGCTTTAGTAATTAGACGCCATTCTCACACGCCACCTATATATTAGTGGTAACAATAACAATCAACAGTTCTTCCATTGAAAGCAATTCAAGTACCACAGACCGTCGACAATATGTCAAGTACTATAGTCTTAGTCTGGATAATTTCAGCTTCATCTGTCTTAATTAGAGTAATGGTGACGATTCCGTTACCAGTCTGTCATGCAACATAAATTTAGTCTGCATACTATATAAAGCCTCAGTGCCAATCATATGCAAACATTTTCGAACTCTAGCCACAGCCAGCACAGGTTTACACTAGTTCCTGGAACGCATTCACCGTGTTCCGAAGAACACGTAGCAACTGATGGCAACCTTGACTATACAATACAGCTAAATCATCAACCTACAGTTGAAGGTATTATTTAAACTAGTACTACCCGAGCAAATAATTGCTCAAAGCTAAAGTAACACTGCACGTGCCGCTGCTCACAGAAAGGTTAAGGAAAACTAACACGTTGGACTATGGCGTAGGATTGCATGCCTATCCGTTCTTACTATTACTATTATCGATACTGCTTTGAAAAAAATAAAATAAAAAAAACCAAAGTCTTATTCTTGCTTTACAGCACCCGCAATACCCGCGTCTTACACAATAGTCAGTAAACTTTTCGCTCATATTAAATCTTTTAACTATTGTGAACTTGTACAAGGTGACCTCCACAAATTTTACGACTGGTGCAAAAGCAATAATTTGGTACTCAATATCGACAAATTTGAGGTTATGACTTTCCACAGAAATCTGAAACCAATCACTTATGATTATGAATTCTCGAATTCCTCGATTCGCCGTTTTAGTTCTGTTTGTGACTTGGGTGACAAATGTGACCCAAAGATTGAATTTCGTCTCCCATACAAACTTCATGGTATCAAAGAGTGGTTCTATGCTGGGCTTTATAAAACGTTGGTCTCGAAAGTTCTCGAATCCCACCATTACATTGCATTTGTACACTTGCTTTGTGAGACCCCTTCTTGAATACGCTAGCCAGGTCTGGTCTCCATTTTTGGGTATACACATCGACCGTATCGAGTCTGTTCAGCGGAACTTCTTACGATTTGCTCTCAGGCACCTACCCTGGAATAATTCATTAATTCTTCCACCCTATAAGGAACGTTTGAAGCTTTTAAATATGCACTCGCTCGAGAAACGTCGTATGGTTGCCGATATAACGCTTGTGCATCAACTCTTAAACGAGAATATTGATTCTCCATTTTTACTTAACAAAATCTCTTTCCGTGATAGTAGGCACAATTTAAGAAGGCTACCTTTGTTGCATGTTAACTCCTCAAGGTCTAACTTTAGCAAGTATGAACCTGTTAATCGCATGTGTATTACTGTTATTAATACGGCTGAGCATTTTGTTCTCGACGTTTCTAAGCATGTTTTAAAAAAACGTCTATATAATATTTAATCTATTTTGTTTAATGTTTTCTGCATGTAATTTCATCTGGTGTTTGGTTTATGTTTAGTGTAACATACTAATACTAACACCGACTAAATGATGAAACGCATGTATTGTTGACCGTTTATTTATTAAACGTGTCCATGCAGCGAGCTTGTGTTAAGCTGGTTCTGATAGTCATAGTCATATTAATGTCCATTAGAAATCATATTTTAACATGAGCTGTGGGAAATTGGAGCGGGAGTATTTCCTTGTTTTTACATGCCACAAGCCGTCAATTTTTTCTCCTTTAAAAAATAATAATAAAATTTACAGGATTCACATCTCTGCAGTAAAGTAGGTATTAATTAAAGCTACTAAAAGGGAGAGAGTGCTCGTTACAGGGGACAGTGCTCGTTACTAGACACTTTACCCTACATCCCAAAAACTGCATAAATTAATTAGATAAAAATTATTTGAAAAAAAAATGCAACCTATAAACATATGCAAAATTTTACTTTCAAGGTTAACCGATGTAGAGGAAATCCACTTCATGTTATTTAAATTTGTAGTAATAAACATTGCTGGAAATAGCATTTGACAGTGAACTGCTTGGACGATAATTAATGGTCCAGACATTTCACCTTTGTCAATTGATATAGAAAAAAAATTGTTCTCACTTCTATTATAAAATTACAACTGGGAAAATTAAAGACAAACAAAAACCCAAAGTAATGTAGAACAAACCGATTCACAATGAACCGGAAACAATCCCCAACGAAGACCCTGAATGACTTTTAATTATCGCCTCGCCTGTCGATAGTTGAATGCTAGTTTGTAATTGCAGTGTGGACAGAAATTTAGTTTCTCCACTACCGAAAACATAAAAAAACAAACAAAAAAGTTGAAATAGCACTTCTATATAAAAAAAAAAAAAAAAAAAATCTACCGGGAATAGCGAACCAGAGAAAAACCTGGATAGGAAGAGAGCGGAAAGTTATATTACGACTTCAAATTACAAAATCTCTACAGCGACTGACTGTGTGAGAGTTGAACTTTCTTCAACTTTATTTCCGTCATGTAATTACACAAGTTCTGCATGTAGCCCAACCAACTTAAAGTGTTCATCTTACTTTGGAAAAATAAGAAACAGGTAATTCAGAGATGTATATCAAATGTTGGACTACTTGTATACATATAAGTAGTTCTTATGTATATATTATTTACGAAAAAAAAAGTAGAAAAATTAGTTTCCCTTCATATAATCGTCAGGCTCTTTCCTGCTTGTTAATTATGCTGTGCACCCCAGAAAGGCCTGCTTTACCTTGCGAAAACACACATAGGAAATGTAATTAACAATTTCCATATTCGTATGAGGAATAAAGAGAAATATGGGGGCTGTACCTTAATTAAATGACACTTCCTCCCTTTTGCAGCTACCACCCATTATGAAGAGGACTTTCAGTTTGGCCTTAACTTTTTAATGGATTTTTCTTACATCTTAGGAGTAGAAATTTTCTCGGGGACTTTTAAATTTTTAGGAATTTTTTTTCTATCCACATAAAATAGAAAATCTCATAACATTTAAGAGTTATTACCTACTCACTTTGAGAAATGCACTTAACATTTCATTGATTTATTTGTCCCAGTTAGTTGTAAATTTAGAAAGTTCGACTTACGTAGATAGGAAGACATCAACAGGATAGATGGCACAAAAACTAGATGTCGTATGCAATACCAAGACCAAGAGCAGAGTATACAAATTTTTAATGGCTGCTGGTAAATCACCAAATGGGCCACAGTATTTGAAATGATGGATACGTCGAATGATTTATATTTTCTCTTAAATCTTAACAAGGCAGAAAAGTTAGTACAATTTCGCGACAAATATCTGCGTATTATCATGCTCAAAACTGCGAATAGTTAGAGAAAAAGCATAAACTTAGGTAATGATGTGCCAAAAATAAAGATATCGGGGTTTTCTAGAAAACTATACAGTTCATAAAATTTTCAGAGTTTGGTACATAATAACGTAATAATGATACGGCAAGTAGATAAATTTGCATTTGATTATGGAAGATCTTGATATGGAAGAGGAAATGACTGAAACAAAACCAGTAAAAAAGTTTTAATTACTAAAATATTTTTATTAGAAAGTTTCTCTTTTCATAGATGAAGAACTACCAAAATTATGACATGATTGCAAAGAAAGTTCAGTTTATAACAAACATAAAACCCTTTTCTGTTTATTTTGAAAAGCTCAAATTGTTTAGTACAATGATAAAGGAAATAAAAAAAAAATTCTTGTTTTTATATATTTTGCATACAATTCGGTGTTTTAATTCATTTCATCACCGTCAGATGGAATAATGTGCTTTATATGATAAATGGTGTGCACAATGCACACGAATACCACATCATCATATAGCTTTGTATGTCTACATATAGATGTTTATTTGTTAGAAACTTTTATTTAATAAATATTTCCAGGATATAAAAATATATCAAAAGCAAATAAAAAATTGTATCCGGTCATTGAAAATTCTTTTATTAAAAGTTTTAAGGCTGAAAATAACAATCCAGTGACAAGTAGCGTCATCGCCTTTCTAAGGCGTCAATGATTTTGGGCAGATAATGGATTAATAATCAATGGTTCCACTGAGCTTTTGAAAACAGTAATCGTGTACTTCTTTTCGGTGATAACCCCCTTAAGAGCTATTGGCGAAATATTTATCCAGAATTTCAGCGAGACCAATACCACACACAAAACAAATGTGTCCATAGTATGTTCTTGAGAATCCTGTTAAGATATATAAATTGTCCGTGCTAAATCCCGTCCGGTCCAAATTAACAACTTAGGACATCGCTGGGAGTGATGAATGTCTGGGATTAAGATGTTCCTGGTAGATCCCATGCCCTTCCCACAGGATTTCCTGTGGTTGTACTTAGGCACAGTTAACGCATTCAATAATGCGAACTTCGTACCTAGGACGGCTTACGGATCTCCTAGCTTGTTGGCGAATGTACGGGGGAGTATCTGAGGAAAAAGAAAACAGGGCTGGTAAGGTATATGACAGAGGTGTATCCACCTGCCCAAAACATAAATTAAATATTTTTAACTCAGGCAACTTCAATTCCTATGACAAAATAAGTGGTCAGTATTGCCCAATCCGACGGATTAATGATTCCCGCCGCAAGTAAGATTCACTTCCCCATCACGATGCGATTTTTCAATCCACCGGCGGAGCTGCCACAATAAAGTATCAGAATTCGATTTACTTGTTTTGAATAATCAAGGGAAACTTGATTGTTTCACTTAGAACGTTTTCGATAATCACAAACTGGCAAATTGGCAAACTTATTTCTCTCGGCGGATTCAGCAATAGGGACCACTAAAAATTCACCTACATCTAACACAAACTGTGCCAAATCAAGATGAAATTTCAGAAGCGAATAGAATTTTAATATAGCTATACGCATGTAGTAGGCTTAAAAAACGCAGTTCTCATATGGCTTCCGTTCTGTTTTTGTTCTACAAAAACGACACACGGAAACACACCAACCAACAAATTAGTGAGTTCACCAGATAACTACGCGAACCACGAGAATCAAATAACATACCGAAATAAATTCTGGAAAGTGGTGAAGGACTTTCCCATGTTTGTCCTGCACATCCCGTATGTATTTGCTTGTAAAATACTGAGAATGGTCCCATAGAGAGTAGTTGTGGGATATCCCAGGGAATAACTTATGTGAAAGTTCAAATAACTGCTAAAAATAAGGTCCTAAGTTATGGGATCTGTGGGACATGAATGAGATGTTCCTGGGTAATTTTGTGCTGTATGGGACTAAGGTTAATACATTAAATTTGGCTTGTTATTCTTGATTATAACCCACCAGTAAATCTCCAACAAATTTAGCTTGAAGTTATCGGTCTGGGCTGTTCTTTAGCAACCTAAAAAAATTATTTGTCCGAGTCACTGACATGTATATAAATGAACTGCTCGTTGAGCCAAAAATGCATGAATACAAATGGCACCACTTTCATATTGCTATATCTATTTCCGTGAAGGCATGCTTTCCCACCCACTGAACTGATATTGCGGACGAGAAATTGCTTGAAGTTCAGCGGTATTTACAGAACTGTTAACTTGGTAATCAAAACTATCCTGCCAAAATAACCTTCTTCGGCTCATAATTAAAATTTAATAATACAAATAATCCTAAATACTTTCGTGGTAAGTTCGGTAAATCCCACTGACATGCATATAAGTAAAATACCAAATAATTTAAGAATAGCGCCACTTTACTACAGTTGGTAGCACTAACAGTGAGAGCATACTTTCTGAAATCAAAACTGGTGCAACATGAAACAGGAGATCAGTCAGTCCATTTACTTATATGTCAATGATCCGAGTTCTGAGAAATGTCAATTGAAAGCAAAAACAAATAAATTATAAAAACATAAACACTAGAGCCACGCGTCTTATTTCCTGGCAAATGTCAAAAAATTTACAAAATGCTTCTTCTTCTTATGTTTAGTATTTCTCATCTCTAGGTCCTTCACTATCATATTGAAGCTTCTAAAGAACGGCTGGCTAAAATTTAGTTTACCGCAAATCTCGGTATTATCTCAGCTTTATTCGTTGAATATAATAAATTAACCAAATAATTTTCATTATGGAAATTTGCGAATAGATTTGTACCAAAGAATACTCAGGAAAACAGAGACATATGCATATGTGCAGTTGCAATGATTAAATCATTCAACACGAGCATAAAAATTCGCAAATACACTCCAGCAACTTTATATACCTTCCTACGTATGTGTATTGATTGCATAACCTGATAAAGCTATGCAAATGCAAAAGCAAGATTTATTTTTACAAATTTATATTAGCAGTAAAAATAGGTAAATTAATTCAAGCTTAAGATATTACGAAAAATTCAGACACAGGCATGAAATAGGACTGCTGATCCTTTTGAAAATAAAACCCGGAATTTTAGTAAGAAATAAGACAGGTGTGTAAATTGATGAAATTCCAATTTTGTCCCTGATAAATCCTTAGTTCGTATCAATGCAAAAAAGCACAAGCTCAAATTCATCTCATTAGGAAAAGATTAAAGAATCCTCGTTATTTTAACATATGGTTTTGCGGATCATGTACAATAAAATTACGTTTTTTTGGACTTTTAATATGACTATAAGGGTGGGATGCGGGAAACGTAAAAATATTGCTTATTTTACCTAACTACACAGTGCGATATATGTTTACATCGCTTATTTGTTACTTGGGATATGTAGGTAGGTATGTACAGCACCAGCACACCATCACCACACACAATAAATGAGGATGATGATGAGAATATACTGTGCAACCTCGAAATTTTCGAATTATTTATTCTGACTCTGACATTAAAATGGTTTCTGATAGCAAAGCCTGAAGAAGATTGCGTCTCACTGGCAATCCTCCCTCCAATCCTAATGAAAGAATTTATAGATCATCCTGAAATATATATGTATGTTGACAATGTTCTAGAGACTGTAAGCGACGTAATAGTCACAGAGTTGACAGTTCGATTATTTTGTGGAGAAATAGTAGAAGTTAATAGAAGGTAGGTACTAATGATATAGTTTTAGTTTTAGTTAATTTTACTAGATCTTTCATTATTTGCCTACTTTGGGTATTCCTCCCTATAGGTACCAATTTTTAAAGTTATAGTAATTTTTATGTATAAACATTATTTTCGCGCATATTTTTTATAAAATTGATTGCTTCCATATTGTATTCGTGCAGCGAAGCGGGGCACTGGATTACAATACGATTAAAATGTAGGCACAAGTATATAACTGTCAGTGGAGTAGTAAGTCTTCTAGGATTTTCTCATTTGAATTTAAAATGAAATATTACCTACCTACATAAATACCTAGATATTTACTTTTATAATTACACCCTACCTATTAAAATTTTCGATTCAATTTTCAATGGATTCCATCCGATAATATAACCAAAAAAAAAAAACATTGGAAATTTCAATAGCCCATTTGCCACACGATGAGTAAAAAATGCGTTTCAACTTAAATAATTACTGATTTTAATACACCTAGAGCCATCTCCTGACAGAAATGGCAGAACCAAAACCCTCGAGAATACTTCGCACGCTGGCTGTATTCGTGTTTGTGTGTGAACACAATTTATTCCTAAAGCCGACCATTTGTAAAGCCAAAAATTTATATTTTGTTCTTCTTATTTTAAATGCGGTGGTGTGATCTGAACCAATCAAAAATAATACGCCATCTTGAACTTGTTATAAGAAGGGATATAGTTTCAAGATGATATTGCATCTGCATTGTTCAAACACATAGACATTGTCCAAATGAATGATCAGCTCTCACTTTCTGTCCAAAATTATTAATGGCTGACACGAATATTGTTTGTACCGAATCATGCCATGCTGGTCGGACGGAAAATCTTTTAACCCCACCCCCAAACAATCCAAAATCTTTACTATTTATAAACTTTCGTTCAAATTTGCCGTGTTGCCTAGTTTCATCAATCAATTCTACAAACTCCATTATAGAATTTGTATACGTTGATAGAATAGAATGCAATTCTGGGTAATACCTACATACTCTTCACTCATTCACTCATTCTACAATAAAAGCATTTTCGTCAAGTTTGCGTTGTTGCCTATTTTATCACAATTCTGCAATCTCAAGTGCAAAATTTGTAATGGCCAACTTATGCGCCTGGTAGAAAAGAAATCAAACCGGGTCAGGAGAATTAAAATACATATATTAGGCTACAATTTTTTTAACGTTTTTTTTTCTTTTTGTTTTTTCTTGTAAATGCAAATGGCGGAACTTTTGTAATTTTGGGAAACTGATACCTCTCTACATGAAAAAATTATAAAATTCTTGTTAGGTGATATTTGGACAGGTCAGAAATTAACTTCAATTGAAAAAGCAATCTATATTGAATTGCATAGCAAAATTAAACAAACGCAAAACATTTATCGTCTGGCTAACCAAATATAGGTAATTATCGTGTTTCCTTGAGGGATAAAAATGTGTTGTAAGAATACGTAAGTCGATGAAATCATAAATAAAATGGACCAAAAATTCACTCTTTTGGTTTGCTTTCGAGTTTAAACTCTAAGAATAGACATTAAGGATGGCATTGAATTGCAATAAAATCTTATAGAATATGGATGCAATTGTGGTGTCCGAATGACCCGCTCAAATTATTATTAATGGCTAGACATATAAAATTACGATAGAACTTACGCAACTATACTTTCGTTAAAGCACTTTATGCAAAACTGTTTTATACAAGTTTTTAAAGAGACGGAAATTAATATGGTATGAAATTGAAATGGTTAAAAAGAGCAGAGGATCAGGCCACTTTTACCACGCAACCATACTTTCGCTTATAGCAATTTTCTTCAAGATTGATGTCCGCTTCTGATATTTGGCATTTCATTTATTCTTTCTATTATTGGTTAACATGAATTAAGTTCCATCGCTGTTAGACTATAAGGCCTTTGGAAGCTATAGCTTCTCTCACTTTATAATGATAATTTTATATTCTTGAACGTGATCAAAAGCAGGCAACTTTCCACATAATTAATTTAACAAGGAGTCTATATTATCAGCATGTTCTAATTAAAACCAATCTGATCATCTGGCGAATAATCATTGAATACCTCCCAGCTACTAACACGTTCGCGGACGGTATAAAATTCGCACGGAGTGTTAATATGATCACTCTCCAGAAGCTTTATTTCAATGTTTGTTGAGTCAAGTCAGACAATAGAACGACTGCAGTCGGATTCTTGTATGTATGATGAACGTATATTACACTGCCAATTTTACCTATAAGTTTTCCATCATTTTGAATATTGAATACCTGAAAATCTTTTAAGAAGGTGAATACAGTAGATGCTTGGCATACAGGAATTATGGGGAATAAAAGAAGAGGTGACTCTCAAACAAAGCCGGTTTTAGCACTTACTTTTCCGGATCACAACCTCCTACTGTTACATTTCCAAATCTCTGATCAAAACATATTCGTATAAATGATTATGAGCGATAGACGAATCTGAGCGCTTGCGTACAAAATTGTTTCTTGATGGGCCAAATAAGAAGACGTCATGGACTTTCTCTTGGGCCGTTCGGAGTACAACAATATAGAACCATGGTCGGTGTGGTAACTGGCTACAATTCGCTTCACGCTCACCTATCAAAAATGGGAGTCATTGACGAATCCTCCCGAGTAGCCAAATTAACACAATGGCACCGACATTCTTATGTTTGTTGACATATCAAGATATGTAGGTGGTCAAATTATTTGTTGAAATTTACTAGCAACATGGGAAAGAGATACAAAAAAGTTGTAAAAGTGTAATCAGCAATGATTTACGCTGAGTTTGTGTGGGTTACAAAATAACACCTACCACCTATTTCTAACTTCTCTCTAATTTCTTTCTTTTTTTTTTTCTTTTACGTACATATGTATTTCGATATTGAGGATTTATTTCTTTTGGCATGAAAATACGTCATTTCCCTCACCAAATTAATTAATTGCTCCTCAATAATCAAATTACGACAACAACGACGACAAAAGTTGAATTATTCCCAACTTTGATTACGGCGACAAATTCGGTCGGCGCCACTGGGTACAGCAATATGGTACTGCCATTAGGTCAATATTTAATTTGTCGTCGTAAATGTCGTGTCGGCATCATTGTATTTCGGCTTTTCTGCCTACCTGGAAGGAGAGGACAATCGAATATTTCCTGTGGGCTTACCCTGCCTGTACCAGTTACTGGATGGGTACTATTGGCTCTCCTATCTGTAGGATACTTAGGATAGCATACTTCACCTTACACCTGCTGTGCTTCATTATTAAATTTACAGGAAGGTTTTTGTCAGAGATTTTGTTAAACAGGATAACACCACCTTGCTTTGCATTATTTTGTTCCTACTGTCTTCTATAAAAAAAACAAAGTAGATAATAAAGAATGGATCTTTTCTTGACAGATGTAAGAAATAATCACACACAAAAAATATATCCAAGATGATAAATTATTTGTCAGTTGCAATGTAATGAATAAAATACTATATACAGCCGCTGGGCTTGATTAAATCAATAAAGGTAATCTAAATTTAGTATTGCAGGGGTCTATTAAGGACGAAAATTTACAATTTTGGTAATCGATTACACGTCTCTCTTTCTACAGAACAATGATGAGTGCCTAGGGGTTGTAGAGAAGGCGAACAATAATGAAATATTTGACAAAATAGAAATATGCCAATCCTGAAATACAGCAGACATCAATATAGAAGAGGTCGTGGACGAATACGAAATAACTACCACTACCAACACCAGAATAAATCTGAAATGCGTCTGGGTTAGCTTTCAGCAATATAGAAGTACCTACTTCGAAGAATCTACTTGTTTTCCTATGAGAGGAAATAAACGAAGTTGCCATAATTCAAGAGCCATGACTTATTCGTAAAAGATATCCAGGTCGAGTTGTACAATTTTCTCTACAACCATAAAAATCCAAATAAGGGTGTAAGTCTGGAACTTAGAATATAGAGGAAGCTTTAATGATGATCTATTTATTTCCTTTGTATATAAATGGACGGCTTGTTGAACCAAAAATGCATGAAAGCAAATGGCACCACTTGCATGTTCCTGTCTCTTTCTGTGAGAGCATACTTTCCCACTGAACTGTACCGATTGAGCACAAGAAATTAGTTGAGGCTCAGCGGTATTTCCAACCAAAACAGCCTTGTAAAAAACACTTCCTTCGGCTCATAATTAAAATTTAACAATTAAAATAGTCCCAAATATTTTTGTGGTAAATTCGGAAAGTCCCAAATACATATAAGTAAATTCGCAAATAATTTAAATACAGCGACAGTTTACGACATTTGGTAGCATTGACAGTGAGAGCATACTTTCTGAAATCAAAACTGGTGCAACATGAAGCAGGAGATCAGTCAGTCCATTTACATATATGTCAATGATCCGAGTTCTGAGAAATGTCAAATGAAAGAACAAAAAAATTATAAAAACAGAAACACTACAGCCGCGCGTCTTATTTCGTGGCAAATGTCAAAAAATTTACAAAATGCTTCTTCTTCTTATGTTTAGTATTTCTCATCTCTAGGTCTTCATATTTCAGCTGCTAAAGAACGGCTCGCTAATATTTAGTTTAGCGAAAATCTCGGTATTATCTCAGCTTTATTCGTTGAATATAATAAAATCACCAAATAATTTTCATTATGTAAATTTGCGAATAGATTTGTTCCAAAGAATACTCAGGAAAACAGAGCCATATGCATATGCAGTTGCAGTGATGAAATCATTCAACACGAGCATAAAAATTCGCAAATACTCTCCAGTGACTTTATATACCTTCCTACGTATGTGTATTGATTGCATAACGATAAAGCTATGCAAATACAGACATATATATTCCAAAAAATGTATGCGCTTCAATGCATTTATGTTTATCTTTTGCATTTAGTCAGCCGGCTACAGTTACTTCAAAGGAATAAATTTTCAACGTGAATTTCCCTACGCATACTGTGATATGGCATGGCTTGTAATGTAAATATGGGAATCCTAGTTACTGTGAAACATAATTTCCAATTTTCTGCGTATTCCGTGTTCTTGTCATCATCATCATCACTGGTTTAGAACCGCACCCTTTCCTGCTCCTGGCGTTTCTGCATAATTATTTGGCTTGCCTTGCAGTAATGTTAACTTGCATAGTTGTCGTGTTCAGTTTATGACTGAGTGAAGGGTTGAACAGTTAATGGCGATTAGATTCTTGGCCTATAAATTCTGATTATAAACAACATGGATTTTAGTAGAAATTTACTCCGCGGTTCACGTGTAACAACACTTATACCTACATGAAAGGAGTTTATGTTTTTGACTACGGCTGCATACACATTGTATCTATGGATGTAGGTCTGTTAGGCAGGAAAATGCCCCATTAATCACAGGAAACTTGGCTCGTCGCATGATTATTATTCAATTGAGAAACGAGTACGGATGCCATTTATTACTAGATTAATGAGGTTGTTGAACATATTCGCAATTTTAATGCTGTTGAACTGCACTGCCAAAACACTGACACAATTTTGAGAGTAGGGTTAAAAAACTGCATTACTTAAAAGGGTTTGTTTTTATGGCTTGAATCTATCCAGAATTTATAATGAGTCGGAACTGTATGGAATCATTACCTTTCATTAATGATGTTAATTACCGATTTTGTGGGAAACTGAATGTGAGCGATATTGCTTCTGAGCATGTTACGGGAAGGCAATTCAAGCTGAAAAGCTTAGAGTGCAAGTTTTCAATAAGCAGTTTTTGTTGTCTGGTTATAAATATTTGGTAGTACCAGAATGTTCTCAATTTGCCAATTTTTTTATTGTATTAAACTTGCGAAACTTCTCTGTTATATGAAGGAGGGAGATTTCTCGTCTAACACACTGAAATTTATTGAATATAATTTCAATAAATTAACAAAATGCATTTTAAGTGCAAAAAAATTGTTGAACTTTTCGACCCAGCGATCAGGTTATCTCTGATCGCCTACCATAGAAGTTCAATGTTGGAGGTCACACCAACTTCTATGGTAGGCGATCAGAGATAACCATACTGATGAGAACCCTCTGTTCTCTGTTGATGTTTACTCACAACGGGGATGGCATCTATTCGTCATCACCGATTTCATCCGGATTCACAGTATACACTTGACTAGAAATGAAAGTGACGCGAGTGGGAGCTCCTGATGGCCAAGCGAAACCGGCCAATAGTAATTAGTGTTCAGGCAAGGGACCCACAATTGCTGTAACTTCTGAAGCGGGTAACTGTTCTGAGCAGATATCTGACTGTATTGAAGTTAAGTTAGGATCTGTGTGATCGTGAGTGGGTGTCGTCCGGAACTCCTTCGGTAAATGAACTGTGCTGTCTTGTAGCAACAGTCTTCATAGACTCTATGGATTGCTGATCGACCACTTGTTTTATAAGCAGTTAGCTGGATAGTGTGTGGATTTGAAACAGAAGTCCGTGTTCATTGTAATGGTACTGCTCGAGCACTTTGTGCAATAAGTGAGCTGCTAATGACCGTGTTTTGTTCACACCTGAAATAGTTATACTCTTTGCAAGTAACGAACTATCCCTTTGAAGACTTGAAAGGCCAGCTGGAGACTCTGCTGCTTTCAGACCTGAAATATTCTTTTTAGTAGTAACCAGCTGGCTTCCTGAAGACTTGAAAGATCAGCTGGAGACTGTGCTGTCTTCCGACTTGAAACATTGTTCTTAATCGTAGCCAGGTGTCTTGCTGAACACTCGAAAGATCAGCTAGAGGCTGTACTGTCTTCGCACCTGAAATATTCTTCTTCACGAATGCCTAACTGTCTTCCTGCTGAATTGGAAGCCACTAAGAAAAGAATCGCCACAATGTTAATCAGATGGAGGAATACGCCTCTAAAATTTGCGCTGTTCCAATGACAGTCGAACGGGTGTCATTTTCAAGAAGGCTCTGGTTCGTGAATCCAACCAACTGAGGCTGGGCAATCTAGTCAACTTGATGGCCTCAGGGATAGCAACCATAATGCCAGTGCTGTCTCAGGATTCTCTCTGGAGGTAATGTCTGGCGGTTTCACTCATCGGTACTAGATTGACAGTTCGTCAAAAGCGGTCAAACTAAAATTGCTGAATATTCGCTAAGGTCATTTTTATTTAGTCATAAAAGAAAACATCGGCATGTATTGATCTTCATGAGAATTATACTTTTAATATGCGAGTAAGCGTTCTTTAATATTAATATGGAAATAGGCTTACAGGGGAATCAGGAATCTCAAAAAATTGCCATATTGCCCCATACTATGAAAAACCGCGCCAAAATCCCTCGCACAAACTTTTTTTTCCGTCCTCCTGCAATGCGAATTTCTTATAGTGTGCGCATAAACTTACATATCTGTGAGATTACCACGAAAATTGCTAATGATGGACCTGTCTTTTAATTTCTTACTCGTAGGTCTTTAATGAATTGTGTTTCAGTTATAGAAACAGCTCCCAAAGTCAAATATCATTATTGAAATTTACTGAGATGTCTTGAGCGAATTGTTCAGTGGCAATTTGACGTAACTCTGCACAATGAGACAGTGTTAGTGATGTGAGCGCTCGATTGGTTGGACATCTCGGTAGAATGTTTAAGACAAGTAATGATTAGTCACCGTAAGGTATAACGGCTGTCCTGACTGGTTGACTTGCCGTAGAAAGCAAGGACACCGGAGCGTTGTTAAGCGCAAGGCACGTCCAATTAGAAATGATAACCAGACGTTAGTATTTCCCGCAAAAATTTCATTAGAATTAGAAGTATTCGTGACTCGTACTGTCCTGATGACACTACGGTAAGACAAAACTGCCGGTTGTCTATGATTAGGATACATAGGAGTACCAGGGGGGTGATTCTGATGTATTGTCGTACTTGAATGTCAAAATATATGCCTAAATGAAACAAACTTTTCTACTGATTTTTTCGTGTTTTTATTCACTTCAACAAGCTTTTTTTTACGTAGAAAATGATACTTCACATTAAAAATTAAAAATATTATTTCGAATTTAAGCACTTGTAATGCTCTAAGTTGGTGTAGGATATCCATTTACCACATTATAAAATTTTTGTCACAACCTCGGAAGCAGTTGACTAATTTATCGTAATTTTAGGCGTGTATTCTGACATTAATTCATTACGAATTCATTTTAGTTTATTTTGTGGTTATGGAAAAGCATAAACCAAAATGAATATGGTGAATATAAAAGTACGATAAATTTGAAGCTACGACAAAGAGATCAGAATCACCCCCAGGTCTCCAAGGTCTTGAGGGTACTTTATGACTCATGTCGTCCCAATGATAATACGGTGGAGCAATAACGGAAGGTTGTTTATGAGGTCCTCAGGGCACTTCAGAAAGAGTGGTCCTGCAGAATGTCTACTGGTTTGAGTTCCATTTCGTTCGAAGTGATGTTGTTGTGGTGGGTAAACCAAACGATGACTTCAGTCAGGAATGCGTTAGATATCAAACCTAAATGAAGAGCTTAGTGCCTTGTAACTGTTCTCTAGATTTTATTGTGCCAGAAATAGATCGGTTAATTAGTATTCTTGCCGACGTGATATTTAATTTATCTTCTTTATTATCTAACAAGGCTGTTCTAGACTGACATCTATACAATTCATAAATTTTACTATTTTTGTTTTGTTTTTTTTTTTTTTTTTGCTTTCCAGCTTATTACCTAGTTAAGACTCTCTACATACAGGAAGGTATCGCTATCCTAACCCGGTTTATACAGTTTGGAATAAGGCTTTAGAAATGGTTGAACCGACACAGAAGTGTCGCCACAGATCTTATTAGATCTCAAACTAAGAACTATATACATTTTTGTTTTTTATTATTTTCTACAATTTCAGGGCCTATCTAATCCCTTTTGTCGTCAGCAAGATATCTTAAAGTAGTTTAACTGGAGTTTTTTAAAACGATTATAGCTGTTTTTTAAATCCATCGAATGTACAGTTTGGAACGACACAGGCTTACCCCTTGGAAAATGCCAACGACAGAGGAAGTATGTAGATTGCCGATTCAGTAAGTGCCATTTCCGGGAGTTTTCAGAATTTGCCGGTAGATGGCGAAAAGTGACCATGCAAAATTTTTATAGATTTTTTTTTAAATAGGTAAATGACATTTGATCTTTTTGAAATTTTGTATAATCTCTTAAAATACCGTATCCACAAAAAAAATAAAAAAACTTGGATTAATCGAAAAGTCGTAAAACAACATTTCGAAATTAATTTTTCAGACAGATATTTTGACCGCCAAAATTGAATTTTGTAACCTAAGCGGAAGGGGAGGGAAAATATGCTCAAAAATTCAGAAAAAAATAACAAATAAATTAGTAAAAGGAATTTTGGAAATCGGATAATATTTACCCCAGATATGGGGTGATGGTGGGAGGGGGGTTGTAGGTATCAACTTAATCGAGAGGTGATGTAGAATTATGGAGCGCAAAAAAATTCACCAACTGGATATTCGAAATTACCGGTGTACATATATAGAAATTTCACATATTTCGAAATCGATTGATAGAAGGGATAGGAACAGAAGGTGCAAAGGATAAAATGGAGTAAAGTTATTTGAAATAGAAACTGGCCATCCTACGCTTACTTTCTATCTCAGACACAGTCATATGTGAAGTAACTTTCATTCACAAACCTCCTTCATCACCCCATATGGCTCGATTAAATGTGCATATGGATCTATCACTGCCACCCTGACGTCATTTGTTTGAGGCTATTCCGAAAACATTTCTGAACATTTAGGCCGTTTGCACATCGCAAAACGAAAAGGAAAACACTAAACCGAATGACACAAATTTTGTCCTAAACTAACAGAAATTTCACGCAAATACATGTAATAAAATATTGGATATTTATTCTAATTGCAGTTTCAATAAAAAAATATCCATATTTAAAGCTTTAATTCAACACATTCTTATGTTTATTCTTACGAGAAACTAATTTTCGTTCCGAACTGTCAAGTATATTTTCGTTACATACTATGTTCCACACACGAACGAATATTCTTTTCGTTCTTACATAACCTCATTTCCGTTTGTTTACATTTGATACAAACCCAACCCAACTTTTATTTGTTCGTTTTTGATATGTAAGCATAAACGAATTTTCGGTGTGGAACTGTTTATTCGTTCGTTTTCTTTTCGATGTGTAAGCGGCCTTTAAAAAAAAAAAAAAAATTGAATGCAACGAGAGTTGTATTTAGGGACACATAAGTCCATTTAATTTTTCTTTCAGAGACCAGGAAATTTATGAACATCATCGTGATTCTGGTGTTGCTATTACTCTTAAACCTTCTCTGTCAGAAAGAAAGACGAAACTCGAAATTTATTGGTTTTATAATAGAATGTCGGAAGTATTAGTCTGACTATAATTAACATTCTGATAAAACGGATAATCCTAAGCAAAAGTAAACTAAAAGAGGAGTAAATAGGAAAATGTATGGCAATCTATCTATGAGGAAAGCCTAATGAACTTTGGGCCGAACTTTAGATGACTGTTATCGAAAGCGACTTTCAATTTGCAGGACTTTGATTTTTTAAAGAAACATTTTGTGAAATAAAGTGTTCCGATAGAATGGTTTAAATATTTGATCCTTGGGATATTTTTTTTTTGTGATACGGGGACGAATGATTTCAAGCATGGGGGCTAAGGTGAGGCATTTTGCTAGCCTGCTAAGTAGGAAAAGCCGCCATATAGCTATAAAAATCAAAAGGAAACCAGGTAGGACGAGATAGCGAAAGATCGCGTTGAGGTGGGACTTAAAGCCAAGACCTCTGCAAGATGGTAGTCAGCACACTTATCAATTGAGCTAACGAGGCCACATCTGAAGAAAGAACAGAGCAAGAGATGTTTAATAAATATTTATTATGCAAGTTAGGAAGCAGAGATGGAAATCAGACCTGTAAAATTCCAAGTACAAGTAAGACTACAGTACCAGTACCTGGACTTGAAATATTTTAAGTACAAGTCCCGGTACTGGTACTTAAAAACATTTCAAGTACAAAACCCGGTACTCGTACTTTAAAAATTTTCAAGTACAAGTCCAGGTACTGATACTAGTACTTAAATACTTTACAGGTCTGATGGAAGTAATATTTGCACCAAGATGACTGCTGGGCATATAAACGATATTTCTCTGAATATACTGAAAAACTTTTATAATGAATACTGAAATACTCTCTGGCTTCTAGTGACTACAGTAACTTCAGTAATCTGAATAAGGACATACTGGTTAAAGGTTTAATAGCGATAAAGGCATCAAGGTGTCGGTTCATGATCATTTTGAGGAGAAGGATAAAGATTATTTTTTAATTGTTTCAAGGCTTTGGTAATTGAGAAAATGTGAAAAAAAGCTCGAACTAGAGGAAGATTGTAAAAATATATATATATATATTTATATAGACAGTGTCGAACATCTACTTCACCTAGGCTTGTCAGATGTCAGATGTCGCCTGTCTCGGCAGTAGGTAATGCGCGTTGGTTTTGAGTAACGTGTTCGGCATTTTTGGTGTCATTCTCTTTGGAATTTTGTACTTTACGCATTCGTATCTAATTTTTGTAATTCCAATTTTATTTTTCCCTCATATATCATAGTATTTTTATAAAATCGAGAAATTTTCAAACTTCTTTTTAAATTCACAGCCTCGTATTTTGTTGAGTTTTTTACATACACACTTAGAGCCCAGGACTAGTTGTACGCAGCACATACACTCCTCTTCAAACCAACACTTAGTTCACTCGATTCGAGCAATTAGTCTCTGAGTTATGACCATGTTTATGGACACGTGTCGAATCCGGAAAGTAGACAACTGTGGGCTCAATTTCCGCGTGCGCAATTCAGAACGTTGATTCGCAATGAATGTCGAAATGATGCTGGTATAGACTTTCATCCTTCCTCTTTAAAACGAGATCAAAATGGTGACGCTTTGTCTATTTTTAGCCGAGTTATTAAAGTTTGAAATTACTTCGACAAAAACTGTCGCTCATTTGGGTTCGATAGATAGCTATTGAATTTAAAGATGCTTTTACATAAAAAAAAATTAAATCATTTGTCTATTTCTTCTTTAAGTACTTTAAGAACTTTTCCGTCTCCCTAGTAGGCCAAGTGGATATTAATGGAGTCAATTTCAAAACATATTTTTTGGTTGTTGTAAATAGTCAACTTTTGCTGAAACCTACACGTGTGACTTAGTCGCATATCTGACCTTTTAATAGTAAAATGGAATGCTGTATGAGTTAATTAGATCATTTATGCAAAAAGTTTACGACATCTTTCATTTCCACGTCAATCATGATTCGAAATGAATATGTATGTCCACAAACATTCGACAAGAATTCACTTTTTCAAAGAAACTTCGAACGAAAACTTTTTTTGGATTCGATATAATGTTCCTTTTCTATAGATCAATATCGATTCGGTCGATGTATTAGTTCGCCTTAACAAATCTCTTTCGATTTGATAACGAATTGCAAAGTTACCTACGTACATAAATGGATTCGGCACTAGCCTTTTATCAATTTGCACGCTAAGTAGGTACTTCAAAGAATCATTTTAGATACATCCCCCGAACAAAACAGTACGTACGCTAGAATCACGTCCATAGAGTCTATTCAACTTATGAGCGACCTTAACTAAAATAAGACTCTATAATGCATGAGATATAAATGTGTGCCAGTTTAGATTAATATACGAGAAAAATCATTTTAATTAACTTTAAGGAAATGTTTATTGAAGGATTCACTGGAATATCGTTTACAGAACGAAAATCCCGAAGCAATTGTGCATCTGGCAATTTTATGAATGTAATAACTTTGGTACCTACCGAATAACCAACTCTGCAAAATCTCTTAAGACCACCATCCATCAAAAACTTTAAACCAAAAGAGAATCCCACTACGTCCATATCTATGTATATCAACCACCTACAAATGTCACATTTTCTATCACATCCCGAAATGGTCACACAAGCCAATCAATAGATGAATAACTCATTATCAAAGCCACAAAACTTAACCGCCTGAGGATATTCTCTCTCTCTCTCAGAAGGTCGAAGGATTATGAACCTTCTAAGCCTGTAGGAAAATCCCAGCCATTCAATATGTATGTGGGCATGGGTATTATCATTTACGTAAATGCCCACAATCACAGTGTTCATTTCACCACAAAACATACGTTCCAGAACAAAAGGACAATAAACGTGAAAGAAGCCCGCTTTACTGTTGTGTGCTGCGGTCCTGTACAATGCAAGTTGCTGCTATCTTCAACCTACTTTCGGTGTGCGGACATTGATTGTGGCAAATAATTAGGTCGAAAAGTCACAGAGATGTTGTTTTGGTTCCCAATAACTGCGCAAATGCGCCCATAAGCGAATTTCTGACTTCGTAATGGAATCCTAATGATAAGTCGTTCAGGCTTTTAATGGATAAAGGAAGAAATTAGTGGAAATTTTTCGCCATACCCAAGGATGCATTCACTTCGTATCACATGAAAACGTAACAGATTTAAATCAAGGAAAAAAGTTGTCCAAACTTGAATTTCGCAATCATCTTGTACAGAAGTTGAATCTTACCTTGGAAAGTGATATAGGTACTTATGTAAATTGTCCCAAAATCTTACCATACCAATTCCTCTATGTATGGAGTAGTCGAAGGAACTCCTTAGCACTTCGTTTTAGCTGAGGTGCGTGATAAGAACTCTTTTATTATGGAATAGGATAAGCAAATTTGATTTTAATTACTTTGCCATGAATCAGTTCTTAATCTACAGTCGCATGAGTACACAAATTCATGCAAGCAGTTCTGTTTTAGAGGCTGTTTTTTTTTCGAGAAATTCCACTTAAACCGAATCCTTTGCAAGAATTGATTTCAAGAAAGGAGGAAATTTTCACAGAAAATTTAGTTTAACACTTTAACCCTAATTAGTATTCGCATTTAAGCAGAACACTACTTATATTACAGTCGTGGTGTCATTAACAGCGCTATAATGTGTGATTGGCGAGTTGTGTTAGGCGATAGTAAACGGCAGTAGGTAGAAATTCAGCTGATGGAGATTACTGTAATATTCGTGGTTAACTAGCTTTTCTATATATATTGAGGATAATTGTAAATAGTTACATTGAGTAATTACATGTGATAGAAACTATGTGTTTCCACGGTCTTTTAAAAGTTCCAATTACTGCTAATAGCTTGTAGTCGAAACATGATATATTCATCAGAAAAGTACTCTGGTAGAAATTGCTCACAGTTTTACCTTGTCTCTTGCTTCCCAAGGGCAGTTATTATGTCAACCATTATAAATTTGACTGAAAAGCATCAATGTGGTTGCAATTCATTAAGAAACATACAGAAAATTAAGTCCCGATGAACCTCCTGATGAGCATTCATTAAATCTCATCGAATGGCTCATTGAATAGCATGAAACTGTTCCCTATATACGAAATTAGCGATAATAAATATTTATTTCTTGTCATCACCGTATCAGATGATATTTCTACTGGGAGAATTTGAATTGATTTTTATGATTTATCGGCTATTACTAAGCTTTTAATGTCCGTAGATAGATAGATAGTTTTTAAATTTTCACAGAGTGTGTATTTTTATAACAAAAATTAAAAATTAAATAAAACTAAAAATTAAATTAAACGGGGCCCCCATATAAGAAACGTGTTTTTTTAATTTTTTCACTTTACAGAATAATTAGTTTTTTGCAAATGACAAATAAATAAAAAGTACGTAGTGTTAATTTTGTACGATGGTAATGAACCGTTCGTGCCCGAGTCCGTCTTTAACTTGGCCGATTTTTGTTATATGATCTAAGTCTGTACCTTTGCAACCGAGTTACACAATTTTTTTTTTGTTAATTGACAGCCAAGCAACAGTTGGTTGATCGTTTTGTAACGCTTTAGATTTTTTAAATATTTATAACTAATAGAAGTATTATTTTACAATAAATAGGTAAGTCCGGGTGAGATGACCAACGTCAATAAATCTTGCATTTACTTGCACAGCAGCCGAATTTTAGAGCAGTAAGGAAAGACACGCTTACTTTGTTTAAACAAGTGAGTTTTTTTGCCAAAATAGAAATTGTACGCTGCCACAAATTCGTAGTGTTCAATAATTTCCACTGTAGTTTTTCTGAGTTTAAAATAGATAGAATACCAAGATGGTATGCCACCCAGATCCGTTATTTTTATGTCTCAAAAGTTGGCCTATGTCAACATAACAATTTTTATCGAATGTTTGAGAGATCATTTTATTCCTAGAAAGCCTGCGAGCAAGGTGCTATAGATTTTGCACGGGCATGCATCGTGCTCTAGCTCTGTGAAATTACTTGAAATGGCTCGTGATAATGATGTTGTTTTGCTGTGTCTTCTTAGCCATACGACTCACTATCTACAACCACTCGATAGAGCAGTGTACAAATCTTTGAAGTCATATTTCTATAGTGCTTGTCAACAGTGGGTTAATGCTAACGCTGGAAGAAAATTAACCTGAATTCAATTCGGTCAAATGCTCATGCAGAGTTGGGGGAAATCAAACTGAAATTTTCCCGTTTAACCCTGATGCGATCCCAACCATGCGTTTTTAGTTTCGGATGCAATTATGGAAAGCTTACAAACTTCAACACTGAATAACCAGGCTTCTTTCGAAGCTCGACCTTCTACGAGTGCTATAGTAGTTCAAAAATCAAATGTCCCTTCATCACTGATATTAGAATCCGCAAAATTCATAAATAATGTTGGTTGTGGGGAAGTATCAACACACCCAAGTATTTCTAAGGCAGATGTCAATCCAGGAAATCTCCTACAACAGATTTCTCCGATTCCTACACTCCCTGAAAAAATTAAAAGGAGTTCAAAGAATCTTGGAATTGTTTTAACATCATTCGAGAACATAAACAAATTGCGAGAAAGGACCCTTAAAAAAAACAAAATATTAGCCAAAAAGCAAGCCCAAAAGGAAAAGCTACCAGAAAAAATCATGCAAGAAAGCAAGGAAAGTCAGTTCGTCCTCGGAGTCGGAAATTGATGAGGTTCTGGAAAGCGATGACAAAGAAAACGATTTTGATGAGAATGAATGTGTTAGTTGTCTGTAAAGTTATTTTGCGACGCAACGAAAAGAAGATTGGACACGTTGTGCAGTGCACGAATTTTCCTAATATGTGAATAAAAGTTTTTTTTTACCAGATAAAAGTTTTTATTGTATGTTGAAATAAAAATTTAAATATAAACAAAAGGAATTTTCGTAGTTCTACGCAGCCATTTGCCCATAATATATAATTAAAAAATTTGTTCTGGAAAAAAAAAAATCAATGGCCATCGCTCCCATAGTGTCAAAATATGAACTGGCAATCTCACCCTGGCATTACGGGATTGATGGCCAATTTGCAACTATCTATACAGCCTCGTAGGAAATCAAAAAGTTATCAGATATTCAGGGTTGCCATATTTTCGTTCGGTAACCAAGTAGTTTATACAAATTGTAATACAGGTTTGAATTGTTTTGTTTTTCGCGTTCTGTAAATATATTCAATAATTTCCTAAGGTAGCCATCTTACCCGGACTTACCCTAATTATGTTAAGGGAACGAAAAACATTTACAAATTTAACACATTGTGGATATTATCTGAGTAAGTATTGCTTTAAGTTTGCAGGACGTTTGAATTTTTTAGGTTTTTTGTTTTGCAAATTTTCGTATTTAGCAGATATCGGTGATTAAATTTATTCTTATTTTACCACACCCACTATTCCATAAAAACTAACATTAGAATTAACGTTAAATTTGGAATTTAACTGTAGGAAACGCAGAAAGATGACTCATATTTTCTAAAAAAAAAAAATACATTCTAAGTGACAAAATATGTTACCATCTTATAGCTTACGTTAAGAAAAAAAAATGCCGCATGTGAGGCTTCCAAAACTCAAGAAGGACTTTCGAGCAATCTCCTCCATGTAGAATACATGACAGATCCTCATGTGGTGTTTAACCTGGTCGTAATAATGGCCTCGATTTTTTTTCGAAAATGAGACCTATGTAACCGAGTTAGTGTTACCATATGATAATGTTGACCGAACTTTTTATCCTAAAGTAAGTATATGCTTTGAAGTAAGGACTACACCTTTTACCTGCAAGACGGGTCTTCGTATTACACAACCTGTGAAATAATTGCATTACTGCGTGCGAAGTTTCTTGTATGTGAAGGATAAGGTGTATGACAACTAGGGACTTCAGAAAAATATATCAAATTTTTTATTATTGCTATTATTTATAGGCAATAGAAAATGTTTTGAAAAAAAGATGTACGTTTATAAGATAAACCGTGCTGGTAACTTAATAGATATCGTGCTCCACATCCCGATTTGGCTTACCTTGAAAATTCTTTGATCAAAATTGTTCTTATAAAATCCTCGTACAAAATTTCACCTTTGTAAATCAACTCGACAAACAATACCTACTTACTTTGCAGTAGAAATGTGTGATGTTTCTTACCTGAAAAAGAAGTTAGAATAATTTAAGAATACGTTTGTGCTGTTTTGTATTGATTTTGTATGTATATAAAAATATAATTTAAGAGTTTTAAGAAACCTACGATGTTGGAAATATCAAAGATTTTGTTTCAATTGTTTTCTTAAGAAATAATATCGATTGCTTATTAAAGATAAACTCAAGCTACTTATTTTTTTTTTTTTTTTTTTTCTAATAATTAAATCTGTAGCTCGGATTCGATTCCACATGCGACTTATTTGCCAGAAGACTGATATAGTCTATGGTACAAGGATTAACAAGGTAGGTATGGCTGATTCGAGAGTAACTTGTAATATTGTCCCATTATTTGGCAATAGATTTTTACTACCTAATTTGTGTTCTATTGATTTGAATTGTGCGCCTGGCTTAATATTTATTGTTGGTGTAAATTACTTCGGGAAAAGTAATTAAGCCTTAGTGGAAAAACAAAGAAATTTTCAATTAGAAAATTGGTAAGAACGATTGAAACTACAACGCACAAATCTGTAACCAAATGACAATTTTTAATGTTTTTCCCCTAAAGATTACATTCACTTTATCAAAAAGTAATCCACAGTTCTACACTGAAATTTCTTTTTTTTTTAAGGCCAGAGTGACGAAATCCAAGGTGGAGACCAAGGTAGTAGTCCATTGTGCTAACTTGCTGTAAATATAGGTACCCGGAACTTTCACCAAAACCTACCAACACACTTAGTAAAGCACATCAAGTCTAGGTACGTAAGTTTTCAGCTCAGATAGGATATCCAGCCTACTACCGGAAAAGATCGGACAAGCGCACAGAAAGTATTCCGTTGTCTCAGGCTCCCTTTTCAGGAAGGACAGCCACTCAGGCCTATTAACAGCTCCTATCCTTATTAGATGAACGTGAAGTGAGTTGTGGCCAGTGATGATGCCAACCAAAGTTCTGCATTGCTTCTTTCCGAGTCCTAAGATAATGTCAGAGAAATTCCTATTAGGCCCATCAAGAAAAAGAGTTGTACACTAACTAGTACTAAGGTTCACCCATTACTGCTGATGTTTCATGCAAACATCCGCTTTGATGAGAGACCTGATTACCGTGGTGGCAATGCCTACAATGGGTTTCGATTTAGGCAAGGGAGAACTAGAGCCAGACCTGGTTAGAAGGGACACCTTGTTGTGGATACACAGCTTAACCAACAGACATCCTGCAGTCCCCCCGTAACTTATGTTATCATATCATCAAGGTTGCCTAACAATGTCCTTTCCTCTGATTTCCATATAAAAGGCTATCTTCTCGCTGCCATTGCGATAGCGAGGACTTCAAGTTGAAAGATAGTGGTGGTGTGCCTTCGAAGTGAGTACTCCAACCCAATGTCAGGTTTAAGAAAGTAAACGCCAACACCGACTCTCTCATTAGTGAGAGTGCCGTCGGTGAAAACTAATCAGAAGTTCCACATCGGAAAGACCCTTATTTTCAATAAATTTTGCCAATGAATATTCTTGAACATTTTTCTTTAGAATTTTCATGCACCTGTGACCAAAAACAGTGGAAAAGAGTTGAATTGAGCTAATTAAAAAAATAAAATATTCTACCGGACACATAAAAGTGAACCGTATTTTATAGTTAAACAAACCCCAGTTGAACTCTGTGGACGCTAACAATACACTGATCGTGTGCCATCGGTCACACATAGTGTTCAAATCGAACATAGCCTGTGTATTTTCGGTGGTACACATGGTGGTACCCAAGCGTCATAAAGACTTTAAAAATTGACTGGCTATGGAATTACAGTATTTACAGTCGACACTTCCATAAATGCACCAGGGGATACCATGGCGAATATCGTGTAAAATACCCTCCAAAATTTGGAGATTTAATTTAAGAAAATCTTATAGTTCCCTGTATCAATGATTCCTTTTTCCTCCTCTTTCATTATATTTTCCTACTTATGTAGATACATATATTATTGACAGATATTCGTACTAGAAATTAAAGTTACGTATTAAGAGGGATTTATGAAAGATTAATTTTTACTATTCCGCAACTCCCCGTTGAATTAATTCCTGAGGTTGTTCATCATTTAAACCCCCATATAATAATTGGCTTTTGAGATAACAACAATTACCGCAAACATCTAAATCGTCGTATAATAAATTGCAACTATGTCGGCAATATACTTCCACAACAATTTTATGTTTTATGCAAATTTCTGCCCTTGCTCGTATAATTTAAGTAAATAATTTCAATCACGATATCATCATTTATCTGCATAAAATTCTTTCCGTGCATTACAGAAAAATTAGCATAATTATTTGAATCCCGCAAAACAGGGAATATTTCCACTTTTTAATGAAATTGTTAATCGCTCGGATTATAATAATATTTGCGTGCCATCATTGAATTCCATTCCACCATTAAACACTGAGCTGGCAAATGAATTGCGGCCACTAATTTTTTGAGGTTTGGTTTTCAATTATTTTATTATCGAAACAATTGATGGCAAGTCCACCACACTCTAGTATTTATAGAATTTAATTGTATATTTGACTTTTAATAATTTTTAATTAGCATCTAGTTAGTAGAATTGATTCATTTGTGGTTTTCCCGGTCATAGCTATAGAAATTCAGAGAGAATGGAAAAAGTTAGGTTAGATTGAGGCGAATACATACAGTAATAATGGAAATATTGAAAATCGTTCGTTTATGTATTTCACACTATATTCGCTTTTGAGAGGAGGCGGGATTTCTATTAATTAACGCATTTAAAGGGTTGTATAAATGTTTACCTATTCTCCATAATATATATATTATTTTATCCACTGCCAGCTGACCACTGCTATTTTGCATATAGATTGGAATTTTTAGCTCAATAATTTCTGTTGCTTTTGTCAAGGGATTAATTGAAATTGAATACTGTCCGAATCGAGGTAATGTTAAGTGGTTTTGTGTTGTTGTTTATTTTGTTTTACCCAGATATATAACAATATTTATATTTTTAACTACAATAATATTTTCATTTTTGTATTTTATACTAATAAATCCAGTTCCATTCGATCCTTCTAATGAAACGATGGCAAACAATAATCATGCTTCATGAAATAAGGGAAAACTTTTGTTATACAAAGTATTTGTAAAACAAAACAAAAATTTGAATATTTCGACATGAATAAGTTGTTGGGCTATAGCCGTATGGGAAAACTTTATTACAGTATCAAATCTCTGTTTCATATGCATAATAAGACTACACAGATCTCGGATATTACAATTTGAATCATTTCTTGAATGATTTCTCATTTTCTCGTTTTTGTATGCACAAACGTTCAAAATAACAAGTAAAAAAGCTAGAATTGGTCTAAAGTAAGACCAATTCTTATGACACCCTAGATGAATGCTCGTTTGTAATATCGTATGGTCACCCATCTGCGCAAGTTGGATTATTGAAGTGTTTTTTGGATATATCTCTAGAACGGCTCGTCGAACAGCAAAAATGATTATAATCAATTTTATAAGATATTGTATTCTGAAAAACTTTTCAGTACATTAAAATCGTCGAGGACTGATCACAGGATACGTAAAAATCGTAAATTTTTATTTGGCAACACCTAAGGACTATTCTAGAAAGTAATGCACGTTTTTTTAGCTTACTGTAGGTAATGATTTTATGGACCACACTATAATAAAATTAATAGAAACTATTAAATGACTAATTTACTTTCTAAAATAAATGCAGTAACCCGGTTTTCTGTCATATTGTTTGCAATGTTTTCCGAGCGAGAAGAAGTCCACCGTGAAATTTGGCGCATTTGGTTAGAAAATAAACAACAATCGTATTCATGGATAGCTAAAAAGGCTAAAAGTAACTAATGGGTTGTAAAAAGACATTAGTTCGCTTTCGCGAAAGTTAGACAGTAGCAGAAAAAACAAAAAGTGGTAGGCCGAAAGGTGCAAGTGACAAAATTTTAGAAAAAAAGATAGTGCAGTTTATTCAGTTTATTGAGATGTGTGTATTAACACTGACGTAAACATAAACCAGTGCATGAAAAAAGGGTTATTGCCATTTCTCAGATTGCACAAGAAGTCTACAGTATTTTGGCCAGACTTAGCAACTTGTCACTATTCTGGAAAATCTTTGAGCTGGTACCGAGAGAATAGAGTGAATTTTGTGGAAAAGGCAATAAATCCCCCCAACGTTCCTCAACTTCGACCTATTGAGCGCTACTGGGCTTCAGTCAAAAATATCTTGAGAAAACAAGGCAAAAGTGCATCAACGATGCAAAATTCTTCTAGTTTATCGAAACTAGCTAGTAGGAAAGTGAGTGATTTTACTGTGCAAAAGCTGATGTCTCCAATTATGAAAAATGTGCGATAGTTCTACAATATTACTAATGAATAAACAAAACAAAAACACAAATTTTTTTTTCACACATTTGTATTGATCTAGTAAGATTTTGAAAACCGTGCACTACTTTCTAGGACAGTCTTAGAAGGGGTTGACCGATTTAGTAAATTTTCGAAATTATATTTACCAAACACTATGTACAAAATTTCAACGCTCTACGTTGACGCGTTCTCAGAGATTGACAAATTATACAAAGAAAATTTGTTGTTAATTTTTATTTAATTTATAATAGGGTTATTCTATAGTAAATGGATCAAAATTCGTACTTTCCCAACCCGGGAAGAGAATGTTTTTCGTTAATAGATGTCTGGTGATATTCTTTATCCCGTAACAGTTTTACATAAAGGATATAATTTTCTTTAACTTTTTCACTTTTCGCATAAAATAAAAATATTAATAATTTTTGAAAGGAAGCATATGTATATTTAGATAAATATTTATAACGACTTCTTTTCTAACAATTAACAAAGAGATCTCTGGAGATCTAATGTAGAGACTAAACATAAATTTCGTGTATATACTTCGGAGTCGTGTGTATATAGACTTTTTTATTATGGTCTCCAGAAACCTAATTTTTCACTGTCAAAACCCTGGGACTCGATGCATGTCATAATAGAATGCATTGGGGTACTTTGCCTGGCATCTGCAGATAAATGTTTACGGTAAGGAAAGTTGCACAAGAAATAAAAGGTAAAATGCGTAGTGAAATACGTACGGATATGACCGAATACTATGAGAGAGAGATGAGCGCAAAATTCTGCGACACACAGATACGATTCGAACACACCCCCATACATACGACTTGAAAGTACAGACACATACATACATACGCCGCGCGATTTATATCTAAATATTGAACAGAATACACAAGTAAGGGAAATCGGCGGAAATTCGATAGAAAAACAACAATTTTACTTCAAGACTTTATAAAAAACTTAATTCAGAGAATTACAACAAAAATCTTATGTTATCCTTTTTATAATTGCGAGTACAATTTTAACGACCGCCGATTACAGACTGACCCTCGGTCATCTTTACAAGCTTCTTCAATTCCTATTTTACTTCAAGCAACGTGACTTTTTTGATAATACAATTTATATGACATGACAATATTTTATGTGGTAAGCATTTTTCATGAGAACGGAAATTTATGTCCACACCTTTACTATGCCATTGGCTTAGGTTTTAGATTTATTTTGCACGACTCGGGCTCGCTTTTATCTAAAGTGAGTTGAAAGCCAATATACATATGTAACGCGCACGAGTGTGTGTGGGCTGCAAATATGTGTGAGTGTAGCAAATATTTGCGCGACCTCCCCCTTTACCTTTCATATCGCTTTCCTAGTTTTCAGTTACATCGGTAGGTATTGCACTATCGGCATAAAGGCTCGTACCACTTCATGAAGTGACTACAAATTTCAGACACTTAATGTAAAAAGTCATTAAATGCAAACTGTTATATTATTTCCCTACACTTCATGAAATGCCTAGACTTTTCATGAAGTACCAAGATACATTAAATGTCTGCGACATATATAAGTTGTTGCTCCTTTTTAATGATAACTACATTTTCCCGTAAGCACATGTCTAATGACTTCATCTTTTCTGAGCAGCTCGAAAGCTGCTATTGTATTGCCAATACCCCAAATATTTTCTTCTCAATACTCTTCTTATTTCAGACCAATAAGATTCTTATACTTTTTATCGAAAGAACTGGAAAAGTTGAAGAATAGGCATAAATACCTGAGCATCTTAATTCGACGGAGCTCCTGAGTAAACGGCAGTCATCACAATAGGTCCGAAACCATAATAATGAGAGTGTTCACTGATAACAAAGCTGCTCGAGACTATAAAAATTTGACCCTGCTCGAAAGCTTTTGACAGTGTTGATATTAAATTCTTGCCTCGTACACGCAATTGCTCTCTCGGTTTAAATCCTCCGCTGTGATTTTTATACGGAACTTTCTGAGCGATCGAAAGACAGCGGAAAAAGTGGATATTAATACTTCCAGTTCCTTACCTTTTCTCTCTGGCGTGCCCCAGGGCTCAATACTGAGCCCTTTGTTATTTATTTTATTTATAAACGATCTCCCTGAAATCGTTCGGTATGTCAGCATCCACATGTATGCTCACAATGTACAGTTCTACCTAAGCAGATCTATTGGATTGTTTAAGGACTGTATTTCTCGCATTAATGTAGATTTGAAAAAAGTCTATACCTGATCCGCGGCTAACTGCCTGAAACTAAACCCTGAATGTATTTTTTCAATAATGACACTTTCGACCCACATGATTCATCTCTTGTAGTCTTGTTTAATATAATTTAGATTTGGTATCTATATTACAAAATCTGGGTATTATTTTGGACCAACATGTGAAAAACACAGTTGAATATTGCTAAGGTTTATACCAGACGTGTAAAGTACTTCAGTATATTGGTACTTAAGTAGTAGTATCAGTACCAGTACCTGGACTTTTACTTGAAATGTTTTTAAGTTCCAATACCGACACTTGTACTTGAACTTAAAATATTTTAAGTCCAGATACTGGTACTCTATTGGTACTTGTACTTGGAATTTTATAGGACTAGTTTATACTATACTTCGTAGACTCTGACTCTCCACTAACTCATTATCTATTGAAAACCGCTCAAAATTAATCAAAACCACAGTTCTATTTTACTTTACTTTGGAATGTTGAATTTATACTAGACTAGATAGCATTTGTCTTCGAAAGACGAACCTTTTTCTTTTGTTTATTATTGTATTCGCTTCATTTATGAACTTCATAGGTTCGAACATAATTCACCTTACCGCACAAAATTGCTAGGTTTCTCGCTACTAGATTATCTCCTCTCAGAGAGGACTGATTCAATCTTATATTCTATTTCGTACAAATAAATCGTATTATCTGCATGAATTTTTCTAGTATATAGTTTGGAACGTAATGAAAATGTGAAAATACGCCGTTTTTATTAAATCAGTTATCGAAGTCTCTAATCTTGTCCGAATAGCCACTCTGTGGAATAGTCTTCTCCCAAGCTATCAGAAGCCGCGATCTGTCGGTGTATTTAAGGATCTAATGAAGATCCACGCTTTTAATTAATATATCCTTATTCATATTATTCGCCTGTCTCATGGCGTAGCTTACTGTCATAATTTTCAAATTTCAATTATGTTTAATATTGTTCATTTGAGCTATAATCTCTTCATTTTTGTCTCCTTTCTTATTATTTAATTTTCTTTTTCAATTTTTTTTCTGCCTCTGCATTATTTTATCAGTGTAATTATTTTGTTTTTATTATAGTTATTTCTGATTTTTAATTTAATAATTTAGAAAGTTTTTTATTTTTAATTTTCAATTCTAATTTAATTTAAAAATATGCAAAGAAAAACTATCTGCAAAACCGGAATTCTTTCAGGATACCTTCTCTTTTTTCATAACATAGAGCAATAGAGTGTTAATTTCAAATAGCTGCCACAGGATAAGCTGCTGACTACGGTCAGCACATAGAATTTCACATTTTGCATCACTCACCTAGTAACCATAACAAAAATCAATATTAATATTTGAGAACATTCTACCAGAAATTTGATATCGTACTTTCCTGATAAATGATTTTTGTTTTTTTCAGATGAATTCGAAGAACTGTGCATCTCTGTTATATTAGAATAAATATTGACCAGATAAAAATAACCCACATCCTACATAATAATAAATTGGCTTTGCACGATGTCATAATGGCTCTAGAAATAGATTCCATTTATAATATACAAAATGCCAAGAAAATTAAGCGATTTAATCTCGAAACGAATAGTCCTTTCAAAAGGTCATTCCTTTCAAATGCATGTACATACATAGCTACACGAGGGGGAGATAGGTATAAGAATGTGTGTAGGACTAGCATATACTTCATCAAATTTTCACCTAATTTTCCAACAGATATTAATCAAACCGACAAGATTACGGTACTCTACTACCTATTTTAGTTTATATAACAGCCGCACAATATCATATAACCTTTCACAAGAGAAAGTGAGTTTTCTCACCTTTCTTTTATACGAGCTTTTATTATCATTTTGTAAGAATATCTATCTGCCACCCATGAAGAAAAGATCTCGACATGGCAATAAAAAAAAAAATCAGCTAGTCCTTGTAAGGACGAATTTTTATCAGTCTCCGGTGAGAAATGCTTTCACGTTTGCTGGAAAGTGGAGAGATTATGCAATTTATTTCTGCAATTCTGATGCTTGTTATCTACCTTAAGGTAGTTGGTGAAAAAATAAAATAAAAGAAGAGCCATAACTGTGTTGTCCTTGAAATAAGATTTTTATGTAAGTCCTCCTTAATGTCTCCCTTAATGTAATTGCTCGTCAAATGCATGAAGGATTTTTTTTTATATGATAGGAGATTAAGGGAAATATTTTAAGTTCAGTATTTAATTGCGGTGTCGTCCAATGCATAATGTACGTTTCAGGTGTTTTGAATCCTGCCCAGGGATAAATGAAAACCAAGGATATACTGAGGGTATACGATAATGCTGAAGTGTAAGAATTAGATATGTAATTTTTGAAGTAGATTAGTATCAAGCGATTTTATTATTTCAAGTGTGAGTTTTGAAAGGCTGCGAATATTTGTAGAAGTATAATTAGAGTTGTAAGGTACTTAAGTATGTCAGGACTTCAGTTTTCTCAAGTATAAATACTATGATATTAGTGCTTGTTTACTCGTCACTACTCGCAATTGAAAAAATGAAGTACCAGTACTTTTTGAAATACTTGGAAAGATACCACTTACTTAAGTACCAAAGTACTTGACCAGTATTTCAAAGCACTTCACCAACACATTAAATTACTTTTTATTCATTTGAAGAATTTATTTATTAATGCACGTCATCGAAGGCAATAGTTTTCCCAGGATTGAAATTTCTTTGAAAAGTATTATGTGTTGTATGTACCTTGAAGAATCAAACAGGATTTTCAGAAAAATTACGAAACTAATAATTTTGGAAAGGATTGAAGTTTGAATCGAAAGATTTGTGCACTAAATATCATTCATCATAGATTTCCTCATCAGACGAATAATAATAACTCAAACCACTCAATATTTTTATCACTTTCTTTTGATCAATCGATATTTCGCATTGCATGGACATTCTTCTTCACTTCTTATTCTTTGTGTCTGTCCCTAGTCCTTTCTTCTTAGTCCATTGATCCTTGTTTCTTTCCTTTCCCTTGTCTCTTGTTCCTTCCTTCTTGTAATTTCCCTTTTCTCTTGTCCATTACTTCTTGTCTCTTCCCATGTCTCTTGTCCCTTCTTTCATGTCCCTTCTCTCTTGTTCTTTGCTATTTGTCTTTTTGACGATATGTCGTTATGCCGCTGTGTAGTTTTTTCGTTTTGCCTTTTTGTCGTTTTGTCTTTTTGGTTTATGTGGTTGTGTAGTTTGGTGTTTTTTATTGTTTGCATATTTGTCTTTTTGTCTATTTGCCTATTGCCTTTTTGTCATATTTCCTTTTTGACTTTTTGTCGTTTTGGTTTATGTGGTTGTGTAGTTTGGTGTTTTTATTGTTTGTATATTTGTCTTTTTGTCTATTTGCCTGTTGCCTTTTTGTCGTTTTGTCTTTTTGTCGATTTGTCGTCTTGTGGTCTTGTCTTTCTGCCTTTGTTTCTTGTCGTGTTGTCGTTATGACTTTTTGTGTTTATGTTTTAATGTCTTTTTGTATTTTTGTCGTTTTGTCTTTGTATTTTTATTTTTGTCTTTTTATTTTTTGTCTTTTTGTCTTCTGTTCGTTTAATCTTTAGCTTTTTGTTTTTTTTTGTTTTTTATCATTTTGGCTTTTTGTTATTTTGCCTTTTTGTCGTTTTGCCTTTTGCCGATTTGTTTTTCATTCTTTCTGTCTTTTTGCTTTTTTGTCTTGTTGTCTTTTGTGTTATCTTTCATCTTTTTTCTTATTTTTCTTCTGCTTCCTCTCATTATTAAATATTCTTCTTTTGCTTTTTCTTAAGGAGCCAATGGAATGACCGGAATTAGTTGACCTTACATTCATATTCTTCTTCTTCCGTCCGTCAAACAGAAATTGATCACACTAACTACTATAACCGAAAGGTATAATGGTATAATTTGGGTGGCACAAAAGTAATGACCATATTTGGTTCAGATATAGTGTCGTGGCCCGAACTTGTATGCGGAAGCGGAAGCAGTAGGTAATCGCAGAGCGTATTGCTTCATATAGCAAAATGCTGGGCTATTCCGTGCTGTTTACCACTGACTGCTTAATTACTTCACTGGCACAGCTGTGTGATTGTTTACAAACGAAGCAACAAATACCAAGCATGTTAATTCGCACAATAATCTGCTTGACGGTTGCCGGTTTGTTTACTATAGCCCAGCTGCTGACTAGAATGACAGTGACTGGCAATTTCGTCAACGGCAGTAGAATATTACCGCATCACAGGTATGTGAGGGTCATATTCTCCTTCCGAGTTCCGCATCTAAGTTAACGAGGCGCGCGACTGACTGGAGGTAAGCAGTTGCGTTTTCAATCAAGTAATCGTTGGACGGTGATATCGCGTTGTAAGTTAGCTGATAAGAACATATGACTGTTCACGGGTTTTAAGTTTTTAAGTGGAGAATAAAGAAATTAGTAAAGTAAAAGTTGATCGTTATTATTGAAATCTCCCGAGTGTAATTTTTCAGGGAACACGACAACAGCGTCTTTTCTAAATTAGAAAACTAGAATTAGTTTTTTATATGTGAATATCTGTGCCATGAAATTGCGCCGCATTACGATTTGAAAATGATGTCTCTTAAATGGTGACCTCCAGAGTCGATGCACTTTTAACCCTATTTATGACATTTTCCATAAGTTGCCGTAACACTTCCTGCGATATGTCTTGATGAATGTTTTCTATTAGGGCTGCGAGAGCCTGTGGCTTGTTCACATACACCACTGATTTCAAATAACCCCAAAGAAAGAAGTCTGGAGAGGTCAGATCGGGTGACCTTGAGAGATAACATGGCCTGAAAAGCATCTCTCACTAAGTCCATAGAGTCGCGCGCTGTGTGTGACGTGGCGCCGCCTTGTTGGAACCAGATGTGCTCCAGCCCCAATTCATCTAATCTGGGAACAAGAACTCACGTAACATGGTCCTGTAGCGCTAGCCAGTGACAGTTATCGCATTCCTGTAGCGTCTTCGAAAAAACAGGGTCCGATCAGTCTTTCAGCATAGACGCCACACCATAAAGTAACTTTTGAGTGGATGTACAGGTATTTCTTGAATAATGCGCGGATTTTCAGTGCCCCAGAAGTGAGTACTCTGCTTATTGATCTGCCCCGAGAGATGGAAATGCGCTTTATCACTCATAACCAATTTTGAAAAAGAAAAAATCATCCTCTACAAGGTTGAAGTTTATGACGCGCTCGCTGTACTGTAGACGAGCTCGATGATCAATAGGCAGCAGTTGATGAGTCATCTGAGTTTTATACGGAAACATCTTCAAGTCTTTGACCAAAATACGCTGCAGAGTCCGCCAGGAAATGCCCAATTGCGTGCCACGTCGCCCCGTTGATGTTTCTGGAGACTCTTCCACAACACGCACAGCATCGATATTTTCGGCTGAACGGCCTGTTCTTGGTCTGCCAGACTTAGGTCTATCCAATTCTGCGCCAGGCGTGTGGAAAATCGTGGCATTGTGTGACCAAACCGTGCCGGATGGCGGGGAAATCGTAGACGACATTTACGTTGTGTTTTTATCACTAATGAATTATTCCGTAAAAACATTGACACGATTATTCCTCGTTCTTGGGGAGTAATTTTACATTTGTTTGCAACACAATTTTCAATATTAGAACGACAGGAGAGGTCATATAAAAAAAATATAAGTAATTTCTATAGTGCCAGTACTTTTGGGCCACCCGTTACAAACCGATAGACAATGCATTACTTTTTAAAATAATATCACCAATACGATATTTGGACAGGTAACTACATATAAATACATAGCTATACATCCCGTTGGCTTCTAATTTTAACCAACCGCAAAGGAAAAATCTTTTCCAAAGCGTGGTCCAAATTTATTATAACAATTTACATCATAAATACACAGGTCACATCCTCTACTCTTAGGCAAAACAAAAAGAAAAATTATTGTATCTTATTCGACCATAATATATCTTTGTATATTGCCCGGAAAAAATAAACGGAATTGCTTTACGAAACATGGTGTCTTCCTATGGTAAAGTTTGTCACAAGAATTGCTATGCTATTTTCTTAAGGGCATTAAGCTGGATTACCGCAGTGTCTACCCCAACAGATTTTCATGGTTTTCCGTCCTCGATAAGCTGCCAAGTAGGAGTAACCTGGGAATAGCACAACTATTCCCGGAGAAGTAATTATAAAGCCATATCCGGAATGCAACCACCGGAAAAAGTTCCACACTAAAGCCCTCCTCACCCGGTTCCAAACAATCCCATCACTAGGTTTCAATATGGCTACACACTATAGCTAGCCTCTATGAAAATGTATGTATATGCATATCCTGGGCAAAGAAGCCTGGCTTATATCAATGTGGTGTAGTAGGCAAGGGATATATATGTTGTATATATATTTAAATAGGTAAGCACATACATACACTACAAAGTGCAGATATTATCGCCTCGTAACATGAAACTCAAGTACTGTTGCCGAACTGAAAATTTCTTGAAGCGGAACTAAAGCCCACTCTCTCTACATTATTTCACATATCTACGTGGCTTTTTGGAGCTTGCTGGTGTTGGGACAGAAGTGATAGACTCTCCAATCATATATGTAGGATCCAGCAGTTTTGGGCGCGTGGCCATATATCTGTCCTGCGGAGACTTACACCTTTTAGTTATTGAAAGGGTCAATATCACCACAATGGAGATTAATTGAAAACACGTTTTGGCTACATTTTAGTTCCACGCGCGCATTCCATTTTATCGCCCACATCAAGAAAAAAAAAAACCAACAGTATGAATTCCATAAAACTTCATTCCGTTTACATACTGCCTTTGGATGTGAGTGATTATTACTGGGTTGCCAATATGAAACCAGGGTCCGTGTCCGCTTGTGAAAATTCTTTAAAAAAAAAAAAGAAAACAAAAATTTTAAAATCATAGCAAGCTTTTTGTGTGCCCTAAATTGAAAAACAAGAGAACTCTTCCCCCCTTTTTCAAACACGGCTGATTATTTGATTAACACCGGCTACATACATACAACTATACATACATACATATATAGCACGCGGCTTGACGCTACGAATTTACTTTGCCTACAGCAAACAAGATTGCTTTGCAAATATTTGGGCGAAATTCTTTAGATTACTTAGCCATTTCTTTGAGGCGTGGGATGATTTTCCAGAAATTCCAGCTGAATTATTCTGACACACTGTTAAAATGCCTTTCGCAGGCAACTAGCCTAAACGTAAAACTCAACGAAATATTGCGTGACTTAAATTCTTTTTCTATAGGGAAGAGATTATATGTTCGGACCAGACAGGCTTTGTTGTTTTTGTATAAATGAATCACGGGCTTAAGTAAGACAAATATTTGCGTTTTTTTTTTTTTTTTGTAAACAAAGTAATACGGAGCACGTTATCACAACTCTTTGAGTGAAAGAATATTGGATAGCATTATCTAATTAACATCTCATATTCAGTTAGAAAATTAATCAAAACATTCTAAGGATCTTCATAAAGTATATCTGCGTACAGATTAATTATTTTTATAATTCAGCCAGGACTAAGGCAGTGTTAACAATCAGAGATGCTATCAAAAATGTCCATCGAGTTTTGTCAACATCGACTATGTGGTCTCTATGAACAAGTGTATACCGCTTCCGACTTTTTCTTAGTGTCAGGGGCGGAATTATATATGGAAGGTAAGGCCGGGTAGAGTAGGTCCACTCCACTATAGGGTGAGCAGGTAAGTCTTCGCAAGTGTGTCGAAGTGCGGAAGTTGTCGCTAAGATACTTCAATTGTGGATACAAACGAACATATCGACAGTTGTAGTTTGTCCATTAGCCAGCTCGACTCAATCTGGCGGAACCGGTCATTAAATTAACCGCTCATGATAGTAGTCGCATCAAATGCGTAGGACTATGCTGTTGAGTTGTCAGGCAAATATACTCCCTCAAAGCAAATAAGTTACCTAATAGAAAAAAAAAACTTTTTAACTAAGGCCTTATTCACAAAAATTTTAATTTTCAAAATATTTCAATTTCAATTTATTTACAAGCTGGTAGTGCACGCAAGATTATACAATCATATAAATGTGTATGTTAAATTATAAGGTTACAAAAAGAAAATACTGTGAGTCCTTTAGATATACTAAATACGATAAAAAATATGAAAATCAGTTCAATAAGTCTCTACATAATCTTAAATGTAATACGCCGGCGTTGTCCAGCGAGGGATGCTTATTTGGGTGGGGTTGAGGTGAGTGGGGTAGTTATAATATCTAAGCAATTTTTCTGACTCGATCGAGCAACTACGTATACTAGGGTTTCACTTTATGTGCATGTGTGTGTGTGTGTTTGTGTGCATATGCAACGTCGACACGTTCTCGGGCAGTGGTCTAATATATAGTAACAAACGAAGTTTTGTATGGAAACCCTTCTAAGGAATTGCTCGATTGGTCCCAGTTTCGAACTTAATTTTCTTTTGAAAAAGCCTAATATACAAAATTTTAGCTCTCTACATCCGGCGCGTGAGGCGGTGTCCAAGTATGTAGTGAAAAACTAAAGTTTCGTATGGCAACACCAAGAAAGGGTTGCCCGATTTGCTCCATTTTTGGAACTATATTTGCAATCTTTATGAAGGCCACAGGTTTTTATTACAACACCAGGAAGGGGTTACCCGATTTAATTCATTAATGAAACTTCATTACCAACTTTTATAAAAACGATGTGTACCAAATTTGTCCAAATACATAGTTAAAACGAAATTTTTGTATGGTAACCCTACGAAGAAGTTGCCTGATTAGTTTCATTTTTGAACTTAAATTTACATTGTTTTTAAAAACGCAGTTTACAAAATGTCAGCTCTTCACTTGGACGTTTAGTGAAAATCAAAAGTCTTGTATGGCAGCACCAAGGAGAGATTACCGACTCCAATTTTTCTTATCTGCAGAACTTACTCGGACTATTACGAATATAAAAAAAAAATAGCTAAATCGGTTTAGCCGTTCTCAAGTGATGCGATTACCAACGAACAGATTTTCACTTTTATTTATGTAGAAGATAGATGAAAAAAGAAGAGAAAAAAAATATACAAAAAAAAAATTCCATGTAAGCTAATAAATAATAGAGCTAACTAAATACTTATAACAAAAGCAACCACATTGTCCATACTCTGCATATTGCATCGCAAATTGGTCCAAACTTGCGCTATTTACACAAAGAAAGAACCCTCCTGAATTCGCCTATTATGACGAGAATGAAAAAATGATGCCGCGATGACTGCAGAAACTGAATCTGGTCAGTTATTTAGGTTGCTGTACTACGACTTATGAGACTATGGAGGAACAATAGAGACAGAGGGCAACCAAGTTAGAATAGACTTAAACTGATACAGTCGTTAACAGCAAACATACAGAGTCTATCTTATAATAGATAGAACTGCCATAAGAGATATGGGGATAAAATCAGAGTATAGATCAGTTACATTTTAATGCTTGTACTTAAGATTTGAGCTGACAGCTACAGCTTAATCTGAAAATATCCTCCGTCAGAGTCTAATCTAAATACTCATCCTCTGAATAAAAGTATAATTTTGTTCTGTCCTTCATATAGAAATCTAATTCTATTAAAGTCAAAACTCCTAAAATCTAATATTTGCTTCCCAATCGTGTGTGAGAAGTGTAATTCTGCTTACACGCTCCAGGACGTTGCGACTGAAGTATAGTTCTGTGCACACGTTTTAACATTCGCTGTAACAGAAGTACTACATAATTCTACTTACACGACTCAGCACGTTGCAGCCGAAGAATACTGTACTTAAATTTGTGGAAGTCTAATTCCGACGTAGTATAAAACTTTCTTCTTCTTTTTTTCAGGAGCAAAAATAAGGACAGGAAGTGTGGGCACAGCAGCACGAAAGTTTTGCTTGAATTTTTAAATTGTCGTTGTTTTTTTTTGTTTTAGGCCAGCCATTCCCTTTAACTTGTACACGAATTTGTCTATTTCTTTACTATATTCGACACTCTCGTAGACCCACTTTTCGTCATCACAGCGAGCTGAAATTTGGTACACAGGTTCATGTCGCGTGACAATTGAATCTGTCAAAATTTGAACCGGAAATTTGCATGGAAAACCCGGAAAATCCATTTGAAAATTTCGAACAAATTTGATTAGTGATAAATCCGTTTCAGGAAAAATGCAGAGTTTTCCGATTTTTCCGAAAAATTTTCCGGAATTTTCCGAATTTTCCGGTAAAAAATTTTCTAAATTATGCAGGATCAAGTTCCCTATCAACTGGCATCATTACTTTCTCTCCGACAATGGTGAAAACTTGCAGAAAAAATCAAGGAAAATTCATGTAAAACGCTATTCCGGAGTTTTTCCGACCAAGGAAGCGTTTGAGCGTTTTGCAACCTAAGACAAAGGTGAAAAACGGGAAAATCACCGGAAAAATTTTCATCGATATGATTAGTGATAAATCTGTTTCAGGAAAAATGCAGAATTTTCCAATTTAGTTAACGTGAAAAAGGCAGAAAATAAAATGAGTAAAAAACGAGTTTTCAAACAAAACTGAGGCCAAGTCGCATTAAAAAGTAGAAAATAAACTTTTCTTCACACACAGAGGTGGACTCAGATTTTATTCGCTGACAATCACCGATATATTTCAGTAAGATCAATCAGAGGTAATAAGTGAATTGATTCATGAAGAGAAAGAATATTCAAGAGAAATGTCAGAGGTGGACTCAGATTTTTTGATTGGGACATTTCTCTTGAATATTCTTTCTCTTCATGAATCAAATCACCTATAACCTCTGATTGATCTTACTGAAATATATCGGGGATTGTCAGCGAATAAAATCTGAGTCCACCTCTGTGTGTGAAGAAAAGTTTATTTTCTACTTTTTCATGCGATTGGCCTCAGTTTTGTTTGAAAACTCTTTTTTTACTCATTTTTTTGTCGTTGAATTTTTACTGAATTTTATATTACTAGTATTAGTAGTAGATTTTAAGTACTAGTTGAACTGAAAATTCTGGTATTTAGATTAGGATATTTTAATAAAAATTTATATTTGGATTTAAAATAAAGCTGAGTTGTCCTTTCCAAATCCGGCACCCTCCCTTACGCTCGAGACTAGATCTCACAGTCACCTTTTCCAAAACTTTGGAGAATAAATACATAATGATAATGGGGCGCAAGTCTGAAGGACTATTAACCATCTTCTTCTTCGAAAAAGGTAATACTTTAGACAATTTCTGAGTTGATGTAAAAGAGTCAAATAAGAATTAAATACATGCAGTGTATGTTGTCCTATGTAAGGCATTAGGATCTTGACAAACTTTGGCGAGACGCGTTGTCCGGTCCAGGAGCATCCGATTTGATAGATATAGTATAGCGCTCTGATAAGCTTATCATACTAAATACAGAGATAGACGAACAAATTATTACGTTTATGTTCCGAACTGCTGATAGACACACTATAACATTATTTAAGGTTGATTAATTAAATCAAATTGATGACGCTGGTCTTCTGTTCTGTATATCCCCACCTATCTGAGGTTTCTTTTTTTTTTGTTTTTGGCAAAGGTTTAGTTTAGGATCGAATTTAGAGTGATAATAATAAGAGAATATAAATTGAACACGCAGGAATCCTGTGTAGACGTTTAAATTGTCTGTATAAATATTCACGTTCAGCTATGCTATGCTGTTGCCTCCCTAGGTGGTGAAAACCACGAGAAGGGCATCATTTCAACGCTCTTAGTTCGCAGGGGTACAGATTTTTCGTATAAGTAATTAATTAGATTTTCAAGAATTCGTACTTGCTCATTCATTCCAAGGCAACAACGTGCACTCTGGAAGTAGGTCAGATATTCTTAAATTTGTAAAATCACGGAACGTGAAGCAATTTGTTGGATGCACAGGCAGAGATGTGAAATTATATATCATTAACAACATATCATGATCAAGGAAGCTAGGAGATTCTATTTGATTATGAAATAAAACTTTGCTCTCATCAGCTCTTAGAAATAAGTCAAGGAGTGACGGATTGGAAGTATTACAATTTATGTCGGTTATTAAACACAGAATTATAAAGTAAAAGTATTCAAACTTGCTGAATCAAAGGTTGACAGGATAATAAATAATTTAGTTGTTTTTGTTCCGAACATTAAAATCATGGGCTACTCACATAATCTTTTCTAAACTTCCAAGTGACTTTCGAATCGGATTTACGAAAATCTTATGAAGATGAAGGTTGCCTAAGGCCATTTACGCCGTGCAAGCCGCCACAACACACCCCCGCCAGCGAAACCGATTATGTGGCGATACTTATATTTGCGCGGAAATTGCGTCGTTCGTCCAGTTCTAGTTGTTTGTTGCCGTAAAACTATATTTCCGCCCGGAAGACACCTAAAATTTTGAAAAGTCCGGGTGTTAAGTGGAGTCATCTGGATGTGCTTGATGTGATGAGTCTTGGGTTGCTGGGATTGAAAGATCGCATGTTTGATCGGTGTCCAGGTTGGTGGTTGAAATTTCAGGTACTGGCTGAACTGACCCTTCAATCACTGGCTGAACTGGCTTTTCAACGCGCGTTGATGGGTGTATTGATGTTAAATCGCTATTTAGGTGTTGCTGGTCTTGATGAATCTCACTATCCGTTTACCTAGAACCAGGCTTTAATTATTCTAGAAAAATATTGATTTCCTTATTTTTGATTTTAGGAATGTAAAATTTTTCTTCTCTGGCAATAGTTCCCTCATAAGGAGGTTGAAGTCAAACTTAAACTGAGTTTGTTTGTATATAAACGTGAGCGCAATTATTGAGGTTTTTGAATTTGAAAAAGGACTACCGAAAATCGTTTGAAGCTTAAACGGGTCTACTGTCCGAGAAAATGATTTGCAGGGAAATGATTAATTCGCATTGTGAATAATTTTGTGAGCTTCGAGGAAATCTTTTGACAGTCACAAGCCTTCGTCGAAGACTAGCTCTACTATGGCCTGAAACTTCTTGCCGAAAGCTGTTGACCAGGATTTGTCCTTTTATACCAGTGTTGTTGCCTTAATTGTTCTGTGCCAATGCTCAAGAAAACAATTGGATTGTGGGTGGTAAGATGTAGTTTGATTACGATAAAAGACAAACAATCTGGAAAAGAGTACTGACTAGAATTGGGGTCCCTGGTCTTTGACGATTGTTCTGCGTACTTCGAAAGACAATGTCCAGTTTTGGCAGAAAGTCTTTGCTACTGTTTCAGCATTGATACTATTGGATGCATTTGTCAATGACCGTAAGGCAGTATCTAAAACCTTTAGAGGGAGACATAGGAATGATGGTGTTGACGTATATGTCTTGAAAGCGACGTGAAGATGCTCTAAAGGAGCTTGGTGTGGTTTTGACTCATCTCGAATCATTGCTCTGTTGGCAGGTTGAACAAGAGCGATCCCAGGAGTTTACGTCTTTATTGAGAGAAGGCGAAAGTTGCCTCCCAAATTTAATTTGAATGGAATTTGTGTCGAAAACCTAGTGTACCTATTTGAGAAGCTATTGCTATAGTTCCTGCAATCGACGAGACATGAACACCTTTCGATTACTCGATATGGAACTCAATATGGAGAGCGCTCTTTCTTCATTCAGTGTGCTCGGAGGTGGAATCAACTGCCAAGAAACATTCAGCACATGGCTTCTAACAGAAGCTTTTGTAGGCTCATTAAACTTGAAAACGTTTCTCTTTAGTAACGCGGAGACCATGTTTTTTACTCTTTTGTATGTTTGTTTTTATTTGTGGTCTATAGTCTCTACTATTCTTTTCTTTACTTAATTTTTCTATTAATTCCATTACATCATGTCTTCTTTTTTCTACTTTGAATTACTTAGTTCGTAGTTGTATTTAGTAGTTACATTGAATTTTATTTAACCACTGTACTTTGTACAATTTAAGATAGCATATGTATCTTTGTACCTAGCCAAATAAAGAATTATTATTAATATTATTATAAATGCACAAGGAGGAAATCCTATTTTCCTCTTATAAAATGTACCCAAACTTTCCACCTTACTCCCGTAGGGCAACACCACCGTTCACATAAATTTAAGGAACATCCAACAGATATCCAACATGTTTTAACAAAAACAAAATCTAATTAGGATAGGTTGAGAAGGTGATTTCTTATATGCATAAAAAAAAATATTTTTAGCAAATCCCTGTCCTGTTGACTGTATGAAAACAATCTTCAATTAAGCCAGATTGGTTTAGATAAATATTTGCAGGTATATAGACAATATCAACTTGGCATCCATAACATCAGTGAGATAATTAATAAATATAGGAAAAAAAAGGTGAGAGCGGATTTAATCTCATCTGTCCTTATCTGCTAAGAAAAGTTGGGACAAAAATTTACCAAATTAAAGGTGTATGAGGCGGTAAATATAAAACACCATTGAGCCAAGTAGGTCCTTGGGAAATTTGTAATATTTAGTTTCGAAAATATACAGCGTAAAGTATTGGGTTATTTGCGAAAGGGTATAGAGTAGCAGGCATAGAATTAAGAGACGTGAAAAGAAACAATTGTAAAAGAACTATATGTCAACGCAGTGATCGTATGTTGTGAAAAAAAAAAAAATATTAGGGATATTCACTGTTTAATGTATCAGTGTAACCGATGTAAAAATACAACAAGAATTTACAACAAGGAGTGAAGACATCCTTTAGCCTTAAGCTTGCTTCGAAATGTTATTATGGGAACAGGGTGATAAAATGGGCACGTAGGAGCTCTCCTCGGCCCCGGAAAAAATTGAAAAAAAATCCTCAAAGTTCCTAGGATGCATAGTTATCCTAGAATTGTGAAGATCCGATTAAAAATAGCTGAGATAAAAACTAAAGTATCTCAACTGTTTATGAAAAGAACGGCTTAAATTCCCAAGTCGTTATTTATACTATTACTACTTAATTATACACTATTTTAGTATAATGTCAGCGGATAAAATTAAGCCTGTTTAATTGGGAACGTTTATTGCCGCTTTTTGCCGTGAAAAAATGTAAAATTTTACAATTTACTTTTACGGAATAACGGTGCTTCGGAGGAATTTTTTTGTAAAAAAAAGTTTCGTAATCGAACACTTATGCCTGTGATCGAAAAAACAAATTGGAAAAATAACTCATATGTAGTAATGGGGTATATGGGACCCAGATAAAGAGAAATCGTTTAACTTCGGGAGTAAAAGCTCAGTGTGAAAATATCTCGAATTGAAAATAAAAGCCTTCTAATAGATAAAGAATTTTGTTACCTTTAATTTAAATGCAAATTTTTTTCTCTAGGGGCATCCGGTCTGATGCAGGGTCCGACCAAGTGAAAAAGTGCTTTTCAGTTAAAAAATCAAGTTTTAGAGGGTGGAAAAAAGATACTATGAAGTATACCGGATTGAAAAAATGAAAAACGCCATTCGATAGAGCTCAGCAGGGTCTTTAATTAGATAGCCACATATCATATTTGGGGTTGGTGGTAGGGGGGTTGTGTAATTTTAAAACCCCGCACCCCAAGATCCGCCCACCCTACATTTTTTTTTTTCGATAATTTTAATCACATTGTCGAAGGAAAGACGAATTCTAAGTTCGTTTCTTGATCCGTCCCCCTTTCACCCCGCACGAAAAGTTGGAATTTTGAAAATAATTAAAGCTAATCTCTGAACTTCAAATACTATTATTAACTAATTTAGGGCCGTTTTTCGGTGATGTTTTATTAAGTTTTCCAGAAAGTCTCATTCTCTTTGATCCGCCATTACTTATATTTTGGGTTCACAAATTTGCAATACCATTATTTGTGGGGGAAAACCGTGATACGGCTACATGTAAATTGAACACCTTGCTAAATCAACCCAGTACCAACTAGAAAAAAATATAAGTACACCAGTCGATAGTCCTCAGAAGGATCTATCATTTGGCACACTGGAAATTTTCCTAGGACACTCCCCTCCCTCGCTGCACCCCCTGACATTTGACGTTCAATCTGACCTCCTAAGCCGGTTTATACTGCCAATTTGTGAATGTAAAAGTACAAGACCTTTGTATTGCATTTTATAAGCATAGGCCTTGTATTACTTTATTGGGTTGTAATCAAATGCATCTTTTACAACGATACACTCTTTGATACAACATTGCGTGAATACTCCTACTATAAAGTTTCCCGTTGTATGTTGTATCTATAAAAGATAATAGTTTTCAAGGAAAACAATTAATGAATCTCTTTTTTTTAAAGTTTGGATTAAATTACATAGTATTCTTTTATATTGAAAAGAAGTTTATCGGCCTGAAGATTTTAGTCGACAACCTACTCTGGTAAACACGAAACACTAGCACATGGGGCGAAAAGCACCGTAACCCATCCGTGCAAGTACAGTCGATCGGTATAAAATTGAAACATAAACGAATATTGGTGGACATTTTCAAGAGAGCTGTTTCGTAACTATACAACAGACCGTAGAATGGAAATCAAATTTGTTCATTTGGAAAACTTACTAACTTTCCCATCACTGAGAGATGATTTTTGTATATTAAATATGATAAAATCTATCAGCTCTCAAGACCGCTACGGCTTAATTCAACACATAAATTTTTCGCTCTGTTTATGTTCAATATTATTTGCATAGTATATTTGCAAAATTTTCAGATTCTTTCAACCCAAAAAGAAATATCTACAAACATATATGTGTGATGTTGACTTTTTGTATAGAGTTATATAAAATATTTGACATATGACACTGCTTTCAGGGAGCAAAAAGCTATAAATTCCTCGGAGATAAAAAAAAATCTTCATAGAGCGTAAAGGATTAGAGTTCAATCAACACAAGGTGGTTTTCACCATAACGCTTCACCGCGTCCATGTTAATCTTTCAATGTACAGACGTTGTCATGAGATTCTCTCTTTAACTGCAAGCAGTAAAACCAAAATAAATCTAAATTTCAAAACACCTTCAAGCTACAAGTAGTTTCCTTTGCTTTGAAATCCACCACACACATGTACAGGTACACACAATTTCAATCAGCCATAAGAGCTTCCACAATTCGAGATGTATTCCTTTTGAAAATTTTTCTCGTGTTACATATTGTGTCATAAAAATACAACTTGAGTGTTTTAGTACATTGCACACACAAAAAGAAAGAAAAAACACTAGCAAAACTCTTACGTTGGAAAATTGATTGTACAAAAAACAAAGCTGGTGCAAAATAAAACTTCGTTTAAGGAATTACTGGATATAGTAAAGCTATGAATTTTATTACATATATAATTGAACTTTAAATTTAACAAATTATAGAAAATTAAAAATTTTTATTGCCTTTAGAAGCTATAAAATATAGGTAGGTACGTATACATGGCCGTCTTTAGCCCTGGGAACTTTAGGATATGGGGGTGCCGCGCCGTGACAAAAATTATTTTCGAAAATATTTTGGGTTATAAACGGAAATAATAACAAAGTATGTTAAGGCCTATCGCGCACTGGAGACTTTTTCTCACGTAACTGTTTTGCCACCACCGTCATTTCCATATTCTCTAATGTAAATGCGCGAATGCCAGCAAAGTGACTTTTAAGTTCCTCCGGCTAGCAACTTTTGGGTGACGAAACTATCACTGCGCCTTCACGTTTTTATGAATGTGCATGCACTGGTCACATTTGTGTCGTCACTTGACTGCAATTGTTTTGGAAAATGCAAGTAGGAAACTTTAGTGTCTTTTTTGTTTTAAAGGCTGATGCAACGATTTTGTGAGAGGATGATATATGTAAATAACAAGAAAAAAGCTAGAATTGGTCTAAAACAATTCTTATGATACCCAAAATAAATGTAAGTATGAAATTTCGTATGGTACCCATCCGCGCAAGTTTGATTTTTGAAGTGGTTTTTTGCATATATTTCTAGAACGGGTCGTCAGACAGAAAAAATGATTCTAACCAATTTTATAGAATTTCGTATTCGGAAGAAATTTTTTGTACGATCAAAATGTCTACGTCTGATCGTCTTCACAGTATACGTCAAAATCGGCGTGTGGGTTGGTCATATTGCCATCATCGCCTCGCCAAAAACATTACTGCTTCCTTATTTTAAAGTACACGTCTTTAATAGCTGGGCTGACTGAAAGATTCTCCAAACCGTCTTAAGCTCTTAAAGTTAATATTTCCCACAAAAATTTATGTATAATACTAATTCTGCTAAAATATCTTATTTCCAAATTTAAGAGGTTAAGAGATCTTGTTGCAGACTTTCATATGTATATATATATCTATAGTTAATTTGAACTCAATTAATGTCGAATTTCATTCTAATATGAGAGTAATGAACTGTTATACCGTAAGAATTGAAATTGTTCTTTTTGCATACATACACAACAGTAGAGATAAAATTAGTCAGAATAAAGTATAATCAGTTACGCTTGTAATCTCATCGCAATAGCATCGCTGCATCGTAATTTTAGTTTTTTCTCCATTGCACTGAATATTTGTACTTGGTATTCTCTATAAAAATAAACGGTATTTTCATAACTAAAAGTGAGTTTTATAATCACCTCAGTCCCAAGACTATACAATCTTTCGAGTTTTATATTAACGATACATAAACATTTTTGGTGCCGAAACCCGGGACTAGTAGTGATTCATTAGTTATTAGGTATCGTACTCGCGATTATAGTGACCTTCTTGAATTACATATGTCTGTACATATCTCGTCGCGATTGTTAATTGTTTCGAACAGATGAAAAAAAAAACCCATCATTTGCAAAGTGCTGTGCAGTGCATTTATGTATGACGTGTAGTGACAAAGCTTAAGACAATTTAATTACATACAAATTATTGCAATTACATTCCAGTCATTTGTGTAGTTTAGAAAATTTTAAATTTCGAGCAAGTGTGCGTGCTACTTTACTGTGTTATCAGTGGATCCGCTATTCAGACAATAAGTTGAGACTTTCGAATTGGTGACAAACCGGTTTTGTCATAGATGAGGAAAGAGAATCAGTTGAATTTATTCTGATAAATACTGATCTCATATCACGCAGTAAGTCTAAATTCCTCTTAACTTATATTCTATTACATACTCACATTATATTAAAAATGGAATCGGCAATTGCACAGCAACAGTCATTAAAAACATTTATTACCAACTTTATTGAGAACACAAATAAAGCCGGTAAAGACAAACATACTCAGGAGTTCATACAAACGCGAATAACCTTGCTTCAAGCATATTGGGATAAATTTCTGTCAGTACATAATGATATCATTGTCGTCAAGTGCAAGGCTGCTGATCTAGAACTCCCATATTTTAAAGAAAGTTATTTTGAAACCACAGAATTGTCATATTGCGATGCCTTAGGACAACTAAAAGTTATCCTGAGAAAACTCAAACCGGAAAATGTTCTGCATTCTACCGGCCATCAAAATACTACATCTGCGACACAGCTTTCCACCTTGCCTAAAATTCAGCTTCCTCAATTTTATGGTGAATTAAAGGAATGGGCTGCTTTCCATGATCTCTTCAAAAGCTTAATCGATCTAAATACCGATCTGACGGGCTCACAGAAGTTATATTATTTAAAGACTAGTCTCCATGGAGCCGCTGATCAGCTTTTGCGAAACACTGCAATCACTGACGATAATTATGCTGCTGCGTGGAGTCTTCTTTGCAGTCGATATCAAAACGAGCGGCTGCTAGTAAGATCATACTTAAAGTTATTGACATCTTTGCCTAGTATGAAATGTGAATCAGCAGAAGAGCTGAGAAAATTATATGATGGTACCATGGAAGCTGTAAATGCGCTCGAATATTTGAAGCGTCCTGTTCAGCAGTGGGACGATTGGTTAATATTTCTAACTGTGCAAAAGCTAGATCCGTGTACGAAAAAGGATTGGGAGAATTCTCTGCCTTCTACTACTGAACTGCCCACATTCGAGGAGTTGTGTAAATTTTTGCAACATCGAGTTCATACTCTTGAAGTCGTTGGTGCTAGCGCCACTCGGTCAAGGGATCCCTCACACTCAACTCAACTTAAGCCCAACAGCAAATTTTCGTCACTCAAAGTGAATCTAGCGACAAATAAATCAACGAATAAACAAAGCAGATATCCCAAATGCCAGGATAAACACCTACTCCTTTTCTGTCCTTCTTTTAGGCAGCAGACAGTTATCCAACGGCGTGACTTTGTGTCTAAAGAACGGCTCTGTTTTAACTGCCTACGACCACATCATGCTGCAGTTAATTGTCCTTCAGCAAATCGTTAAAAGGAGTGTAATCAGCAACATCATACTATGCTACACTCATCACATGACAGCAGCGCTCATAATCAGACAATAACATCACAATCAAACTCGCAGGTAAACCCGTCATATTCTTCACCCGACATCTCAGCTTCTAAGTACTCTGTATCACGCATGCCTTCCCCATCTGTCGCAACATCAAGTACTGTAACTACCTCAAGTGCTAACACAAACATTATGCAGCGATCATGTACTATATTATTAGCGACAGCTCAAGTGATTGTGAACTCACCGGCTGGACAGCGGATGCAAATTCGTGCATTACTAGATCAAGGTTCGCAGGCCACATTCGTTTCTCCGGCAATTGTTCGTTTCCTGCGCTTGCCTCACAAGAAGGTCAATATTCCAGTGCAAGGGATAGGGTCCTCCAGTGGAGTAGTCAGATCGAAGGTTCAGTTATCAATCCAGTCTACGGTTGACCGAGACTTTTGTTTAGAAACTTCTGCATTAGTCTTGCCACACCTGACAAGTATATCGATTCCTCCTACGATGGCTTTCTCTGATTTAAGTCATCTGCGCGATCTCCACCTTGCTGATCCGAAGTTTTATGACAACGCTCCTATCGATTTGATTATAGGTGCTGATCTCTATTATTTAATTATTCTGGAAGGACTGCGAAAAGGGATTCCAACCGCACAGAACACTGCGCTGGGCTGGGTATTATCAGGCCCTATTGAAACTACTACGAATTCCAAATTGACACCGGTACATACGTACCATGCATGGTCAGACACCTCTGCAGAGCAGCTGGATACTCTACTACAAAGGTTTTGGGATATAGAGAATATTCCGGCAAGCCCGTTAGTCCTATCCGAAGAAAATGAAGAGTGTGAAGAATTTTATAGAGCAACAACCCGGCGAGACGCAGCTGGAAGACATGTGGTTAGATTACCTATTAAAACTTCTTACAAAGCCGAAGATATAGTATTTGGTGACTCTAAAGTCAACGCCGTACGAAGCCTATTATCAGTAGAACGAAATTTCCTTTCAAGCCCAAACTTAAAGGACCGTTATACTGGCTTTATGAGAGAATATTTTGATCTCCGTCATATGGAATTAATATCAGATGAAGCAAATACACTTAAAAGTCGTCATCACTTCTATTTACCCCACCATGGAGTGTTAAATGAGAATAGCGTAAGTACAAAATTACGTGTTGTATTTAACGGGTCCAAAAAATCTAAGGGAGGACTTTCTCTCAACGACTATTTAGCAGTTGGACCAAACTTACAGACTGATATATGTACAATAATTCTGCGGTGGCGACAGCATTTGGTAGCTCTGACTGCAGACATTCGAATGATGTATCGGCAGATAAAAGTGGATGAAAAGGATTGCGATTTTCAGCGAATCCTATGGAGAGAGACATCGTCAGATCCTGTATCAACTTATCGTTTACGTACAGTCACATATGGGACAACATCTGCTCCATACTTGGCGATTCGAACCCTAATTCAGTTGGCTGACGATGAAGAGCATAGTTTTCCATGTGGCTCAGATATACTACGTCGAAACTTTTACGTCGATGACGTTTTGTTTGGAGCAGAAACTGTTCAATCAGCGATCGAAGCACAACGTGAGCTTGTAGGAATTCTTGAAACTGCTGGATTCCAATTACATAAATGGTCCTCAAACTGTGAAGACGTTTTGCAAAGGATTGATCGTCACTCCTCCAACACAGAGTTGAATTTGCCCAACGATTCAGTTATTAAAACACTAGGTTTATTCTGGAATCCTGCATCAGATTGCTTTGGATTTCGAGTGAAACTTCCCGATCCTCCATTGATACTCACGAAAAGAAAGCTGCTGTCTGATGTAGCGAAGCTTTATGACCCACTAGGATTCTTATCACCAACTATCTTGATAGCAAAATCCATGATACAAAAACTATGGCTTCTGAAAGTTGATTGGGATACTCCGCTTCCACGGCCCGTAACTCAAGATTGGGCAAAATTCCGACATGAATTAACACAACTGGAAACCTTGTCTATTCCTCGGTGGATTGGAATGCAATCATCTGCGAGTTTCTATGAACTCCATGCATTTTCTGATGCTTCACAACAAGCTTATGCTGCAGTAGTGTACTTACGAGCAGTTCATGATTATGACAATATTAACACCTCCTTACTTTGTGCCAAAACGAAACTTGCTCCTTTGAAAACGATTTCAATTCCGAGGCTGGAGTTGATGGGAGCTCACCTTTTGGCAAAACTTGTTTATAGTTTGCAACCTTCGTTGGATGTTAAAAGCCTTCCACTGTATTGCTGGACAGATTCTCAAACAGTATTAACCTGGCTGACATCTCACCCATCCAGGTGGAAAACATTTGTGGGAAATAGAGTGACTCAGATTCTTGAACTAATTCCATCTGCAAAATGGAGATATGTGCCATCTAAAACTAATCCAGCCGATCCTGCATCAAGGGGTGTTCCAGCTACTCATTTAGTTTCTTTGCAATTATGGTGGGAAGGGCCGCAGTGGTTAAAATTGCCGTCAACATCATGGCCGCAAACTAGTTCGCGAATGCCTCCCTCTGTTGAAATCGATCTGGAAGAAAAGGCTTCATCTATAAATGCTGCAACAACAATTATTACAACTGAATATTGGGACCTGCTACACAAGTATTCATCATTAACTCGCCTGCTGCGTGTCACTGCCTGGTGTTATAGATTTCTTACTAATTGTCGTTTGTCAAAAAATAATCGTATTCGTGAAGATCTATAACCAGCAGAGATTACTACTGCACTCCACTTCTGGATTCAACACGATCAAAAAATTTGCTTTCCTAAGGAATATCAGCAACTATCAACAGGTCGAACTCTAGTAACTAAAACTCCTTTGCTTCGACTGTCTCCATTCTTTAAAGATGATTCCGGAACAATCCATGTTGGTGGCCGATTACAGAATGCTGCACTACATGAAGATGCTAAACATCAGTTCCTGCTATCCAAAATTAGTCCGCTATCAGCATTAATATCAACAGATGCTCACTTGAAGACATTGCATGGGGGAGTCCAGCTCACTCTAAGTCAAATTCGCCAACGATTTTGGATCCTTGGAGCCCGAGATCTAACTCGTCGTTTGATACATCAATGCCTTACCTGTTTTCGACAGCGCAAATATGCTCAACAGCAATTGATGGGAATACTTCCAGCGGAGCGCGTGAGGCCAAGTCGGCCTTTCCTTAATACAGGTGTAGATTATGCAGGTCCAATTCTAATTCGTTATGGGCCAGGAAGAGGACGACCAGCACACAAAGCATATATTGCTTTATTTGTCTGTATGGCCACTAAAGCGGTACATTTAGAGCTTGTCTCGGATTTAACCAGTGAGGCATTTATTGCTGCCTACAAACGCTTTACAGCCCGCCGAGGATATTGTCACAAAATCTATAGTGATAATGCTTCTACTTTTATTGGAGCTTCAAGGGAACTTAAAAATTCATTTTTTCTATGTCAGTCGCAGTTGCCCACTTCTTTTACTCATCTACTGACGTCACACGGAACAGAGTGGCACTTTATCCCTCCAATTGCCCCGAATTTCGGCGGATTATGGGAAGCTGGAGTGAAGGCGGTAAAACACCACCTTAAACGTATAATTGGTTGCTCTACCCTCACCTTCGAAGAAATGTACACACTTCTAACACAAGTGGAGGCGTGCGTCAACTCGCGGCCTCTATATCCTCTAAGCCCTGATGCTGATGATTTTGAGGTCCTCACACCTGGACATTTTTTAATGGGTGCTGCCCCACTAACAGTCCCAGAACCTTCAATAGAGTCTATCAATCCCAACCGATTATCGAGATGGAAACTTCTTCAACATATGTACGATCAATTTTGGAGGCGATGGTCCACAGATTATTTAAACAACCTGCAAGAACGAACCAAATGGATCAAAAAACAGGATAACATAGAACCAGGACGTCTGGTGCTGCTTCGAGAAGATCACCTTCCACCGACAATATGGGCGCTTGGCCGAATTGTTGAAGTGCATCCCGGCCCTGACGGTCTGGTGCGGGTCATTACCATTAAAGCTAAGGGACTATTGCTCAAGCGTCCTATTAATAAAGTTTGTGCTCTTCCAATTTCAGACGCCTTAGATACAGCGACTCATGCTTCAGATGCAAAGGTAACTCAGGCTTCTGCTTTTGATATTATTTCTACTCGGAGGTCTGATGGCGGGCGGTCTTCCAACCCAACCAGCTATAGATAGTTTTAACTTGTTTCGTCGGACGGACGAGGCGGGCGGTAATGTTGCAGACTTTCATATGTATATATATATCTATAGTTAATTTGAACTCAATTAATGTCGAATATCATTCTAATATGAGAGTAATGAACTGTTATACCGTAAGAATTGAAATTGTTCTTTTTGCATACATACACAACAGTAGAGATAAAATTAGTCAGAATAAAGTATAATCAGTTACGCTTGTAATCTCATCGCAATAGCATCGCTGCATCGTAATTTTAGTTTTTTCTCCATTGCACTGAATATTTGTACTTGGTATTCTCTATAAAAATAAACGGTATTTTCATAACTAAAAGTGAGTTTTATAATCACCTCAGTCCCAAGACTATACAATCTTTCGAGTTTTATATTAACGATACATAAACAGATCTCTTAAAAGCTTCTTATGTAGAATCGGGGGGTGAGTGGTATACCATTCTTGCATTTTATTTATTTTTTGTTCAAGCAATCGTTAGCATATTGAAAATGCTTCATTGCAGATTTGTCGAAAGTCTCTTCAGGAAAATTAATAAATTTTCGATGGAAAGTTAAAGTTGCATTATCGGATGGACGAACATAGAATAATCAAAATAATCTCATTTACGGCCAATTCTTTAATACTCTAGACTAGACGAATTTAGCTTTTTGCATTTTTACTTATAGATATTTTTATTTTAAATAACAAATTTTCTTTTACACTTACCTTTAACTTTATTATAACACTTTTTAACTTTTTATGATTTTTGTACAACAAATAAAATAATTTTTACTGCAACACGCTTGAATATTGACTAGTCAAAAGCAAATCATATCACAGCATGAAATTTAACCGGTGGTGATTGGTGAACACGATACCAAGGAAAATGAAGAACCCAGGCCAAAATGCAAGAAAGAACGATATTCTCGAGAAATGAAAAAACAGTAAGCCATGAACACAATACGGAGAAAATAAAGAGCTCAAGCCAATATTCAAGAAAATATGGTATTCTCAAAAAGATCTTAATGGATTCTCGAATCGTGAAATATTAAAAACAGTTTAGTCGCTTTTTCTAAGAGAACTTATGAATTCTCGAAATGAAATCGCTTCGATAGAGCAACTCTTCGATAAATTGTTTGCAGGGCTAAGTCATTTAAGTAAAAACTATGGTCCCATAGCTTCGTGTTCTGTAAAAGTAAAATACTATTACCTTGCAAAGTAGTATTAAGATATTGTTCAAGGTCAGTGTTTATTATATTATAAATGCTTGCCGTGTTTCTAAAGAGATAAATATATTTCAGCTTGAGACACGATGCATCTTGACAGCTGGTGTCCAGATACAATAAAGTGAAAAAATTCTTATTCAGTAAACGCAATAAGTCAACCACCGTAATTTCATTTTATATAATGCAATTTCCCACCTTCACCTCTTTATGAAATTTTTATGTGCAGAAAATTTAAATTTTGAGTGAAAATGATAGTTTTAAATAATGCTACAGTATTTAATAACTACTTCATTTAATTATTTCCTGTTCACATTTCATGATCGAATAAAATTAAAACATGTTAGAGCGACATCATTGGAACAACAAAAGTAAAAGTCACTAAGTCACCGACATCATTAGTATTAGCAACATCATTCGAGACATCGTTACATTGCAACTTGGGCCTCAATAATAGTTTTTTAGTTTATTATTATTATGTATGAATTTTTTTTTTTTGATTTTGACTATATAACAATAAATTAACTATTTATTTATTTAATTCAATATATGAAGAGCTACAGTTCAGAAGCGCATCCAGGGTTTGGCTTTCTGGCGGGGGGGGGGGGGGGGGGCTATAGGTCTCGAAAGTCGAAAGAGGGTCCGTACATCCGTAAATAGGGCTCCAAAGTCGCGTCCTGTACTCATATCAGCACTTATGAACTGCTTCTTTTGAAGATCTTGAATTTCAAGTTTTATCTGCTTAAATCTCGGCATGGACCATAAATCCACTGTTTTCATGTTTTCATTATCTTCAATAAATTAACCATAATTTCATATATAATGAAAACCGTTTATGTATTTATTTACAATCCACGCAATTTGCGACGTTTTTACAAAATTTTAAAAAGAAACCTAAGACTAAACAAATTTATATTTGGTGGCGATTATAAATATCGCCATGTACTGCACGTCTACAACTGAGAGAAAATTTACAAAATAGCCCACCTACCGAACTTTATACCCTACATTTTCCCAACTTGAAAATTTAATGCAGTTTCAATGAAATCTTTACCACAATAAATACACTTTACTATATTCAAAACATTTCTGATGTGGGAAAGAATATCTTTCGAGTTCATATTTTGTTATAATTTTCAAGTTTTCTTATATTTTACATTCGATTTTTTAATTCCGTTGAGAAAAACTGACCTTCTGGGGGGACCTTGGCCCCCCCCCCCCCCCCACTACGGTGTTCCTCTGTTACAGCTAACCATAAAATAGTTACGTAATATCAAAGCACATATAACAGAAAGAATACGCATTTCGTATATTGAAAAGTTTTATATGGCGGGTCATAATATTACGACCCGCTCTCACAAATTTTACGAAAACTCTCTGCTTTTCGACGACCAGCCACTCACCGGTGGTGATATTACAAGCCGCTCTCACAACTTGTATGAAAATACTCTGCTTTCTGATAACCCGCAACGCACCGCGGTGACGAGAGTCGGGTCACCAAAGCACCAGCACCATCTACATGCTAGTAGTTCGAAATTCCAGTTTGTAAGCTTTCGGATTTCAGCGTGAAAATGGAATAGACCATTCATTCAACTCTACTCTGCGTTACTCTGAGCCAACCAAAAATGACCATATGCACTACTGCAGTCATTTCAGTCATAGACATAGGCTTTTTGAATTTTAATAATTTTCAAATCTGATGCCCTCCACCGCCCTCCGTGATTGACACCGCTAATAAATTATTGCACTCATCTCTCGAACTATTATGAAAATTTTCGTTCATTATTTAATTTGTGAAATTATTTTAATTTTGATCAGACATTTTCATGAAACACCAACACATGAAGATTTCTATTAAAGATGCTAAGATTAAATCTATTCTCAAATACACTAGTATATGCAATTTTCTGAAAAACTGAATTTTTTTTCCAAATAATTGCTTAACCGGTATAAAACCTACTCGAAAAAAGGTTTTCCTCATCAATACCTCTTACGAGTACGAAAAGTTTTCCTGAAAGACCTCTTCAGATTTAAGAATTTAAACGAAGTTTCCCTGAGGTTTTTAAAGAGCACTCAGCAAAGAGAGCTTCTTATTTCGCGCAAGATTTGATTAATGCCAAATCTCGGATAATGGAAAAAAAGTTCCCTTCGTGATTTACAGGGAATGAGAGTATGTCAAACATTTTCGAAATCCCCAACTTATGGTATGGTAAACGCCTGGTGAATAGTATCAACAGTTCACTTGTTGGTGTTATAGGCATTCCCGCAATAATCCCTGTTAGCTGTTTCCATGTGGTTAGTAAAAGTTTTAAATCCTCGATATATTTATTTACATTTGATTGCTTTATTGGATTCCAAATTTTGGGTACACGTATTACGAACACACATAGCTATTTACATATACATATGTACAAGTACCTGGAAATAATGCCAATTTTTTATTATATCCTTGTACATGTATGTTTGTTACAATGTAAATTCATATTTATAAAATTGTGTTCGTTATCGATTCGTTATAGCTGAATTAGGTAGAAAATAATAAATAATTCAGGATCTCCGATAATTTCCCTTGGGTAAGAGAGTTGGCAGCATCACTTATTCGATTATCACACGCAGAATTCTCGCGTGATATTAAGAATTAATTATCCGATAAATATTGAAGTTGCTTGCGGATGATTTATCTCAGAATAGTGAGTGCTTTCAAAAAATTCTTTAACAAGCAATACCGCAATGAAAGTAATGCACAATCGTGTGTGGGGTGCTTATTTATTTATTTTAACATTCCGTAAAATGAATAGGCCATGAAATAACAAAAATCACAACGCATTTCAAAAAATAATTTCATAGTTGGTATGTACATGATGAGATGATGTCATAATTCAAGTGTTAAAATGCAAGGCGAGTTTCAAGATCATGCAGACGGATTATACTTATTACTTAAGCTTTCAATATAAGAAGGAAGATCCGATCGATCTATCCATACGAAGAGCAACTACTAAGAATCTCATTTGCAAGCTGTAGGAACTAAAATTGTTTTTTTATGTTATTAAGCCAATCTCATGGGGATTAGAGGACATAAAAAGAGTTGTGGAGGTGTTAATGTATTTCATCACTCTTGAACTTTTGAAGATTGTCAGCTGGACAAAAGACAGAAGATGGTAGACTATTTCACATTCGCACATTTCGGCACAAAAAGGCATCCCAGAATTTTACTGTACAGCCGAATGTATTTTAAAATGTGAAAGGATGAGCACGGTTTTCAGCTCGAGTAATGCATGCAGCAATTAATTTACAAGGAAACCGACTAGATCTTTCATCAGAAGACCATGCATGTAGCGATAAATAAACGAAAGGCATGAGACATTGCAGTAGTGCTCGAACGAGTCGATAAAAGAAGCTATTGGAACATTGTTAATGAGCTTACAGACTCTGCTTTGGACAGTATTCAATGTAGTTAACGCTATGCGATTAGCAGCTTTATTCTGGGTGTCACATTATAGCAGAGCACTATATTTGACAGGTTGAAATAGTTCTTCAACATTTTCAGAAATCCAAGATATTTTGATGCTTCTTGGCAGCCGAGAAAGTGTGATCTGTTCAGCTTAATTTACAATCTGGATCGACAAATGCGGCATTCTTTTGGGAGTCCGCAAGAGTGTCAAGGGAATAAGCAAAATTAGGGGTATACTGGCATCAAGAAAATTAAGAAGAGAGATAACAGAGCTGTAAGGCACACAGTGTTAGGTTCTTGGTTGTCCGGTCACCAGTAATTAAGCAATAGGGCCCACAATTGTTGTGTCTTCACGAACGGGTAACCGCTCTGAGTAGATATGTGATTGTCTTAAAGCAGTAGGTGGCGTAAAACAAGACTGTGAAGCGCAGGGCTGCCAAGGTGAAAGGTGTATAAGAGGAAAGTATGCATACTTGATGGAAGAAATTTGTTCAATTGGAGTATTGGAGTTTCTGAAGAAAAGATGATCACTTTGACATCTCCCAGGAAAGTACAAAAGTAAGGTAGTATGACTGAAAGGTATCATATGCACGAATTGGTACCTACCTCTCACGGAGAGATAACTGAGAGATAACTATACCTTAGTGACATAAAAATTGAGATTTTTGACTCAGTGGCTACTGTAGTAGCGTATGAATGGCAAAGAAGGCTTTATACAAAGAATTTAAGTGCTCATGATAGTCAGAAAAAGCAAAAATCTCAGCTTTGAAGGTTGATGAATATTGGGAATCGTGTTCGTACGTTAGTAGCGCTTATATATAGAGTGTGTATAGTTTGCTAGAAGATTACTGTTGTTAATCTCTAGCCTCTCCAGACTTGAATACGGGCATATCTTAACCTTCTCGTGGTCCCCGCTGACAGCGCCTATTAACGTTGTGTTTTGCCTATATAGGATATGTACAATCTTTGTAAATATTGCGAAAAGGATCTTAGGCCCGAATGGACTCACCAGTTCCATTACTAAAAGGATATCTTCATGAAAATAGCACTGGGAGTAGGTATTACCATATAATAAGGTCATGCGTTACGAAGCCGTATGAATTCGGTACCCAACATTCCTCTTATATCACGGGGCTGAGGAGCCCCGGATAATGCTGCATAGCACTACTAACTATTCGCCCCAATGCGGAGTAGGCTTCAGCGCGAATTTGCGGTAAATCAAACAGGTGCCGTGACCCTGAGATCAGAAAAGATTTTAGATAGGTCTCGCTTCGATCAGCAAGTGCAATGTCAAGCATGAACTGACATAAACTGGTACTCTTGAGACAGATAATATACTCTACCTCTTGAGGGCGCTGATTGTCGGTTGTCTACTAAGCCGTGCATTAAGATTTCCGTGAAATTAACGCTAAACAGCTAGGTGCTCACGTTAAATCCACGACAGATTCTGTCTTAAAGCACTGATCGGTCTTGAATGGATGTCAGATAGTACTCATTCGTTCAGTGATCATATGGGAACTAGGCTGCCTTGCAACGGGAAACAGCGTTGGGTACAATCATTTTTGATCAAACACTTATTGTTACCGTGTGAACTTGGGGCAAGAGTCCGGTTTATTACAATTACAACAGTTCAAACAACACTTGTTAGGTAAGTGACCAGTTGAAGACCGTGTTGTCTTCAGACCTAAAATATTTTTCTACACTAAGTGATAAAATGTCTTGTCGATGAACAATTAATCAGTGCAAAAAGAATCGCCACAATGCCAAACGGATGGAAGAATATGCATCTAAATCTCTGGCTGTCCCTGTGACAGCCGAACGATGTTATTCTGCAATAAGTCGATAGCTCTGGTATTCAGACGACTATGACACGTGAATCAAGTTGACCCTATGCCGTCTTGACCGCCGCAAGTATAGCAACCATTAATGCTGATGTTGTCTGCAAAATTCTTGCTGTCGGTAATGTCTGCAAGGTTAACCCTTGCTAACGGATTGACAGTTTGCTTGCAAAACTAAAATTGATTAAGTTTTATTTATGCAAAAAGAAACATCGGCACGTGTAGCTCTTTCAGGGAATTATCCTTTTATTTTGTACTTAAGTGCTTATTTATTTCTTTTATAAGATTCCTTACGTTTCTTTCTCTCCTAAATTTGTTTTTTTTTTTTTATCGCCTGCTATTTAAGCTATCATAAGAACTATTTACATTTTTGTTTATTTTTCAACATTTTGCGGCCTACCTACCTAATCCCTTTTGTCGTCAGCAAGATATCTCAAAGTACTTTAACTGGAATTTTTTTACATCGATTACAGCAGTTTTTGAAATCTATCGAATGTACAGTCTTTAACGATAATTTCGCCACAGGTGTAATGCCAGCTGATATAACCCGTATTAGGCAACCAGAAAAAAAGTGTTTTTCGAACCATAATAGAAGAGGAAGGGAGATACCAAGTGCTTTAAGTTTGACTAAGAAGGCAGTATACCAGACTCTAGCAATATGAAGAATAATAATCTTTGCACTTACTAAAATCATAAAGACTACTGTTCCAACATTCCGCAAGAAAAGTAAACAAGTGTTCAGATAAACATCCAGTCCGAAAGCCATATTAACGATCGCTGATGAGTTGACTAGTTTCCAGGTATTTCAATAACTTGAAGATAACGATAGATTCAAAAACCTTCGAATGAACCGAAGTAATTGCAATTGGTCGATAATTATGTACAAAAATCGGTCTGACAAGAGAGGTAAATATAGTTTTAGAAATATAATTCTTTTGCTTAGCATTTTACAAATTCTGGGATGGATTTCATTTTATTAACAATGTGATCTATTTGGCAATTAAAGTTACTTATATTATATCATGCGTGGAAAATCAGGACTATTCAATTCATATTTCATTGGATTTATTCATTTAATCTAATTTAATATACACCCTGTAAAATAAAGTAAGGATACAGTTGTAGATCGTAGTAAATAGAAACAGTTGTACACTATACATGTATTTAGTACTAAACCGATGTAAAACGAACTGAAGCATTCTTGAATATTAGTTTAGGTCTTGTATAACCTCGAGCCTGAGAAGTCGTGAATTTAAAATAAAATAAATAAGTCAGAAATTCATTCAAGGCTCTGTTCTTTTTTCAACCATACTAAAATTACAGTCCGCTATTTAACAATGCGTCAATAAGAACTAATGAAATGTCACACAGACGAACCAGAAATGTTGCAGTATCTGAGGTAAAGACCAGGTTTTATCTATATGAAGAGTTACATACTTGCCTAAGGCAAATTCCAAACTCTGTTAAACTTATGAATTATTTGACAGTTTCAAAAGAATACTTACTCAATCTTCCAGAAGGTTGTCATTCATTTATATATACATGAAATAGCAGTAAAATGTAAATACATTAAGAGCAATGCTGTTGCGTTGCCCCATCATCATCTTTTCCAATTCTCCACCTCACTTTTAATTAATGGACAAACCATGTAGAATTTCTGCGTCTCCTTACGTTCACTTTTTAAAACAAACACGCAATAATTTCTTGTTGCTCTAATATTTATTACGAAAGTAAATTCACACTTGATGTTAACACAATTTTATTTTATTTTGGTTTATTCTTCTCGACTTCAGCAATAATGGAATAAAATAGCCATAGCGCCATAAATTTAAATGGGGAAAGAGTAATCTGAAAAGCTTTGTTTTCACAAAGGGGAAAAATTATAAAAATGCCTTAATTACCCTGTAGCTCGGTAATATGGAATTTGAGCTATCTCTAAATTTATTTTGTTTTTTAGAAATCACTTTAAAGGTGTCATTCATATCGGTTTATGCTAATGTCCACAACTGGTGCCAGACAATACGTTTTCAACTTCACGCCAATCCTGGTAAAACAGTAATCGTTCCATACACCAGAAAAACGAATCTTCATTTACAAGCATTATTTCCTGTGGGAACAGTAGTGGAATTCTCAAAAAATAAGGTCAAATAAGTAGACATTATCGTGGAAAGTAGACTAGCTTCGAACTTTCTCTTAAAAAGAGGTGTGAAGAAATCTACAACGACAATATGGATATGCCGCAGGTTTTTTTATAGGATTAGATCTGTAAACAAAAATTACCCTACGATCATACAAATCAATTAAACAAGTTATGATCACAAAGGCTTCCGCCGTTTGGTGGCCAAAAGCGAAACAAATGACAGCTAAATGTAAATTAAAAAAAATTAAAACGGCTTACATGTCTAGGAATAACCGATGCCATGTGTTTCTGCCCAACTGCAGCCGTAGAGGCTATACTAGACCAGCTTCTTCTACATCTGTATCTCAGCGCAAGAAGACTGCAGAGCGCAAGTCTCCTGAACACACGCAATCTGGTTGGCCACCTAAAAGTCCTTCAAGAATTCCTAGAGGACCCGATAGCCAACCAAACCTCAAACGTTATGCCGAAATGCCATAAGTTTGAAACACCATTCTAGGTGATCTTAGGAACCATTAAGAGTGTCATTTTGGTGACTTACCCTTTGGAGAAGGAGTGAAATGCATGGAACCAAAAGAGAAAATTGAAGGGCATATATGGGCAAATATCCGACTCTCTAGGGCACAGAGCCCTCACCAGCCAATTTCCAGACAAAAATCGACGCCATAAAGTTTTGCGCTCGCGAAATCCTCTTGAAGAATATGCGTGGAACAAAAATATATGTAGATACAAAATATTAGACATTCAGTACTTAAAGCATTAAATTCGTTTACTTTGAATTCAAAGCTGGTCTGAAGCTGTCTTGAAGCCATTCGCCGAAATAAATTAGGTTACGCTGATTTTGGTGTCAGGACATGAAGATATTAAGGGCAACAAGATTGCCAATTTCCTTACAAAGAAAGTAGTCAGACATATGTTTACTGGTCCTAGGCCTGTTTCTGGACACCCAAAAAACTACATTTCCGCACAACTCAGGCTTAGGGAAGACGTAATTAGTTTGGTACACCGATTAAATACCTCAGAGTTGAGACAAGGGAAAAAATTCATTACGTATAATTGACAACAGAGCAGAAAAATATTCCATACCGACAGCAAGAGAGAATTAAGTCTCATAACGGACCTATACTTACTGGGAATTGCGTACTTAGATATTATCTCGAGAAAATCGGTAAGGGAGGCAGAGAGACCTCTCGCTTCTGTATCTTCTGTTTCGAAAACGACGAGGCTGCTGAGCACGCCCTCTGTGACTGTGAAGCTCTTGACAGTATAAGGTTGTTAAACCATCTAGAAAAGGTAGTCCCACTGCGAGATGTTGCAAAGATGATCCCTAAGAACGTTATAAATTTTATAAAAGACCTCAAGTTCGAAGTGCTCTAGAAGGCCCTTAGAGCACAGACAAGAAATACCCAGATATCGACGGTAGTAGGTACTAAGAAAGTTATGTATGGAAGAGCTCATAGCAAACCTCAATAACTCACTGATCTCGGCTAAATATATCATGGGCGCGAACCAAAAATGTTTTTCAATATAGGCGAAAATTCGTTTCTTTCTTAGAATTTAAATCGACCAAATTTCTTCAGAATTGGTGGCTGCTGAAGACGATTCGAATAAGTTGTGAGTTGTGTCTGAGCTTGTTAGCTAAAAAGTTTTATGAGCGTAGATCTAGGTACATCAGTGCGGATTTTTGTCTCAGGCATTTATAAAGTGTTTTCAATGGAGGAAAGAAATGATTTATTTCTTACAATTGAAATCGACCATATTTCTTCAGAATTCTCGTAGTTTATTGGTAGCTACAGAAGACGGTCTGAGCAAATTCTGTCTACCATCTTAGGGGATGAGTTGGTTGTGAGGGGTGGGTGGGTGGAGAAACATTAATGAAAGATTTACTTCTTTTAATAGTTGGATAAGCATACAAATTTACAAACTTTAACGAAATTTATTGGCATGGGTACAAATCGCACATCTAGGGAAATAACGTCAAAGCGGCTATCACTAATCGGCACAAACAAATTAGATTTTGCATTTTTTGGTTTCCATATTTAAGAATATTGCAAATTTTAACAAAAGATGGACTCGAAAGCAGAAATGTTTTAAATATGATAAAGTATTTTTGAGGTAAAAATTTCATTGAAATTGTATTAAAATTGCAAGTAGAGAAAATGTACGGCATACCTACCAGTAGGAAGTTAATGCAAATCGACGATAAAATGCGAGTGCAAAGTGAAATTTCAACTTAGTCCAGTAAATTCAGTTCATGGAATGCAAAGGACGACAGTGCGTATGCACTTAAGTACAGTCAAAGAACAAATAACTGCAAGAACTCTCAACGGTTTGCCTGACTAGCCGTGAAATATGAAAATAAATATCGGGAATTTTCGTCTATGAGTACGTTTATGCGACAGTCCCAAATCAGGACTAGAAACCGATTGTAGGCCAAAATCTGGGCTCCCCGTATAAACGGCACAAATTGGACTAGAAAATTTGCACACACATTCAAATAAATCAGAAACAGGCCCAATTCAATTGGGGCAAGTCCAAATTTCGGACTTGCACGTTTATACTGCAAAAAAAAAAAATTGCGACTTTGATTATCGTATAAACGTAGTCTCTATTGAAAAACATTTTTGGTTCGTGCCCATGATATATTTAGCCGAGATCAGTGAGTTATTGAGGTTTGCTATGAGCTCTTCCATACATCACTTTCTTAGTACTAACGTCGATATCTGGGTATTTCTTGTCTGTGCTTAGAGGTTATGTCAAAAAACATCATACAGGTCGCATAGACTAGATGGGAGTCGGATTCTCTATTTGCATCCCCCACTTTAATAATATCTCATTATAACCATTATAATCATAGTGACGCATTTAAAAAAAAAACAATCAAACTATGAATTTCCTAAGTAATCCATAGACATCGCTATGAGAAGAATCTCTAAAAATCTTCAGAAGCTACTAAAGTTTTTACAGTTCGTAAATTTTAACAAAAACTAAAATTGTAATTGGGTCAGATCAGGGCAATTTGTTTGCTCCTCTAAAATGAAATTTTTCAAGTTTATCTTTTTAAAGTTTCTATCCTTTCTCAATTTTAAGCCAGCTGAAAAGCACACAATGAAATGAAATTGCTTCCTGCTCTTCTGATTTCTCCCAAGTTAATCGTAATCGTAATGTTATTGTGAATAACAAAAAGACTCAAAAACGATGAGCTAGCTACAAAATTCGATTCAACTTTTATTGTTTTTCTTTTTGCAACAAATTCAAATCGAGAGTCTTTGATACTTTCATGAGTATACGCCACTTTCAAGGAAATCGATAAAACTTTTCAACGAGAAAAATAATTCATGAGAACTCTTTGCAAACTGCTACACTCTTTTCCCTTCGTGTTTTACAGTATATTTTCAGTTTAAGAAGCACGTGATAGAAGTGCTTGTAAAATTGGTGTCATCACATTTCCCCGCAAAATGTACGCATTTTCGCAAATTTCCGTAATTCAATTTTATGGGGATTTATTCATATTTCATATTCCTTAGAGCGGTCATGATAACATTTAGCTCTGGGTAGAGTTGTGGGCGGAATTTAAATATCTTTACACATCGAAATTCTGTCAAGTAGATAGTGTAGAATTTTTGTTTAGAATTATTTATGTACAACTACATAGATATTTTGCAAATGTTGTTGTTTGATCAAAATACGAAATATTTTCAGGAGATAATAATATCTTCTCGATATATTTGCTGCAAAATCGGTACAGCGTGTCAACCATAACAATCTGTTAAATCCGAAGGAGTTGTGTTCTTGGTTCACAGTTTATTGCAGATCGCTTATCAACTAGTCGATTCCGAGGTCATTTTCATCTACATACATTTTCCACGTTAATTTCGATTCTAAATAAGCACCAATAGTGTAGACATGCCACGAGAATTATGTCCAAAAATTATATGGGAAGATTTAAGGAACAAGTCAAGCAGTCACATCTAGTGATAACCAGCAGAACATCATTCGCATATGGGCATCAAATGAATGTCTGCGATAACAACGTGATAAGGTAATCAAAAAGCATACCTACACCTGAGTACTTTTGTATTGACGAGTTGCTTCGCGTAAGAAAATGTAGTGGTTTTGGCGGGATCCTTTTCAAGATCCTGGAATACCACCAAAGTGAACAACGCATAATTTGTTCAACTGCGCGAATATTTCAGGAGAAATACTTTTAAGGTGCTTTCCTTTCAATACGGCCAACGGCAAAGATGGCACACTCCAGACATTTATAATTTATATTATTTTTATAATTGTTAGAGATGCTAAGCTGGAGGGATGATGAGGGCAGTTTGTAGAGGTCTATGATACTACAGGCTACTCTCGCGGGACTCTATAACGGTATTGCGTAAATTTTCTCGTTCGTTCGATCATTAAATTCGGTTTCGGTCTCGGTGCTAAATTAAAAAATTTTTTGTTAAAAATTCGATCGTTTAGGGAATTAGCTTTTCTTAGATTATTCTGGAAAGTTTAGCTAGCGTTTTTTTTTACACTTTGTATTTTTAAGGAATTTTGAAAAGAACCAGAGAGCCAACAAATAAAGAGCTTATTTAAATAAAAAAAAAATTATTATATCTAGGCTTATGATATTTTATAATTCTTACCAAAACAGCTATTTAGCATACGAAAATTCACATACATAGGATAGCAAATCACAACTCAAGATTGAGCATCTATATCGTGATACATGATCATATCTACGAAAGCCATGTACATACCTGATTATAGAGTTGAAAACAATCCTAAGTTTCCTTATATTGTTATAGTCTAGTTTGCCACACAGCAATAGGTTATTACAGGTACTAGTAGAGCATGAACAAGAAGTAATCTGGTTAGCATTGGCGTAAAGAAGCTGGATATCCATAATGTACGAAGTCCACTATAAACTTTTCTGATAATAGAATTAATGTGGTCATCCCAGTTGCTATTACATATAATTCCAAGACTCTTAACGGAGTTGACAAAGGGGAATAATAGTATTATTAATAGTCACCGACGAATAACCATCTGTACCAAATTTTGTCCCATGCTTTTAGATATAATTGGAATGGGTTTCAATTTATTCGGCAGGGACCATAAATGAATTGATTCAAGATATTCATTAACACGAGATATGTTATTCTCAATCAGACTAATATGATTGGAGATGTACAATTGTACATCGTCTGCATAGAGATGTTAATCACAAAACTTAACGTGTACTTGATAAACATGGAGAAAAATAAGGGACCAAGGATCGATCCTTGAGGAACACCACAGGATATCGGTAAAAAGGAGAAATAGGTTCCGTTCATGTAAACTGCCTGTGATCTGTAACTCAAGTAATTGAAAATCAAATCAGCTGCATGAGATGAAAATTTAAAATATCTTCTGAGATTACGACAGAGAAGAAAATAATCCACTGTATCAAAGGTCTTTGAAAAGTTTAAGAAGAATAATATAGTCAATTCAACCTTGTCAATAGTCCGCGAAATATCTTTGTTAAGTAAAGCAGACGTGCAATTATGTTCAGAACGAAACCCTGACTGATTGTTATATAAGAGTTCATTCAAAATCAAAAAATTAGAGACTTGCAGGTACATTATTTGCTCCACTATTTTAGAAATATGTATATGGTAGCAAACTAATTGGGCGATTTTCCATACATTGTGACTAAGGAACAGGAACTATCTTTGAAGATTTTTAAGCTCTAGGGAAAATAGAACTTGTGAAGTATGAGTTGCAAATGTGTGTAAGGGCAGGAAGGATCGCAGATGAGCACATTTCTACAAATTTAGAACTTAGGCCATCTACACCAGCAACAATAGATTTAATGCTGTCAATTACCGTAATTACTTCATGAATATTAGTCACTAGGAAGCTAAACTGGATTTGATCTAGAGAAACACTTACTGATTCATCATTATGCAAAATGACAGTAGAACTGCTCACGTGACTTGAAACAAAGTCAGGACCAACCGAACTTGAGCTCAGTTTTGACGTGACAAGTCCATTTGATTTGATATTGTTCCACAGGATTTTGTTAGGGAATTTAATATTTAGAATGAAAGAGTACTAGCGCTTTTTAGCTATGTGGATAGCAGCCACTGCTCTGTCCCGTAGTTCCCGATATTTCTCATGAAAATCTGATAATCTATAACGCTTCCGTTTATCATATGCAAGATCTCGTTCAGCAATTAAATTTCGAATATGAGAAGAAAACCAATGGTAAGGCGAATCTATGATAGTTTTAGTAATGAAAGGAACATGTTTTTCATGCAAATAACTTAAAGTAGACTTGAGAAAATCTACACACATTAGGTAAATGAAATATGCTATCTCCAATGCACAGTTCTACAACCTTAAGCAACACTTCCTGGTTAATATCATTATAATCAAAATAGAAATAAGAACCAATTTCCCCTGTGTTATTATGATGAATATCATATGTTAAAATGATCATGTCGTAATCGAATATTCCTGGCAGAGAAATTTGTTTAAAAAAAACCAAAGCTTCGACAAATTCGAAGTAGATAAGGAAGACGTCTAGCAGAGGGGGTGTTCTACAGACGAAGTATGTTGAGTAATAACTGATTCTCTGCAGGTCCAAAGCATCCAGCAAAACTTTGAAATTGTTTGTCAACCCAGAGGGTGATAAAAAATTCAGATTAAAATCACGTCCAATGACCAAATTTTGGTTTGGGGTGAAAGGCTTAAGAGATCATTCTTAAGGGACTCCAAATATGAGCAGTTAGGATGCTTATAGACTGCTCCAACTAGACACTTCACTCAATTACCAGACAGTTCACAAAAAATATACTCACAAGTACCTACAGCGTTATCAGACGAAAATAAAACTTGTGCTTAAAGTTAGTTTTAATATATATAAAATATAAAAACATTTCATAAAATTGGGTTGTCAATTGCAAATTAAATTACGCGATGGTTTTGGTGTAAAGAATAAACCTTCAAAAAATCAAATATGGTATGCAATGAGCTCGGACAAAAAAATGCATTCTGTAAAGGGATATAGTGTGTGGTTGGGAATCCAGGTATCGCTGTTAGACATCATGCCCAAGAAGTTTTTTTTTTCGTATAAAATTGGATTCACACAAAAACTATAAGAAGCTTACCGTGCTCGTGATGGTAAATGGTCTGCAAAATTGATACAGTTCCACGATAAAGATCCCCAATTTTAAAGAGATTTATTGATTAGTGACAAAGCTTATTTCACGATAAATTGATAAGTAAACAGACACAGTAGTCGATTTTACATAACATGCCTTTCATTTCGTGTAACGCACGAAACTCTGAAAACAACAATCCAATAACTGAAGGCAAGCATAACTCCAAAAAAGGACTTTAAAGTGTTCGAATTGTGGATTTGTGATGACGCCGCAACCAGTGGCGGATCCAAGAGGGGTGGAGGTCACGGGGTCATAACCCCCCCCCCCCCCAGTACTTGAAGTACAAAATATTTAATTAATTGAGTTATTTGAAAAAATATATTTTTTATTTTCTATATATTTTTTTTTTAAATATTTCAACTTCAAAAAATTATACAAAATACTTTTATTCCAAATCTTACAAAAAAATTACTAAAAATTTATTTCAATGAATATTATTGTATGCATGTGATGTATGTGTATAGGTTTTTGTTAGAATTTGAGTTTGGGACCTTGAATATGGATGATCCAAAACCCTCGAGAAACACTTCCCAAGCAACGAAACAGACTGCCTCTGCTTTCTCGATTTCATTACAGAATTATATCAAAGGAAGTATTTGGTCACAAGAATTCATACTATAGCATAGTAAACTAAGAAATGGTTTGGGACAAGTCGAATAATATATAATATTGCATTCAAGACTTAAAGTACAAGTTTCAGTTTACAGCTTTTTGGTTCTAAATTCCCCTACATGGTTCTAAATTATGCTGAAAACACCTGAGGTATTACTACATCGTTTTTGCTGATTAACTACTACACAGAAGCTCGTGCTCATGTCGTCAAATGAATGAAAGAGAAGAAACAAAAAAAATCCATGTCATTTTGACGAGGTGGTTTGTAGATTAGGCATTAATCTCTGCTGAGGAGGAACCACTGCCTCTTTGGCAAAAATGCAGAGCGCATGCAAACTCCATACAATGACTTCTACAGAAATTGTGTGGACAAGGAAGAGGTTGAGAGCGTTCAGCACCTGCTGTGCGAATGCCCTAATCTTGCTAAATAAGGTTCATAAACTCTTGTGGCTGGTTACAGCGCACCCCCTAGATCTAAGCTATCTTTTTTAGGTAGAGTCCCAATTAGGTGGCACCACAATGGATGGTCTAAGTGGGGCTGGTTGCAGAGCTGGGCAAGTACCAGAGAAAAAGTACTTAAGTACAAGTACAAGTACCGAAGGCCTAAGTACTTCAGCGTAAGTGCAAGTACTGCTTGTACTAAGTACTAAGTCTATAAAAAGTACTGAGTACCTTTTTAAATACTTTTTAAATTACTTTTTTAGAATCTTTGTACGTTGGCAGTAATATAATGAAGTTTATCGAGTTCAGTTAATAGATATTAAAATAAATCAATACCTTTTGAAAACTATAGTATGTATAGTAACCAATGGCTACTATTTATAGATTTTCATAGTTTTCGGTGCTGCAAGTAGAGTAAAACTTTCACCTCTCCTTGCTACACTCACAGAAACTATATATTACAGAAGATCCGCCCAAGCACCCATTATCGCCTCCAATAATGCATGTCAAATTCTAAGGAAAAAATTTCCAGTAAATTTCTAAGAAAAAATTGAGGCCTTCCCTACATCAGACCGAGGCATCGTTGATTTTATATTGGAGCGAAGCATTGCTTGCTCACTCTTGGTTATGTCCACTGACGAATATAATATGGACTGCTTACGTTTCTATCTCACGTGGGCACAATTGATTGTGTCAAAAAGAGTTCTTACGTCGGTGCCAACATTGAAAAAATCATTGACGGGAAGTTGAAGAAGTGAACACGCAGCTCGGGAAGTGATTCTTCTGCGTATCTAATGAATACATTGTCTTTGATAAAACAGTTTTTGTCAGTAATAACCCTAAATGATTAATTTAAAAACTTTTATTGCGACGAATCCACTGATTTGTTTGTTGTTTTCAGTTCTCTCTCAGTTGGTACTTGGTGCTTAGGCCGAAAGAGTCAGCAATATAGAAGTAAGCCCACTTTTTGCAATCCATATTATACATGTCAGTTGTTATGTCATCAAGTCGAGGCATCGTCGATTTTATTTTCGAGCGAGACGTTACTGGTTTTTGTTCTATTTGACAGTATTCTTTGCGTGCTTTAAAACTCAACAAAAAAGGAGTTGCGCTAGAGATTGTTTTTGCTTTTCTACGAAGAGTTAGATATTTGTAGGTACTTAATAGACTCAGAGATACCTAAGTAAAAATCTTGGTACTTAAGTACAAAACTAAGTCTTAAGTACAAGTAAATAGAAGCAAGTACTTATGTTCAAGTACTAAGTAGGGCCATTTCAAAAGTATTGGGTAATAAGTCTTAAGTAACGAAAATGTACTTTAAGTAGTACTTAAGTCTTTTTTTACTTAAGTAGTGCCCAACTCTGGCCTGGTTGTACATACTTTTACGACGGCCGCCACTGTAACCTAACCTAAATGTACTGACGTATTTCCGGCCTCAGCCCATATGGAATAAAGAAACATTTGCGCAACATGAACATGCGAACAAGAAAACATCTCTGTATTTCTATTTATAGCGGTCAAAAATATTTTAGAAATAAAGGGGTTGACGTAGTTTTAGTGGAATTAATTCTCGCTTAAAGCTGAGGTTATAACAACAAAGCCACTGAGGTTTCAAGTAAACCAACTTTCTTCTGAGTTACACAAGTTCGCATCATTTCATTTTGAAGCCCTAACTCAGCGCAAAACTAATCGCAATTGAAAATTAAAAATAACCAGTCGAACGGCAGCAAGAATTTATTAATATAACGCTTGCCTTTTTTGATACATTGTAAGATCCGCAATCTACATATATATCGCTTTGAAGATCAGCAAATTTACAAAGTTTTCCAACAAAAAGTTGTAAGAATCAGAGAAGATCGTAGTGAATATCAAGAGCAAGTTCCAGAGAAGGGTTATTATTTCTTGATCTATTTGATTAAAAATAAATAACAAACCTGAAAACTTTATTTGCAACCATTACAGTAAAGCTTTGCTATATTATCTTTTGAAAATGATAATTGAACCTAAAAAAATAGAGAGAGGCCCAACAGACCCTAAACTCCTTAATTGGACCAGCTTATTTTAAGAAGACGGATCAACACAATAGGTCTTCGTGGAAACTGATTCCTCTATATATTCGACAAACAAAAAGATGTTAATAATATGTAAATGCTTACAATGAAACCCACTACTAAGGAAAAACAATTTAAAATCGATTAGTTCATTTGATTTACCTTCCTCGTAAATAGTATTTACCTACCAAGGAAACAGAACTCAATTTAACGCTACGGGCCTCAATTAATAATTGTCAACCTCACCTGGTCACACACTTTCAGGCTCTTCGTGGGACACTTCCACATCAGAGCCTTAATTTAGTCCTAACTCCTCACATTCTAAAATACTGGCATCGTTTTTATGTAAAACCACTGACATGTATGTATAATATGAACTGACTACGTCCATAGAAATAGACTCCAGAAAGTGGGTTCACTTCTATATAGAGTTCTCTTTCGGTCTAAGCACCAAGTGCCAACTGACAGAGAACTGTAAGCAACAAATAAATAAGCGGGTTCATCGAAATAAATGTTTCTTAATTAATTAGTTGGGTTAATTAGTGAGTGACAGTGTTGGGCGTACGACTACATTTGTAATCAGATTAATAATCATGATTAAATCAATCATGATTACATGAATCATGATTACACATCAATCACGATTACCCATCAATCATTAATCATAATTACATCGAGTAATCTTAGGCAAATGTAACCGTAATCATGATTACATTTTTTTTATTACAATTGAAATTTTCAAGAGATTTTAAAATTTAGTTCTAAGAAAACAAACAATCTGTGATCGTAAGAATTTAATTAAAACTCCAAGATACTGTTGAATTATGTATTGATTGAAGTCAGTGTAAAGAATGTATGTGCTTCTATTGACAGGGACTCACACATATCTGATCATCAGCTTAAATTCGAGGATCTTGATTATATGTGAAAAAAGATAGCGAAAGAGATTCGATTTCTGGGGTGTATAAGAAAGTCGTTGAGCATGGAAAATGCAATAATGCCTTTAACGCTTTGATTCTGCTACACTTTTCATATTGCTCCGCATTGTTATATGCTAGTTCGAATGAATTCAAGGGCAGAATGCAGCTGTTGTAGAACAAGGCAATGCGAGTTATTCACTACCGACTTCGGGTTAGAAATACAACAATGTTTGTTTTCTTTTAACTACAATTTTAAACCTTTTGCAAATTTATAATTAAAAAATGTAATCATGTAATCATGATTACGGTTACGATTGATCAATCATTAATCGCCATAAATGATTACTTTTCTGATTAATATTATCAATCTGTAATCATGATTACAGATTACAGATTGTAATCGTAATCATTAATCATCAATCAGATTGCATTTTGCCCAACACTGATTAGTGATAAAAAGTGTTTTACCAAAGGCAAAATATTCATAAATACTTAACAGAAATTCTAAAGGTTTTATTAAAATCACTTTTCAACTCCCCGCCAATGGTTTTTTCAATGTTAGCACCGACGTAAGACCTATTTTTGACACAAAATTTTGTACCCGCATGAAATAGCATATCGAGCAGTACATATTATATATGCCAGTGTGTAAAACTAAGAAAAGTTTGGTTTGAATGACGAATGACTCCTGCAGTTTGTATCCAAAACTATTACAAAATGACTTTTTGTAAAAAACATATACTGAAAAATGACACATCATCCACACCGCTTAATGCGGAAACCTTCCTAGTACCTCACTGCAGTAAGCGACTTACGGCGCTGGATGTGTTTTTTTTTTCAATTTAATTTGTAAGAATGCCCCCCCCCTCTTCTCCTAATTACAATGCTGGGTTCGCAACTGGCCGCAACCGATGACCGTTATAAACTTTGGCTTGTTTTATTTAAAAGTTATTAAACAACAGAATGGTACCTAAAAAAAAAAAAACAAAAAAAACACCTTGTATTTGTTTCGAATTTCAACACTACACTAACTAACAATTTCTCAAAATTGAAATTTGGAGCTCCCAATGTTTATCGAGATTTTTATGTCTCACATGGTTTTGGTCATGGAAATTATAAGAATTGCTGATACTGCCCACAAATTCCACTTTCAGGAATCTACCCAATCACGTGATAAAAAAAAACTTGGCTTAAATGGCAGATTACAAGGAAAATACAAGCTTGAATTATTGGGCTTACTCTCGTATATATGGATCGTTAACTGAGCCATAGGTGCATCCTGACGGATTCGAGGTTAATAACGCACATACAAAGAGAATAAAAGAAGAAAAAAAAAGAGGCACTAAGCATCATAAATTGAAAGGATTGAACATTTTGTATATTTCGAGGAGTACTTTTGTTTGCTGATTCTCATGATTATAATTAAATAATTATAATAGGAGCTACAATTAGTTTCATACATATTTATAATGTCAGTGGCTAACTATATTCTTATCATTATATATATTTTTTTTTGAACTCTAAAGGCATAAGTCAAATTATTCTTAAGTTAAAATTGGTCATAAATCTATGAGTATTTGTCTTGTTAGTGTGGAGATACTTGTAAAATCATTTAAGTAATAACTAAATCAGTTCCAAAAAAAAAAGAAAAATTAGAACAAGACGTGAGCATAATAAAATTGAAATGAATGACGTAGAAGAAGTCTTCGCTCAAAATAAAAATATGAAATCAAAAATGGCCAGTATTAACAGCCGAAGGAAAAGCATAATGACCTCGCTCATGAAATGTAAATCAGTCTGTCATTTGTTACATCATTGTTAATGGATGCGTAACCAGAAGTGGTGAGGTTGAGACCTAAACATTAAAGGTGCTCGAAACAAAAAAACCCCCGACTGGAGAGCATCATGGACGACTGCACGAAAAAAAAAACATTTCCGGGCTGAAGAGGAGTCCGAAAAAAAGAAGAGAATCAGGACGGACACTTCTTCTCGATCAAGTACGGAAAGCAGATGGTGATTACATTTAAAAAAAAAAAAAAGAAAAAAAAGAAAAAAGGTTTCAACAATTTAGTGTTAAAAATGTGGCAATATTAAAGTTACGCAGGAAGCGAGGAAATTTTTTCTTTTGGGATTTGATATCGAGATTACTATTTACAAGATTTCTTGGTTAGACTGATCGCTTTGGTTGTTCTTGCGATTTTAAACAATTAAGTTTCCACACAACAAGATAAGTATATACCTATTGTGTATTCCTATATTATTTGCGTTGATTTGTTCAGTTTACACATACCAATTTAAGTATAATATATATATATTTGGAAAAGACGAAAAAGTGTTGGTGTTCTATTAGGTGAAAGTGGTAGAAAAATAAATTTAGGCTTTTCTTTCGAAGGATCTGGATAATTTTTTGTTCTTCTTGTTCATACGAGTTTTGTAGTACCTCGATTTTCAAAACTGAAACAAAGAAAAACTACGTGGCGCCCAAAACAAAAGGAATCACCGTTACTCAAATATCCACCCCGTTACCAACATAGCTAGCCACTTTATGCATCAACGGGCCGCGTAACAAGATGTTTAATTAAATTACAGTTTGGTGCCCATCCTTTTCTTTCATTGTGTTTCTTGAACATTTTAAAATTTATAAACAAATATAATACATATAATTTAAAAATTTAATTAAATGCAAAATGAATGAAAATTCGAAATTCTAGAGAACTTTCCTAATGTACTCATTAAGTGAAGTGAAAATAATTTTCTATTTTTTAGGGCAGATTTTGAAGCAACGCTTTTTTTTTAAGTTTTATATTTTATATTTCTTTGTTAGTGTTAAAAATTCTCAAATAATTTAAAATTAGATCATAGAGGAATTTTTAGTACAAGAAATTGTTTTGTAAAATTTTGTAATCGAAAGTTTACAAAAGCTGTGGTATTTTTATGAAAATTAGTATGTCGAGAAAATCATCATTGCCGAAGTAATTATTATCAGATTCAGTTTTCCTGCAAACAGTTAATTTATAGGGTTATATATTAACCCTACCAAATTAGCACCCCTTAAAAATTTCTTTAACAAAATATCGATTTGAAAAGAATTTAGTGAAAAAAAAAAAATTTTGCTTTAATTTACAGCTAATTGCAAGCGAGCCCAAATGTTTTCTTTCTAATGGTGTTAAAAAAAAGGAATGTACAACAAATTTATGGAAATTATGGTGTTTTTACGAAATCCAGGCTACTTCTGCAGGGTTGTGCAAAAAAAATTGCAATCATTTCAAGCAGAAGAAGAATTTATGATTTTTTCTTAATTTTAATTGAGTTAAAAATAAGATTGTGCTGTTATCCATCAATCACCAATAAATTGGCATGCTTCATAATAAACAAAAAGATTTCATAACTCTAAAATCAATAAAAAAATAGCAGGCTTCAATATTTTCAAGTGTGCAAAACTAAAGAACTTTTTATAAATAGCGACTCCTTCTTCAGTACTTCTTTTGAATTACTTCAGCACATCTTCAAAGCATATACGCTATTTAGTATAATTATGCTGCCAGATATCATTTCCCATTATTTTTTCAATGTTTACATTCATTCTATGGACCTTTAACTCAAGTTTAATAAGAATACTTAATTGGGTTTAAGTCTAGAGATTAGATCAGCCAATCAAGAACTTGAACCCCATTCTAATTAATCTATTTCTTTTCCAGTTTCGATGTATTTTTTTTTACTCATTGTCACGTTGAAACACCCAGGAAATCGCCATTCCCATTCGGCATAGGGCAACATAACTGTTTCTAAAATTTCCTAATATTTCACACTGACCATCATTCTGTTTACTTCTTGGAAAGGACATAGTCCTTTAGATAAAAACAGTTGTAGTTGTCGTACAACAGTTATTCCATCGGAATTAATTAAATGAAATTTGAACTCGTCGCTGATAAAGACTGTTTTCAACTTATCACAGGACCAATTAAAATGTGCCCTTGCAAGCGTTAGTTAACCTTTAAATTGAAGTTAATGTAAAGCAGTAGATCACAGCATTAAATACTCCTTTTTTGGAAGTGTTTCATAGTTACCATTCTCTTATTGGCTGCTTTATACCTTTTTAACTAACTTGTTCTTCAGATTACTTCTTCTGGACTTCTGGACTGTACTGGCAACTATATTTAAATTTAAAGTTTTTACAATTTATTTTGATGTTTTTAGTTAGAGCACTAATTCTTCTCCTGTAAGTGTATACCTTGTAGTTTTTCGCTGAAGTTCACTCAAATGCAGCACGTTAGTATTTCCGGTCGTAAGTCGGAAAATTATTTATTTATTAATATCATAATTTTTAGCGATTGAAATTTGAGCAGCGGAGCCAAAATATTTTTCAATTACTTTGGACTTGAACTCATTACGCGCTATAATGGAAAAGAAAAATTAAAGCGATCTTATCAAGTACACTGAGAAGAAATAACTAATGTCGGTTTTTAGCAATATTCTCTTCGTTAATAAGTATATCAAATTTGCATAGAAAAATTCACCTCAATTGATTTTTTCTACTAGTTGGTTGTAAGTTGCTTTAGTTTTGCACACTTAAAAATATTGAAGCCTGCTATTTTTTAATTTATTTTATAGTTATGAAATTTTTTGTTTTTTGTAAAGTATTCCAATTTATTGTGTTTGATGAGTGGATGAAAGCACAATTTTATTATTATTAAAAAAAAAACAGAAATTATTTTTATTTTTGAAATGGTTGCAATTGCTTTGCATAACACTGTATATGAAAAACAACAGCAATAAGACAAGACAAGAAGTGTAGAAGGTCGCAGGGGCGGATCCAGCTAGAGCAGTAAATCTATTCAACTGCACCTTTTGTAAAAAACCGTAACAGTTTCTGGAAGCGTTCAATTTAATACATTTAGGAACGCAGACCCTAGCTAGCACCTTGGCCATCTGTCATGGTTGTTGAAGCCTATAGAGGAAACAGAAAGCTCGGATTCCTGTACATGAACATCGTTTTGCTCGGGGTGTTTGAAGCAGGACAAAGCCTATTCACGTAAACGCGATGGAAGGTTTGTTTTAATTGAAAACAGCTGTCAAAGTATCTTTGATAAGCCTTCGACGGCTTCTTAGAATATTATCGGGGCGGCATGGCAGAACAAACATTTAAAGAAACAATTAAAACTCATAATTGGAGAAATTCAGCGAAACTACACAAAAGCAAACAAGTCGTTATGCATTGTTTTAGTGAGTGCTATTACATGCAAAGCAAGAGATTAATTTTTAAATAATTTTTTCTTATTATTTCGTAAAATGCATGCATTATTTTTTATATAATAGTTAGCCCAAACGTTAAATAAAAACAAAATAAATCTGCAGATTGGGAAAGTCTCAATCAGTATCGTAGAGAATTTTATTGCTCGGTCTGGCTTGCTTCAAGGGAAGTTGATGAAAGATCATTTGAATTTAGTACAATTCTAAGTCTTGGCATGCGTGAATATATTCAGTATTTATACAGCAGATCTTAACAACAGCAAAATCGCGCTAGGTTTAACGATAAGTGCAACCAAGCAATAAAAGGGAAATAGTATGCTTTTTGCACCTATCAATTGCATCTATGTCCAGAGCTGAAACACCATCCTAAGAGAATTTTTTTTTTTTGGCCAGAATGTTAGAATCTTGGCAAGACGCAAAGGCAACAAAGGTTCCTGGTCCTTGGTCAAAACCATCAGGAGCAACTTCAGTAGTTTCTCTATTCCTTTACTACTTTACAATGAAAATATTGTTGAGTCCCTGAACAAAATTAATATCTTGACTGTTAGATTCACTTCAAATTCTTCCTTTTCCACCCACTTTATATCTCCTTTGTGGATGTGTACAAGAACCAATACACATCCGTGCGAAATACATGATCAAAATGCCGTGGTGCCTCAGGGCTCTGTTATCTCGCCATCTCTCTTCTCAATTTTCATTAATGATCTGTTTCCCTTATTTTAATCCCATCCATTAATATTTGCAGTAAGTTAAGCTGAACAGATCACATTTTCTCTGTAGCAAAAGAAGCATAAAACTATCTTGGATTTCTGAAAAGGTGCAAGAAATATTTCAGCCCATCGATTCTAACGCTCCTCTACAAGTCCTACATCAGACCTTGAATGGAATATAATTTCCATTTGTAGGCCGGGGCTGGTCGCAGAGCCTTAGCTTCATTGGATATTGTCCAAAAGAGGACCTTCAGCGCATTGGCGATATGGAAAAGACTTGTCATATGGACTCACTCGACCACCGCCTTAATGTTCGTTGTCCCTCGCTCCTATATTGCTACATGCATTGTCAATGTTCTGATGAATTGTCTAGTCAGACCCCTGATTCCTGCATGTAAAACTCGCACTGCAAGCCGCGCACATCGTTTTACCCTTCAAAATACTTTCGGCCGCAGAGTAAAATTCTGTGAGGATTTTTTATCCCAAACTGTGCGAACGTGGAACAGTCTACCAGCTTCTGTCTTTCCTCTGGCATGGAATCTGTGATATACATCAGCACCTTCGCCACTCTCCTCACGTTCCCTAATTCCTTTCTTTATCACCTTGTTGCCATGCTCTGCTTTGCATCATAGTTCATAAGATATCTCTTGAGCTTGGCTAAATAATATAAAAAACAAAAGAAGTCACACTTTCTTAACTTGCTGACGAAGTTATATACGTACAAGGTATGTATTGCATCTGTTCTGTGACTGCTATTTTAAATAAATGTAAAATTTTAATTCCTGTATTTTACAAAAATAAAATTTATGATGATTCGTGAATTTGAGTAAAATACATTTCCCCGGTTTTACTACATAAAATTGATGATTGGGAAGTATTATATTTCCACTATTTACAAACAAAATGAATAATCTAACATCTCCTTTGACTTTCGGCAGTGGAAAGAACGTTGAGTAACTTTCTTCGTTACGAGTGGTAACCCCTTCCTAATCTGTTCGACTCGTATCATTCAAATGATAGATTTTGTGCATTTGACATTTGCAAGTGGTGGTGAGTGTCTTCAAACTTTTGTTCAGTATTCAGCATATTATTTTTAAAGCATAGTTCCCCCACCCACTACCCCCCCCCCCCCACACTACACCCCCCCCCCCCCCACCAACACCACCTCAGAATCTAGGATCAGCCATCCACCATTGAGGTCGGCCCCTAACCAGTCCACTATGCTAGCATTCAAGTCGAACTTTATGGGTTATCTATTTTCTATTTTATTTGGCACCCAATTTTACTATGCTTACGGGATCAAAAACTTTTACTATTATAAAGAAAAGAACTCCAGTGAAATTTGGATACTAATGAAATTTTCATGTGCAAATGGAAAAGGATATCCACCACTGATGGTACAAACTTTAGGAACTGATAGAGGACCTTGACTTATAAAACAGCAAAATGCGTTGCATATGAGGGAAATCGTGTTTATGATATTTTGGTATATTTTCTCTTAACAATCTGTAACTATCTTACTATACATTCATAAATAAATGATGTGAGTTTTCCAAGAAATACTCTACCCCTATTTTTTTCCGCCAAACATATATACACATATGCCTTTAAAATTCACGAAATGCCATTTATAAATTAAGGCGAGCAAATCGTTGGTAACGTTTTCCACCGACTGTGCTTCCCGTACTTCCTTTATTATGCCTGAAGTACAAATAACACTTTCCACACTCATCTATCACCTTTAACAAATGCTCGCACTTAACTATTTAGTTATCAGCAAGATTCGTGCATGGAACATAATTTGTTAACACTATAAATGTATTTCACCACCTTTTGTAATTAGACCCGACTTACAAACTGAAACTTTGTCGAACACGTCATACTTTGAAATGCATGCAATTAGTAGCAAACTGACCGATGCAGAGAATAACTGTACTCAAAGCCGAACTGGGTCTATGAACCCAAACCAGCCCCTGTGGGTCTTCAAAAATTCCTCTTTTCAAGGACAAACAACCCACATTTTATAGGGTGAATTCCTACTGAACCGAGCACAAGCACAACATGACCGAATTTTCTATTCGCAACTCATTATTACACTCAGTATACGTGAACAATCCCACTGAAGCGAGCAAACCAAAGTTAAAGTGTTTGTAAATATTTGTAATCTCACAAACGAATAACGCTATACTTCAAACAAAGATTCCACTAATAATGAATAATAGATAAAATTGGGATTTTTCTACAATTTGCAAGACTTAATGAGGAAGGACTTTATAAGGGTGTCCCGTAAATCGACGTCAAGCCGGAACCAGATGATAGACCAAATCGTAACAGTTACCAGAAAAATATAAAAAAAAATCTAAATCATGTATTTTTCAAAATATAGGCAATTCTTTTGTTTTCGAGAAAATGTACACCTTGTGATGGTTTTTTAGCTCCTGTTGATACAAATCTTTACTTTTTTTTTTAATTTTATTTTTCTTATTTAATCCCGAAAAGTGCTTATGTAACCTGCTGCTTTAAGTTCTAAGCCAACTGCTCCAGCTTGGAAGAAAATGTCACATTTTGCCGAACCAATAATATAAAATTAATATTTCACCCAACTTTAACTAACTGTACTGAAAAAAAAATGTTCTACGCCAGTTTGGCAAGTGACATTAAAAGTTGACGCATTTAACAAGGATTCTAATATGGTATAACACTTGCTACATTATTTCTTAGATTATGGAAAATAAAATTTTTTCTTCAAGAAACCCAGTTTCGAAAAATATCTTTTTACCTACTAAAACTGATTTAGTGTTCCCAAAGCTTGCCGTAGGTTCGTAACTTTCAGATTTTAGTTTGAGTGAGACGGAGAGTCATTGCATGAAGTGTGAGTGAGCCAGATAGTGACGCTAGAGAGTCACCGTCTACTCTCCACAGACGGCCGACTTCCAAACCAAGTACATGGTAAAGGAAGAAGTGCTCTTTCAGTTAGAGAATATCTCAATGAAGAATATCCGGACAGATGGATAGGGCGGTCTGGTACGATCTCGTGGCCAGCCCGTTCACCTTATCTAAATATATTATATTTCTTTTACTGGGTAGCAGTAAAAGAGAAAGTTTATAAAAAATCAATTGAAAATTTAGCAGAGCTTCGGCAAAGAATTACGGAAGCAGTTGAATTTGTCAACAACGGAAGAATTGCCCGTCTGATAACCCGATCTTATTTAAGAAGATGTCGAGCTTGTATTGAAGCTGAAAGAAGGCAGCTTGAACAACTTTTGTAAATAATAAATCTTAGCATCCAAATAAATGGTGTTTAATTTTAAAATTAAGGAAAATTTGTCCTAAATTTAACAAAAAGTTAGCATCTCTAACTTGAAAGCATCACTATCTGTCTCACTCACACTTCATGGCATGACTCTCCGTCTCACTCAAGCTAGAATCTTAAAATTACGCTCTTAAGGCAAGCTTTGGGTACACTAGAATCAATTTTAGTAGGTGAAAAGAAATTTTTCGAAACTGGGTTTCTTGAAGAAAAAAAAAATTTTTATTTCCGTAATCTAAAAAATAATGTTGCAAGTGTTGTACCATTTTAGAATCCTTATTAACTGCGTCAACTTTTAAAGTTACTTGCCAGATTGGCGTAGTACATTTTTTTTTCAGTATAGTCAGTGTTCAGGAAACTACTTCACACCTGAAACGAAAACAAATAAACCACAAAGAATCATGGCATTTTTTATAAAATATAAACATATTACCTGACTAATTGCGAAAAGTTTTCATGAACAGGCAGATTAAGTTTTCCCTGTCAGCTGTAGTATGTCAACATGAATATTTTTATACAGTGAGCCAACTTAGAGAAATGAAACACACTTCAAGACAAAATGGAAGGAAGGTACATAGTGGAATAAAATAGTGCCATCTATATTGCACTAGATACATCGAATTTAACAAAATTCCATGATTCAATCAAATTTCCCTATTTCTCTGAATCAAGTTCGAGGAAAGTAAATATGATTCGCAATCTTATTTGATATACTGTACAAATTAATTTGTTTTCGTTGCAAGTAAGTATATTTAACAAAGCGAAAATCATTTTATACCATATTGATTGAAATTAACATTTAAATTACTTTAAATATATTTAGCAAAACAGCTTGATACCAGCAATGACTAAAATGGTAACACTGCATAAACACATGATGAGTTGCAGTTGCTATGTGCTATGCTGGGTTATTGTTGCTATGCTAGGTTATTGTCACTATGCCAGTTATTGTTGCCATGCGCCTTTGACTACCGTTCTTTGGTGCCGTGTGCAAACCATGGCTATATAAACAGCAATTTAACTTGACTCGATCTCTTTTTCAGTTTGGCAGTGCAGTGAGTAACTTGATAATTTTTTAGTGGTATTTCCTAGTGTTGTAAATTTTTATTAACAGTTTAACACTTTGTTTGGTTGACGATTGAAATAAATTTTTCTTATTCTGGGTTGCGACTAGATTAGGAGATTTATTTGAATAGCGACTAAAGCAAAGATTCTTATTACGGGTAACGACTGTACTAAGAAATTTTACTAATAAAACACTTTATTGTGGGTAACGACTACAATAAAGATTCTTGTTACGGGTAACGACTGTATCAAGAAAATTACTAATAAAACACTTTATTGTGGGTAACGACTACAATAAAGATTCTTGTTACGGGTAACGACTGTATCAAGAAAATTACTAATAAAACACTTTATTGTGGGTAACGACTACAATAAAGATTCTTGTTACGGGTAACGACTGTATCAAGAAAATTACTAATAAAACACTTTATTGTGGGTAACGACTACAATAAAGACTTTATTGTGGGTAGCGACTACAATAAGGATTCTTATTACGGGTAACGACTGTAATAAGAAATTTACTAACACTAAACACTTTATTGTGGGTAACGACTACAATAAAGATTCTTATTACGGGTAACGACTGTAATAAGAAATTTACTAACACTAAACACTTTATTGTGGGTAACGACTACAATAAAGATTCTTGTTACGGGTAACGACTGTAACAAGAAAATTACTAATAAAACACTTTATTGTGGGTAACGACTACAATAAAGACTTTATTGTGGGTAACGACTACAATAAAGATTCTTGTTACGGGTAACGACTGTAACAAGAAAATTACTAACCAACACTTTATTGTGGGGAACGACTGCAATAAAGATTCTCTGTGGGTTTCGACTGCAGTAAGAATTATTCACCTCACTTTATTCTGGGTATCGACCAGAATAAAGAATATCCCAATCCCAACCTCAGTAAAAATTATTAAAATCAAGTTAATCAACTGCCAAACATAGATCAGGTGAGTACAAGTTATTTGCAACAAAATTACTATATTTATTATATATTTTATATTTCTCATTTATTGAATTAAACTATTTGTATCTAAGATTTATTGCGTATTAAAGCTCTAGTTTAACATTGAAGTGTAGAATTTGTAGATAAACGAATACAACCACTAACTTTATACCAGTGGCATAGATTTTATCACATCTTACAATTTTTGTATGTACGCTCTGACTACGGGCAGTACATTTAATGGTCCTTCGCAGCCAAATTTAAAGTCTAGTGGTATATATTCCAAGTTTTTCAAACATGACTACACTTCAAAAACTTTTCGCTAACCAAACCACTTCTGCAAAAATATTCGAAAAGTCGTTCAAGAACTACAACAAGACTGATGTAGAAAAACGAACGAAAGGACTCATTTCTGAGCGGTTAAGCGCCCTAAGCGAAATTTGGACCGATTATAAGAATACACATTATGCAATTGTCCAAGCCACTCAGGCTTTAGAGGACAGCGAGCTTCAAAAATACGATTATTTCACAAGCGATCACTTCTCAAGTGCGGAAAATACATATTACACGTTTCGAGGTATTCTCAGAGATGCATTAGATGCATTCGAAACAAAAGTAGACTCAAAGCCAAGCACGGATAATGAATCTTCTTCTTTTCTGAGATTGCCTAGCATCACAATACCAAAATTCTCAGGGTCATATGAATCATGGAGGTCGTTTCACGATCTATTTCATTCCTTGGTTCATACAAATTCTGCACTATCACCAGTGCAGAAACTTCATTACTTGAAATCAAGTGTTTCTGGAGAAGCAGAACACTTATTGCGTCAACTTCCTATGACTAACTCGAGTTATGACAGCGCATGGAAGATATTGCTTAACAGGTACGACAACAAGCGAGTGTTAATTAATGCTCAGCTAAAAATTCTATTCAATTTACCTAAAGCAACACAAGAGTCAGCCAGAGCTATAAAAACAGTGCTGGACAAATCTTCCGAATGTATATACGAACTCGAAGCATTAGAAGTCCCCACTAAGCACTGGGATACAATCTTGATTTATATGCTAGTGCAGTGCTTGCCAGCAGAAACTCATCGCTTATGGGAACAAGAGGTAAACAGTGCAGATGGACTGCCTACCCTTGAATCTTTGAAGACGTTTCTAGAAACAAGATTTAGAACTCTCGAAGCAATCTCAGACGCAAAACCAAATTCAACCAATAAATCAGCTCAAATACCAAGAGCATCAACTCACTTTACATCATCTGGTGACAGATGCATAATGTGTAAAGAGCAGCATCGATTATTCAAATGCCCCAAATTTATCAAATTGGACGTTGATTCAAAATTCAAAATTGTCACGTCAAATCGATTGTGCATTAACTGCCTTTCAAAAAGCCACAATACAAAATATTGCGCTAGCAAGTTTACGTGCCAGCGATGTGGAAGGAAACATCATTCCTTACTACATAGGAATATCACAAATCCACAGGGTTCACCTAAGCAATCAGACAACCCACAACTACAAGTACAACCTTGTAATTCGCCTTCCACATCCAAGGGATCAATTCAAACGCTTCACGCGAATCAAACAATGCGAACTACACAAGCCTTGCTTGCCACAGCATTGCTTAAAGTTCCATCAAAAAAGGGCACCATGTTCACTTTACGAGCTTTAATTGACTCAGGCTCTCAAGTCACGTTCATAACAAAGGCTGCTGCACGCAAGCTGCAATTGGCCACTATGAACACATCGATGCAAATTACTGGCTTAGGAAAGTCAGAAACTATGAGTGTTAGCAAACAAGCATCAGTAAACATTCACTCTTATTCAACTTCGAATAAGATAACCACGATAAATGCCCTTATCGTGAACACCATCACGGACATACTGCCTCCGTCCACCATTCCAAGCAAGGAATGGAGCCACGTACATGGCCTGCAACTAGCAGATCCACTCTTTTTCAAGCCAGGAAAAGTCGACCTGCTTTTAGGAGCAGATGTTTATGGAGAAATCCTTTTAGAAGGGTTGCGAAAAGGCCCTCCAGGTACACCTATAGCACAAAACAGCACCCTAGGCTGGATCCTTTTCGGCAATTTAAAAAACACTCACACAATATCCACTGCGTCCACCTTAACAGTAAATGCTCAGTACGAGGAAGAGTCTTCCCTCGATAAACTTCTGCGGCGGTTCTGGGAAACCGAAGAAGTTACTCCAGGAAGACAACTGTCTAAGGCAGACCGCGATTGTGAAGAATTTTATCAAAAAACTCATCTTCGAAATGCAACCGGCCTTTACGAAGTTCGCTTGCCTTTTATTAATGAAGCTCCCAGCTTGGGTGACTCTCGTGGCATGGCTCTACGAAGATTTTATTGTCTAGAGCACAAATTTCAACAAAATCCTGAGCTTAGTCAGGAATACAAGGCTTGCATTAACGAATATAAATCATTAGGGCACATGATATTGGCTGATAAAGAAGCCAGTCGTGATAAATGTTATTATCTTCCTCACCACGCCGTCATCAAGGATAGTACTACTACCAAGGTTCGAGTCGTCTTTGATGCCTCGGCTAAATCCACTAATGGGAAAAGTTTAAACGAACAGCTACATACGGGTCCAGTACTGCAATCTGAGCTTTTCTCAACATTACTTCGATGGCGAAAATATAAATACGCTATGTCAGCCGACATAGAGAAAATGTACCGAATGATTAACATTCAACCCCCAGATCAAAATTTTCAACGAATAGTCTGGAGAAATAGTCCCAGCGAAAGCATCAGAGACTATAAGTTAACCACGGTCACATTTGGCACAACGCCAGCTCCATATTTAGCCATCAAGACCCTTCACCAATTAGCAATTGATGAAGCCGCAAAATATCCTATAGCTGCCAAAATTATACCGCGTGATTTTTATGATGATCTGCTCACTGGAGCAGATTCCATCAATGAAGCCTTGGAAATACAAGCGCAGATGATTAACATTCTGTCGTCAGCAGGCTTTAACCTAAGGAAATGGGTAAGCAATTCATCGGATCTCCTATCAAGCATTCCGGAAGAACATAGGGAAGTACAACTTCCATTACGGTTAGCAAGTGATGAATCTGTAAAAACCCTGGGAATACATTGGCACCCAGGAACTGACCATTTCACTTTGCAATATAAACAATTCGCAGATCGCAGCTCTACAAAGCGTTCTGTGTTGTCAGAAATTGCTACACTTTTTGACCCACTAGGTTGGATATCTCCGATCATAGTTACAGCCAAAATTCTGATGCAAACCTTATGGCTTTCGGGATGCTCATGGGACGAGCCGATACCTTCACATATCGACATGCACTGGCGACAATTTAAAGAAAAGCTATTTCACATTAGCTCAATCCATATACCACGGTGGATATTCACCACTAGTGATTTATCAATGTGCCAGATACACGGATTTTCCGACGCTTCCAATCACGCGTATTCGGCGGCAGTATATATCAGGGCTATAGATCAAGAAGGAAACGTGCATGTTAATTTACTTATTGCAAAATCCAAAATAGCACCTGTCAAACCTATTACGCTTCCTCGCCTCGAGTTATGTGGCGCAGTACTTTTAGTTCGACTCATTGATCGAATTAAAACTGATCTAAATCTTACAAAGATCCCCACATTCGCTTGGACAGATTCCTCTATTGTTCTATCGTGGATTCGCAATCATCCGAACAAGTATAAAACTTTTGTTGCAAATAGGATTGCAGAAATCCAAAATTTAACTGATATACAGTCATGGCATCACGTGCGATCTAATGAGAATCCTGCCGACTGCAACTCCAGAGGAATTGAACCTGCGTCATTAAATTCCCACCAATTGTGGTGGCATGGACCTCAGTGGTTGATGGATCCTAAAGAAAAATGGCCTCAATTACTACCTATTACGGAAAGCAACATAGAATCTGAACAAAAGCGAGTAAGCTGTTTATCCACTACTCAGTCAAACACTCATGAACTTTTTAATAAATTCTCAACGTTTGCTAAACTGCAACGAGTCACTGCTTACTGTCTCAGGTTTATCAACAACTGCCGCAAAATAATTCCCAAAACTCATTATAACAATTCACTCCTCCAACCTGTTGAGATGGTTCAAGCAAAACAATTGCTAATCAAACTAGCTCAAAAGGATATATTTAAAAGCGAAATTAAGCAATTACAAGAAAAGCGTTTATTATCGCCCAAAAGTAAAATTCTCTCTCTTAACCCATTTCTGGATAATCATGGACTATTACGTGTCGGCGGTCGTCTACAAAATGCCAATATATCCTTCAATCAAAAACACCCAATCATATTACCGAGAGAACATAATCTAACATCATTAGTAATCAACCATTTTCATATGAAAACTTTGCATGGAGGTCTACAATTGGTTCTATCAACAATGCGAAATGAATTCTGGGTTCCACAAGGACGAAAAACAGTCAAAGCTGTCTTACACAAATGTATAATTTGCTTCAAACATTCCGCCACAAATAGGAATCAAATCATGGGGAATCTACCTGCCTCAAGAGTTAACATATCAAGACCGTTTCAACAAACTGGGGTGGATTATGCTGGTCCCATTAGCTTAAAAATGTCCAAGCATAGAGGAAATCGGTTCTATAAGGGCTATATTTGTATTTTCATCTGCATGGCCACTAAGGCCATCCACATAGAGCCTGTATCAGATCTCACCACAGCAGCCTTTATAGCAGCATTTCGACGATTTTCTAGTCGACGAGGACTATGTACGGATATATACTCCGATTGCGGCACAAATTTCGTTGGAGCTGATAGAGTTTTACAAAAGGACATTAAGATTGCCATACAACAAGCAAATCAAGAAATAGCATCAAAGGTAGTACACGACGGAATACGGTGGCATTTTAACCCGCCTTCAGCACCACATTTTGGGGGTCTCTGGGAAGCAGGAGTTAAGTCAATCAAGCACCATCTTAGGCGCATCTTAGGAAATTCAGCATTAACTTACGAAGAATTCGCAACCGTCTTAGCGCAGATTGAAGCCTGCTTAAACTCCAGGCCATTATGTCCCGTCTCAGACGACCCAGATGATCTTACCACGTTAACACCAGGACATTTTTTGATAGGCAGTGCATTGATCACTCCTCCAGAACCTATAAAGGAAAGAAACATTTCATCAATAACAAGATGGAATTATGTGCAAACACTACAACAACAGTTTTGGAGCAAATGGTCCCAAGACTATCTAAACTCCTTGCAGAACAGGCCAAAATGGCAAACTCCAGCCTCCAATCCTAAAACAGGAGACCTAGTCGTCATAAAAGAACCCAATATGCCAGCATGTCATTGGATATTGGGACGTATTATCGATATACATCCAGGCGCAGACAAACTAGTAAGGGTCGTAAGTATTAAAACTCAAAATGGACTTATAAAAAGACCTGTTACGAAATTTGCCATACTCCCTCTGGCTTAAGGGACGTTTCCAAATATGTTTTCCTTGACTCCTTTTGATTATTCAACGTTTATTTGCTTCTTAACGTAGCTTCATTAAGGTAGTTATATACTTGCAATATATATCATCAACCATATCATCAACATCAATTTCACTTGCATCATTTGCATGCAAGCGCATAAATTTTAATTCGATTATCATACCCGTGAGCAAATTTTAATAAACTCTTCACTTATTCCCATCATAAGCCAATTACGTTCAATAAGTTATACATACATGTACATACAAAAAAAAAAAAAAAACAGGGGGGAAAACAATACCAAAGGCTTTGCCAAATGCTCAAAATAAATTTTTATAATCAATCATTAAAAACCATAGCAAATTTGCCGCGATATAACTTTGTCTGCCTGTAGTCCAATTGTTTAACTGTTAATCTGATAAGCAGAATTTATGCCAGATGTAAATATGAGGAGACAAGAGGTCCGTTAGTTCTCTTTGAATAATAAAGATTGTGCGATACAAGCTGCAGTCAAAAATTTGAGTTTAAAGTGGTAACATGGAACCATCTGTTAGTTGCAGAAATTCACCTCCAACTCCAGGCAGAGACATCGAGCTAGAGATAAGAGAAATCTGGAAAATGGAAAAGCAGTTAAACAAGCTACGGACGGCATCTCAAATGGCCAAGCTGGGAAGACGAATAAAGTACCTACAATTAGAAGATTCGGAGATAATTGAGGTAATTGATTCTCCACCATCGTCGCCAAGGCAACAAGAAGTAGCAGAATCATCCAGTGCAGGAAGAGCGATTGACTTACCATCTTCTAAGCCAGGGCAACCAGATGTAGTAGTACCAGAATTATCATTTAATGCAGGAGCGACAGCAGGAACTCCAGTTACCAAGATTAACATTTTGGAAGATAGAGTGTTGGTGCCTGCTGCAACACAGGGAAACGATCTCCAGTTAACAGTGTCTGATCACATTACAGGGGCCAGCGAGACTTTTACCATTTCTTGGGATGCCCTTCGCAGGTCGAAAAAACGCAAGCAGCGAGTCAGAACTCAAGATGGGACACGTTATAATATACGCTTGATGAAAGATGGTCACATCAAGGTGTTAAAGGTGTAAAACCATGTGTTCAAATAAAAGGTCTAAAAAAAAAAAAAAAAAAAAAAAAAAAACTATTGTTTTCCTTTCTCAAAACCTAACCTTCATCAGTCTACGTTGGACAGCGGGGCTATACAAATAAAACTGCGTTGAAAATGAAAAACATAAAATAATGTTTCTTTCGTTTTTTTTTTTTTTTTTGTTTATATTTCTTGTATAACTTTTAGAGCTGATCTACACATACAGCATATTTCATGAGTAATATAAATGCTTGCTATTATTATGCTTGCTATTATTGTCATCATAAAGCTAACCATATTAATGTTGTCTCAATTTACCGCAGTGAGCCTGTTCATTGCTCATTTTTTAGTTTGGTTAATAACTTTGTACAATGCCAATTATGCCAATCATCTAATGTTAACTCGATGTACCTAACGTCGTTACGTAGCTAGGGCTGAGGTTCTTCAATAAATGATTTTCCTATTCTATTCTCTTCTATCATTAAATCGCATTTGAAAGGCATTTTAGCCTTTCAACGTGGGGCAGTATGTTCAGGAAACTACTTCACACCTGAAACGAAAACAAATTGTAGCACAAGAGCGTGTCTGTCGTCGGATCTATCTATCTCCGCTTTGACCTGGAGATAAATAGGCCCGCAACTGACACCTCCAGCTGCAAAATCATCTCAGGAATAGAGTGGGTGGCCGCACAGCATTTTGCCGCTAGCGATCAGCCGGCTGGGGTGGTTCTTGCCACCCACATCCCCTCGATGCTTGTAAGCTGTGCGTATTTCCGCGAAATAAGATACCAACTCCTCTTTTACTTGGACCTCGGACGGACAGACGGACAAATAAAAAAAAAGAAAAAAAAACCCAGTATGACGGCTCGATTCCTTGCCCGCTTCGCTAGTGCAGTCTGCAAACTGTGAAAGAGAAACCTGGGAGAATGTAACAAGGGAAAGAAAATGCGAGCATGTTCCAAGCTGTAAGGATAAAAATAGAAAAATAGCACAACGCCGGACAAATGACTTTCACCCGGAGAGCATTCGACGCAGAGGAGAGATGAGAGAGTGTGAGCTAATGTGGACTCCAGCTGTTGTGGGAGTCCTGGCTTTGACGCGAATGGGCCCAACGCCCCCATCCACCCTGGCTAAGGTGTCAAAGCCGAAATGTTGTCCTTAGCCCCATCATGTGTATGTGTGTGTGTGTGTGTGTCTACCCCGCTGCCATCACGCCTCCCGTATAAGTATGCCTTAGATCGGCATCAGGCTTGAATAACACCTCATAAAAAAAAAAGGAAACGAAAGCAAAAAGGGAACTCCAACGACTGTCTCGGGAAGGCAAGTCTTAGGAATCACCCACCGCAATCACTCTGCCTTTGACATCACATCCATGGTGTACAATGAAAACCTGTAAATAAACTTATGGATACCAGAGGAGGAAGGCAGGCAAATGGAAAGACACTGTCATACGGTAGCTATTGCTTTCAGTCGTAGCAAAGACAAAAAAAATTTATTATTCGTTTCTTTATCGTTCACATTTCCTCCGTTCTCACCGGGTATTCTTAACTAAGGACTAGGCCCTACTAAACTGCACCTAAAACTAAGCATCTAATGATTATAAAATTTTCGTACAGAGAAACTTCCTAACATAAATGTAAATAGATAATTATGACCAAAAAAAAAAACAATCTAAGCAAACGTATGTATACACTCGATATAAAGAAAATTCAAAATAAAACTTACATTGCAACACATGACTTACGAGCGTTCTTCAGATCATTCTACAGCTTCCAGTCAAAATCTGCCAAGCGCCAAAGTGAAAGGGCGAATAAGTTGCTTGCCTCTGACCGCTACCTTTTGCTACTGACCACCATGTAGTCAGGACTATTTACGGGTGTTCCCCCCCTGGCTTCTTACCAATTAGCATGTTATGTTCAGCACCGTATACAGACGTAGCCGTGTAAATCTTTGCACCAAACAGGACTTGATCCTTATAAACTTACTTCTGAACGTCGCATGGCTTCCTGGAGTTGTTCTACAGATTATCGCCGGGTCACCAATATGCAACTAATTTGTATGATACACATAAGAGGAGAGTATCGTATCGAATTTAAAATTTATAAACTTCACTAATTTATCTTGCTTTTTTTTCCCTTTTCACAGAGTGTTAATGTTCTCCCTAATATGCAGGTAATTCAATTTTGAATTCGAATTAGTTTAATCAACGATAGCTTGAATAACTTCATATTTTCTTTACAGTTTTCCGCAATGAAAATTAATAAGCGGCACTATGGCACAATACACAGGTAATTAATCTTTAATTACGAATTAATTTAATCGAAGAAAAACTTTACTAATTTCATATTTTCTTTACAGTTTCCGCAATGAAAATTAATAAGCGGCACTATGGCACAATACACAGGTAATTAATCTTTAATTACGAATTAATTTAATCGAAGAGAAACTTTACTAATTTCATATTTTCTTTACAGTTTCCGCAATGAAAATTAATAAGCGGCACTATGGCACAATACACAGGTAATTAATTTTTAATTACGAATTAATTTTGTCAAAGAAAACTTTAATAATTTCATATTTTCTTCACAGTTTTTCCGAAATGAAATTTGACGAAGCGACACTCTGGCACAATATTCAGGTAATCCATTTTTAGTTACGAATTAATTTAATCGAAGAAAACTTTACTAATTTCATATCTTCTTTACAGTTTTCCGTAATGAAATTTAATAAGCGGCACTATGGCACAATACACAGGTAATTAATTTTTAATTACGAATTAATTTTGTCAAAGAAAACTTTAATAATTTCATATTTTCTTTACAGTTTTCCGTAGTGAAATTTGGCACAATACACAGGTAATTAATATTTAACTACGCATTAATTTATTAAGGAAAACTTTAATAATTTCATATTTTCTTTATAGTTTTCCGCAATGAAAATGACGAAGCGACACTGTGGCACAATATACAGGTAATCCATTTTTAGTTACGAATTAATTTAATCGAAGAAAACTTTATTAATTTCCTATTCTCTTTACAGTTTTCCGTAATGAAATTTAATAAGCGGCACTATGGCACAATACACAGGTAATTAATTTTTAACTACGAATTAATTTTGTCAAAGAAAACTTTAATAATTTCATATTTTCTTCAGAGTTTTCCGCAATGAAATTTGGCACAATACACAGGTAATTAATCTTTAACTACGAACTAATTTATTAAGGAAAACTTTAATAATTTCATATTTTCTTTATAGTTTTCCGCAATGAAAATGACGAAGCGACACTCTGGCACAATATACAGGTAATCCATTTTTAGTTACGAATTAATTTAATCGAAGAAAACTTTGCTAATTTCATATTTTCTTTACAGTTTTTCGTAATGAAATTTAATAATCGACACTTTCTGTAATTTTGAAATGTTTACTCAAAGAAAACTTTACTAATTTTATATTCTCTTTACAGTTTCCAGCAATGAAAAGTAATAATCGACACTTTATTTCTTTCAGATATCCACCTCGGCGTTTTAAACTAGACTGCCTCGACGTTTTAAACTCGACTGCCTCGATTCCAGCAGTCTCCTCAGATTCGGTCGTTCTTCACTTCATCGCCACCGACAGGCGAGCGTTTTTTCGTTTCTTTTGTTTTCGATCGGTCGACTGCCGAAATCTTTCCGGGCAGCGGTGCTGCTAGCTAAGTACGGGTGTGCGTGTATCATTTTTAGGCAAAATTGTTGCTACCGATTATTTTATATGGAATTTACTTGGAATTCTTTTTCGGTCGGGCGTGCAAGAGTCTATTGTGTGTCGGTATCACGCGATATTTTACGGCTAGGCGAATTGCCGTTTTTTCGTCTCCTGGAGGTTGGTGACTAGCGGTAAGTCCGAAAAATTGTATTTTGTGCTCATTTTGCACATTTTATAATTTCTCGAATGAAAAATATTCTGCTGTTGTTGTTGTTCCTTTTAGATCTGGACTTGAATGCGGGTATGTATAAATATATCTTTATATTTTCAGGAAAATTTTTTTTTTTTTTTTTTTTTTACATGATGAAGTAGCATAGGGCTACTTCTTGAAAGTAAATAAATTTTGAATTTGCAGGAATTTTCTCATATGGAGAAGTAGCATAGGTCTACTTCTCGATAATATACAATTTTCTAATTTTTCAGGACTTTTCTAATATGAAGAAGTAGCATAGGGCTACTTCTTGAAAATAAATAAATTTTAAATTTTCAGGAATTTTCTCATATGGAGAAGTAGCATAGGGCTACTTCTCGGAAATAGCTAAATTTTATTAAATTATATACCCTGGGAAATCATGGGGTTTTCTCTACAGACGTAGAGAAGCCAAACAAAAGTAGCGTAAGGGGGTATACGCTACAAAATAAACCACAAAGAATCATGGCATTTTTTATAAAATATAAACATATTACCTGACTAATTGCGAAAAGTTTTCATGAACAGGCAGATTAAGTTTTCCCTGTCAGCTGTAGTATGTCAACATGAATATTTTTATACAGTGAGCCAACTTAGAGAAATGAAACACACTTCAAGACAAAATGGAAGGAAGGTACATAGTGGAATAAAATAGTGCCATCTATATTGCACTAGAGACATCGAATTTAACAAAATTCCATGATTCAATCAAATTTCCCTATTTCTCTGAATCAAGTTCGAGGAAAGTAAATATGATTCGCAATCTTATTTGATATACTGTACAAATTAATTTGTTTTCGTTGCAAGTAAGTATATTTAACAAAGCGAAAATCATTTTATACCATATTGATTGAAATTAACATTTAAATTACTTTAAATATATTTAGCAAAACAGCTTGATACCAGCAATGACTAAAATGGTAACACTGCATAAACACATGATGAGTTGCAGTTGCTATGTGCTATGCTGGGTTATTGTTGCTATGCTAGGTTATTGTCACTATGCCAGTTATTGTTGCCATGCGCCTTTGACTACCGTTCTTTGGTGCCGTGTGCAAACCATGGCTATATAAACAGCAATTTAACTTGACTCGATCTCTTTTTCAGTTTGGCAGTGCAGTGAGTAACTTGATAATTTTTTAGTGGTATTTCCTAGTGTTGTAAATTTTTATTAACAGTTTAACACTTTGTTTGGTTGACGATTGAAATAAATTTTTCTTATTCTGGGTTGCGACTAGATTAGGAGATTTATTTGAATAGCGACTAAAGCAAAGATTCTTATTACGGGTAACGACTGTACTAAGAAATTTTACTAATAAAACACTTTATTGTGGGTAACGACTACAATAAAGATTCTTGTTACGGGTAACGACTGTATCAAGAAAATTACTAATAAAACACTTTATTGTGGGTAACGACTACAATAAAGATTCTTGTTACGGGTAACGACTGTATCAAGAAAATTACTAATAAAACACTTTATTGTGGGTAACGACTACAATAAAGATTCTTGTTACGGGTAACGACTGTATCAAGAAAATTACTAATAAAACACTTTATTGTGGGTAACGACTACAATAAAGACTTTATTGTGGGTAGCGACTACAATAAGGATTCTTACTACGGGTAACGACTGTAATAAGAAATTTACTAACACTAAACACTTTATTGTGGGTAACGACTACAATAAAGATTCTTATTACGGGTAACGACTGTAATAAGAAATTTACTAACACTAAACACTTTATTGTGGGTAACGACTACAATAAAGATTCTTGTTACGGGTAACGACTGTAACAAGAAAATTACTAATAAAACACTTTATTGTGGGTAACGACTACAATAAAGACTTTATTGTGGGTAACGACTACAATAAAGATTCTTGTTACGGGTAACGACTGTAACAAGAAAATTACTAACCAACACTTTAATGTGGGGAACGACTGCAATAAAGATTCTCTGTGGGTTTCGACTGCAGTAAGAATTATTCACCTCACTTTATTCTGGGTATCGACCAGAATAAAGAATATCCCAATCCCAACCTCAGTAAAAATTATTAAAATCAAGTTAATCAACTGCCAAACATAGATCAGGTGAGTACAAGTTATTTGCAACAAAATTACTATATTTATTATATATTTTATATTTCTCATTTATTGAATTAAACTATTTGTATCTAAGATTTATTGCGTATTAAAGCTCTAGTTTAACATTGAAGTGTAGAATTTGTAGATAAACGAATACAACCACTAACTTTATACCAGTGGCATAAATTTTATCACATCTTACAATTTTTGTATGTACGCTCTGACTACGGGCAGTACAGTCAGTTAAAGTTCAACGAATTGTTGGCTTAGAACTTAAAGCAACAGGTTACATAACCACTATTCGGGATTACATAAGAAAAATAAAATTGAAAAAAACTAAAGATTTGTAGCAACAGGAGCTAAAAAACCATCACAAGGTGTACATTTTCTCGAAAACAAAATAAATGCCTATAATTTGATAAATACATGACTTAGATTTTTTTTTTATATTTTTCTGGTAACTGTTACGATTTGGTCTATCACCCGGTTGCGGCTTGACGTCGACTTACGGGACACCCTGTATAGAGGAAACATGTATGCACAAAATATGTATATGATCTGTCGCCCATTACACCCTTAAAATTAAAATTGAAATAGGGTTTCACTGTGAAAACAGTATCCGAACGACCAAGAAGACAAACAATTTTACTCGTGAAGGAACTCAGAAAAGAAGTTTAGTTATTCTAAGTTTTCACCCTGGCAGTTTTTACCTTTATCAATTTAAAATTAACACTACTTACGGACGACGCACAGTGGGGCCGCTGCCCCCTTCAAAGTTGGCCATAAATCACGGACATAATGAATGGATTCCAAAGTTGAATATTTCTTTTTAAGTGTGTTATTAAAGGTTAATTCGAATTAGAATTTCGAATATTTACGAAAATATGAACTTCGAAAATTTAAGCGAATTCGGTAATAGAAATTTAATTCAATTTCGAATTTTATAATTTCAAATGATAAACAAAATTATTACAATCCAAAGTGTGTTACAGATTTTTGTTTTGGAGGGGGAATAAGGTGGAAAAACCAAACATACTGTTTTTTTTTGTTTTCTTTTCATAACTTAAGTTTGGTTTTCGAAACTCGAATATTTTCATGTTCGAAAATTTTCGAAATTCGATATTTTATAATTGAATCTTTCGAAAATAACAACATATTTTTAACCGTGTTTTTCGTCATCAAATAACAACCAGTAGATATCATACGCTATTATTTATTAATCAATGTTAACATCTGGGACGAGATTTAAAATCCAATTTGAAGCGTGTTAAAGTTTTGTTCAAATCCTTACAATTTACTTCGCGACATTTTGTTCTGGTCTTGATCTCTTCTCTCAAAAAACATTATTTGGTCTTCAATTTCATTTTGTGCCCTGAGTTTCTCATAACCACAAAAAAGTTCTTTTCGCGTTATGTGCATTCTATTGGGACTCATCCCTGAAAGTAATGATGGAATATTTGATTTTTATTAAAATTGACTAATTTTGAAAAACCTCGAATACCCCGGTAAGGGGCAAATAAGGGCAGGCAGCAAAAACGGTTATGAAATATACAATCAATGTTCATTAGAAAAACTAAAAAACCACAAACGGATCCGGGGCGGGACACAACTAAAACTCTTACTCGTTTCTGAGAATAATTTAAAACAATTAATAATCAACGGACATTTTATGTTGTAGGAATGATTTAAAACTACATATATATATTTTTTTTAAGTAATGGTTACTAAAATGATATTGCATACCTGAACTTAAAGGTTTCATAAGGAAAGAGTGGAATATTTTAGAAATTAAACTCACAACAAATACATAAAAACAGGTAAAAACAAACGATAATATCACACGTGTAATCTCCGGAAACAAATGGCTTCGACTGAATTATCCTGGTGAGGACCGGAGCTGAGTTGACGACTGTACGCTTTCGGTATATTGTGCGCAGGACAGAAAATAATAAAAACGATCGCACATGCGCTATTTCGTTTTTTAATTTATGGCCAGCTTTATAGGTCAATTGCCACACTGTGCGGCAGTGCCAAGTTTAATGAACAAATCGAAAGTATTTCGATTTCTGTCAGCCAAAAATTTACTTACGTGAACGGTACTGACGACAGTATTACCGTACTACAATATTTCCAGTGTTACTAATCCATTAGTAACACTGAAAATTTGTTATAAGGGAGTAAAGACCGAAAATAATAATTTAGCTCATTGAAAATCTATACCCTACTACAAAATTAACTAATTAACTTACACGAAATAAAATAACATGATTTTTTTAAATAAGCAAATGAACAGAAAATTTAAAAAGATTTTGTGTATATTTTGAATTTATTTTAAATGAATAAAAAAATGATGTCACGTTAGTGAATAGTGTTTATGTCCATTAAAAATATAACGTAACAAAAAACTACTACAAGCCTTGAAAATACACATTCTCTTGGTAACTTTCACAAGCTATTTTGGCTTCGCGCCCTGTCAGTGCGTAAAAGCTGTGTGGCATTTCTGAGTATTTTTGACTCTTAGCTCTCCTCCCACCGCAGGAACCCAAAGGTAACCGGCCTAGCAAGCTAGGGCCCGATCGTCCGTTTTTCCAGTCCCGCTCGTACAATACCTCATTCTTCGGGTCTGTAAATGTTTTCATAAATTTGACGATACATTCGTCGAGTTTATGAAACTGCGTGTAAAAATATTCAATCTCTCTCTAAAGAATATGTATGAAATATTTATAATTTTCACATTTTATATTATCAAAAAATCTCACATTTCGTTAAAACTACGAGGCAAGCTTCCATCATTGCAAGAATATGTGCGTTATTTTTTACGAAAACTTTTTATGGATTTTTATAAATGTTTGTTCAAATGCGTTATAAATTCTAGAAAAATCTTATATATTTTAAGTAATTTTCCCAATACTACGAAAATATTTCAGATTGGGATTTTACACCAGCTTTCGTAAATACTTTACCAAAAGGAATAAGATTTTCCAAATTTATTTCTTATTATTAAGTGTGACTTAGTTTGTGTCCAATCCTACTTTATTTTTTTGAGCAAATGTCGGAATTTTCCCTTACTCCAAACACCTCAATTTTGCTGCTGATATTTAATAATATAATATTCTCGTACATAGGCATACGTAGTACAAGGTGAATGTAAAAAGATGTTTGAACTTAAAGCTACTACTGTGATAAATTTGTTGAGTAAAAAACTTGTAATCATAGCAGCTCTCATCTTTAAGGTGTTTTTAGAATAAATGAAACCACATTTGCCGATGGTTTTAAATAAAAAGCCTAAAACCAGGAAATGCACTTTCAGCCACATGCATTCAAGCTGAGCTCATCATTTTTTTTTTTGTTTTGTTCTATATAAACTAAAAATAAATAAAAATTCAAAAAATTCCTACAAACAAACAGAAGCAAAAATTATTCATCAAAATCAATTTCTGTATAAAAATTTTTATTTGTCTCCATTCATATCGAGTGATGAATGCAGCAATCACATAAATCTAATCGAATGATGCTACAGGGTGCACTTTCATAATTGCATCTCTCGAATTTTTATGTGTACCTCTACACAATATGATTGATATGCGCACAGTCTTTGAGGCCCGTAAAACTAAAGTGAAAATTGTGTCCTAGATTTTTTCAGGATTCGGGATTTTCTTCTTTTTTGTTTTATTCTCTCTCCCTCTCTTTCTATTTCCTCTGCTACCCCTATACCATCCCAAACAATTTTGCTTTGTGAATTTGAATATCCGAAAAACATTATTTATAGCCTTCACTTCATTTTTAAGGAACACATTTTGCAAACAATCCTCTGACGAGTTTCCAAATCGTGTAAATTTATTGCCCGAACACAGTCTGTGCGAAAAAAAATTGCTTCAATACAACAAAACTTTTCATCGAACTTTGTGATGATTGCCTTCCTTCCCTCGTACCTCAATAAAATCGGGAGAAAGAGACAACCCACTATGGAAATAACCTTAAAGTTGTGTTCTGTAATTTTCGCCTTTGTGGTTTTAGGGTTAAGCCATCCATGATCCTTCTGGTGGTATCAATTTTTGTGGGTAAAAGTCGAAAAATGTTCCTAAAGCCGTGAAATGTCATCAAGTTGACATTGTCGAGTTAAGTGTTTTCGCTTTACTCTGGAGAGATTGAAGTAAAGTCTCTAAAACTGTCACAGACGTCTGCCAATAAAGATTATTTGGCAATGAAATTGCAAGAAAAGGGTACGCCTTTTAGCTGAAATATTAATAAGATTCTGATGGTTTCCAATATATGTACACATAGATATGATATAAGTCGTACGTAGGTATGCTGTGAAATTTGTTTTTATTTCTGAGATGAGATCTGACGTGAAGTTAATAAAATTTATGGGGACATGTATTATTTTGTGTATGTTAGCATCTCCTTAATGGAATTTTTGGTAAATATGTAAATAGTTATAGGCGTTATATGATGAAAATTCTTATGCAAATTTATGATCTAAATCGATAAATTGTTTCCTACCTTTCAGAATTTATTCACTAGGTAACAGCTGTCAAATATGGATTCCTCTCAGTGTAGTTTAGTGTGTTCTAATGGGAATAGGAGCACTTTGTGGGAGGTAGTCTGGGTTATGGAAAAGTGGAATGAACTAACGTTAAAATAAAATACAATTCCGCTATGAATCATATCATATGAATCATGGGTTATATACCAAGGATGTGGAGAGATGTTTAGGTAGCTTTTATACCTAAGTGTGGACGGCGACTGTACAACCTAAGCCCAACCGTCCTATTAGTTTAAATTCGTTTTCCTTTAAAAAAGTGAAGCAAGTGTTAGATAATCGCAAATAAGGAGCGAAGTACTCAACCCAAAACAATATGTTTACTAAGCAGGGAAATATCAAAGGCCCTAGGCTCAACCCCTACTGAGTTCTAGGCTGAGGTATTAGCTGTAGAAGAATGATCCAAATAGCTGCATTAAAAGAGCCGTAAATGGTTCAACCATTAATATCCTCTCGGACAGTGAAGCTACTCTCAAAGCCTTAAAGTCCTACACTATCCAGTCTAGGATAGTCTGGAAGTGTTTGAAAACCCTCAAAAATTTATCAAACAGAAACAAAGTTATCCTCATTTGACTACCTGAACATGGCAGCTATAAAGGCAATAAAATTGATGCCGGCCTATCCAAAGTGGAGAAGAATCTTCCTTTGTCGGACCAGAGCTATTTTGTGGCACTTTCATAAAAAGCTTTATCAACTCATCTGGCGGAAAACAAAAAGAACTCTTGCTCCTTAGGAGAACAGAGCTCCAAACAATTACTGAGCTCTTCTAATGCAATTACCCATTGAGGTATCACCTATATAAGACGAGCTTTTGACTGAGACTTCATACCGCCCCTTCTGTCAGTATGCTCATGAAACCTCGGAGCACCTCCTCTGAAACTGCGAAGCATTGACCAGGCGGAGATTACTCTCCCACGAATATACTTTTCCTTCATCAAACTACATGTGGAACCTCAATCCCCGAATAGTTCTCGACTTTATTAACAGTCTAACCCTAGAAAGGGAGTAAATAGAACCCACTTTTTCGACTCTCTAACTCCCGATCAAGGAATAGTTGCTCCAGAGCCAATTGAGGTGGACAAGTGCAGGGTCTCTAACAGGAACAAGAGCCTTAAGGGTAGAATCGTCACTCCTAACAAGGTTAGATGGGCCATTGGCACATTTAAGTCCTTTAAATCTGCTAGAGGGGACGGCATCTTCCCCGTCCTACTACAGCAAGGTGTTGAAGAAATACTCCTTCCACTACAAGAAATTTTTCGAGCCAGTTACGCTCCAGGGTACGTTCTTTAATGTTGGAGAGACGTCAGGGTGGTATTTATACCCAAAGCAGGAAAAAAGAGCTAGCTGTCTAAACAAATCGTTCCGACCCATCAATTTCTCCTCATTCTTACTTACGTCCATGGAAAAAATACTTGATTTACACATTCGAAGTGAAATTTTGATTAAATCACCACTTCATTCTAAACTGTTCGCTTATCAAGCTGACAAGTCTACCGAGACTGTCATTCACACATTAGTCAAAGACTTCGAAAAAGCTCTCTAAGCAAAAGAGGCGGCCTTATGTGCATTTGCGGATATAGAAGGAGCCTTCCATAACACCTCCTTCGATGCAATTAAATCAGCTGCCGACGATAAAGGCTTTGAGCCCTTCACGGTAAAGAGGATAGACTCCGAGCTTAGAAGCAGGAGGATAACCACAACTCTAGGGAACTGTTCAATCACGATCACCGAAGCAAAAGGCTGTCCACAAACTGGAGTTCTCTTTCTACTCCTGTGGTCGATCGGAAGTGATGTCCTGCTAGAGAAACTTACCAGTTCAGGTTTTAATGTACAAGGTTATGCGGATGACCTAGTAGTCGCAATACGGGGCAAGCATGATCAAGTCAAATCCGACCTCATGCAAAATGCCCTCTCCAAAATCCTCACGTGGTGTTTAAACAAAGGCCTTAGCATAAACCCGAATAAGACGGTTCTCGTTCCGTTTACAAGAAGATCGAACTTTCACTAACGGCTCCTCTTCTTGATAACACGGAATTGATATTTTGAGACAAGTCAACTTATCTGGAATTCGCATCTGTCCGGAGTGACGGATAGAGCGGTGCGATCTCTCTACACGTGTCGTCGCTTCAGTGGCAGAACATGGGGTCTGAAGCCAAAAATGATGTACTGGATGTCTACACCACGGTTGTTAGAGCTATGGTCATCTATGAGGCCCTCGCATGGTGTCCAAAAACTAATAAGAAAACGGCTGAGGCTCTGCTTCGAAAACCCAGCGGCTTACCTGTCTAGGAATAATTACTGCCATGAGAATCTGTCCTACAGCAACCATGGAAGCCTTACTAAACCTTCCACCCCTACACTTGCAGGTCAAAAAGGAAGCGATCTCCAGTGCTATTATAGTTCAAAAGGAGAAACAGTTAAAACCAGGGGTTCTGGTTGGTCATTTAAGTATCTTAAAAAAGAGATATATTTCGAGCAAATGACTACAATATCTGATATGATCACACCCATGGCAGATTTTGAAAGACCATTCCAACTGATTCTGGGCGACCGACAGTAATAGCGTTCCACTAAACCATCCTTCCAACAAGAATCGATGGTGTGGTACACAGACGGTTCCAGCGCGAAAAATGGAGTCGGACTGGGCGTATACGGCCCCAAATGCCATATATCAAAGGCTCTGGGCTTTACTCCAACCGTATTCTAAGCGGAAGTATTGATCATTGGCCATTTCAGATCGCAGTGATAGCGAGTCTAACGCCTACACACCGATCCACAAATCTAATCTAAGTGCTATGTTGTTTTTGTCAATCGAGTCTGTTATGTCAGATACTATACTGTTATCCTTTCCACCCAGCCGAGCGGTTTCCACTGGAGTAAGAGTGGGTTCGGGCGACCCAATTATGTGCCCGCAGAGACGTAATGTTTTACACATAGAAAAAGGAAGAAATTTTACCTCTTCTCCAAAGTTCCACCCTTCCCTGTGAGCTTTGGTACACCGCTGGTAAGGTGTCGACCTCCTGTTCAATGGCGATATGTAGATTTTTATCTGGATGCATCAAGTTGACCGCGAATTCTTTTGCCCACAATCTCGGCTGGGAAACAAGATCTTCCTGAATAGCGTCATAAAAAGCGGTCAATGTGTTAGATCTGGGCTTCTTCGGTTTAGGGGAATTCCTTAGGAGCTCTGGTAAAATTCTCCTCTAGCCAATGAAACAAACTCGTTTACTCGAAAATTTCTTAATTTTATTTTATTTTCTTCGGTTCAGTTATTACTTATTTTTATAGATTTTTTCTCATTTTTTAAACAAAACTCTTCCTCAAGCGCGAACTTCAGGCAGACAGCCCAAAAACTTAATATGGCCGCGCGCTCTTTTCTAACTTTTTTTAGCGACATCTATTCTTCACGTTTACCTTCATTTAATTTTTAATTTCTTGTATAGGTTTTACCTAATTTCAAATTTACATTATTTCAAAGAAGTACGTTTTAATAATTTTTAATTCATTGCACAAGTCTAAAGGTTCTAGTTCATTCCATGCAATTTTTATTTCTACTATCCGTAAAACTGCTTTCCTGGGCTTTTAGTCTTCTATATTTGTCGATCTGTACCATTTCAATTTTCATTAAATATCAAAGCTAATTTATTGGTTTTTATTTTCTTTAACTTATCAGATTAGAGTATTTAACTGCAGTAATCACACAAACTTGCTTTACTAATCTTGACTTGGCTATATTTCTCAACCCGGTTGAAGTGTTTTAATTTGTAGGTGCAATATTCGTTCTCCTTAGTTCATTGCTAAGTTATGTACTGTGATCCCACGTCTGGGCACAAGTCCAGCAACATATTCGTGCTTCGTGCTGGTACTTGTGGGATCACCTTCTCTAACGTCGGTTAGAGTGGTTCATATGGGGTGAAGTAGATGTCGGAGTTGTAAGAATGGGTTCTCGATTTCACTGTGGTTCAGTGTCTATCTCTGACAAATCAGCTGACTGAAATGTCAAGAGTTTGGTTACGGTATTTTGTTTGTTGTACGTGGTGCCTGCAAGAAAGTTTTCCTCTTAGGGTGTCTAGCAGAAGTTTCTTTAAATGTTTTCATGCAGTATCTAATCCTACGCATTTGCTTGTTGCCAGTGAAATTCAACCCATTTCATCCGGTATTGTAGATAGAGAGCACTCTTGGAATTGTCTCGACATGCCATACACGGCTATGCGTAATGCCATTGGATAGCGCGCCAACTCTCTACAGAGTATTTTCGGAAGGCACATATCCACCCGGAAATAAGTGAAATGCCACTCGATTTGCCTGCGTAAAGGACTTAGATGTAAATCTTTTTGAAAGTTTCTCGAGAACTTTACCGAAAAAGCAGAGCAAGCTAATGACAAGTTCAGAGGGCTTACGAGACTGAGACATTCGCTTTTTTCCACATCAAGAATACATAAACGAGTATGTGAATAATATGCAGCCAGATTATTTTTATAAAACGAGGAGAAAAGGTTTGTGGCCCAGTGACAGAAGATTTAATCCTATTAATTACATATATAACCTCACCTACATGTACGCACTTAAGGCGAATTCAGCATTTTTTGTGTTGACCTGGCTTAACGGTACAAGATCAGGTAAATGTGTCGTTGGGCCAACAATGTGACTTTCGATTGATAATCCTTTTTAAACTATCAGGATCCAGGTTGCACCTGGGCTGGTCTCTGCCATATATTCCCAAATTTTGTAATTACCTCCATAATTTCCTTGAATACTGATTGGAATTAAGTTGTGACGTTTTGCTGCGCAAAGACCCGGTAACGATTTATATCATCATTAGGCTTAGTAAGTTTCAATATCTGATAAAGAAATTCCCTCTCTACAATCATTCTTCGAATCTTGTCCGTGAACCACGGAGAACCATGGGAATATACAGTACGTATTCGAATTGGGACATGTTCATCATATAGGTACTTTAAAGAAGCAGTTATGTGCTCCACCTTATCATCCACATAGAAATCATGGTAAATAAATAAAATATGTTGGAAGAAAAAGAGATAGGCCTATGCACATTCTTGGATATCTAAAGAGCATTTGACAAACAATATCTATTTTGGCTACGATAACAGGGATATGGTGGCAACCTGGTTATAAGAATTAGGAGCAAGCATGATCGGGTAATATCTGAACGGCCGCAACATCATCCACAACTGATGCCAGGCAATTGGACTTCGTAGTCAATCTTGGCAAAATCGTTCCATCCATTTACGAGAAAAAGGAAAGCTTTATTTACAAGCACCAAAAATGACGTTCTAATCATCCATATATATCCTTTTTTTATATTGGACTCATGGTAACGTTCGCTTTCACCGTTTGGTGGCCAATTACTAAACAAAAACAGTTCAAACTAGTTTACAAAAAACAGAACGGCTTGCATATCTAGGAGTAAGGGTTAAGAAGGAGGCCATACTCACCATTCAAAGTGATCTTATGGCACCGTTAGCACTAGCGACATACCGTTTGAAGAAGGATTTCTTAAATGGTATAAGGACGGATCCAAAATGGAAGGTAGATCTGGGCCGAATTACCGACTCGGTAAGTTACTGGATGTTTTACCTACCATTTTCCAGGCAGAAATCCACGCAATAGAACTCTACGCTCTTGAAATCATTCATCGATCAGTCATTTGAAAAATTCCATAACAAGACAATCATGCGTGAATTTTTATCCAATCTCATGAATTAAGTGCTAAACATACACAAATAAAAGAAGGATGATCAACTTCAGATTAAGGGACGACAGAAAAGGATTTCATTAAAAGAACAGGAGAAAAAACATTTCATACAGTGAAACAAAAAACGAAAACATAACCTCATCATATGATGAAAGCTAATTTGTTCAACTGACGTATTTCACTACACCCCGATGAATTCTGACGACATAAATAGCATTTCTGGAAAATATTTTTAAAAACACATTCAGACATTACGGAAATAATTTCAATCAGAACTCGATTTTAAATTTTAGTATGAAAGGAGCTAATTTTAATTCACTTCAGTGTCGGACTCGGACATTGAAAAGTCATTTTATCATTTCACACAGAGTATAAATGTCTGACAAAGATGTACCTAGACCTGCCTACATAAAAGATTGAAACAGCCAATATATAAATTGATGACTTCTGACTGATTACACTTTTGACAAGGAATTTATTTTAATTTCATTTAACTTTTTTTTTTGTTTTTTTTTTTTTTTTTTAATTTTCAACGTTAAAGGGCTGAGGTAATGGAATTGAAATTTTATTTTATTAAATTAATTACTCGAAGGATTTAAATTTTCCTTTTGTTAAAATTATATTTCATGCTTGATTCACCAAATACTGCAATATCCTGACCTGGATGTCAAGTAAAATAATTAAGTCTCTATTTTTTTCTTCTACTAAAATTGGTAATGAGCAGCATCCTTTGTATGGCTGTGTATATTATTCCAATTAAGTTTTGCGACTTTTTCAATGGAAACCATTATATTCAGATTTAACTGCCTTGGATAAATGAAGGAAATTGTGTATGCTATGAGAATTGACACCAGGGATCAGCTCATGCACAAAATTGAAAGCACAGCTGAAGTAATTATAAGGGAAATGTTGCGAACGGAACTTCAACACGCAGTTTTAAAAAGAGGTACAAGAAGGATGTATGTAATAAAAAAAAATGGTTTTCTTAAGGTTTTTAGATTGTAATAAAAGTTATTGCAGGTGTACAAAACTATTTCATGATGGGCCCAATAGGAATATCAATGTAGAACTGTGGTTGGTATCATCACCGGCCACAGCTCACTTCACGCTCATCTAACAAGGATGGAAGTTGTTGACAACCCTGAGTATCTATCCTGCCTGGAGGAAGAGCACAGGACAACCGAACGCTTTTTGTGTGCGTGTCCGGCCTTCACCCGGTGCAGGCTGGGTACTCTAGGGTCTGCCCTTCTATCTGTGGATGAGTTGAAAAACCTGCCTTACCAAGACCTGGTGTGCTTCATTAAGAGACCAGGAAGGTTTTGGTGAATGGCCTTCTAGTAGAACAACACAATGGGCTGCTATGGATTCCATGCTTGGGATAGGGTTTCCTGTCTCCCTGCCTTTAAAAAAAAGTTATTGATAAACAAAATAGGTAAAAAAACACTTTTAAGTTAAACGGATATATTGTGTATTGCAAATGTGGGGCTTACCGAGTTATAGGTACTGTATACCGGTAAGAAATCGCACAGAATCAAGAGCAGTACTGTCCTCTAGTGTTGGAGGCTAAGATTTACTTTCGCTGCCTGAGCGGAATAAATTAGTAATCAGGGGCTTTGATCAGACTTAAATAAAACCGTGGGATCTTAGGCTTGCAGATTTCTTCACGATGTGTTTTTCCCTGTCGAAGCAAGTGATGATCAAATTCTGATCCGACGTTAAAGAGATAAGTGAGAGCCAGGAAGCCCGCGATTTTACTTGGGTCATATAAAAACTCTTGATTACTGATTTTTTCCGCTGACCTAACGACGCAAAGTGGATCTTGGCCTCTGACACTACAGAATGTCACTGCTCTTGGTTCTGTTCGATTTCTTACCAGTAGAAAATACCTATATCCCGGTAAGCTCTCTATTTGTGACCCATAATTATTTTCTTTAATAGGAAATAAAACCTTTTAAATTAAAAGTTGTTTTTATCTAATTTATTTTTAAGTTTCTAGTCCGATTTCTCTGAATAATAACTATACTTTTGGGCTTGCGTATATTATATATAGTTTAATTCTAAGCGTTTTGAATGTGTTTAAATAATAAAAAAAATTATAGCTTGAAGTACTATCTACAAAGCACGCAAACTCCTATTAGTTTGTCACAGTCTAACCCCTCAATGCAAAGACCATCCGAAGACCTTACTCGGTTCAATGGCACATAAGCTTGGCATATCTCAAACATTCTGGAGTCCAAATACACTACATCATAGTCAGCAGGATAGTATACGCGAGAAACATCAGGATTAAGGAGTTGGAACACGAAGTTCAATGACAAAGTCTATAAGTCTATAAAATCGGCAGATCCTCATTATTCACGGCTTAACTTAAGTTTGAGCGCCGAGTACACAGAATGTTGCATTTTCAAGACGATGAAATTCGTGGACGAAGTTCCATGAGAATCGGTTAAGTAGAAATAGTTGAAAATTCCGTCACAAGAATAAACGCAAACATATCCTATAAGAAAGTGAAGCTCAATAAAACCGTTTAAAAAGGTAATCCGTCATCTTGACATGACTTTTTTTCTTTTTAACACTCATCTCTTTTTTATTCGAACTGAGGTACTAGATTATTCGCATTTTAGATCGGCTCTAAAGGCACTTTCACATCAAAAACAAGAACAGAAAAATGTAAAGCGAAAAACTCAATTTATTCCACTTTAAAACAAGATTTTTATTCCAATGATTAATAAAATCCAAGGAAATAGGATAAACTAAGAATTTTACTGAGAACATAGTTATATTTATTTCAGATTTTGAAGAAAAACACAACTTTTATGTTTTATCGGCCGAAAAACTTTTTCGGCGGAGAGATTCGGCCGATAAAACATAAAAGTTGTGTTTATCTTAACAATCTGAAATATATATATTATTTTATTAGGAAAACTATTGGCTTATCCTATTTCCCATGATTTTATTAATCATTGGAGCAAAAATCATGTTTCAAAGTGGAATAAATTGAGTTTTTCGGTTTACATTTTTTCGATTCTTGTGTTTGATGTGAAAGTGCCTTAACTCAATAGGGATATGTTCGATCAGAAAACGGGTTTGACTGTTCGCCTCAGCTCATTACCAGCTACAATTCTCGGAAGAAAATTTGTCTGTGAATTCTTATATGGTAGGGGGTAGGAACCTCCGTCGGGGGAGGGGTCCGTGCCAATCCGCATGTTGTACATCGGATTATAGGTCTCGCTGAGTACAATTGGATAGCTTAATTTTTTTTTGGTTCCAAAAAATTTCTCGGAACGTTTTTGCCGCCTGAAAACCCATTTTCATGCACTTGAGTCACCTACGCCCCAACTATGAAACTTTTCATATTTTTGCAGTTCTTTCTTCCATGGTCATTAGTGCTTTGTTGTGCATATTTTCCTAATAGGAAGTCATTTTCCACGACTTACCAATTCCGCGCAATCACGAGAAGTACAAAAGTCCACTTTTTCACCCAAGAAATTCGCTGAAGTTACATCCGATCACCAAAGCTTTCCACCGCTAGATAGAAATAAAGATTGTTACTAAAATATGTTCAGAGTATCATAATGCATCATTTAAGATATCTCTCATGTCTGGAGGTGTCGAGCCTAAAGTTGTATGGAAAGTGGGCATTTCCCTTTAACAAGCAAAGTTAATTAAAATTGGGAGTGCATGCTATCGAAATAAATCAAAATTCGTAGCGCGTATTCAGCATACCGCATGAGAAAGGTTTTCAAAATATCTCGCGCGTTGGGGAGCAATCGAGAGAACTTTAAATTGTGCATGAGGGATCAAAAAATTGAAAAATCAGAGCACCATTAGAAACTTAAAGAAAAAACTCATTTTACTGGACAAGCATGTGTCTGCAAACTACCGAAAAAGAGAGAGCTTCTTATATTGAGAAAAAAATCACATTCAACATTTACCAGAAAGTTTAATAAAATAAACAGAGATTTCCACTCTTTACCAATGGAAACCAACGAATATATACGTACACTAGGAGCAGCGCTTGCCTTTTATGTAGCTATTGATATGGGAACTACGTGGTAAATTTTTATTCTTCGGTGCAGTTACATACAAAAGTAACAAACACCAATATTTATCCAACATAAGAACACAGAAAAACACAAAAAAGGAGAATACTATTCACCAGAAAAATCTAGAGAGAAATTACCAGAGAAATTTACAGACATAAAGCTTCAATTGAGCTTTTAGATCACATGTACGACGCGCACAATTTCAATCACAGTTCTAATAATAAAAATAAAAATCAGTTCTCTAATGGTCAAATGGGCACTGAAAATTATTTCAAAATGGGGTTGCGATAGAATTTCCCTATCTCAACGTGCTGTTGCAGACCCGCAAATCTTTTATTTGAAACAGAAGCGCTAAATTTAATAAATTAAATTGCACTAAAACCAATATTGCGAGTCAAAATAATAAAATGAAGAAACATTGTCCAAAAATGACTCCGATATATGGAAAATCCTAGCAAAAAATATCTCGTTGCCAAATTTCCATTTCTATACGATTGACGCCATTTCCAGCAAGACCTCGTTCTTGGCAATTTGGCAATTGGAACAAGTGAGTCAATAATAAAAGCAAGGAAAGTTCTGGAAAGTCTACTGACTACCCTTACCACGTTCGATGTTACAATTTTATATATTTTTATACCCTAGATGGAATCTATAGGTTACACTAAGTTTGTGAGTCCATTTGTAATGCACAGAAATAATGTTGCTAGAGCAATCTGGATTGGACATCCACGCATAATATTAAAAGTTATTTTGATCTCGCCGTCCGTCTATCTTGACGATAACACACAGACTTGACAAAAAGTAAAATTAAATTCGAAAATGGGACAAATCGGGTAACTCCTTTGTATAGTTGCCATACAAAAATTTCTTGATATTTGGACACTACCTGAGAACGTGTCAATCTAAATAGCTGAAATTTTATGCACACTGTATTTTCAAAAAAATAGTAGGTAAATAAAAAGACTAAATCGGGCAATCCATTCTTGGTGTTGCCATATGAATATTTAGCATTTTCACGTATATTGCCAAGACGATCACTCCTAGACGGTTTTAATGTACTGAAAAGTTCTTCACAATATAAAATCCTATGAAATTAGTTATAACTGTTCTAGAAATACATGCGAAAAACCATTTCAACAATCCAACTTGCACTGATTGGTGACCATACGAAATTACATACGGGCATTCATCTAGGCTAGGGTGTCATAAGAATTGGTCTTAGACCAATTCTTGCTTTTTTACTTGTTTTATTATGGCTACATCAAGTATTTAAAATGTGTAAAAGCAACTTCCCGTATTTATTGAGCACTTAAAATAAAACTTCCTTTAAAAATAAACCCGTATTTCACTATATTGTCCTAATTAGAGCCAAATAAAGGTGAAAAGCTTGTAACACCAACTAGCTGTATAAAAGTTTTATCTTTTATCTGTTTTGCTTTGTACTTTTTTTTCTATAATTGTTATTTAAGGAATAAAAGAAGACTTAAAAAGGATTTTTACAAACCTGTGTACATGATGACGATGAACAGCACCAAGTAGCATTGCGCCATGTTGCATTGATTCTCTCGAATATCTAATTATCGCAGAAATCCCATTGTTGAGAGCCTTTACAGGTAGGAGTACTTCCAACATCCGCACATTTTGTAAAATTCATTAGACATGAGAAGTTTCAATTGCCGATTTTTAAATAGTTTTCCTCCAATTTGGAAGCATTGTATGAGAAAAACTTTTTTTCATTTATTTCTTTCAATTTGGTTTTTGTGTATGAGTGTGTGTGTGTGTTTCTTTTCAACACAATCCAACAATTGAAACTTTTCAGGAGACGAGGCAGGCAATTATTGATTACGACAGCAAAACAATGGGGCGTTTCCCGGATGAAAGTTGTTTTCGAATGGATGGAGTACGTTACCTACTTGCATGTACATATATATGTATATGTAGGTATGAATCTTATTTGTCACTGAACCTGAAAAAAAAAGAACAATAGAAAAAAACAATTTTAATTAACATGTTTTGATAAAGACGTGTGGATGAAATTCAACAACTTAAAAAAGGATAATTAGAATATGTTTATAGGTAATAGTGTCACAAAAAAAAAACTCTTTATGAAATTTACATCAAAAGTTGGTTCCGGAGAATTTCCTCTTTTCTATTTTCCCCTTTTATAAGTGTGCCAGTAGTAGGTAATTAAGTATGCTCCTGTTCTCGACAGCAATTATCCCGATGCAGTTTGAAATTATAAGCTTTCGTGTGATATGGCTACATATGTACCTACTATATACATATGTATGTATGTGTGTAGTTTCGTGGGAAAATGTCCAGATGAGAGCGTAGAAAAAGCGCATATTGTATGACGTACAAATTAAAACACAAATGGAAAATTGCTTCATTCCCCTTTTTACTTTAATTTGCAGCAATTAGAGAGTTTACCAGGGCAACAGCGTTATGAAGCAATAAACACGCTTAAACAAGAACTTTACGCTTTACGGTTATTGTTAATGGCGTGAAAAAAGGCTTTGAGAAATAAAAATTCTCTTCAGGTCTATAACACCTGCCAAATTTGAGTGAAGTTATATTTATACCAAACGTTTTGCTCTCGTTAGTATATACATATTATCAAAAACGTAAATAATTCAAGGCACTTACGATCAATTAAGGTTTAAAAAATCAATAAAAAATTAACAGAGACTCTGTCTTTCAGTTTTATATGAGATTTTTATTAACTTTGATCTCTATGAATTTCCTGGCCTCAACGTCATAAGGTAGAACCATCTAAATTATGAAGATGGAGTGAATTAGTAGCAATGTAAACCTGCATGTTTTGGTTTCTCCAGACGCTAATTAATAGAAAATAATGACAAAGTGTTCTCGAATGAACAGAGGATAGAATAGAAAAGTTGCCGAGTTAGAAAAAATAAAAAGTATTTAAGTGAAGTGGCAATTATATTTTAGAGAAGATGTCGATTGTGAGAGGAAGAGCACATCATAAGCATATGATAATATAAGTGTTTAGCGCTTGCAACTTACGGTTGCAAATCACTCTTCTAATAAGATTTGCAGGCTAACCCCAAGTGTAATAATCGAGCTCGTATATTTTCTACGTAACCACTCTTGGGAAGTACACAATAGATCAACCCTAGTCGCATTGTACGCAGAGTTCTAGTGACCTAGCCGCCCTCTAACCTTAATTTAACCTAAGTGAAATAATATTAAACCGAGATGTCGTAATTTGAATTACAAGTGAAAATAAAATTAGTTAATCAGTAGAGAAATACAATTTCAACCTAACCTATATTATGTACATATACAGGATGTCCCACAACTCGCATCTTTCCTCTATACACAAGACTTTTCACTCAAAGTGAAGCAAAAATTTGTATGGGATGAGTTTAGGGAGCGGGAAATGCAGGGTGTCAGTTGTAAGGGTTTTTTTTTTGTTTTTGAGCACTTTTTCTTCTAAGACCCTATGACTCCTTATTATAAAACCCATTAAGGTGATTTTCAACTCAGATGATTGTAAACCAACGAAGCCCTCCTCAAAGCGCCAAAGTAAAAAAAAATGCAAATTGAACTTCGAGAAATATTTCTTTCATGGTATTTGCGAATATCAAAACAACGTCCTCTCCAAGAGAAACTATGCCTTGTCTCTAGATTCAGATCGGCCTTGGTAAATTTCAAACTCGTAACAGTATCCCAGTCGACTAATTGCAACGCAAACCTTGTAACCAAAACACACCGGTTTGTTTCTTACAAATTGTTTGTTGTGTAGGATCCATAATCTCTCAAAATATATTCGCATTTATTGCCTGGAATGAATACGTCACACGTCGCCAGGCACGAATCAATTAACAAGGACAAGCAGGTAAAAGGACAGACATATAAAATGTAAATATAAAATATAAATATAAAATAATACAAGGTTAAATGCGTGCTTCGCATCTCGTCATGGTTAAACAAAAAATTTCAGGGGTTACAGATTTCAAGGGGATGCCGTGTAGGCTCCTGTTTGGCTATACTTCACAAGTTTCGTTCCCGCCACGGGACTCATCAGAAGTTTACCTATCTTCAAACGTTCAGTTTGATTTCTCTGCGTTGATTAAAATATATAAATTCGGTGTGACGACGTCATATTGTTCAAACTTGGTACTAAAGGATTTCACTCAGTATGTACTAAATTGGTGCCATCGATTGAAGACAGGTAAAGTAAAGCAGTAGTTTTTGGCGAGATTTCGTCCATAATAAGTGATCATTGCTTCGTCGATGGAAATATTCATTTCCACGGAGCGTATCGCAAAAAAAAGTGAAGAGTTTTTAGTTTTAGTGGCGTAGGACATAGTTCCTCGAACTACTGATTCTACAAATTCTTCATAAAAAAACAATTGGAAAAACTCCAGAGGAGTTGACTCGCACAGAGCTGTACTGGCGGAGTTCTTTTTTTAATTCTAATCTTGCAGGGACTGTTTCCAACAAAATGAGCTCAAAGGCGAATCATCCTCATTTCCTCGAATCCAATGCTGAAAAAATTTTTATTTGAGCTTTGTAGAGCATTGAATAACTATTTCAGAGTCGTCGTCAAAGTCGTTGAAGGTAACCTCGGCTTCTGCCTGCAACTGCTTAAGCCTAGTACTAGGGTCCAGGCTAAGCTAAATTTTATATGAGAATTTAGCGCGCTAAAAGTTATTAGCGATAATTTATTATGAATTTTAGCAAGAGCAGTACTAAGGTCAACGAGCTAAATATGATTTTTGAGGTTTAATTAGAGATGGCACCACCAGTTAGTCTCCAAAAAATTTAGCTTGCATTTATCCGCCTGGGCCATTCTTTAGCGAGCTAAAAATATGTATTGTCAGAATTCTGAGATTTGATAAATTTATTGACTGGATTTTTGTAGTTAACGTAGTTTTGTACGTCTTTGCTGTAAGTACAGATGAATTGGATTTCTTCTCGTGGCCGTATTTTCAATATTATTCTTATTTTTTTTTTTTATTGTATGCATTATGCATATTATTTTTATATTGGTAATATTTCCAAATTAACTACCTATTTTTAGAAATATTATGATCGCGCGTTGTATTTCTATAAAATGCAAAATTCTTCTTCATCTTATTTTTACTATACCTAGATAGGTTGTCATATTTTAGCTACTAAAGAACGGCCAAATATTGTAGACTCCCTATAATTGAGTTTAGCGCGGACCTTAGTACTGTCAGAGTCAATTTTTATTTGCTATGTGAAAAAGTACAAAAATACAAAACGGCTTTATTTGTCCAGTGTTGCGTTTACGCGACAGACTAACAGAAGCAAAAAATTTTTTTTTTGTTCAAAAGTATTATGTTCTTCACTAAAATGACAAGCTTTGATCATGCTATGCAAAAATCAGTGAAATCGTACATAAACTAAACTAAAGAAATGACCAGTAATTTTGATCAGTCGAATTTCTGTTGTTCTGCGTATCCCGATCAAAACCAACAAATCCCAAGTAACTCTAGAGGTTAAATTTCCTATATTTGAGGGCCGAGCGACCTATTTTGGTTAAAATTACGTAAATTAGACTTAAAAATTTAACCTCAGAGGCCACTCTCCTTTAAGTTTAATTCGGAAGGAAATTTTATTTAATAGTTCCTTAAATTCGGCCTTCAAAGTAATCTTGATTGTGTAGTTCATTATTAGGGAAAATAATGTAATAATTCCTTTTGAATTTAGGAATTAGGAAAAATAGGGAAATAAATAAGGAAAATTACCTAAATCTGAATAAAATTTCTTTACGTTTTTACCTAAATTTTACTTAACTTTGAGGTCAAATTTGAGGAAATGTATGGACTTTGTAGGTATATCTATTCCCAAGTTCAAGGCAAGAAAATGTAAATATTCCCTAAATAATTCTTTATTTGATTGTGTTCGTCCTCAAGGTCCGAATTTCCAAAAAAGTTAACCTAAAGGGTAATTGGACTAAATGGGCACTTTTAGCGAAATCCCTAATAGTTGAAATTACGTGTAATACAACCAAAAATTAAGGTTCATTGACTTTTGTTTGGCTTTAGTATCACTGAATTTAATGAACTGCTCCTCCCATTGAATCGCTTCATCAAAATTACTCTTTTTACGACAAATTTATATCGGAACCAGTAAGACTCTGGAATACCATTTGCATCTTTTCTCAAAGGTACTATACTTGATTTGGGTCAATATACTTGATTATTTGCTTCTCAACAATGCGGAATACACACATATTTAACTGCGTTTGTATTCACACGCTTTTTAACAAATCTTGTATCCAAATCATGATGCTAATGACATGGTTTACTATTTTTAAGATGTAAATAAATCAATTCTTGCAATTGTCAACTCTCTTTTACTTATTTAAGGCGAAATTCCATAATTTAGGGCGAAATGCCCTACTTTAAGTCGAAATTTCTTTATAGGAAAAACCTTTGCAAACAAAATTACTTAAACAGGGATCTTTGCCCTCAAAGTCGAAAAATTTGATTAATTAGCCTTGCCATCCAGGAAATTCGTCGTATAAGTAAAATCTTTAAGTCAAACTAACTTTTAGGTCGAGAAATGTAATATGTGCCATATTTATTTAACAAAACATGGCTGTCATATATTAAAGGAATGAATAGAAAAATTGCATTATTTCATAATTTAATTTTTTCCATAGTTACTGCAAAACACACACAAATAAATAAAGTTTTCTTAATTTCAGTACGATTAAAGAATATTTAAATTAATTTCAAGGCTCTAAATCGCAAACCAAAGAATAATTTAAAAAAATTTTATATTATTATTTTTTAAATATACAATATTTTTCAAGCGCGTTGGTGTTTTTCGAAAAATTATTTCTATATTTATCAATAAAATTTTACTCGTTTTAAATTGAACGCTTAAAAGCTGCGAGAATTAATTTAGAATAAGCCCACAGCAACATTTCTCATAATCACTCAAGTTAGAGTTATGTGGCTTGTTCATAATATTTACAATACTTACTAGGGAAAATATACACATACGATTCTTTTAAAATGAAATTCCTTCTACTTTAACACATGCGTTAACATGAGTCAAACTAGGTAGAAAATAGGTCGAGATAAAGGAAAATTTACGTAAATGCGATGAGAAATTTACGTTAAATTTACCAAATCAAGGAAATGAGTCCTGTGCCCTATAGGGAAATATTCCTTAATTTCCCTAATATTTACGTCGATACGACGTCCTCTCATTTTCCACTTACGTAAATCGGAAGTAAATAATAGGTAAGCTGAATTAAACCACAATTAGTCGCTGCCCTAAATTACGCCGAATAGATGTAAATTCGACCCGAAAAAGAGGGGAAATGTTGCTTGGGAAAGCAAAGTCCCCTGCGCATAACAAACTCAAATAATACAAAAAAAACAGTTTTGATGCGAATGTGATCGAAGGACTGTTTAGATATATTGCAGATTCTCAGGCGCAAATTTGAATACATTTGTGCAATATTGCGAAAACGAACACTGGGCATAAATGAATGACGGTTTTTTCTAATTTCAATTCAATTTCAATTAGAAAAATAGTATTAAAGAAAATAAGACAGACTGCGTTTTAAAACTTCTTGGTTTTTAATTAAAGCAGAATAGTGAATTCTCTTTAAATTATAAGCGCAATTATATTCGGAATTTACCACTGACTGCCCTTAGATCACAAGCGTAACTATAACTGACACATTTACTGAAATATCTATAATTATGTATGTATGTACAAATGGCTTGATACAAATTAATTTGAGCAAATTCTGGTTTGTAATTGATCCGAAAGAAAAAAATGTTATCTATGTTTCTGTCGAACCACTAGATTAATTATCTGCTACGTCGGGTTACACAATGATCTTTAGAGTGATTTACTTTGGAGGCATAGCGTGTACGATAAGCGCCAATCCTTTGAGAGAATTATATTAAAATTTACTCCTTCCTCTCCTATCACTCTAATAGATCGGCACGTCTATCCGTCTATTTTCGTGCTAAGTATGGAGTTCTGCGTTTGTTTCAGAAATTTCGCCAACAGTAATGTAAATATGGCCGCTTTGTAAACCATTTAAGTGAGTTCCATAGTGTATTCAATCAAATCAAATGGGTGGCATAAAGCTTTCTTATTTTGCAATAAACAATTATTATTGGCAGAGCCGATCTAAAATCCTGAATTTAATTTAATTCAATTCATTTATTTAATCCACTTACACAATTTTAAGAAATTTTTATAACTATGTGATGGAAAATTTGTATAAGGAAAGAAAACCCTCTAAAAAAAATCTATAGAAGGCTTCATAGAAAAAACATTACGTCATAAGCTTTTCTTTTGCGGTGAGTACTATATTATACATTATTTCTTCATGTCTAAACAATTAAATAGAAAAAGATTTCTACCACAAAAAAAAAAACAATTAAGAGTCTTATACCAGTTTTCTACTTATGAAAAAAGAAACGTTTAAGCATACCTTTTGTTTTTGCTAGAAACCAAAAAAAAAAAGGTCTTCTTAAAAGTTTTCATCATCAAACTGAAGAACTAGAAGTTCAAATTGACCTTTTCCTTTGTATCTACTGAAAATATAAAAATGCAAAAATAATGGCTTCTTTTGGTAAAAATTCTAAGTGTCCAGAAATAACTTTTTTTGTGAGGCAATATAATGGAAAAATTTTAAGGTTTTAAAATTCTGTCGTAAATCGATATACAGAGCTTAATGAGAATTATCTTTGGCAGTTGAATTAAATTAAATTAATTATTACTCTCATTCCTGCCTACATCCCGGGTGGTTTATGACTCGGTTAAAATTGCTAGATTAAAAAGTGGCTTGGATAAGTTGATGAGAACAAATAGTGATTTTCTTATAGGTGGTGACTTTAACTCACAGCGTAGCTACTGGGGCTGAAGAAAAAGTGTGGTGAAATATTATATTTCTACATGTTAACTGGTAATTTCACTTTGCTATTACCTCCTTATCCATCATATCTACCTAATGTCAGAAGATGTAGATCTTTAGTGCTTGAGATTATTCTGACAAACTGTGCTAAGCTCTGTAACCAACCGTTGTGTTCGCCTGGTTCTCTTCTGCTTAAACTGTCGACCAAACACCAACCTCAACTTAATAATAATGTCTCGGAACTTCAAACACCGACTCAAATTGATGAATCTATTGAGTCACTTTGTAATATTATTAAGTACTCGTTCGACTTAGCTATATCTAAAATACGTAGATATTACTCACAATAGTCATAAACCAATCTAATTAGAACTAAAATCATTAACCGGAGAAAGAAGAGGTTTTAACGATAAACTTGCTGACCACAGAAATAAAAAATATCACTCAAAACACTAGAGAGAGGTTTCAAGAAATATTGAAAGTTAACTGAAGTCTTCAAAAAGAAACACCTTAAAGTATCTTGCCTAAAAGTTAACAACTTGCATGCTATTACTGGAAACGAAATAGCATATGACGAATTAATTTAATTAAATGAAGCATATTTAATTTTCCTACTTCAACTTCCTTGGACCTTTTTTGTTCAAAAATTCAAAAATATCAGCTAATATCTGTTCCTGATAACAACAAACAAACAAAAAGTTCAGGAAAGTGTGGCAATCTTGGAGGAGGGAAACGGGAAAGGGGAATTTTAGAAGAGCGAAATGTAATTTAATTTTTTCAGAACTATTTTTTTACCATTCATTGAAAGACCGGGATGTACAGCAATTTATGATCCAAACTGAAATATTTGAAAGTAACATGGTTACATATTAATATTGTAACGGATAACACATAAGCTCATAATTCTATGAGTTAGGTTTCGAGCTCTACTGATGTCCATCAATAGATAATTAAGGCACTCAAGGCTGAAAAGAGAATTCTCACATAAAAGCCAGTTAGGTACTGTAATGTGCCAGTATTGTTACACCACGTCTCTTAAGGTATAAATATTATGTTTGTAGATATAAATTTTTTGCTCTTCCTATCTGTTTGAAAGTTATGTACATTTACAGAAAAAGTTTTACATTTCATGATAAACACACTATGATAAACGTTGAAAAATTTATTATTATTCTAATTATTTATTATTTAAGTAAAATTACAATTTTTTCAATGTAACTTTCACTTTTCCTTACTTTGAATAATTAAATTTATAATAATTCATCTCAAATTCTTGCCATCCTACACGACATCCTACTTAGGTATTAATGTATAGCCTTGACCGAATAACTTTCCTAAATAAAGCACAGTACGAAGATTTATCAAACTGTGAATGTCAAATGGTCGGAATACACTATTATGGCAGTTATGAACGCTCTAAAAAGTTTACACTGATTAATAATTAAATTCCTCATATTTCTTTTTATACTATGTAGGTACTACTCAATTCCACCCATTAACCGACCCAAAATATTAGTTTTATGTAGGCTTTTAAGTTCTACAGAAAAAAACAAAGAGGTGGCTTTGTTGTTGGTAAAACGTAAAATAACATTTCATGAGCATAAATAAGTTGGGTAAAGATCCTTTAAAGAATTAAATTTTAATTGCCTCCTTGGATAAGGGAAAACCACTACCGTAGATGAATTTATGTATACCTACATGTAGGACTCTCATTCCGCGCTATAAATATAGATATGTATGCAGGTAGATACCGACTATGTGCAAAAAGCATTTGCATGTTTTTATATTAGCATATTTGCGCGCAACCGGCTGTATGTGTTCATCTCTCGCTCAAATTTTCACCACCAGCATTTTGCCAAACCATCCCAACTATTCGCCTAAATAATTTGAAAAACGTCCTCCTTCTATCCATATCCACAATGAAAAGATAGGTAGAGAGTTATGGGAGCAAACGTAATCGTTTCTCCTATTTCATCCTGTAAAGGATACCACCCCCAATTCCCCCTCCCCTAAACATACATGGACAAACTGTTAAATTGCTTGGATAGTGGTGGACATTTAAAACTCAAATTTGGATCATGTTATAGACGAGATATGCTCTAAATCACCATTTCTTCTACACTATATAGAATGTTATGTATGTATGCATGTATGTTAGCAGCGAATTTGTATGCCCGTTTGATTCAATTTAGAGATTTAATCGAATTTCTTGTTAAGCTCGGGCTTTTCAATCCGCAAGGGACCGAAACTGTGGCCAATGTCGATCGATTTTGGACAAATCCAAAGCCTCCATCTAAGTGAATTTTGGACTCTTTCACATCATTGTCTATTCAGCATTGAATTTTCATGAGTTAAAAAAAAAAACATTTTGTTGATTTATTTTTCAGGGTCTAATGCTCAATTATTCATTGTTCAGTCGAAACCCATTCTTTGTGGGTATCCAATGTGAATAATTCAATATACAAAGCTAACTGCCGGGTTATGAATATTGTAACAATAAGTTTAAATGAAAATATTCGCTGACTTACAAACTAACTACTACTTTTGAACTATTATTTGCTTTTTGTGAGTTTTTTTATTTGTTTTAAGTTCGCATAAATCCCTATGGCTAGGTTTAAGTAAATCAAATAAATTCTTTAAAATTTTTAAATAAATACGTAGTTTCAGGGAAAGCAATTATAATCTTCCTAATTTTATTCATAATTCTCTTCTTATTATTCTTACGCAATGGAAAATTTAGGGACAAAGCAAGAATTTGAAGTATTCTAGCTCAATTAGGGACTCCTGATGAAGTTTAAAATTATTCTATGGGCTACATTCCTTATACTAGTAAGCAAGAAATAAATAGAAAGCTTTATTTCTCATATATGCGATAAAACATAAAAGAAATAATGTGGAACATGTTTCTTCACAGATATAAATACATAAACCAAAATGTCCAAGGCTAATACATTTTTGATTGAAAAAATCTACTAATCTGTATGATGTGGGTTATCAGCAGATTTCATGGAGTAAAAAAAAAATTGTCACACCGAGAGGTATTTCATCTGGATATCTGTGATGACTTATCTGTTCTTGCATGACACTGAGCTAATATATTGCAAATCATCGTAGAGTAAAACACAAAGTCCGATAATATTTGGCTTTTATTGATTGTGAAAAAACCTGGAACTCACTAGAGAAAAGTTGATAGTATATTGGAAAGCGATATGCTCCGTCAACCCAGCATTGAGTTTCAATTCATTAATTCTATTTATTTATAGTTCATGTGTGCAGAAGAAGTTCAAATATTTTTATACGTAGGTACAAATTAAATTGAAAGATAAAACATACGAAACATACTGATTTAATATTAAAGCTCTACATGAAAAATTTAAAAATAAATAATATGGATCGGAATTCAATATTAGGAGTTCATTTTGGAATTTTATGAGAACGGATACTTTCAGTTGAGTGCATACTTAGCAGGTGGAAAAATCAACACATGAGATTTATTGCAAATAAAATCGAATATAAGCGGAAACATATGTGAATTCAGTGTTGATAAATTTTAATCGGTCCAAGATGAAACCCTACTCAAGTAAAAGTTTATGCACTCAATATGTAGGTTGTATGCCACAAGTTTTATAATGTGGCAGTCCTAATGTAATTTGAGGTAATCTGATGTTTCCATCGTAAAGTTTGACATTTGTTAGCATATAATACTCAGAATGTTTTGCGATATGAACATTATTTGTTTATTTTTTGTTGTGGAATTAAATCGTGAGCGTATTCGTCTAATGATTTTTTTTATAATTTTCCAAGTAGTCTAACTTTTTACAAGTGGCCTGATCAAATTTAATCTGTGTTTGGTGATGAAGCTCCACATTCCACATAAAACTACTGCGTATCGCTGGTTTAATTAATTCAATTGTGGCCTACTTTGCTGGTAGATGAATTTCGTAAAGGTTGTCCAAAATCGGTTGTTGTGCCAGAAACTATTGATATTGTGCGCAAGGACATACTGCTAGATCATCATGTAATTTATCGTGAGTTAGAGGCGACACTAGGCGTTAACATGACAACTGACGAATCTTGGATATATTCGTATGAGTCGAAAACTAAACAGCAATCCATCATATGGGATTTTCGAAATAAGCCAAATTCAACGAAAGTTTTTCGCTCACAAAGCACTTCTAAACAAATATTGGCTTGTTTCTTCAGGATAAAGAGACATATCGCTATCGTTGCTTTGGAGAATCATATAACGGTCAATTCTGAATGGTACATGATCATTTGTTCGCCAGATATCTTTAGTTAAATAAGACAAAAAAACAAAAAAACCAAGACGAAAAATCGTTATTCATCGAGCTCTTATACATCGGCTCATACAACTGCATATTGGAGCACTCAAAACATTGAATTAATGGCTCACCGGACATACAGTTCTTATTTGACAGTTAATGATATCTTTTGTTCCCATCCGTAGAGATTAAACTGCGTTGAAAATGATTTTCGACAACAAAAGAAATGTTGAAGCGTTCAAAAACCATGTGGCTGGGATACCTCGATCGGAGTGGAAAAATTGCTTTGAAAATTGACTTAAGCGTATACAAAAGTGTGTAGATAGAGAGAGTTTTGATATAAAATAAATTCATAGCAAATTTGGTCAAAATGAATTTGACCGAGCTTGCTGCTAAATCCGCAGCTCGAGAATTAAATGAAAAAACTCTTTTTGCAAAAGAAAAATCTTTGAAAAAAGAAATTTCTTTGCAAAAGGTGGGCGTTTCGAATCAGCAGGAACCGTATTACTCATCAGTACGGCTTAGTTCCTCCCTGCCGTATACGCCAAACAGATCAAAGTTTTTTGGTTTGCAAAGAGTTTTTTCACTTAATTATCGAGCTGAGGATTTAGCAGCAAACTCGGAAAAATTCAGTTTGACTAAATTTATTTCATAGCAAAACTCTCTCTCTTCTAGTCCCGATAGGGATAAATCTTGCTTGGCACTCAAGTAAATACGTAGTATTTCGCCTCAGATATAATTCACACTTAAATTTTTTTTTAAGTGCGTATATGAGGTCAGCTTGGCTATTGACTTTGGCGTATGCAGCTGGCAGGAACCAAGACGTACTGTAATGCGGTTCCTGCTAAAGATCTGATCTTGGAAAAGATTTACGCCATTAAGGGGCAAAAGAAGACATTAGTCGAATGGAGGAAAACAAAAAAAATGCGGTAAAAAATTGAATCAATGATGAGTAAAAGAAATGTTCAACAATGCGACAGGTGATGATAAACCAACTTAAGTGAAATCTTCATGGATTATTGGCAAGAAATTAATTTCCATACTCTTCTGACGTAGAGATCATACTGCTGAATATGATTGATACACCACCATTTAACTGCAGGATGTTCTTCAAAAGTGTGTGAAAAGCGACTAAGAGAGCGAATTTATCTCTATCACGACACTGCACCATTGCACTCAGACTATCGACTTCCTGACAGCTACAAGAGTGGAATTGATGACCCATTCGCTATTCTGAGTTTTTTCTCTTTTTTCATCCACAGGCCTTTGAAGTTTCAAATTTCGCGATCATTTTTTTTTGTCTCAGATTCAATGTTATGAAAATACAAAAATTATGTATGGTACTTTGCATCTGCTTGTATTGGTATCTCACTTCTTTTAAATATTGCACCTCCATACCATCTTCTCTTAACTTCATTATATTGTAAGCTGTGTTCAGAATCAGATTCACAAGAGGTGGGTTAAACTCCGTCCAGTACTAATAGCAGTTTTTCTTTTAATTTATTTCATAATTTATTCAAAATTAACACTATCAGGAATAAGTCATTTAAAGGCCTCAGCGACATGATGTCATCATCTCGTTTAAAAATAAAGAAACCAAAGGACTTTTTTTTTTAATACGACTTCGGTATCAGAATCGTATTTTAGTCTATCAGTTGTATTAATTGTGTGACATTAGATGACAGCACATTATTATTCCCGTAATGAACCCTTACTTATGCCAAAGTTCTAAATTGACGTGACACGGGTCATTTTCTCATAGAAGTTAGAATTTTTAAAGTAAAAGTTTTACATAAAAGAAACCTACTGAAATATTTACGTGCTATTAAAAAACCCCCATTCCTAAATTTTATATAGATATATTTATATCTAAGGACAGAAGAATTTCAATAACGATTTGGGACTCGCAAACTTCAATGGAATTAGTAATACTGCTATAGCCTTTTATTACAGAAAAATCTATAATAATGCTGTATGTATAAACAGACTAGCCCTCCGAACTATGAAACGAAAGTACAACGCACTCATACAAAACGCTCGAGAATACTTCACAAGCCATGAAACTGAATCCCTCACTACCACATGAGAGCCCCAACAGAGTCCTAACATTTTAAAATATTTGTAGTGTTCTTATATAAAACTGATAAAAGTTTGATTTCAATAGCTCCTCCGCCCTAAACTGCTATTCATATAAAAAATGCTATTCTGATAATCTTAAGCTTGTTTTCTTATCTTCCCAACCATAATGAAATTTGTATACCTTTCCTAACACAATTATTTAAAAAAATTTATCTGAATCAAATGACTACGATTCCTAAACAAAAACTCTCAGCTGAGTAATCATTGTAATGTCGCTGTGCCGTCATGGCATGCAATGATCTGATGAAATTGAATGTAGCTGCCTACAGATTCGGACTCCGGTTGCACATACTCACATGCAATTATTACTCAGGTGATAGTTAGTGAGATTAAAATGGTAAGTTAACCTTGCAAACATTTTACCGAAAAGCTCGCATTCTTGAAGTAATCTCGAATTTAAGTAAGAAATGAGAATTTCGAGCTTTTCCAGAGATTCGTTGATTTCTCTGATTCTGTTACGAATGAGAGGCAAATAGAAAGCTAGCTCAGCACGACAATTCCGCTTTTTGCCCGAGATTTCTCCAGTTCTCTGATTTCGGAATTACAATGAAATGAGACTACGTGTGTCTATGCTTCGAATTTACTGCGAGATTCCTTCATTTCTCTGAGTAGATCCAAATGGCTCATCACTTACTGATAATATTCAAAACAAAAATAATTTATCTGTTTAGTGGCATGTGCTAAAATGTCTAGTGTTTATCTGATAAATGATATAATTAAAGGTGCGATGAATTGACCAAGACAATGATGTTCGCGGACCTTATTTTCTACTTAAAATGAATAAATGTCCATTTTCATGGCTCTAATTAAATGTTCATTAAAACTCGCTCTGCGCGAATCGCTTACGACACGAAAATAGCTCACTTTTCTTAATATATAAGAACACCACTAACACAAACACATTATGCGAATAAATTCGATTTAACATCAGTTTCGGTTCGTCTTAGGACTTAAAGCAAATCGCTATCGAGAGAGAATCTCGGATTGATAAGTCGAGAATCATATACATTTTACTACGCTGGTAGTCTGTTTTCCGTTCGATATCGAGTTCAGTTTTGAAGTTTAAGCCAGTGATTACGATTTACTAGCAAATCGTTTTCGAATCATGATGTTTGCAGGGTAATTTGTAATCAAAACTATTTTATTATTTCGTTAACTAAGGTATATAGTAAATGTAGCCTTTGGGAAGGTAAAAAGCCAGGCTGTAAATTCCAAGAAGACTATTTCCCTGTATGGATTGTAGTTTAGGCTCTATCTCAGCAAACATTTTAGCAAATTTCGTTTTCAGCGAAATATTCACGAATTCCGAAATTCGAGATTGCTTCGAGAATTCTTCGTTTAGCGACGTACATCTGTCGGAAATATTCCCGAATTCCGAAATTCGTCGTCCGTACGCTCATTCCATTTTTTTTTCTTTTCACCTTTGCTCAATTTTGAAAAGGAATTTAAGTATATTTTCCTTGTAATTTTATTTGGGATTTATAGTAAAATGCCATTTGTGTTCTAGAAGTGCACTAAAGTGTTCATTAAATAAAAGTGATTAACAGTCCGTGTACTCAATATTTATAATTTCGGTAAGTACTCAAAAGCTTCTTTAAAGTAAAATAAATTAAAAAGAAGTTTAATAGATTGGAGTAATGAATCGAGATAAAAAAAATCCGACGAGAAGCTGAAGCCAGTGACAAGGGCAAACATTCAGCGAGGGAGCTCAGGATTGTTACGGCTGTGAAAAGTAAGTGTAAACAATGCACTAATAGATTTAATTTATAATTGCTAATTTTCTATAGATGCATTTCACGAAAAATTTCCTGGCCATCCCGAAGACTTCTTCGAGAAAACTGCAAAAAGGTAATACGCGGAGGACGGGCTGACAAAAAAGCCGAAAGTGTAAATTCTTTTCCGTTTTTTTTTCTAATTTTAATTGTCTTCTGAAGAGGCTGTATTTAATTTTTGTTTAAGAGGAGTCAGTACCAAGATTTGCAAGTTTCGTACATTTTTCAATGCGAATTATTATTTGTAGCAACATAATGATTTAAATAATGATAAAAAAAAAAGTTATTGGAATGGAGATATTAGCTCGGAAACTTCTATAGTTAAAGTTTTTTGTAATCAAATTCCTGTTAGTGTATTCTCATTTCTTTAGATTGTGGGCTATTTTACAAAGATGAAGCCTAGATCTAGTGATAACGTCGAGTGTTTTCATTTTTAGTTTACTTTAATTATTTGGCTATAATAATACTTGTTTTTTCTCAAGATATTTCACCGACGAGAAATTCGAATATTTCGTTGAAAGTTGTTAAAACACAAAGCAAAATATTATATTTAACAATTTTAGAGTGTTAATTCTCGCTAAAAAATTTCAATTTATTTGAACTGAAAATATTCATTTTTCGTCTTAAATTGCCGCATTTTGAGTTTCTGTCTTTTACGCTAGATGACTCTAATGTGGTCTGTGGTCAAGGTCTAGGTTAATTTCATATGAATTTTCTCACTTTCAGGACACAAGCCTACGAATAGTAAACTTTATTCCCTATAGGCTCGCAGGTAACTAAATTGAAACTTTTGCTGCCTCCTCTTAAAGAATTTTGTTTATGTTTATTAATTAAATTTGTTAGAGAATATTTATTTACAGGCCCACAGAAAAGTATTAAATTTATCAGATTTGGACAGAATTTTCTGCAACATATGATGCGAGTTTCCATTTACTCCTATTCCTTATTTGACCAACAGGATTTCATTTAATTCTGACTTTACGGAAATATTTTAAGCCCCTTACGAATATCCGTCGATTTTGATTTGAGACTACGAATCAGTCTCGAATCGTTATTACGAATCGATATCGAAATTATTGCACACATCGTAATTACGAGTCGTTATCGAATCGTTATTACGAATCGTTTTCGAATCGTTATTAATATTCGATATAGAATCTTCCTTTTAGTCGTGTCCGGATCGAAATCAAATTGAGAAGGACATCGAGATCGTAGTCAAACTCCGTTAAAATGAATCGGTTTCGATTCGATTTCGAATCGCTGTTTTCTGGGATGGCATATATAAAATCAATGTATGGCACTTTTTCATAATAATCAATATAGAATATTTTAGGAAACGGACGTCCAACGCACACATATAGATTTCTGTTTCATGGCTTTGGAAGTAGTTCTGAGGGTTTTAACTCATACTAATAAGCCTGATCATACATGAAGTGCACAACAAGTAAACAAACAAATACAACTTAGACTTTAAATAATTCATAATAAATTTATTTTTAATATTGCTCAATATTGATAACTACTCTATTTGTGCTTTCTGCTCGCAAGCTCTCAGTTTAGTTATTAATGATTTTTTTTATATAAGGTTGTCCAGTTTCCTTAAAGCATAAAAGCAAGAAAGTAAAACTAAAAGAACTAAATGGGGAGATCCACCAGCCGAAGTTACCGTTCGGTTCGCCATCATGGAAAGTTTCAAAAAATAATATATTATTAAGGATGTCAGAAGTTGCGACCTTATGACAAGACACAAGTTATCAACGAATTAATTGAGAAGTAGCATAAATACTTCGAGGTGAAATTCAAACGAAAGACCTTCTGCACAAGGTTAGGATTGGCTTCCGGCAGTGGGTGGTCGAACGTGTGTCGAGTAGAAAGATAATCTTGTTAGTGAAATTTTAATGAAATTTTGTACCAATCTGTTTAAACAAGAAAATAAATAAATAAATAAAGAACGAGGAGTCTGGATGAGTCCGCAAATAATATCCTCTCGGATTCGTTATAGACCTGCAAGGGAAAGATAACCGCGTGCATAGAAGAGTTCAGTTCAGTGGCAATAATTTTCTCATTATAATAATACAAAGAAACAGAGGAAGTTTAGTGTCTGCTGAAAATTTGACTTTGACTTTAACTTACCCCGTAGTGACATATGTATATTATCGCGGTTATGCAGTATCAGCGACGATATGTACCTTATAAAAATATTCTTGGTTTGCTGTAAACTTGAGCCGCATAAAGATTGAATTTTATGAAGTAAAAATTGAATTCTCCTTAAGTGTATTGTTGAATTTATTGAGTTTTATGGTAACTACAAAATAAAAGAAGAAAAAACATTTGGAGCCCAACTTTTATTTTAATGATATCCGCCTTGTCTCCACTGAGCTACATTTTTACGCATCTAGGGCAGCGTATCAGATACTTTAAAAAGATTTCTAGTCACCCAGACAAAAGCAGAACTTCTATATTATTCAACAGGAATGTAAAAATCTTTAAAACGAGGATTTCTTGCCTTTGCTCAAAACAAACATTTTCACTTTATGCGGCTAAGAAGAATTTGCAGACGTAGAAGAAGTGTCATTTCTTGTTTTCGAAACTTATCGTTGTCGATTTCTCAGACATAAGCATTCTAAGCTTATTCTGAAAGCATAACCAGAGTAATTCTGTGTTGTTCGCATTATAAAAATCATTTCTTTTATTTTGTCGAATAATATTATTTTTAAGGGGACTCCAAGCTCTGCCGTCAAGAAACCTTTTCACTCACCACTTATTTTCAAATATTTTATGCCCACTCTCTTTTTAAATTTTTCGAGCCACCCACGGTCGTGAAACTTTTTTTTATTCTTCGGAAATGTAATTTACGTGCTTTAGTTTTTAGTACTTCTGCAGTTACTGAAAATTTTTTTTAAGCGTTTTAAAGAATTTTTTTCATTTGAAGAGTTTCCAAGAGTTTTTGATTTTATGGCATTAAGATTCTTTTGATAGCACTCTACCAGGGAAATTGTAATTTTTAAGTAAATTTTTGCGAGGTACGTGAGAGTACCTACAACCAATTCTGATTTATTTCAAAACTGCCGCTTTTAATCCAAACATGAAATGCTTTTTGCCTACCATTATAAATTAATTTTTAATTTAATAATTAGTCACTGCATACTTTCAGGAGCCGTTAATTTAAAAAATTGATAGCCAACTGAGAAATGATCCAAATTTCTTTTTTTATGTCAATAATATTATTAAAAACGTTTACATAATATCAGAATATATGTGAAATATATAAGTGTAGCCCATTCGAGAGTTCATACATGTTTGTAGGAGAGACCGGGGACAAATGTATCGCCTGTCAAGTACATATCTTAATATATAAAAATTCAGTGTCACTGTATTTGTACACGCTAATCTCCGAAACCGCTCATCGGATTTCAATGAAATTTTGTGTTCACGCAGTTGGTTCCAGGTGGAGAGATAGGATAGTTTTGGACACGATAGATGGGCGCTGTTGTTGGTACGTAAAAAACTGCCTGAATGCGTAGATGTGGAAAGCTGAAATTTTGTACACGGCATTTTCATAAAAATTGAAAATACATGTTCAAAAATAAACTAAATCGGGGCAAACTATTTCGTAGGGTTTCCATACAAAAATATCTTTTTGTCTATATATTTGGGCACTGTCTGGGAAAGGATCGATGTGGAAAACTAAAATTCGGTACATGGTGTTCTCATAGCAGTAGTAAATAAAATCACAAAAATGGTCGAAATTGGGCGACCCCTTCTTGGAGTTACCATACAAAACTTAACTTTTTCACTACATACTTTGATCCTGCTGCACGCATCGAAGTAGAGAGCTAAATTTTTGTACACCGGCCTGTTTTAAAAAAGTGTAAATTAAATTCCAATACGGGACCAATTGGGCAACTCCTTCTTATGGTTGACATAAAAAAGTTTGGTACGTGATGTTTCCATAGCAATGGTAAATAAAATTTCAAAAATGGACTAAATCGGATCACCCCTTCTTGGTGCTGCCATACAAAAAGATTGGTTTTTCGCTATATACTTGGAAGCTGCCTGAGAAGGCGTCGAGGTAAAAATTGCAAATACAAGTTCAAAAATGGAGCAAACATTTCTTGGTGTTGCTATACAAAACTTTATTTTTTCACTAAATATTTGGACACTGATTACTTCGTCGACGTAGAGAGCTGAAATGTTGTACATAGGGCATTTTAAAAAAAACAAGGAAATTTAAGTTCGAAAGTGGGACCAATCGGGCAACTCCTTCGTAGGGTTGCCATACAAATATTTCCTGTTTTACTAAATATTTGAGCACATATGAATATGTGCACGCACACTCATACATACGCACGCACACCCACACATAAACATCCACGTATGAACAGACACACACGCACACGCAGCCAGCCATGCACACGCATTAATCAACACACACGCACACACAGAGAGAGAAAGAGAAACCCTAGTGTACGGAATCACGCGATCGAGTCAGATAATAGCCTAGACCTAGGTATCTATATATTCGCCGGGCAACGCCACGGGCTCCTTCTAGTACTTAATAAAGATGCAATTAAATAAATTATATATTCACAAAGTCGACTCAATCCTCTATAGCTGATCAGTTCCGCAATTAAATTAGCATTTACCTAGTCCGAATCACAATTATGACATACATAGAGTAGATCACTTTTGATATAGTCTTCATAGGATTGGGCTGATACATTCAAAGTATTTGAACCATTTCTCCACGGATCAGATTCTACCCAAATCGTCTCACCTTGTTTCCTGTTTATTTTGTAATGTTTCTTGGCTGTTTTATTAACCTTGATTTTTCCGTTTGTCGATGCGAAAACTGTTTTGTTGACTTTTTTCTGTTATCATATTCCTGCTTCATTACTATTTTTTCCGGAGTATGGGTCAGAATCGCAATGTTTCGCTTCTTGTGTACAAGATTTCAGCTCTCTACATCACCGCGCTCTCAGACAATAACAGTGCAAAGTGAAAAACGAAATTTTCGTATGGTAATCCTAGTTCCCCGATTTATCCCGTTTTCGAAATTAAACATACAATTTTTTTTAAAATAGTCCTGTGCGAAATTTGAGCTCTCTAAATACACGTATTTTTGAGTTGTCGAGAGGACAGAGCCACAGACAGGCGGACGGATAGACAGACGGACAAACGGACATGCAAACATTAAAATAACTTTTAATTTTAAGCATGGGTGTCCAAAATAAACAAAGTCCCTACAGATTTCAAGTAGGGTACAAAAAAAGGAGCTGCAGGGGAAGGTGGGGCAAAACCGGGAAGGCGGGGCAAGGCGGGTGCATCATGTTCTCATAGACAAGTGCTTCAATTGGTTTGTGACAACGAGCAATATACATTGCATTACCACAACTGTGATGTGCTTTTATAAAGTTTTTTTGTGAATAATTTTCCAGTTTTTCATAAAACCGTAGGTCACGTAAGCAGCAGATTCGGTGATTTTAATTTTTGGTTGCGTCCATCTGTTAATAGATGCCAGCAATTTGTTTTTAAAATTCCCTGTAGGATGTTTTGGGTGGATCCAAGGGATACTTGAAAGCCTCCAAAATATACAATGTTCCCCAATCAATATTGGATAATAAGGTGAAAAAGGCCGGCAAAATGCCTTCTCTCCAAAGGAAACAGCTGAAATAAAATTGGGGCAGTATGACACCGTTTTTACAGTAAAGCAGGAAAATAATCTGAAAGAGTACGTGCCACTGATGGATGAAAAACTGCTCGGCCTCAGCTTCACTCATTTATGGGAACTAGCTTTTCAGTTAGCAGAGAGGAATGGGATTAATCACCCATTCAATACAGAAAAGAAAAGGGCTGGGAAGAACTGGCTGTATAAATTCTTAAACATGTCTCTCAGAAATACCCAGCCGACTTCATTGGCTCGCGCAATGGGATTCAACCCAACGGTAGTTTACGAGAAACACAAGGTTTCTCCAAACCACTTTAATAATGTTGACGAAATGGGGATTATGACTGTCCCTGGCAAACCATCAAGAGTTCTGACTTTATGTGGGAAGAAACAAGTCAGTTTATTTTCATTAGAAGAAAGAGGAACACTGGTCACTGTTGAAACCTGTATGAATGCTGCAGGTAATTTTATGTCACCCATGTTTATTTTTCCTCGAAAGAGGTCGAACCCCATGGTGATGGATGTTGCGCCACCTGGGGCACACGTTTTTTCCATGAGTCTTAGTGGATAAACAAGGAAAGTTTCCTTTATTGGTTCAAGAAGTTTGTTGAATTTTCTAATCCAACACCAGAAAAGACAGTTCTATTGATTCTAGATGGGCATGCCGCTCATATCAAAAACCTCGAGTCGATTCTCCGTGCAAAAGAAAAAACATCATTCTCTTGTGTGTCCCTCCACACTGCATCCACAGATTGCAACCACTTGACGTTACTTTCATGGCTCCTCTCTCCACTTACTCGAGCAAGAGGTTAGAAAATGGATGATCGCGCATCCTGGGAGACAGTTAACAATATATTAAGTGGCAAAACGCATTGGCAACTCATTTACCAGAGCAGCTGTGATGGAAAGAGCCATCAAGGGTTTTAAAAGCACCGGAATATTACCGTTCAAATAGATGCGCTATCCCAGAGCATTGGTATTCACCTGCTGAAACTACAGAAAGACCTATGCAACCACAAATGGCTGCAGCAACGGAATCGAATGCCATCCCACGCTCAAAGCCAGCGGCAGACAGGTCTGGACATCAGCCTTCAATATTCTCTGAACTACCAGCATTATCAACAGGTCCGGGTATACCTTCAAAATCAGGCTGCCACCAGCAGATTGCCATCATAAGATTGAACACAATCCCACCCTCAACGACAGAGGCAGACAGGTCTGGTGATCAGCCTTCAACATCCTCTGATCACCCAACATCATGAACAGGCTCGGGTAGTCCTTCGAGACATCAGGTTGCTCTAGAATTAAGTCACTCTAGGTTTTTAAAATATCTCCAACCATGTTGCAACCTCCGCCCCATGACGAAGAAAGAATTGAAAAGAAACATGGTAACAGAAAAAGACGGAAAAAAGGGATTCTTACATCGACACCTTACAAAACAGAGCTTGAACAAGAAGAGACTATCAAGATGAAGAAAGTTAAGGCAGCAAGAAAAATTTTTGAAGCATCAACTGCATCCGACGTTAGGGAAAAGAAACAGAAAACGAACCAGAAGGGAAGGAAAGAAGAGGAGAGCTCTTCATTTGAATACGAAGGCGATTCCACTGTGGCATGCCTATTTTGCAATGAGCTATATGCTGCATGTGGAAAAGGGTGGATTTAGTGCAGCGGATGCAGGCATTGGGCATTAGATTGATGGTGATACTATTGCTAAATTGAGTACCTGAAGTTTTGATAATATACTTACTCTGATGAAGAAATGCAACTGAAAATTATTGATTTTTTCTAGTACCCGATCTTACCCTACCCCTCTTCAAAATGATTGTTTTGACTTGATCTACGAAGTTTTCCAAGTATTTAAATAAATTATGTTGGTAAAATTGGTAATATTTTGATTGTCCACATCTGTCTAAATAGCTGGGAAACTGAAATTTTTTAAGGCCCAGAATTTCGAAACTTTATGGTACCCTGTTTAGCCCTACCTTCCCCTACTCATTCTACTTAGGCAATAACTCTTTTCATCGGCCTAAATTGAAAGTCGATGTGCTCACCTAAAGGGTGCTACAAGAACATGGTGTGATTAGGAATTACCGTATCCACTCTATACATTGATATGTAACGTTTTGAATGAATAGTTTTCAACAAATTCTTTCATTACTTATTGACGCCAAGCGTTTTTCAATTCTTGACCCGTATACAGATGTACCACCGACCGTTCCCATTCCATAAAGCCTAACGTGTCTGTGTCCAAACTTATATCTAAAAAGAGATCTCTGTTGATACATCACACAAACTGCTTAGTAAAAAGTCAAAAATTGCAAACAATTATGTCCTTCACAAAACCACAGAACGATTAGACAAAGTATTGTCCGACTTTGTCATGTCTATTAACACGATATATCATCGTCGCAGTAACTTTCTGCACCCTAAACATTTTTCGCCATGAATATCATTAGCATAACGCCAGAATAACAAAACCGACGGACGCCTTTCACCTTTCATGAGGAGTGATTTATGCGCTTTTATTCAGAAAGTTTTCCGTTATCTGATTTACTGGGCAGTTCAATTAAGCGTATTACAAAGGGAGCCTTTCTGCTTTTGATGAGTTAAATAATTGCTTGTTTCTGTATTTAAATTCCTGAGAAGCAAAGAAATGTTCCTTGGCACATGTCCAAAACTGATTGGTTTTTTTTTTTTATATGGATGACAAATTGTCGTGGAATCTCAAAAGATGATTTTCGAAGCTCTGCCCAATGGAGTAAGAGTGTCAGAGTTGTGTAAGTATTCAAAAAATAAAAAATAAAAACAATATTTTTGATAAATGTTTTTTGAGAATGCAAATCAATTTGCATGACTATGATATTGTCATAGGCTGTGACACTGGAACAAGGGGTTCTTTGGTGAGAATTTGATAATAATGTATACGAAGAGGTAGTTTTCTCCTTCCTTACTAGTAGATAACTCACCGACTTACTAGCTTCAAATCATACCAGTGCTGGGCATTATACGAATAAATTTTCAATCAAATAACGATTTTTTTTAAAAATCGAATAAATTTTTATTTGATTATAAATTTATTTTAAGTTATTCGAAAATAATTATTCGTTATTTGGTGAATCATTCCCAAATAATTATTTCTGATGGTCATTATTTAAATTTCAAACAATTATTTGTCATTCTATTTTGAATATATGTTTTCTGGTGTCCATTAGTTCCAATTTCAAATAATTAATTCTTGGTACCTACACGCATTTCTTTTCGAAAGGTGTCTCGTTACTTAATTTAATTTAAAGCTTAAGAGAAATTCAATAATATTCTTCAATTAAGTATTTGTGAAACTTTTGAAGTAAATTAATTGGGTTTGATTACTTTAATTACCTAAATATGAAATCTATGTCCACTCAAGGGTTATAAGGATATAAACATAAAATAATTGAAGTTTAACACAGGGTCTAAATTTTTCCTACCTTATTTATAAGGTCGTCATGAAAAGAGGGATATCTGCCATCCCACACAATATATTCTTAATGAAGTATGCACACAGTGTCGTATCCTCCACACGGGTATTCTTGCTGCAGCCTTTCTGATTCATATACAAATAAGAGGCTATGAATGTGTGAGTGCTTTGCATGACAAATGTCTAACACAACCAAAGATAACCTAATATATGAAGGGGGCGGAGTTTACAGACTTTGCTCTCATAAAATTCTATGAAAACAGGTTTCTTTGAAATATTGAGAGTTGGTTCCAAAGTTGTTCATGTAATCCTACGATATTTGAATGCACATGCTTCAGTTTACATTCGTTTTGTTTTGAACAGATTTAGTGGAAGAAACTTATTCTGGATTCTCGGATATTTTCGGGAAAAACGAGATTTTTATTTGACAGAAACTTTACATCTCCTTTCAGCATTTTGGCGACAGCATAATTTATCCTTTTCTTAGAAAAAGTGAGATAGTGTGACCCGATGTACATTATTATGAATAGTTTGAAAGGATTTTGGAGATGTTCAAGAAGATTTTGTCCTTCGGGTAATTCTATGTTCTCTCGATTTTTTTTAACTCATTGTCTCAATAATGCACAACCAAGCTCTTTTGCTCCATTCATGCAAAAGATGAAAGTACTATACATATATGAAATTACTTGTTTAATTTAAAAAACACCAAACAAATTCCAATTTTGTTCGGCTGTGTCCTATCTTCTTATTAGGTTATCTTTAACCTAAGTCTAAGTAACAAATAGTCTACTCTAGTTGTATTAGTAAGGCACACGATGTGAATTTTTGATGCATTGTTTCTTTTACCTCTTTCTTAAAAAACCCCGTTTTGCAAAATGCATCGAGAATACTCTAGTGATATGGCACAATGAGGTTCACGATCGTCACGTTTCAAAGCGAACGGCCATTCGGGTAAACGGATTTTTTTTATCAATAAATATTGTCTCGAAATTGGACTCTTCTATTCTCTAACAGGTTTCGATTTTCGAATGACAATGACAAATGATATGCAGCGAATGCAGGGAAAAATAAATTGATCTTGATTAAGCTTGACAGACAGCTTGAAGTCACGGTACAGAGAATACAAGTATTTTCTCTATGAACCCACGTTTCATCATTAGTGGACGAAGTGACGTATGATGTACAGAAGAGTACGGTACTCTCTCTGTCTTATGTATACATGGAATTGACGAATTTACGTCAGCTGCAATGTGTCAAAATTTATTGAGAAGACCTCGTATTCTCTGTACCGTGGCTTGACATCACGGTACATAGACACGAGCATGAATAGTGTCAACAAAATATTAACACAGTGCCATCTTTACGCATGGACCCACTAGGCCCGGGCCCAGGGCCCCGCGATACATGACGCTCCACTTGCGATCAACCCATGACCAATTCTTCAACCAGTAAGATGAGTTGGTTTGGCCGTTGTAGTTTTGCTACTGAAAGTAGACAGTGGGATTAATTCAAACTTCTATACATACATGGCAACAAATTTTCAAAAAAAGTAACGTGTATTTACTATGCCTGCAATCCCAGTATATTTTAAATTTCCGGCATTTTTTCATGACTTTCAGTAAACATACTCAATGCATTTGGTTATCAGCGAAAATTTTTATACTGTTCGTTCATGTTAGGACCAACGAGCGGAGCTACGAGCTACCTATACACGATGGGTTTGGGGTGCGAGCAATCTTGTCCAAAATTCCTTCCGGAAAACTAGCGCGGCGTGTGTTAAAACGCTCGTTCGCAACACACGGTAGACTCTTTCCGGATGGAAAGCCCGTACAATTTAGAGCTTTCACGTGAGCTGGACATTTTTTATATAAATTTGTGGCATCTGGAGTGGCGCGTTGTCCTCTTGAAAATTTAAACGCTCTAGATAATAAACTTCAGCCAGGATGAAAATGAATAAAAATTAGAATATGATATTCTGGCAAAAGAAGTGGTTAAAATTAAGAAATGAATTCAGTGATGTTCGGCAATTGAACGTTAGTAGTCCTCACAATTTGTAAAATTATTTAATAATGGACACAACAATCTTTAGAATTTTTCTATCCAAAATTAAAGCATTTATTGAAAAAGAGCATACAGTTATCATGAGGCAAAGTATTCCAGCACAAGAGAGGCTTATAGGAAAGCTGAGATTTTTGGCAATAGGCAGAACTATACGTGTTTCAAATTTTCGACAGCAATTTCCCTACAAGCTCTGGGGAAGATAATTACAGAAACTTGTCGAGCAATTGTCCCTTTTGTATTTTATTAATTTGTTATTTATTTCTTACAAGAATGTGTTCAAAAAATAAAAAATTACGGATTTCCTTCTTCGGAGAAATCTTGAAAAATTGGTGGTGTTACCGTCGAAGTTATGTGTGCTATAATACTTTTTGTAAAATTTTAAAAGTTCCTCGTAGCTCTTTTTTCAAATTTTTGTTTTTACATTCTGGGCTCGAATTTTCACAATGCCACATCTTTTTTGTATATTTCTCAAAATTAACTAAAGTTTCTTTGGCAAAGGAAAGCGCAGGGAACGCTCGCACACGTAATCATCGTAAGTGTAAGTATAAGACATACGTGCAATTGGAAAAATTACACCGAAATGGATCGAAATGGATCGAATCGAAACAGAGAAGTTGAGCAAATTTCAACTTTTACGGATGACATAATCTGGAAAAATCATCTGTAATGATTTGTTAATACTCAAAGATGCATGAAAAGGCATGAAAATAAAAAGAGACATGAATTATATGACAAAAAAGGATGTTTTCATGGATGGATGCAAAGCAGATGCTCGGTCATGCATCCGTTAGATCGAAATGGGTTGGATCGAACCGTCAGAATTGTGTTTGGCACTTAAGTTTCTTCCTATCTCTGCAACTCCCAAAACAATGGCAGTCAATCGTGGACAAAAATTTTACCAGCGCGTGCACATTTATACATATAATCGTGACGGTGCGATGATAGTTTCGTCACCCAAAAGTTGCTAGCCATGTCACTTCATGCGGACATTTGCATTAGAGCCTGTGGAATTAACGGTGGTGATAAAATAGATACGTGACAAAAAGTCTCCATACTTTACGTTTTTATTCCTGTTGAAAACCCAAAGCATTTAAGAAAATAACTTCTGTTAGGGGCCCCCTATATCCTTAAGGGTCCAGGGCCCCCGACTTCAATACAAGAATTAAACTTTCTGTAATTGCTTACTTGTTTTTTTGCAAAAAGTGCTACTTTTCTTACATTTAGCTGCCAGGGGCCGGATTCACTAACTCGGAGAGATGTGGAGTTGTGAAAAGAGTTCTTTGGACACTTAACTCTCCACCCGGAATTCTGTAACTCGGGGAATTTGTATTGAGAATTACCAAACTCTCTATTCCACTCGACAAAACTCTCGGCTATTTTAGATGTGGAGAAGTAGGAAGAATATACGGTATTGGTTGCTATTGTTGTGTTTTGTTAAGGTACCTAAGTACCTAGGATTTTCAAATGGAATTATGGATTCACTTCATATCCTGGCTATATTCACCAAAACAAATTATGGAAATGCTTGCAATACTTACAGAGAAATTAGGATTTTGGTGTCTCAAGGTACCCACTAAAAGTTTTAAATTACGCGAAAATGATCAATTTGGTCGTCTTCCAGTACAGAAGAGATGCTATAAAAATTTTTAAATATGCACGTTAAAGCTTGTATGGAGGATGAAATCGTATCTACATTTTGTCCCCTAATTAGATATGTAATTAGTTCTTGTGTCCGGTAAATAGTTTTGGAGATAACGGCAAAAGAAGTGAATCAGTCCTTCTTAAGATGAAAAAATGGCCGTTTTATGGTACAAAAATGGACATATTTTCAATTCATCAATGCGGGGAACTGGTAAGTCGTGGAAATTCACTTTCCATGAGAAAAATGTTCATAACAGAGTACTAATGGATGTGAAACAAGGAATGGAAGAAATATATGCAAAAGATAGGAACTGGGGTGCGTATAACCCAAATTCAAAAAATCCGTCTTTTGGCGGTAAAAAGTCAGTTATGAAGTTAAATTGATCAAAAAAACTGCACCACCCGATTACCCGCTTCTCCCTCTTTAATTTGATAGTAAACGTGACGTATTTTGGACAACACTCAATGGGGGGTGGTACGACCCTCCATCCCCCAAAGGCCCTCACCTAAGAAATTGTTCTACTATATTTTTCTACTCGAGACCCTAAATCGGTAGGAGAAACCCCCAATGCTCTACGACCCTCCCACACATAGTTAGCCGTCTTTCAATATTTCGATAATTCTCACTTTTTTTTTTAACTCCCGAAGTATGTTAGAAAATCTCAAATGGAGGGTTAGGGAGGTTTAGTCGGAGAAAACGAAAAGTCTGATCTCCCAAACTCTCCGAGTTACAGAATCCGGCCCTAGATCATCATAAATTTACAAAGTTATAAATATTTTTTTTACTATAACATTATCTATTGAAATTTGCCAAAACTGTTACTAAATAAATTATTTAAATAATTTTCCTGAATACTTCGTATGAATTATGATGTCGTGACGTCACAACTCAAGTGTTAAATAATTAGTATGCATACTTTCTTACTCTCTCTGCCATGGCTTGAAGTAAGGTTTTCACTTCGATCGTGCGGTCTTAAGTACAAACTCACCTATATTTTTATTTAATTGACTCTAAGATTATTCTGAGTAATGAAACCCAATTAATTTACTTCAAAAGCTTTACAAATACTTAATTCAACAAAATTATTAAATTCCAATTAAACTTTAAATTAAATTAAGTAACGAAACACCTTGCGAAAACAAATGCGTGTACCAAAAATTAATTATTTGAAATTGGAACTAATGGACACCAGAAGACATATATTCATAATCGAATGACAAATAATTGTTTGAAATTCAAATAATCACCATCATAAATAATTATTTGGGAATGATTAACCAAATAACGAATAATTATTTGATTATCAAATAACACACGATCGAATAACAAATAATTATTTGAAACTCAAATAATTTGTGCGAGGAACAAATAATTATTTGCAAATAATTCACCAAATATCGAATAATATTTGTAATTAAATAAATTTTTATTCGGTTTTTTATCTTTTATTTTTATTCGAATAAAAAATGCTCATCTCTGGATCATAACAATAAAGTATATTAAGACCGAATGTCAAATTAATGTAGAATTAAATTATAATTTCTTATGTAAACAGCCAAAAAGTATAAGTAAATTTAATGAATATAAGTAGGCACATAATTCCATTATGTAAAATATAAAAAGATACTGAACGACAATATTTGAAAATAATGACATAAGACCTTATAATTCTCATTAAGTTTAAGCTTGGCCGGAAATTGAATATTTTTTGGCCGAAATTAGAGGTTTAGTGACCGGGAACTAAAAATTTTGCAGGTTCTTGGAAAAACTTAAAAATTTTATGATAATAATATTAATATCAAGCATATCTTGTTTGCACAGTAAAAAGTAAGAATACAATCCTTTTCTAATATTAATAATTTGTTTTTGACTACTGATCACAATTAATTATTAAATATTAAAGAAAAAAAACAAAAAGATTGAGTGGCCTGTAATTGGGTATTTCACCCTGGTTCTGTGTTGGAATTTTTTGAATAAATATTGGAATTCTGTCCAATAATTTTCTAGTAGGTATAATTTACAAAATGTGAGAACTTCGGAACTGTGTTTACTAGGGATATTACTGAAGGGCTCATACTACTACATATTATTGCAAATTACATGAGTTTTTTTCAAAAATAAACAGAAATACTTCATTATTTACCATAATTAAATTCGCTACCTGGCAATTAATTTGGTCAACACAAATATCTTCTTGTAGGTATAACTACTATACACATACATTTTACTATTCGTAAGTATAGCACCCCATATCATCTAGTGTCCATAGTCGTCGACAATTAATAAAATTGAAAACCATGAAGTGATGTTACCTACATACATATGTATAACTATAGCATATTCTAGCTTCTAAAATTACTGGTGTGGTGCTGCTTTTGAAAAAGAAACACCTCGAGAGAATTAATTGGGACGGGCTTTTATTTAATGAACATCGTAAATAAAATGGCACGAGATTCAACAGAATTAATTCAAAGTGAAGTGTGTAACAGTGTCACAAACATTAATTAAATTCCTCCACAGGGAAAAAAAATATTTGGACGTGACGGTGATATTGATTTGTTGTTCGTTCACTTTTTCACAATGTTTCAGACTTTGTTGAAATATGATATTTTAGTTGATAAAACATAACAAATATATGAATGAATATAAAACACATATAGACATTGAAAAATACTTGTTGGGGGATTAAACTTCCATTTACCTATACCTTCTCTCCGTGGCAAAGAGTAACATATATATATATATATACGTATAATCAGACCCGGCTTGTGGTTTTTCTTTTGTGTGTGCGTGGAATGCTCGGCGCCTTTGAAAATTTTTGTCAATATATTTCGATGGTTGATAGTTTATAATCTTCAATTAACTTTAAAATTATGTTTATAGCCTTTAATATTTTCCTAGTTTCGTCACAAATTATCGTCCCATATCTATTTCTAATGCGCTGGCTTTAATCTTTGAAAGACTTGTGTAGGTACAATGTGACATTTTCTTCCAAGCTGGAGCAGTTGGCTTATGTCGATTTCGATGGGATTTCAGTGCAACATCAGTATTGCACTTTTTCCAGCAGTGCAACACTGAAAATGTTTGATGGGACAATTTTTATAGCAGAAGTGCAACACGAGGTTTGCACTGACTTTCCCTAGTGGCACTGGATATTTGGTCGGTGTTACAAATCCATATTCAAGTTGAATTGTCATCTGCTATGTCAAAGTGACCTGACGCGATTATATGTGAAATTTTGGAGTTAAATGAATTAAAAAAATTTATTTGGGTAATTGGCATAAAGTTAAGAAGAAATTTGTTTCTGTATATCAATAAAGAACATTTATTACGTTTGACAGTTCCATGTATATAATACGTGTGTCCAAAAATACAAGGAATATGACAGAAATATATTCGATGGCCTTCAGTGTTCCCAGTTTTCCGTTGCCAGAAAAAGTGCAACACTGAAATGGTCCCATCGAAATCGGCATTAGAATTTAAAGCAGCCGGTTACATAAGAACTATTCAGGATTACATAAGAAAAATAAAATTGAAAAAAAGTAAAGATTTGTAACAACCGGAGCTAAAAAACCATCACAGGGTGTACATTTTCTCGAAAACAAAAGAAATGTCTATAATTTGAAAAATACATGACTTAGATTTTATTTATATTTTTCTGGTAAATATTATGATTTGGTTTATCACCTGATTCCGGATTGACGTCGACTTACGGGACACCCTGTATATATATAGCACAGTGATAAAATTTAATGTGGTGGTTTGATAAAAGCTCACATTTTTCTATTTAAATATATTAAAAAGTGAAATGTTGCGTTATTTGCAATTTGTCGTATGTGTGGTGAAATAATATTTATGCAATTATTTTGTTGAATGTACAAAGAGTAAAAGAATTTTTTTTTTTCATATATGATCTAAATCTAATGTAATTATATCTTTACTTTGTCCAAAGAAATGTCCGTAGTTTTTCCTTTTTTAGAAAAATTGTGGACAAATATTGGACAAAGTTTTGTTCCAAGATACTTTTGTCATTATTGATTAGTTAAATACTCGTAAATATAATTTTGTGTACGACATGAACTAGAAGAAAAGGAAATCGAGAACAATATTCTTTTTATTTATTTATTATAATACCTAGTATTTTCTATTTACTTTTAGAACTTTGCGTGCAGAGATTTGGAGTACAACAAGGGATAGATGTGCAAGATAAATTTCGCAAAACCCTATGTAGATTAAAAGACTCCGTAAGGAAAGAAGTGAAGTAAGATATACTTAAATTTTGTTATTTTAGTACTAATAACTTTTTCGTTCACAGAGGAACTGGAGGAAAGCTACCCAGCTCTTAATAAATTTAAGATTTTTTTTTTGTCTTTCTTTTTAGAATTGAATTGTTTTTATGTTTTGTTTGATTGAATTTCTTATAAATATAAATAAATTTTATTTTACTAACAATAATATATTTAAAATGCTTTTTATTTATTACAGTAGGGAGAAATTATGAAGACTCTGAAGATTCTGAATTCTAAAGAATATCTGTGGAATAATTCTGCAGAATATCCGAACAAAACCACCATAGTTTTTCCGTGGAATAAATCCGCTAAATTTCTAAAGACATTGCTCATATTATTTCTGAAGAATTTCTGTGGAATAATTCTGCAGAATATCCAAACAAACTCTCCATAGACTTTCCGTGGAAAATATCCGCTAAGTTTCCAAAGACATTGTTCTTATTATTTCTGAAGAAATTCCTTGGAATAATGACGGCATACTTTCCTCGGACACTTTTGCCCCATGACAATCCCATAAAATTCTTTTGACATTCTTGGGAATATTCCACGGAAATGATTCTTCGGACAGGAAAATTTCCTAAGAACATCCGTCCTAGGGGACGACTTGAATCACTTTGCTATTTCTGAGGCTGTATAGAATTTCAGAATGCTAAAATCTTTTGTGATAGAAATGACATAGTCTTACGATAATCTCCATTACTCGACCGACAATAATATCGTCACTATAAAGTTTTGGTAATAATTATTTTTTTTTGCTACAGATTTATACGAAAATCCTGTTGGACGTAACGACGGCTGTAGAACTCTTTACCTGCGATTTAGGTATTAAAATAATACTTCAGTTATCATTACGTGCTGTGAATTTATTATACAATTATTATTTATATCGATTATTGTAGCTTGATTAAAGACGCACACAATTATAGCTACGTGTGGATTGGTCATATTGCCATCATCGCCTCGCCAAAGACATTACTTCTTCTTCTTCTTCCTTCTTAAAAAGTAAACGTCTTTCAGCCCAGCTAGACTGAAATATTCTTCAAATCCTCTTAACCTCTTAGGCGGTGGTCACACTGATGAAGTATGAAGTATGCAGTATGTAGCATGCAGTATGCAGTACTTGCTGCATTGCGACTGAAATTGCGTTGTGCAATACATTTTATTTTAAGACAATGAAAAGCGGTCAAAAATTGTGCAGTAGAAATCGCATGCAGCTGCCGGTGCTTGTTGCATGCAGTATTTACTAGTGCAGTATGTGCTGAGAAGTTGAAGCGATAAGTAACTTAAACAGAAAAGACTTTCGATCTTTTTACTTTTCGATTACTGCTTAAAAAAGAAAAAGAAACAGGAATACAAAATATTTCGTCATTTTGCGATTTTTTTTTGGAAAATGATTGAAGATATTGCTTCCAATATAAAATTTATGTAAGTGGTGGAAAAAATGATTATAGTAAAAATGACTATAGTAAAAGTATAATTAATGGCAACTGCTTACGGCGTCTCATAAGCATGAAAATGTTATGGCTTCTTCCTCCGACGTAGACATTTTTAATATTGGCACTGCACCCGATACCTACTGCGTCAATTTGAACAACATCGCAACCTAAAGTAAGTACTGCATACTGCGTGTTGCATATTGCATACTTTATCAGTGTGACCGCCGGCGCCGCCTTAAAGTTAATATTTCTCCACAAAAATTTATGTAGAATACTAATTCTGCTAAAATCTCTTACTAGGTAAATTTAAGAGAGGTTAAGAGATCTCTTAAAAGTCTCTTATGTAGAATCGGGGCGTCAGAGTAGATAAATATGTTGGGCAAATCTGTATTGTTGTTTTTTTTTTTATTTATTTTTTTTTTTTATATAATTCATTTATGCTGTTTTTATTTTACTTTCAAATTGATTGCCTATGACAATTATAATTATTTGCCAAATAAAAAATTCCAAAAGATTGTTTCTAAGATTAAAATAAATTAAATAAATTCAATGATTTTTATAATCACTATTGTGTTTTCTGTCTTGAATATGCAAAATAAATGTAAATTATATGAATAATTAGGAATTTTTTTTAGTAGTAACCACATAATAATCAACGAATTTTAGCTGCAATAATTAAGTCCCCCTAAATTGTGAAAATATTACACGGCGCGCCGTAAATGTGTAAAACTGACTATCCCATTGGTGTAGGCTACCCCATTAGTTCCAATCTCCATCAAGTAAGAGGCAAAAGGTTATGTCATTATCTATGCGTAATATGCACTGACTGACATTTCACTTTATTCCGGGCCGAAGTCTCGTAAGTGTGAAATATGCGAGCAGTTCTACTAATTTCTGGTAACTACAGGTATTTGCCTTTTATATTATTAAATCAACTGACTTTCAACTGCAGTGCATAGGAAATTATGCACGACTTTATAAAAATCTAATTTAAATATGTTCCATTGCTCATAACCATCTCCAAATTCTTTTTGTTTTTTTTTTTAGAAAACTTAGTTTGGTAACCATGACATAACCAAAATAAAACCTCTGCAGTCTATCACTATGAATTAGGAAAAACTTGACTGGTTCTGCCAACATAATTGACAATGTAACAGCAATATCCCGATGAAAAAAAAATCCTACTCCATAGGAGATTTTCCCATGCGAAAATATTCTACCCTTAATACATTTGGAAGGCTAAGCTTAATGCATCAATGAACCAACATCAAACATCAAACCTTTACAATGTATGAAGTATGAACTGCTACGGTATGGAGATTCAGGGCAGTGCAGTCAGTGTTTAAACTTTTTCTTCATTTTTCAACTGATAAAAACGCAGTAGCATAGGTCTAGTTCCGGTGACCCACATCATCTCGTGAATGCATTAAGGTCTTCTAATCCTTTGACAAGTTTTTATGCATGTAGAGGAGTTCCATCATCACCATATGAATATGAACTATGTTGTAGCAGATGATATCCATCTTACGTAATGAAAAATTGTCTAAAGGACTTTTAACCACCCAGATGTGGTCTATCAGAGCAGTTTCAAGGTTTCCCTAGACTTCAGTGTATACTCTCTAGTTAGTCTAATGAAAAGGATCATCTGCATAGTTACACACAAAATAAAAAAAAACTTTCATCCTTTTTACAATGAAATTATTTTTACTGTCAGAATTGAAGCTCTACACCAACAACGCCGATGAAGACGACGAAGACGACGACCTACTACTAGAATTAGTCAATGACGGCATATGAAATTGGAGAGCCGGACAAGTACGTACTCCTTTACACCGCTTCCAACATTGAAATAAGTTTGTTTCAAAATATAAACTTCTAGGGAGGAAACTTGAGATGATATCTTGGGTGTAATATGATAAGTACAACATCTCACGTTCACAGATGGATCCGTGTAGTTTCCTTTTTTTTATATATATATATATATTTTTTTTTGCCTAAGATAACATGAAAGAACTTTATTTAGCCTTGTTAAGTCAATTGTGTGCGGGTAGGATCGGAGGCGCGGAAGGAATACGATATACAAAAAGTGCTAAGGGCTTAAAGGGTAAAGCTAGTTATATGTAAGAAACAGTAGAGCACAACAGAAACTTTCGTGCCATTTTCATATTCTGACATACATATGTATATACGGTATACAAGACTGTGTAGCAACTGCTTGACTTTACTTCACGTTCAGTTATGCACAGATACACTTTGTACGTACCCTAGTAGTATGTGTAAGGGTAACAATAACCTAAGGCTTGTCTCCTTTTATTTCATCTCTCATAGCTGTAGGACAAAAAACTGAACTGAACTATGCACTGAACAAGAAATGCTATAAAACAAAGGTTCGGGTAAAATTTGTGCAAGATGAACTTCATATGGGGCACATCCTGAAGGAAGAAAAAAAAAAATAAAAAAAAAACAAGTACAATGTATCTGGGAAATAACATTTTCTGATGAGTTCTTCCGGTAGCGTACTTGCTTTGGTGTGGGTGATAAGTATAGTTAGTGTGTAAATGGCGTGTTAGGATAATGTCTTCATCTGGATTTATCATTTCAAATCCCTTAATTCAAGCAGCAGCTTCATCTCTACAATACAGCCTAACTGCCCAATTTATACAACACACATACATACATATATACTTAGAGTAAAAGGGAATGGAGGGTTAATTAAATTGATTTCTTTTTTCGCATATAAAAATGAAATAAAAGTGGCTGAAATCTAATTAAATGAAACAATCAAAATTAAATCCGCAAGGCGAGGCCATGATGATGAGGTATTCGTGCATGAAAAAGCCAATTTTGCCTTGGCTTATCTCTTCTTTTAAATCTGAAAGTAATTAGCAATTTTAGGTCAGCATTATCCGGCTATACATTTTGGATAATGGGAGAGGAATCATTGGAAAGGTGACAAAGGCTATACTTGACGAATTACCAATATTGGGATGATGATGACAATGATGATGGTGCTATTTGTGGACTTTTAATGAATATAGGATGCATTAGAGGGTACATGGGAAAAATTTGTGATTATGACCGACTTAATAGTGATGTTACGTGATACTTTTGGGGTCATATATTCATTCAATTCAATTCATTTATTTTCTGGAAACGGACATTATAAGATTTACAATCTTTTTACAAGCATAGAAATAAAGCTGCAAAAGAACTAAGCCTAACTTAAATTAATCTAATATGAAATATATTGAAGATTTACATATTTATTAAAAGAAAAGGGCTGCACGTACAGGTCAATACAGGTTAATGTCATAACTATGAAGTACATATGCCAAGATAGGGCTTAAGGAGTCGTTTGAAGTTAGATATGATAAGGCGGCGAGTTCCAGATTCTAGTCAGTTGAACAATGCAAGATCCATCAAATATAGAAGTTTGGAACCGTGGAAGTATTAGTTTGTGCTCCCTAGTGGAATTCAAGGATTTAAAGAAGGTACTCAAATAGATCGGTTGAGAAATGTGAAGCAAGTTAAGCAGGAAAACTAAAGCTTGCTGTTTCAAATATATATAAAGCGAGCAGCCTAGAATCAAGGAGAAATTAAGATGAGATAGATGATCGAGTATGCTCAGTCCAAAAAATAAATCTAGTACAGTCGTTAAAAGCAACATTCTATTTTCTAGAACAATGCAAGTCGAGCTTGGAAAAGGTGTAAGTGAAATGTTGCAGAATGAGGGACGTATCAAGATGACAACGGACCTTAGGCGTTAGTAACCTAGCAGACATCCAAAGACGGCAGAGATTGCCATATATTTTTGTTATGTTTGAGTTGAAGAGGTCACAACATCTCATGCCAGAATTTAAAATCACTGGCAAGATTACGAACTCGATCCTCATAAGGTAAGGGACAACCATCTGATTGTGTAGTACAGAGTATTCTACGACAATAATGAAGAATCTACTGTAGAATCCTTAGCTAATTATTGATTTCTTAATAATCGTTTAGTTCTTATTCAATGTGAATAAAATAAATAAGCAATAAACAAGAAAATGAACTGTAAATAATTATTTTTATAAAACGAACTGTTATGTTTTTTTGTTTTTTATTTCTAAATATTGTCTGCTCTACCTAAACTTTCCCTAAAACAACAAGTCCAATTATTTATAATCCAAAATTAATTGATTCATACTTATGAAAAATTTACAGTGACATGTGTCATAGAAATCTATCCTTCTTAAGTCAGTCCTAGATTCAAACTGCTTCCCTAAGGAATGAATCTCAGAATACCTCTCCTCTAAGCTCCAAACGTTGCAGCTTTCCCAACTCCGAAGATAGGTGGCTACAAATATTCCCTCCTCTTTCGATCGCCAGAGCTAGACATTTGCAGAGCACGTCGACCTTATTCAATTTAATTAGGAACTTAACAGAAATCATTAGCTCCAGACCCAATCTTCTGGCATCATTGTATATGGCACATGGCCCGTTATTACCCCTACTAATGACTTTGTGTTCGTTCTCCTCCCTCTAAGGAGTTCCATTGTTTTCTTCCTATTATACGCATGCCATAACTGCCTCGCAATACAACATATGTACTGATTATCCCACCAATTATTAGCTTTGTTGTAGCTATCGTTTGTTTTGTCAGGGTTTACAGGACTCCGATCGGGATTCTCACATACTAGGTTGAATTGGAGCTGCTCATTTCAGAACAATTTTTTGCTATTTCATCCGAAATTTCATTGCTCTCGATTTGACTATGGCCAGGTACCCAGTATAACGTCACCTCATGTCGTATGCAAATCGCTCCCAGGGTATCTTTGCGTAACTGCACCAGCTTTGATATTATTATTATTATTGACTGTCAGTATGTCAGAAGAAGCCTAAATCCGACTACACATTTAGGTACCAGCTGTATAGTTTGTTGGATTGTTCCCCAACTCATCCTGGAACACACTACATTTGTCTAGGAGTCTATATGATTTATTTCAACACCAGTTGCTGGAATATACTCCCGCTCCTTCAATCGTCTTCGACCCATTCTTACAAATAGAGTTATCCTTTGCTAGGACTTGCTCGTTAGCCTTGAAGTCGGTTCTAGTGGGTATCAATGTAATGCGCCCTCCACTAAAGGATAGGATAAGAACTTGGATGTCTGTCACTACATTGCTGTTAACTCAGTTTAATGTCCGAAGAATATAGTACGGGATACCTGCCTTACGAATGATGATTACTTTCACTTCCTGCCAGGTTTTCAGTACGTAATCAAGCCAGACAAAGTATCTATAAATCCACACCAGCAATGGTATTATTGACATTAAGTGTCCTTTGAAGCATTATTGGTCTTCGCCCATATATACCCGCAGTCTTAAGGAGTTTGAATGAAGAGATCACCCATTCTGACAGACTTATCTACTATGGAGTGTACCCCAAGTCAATGTCAATTGAGGCCCGTTCTTGGTAACTCGCAAAAACTGCGACTATCTTCCTGGGAAGTTAGTATAGAGAAGTGTATTTATCAATTCCTCGTTTGTGGTTGTCCAACCTCTGTTCTATCCATACAATAATCACTAAATAGAACGTTTCTTAGTTTCAGGCTCCAGTATTAGATTATATAGACTCGCGGAAATCCCTCTATGAGGATCGTTTTGTCAATTTTATCACCGTCTTGATATATGTCAGACCGTCCTTATATTCGAACCAGCCTAATAGATCTCTGCTTAACCTGGCCGCATTAAACAGCCTGTGTGAGTTTTTAGTTTATACAAACATTCAACGCAATTAGTTTAATGACAAACAAAATATTAAATAAATTCTATTTAAAAAAGAAATAGCATCATCAACATATGTAGCTCTCTAGTAAACTTACAGCTACAAACTAGTTAAACACAGTACAAAGACATCAGAAGTGACGAAAACTTCCTGACCTCCATATTTCGACCGGCAGCTAATGAACGAACCACAATTAAGGATAACAAAGTAGATATTTTTGCAATGCATGAGGTAAAATGAATCAATAAAGGTTCCACCAGTATCTAAGTGAGTTTTAAAATTAAGGATCTCGCCATGAAATAATAAATAAAAATTACCATCACAAGCAATACATAGAAATCCTCTCTCATAAACGTTTTATAGACCCACAAAATCTTTCCGATTTGGATGAAACTTTAAGAGTTTGTATAAAATACGACAATAAATTTCCCATTTTTGCCCCTACCATGCTCCAACCCTTCGTTAAAGGGGTTAGTAATTTTGTGATTTACAATGTAAATTGAACCCAAAAGTTTCATATTTTTCATAAAAAAAAAACAGCAACACAACGAAATTTATTTTTGTTAATAATAGAATTGTTTTAAAGAATTGTATTATTTTCTATTGAGATCCTATAGCACTTTCTATTTTGTATTTTAATTTTGAAGCCTTACTAGCCTTATCTATCCACATGGAAAAAATGATGGTGGCGTTCGGATTCATTTTTTGGAAATATGAATTTTTGAAGTCCCAATGTAACGCAGTAGATGAGTCATTGCACTTAGCGGAATGGGGATATATACTTTTATCCAAATCGGAAATGGTCAGGTCTAGAACAAGTCCAATTTGATTGTTTTCGTATGAAATGGCTGAAATATAATTCTTATTATACCTTGTATGCTCGTATAGTTGATATGCACGGTTTATAATGCACAGAAATTCATAAAGTGATGAAACATTTTGTTACGGTCCAATTTTCTACTTACCTCGTCAGCAATATACATATGTACGTGTTGGTTACGAGTGATTGTTTTTATATGTATTTAAGAAGTTATGAGCTTTTGACTCGGAGTTTATTGTGAATTTCAGGTATCGGAAGTGATGCTGGTAAAATCTGTCCCTAGAGAGTTAACTTGGCGTTAGACCCCAATCCCTTGCAACTTCATATACACAGCTACACCACATGGACGGTTTACTAGCTAATAACATACACATTAGTCAATCATACATCTGACGTTACACTATTACACCGCAGTTATAAATACACGTAGTTGCCACATATGAACATTCAAACAGTCATACAACAGAAGAGCATTGCTATGCATACATATATGTATATTCAATCCATCAATCACATCAACACAACACAGGCCAGATAGATTAGTTGCCAACGTAAATACTTAAAATCTTAGTTAATGCATTTCAGCATACAAATTATTATCACTACTTGAGGATTAGTTAATATTTAGTTTTCTTTTACTGCTAGTTGTTGCCCCAATGATATTTAAAAAAAATGTTTTGTTTGTTATGAACTAATTTCGCAAATATTGAATTTAAACAGTTTTGTAAACAAAAAATCTAAAATCTAAAAATCATTGGTTCATGATTAGAAGTGAAGCACAAAAAAAAAATCCATTTCCTGTTTTATTTATTTATTTTTATTTTTGGAAAAAATTCGAATGTTTAATAATAGTGATAATATGTAATACATTTTTTTTATAGAAGTTGTACGCATTTTGTTAATTGGTCTTGATTCGCGAAAATACTCGCATAGGCCTCATTTACACTGTAAATACCGAAATAAAACCTCACCTCCTAATAGCAAATCGGAAGTGTTAACAGCCCGGACTAAAGCCAAAATTATCCACGACCAGAGAATAAAAGCACACATATTTTACTTGCAATAAATGTAAAAGTTGAAATAAGGTTAACGTAACACGAGGATTAAAATATCCGGAGATTGCAACTAACTTCAACATTCGTAAAGTTTCGAAGATCTTGGTCGAAAAATAGTGGGTACAATTGCTATGGCCGTACGTCCGGTAGGTGAAGCGATCACTTTTTCGGTGAGATAATCAAAGAGCAAAAGTTCAGAGAGTCAGAGTTAAAACAATTAAAACAAAGAAATAAAAATATAAGTTAAAGTAAAGCTAAAATAAAATAATTTGTAAAGGAAAATAAAAGATGAGAAAAGAAAAAAAAGGAAGTGAAAGAAAAAAAAACAAAGAAACTCAGTGGAAAAGGACTTCGGCAGTGTCGGATTGGCTGGATATTGGAGTACGGTACAAATGGGCCGACCACATGCTTCCAGAAGATATCGTGAAAGTTAAGTATCCATCTATTAAGTAATTTCCTAAAGTATCTAATTTGAATATGAAATTTCCATACAAGTTATAATTTACATATACGGGTGATTCAGATCAAAATTCCTTCCGGTATACCACATACCCCCCCCCTAGAAACCTTCCTTTAGGAGTTGTGGCCAGTTGAAGATATTCGTGCACCCTGATGGGAATAAATTAGTATAACTTTTGAACCACACTATAGATTTTGGTTATTGTTGGCTTATTAAATAGCCAAGAATAGTAGCTATCGAAAAGTGTATTACTATGTATTTCTCAATTAAGCATCTTTAAATTATTCTCCAATATTTCCAAAAAATTGATTTCTTTACACACAAAAGTTTTTGAAATAAATAACGGTATTTATGAAATTTGTGTGTAAAAAAATCAATTTTTTGGAAATATTTGAGAATAATTTAAAGATGCTTAATTAAAAAATACATAGTAAAACATTTTTCGACAGCTACTATTCTTGGCTATTTAATAAGCCAACAATAACCAAAATATATAGTGTGGTTCAAAAGTTAAACTCATTTATTCCCATCAGGGTTCACGAATATCATTAACTGTATCATTAACTGGACACAACTCCTAAAGAAAGGTTTTCTGGGAGGGGGGGGGGGGGGGGTATGTGGAACAATTAACAATTTTTTGATAAACTTACCTCAAGGAATCGCTTGGTATACCGGAAGGTATTTTGATCTGATTCACCCTGTATATATCTCATACTTTGAAATATTCATATATGTGTACATGTGCACTTTTGCTTTGGATTATATTTCGAGTAAGTGATCAAGTGCGTTTTTTTCTTTGTCGTTCTCTTTTCTTTGTTTTACACACCAAGTTTCGTGGTAGCTTGTTTTTTTTTTTTTTTAATTCGAAAAACCACGTGGCGCCCAACAAAATTAGTGAGTTAATAGGAAAATACCCACGGCCCGTCTGCACTGGGCTATCAGAAAAATGCGCGTTTGAAGGAAGCGTAACAATTTCGATTTCCGGCTTTCTGCCTACCGTTCATCCTGTAGTAGATGAAAACGCGTTGATCTAAAAAGCTGATTTTGCTTACGCTCATTTCATGAAAAAACAAAAAAAAAAACAAGGAAAAAAGCTAAAATTGGTATAACATCAATTCTTACGATAGCCTTGATTCCTTAATGAACGCCCGTATATAATTTCGTATAATCATCCCTCTGTGCAAGTTTGATTGTAAAAATTGTTTTTCGTATCTATTTCTAGAACGAATAATAACCAATTTCATAGGATTTCATATTGAGTACAGTATTCGCAAAAACGTCAGTTTTTGTATGGAAACACCAATAAAGGGTTCCCCGATTTAGTATATTTTTAAAATTGTATTTACAATTTTCATGAAAACGTCGCGTACAAATTATTAGTTCTCTACGTTCTCAGACAGTGCCCAAATATACAGTGAAAAACGATTTTTTTTATGGCAACCCCACGACGGAGTTACCTGATTTGTACTATTTCGAACTTAAATTTACAGTTGGCAAAATTTCAGCTTACTATGCAAAATGGTTATCGGGAGCACAGATGGACAGACGAACTGGCGCATAGACAGACGGTCGGATAGACGGACATGCAAAAATTAAAAAAAAAAAACGTTTACTATTATGCGTTCTGCCCTACCATAATTATTTCTATGCATTACAAACGGAATAACAAACTTTATGTACCCTTTGATTTCATGATTTCTAGGGTATAAAAATTAAAATTCAAAAAATGGACAAAGCGGCTCTTTCCTTGTACTGCCATACAAAACTTTCAATTTTTAATGCTTATTTGCATTTATAACTGTTAAGAATGCGTTGATTTAGAAAATGGGTATACTCGAACATCTTCTTCATAGTGCTGCCATACAAAAATGTTTACTCATTACTTTTACTAGTTATACGAAAACAGTACGAAAATACTAGAAAAAAAAATGTTTTATCTTAAAATCCTTTAAACTACAATTGGCATATGCTTTAAAGGTTGAATTGGGTTTTCTGTTACATCATTTTGGAAATTTTTTTTTTATGCGATAAGTGAAAAACTTTAATTTAGGTACGTGTTATACTTTTTCACTCTTCGTATAACACAAAAATGTTAATAAGTTTTAAAAGGAAGCCTATTTTTTAGAGTAATTCTTTTCTCGATGTAAAGGACTGACAATGAGTCATATTTTAGAAGGGAAAAAATCATGTCCGTGGTGTAAAATATTAGCGGGATCGAGGATAAAACTACTAATTTGGGCGAAATTTTTTTCCAGAAATCAAATTTAAGGCTCGATAATTGAGACATTTAACCATAAATCGTAGCATATTGAATATCGCAGTAAAGTATGAAAGGTCTCCGTTGGAACCAGTGTCCGACTTTGATATGGCGATAACCATGAAAGACTTCTGAGCAATTAATTGACTTTCTTCGAAAAATGAAAATTACAAACATAAATTTGAGTAGGAAGGAGTGATTTTTAGATGAGTAGTCTGAACAAAAGTATGATCTAGACTCTCTAAAAAATCAATTGACATACCCCATACCTACTTCTTATTTACCGAACACAGATAATGTAGATAATCTGACAACTAAGCACACGTCATTAATTTTCGTTTTCTGAATAACATATATTAAAAAAAAATAACCCCATCCAAACTTCAAGGCATTCCATTTTCTCCTTTCTACAGCTTCCCTAAAACCTATAAGGGATTAAAATAAAAATAAAATAGAGACTATGTTTTTTTAGATATTCAAGGTTGGATGGATGGATTGAAAGAGGATTAGTCCCCGGGGGAGGACTCTAGAACTTAGGCCACAGCTAGGCCCATTATTCACCCGCCAGACTAATAAGCAATAGCTTACAGGTCCCAGCCGGACGCTTTCACAAAATCCAGAATTGGCCCCCAATCTCCCTGCCTGCCTCACGCAGTTCTATCAGGAGGTGTGAGCCAAGGAATCTGTAACGCTTTCCGGAAAGGGCCGGACAGTGAGACAAGAAATGAGTCATCGTTTCGGGCTCCTCACTACATCCTCTACATATAGGATCATCAACAAGTCTCATCTTGTGTAGGTGACCCCTGAGAAAAGAGTGCCCAGTGAGAATTGACACAAGTATTCTCAGAGTTGGCTTACTCAGTCCCAATATCTTTTTTGATAGATTTGGGTTAGATTTACCCCACAGTTCCGAGGGATCATCCAGCCAAAGGCGACTGTGTTGGCAGTCAGCCCAGGCCGAAATTCTATACGTAAGAATGCTTGGTGCAATCCTGATTGAAGAGGATGATTCCCCCGAGGTTGCACCAATTCGGGCGGGGTCATCCGCCTTTTCGTTTCCACTAATATCGCTGTGACCTTCCACCCATACAACGAGTACCCTGTTACACAGCGAGAGGGAATTTAGGGTGGTTATGCATTCCAGTACCAGCTTTGAGGTTACGAAGGGTTTTGACAAGGCTTTTACAGCTACTTCGCTGTCCGAGCAGATTACAACCTCCTTGTTCACTGTATCCGCGTTGAACAGATACCTTCCCGCTTCTAGAATGGCCTTGACTTCCGCCTGGAAAACCGTATTCAAGATTAACGGATATATCCATTATCCTTGAAAACAAATTTTCAGAAAAAGGACCTGAACTAATATTTTTCAGCAACTGCAAAGCTTCCTGAAATAAATTGTGTTTGTTTCATGGGCTTGCGATGTGTATAATATGAGATATAAATATTTGAAATTACACCTACCAAGCAAAACTTGTAACTTTTTTCAAATTTTCAAAATGTCATATCTCCATCAAAAATGAACAAAAACAAAAAAAAATATTTCAGCAAAGTACTGCTAACAATAAAAACCAATGTACCTGTGAAATTTCATCGAATCGGAGATGGTTCATTAAGAGCATTTGCCGATTATCTATGGAATTACCCATCTAAATATTCTTAAAGTAACTAATATAAACGATTTTAATGTTATCACATATATAAAATTTAACAAGAAGACAGGAGTAATTCAATTGATCTAATGAGTATTTTTGTTTTCATAATTTTCATGCGATTTTCAATAACCAATTTTCTGCCAAACTATGGAGTATATATACGAGTATAGCTGACGTCTATCATACACCAAATTCTCGAACATCAACATTTTGAATTGAACATCCTGATAGTTGCAATGTCCAATAAAGAACTTCATATAATTTTTCTATGAAAAATCAGGAGTCTTATAATCATTGTATCCACCAACATTAAATTATTTCTTAACTCGAAAAGCACTATCAAATCACAATGAAAGACAACGCTATTCATAGAGGAACAGAAAATTGTGTGAAAATTTATAACCATTATTAGATAACTTATATAACATTAAGGCCTCAAAATAAAAATTTAATTACAGCTTTTAACCAGGTCATATGCCTGCTTTTGAAAAGTTTTTTCCCTTAAGGTACTTGAAGTTCAGTTTTCACTTCACAAACTATTTATCAACTTAATTCCGCTAATATTTTCTGAATGAATGATCTCCCATATGAATACATCCAATGCAATTAATATAAAGAAACAACAATGAAATGAATAAAATCATTTAATTATTAACTCAAATGTGAATTAATCCAAAAAATCACCTCATTAGCTATATTAAAAGCTGCATTTTAACCTATACCCTTTCATAGCGGCAATTGTAGCCAATCTCGCCCAAATACCATATTGGCATAAAGCCTATTGGGAGATGATCATTAACAGAGGCGCATATGGCATACATATAATCGTCAATTGGCAAATTGCCTGAATGAAAATTAAAAATGAATACATACGTAAAATTGATTTATAGATTCCTCCGACATTAAAATCATTTATTAAAATATGTATTCCTTTGTGTGACATAACAGAGTATCGTTGTACATGTGAGTACCATTTATTAAAATAAAAAAATGGTTCATACAATTTTTGTTATATATATATATATTTGTTTTTTATAAGTTACAGTGCTATAGTTAAGATTTTTTGTAAGAATAAAGAAAATACATATCAATTCACGTATTATTTATGTCATTGACACATCACACCGCTAACTTGACTTCATCTTGTCACACAAAAGTTTTTTTTATTTGCTTAAAGTGACATTAGCTGTGGTATATAAAACGAAAAAAAATGCATTGTGCACTGTTTTTAAATAGTCTTTGGGAGCCACTGAACCTGGACCAAAATCCTGCAAAAAAAATATTTACCTAAATGAAACTTGAAAGCGGAATGAAGATATTACCAGTGAAGACGATACCTACGAAAATTGGGCTTAGGAAAACGTTGTAAAGAAGACACCTATACGTTGAAATCTGTGGCGGCTTGACAGAGCCCCCTGCATGTCATAATCGGCCTCGGACAGACCTTTGTAGGGTTTTCGTAAATAAAATTTGAAAGCTACTTTGAAAAGAAATTAGAAATTATTAGTATTATCGTAGATTCAGCCACGACTGAATCCTTTTTAGCTGCAATGGAAGTTAGGAAAGAAAAATAACATCACTGTCAAGTTGTAATCCTGATAAGAACGGAGATCTCTATCATATTAAAGAGAAGCAAGACCCATAGATTATAAGAGTTTTAATCAGATGCCTTAAGTAGAAAGTCTGAAAAAAATAAAACCATTTATAATAAAGACAAGGGATTTCGACAAGCTCAACAATAATTCGTACGCTGGTATTTTCATTTTGGTTTGTTTAAATAACTGCTGTAGGTAATTTTCTTTCATGTTCCGAAACACAACATTGTAATACCCGAAGCGTTTCTATTTTAAACAGCAAATTCAACAGAGTTGTATAATTTTATCTATATTTTTCAGACTTAATTTTGGCCCAAATTTCACTTTCAGTTTAAATTAAGTAGGCGTCCATTGTACCCAAGTTTTACTGCCTAAATTTGACATTTCTCTCCATTCCGTTGCGTTGCGCCTTGTTCATTGTACTTCAGCCTTTATGCTCACAAAAATCAGAAAACATTATTCCAGGTTTTAAATTCATACGTTCACCGAAGCCACTCCGAACGTAGATAAACCGAGGGGCATCGGTACCGAGGTGCACTCAAAAGTTCCGGAGGTCCGATATGCTCAGACTCTTCCGTTAACCAGTACCTAGCACACGGGAAGCTTTCAAATCACTGTGCAGCCTTATTAGAAGTGAAGCTTACCCACTATTGCTCAATGCCATCAGAATTGAGGCCTGCGTGTAGCTCTTCATTACCATATAAAACGAAGCTCTCATTTATAGTCCAGGATTAGATGAATAACTGCAGACAATACTCTAGTCTGATCGACGCTGGACCCGCTTAACAAAATCATATATATGCTAATCTGCAACCCACACAGCGACTCACTAAGAGTCTCTCTCTCTCTCTCTCTCCCTTTCTCAGGCACTGATCGGGGCATAGGGACTGTCCCAGTTTTGAATTCTTAGTTAGCCGACCACCACATGAGGTATTGACAAAACTGTCATAGGGACAATCTTCAAAAGGTAGCTTGCCCAACTTTTCTATCCAGTTTCATAATTTCAGAGATAGGTTGACTGTTTAGCCGAATGTTCACCGAGGTTTGGTTAACTTAAACCAGTGATCAAGACTCACCCAAGCTTGCGCCCAGCTTCACAAGTAGCTATTCCTTTCGTACAAGACCCTTGACTTGGCTGACTATCAACCTGTTAAGAATTACATTTTGCTTCCAGTATATCTAAGGCAGAAGAAATATATCCCTTCTGATGAAGACACGCGGCGTTTCTTGTAATCCAGGAAACTCAAAACTACACTGCTAAAAGCCTATGAATACCAAAGATTTGTAAAATACACCTATGGAGAGGACACCTATGAAAATGAAACCTACGAAGGTGATACCTATGAAATCGACATAATAACATAACCACACACTTTGTTTGTCATTACCAAGCCAAGCTTAGTGGATACTCTCTAATGTAAAGCACAGCATGACAGGAAGGAGATATCGAAAGTATTAGGGAACATGAGGAGAGTGGCAGAAATGTACGGTAGAAAATATTTTGGAGGGTAAAACGATGAGGGCAGTTCTGTAGTACGATCGTTGCGTGCGGGAATTAATGTACAAGAGATCAGACTAGATATTTTCACCATGCATGTAGCGATAAAGAAGCGAAAGGCATCTAATATTGCAGCGGTGCTCGAGTGAGTCTATATGGCAAGTTATTGCCAAGACGTGATGGGCTTGAAGGCTTTCTTTTGGACAACATCCAATGAATCTAAGGCTGTATGACCAAACCCAACCCAGATGTGAGAATTATATTCCATTTTAGGTATGATATAGGACTTGTAGAGGATCTCTGGATTTGACTGGCTGAAATATTTCTTACACATTTGATAAAATCCGAGACAATTCGATGTTTCCTTTTCAACAGCAAGATGTGATCTGCCCAGATCAACTTACTGGAAATATTAAGGCCAAGCATGTTTAGTGATGGTATAATGCTCCGTCAAAGGAAAATGGGTGGCGAAGTTATGATCTTGTTTTAAACAGATAATATAGGTTTGGGTTCTAGATACATTGAATTCGACGCGATACACTCTGCTCCAGGCGAGAATCGCGTGAAGATCGGTATCCCATGAATTAATCATGCAATCGATATACACATGCGGCATTCGCTCCGGAGTTCGCTAGAGTTTCAAAGTAGTAGACGAAATCAAGGGTACTGTCATCAGAGAAACTATATGAATAGGATTAAAAGTGAGAAAACAGACCAATAATAAAAATTAAGAAAGAAGAGACCAAGTGCATTACGTTTGGTTAAAAATTGGAGCAGAATGCCAAACTTTATGAAAGGCTTTTGAAATATATATACAGTAACGATTTTTCGGTTCATTAAAATTGTGGAAAATATGGTTTTTACGTTCCGAAAGAAAATTCAGTAAGTCTCAATAGAGCCGAAACCATATTGGTGATTGGTTTCTGGATACTTCATTAATTTGGTGCAAATGGAGTATAGATTAAAAAACCTTCGAAAGACGATACTTATATGTAGATGATGTGACAGCGAAACTTTTGAAGTTATTATTTGTGTTTGAAGAGTACCTATAAGACGGCAATGGATTTATAACCACCACCAAAAACTAGCTCAATTTCACCCAGATAAAAATGTCAGGAAAACCGAATTCTAGGATTTAATCACAATCAGTTAAATCCTTAAAGACCAAAACGATCGCAAATGACAGCTCTAGAGAAGCGATAGAATGTCGAATGGAATATGTAGAAATTGACTTAAAGCAAGCAATTCACTATGACATTACTATGAATTAATTAAAATGATTATGTTTTTATTCTAGCAACATCAGCAGTCCATGGAATTCTTTCCAATTCATCTCGTAACTATAAAATAAAAGTTTTTCTTAGTTACAAGCTTTTCAAAAGTGACTAAATGTTTTGAGAATACATTTTTTTTTTTTTTAATATTAATGTGTTTTCCTTAAACTTACAAAACACATTAATATCTCCCGTTTGGACACTATCACGAAAATAAAAGACTTGTTTACGACTGACTATACAACACAGATCTATTCCTCTAGGAAAAGTCCTTTTCCACTTGAATGGGAATTGTACAGAAATAGGATGGGTTGGAGGTATAGTGTTTACAAAAGTTTCAACATTCTGATAGATCGATAAGAAACATACATACATACATGCAAATATATGTATGAACTGGAGAATGTTGAATGGAATGTTGAAAGATTTTGAAATGCCCAAGTACTTTATACAATCAATCACAATCAAAGTCTGACACGTATTTAAAATAGACGATTGTACGTATACGTAAATTTGAGAATAATTTCAGTGAAAGTAAAAACCATTTATTATGCATGAGTTTTATCTGATAGAAAATGAAGTCAAAAATAAATTTTCTTTCTTAAATATACAAAAGAAGATGCTCTCCCATTCCACCTAAGGGCTCCTTAGGGCACAAATGTACATAAAAGTACGCTCAGATAATATTAATAATTCATCAAAGCACATACCCGCAAGCATAAAATAAGTGAATTTCATTGGCAATGAAGAGACCGTAACAGACTGAGGAGTAGAAACTGGTCCTTTATTGAAAAAAGAAAAAAAAAAAATTATGAAAATGGAAGACAAAGAAAAAAGAACAACGAAATAGAATCACAGAGCAAGAAAATAAGTTTTTGGAGATCCTTTAATGCAGAAATAGCAAATATGATGATTTTCGGCGCCCGCTTAGCAAAAGACAATGGAGCAATTTTAAAAATATATTTTGCAGCGTATATCCTTTGATATATGTATGTATTTGCTCAATCAATTCTTAGTACGGTCCATATGCATAGATAAACATATATCCATACACATGTATAAAGTACAGACTTGGTGAATACAAATTAGCTTTTAGTAAGAAAAATTCTTAAAAGATTATTTAGGGAAAACATCTTTCCCGGCTTGATAGATATTTTCGTAAGTTTTATAAGCATTTATCTTATCCGAATCAACAAACCGCATTTGAGTTATTTTCATGTGCACACCCCCTGCTTCCGAATAGAACGTTTAATATTAAACTGAAAAACTTGGTAACCAATTCCAGAGATAAAAAAAAAAACTCACTCCATTTTCTGAATCATTTATTTGCACTTTTAAATCATTAATCGCAAGGGGATTTGGGGATACGATTCATTCGTTTTGTTTCGGAAATAACAAATGGTTGAATTCAATTTGGGAATTATTTGGAAATAATAACTTATCTTGGTTTCTTATACATAGGTCGTCATCACGTTATCGGATGTGCCCTTTCAAATACAAAAACAAAAATAATAAATTATACATTTTGACATTTACATTTATGTATTTTTACTTTACTTAACTCTACATTTATGTACTTATGTACAGTAATATTTGGACTTTCGTCTCTTCGAGTTCCGTCGGTTTGTTCTGTCGTCGGTTTTCAACACATACAGAAAACTGTCGAGGTTTTACGTGAGCATCACTAGCTTTTTAGCTTTAATCTCACGGCAGTCTTAATCAATCAGCGCCTTCAAGGGGTAGAACATATTATATTCTGTCTTAAGAGTACCAGTTTATATGAGTGCATGCTTACATTAGACTTACTGGTCGAAGCGAGACCTCTCTGCCGATCTCTGGGTCACGGCACCCGGTTTATTTAGCGCAAATTCACGTCAAAAGCAAAATATCTAAACATACATTAATAAGCGACCATCCTTCAGATCCTAGGATGCAGTATGCAGCTATATAAGAGGGCATACTCTTCTGTTCAAAGAATCATGTCCGCCTAAGTCATACAGACTCAGACAATCTTTCTCTCCCCGTATATGGGACACTACAGCCACTACGATGATCCCACAAGGGGACATTCTCCACGTTGAGGCGAATAGCACTACTGAAACAGCAGTATTCGGGCTCCTCAACTCCGCGGTACAAGTTAGCAATGTTGGCTACCCAATTGATATGGCTTCGTAACGCACGACCTTATTATAAGGTCACACTTCCTCCCAAGGGTATCTTCATGTAGATATCCTTGTAGTAATGAGACTGGTGACTCCATTCAGTCCTAAGATCTTATTCGCAACGTCTAAAAAGATTGCACATATCTTATACAGGCACACTCAAACTTTAATAGGCGCTGTCAGTGGGGACCACGCGAAGGTTAAGATATGCACGATTTAAGATTGAAGACACTAAGAGATTAACACCAGTAATCTTATACCAAAACTTGCATACTAGGTATATAGGCACTACTAACATACATACAAGATTTCCAATATTCATCAACATTCATAACTTCGTTTCTTCGTTTTTACCCCGTCCCATTCGGACTATGTCTGAGATTTTGCTTTTTCTGATTATCATGAGCACTTAACTTCTTTGTATAATGACCTCTTTGCCATCCACCCTACTGCAGTACCCACAGAGTCAAAAATCTCAATTTTTATGTCACTACTCCGATTCAAAAAATTTCTTCCATTAAGTATGTATGCTTTCCGTTTATATGCTTTTCACTTTGGAAGCCCTGCGCTTCACAGTCTTCTTCTCCACCGCCCCATTCAACATATACAATAGAAAATTTCAATTTTTTTTAATGCATAAAATTCGAATTTTTTTTTTGAGAATTCTTATGGCAGGTTTCACAGTCCTGGCTTAAGCCAGAGCTCAGCTAAACCACGGGTATGACTTAAGCTCCGAACTTAAGCCTACTCCATTTCACAGTATTCTGTAAGCTGTGGCTTAATTAAATCGTAGGTGAAAAATTTGAGGTTGTCAGCACTGCAGAAATTGTGAATTTTTTAAAGGAACATTGCCATTGTGAAAAGAAGATGATTTTTTTTTATTCACCATTTTGTTGTGGTATTTATCTAAGATGATATAAAATTCAAAATCATTGTGAATTTTTTAAAGGAACATTGCCATTGTGAAAAAAAGATGATTTTTTTTTATTCACCATTTTGTCGTGGTATTTATCTGAGAGGATATCAAATTCTAAATAATTGTTGGAGAATGTTTCGACAACCTAAACCGAGTATAAAAATCAACGTTATCCTATGCATCGAAATGTTGTGGGCGGCTTCTTATAATTTTTTCTCGCTTAACATTTTGGAATATGAAATTGTGCATTTCTTCGTCACTCATGTCTTCTACATCAGATAAATATGCCATTTCATGTCACTTTCTTACTTAAATCTTCGAATTAAAAACAAACTTTTTGCTGTCAGATGGTAACAACTGACTGTATTTTGCAATGTCAACAACCAGTTAACTGAAGCTTAAGCCCCCAAGATGCAGGGCTAAGTTAAGCTTGGCTTAAGCCTTGATTGAGAAACAGTGGACAAATTTAAGCCTTGAATTAAGTCTGGACTGTGAAAGTAGTCATTAAAGATAGTAAACAAATTCTCTGTTGCCAGTATAATATGCCTGCATTGCAATACTCTCTGACCCTGGTCGCAAAAATATACAACGTCAGCGACATTCACCTTTTGTAAACGAGACGCTGATATGGTCTAGCATTTCTGATTGGGTAAGAAGACAAGGTTAGGCATATCCGCTTTTATTTAAACAAATAACAATATCAGTTGTAAGGTATATTTAGAAATATTTATTGATTATTGAATAGGTATTAATTTTACTGTATAAATAGCCTAAGAAAATTCGATTAAATAAGCATTGTAAAACCAGTCTTTGGTATTTTAAGTAGGGAATTCTGCTGTTAAGCAGCACATTTTTACCTCATTGAAGTAAGAGCCTTAATACCCGCTCCAAGTAAAAGCGTTAATGCCTTTCGGCTGCTCTAAGCCGATTTCTGTAAGAGTTAATGCTTTGGACTGCTCTAAAATTAAAGTGACATCCAAAAGGATAAGGCCAAATCTACTGGGTTATCACACAGGTATGTGTATGTAAAGTGTTTAGTTATCAGTCTAAGAAATCTAGGACACTGAACAATTATTTAAAATCTTCTTTTCAAGTCCAATAAAAAAGCTTGAATGACTGGTGAATTATTTATAACATATTTCACTGATTTTTTCACACCTACACTTGAAAATTATTGTAAACAAAAGAATATACAATTTAAAATACTTCTGCTGCCGGACAATGCTCCAACCCACCCAAGGCTTGTGGTTGAGGCTAATAAAAAAATCAAAGTTATATTTCTGCATCCAAACACAATTTCGTTGCTACATCTGGACCCTGTGGACCAAGGAGTTATTTCATCATTAGAAGGATATATCAGCGGCACTAGATTCCGATACTAATAAGAAACCTAAACAAAATAAATTAAAAGCCTTCTAAAAAGAATTTAATAGTTTGGATGACATCAAAACTATCCGGGATATATGAGCCGTAGTTGAAGAATATAATTTGAAGGACATTTGAAAAAATATTAATCCCTTCTTGATTGAAAAATTTGAAGGGTTTGAAGAAACCATGTAGATCATCACTTCAGTTGTTGTGGAAATGGTTGAAACTGAATAGTAGATTCAGAATATGTTAGACAACTGCTTGAGTGTTATAATTGTTCCACTAGATGATGAAAATCTCCTAGTAATGAAAGAACAAAGATGACGGTTGAATGAACGGGATGCCATACCTGAGAAGGTTTGATCCCAACTGAATGGTAAATAGTATGCAAAAACACTAAATAGCTTGTTATAGAGAACTTTGTAGCAGATAAAAAGATGACATCAATGACGTGAACGTCCCTACTCTCTTTTTTTTAATGGTAGCAATCATCACAATCACATACGTCAATCTAACCCTTTATATCCCGCGCCATCAACAATAAGCCAAATTAGGCCAATACCCTATTTTAATCTTGTTCAAAATACTCCACGAAAAAAAAAATATATTGAGGTTTTTCAGTTCTGAGAACATATTATCTAGCCTTAATTTTCCAAATATTAAACCCTCTTGAATCACCAACACTCAAAATTCTACAAGTACTTCCGGTTCATCGTTTACTTATTTTATAATAATTTTTATTTAAGATTATATTTAATTTTTTTTCTCAGTATGACTTGTTGATTTTTATGTCCGCACCCAGTTTGTAATCCGAAGGGTGTTGTGGCGCACTCAAGAAGTTTAAGGATCGGAAATCGAGCCATCCTAATCCGATGCACCCCCCATGTACAATGTAATATGCTCAAATATAGCACAGACCCCTAAATTATTTTCTTGGTCGTAAGCAGTGGTGTGCTGGAAAAATGTTAACAATGGGCTCGCTGAACGGGGCCGTCGCGAGGGGGGGGGATTTTTTTTATGGTTATTTAAAAAAAAAACTAAAAATTATTTCTATAAAATAATTTATATAAAAAATTTAGAAACAAAAACAAACGCAATACAATACAAAATATACAAAATCAAAAAATCACAAAATGAAAATTACTAACAAACAAAATGTTTGTTATAAAAAAATACAAACTAAAATTAACTTCTAGAATATCAACTAAAATAAAATTATTCCAAAAAGTTCCATATTGAATATTCTTCCTCCCCTATCTTTGCTGCCGATTTTCTATTTGCTGGTTCAATTGCTGAATGATAACTCCGCAGAAAAGATTTTACATAAGGGTTTGGATCAAATTCATGCAATGGTTTACCATTTAAAGAAATTGTCATAAAATCCGCAATGTGTTGAACAGTTAATGTTGTTCGTTTTTGTGTCGCTACATTGTTCATTGCGCTGTAAGCTCTTTCGGCCTCAGCACTGCTAATTGCAACCGTTCTATAATGTTTCCAGCTTCTTTTATAGAAACTGGTTGTTCACTTGATCTTACTACTAGTTTAGCTTCAACAAGTTCTCTAAATTCATTAATCTTTATATCACACTTTAAAATAAAACTCAAAGTTTTTATTCTTTCTTCGCCTTCTCGCCACGGAGGTAATACTCCTTCCATTTGCCACTGTTCCGGATGGCAGACGTTAAAAATATTTTGAAAGTCTTCATCACTAATAATTTCATTATCTTCGATTCGTAATATATCATTGTGTTGACTCAATAATCTTTCTTTAAGGGACGAAACAATACAAGTTAATATTTTGTCGCGTGGGAGTTTCATATACTTTTCCTTGCTTTCTATTTTTAAACCTTCAAACGCTTTAGATTTAAGAACATTCTCGATTTTAGCTTCATAGCATCCAACAGAATCCTTCAAATATTTAATGGCGTTAATAGATCGAACTATTAGAATATTTGCTTTAACAATATTAATGTTTCGACTTTGTAAGGCTTCTGAAAAGTGAGCGAATTCCTGTAAGACGTCAATCATTAAAGCTAAATCCTTTAAAAATTCTAAATTTAAAAGTCGATTTAATAATCCAGAAGTTTTGTCACTGATTTAAAATGTTTGCATAAAGCGGGATAGTTTTTCTAGACCGCCAATGAAGTGCGTAAGCTGCAAGCTGCCCACCTAGGTCCGAACTCTCGACCCATTTTTATAATTTCCACGTTTATTTCTTCAGCACATGTTTTCAATTCCCGTCGAATTTTTGGTGATTGGTGGTAAGAGGCATAGAGCTTATCAAGAAATATTTCATAATGATTCAAGAGATGATGCAGAGAGGAAATACAGAATCGGCTTCTTGCAACGAAGTACATTTAAGTTTTCACGAAAGTGCTGGTCAGGGAGAAATAACGGAGGAACAAATTAACATTTAGACATTTAGATAACAACAATTTTACGCCATTACATTGGGCCTGGTACTTGGTAGACGATAGATTGGGATTACGAAAACTCTGAAAACATACTTTTTACAATGGGCTCGTAAAGTTTAAAAAAATTTAACATGGGCTCGCGCGAGCCCAGGCAAGCCCACTCCAGCACACCACTGGTCGTAAGTATACATATTATATAGTTAATTATTTGAGGAGTGTCTTTTCAAAAGGGGATATTTACAATTTTCATTTTTTTTTTAAGTTAAGTATGAGATTATATTCTCTACTCTGAAATTCAAGATTTCGTCACTGTAAACCGAAACAAAACGCGATAAACTCATAGGAAATCTTACTTGAAAACACTTCTTCCGACCAAAAGGGGATATTTACATTAAAAAATATGACATTATTACTGTTACTTTGGTTTCATTTCAAAAAGGGATATTTACAGTACGATTTCAATAGTCGAAATAAATTTTTAAGGGAGAAGTTTCTGTTTTATATTTTTGAGTAAAAATAGAAGTAAGAATTAAAAAATAAAAACTGATAAGAATACTCAAAATATGCTATAACAATTTTCTTCTAGTATAATGTACAAATCAAAAGAGGATATTTACAAAAACGTGCAACACAAAAAGGGATATTTACAAAATGGTACAGAACAAAAGGGGATATTGTAAAGATTTTTATTCAAAAGGGGATATTTCCAAACTTTGCAAGCCAATATTACCGGAATTAATAGTCAAATTTTTTTAAAAATAATATATTCTAGATAACTTATCATATCCTTTCTATATATTCCTCCTATTATTCTGTAAAGCTATTGGTATTGCTACAGTCAGTTTTTTCGATTTTATGAAAAAACGATTAGGACGTAAATATCCCCTTTTGAAAAGAAACTCCTCATTTGTCTTCGGTCGAATGTATTTGTAAGTCAAATAAAAGAGTTTGAATTTCGCAGGTTTTCGAATTTCGTCAGTGGTTTTGTTCATAACATGCCAAAAAAGCGTGGTATTGCTGTATTTGCTTTGTAATTATGTTAGTTTGTTAGCATCATTGGGGGGGGGGGGGGGGCAGTGTGGTTTACATAAAGTGCAGACATGTAGCGAAGAGTTATTTTTTGGTTTTTCTCAACTTGGTTTCTTACATTTCAATGGTTAAAATGAATCCAGATAGAATATTTAAATCGAAAATAAAAACACCAATAAAGTTATTCGTGGATTTTTTTTTTTTTTTTTTTTTTGAAAATTGTAAATATATCGGAAACTACATGTTTTCCAGATTCCAAAAAAATTGTGCTTATTCAATGCAGAAAAAGATAAACTTTCACAAAATTTCATGTAATTTGAATTATTTTTACGTGAGAAAAAAATAAAAAACTGAAAAATCGGTTTTCCGCCATTTTCTTGAAAAATTTAAGGTTATGTTGAAAAATGCCTTATACGAAGTTTTAGATATTTTTATTATATATAACTTTTGCGAAGAACATTTTCCGCTAGGAAGTCACATTTCGCCGAAAATCACAAAAACACTTTCAACACCTTAACACCCCCCATTTTGCAATTTCACTTTATCTCTTTTTATACCCTAGATGAAATCATAGGGGTATACTAAGTTTGTCATTCCGTTTGTAACACCTCGAAATAATGATGGTAGAGCAAAATGGATTGGACACCCATTCATAATATTAAAAGTTATTTCGATTTTTGCATGTCCGTCCGTCCGTCCGTCCGTCCGTCCGTCCGTCTGTCCGTCCGTCCGTCTGTCCGTCTGTGCGCACGATAACTCGAGAACGCGTGTACTTAGAGAGCTGAAATTTTGTACAGAGACTTTAAAAAAAAAAGTAAAATTAAGTTCGAAAATGAGACAAATCGGGCAACTCCTTCGTGGGGTTGCCATATAAAAATTTCGTTTTCCGCTATATATTTGGACACTGCCTGAGAACGCGTCGACGTAGAGAGCTGAAATTTCGCACATGATGTTTTTACTACATTAGCAAATAAAATGTCAAAAATGGACTAAATCGGGCAACTCCTTCTTGGTGTTGCCATATAAAAATTTCGGTTTTTTACGTATACTTTGAAAACGATCAGTCCAAGACATTTTTATTGTACTAAGAACTTCTGCAGAATACGAAATCCTATAAAATTGGTTATTACCATTTTTCCTGTGCGACAAATTGTTCTAGAAATATATGCGAAAAACAACTTCAAAATCAATACTTGAATAGATCGGTGACCATACGAAATTTAATACGGGCATTCATCTAGGGTATCATAAGAATTGGTCTTAGACCAATTCTAGCTTTTTTACTTGTTCTTTTCAAGAAAGTTTTGGCATATATATAGTGTATGAAATAGAAAGTTATATAGGTAGAACAAATAAAATTTATCAGGTACATGTACAGCCTTTATATACTCGTAGCGGTGTATAGTAGAGGAAAAAAGTAGACTTATATCACTTAAATTAATAATTAATTTAAAACCAACTAAAGTATGAATTTAAATTCAATGCAAAATAATATACATAAGATTTAAAAAATACAAAACGATAATTTCAAAGGAAAAGCATAATATAAATGAAAGCCAAATGAAACCATATAAAACAAAAATGTTCTAAGAGGGGAAAACGAAAATTCAATACGGAGCAGGTATATTAATTAGATACCCAGTAAAAATCCGGACAAAATCTAACATTAAGCGAAATATCTTTTAATCTTTTAATATCTTAAAAATAACCTAAAAGGTATAAGATAAAAAAGGTCATGAAAGCAATGCGATTAGAATATACAAAAAGTGGAAGGGAAAAAGGGAAAAATGAAACCGATCAATTTAAAAAGGCAAAATTATTTAGGGAATAAAAATCACAAATCTTGTCACTGAATATATCCAAATCGTTACATAAGACATTGTGAGCCTTTTGAATCCTAACCAAAGGGGATTCGAATGGAATCTTTGTGTGGGGCGCATCTATGTAAGTGAAATATAAGCGGCTGGCGGATGAAGTGACTGGGAAAATTGATTTTTAATTTAGATAATAATTCAGATGAATCAATAGAACCGTAAAAAAATTTAAATAAGGACATGCTTCTAAGGATATCATGAATTATCTAGCTAATGTGACATCATAGTCTACATTATGAACCTGCAAATTTAAAACGCAAGTGAATCTACATTGAATACTCTCGTTTTTATTTCTGTATGTCGTATAGAGAGGATTTCAGATTGGGAAAGCGTACTAAGGATAATTGATTTTTATTACACCAAAAGAACAGCTGCTAAACGTCATTATGCAGGTGTTGGCAAGGATCTTATATAACCCGATAAATTTGGGTCTCATTATAGATTAAGGACGTATGTTCTTTGTGGTGTAGATCATTAATACGTAATAATAAAAAAAAAGTCTGCCATGAATCGAGCCTTGGAGTACTCGCGAAGTTTGTGCATGTACATAGATGTGATGAAAACCCATTGATTGTAACAGTTAATTGACAATTCGAGTGATACGATATAAATCAGAGGGTACTGCCTAATTTTCTAAATTTATCTATGATTATTTTGCGATTTCTCCTATCAAATGTCTTAGATATAATCCGCATAAAAAACATATTTATCTTCATCAAGAGCTAGAGCAATAAAGTCAGTGAATACCGAAAGGATAGTTACCATAGATCGAGCTGGTATGATGTATCAATGCTGATTTAGCGTTTAAATTGCGGTATTACATTATTGTAAATAAGTCTTTCAAGGATCGAAGCTAGAAATAGAGAGGTAATTCGTCACTAGTTTTTTATCCCCTGTTTTGAAAGCAGGGTAAACGAACGGGTTCTCAAAAGCATCAGGACAAATAGAATTAATTAACAAGGAAATAGGATGTGGTAGGATAAGAGAGCAATTTTTATAAAATATGGTAAGATCCGCATTTATTGGTGAGAGACCATGCAAATTGAGTGTAAATTGATTTTCAACATAAAAGTAAAAGAGCATCGCTCTTTTTTTATTTAAATTTTTTATATTTTTGTTGTGTAAGATTTTTATTATTATTTCTTTATATTTCATATTAATATTTACTTGAAATTTAAAAACTGTTAAGATCAGTTTTTCGTTTGTAATAGTATTAACATGGAAAATCAGAATCCAATCAATAATTTCTCAAACAATAATTTGAATGAAAGTCCTATGAAGGAACTGCATTGTTTGTTTTATTTTTGAATTTGTATCTGCAATTTTAACAAAGGCAACGTGCATAAAGTTTCAAGTTCAAACGCGTAGGTACTTAAGTTATTGTGGTGACATACAACAAATTCAAATACATACAAGTTAATAACACTTTATTTATTAGAAGAATTTTAAGAAAAACTTTTAATTTTTACGATGAAAATCAAATTATTAAATTCGAAAACCTATTAAATTTTGCAAAAAAAAACAACATATTTATTAAATTTTGCAAACAAAATGCAAGTGCTGGTTTTTATGTCATCTGTGTCCATGAAGCGGAACTTCAATGGACTCCCCTCTCATCCAACTTGACAACATCAGACTTTTATCTTTAAGATTATTTGAAGGACACAGTCTACATAAACAAACCTCGGACAATTCATGAGCTAAACGCCAATATTGAACACGACATTCGAACTGTAGTTATAGCCAGAAAATGTACTTCAAAAACATTATTTCCCCTTCCCCCCTAGCTGAAAAAGATTCCCATTATTAAATGAAAGGAAATTAATAAAAGCTGTCAGTTTTTTAAATCGTCCAAGACTTTGGGACCAGGCGCGGATCCAGGTGTTGTTATCTTCGAAAAAATTCGTTTTGATCTTGTTATTTGTGTGTGTGAAACCAAAAAAGGACATCCAAGGCTTCAATCTATAAAGAAGCGCCAGAATACTTCAAAGTGCATACAATTTTTAGAGATTGGTGTCACACTTCAACTGGGAAATTTTCCAACTATGCGTCTCTCCCTCAGCACTTGGTTGCTGGCGCGCCCCAATACAAACTTAATTCATCGGTTGTGTTCTATTACGCTTTGTTTTTCTTTTAGGCACGGAGCAGGAGACCCTATCCCAAAGCACGGACGCCATAGCGGCCCATTGTGATGTAATGCTAGAAGCCTATTCACCAAAACCTTCCTGTCTTCTTAATAAAGCGCATCACGTTTTAGTGAGGGAGGTTTTTCAGCTCATCCACAGATAGAAGGGCAGACCCCTAGAGTATCCAGTCTGCTCCGGGCGAAGGCCGGACACCCACACAAAAGTGGTCGGTTGTCTCAGGCTCTCCCTCCAGGAAGGACAGACATTCAGGACTGTCAACAACTCCCATCCTTATTGTACTATATAAGCATGAAGTGAGCTGTGGCTGGTGATGATGCCAACCACAGTTCTAAATTGTTTCCTTCCGAGCCTCATGTGAACTTCTGAGATATTCCCATTGAGCCCATCTAGAAACAGTTTTGTACACCTGCTCAGGTTTACCCATCTCTGCTGATGTTTTCTATGAACATCCGCTTTGATGAGAGACCAGATAATGGAGGTGGCAACACTTACTGCGGGTTCCGGTCCGGGGAAGCGAGAATCAGAGCCAGCCCTCGCTAGAAAGTCAGCCCTTTCATTTCCCATGATCCCCTTATGACAAGGAACACACAAAACGGACACCATGCTGTGGATACACAACTTATCCACAGACGACCTGCAATCCCCCAGTATTTTATCCGATGTTATCAGAGGCATTAAAGCTGTCTGACTATCTGAAAGGATAGCAGTGTCCTTCCCCTTGATGTGAAGACTCATCCTGGAAGACAGTGGTGTGTCTTCCAAGTTAGTACTAAATCCCAATATCAGGCTCAGGAAAGTAGACAGCCACTCCAGATCCCTCATTAGTGAGTGAGCCGTCGGTGAAAATTTTTGGAACAGACCGGGGAAGGCTCGATAAGGCACTTCAGTCAGTCCACGATTCTCTTACAGGAAAGTAGACAGCCACACCAGCTCCTTCATTAGTCAGTGACCCGTCGGTGAAAATATTTAAAACGGACCGGGGAAGGCTCGATAAGGCACTTCTCTCAGTCCACGATTCTCTTACAGAAACGCTCACAAAGAAGCGACGCCCAAAACTGATCTCAGGTACCATCGCATCACGTGGCATACTGGCCTTTTACGTTTACTTCGTATGCCCTGTTTTGTGCTTGTTGTTTAGGATTAGCTTCAAAGAATGATCGGTGGGCGTAAAAACTCGTATAAATTATTTGCTATTTTCGCATTCAAAATTTTCTTAGAAATAACGAAAATACAGAATTTTCTAGCGAATTACTGTTGTTGTTATTGGTTTTCTATCGATTTTATCTAGTTTGTCTATTTATTGTGAGATGGACTGGACAGGCTTTTGTGTAAGCGATGGGTTTATAATGATTCTTGTAATCTTAAGTTGTTCGGCCGTGGCCCCGTGAGTAAGACAATGACACTCATTGCACCGCCCTTGTATCCGCGTATGTCTGGGATACCCTGAACTTGCATGAAATAGATGTGTCTATCTGAAAAATTCGAAATATTGTATAATAGTACTTGTGAGATGTTGAAATGGAAATGGGTCACAGAAACCCCTCGTACGATAACAACAAGCATTATCGAGCTACTTAATAACTTCATCATGTAAATTATACTTAATAAATTGAACCTCGCATCAATATTATAAACCCTTCCCCTACATCCACAGAAATTCAAACTCTTCTACTTACAAGCTACTCGCTCTCTCTACCTAAAGCCACCTCCTCACTTCCTTACATCCAGTATTCTTACCCTCATTCACCACCATAATTCTAGAAAAACTAATAATTCTTTTCACATCTTGGCTGGTTCTTAAGATTCGAACTTTGGCGAATTTTCGCGAACATGAAGTGTAACAACAAAACGTGTACACTATCTTTAGCAAATATCTCAGTACCTTGTAAATAATTATGTGTGTGATAAGTCAAGTTTATGTTCATATTTTTCTAGAAGTGCACAGCTCTACTTCGGATACTGGAAGCTAACGTTCATTGAGGATGATGTTCTCAAGAAATATATGTAGACCGGAAGAAGTGATGTAGTTGAGACGGGTCATTATTGCCAGGTTATTACAGGAAGTAATTTTTTATGAACAGGAAATATGCCGGATATACATGCACACGATATTTTATAGACTCAAATATGAATAGAAATACCCCTAACGACTTAAATTGTATCACTTAAAGTAAATCGTCAAAAGCAATATCAACCTCTACCATATAATCACACATAAGCTAATTCTATCGTCGGAAGGAACTTTATAAATTCAATTTCAATTCCAAGTGGACGTATTTCTCATGACAAAATTATTCTTCTATACATGTTCATCCTTAAAACTGGCTATAATGTGGTGTGATTGCCAAATACGAAAGAAAAATATGTTAACAAAACCTCTAGTACTAAGGACAACTATCCACACGTGTGACATCAAGAATCCAAAGAATCCTTTTATCTGATGTTTCGTTTTCAGATTCCACAGAATAGACGTTCAGTTAAGGAAGACACGTGTTATATTTGCATAGAGCAAACGAGAAAAACAAAAATTCTCATAGTGGACATCCGAAGCTATTGCCTGTGTTTTAGTGCATCTTTGAAAAAAGATCTTTACGGTTCATGCTATTGTGTAAAATTCTATTGCAATGTTATACTCGTAGGCAGATGACAACAAGTAACTATTCTCGTTAAAAGGAGAAAGTAATGACTTTACCTAGAAAAAATGCATTAATTAAGGATCATAATACTTAACAAATCCCCCAGACAGAGGGGGATTTTTAAGGCAGTATAAATAATTTACATTGGACAATGACACCCTTTCCATCTGCTCTTCAAGCATGATAAAATCTTAATATCCAAATTTGCTTCTCCTCAGGACCTAATTTCATTAATTAAGGTCAAAGGACGTTTTTCATTAAATTTTTTCGTCAACCTTACTGAGGACAAACGACGGAACAATGAAGGCAACAATTTTCATCAAGGCTTTGTATCATTTCTTTTTTTTAAGTTTATTTTTGTCGATTTTACTTAGAGAAGCACAGCGAACTAAAGCAATAAATTGTTTTCTTTTTTCGTTTTTTGGGGTCATTTAATCATGGAAAGTAAGAGGGGAAGCAGCTTTTTGTTCCGTAAAGATTAGAACCATCTTTAGCAATACATAAAAGACAATTTGGAATAATTTGGCATGAGAGGATCTTTTAATTTTAGCAGCAATAATATAGAGCTTTGTAGTTCGAATAAATTTACCGACTGAAAATCTTTTATTTTATATAGTACTGAAATTGATTCAGATAAAGATAACCCATCCTGCACTAATTGATGGACATCTTAGTTAGAGGAGCTGTGAGCTCAGATGTAAATTCAGAAGTTCGTCAAAGATGATTATTACTCTCACAAGTTCTATGATATTCTTATGGATGAACTCGGTAATAAGGCGCCCACCCAAGTTACGGTTTCACCACAATATGTGTCAATATTTTTCAACACAAACGAGTTTCTCACTTACATACCTGTTCCAATACAATGGAGATCGATTGATTGTCATACCGCTTTTGCTAGTTGGGCTCAATGACATTAGTATTAGAAAACCATGAAACTATTTTTCCTTAATCAGACTTTTGCGGATTATCCAGATATGCAAATATACAGGGTGTTTCGGATATACATAGTTAATGGTTTAGAAGTGAAGGTCCAGTTTAGTTGTCATTTAACATGTTCATTAGATTTGCTAGTTTCAAAGATTAGACGTTTTAAGATTTCTCTGCAATTTCTGAATTTTTAAAACTCAAAGATTTTTCCGAAATTCGAAATTATTTGAGTGCAGATCAATGGAACTTTCAAAATTCTACCTGTATACAAACTATTAGCTTGGACGTTTTGATAAGAGAAAAAGAAAGACTGGATAATGGGAAAATACGTATGCAACCTGGTACCATCATCAATAGCAATAATTTTTATATTACTTGAAAAGTATTTTTATGTAAATCGATAATTACTATGGCGCTTATCTCCATTTGTCTGTCAGAGCGTCCGACTGGGACTTATGAGCAACTACTCATAAGTCTGGAGGATGAACATTGGGCCTTGTTGTGTACGTTCCAGGCATCCCATTCGAGTCCCAACCTCATCTCAATCCAAACCAATCTAAATTTGTTGTCGGATCGGAGATATTTTATTTCGAGTAGTATAGATCTTTTCATATATCAATTGCATAAGTACCTATAGTACGTCATCCTATCAAACACGTATACAGAAGTGTTGAAGAATATTGTTGTCTTCAGTATATGTCCGTGATTTGACATGACGTTACTGGATGCATCTATGTACAATCCATTCATTTATATAGTAGTCAGACAAGTCCTCCAGTGCAATATCTCTGTTACAAACTAATATGTCAATATTTGGCCAAATGATTCCTCTCATCCATAAAAGTAAAAAACTGTATTGCATGGGGGAGGCAAAATGTCACCCTACCGATTTACAGGGTGACTAGTTAAATATGCTCTTTTGTCACTAAACACCCTATATCTTAAAAAATACTGCTAACTGAAGTACGTACCCAAAGGAAGTAAAATGACTTGCTCTTGTATCACAACTTTACCATTTGTATTTAAGCGCCTCGAAATATCCATCGAAACCATGAATTTTTTGTCAACTCGTCTATACTGGTTGTCTTGTATATCATAAGTTATTTTATGATTTCGCACTTCCACAATCAATTTTTCATCAAAACCCATTGTTTCGAAATTGACGCGACGTCTTACAACCTTGACAAAAATAAATGCCACAATAATTTCATTCGTTTGATTTTGTTGGTAGTACTGCAGCGACGACGGCAAAATAAGGAACTGATCAATCCCGATGGCAAATTCGTCGACCGCTGACCGTCACCCGCCCCATAAGTTGGGCATTCGTACATGACGCTGTGCTATTAGAAGTTTGACAGCGTCATTTTTTCGTCATTTGCCGTTGCCCGTCGCAATTGTATTTAAGTCTTGACTTAAGAAATTTTGTTTTACGGTTCTTCCAGTAGAACCATGATTCCATGCAATCAACGTCTAGCCACCCGTCAATTTTTCATAGCGACAGTGGTTCAAGCGTGAGTTGTTCAAAATTTTTACGTTCGTAGGGAAGCATTAAATTTTTCTTAGAAATGCACTTGCAAATTGTTCTTAAGAATTTGAATGAATAACTATTCATCGATAACGGTCCAAACGAATTGGTGAATTGATTCTGGTGGTTCACTCTTTCGGACGGGGGCATAAACATTCAGTTTCCTTAGAAAGATCTAGTGCTGGGACTGGGACATCGGAACGGAACATCGATGTTCATCATCAATGTTGACATCGCCCAACAAGCATCGATATGGCGATAATATCGGTCATATCACATCGATGTACAAACAACATTGATGTTAATGAATTTAAACACATCATAGAAAAAATGCTATGTTTTTCAGTTTAGAATTTTTGTTGCTGTCGTCTTTATTTATAACTTAATAAAAATAACAAAAACAAAATAAAACAAGTACTTCATGCATTATCAATTCTAAAGGAAAAGTTTTCTAAAAATAACGCGTAAATGAAAATAAAAATGAAAAAACACAGGTCCGAAAACTTCTTATCTATAGACTGAAGAAACAATGACTGGCAAAGACGTTTTCCTTACAAACTGTTTTTCTTTTGAGTTATAGTCTCACCTAGCTTAGAGAAAAAACGTTCGGTTGGCACAGAAGTAGCCGCAATGGACAAAATTTTTGCTAAAAGACGTGGTAAGCCAAGATATATAAGTTGGTGACGCTGCCACCATTCCAAAGGATTTATTTGAAGCGGCTTCAAAGGAGCGCTTAAATAAGAGGGTATTTCTGATTGCCTACGTTTAGAACTACCTTCCGATGCTTCTGTTGTTTTTCATTTATTAGGCGGATGTGATTAGCCCATAAATTGAACTTTGTTGAGCCTGAAAACGAGCTTACAGGCAGACATTTTCTTAACTAAAATAAAAGACAAGTCTGTATCGCTCTCAGTGGCAGCAGTTTGATGTATTTACGTTAAGGGCACTCTGTTTCTTCCCATTTAAAAGAATGAATTCTGATTGGTTCCACCGAACAATGTTTTCTGCCCTCAGCCAAAATCATTCTAAGAACTAATGATGATCAATTGTAACGATGCTTTGAAATGAAATGAACAATCACTTCACTACGTCTTTTTCCGTTTTACCACAAAAATTTTATTGAAATACGTGTTTCTTTTTTAAAATTTAGATAATTTTTTTGGAATTTGATTTGCTTTTTACAGAATGCATTTATTTCTTTCTTGGTTTCATTCCTTTGCGGAAAGACGTATGTAATTCCCTAATATCGAAAGGATAACATCGATGTTTTAGTGCGCCGACATCGATGTAAAAATAACGAACATCGAGAACCCAAACATCGATGTTTTGAAAACATCAATAAACATCGCCCAGCACTCTGAAACTTTTTTTTTAGATTTTTCATGCACTATATGCGGCGGACAATGGTTCCAAACAGTTATATTGATTCAGCTGCCTTGGTTGATCTGAGTCACTAAAGATATTTATGAGCGTTGGCAAGCATACATTTTGTTCTTAGAAATTTACTTGAGCATTTTTCTTTCGAATTTTTATATACTATTGGTTGCTGAAAACGATCAGTAATGTCGATTTCGATGGGACTTCAGTGCAAGACCAGTATTGCACTTTTTCCAGCAGTGCAACACTGAAAATGTTTGATGGGACAATTTTTATAGCAGAAGTGCAACACGAGGTTTGCACTGAATTTCCCTAGTGGCACTTGATATTTGGTCGGTGTTACAAATCCATATTCAAGTTGAATTGTCATCTGCTATGGCAAAGTGACCTGACGCGATTATATGTGAAATTTTGGAGTTATACGAATTAAAAAATGTTATTTGGGTAATTGGCATAAAGTTAAGAAGAAATTTGTTTTTGTATATCAATAAAGAACATTTATTACGTTTGACAGTTCCGTGCATATAATACGTGTGCCCACAAATACAAGGAATATGATAGAAATATGTTCGATGGACTTCAGTACTCCCAGTTCTCCACTGCTAGAAAAAGTGCAACACTGAAATGGTCCCATCGAAATCGACATTAGATTGATGCCACTAAAATAGATTCCACAATTTTTCTTCCCAATTTTTACGGCAACCCTATATAATTAAAAAAACATTCGCTCTGCTCTGCCTGCTGTAGTTGCCGTTGCTTTGCTTGTATTTTCGTATTAATTCAAGTAGTGTTGTTTAATTTAACTTCACGTTTACTTTTAATTTATAGGAGAAGATTAAACTTACTACTCTAGTTACCGATGGAGGTAGAAATAGTAGCGAAAGTGGAAAGCAGAACACTCAAAAGACCATTGATAACTTTTTTCAGAAGAAAGCAAGATCAGTTAAGTTCCCATAAAAAGAAATAGTCAGTGACATATCATGCACTTCTACTACTATTTATTCATTTGAATGTGAATCAAGGTGCAACCTCTCAGTCATTTACTTCACCCGGGACAGAATCGGTTATTAATTTATCTAATCTTGAGGAAGTGGCTGCTCTATTGGTGTACCTAAAATGTTCCTATTGGTTGTCGAAGCGACCTTTATTTTACATAGAGTGCTGTGGTGCAAGTATGATTTCTGCCACGGTTTTTCACATATATTTCTAAAATGGTTCGTAGGACAGCGAAAATGGTTATAATCGATTTCATAAGATTTCACATTCTGAAGATCTATTCAGTACATTAAAACCATCTAGGACTAATTGTTTTCACAATATACATAAAAACCCTAAATTCGATATGGCAACACCTAGAAGGGGTTGCCCGATTTAGTTATTTTTTTAATTTTATTTACTATTACTATGGAAATACCACAAACCAAATTTCAGCTCATTAAGTTAATGCGTTCTCATACAGTGCAAATATATATAATGAATAACGAAATGTTGGTATGGCAATCCTACGAAGGAGTTGACCGATTCGGCCCATTTTTGAATTTAAGTTTACTGTTTTTTTTTTAAAGGCCTGTGTGCAAAATATCAGCTCTCTAAGTGAACACGTTCTAGAGTTATCGTGCGGACGGACGGCCAGACATATGTATAGACAGACAGACGGACAGACGGACAGACGGACAGATGGACATGCAAAACTCAAGATAACTTTTAATATTATGGGTGGGTGTCCAATCCATTTTGCTCTACCATCATTTATCGAGCTGTTACAAACGGAATGACAAACTTATAGATTTTATCGAGCGTATAAAAATTGATGGTGATGTTGTGTTTTTTGATTAACTGTAGTCAAATAAAAAAAAATCGAATAAGAATTCCGAAATTTTAAATTTGTTGATCCAGAAGATGAAGGAACAAATTTATAGACCATTGGAAAGGTCCATCGATAATCTATCGAAGCTTAAATGAGTATCATAGAGTGTAACGTTCAGAAATTACAGGGTGGTCTATGAAAACATAACCAAATATCTTTAAGTTATCGTGATAACCGTTAGAATTTCCTCCCCCCACCCATACATTTTTTTAACTTTAGGTTGTGGGATACCCTGTATATAATTTCGCCATACTTATAAAGCTCTGTACATAGTTTTTTGTGTGTACAAATAGAAAATTGGAGGCACAAATAATTTTGTGAAAAATATTTTTATTCTACTTATTTGTTGAAGGATAAATTTTGATTATTTTTTGTATTGAATAATGTAAATAAAAGCTTTAAAAACATGGATAAGTTTATTTATTTTTTATGCTTGGGAAACATACCCTATATCCGTTAAAAATTGCAGACATCTGTACAGCAACAGTCTCAAAACTACTGTGCGGAAATAATTTTGTGTATGATTCGCTCTGAGGATTTTATTTTATTTCCTTTAAAATAAATAGTAAAAAAAAAAAAAAAAAACGTTGCCTGCATTGTTTACGTTGGATGGTTTTCGTGGGGTGATATAATATGTATGAAATATAGGTAAATGAAGTATGTATGGTATATACATCAATGTATGCTTCAGTTCCTATATAAAATTAATGATACCTCGACCTAATGTAGAGAATTTTCAATTTTCTCTTAGAAATTTCCGAGAGTTTATATACCCTTGAAGAAATCTATAGGCTATACTCAGTTTGTCATTCCGTTTGTAACACCTCGAAATAATGATGGTAGAGCAAAATGGATTGGACACCCACGCATAATATTAAAAGTTATTTCGATTTTTACATGTCCGTCCGTCTGTTTGTCCGTCCATCCGTCTGTGCGCACGATAACTTGAGAAGACGTATACTTAGACAACTGAAATTTTGTACACAGACTATAAAAAAGAAGTAAAATTAAGTTCGAAAATTAGACAAATCGGGCAACTCCTTCGTTTTCCACTATATATTTGGACACTGCCTTAGAACGCATTGATATAGAGAGCTGAAATTTCCCATGTTTTCATTGTACTAACAAATAAAATTTCCAAAATGGACTAAATCGGGAAACTCCTTCTAGCTGTTGCCGTATAAAAATTTAGTGTTTTTACGTACTATATATTGTGAAAACGATCAGTCCAAGACATTTTTATTTATTTATTTATTCTTCAGAATACGAAATCCTATAAAATTGGTTATAATCATTTTTTCTGCCCAACAAACCGTTCTAGAAATATATACCACTTCAAAAATCAATCTTGCACAGAAGGGTGACAATACGAAATTTCATACGAGCATTCATCTAGGGTATCATAAGAATTTGTCTTAGACCAATTCTAGCTTTTTTACTTGTTTTCTGTAGAATTTACGACCGACACAGAATCTGAAAATAACTCTTGTCGGCCACCAAGAGTGAATAAAAATTCTGCAGAAATATTTTCTGTAAATTTCTAAAAGCAATGAATGCTTATTGCTTAAGGGGTTACACCACCTTTAGATTTCCAAAAAATCTAAGATTTAAAGTGAGTTTTTTTCTCAAAACTACGTTTTTAAAAATTTTCAAGGCGGTATGGAATCTCAAGATCTGTTTAACCGATGTTGATAAGATTCAAACCACATGTTATTTATAATATAATCTATCATATAAAAAATTTCAAATGTGAAACTCTGCTAAAATGCTCGATAAGCTGCTACTCATAGCTAGCCCATGCTTTTTTTATAGAAAGTGTCTTCATAATATAAAAAAATTATTATCACAGATGCAGAACTTGAGAGCTTTTGTAAAAATGCACTTAGATATCTTAGTGTGTTCTTTTATTAGTGGCCATCTTTTCAACCCACATATTATTGCTTCATCATGCGGGATGTTTGTGTGTAAAGCTGTGTGATGTTTGTGTATAGCTCACAGACAACACAACAATTGCAAGTCATCTTAGCTTTAAGAAATAGTACTGTCCATTTTTATATAATTTATTATTTACATGTTTTAACAGTTTTTATATATTTATTATCACAACAAACAAGTTTACTAGTTTTTCATGTTTTTATTCTATATCTAACTTTAATTAAAAAGGCTACAGATAGCCTCGACACAACGATCTATGTAGTGATGTTCCTAAGGTAATGACGTTTATTTTTAACGAATTTTGTTATGACGCGTTTTAAGTATTGTTTCTGATATTGTATTTTACATCTAGCTCCTTGAGAATGGTCAAAACCTATGACCGAAATATATCGGTTGAATAGCACAGTACGTGTTTAACTTATTCAACGCGGGTCATATATTCCCAAGAAACCTATGGATAATTTCGTTAAGGACACATTACATATTAACTTGAAAATAAATATTCTTCATTACAAGAAACATGATAATTATGTTTAAAAATTGATACGTGATGTCTTTAATTTTAAGTTTTCCGTACATGAGTTTAGCGTCGCAGAGGTAAAGCGATATATTTATAAAAACCCAAGTTTATTTAAGATCAAAATAAGTGATTCAGTTATTTCCGTCTTCAGAAATTGATAATATTTCATTAAATCTAAATCTATTAGTAGACAAAATAAAATATGTCGAAATTATTGAAGGGATGACATTTATTGACAAAATTCCACGTAATGGTAAATCCTTAATATATAAAGTCACTATGAAATAAATTCCTAGAGAATTTAGTCAATATGAAAGTGACCGAGTTGGCTGCAAATTCTGTAGCTCGAGAATTAAGTGAAATAGCTCTTTCACAAAAGAAAAGTGTTTCCAAAAGAAATTTGTTCGATAAAGACAGCGTTTCGTATAAGCAGGAACGGCTGGGTTTCTGGCTGCCGTAGACACCAAGTGAACAACCAAGTTTAATTCTCGAGCTACATACTTGGCAGGAAGCTCAGTCAATTTCATATTGATTAAATTCTCTATAGCAAACAGGTTGCTACCAAGCCGTTCTGAGGACTATACAGCTCCTGGTGATATGAAACGTCCTCTTTTCCGAAGAAATTTATTTTTTAAAGATTTTTCATTTGTGAAATGGTTTTTTTTTTCAAATCCTTAAATCTAGGAGAAAACTAAAATGAAATGCTATAGGAAGGCAGAGTTGATGAAATAAAATTTGGGAAAATAAAATTAAATTAATAGAGCAACGCCTGGCGTCAAGAAATTTTTGAAATATGATTTATACGAAACAAAACGGAGATCTGGTTGAAAATCGCTGGCTGTTGAAAGGAAAAACTACAAAATAAAAGCAAATTTGATGGTTTAGGTTAGCGTTCGTCGAGTTCAAAGAATTTTGAAAAGCTCTGAGCACGTTGAATTTACTAAAAGTTTGATGAAACCCAAGATAAAAGGCTACACATTAAGTTGGCGAGTCTACTTTTAACAAAAAAATAAATGAGCCGTGCAAATATATGGCATTGTGCACTTTTCTCGGACTCGAAAAAGTTAAATTTGAATGATTGTGTAAATTTTATTAGAAAGAGCTCTGACAGTGGTCGCAATTTCGATTGCGATGGACTTTGGGCAGTTTTCTGATATAAAAGAGTAAGACCGATTTGCTTTCGAATTGACTACAGTGAATTACTAGAAGGTATTGGAGTATAGAAACGAAATTAGTACTGAAAACTAGCTCTATCAACTTGTTTTCTGACCATAATTGCGTTGTAATTGAGTGACCGGCAATGAGTTCAGAACCCAATTCCATTAAAAATCTATTGATCATGACGTTTCTGCCAGTGAAAAACAATTTGGTAATATTGCGGCTTCCTGATCTCCTATCAGAGCTAATCTAGTCTTGAACAAAGATTTCGTCTGATTGATTGAATGCCTGGAAAAATCATTGAAGCTTATTTGTAGAAAAAAGACTACACCTACCATTAAATTTGGTTCAACTGATTTTTGTTCCTTTTTTTTAATATGTTTATTACTATTTTCAAGGTGCATAAAAGCAAAACTATTGGTACTGAGTAAAGCTGAGCTTTTTGCTGAAGTGCTGTGTAAGAAATATGGAAAAATTTGAATTTTACATACATATATTATAAGCATGATACAAATTTTCCCAAAAAATTTAGGAAAATATTTTTTTACAGCGCTACAAAAATTTAGAATTTTATCGTACCTACCTATAAATTTATTTATGCCCGGATAAGAATAAAATAAACGAATTGGGTTTCAATAATTTTACTATATCTAATCTATCTATTTTCACCCTGCATAGTTCATACAGGAAACGGATGAATTTTATACTTACAATGCATTTACCCAGTGAAATACTTTAACTGTATCATGAAAGACAAATGTATAATACAAAAAAAAATACAAATACAAATAATAGATAATACACTCCTTCCTGTTCAGGTTTTCACTTCAATAAATACTTCAGATATTTTCTCTATTATTATGCGATATAAGAACTAAGCTTCTTGCAAAATAAAAAGGTAAAACTCTAAGCTTCTTTTGCTACAGTATCCCTGGCAGAAATTTTTTAAATAATATTTTCTCAACATTTTGTAGACCATCCAATAGTAGCATTTTGAACACAATAACACAAGTACTTATTTCTGGAAAACTCTTTATATATTTTATCACAAAGAAAAAAACATTCACTCATAGCAATCTGTCATATCTGAGAGTAAATTCTGGTGTAATTATCCATGTTTTGTAGACCAGTTTATTCATCTTTCTTAATTCCTTTTCTTTGTTCCTGCCATGCTGCGCTTGGCTTAATTATATAAAAAGAAAAAAACAGCATGCCAAAAATCAGTTTAATATTTTTATGAGATAAATAATTGACTTTGATCTTTTTTTTTTTAATTTTATGATTATGCAACGATTAACTTCGGGTTAAAGACTAAAATAAAGAATTTGTCAGCAAAAAGTTTTAATTAATCTTTTATAAAAGAAATGGCTCCTTCTGATTCCCACACATAATTTTTCCCATCCTCTGTGAAACACATCGTCAAAATTTCAATTTTTCTGAAAAGAAAATTTCTTAAATTTCTTTATTATAACGCGATAAGTTTTGCAGTGAAAAAGTCTGATAAAAATTATTTTCACATCTCTTTAGAATAGAAAGCTAAGAAATTGCAAAATCATGTAACCCAGTTCTGGCGAGGAACCCTACTTTTCACATTTCTTGTGTAAGTAAATCTTGCTCACAAATGAGTGAAATATGACATGGAATACAATCCCCTGATAACATCCCAATTTGATTTATGACTTAAATGGGAAAATATCCTTTGAGTGGAAGCGTCATCCCCTTCCTGGATTCCTTTATCAATGTTTTTGCTTTCCCGAAACATTAATCAAATTAAGTTCTCACGCACCCGCTAGGCAGCATTTCTTGTACGTGTGGCGCAAGAGTAAATTCAGCATGAAACCAAGCAAATCACATGACATTGAAAACTGATTTGGTTTAACGTATACGCCACTTAACTCTAATATCTCTGGCTTGAAATATACGGGTTTACAATATGCATGGATATATATATTTATATATTACATATATATACACACACTGATACATATTTATGTATGTATTCATGTATGTACCATAAAACAGGAAGCATATGGAGCTAATTTGTAATCCTTGACAAGTGATTCATTGAATCAACTTAATCTCTTGATTACCTGCGCGATTACTCCCAAATTTTGGTTAGGCCTAATGGGAAATAAGTGTCTGCATCAAAGTTGGAATGTGTGTGAGGACAAATTTCCCTGATTAGTACAAAGTGTCATGTAATTCTGTAACTTTTGTCTTCCTACCACACGTTTCGTTCAGAGAAAATACCAATTTTTTTCAAGGTAACAAGGAGTTGGAAAATACTTAATTGTGTGAAAATAAGTAACTTAAAGCGAAATATCTCTCGTGGAAACTTTAGAAGATAATAATGTGGAGAATTTTGTGGAAAATTGTCAACAAGCAGAGTAATACACAATTAAGACATCACTTAGATTTAAGGAATAAAGACGAATCCCATATCTACCCCTGGAATGTCAATGTTTGGCAATTATATAATTTTGAAGATAGTTTCAGGCCAAAAATAAATAAGAATGAATGATAAGAAAGTTCAATTCTTCTCGTGTTACATTCTATTGAAGATTATAGGAACGATCGATTTTATTATATGATCGTAATTTTATAAACAGACGATCACATTTGAGAAGCCAAAAGAGGAAGTATACCAGACTCAATATGTTCAATATAAAAACTCGAGCTCAGCAACCATATAATCACGGGGTATTTCAAGATCAGATAGATTAAATGAAGAAAGGTGTGAGAAGTATAATGGCAGCAGTAGAAGTCTGATAAATAACAAGAAACCTAATGGGAGAACATTCACTTAATTACGTCATAATACGTTAGATAAAAGGAAACTGCGAGTTCTTAACTCCGATATAAAAATAGTATTTCTACAGGGTGATTCGTACAGAAGTGTTCCAACATATGCCAATCAATTTCTTACAGTGTTGTGATGAACGACCTTACTAAAGGTCAGGAAGAACAGCGAGGAAGACTTAGTGACTTCAGACGACAACAACATCAGTGGAGTCCGCCAATGATGGAAACGGAGAACGTTCAGGAAAAAGAAGAAGACGATTTGCCTCTCAATCAGGAAGAATTGAAGGCAAATGTTTTTCAAGAAGAAGTAGCTGCAGTTACTGCTACTCCTCTGAAGAAAAAATCAATTTTGACGAAAAGGTAACGAAACGAAGAGTCGAATAGAGTCGAATATAGTGCATTCCAGGTCTGTGGAAGAAATAATGGAAACCCAAGAACCGAAGGAAGAAAATTTAGCGACGACTTTATCCATACTGATGTTAGTTTGGTACGACGGTATACTTCTAGTGCTAGTGGATGTATACTGAAGAAATTGACAATTGCATCATTGAACGAACGGAAGGTTACATGAAAAAAGTTCTATTACATATGTTGGCAGCCACATTGTGTACGATAGAAAATCTCCAAGTCAGGAAAATAGATTGTGGCAATTACGATCAAGGATTTCGTAGATTGCTTCTGCGTAACAGAATATTACATGACATTTACGAAGCATTGGATCAAACAGAAGACTCAGATTGGATAATGAATACATTAACAGACAATTTACCAGAGCAATCCTTCTCATTTTTGAATACGAAGACCACATCCATGTCATCCACGATTGTGCATACTCAAACAATTCATGTAGATGTAAATTCACCAGGTACTTCGAAGACGGTTCAAAAGGATTCAGAAGACGATATAATACAAGAGTTATTCCGTCCATCGAATACACCTTACAACACTGGGTCAATACAGCAAAGTATAGCCAAAAAGGACGGAGACTTTGTTGTCACTTTGAAGTCGCCGGGCGAGTGTGGATACAAAGTGATCAACCTGGATGTATACGATTTTTTGAAAGTGCAGCACATACAGAAGAATCAATGGTGGCAACATGCAATCTACAGAAGCACCTTTTTGACTTCATCTCTTGCGGACCCAAAGGAAGAATTAGTAAAGAAGCTTCTGAATTTAGTTGCTCAGGAAATCAAGAAAATACCGAAAGTAGAACGAGAGGAAATGGAAATGAAATCGTCCTATTTCTTCAAAAACGACCAACGTCGCTATTATTAGCGCAAATATTCAGTTCTAGTGTTAGGTTGAAAAGTAAATATATATTTTTTGACATACATTAAATTATGTTTAGAATAGTTAATAATATGTATAACGAAATGACAACCAATGAAATTTATAATCATTTTAAATTATGTGAACCACACCAATTGTTCTGTAATGCACCACAAGGAAATATAAATTCATATTACTATGATATTATCACATCTTTAAATATATTAGAAAAATTATTAATTTTTCAATTTAATAATAATAGTAACGAAGTGTTTATTTTTTAAAAAAAAATTATATTCAGTAGTTGATAAGTTAATCCCAAAAAAAATTCTATGTACATATATTTTATCTCCTCCTAATGCAGGGAAAACAATTTTTTTTTTATTGTATAATTCATTTTTATATAAATTTCGTGCAAATAGGTAGTTTTGATTGGTATGCAATTATCCGATGATGGAATGTGTGGATAGAAGAATAATATTATGAAATGAACCAATAATGGAGCCAGCTGCAGTAGAAACATTGAAAATGATACTTTGTGAAGATACTGTAAATGCTAATGTAAAATACCAAAATGATGCAGTTATAACAAGGACACCAGTTATTATATTATCAAATAACGACATATTTCCCAAAGATGAAGCTTTTAGGACAAGAATTTTTTCATATCAATGGAGAAGTTGCAGTTATTTAAAACAATTAATTAAAAAACCTATTAACCATTAACTTTTTATCATTTGTTAAAAAAATATAACATTATTGAATAAACATTTATTGGATAAAAATTTCCTTTTTTATAAATTATAATTTATTATAATCTCAACTTAGTTGTACTTTGTTGCAATATTTGAAATTCATTATCACTATCCTCATTTTCATCTAACATTGTTGCAGTCACATTTTCACTTTTAGTATCTGTATTACCAAACAAGGTCACTTCGAATGTCCAGCTAATTGCGTTGTTTTTAGAGAATGCTGAATTAACATCAAACTGAACTTGACACCGACATTCTATTTTCCAATAATATGCACTATTGAGATAAAAAACTTGTGCAGTTGCTAGATTTAATTGTGGTGTAGCAACTAATCCGATGTGTAATTGTGGTTGTGCTTCAAAACTTGTTGCTCCACGTGCTGGAAGAACTGCGCCGTAATTTTCTATTTTTCTCACATATTTCTCTACACATTGGTTAATAATTATATGTATATACCCTTCGTTATCTTTTCCTAAACCAACATCACCAATTGCAGGTATATTAGTTCCATCACAAAAAAAAATTGTAGCATCATTGATCATGGACGAGTAAAAGTTGTTTCTACTGCATTCGTATTTCTATTCCAGGGTACAAAATGATCTTTTGCAGCTTTTATAAGACCATTTTTAGGTTTGTATATATAATGTACGATTTCCTGGCCTACTGCTGAATTTATTAAAAATTGATGAACCTTCTCATCCATACGTGCTACACCATAATTATCTAGCATGTATTTCGGTAATGCACTTCTGTCTGGATTTTCAGTACGATTCCATTCGTGTATAAAATATTGTTCGATTGATTGTGGTACACATAGTGCATTTCTATTTACATGTGCATAATAATATTTAAAGGGTTTTCCAATAAGAGGTGTTATTATAATTTCCCCACTATTTCGGTAGATGTCACTTTTGAAGCTGTCATTTTTTGACATTTGACAAGTAGAAACTACGCCATTAATAAAAATGGAACGCTACACGATTCAACACCGCATTGAAATTATTAAAATTCACTATAAAAATGGTGAAAATGTGGCAGAGACGGTTCGTAAAACTTGAACATTTTTGGGTCGTCGTGAAGCACCTTGTCGGACCGCAATATAGAAATTGGTAGAAAAATTCGAGCTGTCGGGACAAGTTAGTGATGTGAAGAATAAAACCCGTGCACGTCGCTCAAGAACAGCCGAGAATATTGCTGCTGTAGCCGAAAGTGTTGAAGTAAACCCAGGTTTGTCCATTCCTCGTCGTTCTTTGGAATTAGGGATTCCACAAACGTCATTACACCGTATTTTGCATAAAGATTTTGGTCTTAAGGCTTATAAAGTTCAATTAACACAAGAACTCTAGCCGGCCGATCATCAACAACGTCGAGTCTGAAAATGATCCGAAATTCCATCGAAAACTCATCTTGAGTGATGAGGCCCATTTCCACCTCGATGGCTTCGTCAACAAGTAAAATTGTCGCATCTGGGGCTCGGAAAACTCAAGAGTTATTGTTGAAAAGCCTCTCTATCCTCAACGTGTGACTATTTGGTGCGGTTTATGGTCCCGCGGGGTCATTGGACCTTACTTTTTCGAAAATGAGGCTGGAGCAACAGTTACGGTGAATGGATTGCGCTATCGACAGATGATTAATGATTTTTTATGGCCAGAATTGGATGGTATTGATCTGGACAACGTTTACTTTCAACAAGACGGCGCTACGTGCCATACAAGCAACGAAACCACTGATCTTTTACGGGAAAAGTTTCCGGACCGTGTTATCTCTCGAAGAGGTGATCACAATTGGCCACCGAGATCTTCTGACTTAACACCTTGCGACTTCTTCCTTTGGGGCCACGTGAAAGAGAAGGTCTACGCCAACAGCCCAGCGTCGTTTCAAGACCTCAAAGATGGAATTCGTGAGGCTATCGAGGACATAGGGCAGCCACTTTGCGTTTTGGTTATGGAAAATTTCATGAAATAATATGGTCTTCTAAGCGTGGTCGTAGTGGTCATTTGGCTGATGTTATTTTCCATTATTAACGGCATACCTTCCTCTTTATAATGAAATAAAGATCCGATCATTTGTCGCAAAAAATGGCATTTTCTTTGAATATCAAAATAACACCCCTTATTGGAAAACCCTTTATTAGCAATTTCTTTTGCATTTAAAGATTTAACGTCTGTTGGTTTCATAGGATTTGTAGCATCAACTATATATTCTTTATTTCTGCCATCAAATTTTTTATTTAAACCTTCACAAATTAAACCAATTGGGACATATTCTGATGTTGCGGTTCCAGTTAATGTTGCATCCGTATCAAACGCAGTTCTTGTTCCTAACGGTGTAACTGTACAGGATACTTTTGTGCCTGACGCTCCAAAAGGAAGTGCTGCAAATTCTGCATGACTTAAATAAAATGGTAAAAAATCAACTGGTATTAATGCCAATGGTATAGTAATATTTTCGACATAATCTGATACGCCTAATTGAATATTTTCATAACTATATCCGTATGAGATTAATATTCTACTTTTCTTAAATGTAACCAGTGATGCTGATGATGGTTCACTAGGTCTAATCCAAGTTATATTTGGTAAAGTTCATGACGCTCTTCCAGTTCCACGTAATCCGCTCGCATCTGATCTCGCCCACGTATTAGGCCCACGGCCCGACCCACTTTGTATATTTTCTGTCGTATCCATTGGTATAACTGCGGATGCTTTTGCAGAATCCTTACGAGCAGCCTCAAAAATATCACCAGTATCAATATTACCAAGCAAGTCTTCAAGAACTTTAGCTTATCCAGATGTGAGTGGAGGAGAGATTTCGCAGCATCTGTACCTCCACTAAGGTCTTCAGATCTGAGTTTTTTGGCGGTTGTTGCATTGTCGTCGGCTGATCCGGTATCGGCAGGGGGGCGCTTACTTGGTGAAGGTTGAGGTTGATTAATATTATCGTCTACAGTAACTTGTTTACGATTTATTATATTAATATTACTTACTTGCCATTCTGATAATAATTGTTTATAATATTGTCCGTCTTTTCTGTATGTTGCATGAATTTGCTTTCCAACTTCCGATTGTTTAAAATCGTTAAAATTAATATATCTAGCTCGATTTTGTTGAAAAATTGTAGATAGATGTTTTTCACGTAATCCAAATAAAGCTGAGAAAAATTCAGTTTTTGTTTACTCATATTAGGATATTGTACCCCAAACAAACACTCAACACCATATTTAACACTAAGACCGAAAATTCCAGCTAAATCACTAGCACGTCCGTTTTGTTTGAAGTCATCAACAAAACTAGTAATAGCCTTTCTATCCGCCTCCTGTATATCAATATTCGAATTAGCTAAGGTATATTCCAAATCATGTACATAAGCTATAAAATCTGTAGAATTTATTACTTCTTCTTCTAAATAATTATATCAAGGATACGTATAACCTTTCTTAGCGATATTTTATAACTAAATAATTTTTATTAATATATTATTTAATATTATGTATAACACATTGACGACGACAACGACGACGACAACGACTACGACAGCCGACTGCAGCAAAAAAGCTACCATATATGTTCATGGGATTCGCCCGATCGCTGCGGTAAACTTTTTTGCTTCAGGTGGCTGTCGTCGTCAATGTGCTACTAGATTCATAAGCAGAATTGAAACCATTGAATCCGTTTGTTTTTTTTCTAACAATCTTGTCTAGCAAGTTTCCTCAAATTCAAATCTGTTTTTATTCACATTCGAACTTAGTTATTGAAGGTTAGTTAAATTTTCACAAAGCCAATTAGACACAAACTTCAAATTTATATATCTTTCCACCGAATACAATTCTTTATTCGGATATATAATTCTTTGAATGCTGCAGAAAAAATTAAGGTACAGTCCAGAATTCCTTTAGGGACCTTTAAAATTTTATTAGGGATTAAAATTTCAAAGGAGGATAAGAATTAATAGTAATACTTTGAAGTATCATTAACAATTACAAAAAAAAATGTAAACAAAAAATAATATAATAAATAAAATATATATAATTCCATTTCAAAGGCCTTCAAAGGTTAGGTTCAGTGAGCGAACGCATGTACTAAAGAATTGAGAAGTTGTACTAAGATATGACAAAAATCAAAAAGTGTGGTCGACGAATATAGTAGGTCGAAACAGGTAGCAGGTTTTTCCTCCTTCTATAAAAAGTGTCAGCGAGCGTGGATGAGAATGACAGCGTTAAAAAGAAAAGTTAAAAGAGCAAAATAAAATTTGGAGGAATATTTAAAAAATTGAAAAATCGAATCAATATTTTAAAGTTTAATTATGTTTGAGAAATCCAGTTTTGTAATTTATCCGTGATAAGAAAGATCACGTGGCGCTCAACATAAAAGACCTGCAAAGTTCCTCCCCATCTCCTGAGCCAGTTTGCGCGTACTTGGGAGTACGTTGCAAGTACCACACATTTGTCGATCCGTTAGCTAATGTGGCAGGTATGAACGTTAACAATCAAAAAAAATTTTGGTTAAGAATGTATCTTTTCATCCACCATCCTTTAAAATTTCCTTAATAAGGATATGGTTTAAAAAACAAACAAAAAATGCATCCTTAAGATGTCTTTCAAATTAAAAAAAAAAAGACCCAAGTTAATATCTTTAGTTTGTGGAGTCACTAGAATCTAAAATTGAATTTTTTGGGTTTAGTGGAAACAGTTTCTGATCGGAAAACATTTGGAGGGAAATTTTTTCCAATTGAGTATTCTATTCTGCCCGCCGATGCTTATTTACTTACTTATTTTTTGGTAGATTTAACATATTATTAGAACTATTAACTAAAAGCTGCATTTTGTTTTGTTTTTTTTTTTAAATAAAATAACCAAAATTAAAGCGATACTTTCTTTTTAATTTAGTTTAATTTTTTCTACGCTACAATTTTTTGTTACTATAAAAAAATACATATATATTTTGTTTCTATAATTTTTAACTTAAATATAAAATACCTAAAGAGGTGTTAAAGATTCGTATATATTGGGGCAACATATGAAAATATTAAATACAACAGGCTGTATATAATATAGGATGATAATAATTCTGTTTTCTCCTATATATTATATAAAGGTGGGAAAATGGCAAAAAAAAAAGGAGTTTCCATGCCCCTGATAGGACCAGAACCATTTTGCAGTATTTCTTATAACACCATGAAACTTACCTCTCAAAACTGCATCCAAAACCACCTGGAGCAAAGATGGATTCAATGATAAGTTCCAGACAAACCTAAAGATTTATTAAAGGACTTTCACCTAAGAAGAGCCTGGATTTTTTGGGGTTGCCTAAGAATAATCTCAGAATCATTGCGGGAGTCTTAGCCATGACACTACAAACTAAACAAAGAAACACATGCATCGGATAGCACCGACTGTAGGCTATGTCTCGAAAAGGATGAATCGCCGGAGTAAATACGAGACCATTGCATATTGTAAATTCCGGGCATCTTAAAGCCTGTCGACTTCGAAGAAATTTCACAAAAAAAAAAAATACTGCTCTTCCTAAGAAGTGTGGGATTATTGGATGAACTAGAAAGAAAGCGGTGCACAATAAGCCAATGAATAGCTGCAGTGTGACCTCATCTAATCTATAAAAAGGTTTCATGCAGCACAGTACGCCTTTTTCTAACTTTTTCCTGACCTATTTTTACTGGAATTATTTTTTCACCAATTAGAATCATTTTCTGGGGTGGGATATGAAAATTTTCGAATTCGAAAAAAATGGACAATCCTAATGTAAAAAATAATTGAAATTAAAAAAAAAAAAATTAAAGTAACACTGATTAAAAATTTGTGATGGTTAAGTTGTAAGAGTGACATTTAAATAGAACGAGCTGATTACGGAACACGGTGCAGAAATGAGAGGTGAAATTTTACCAAACAAACTGAAAATTACTTCCAACGAGAATAATTCAATTAAAAAACATAATAAATCATCTAGACCTTACTATATACATAAGTGCTCTAACATCTGAGTTCAATTCCTTAAGTAAAGGTATACATCTGTGCCAATTGAATCTGTAATTCAGTTGTAATGAAAAACAAAAATAAAGTAAGATTTCGACCTTTCAGTTAACTGAATTTCTTCAATTTGCTGCTAATTTGGATCGTGTAATATATAACTTATTGAAACAGATTTTTCATATGATTCTTACTGTACGGAAATGAGTACATAGTAAATCCATTCGTACAAAACCAAGTGTGACATATCGTTACTATAGCTTTCAGCAAAATTATGGCAATAAAACATGCAGTTACATAATATGAAAAGGTTTAAGTATTCGCACTTAATTACAAATAAGTACAGGAAATTAGTATAAAAACGATTCTCGAAATACAATAAGAAAAACGAAAAAAAAAAAACTTCAAACATTTGCAGACACGTTTCTTCGAGTTACCCTCAACCTTCAATAAAGCAACGAAATTGCCCACCTTAAGGAACATTTCCGCAGAGCTTTTAATTCCTGAAGTACTTTGACCCGGACCACCTACCTTCCAAACTCCATGGAATTTGTTGAAATGGTTCTAAATCTTGGGTGGAGGGATTTAAAATTTTCCGTCGTCGTGGGGTAAATAAACATGAAAACGAGGACATTTTTCAAGCATTTTATGTCCTTAGGAAGTTAAGGATTCATTAAATAGATACGGAATATTTCGTTTAGGCACGAGATTGTACTTTCTAAAAATATAAAAACGTTATTAGCATGATAATTATTATTGAAAATATTTTTGTATTGGAAACAAGGGTTTTTTTTTTTTTTTTTAATTTCAGGTAGGTTCACATAAATCGAATAAATGGGCGAATCAAATTTAACAAAAGCAACATCATTATGAATAAAAAAGAGGTGCGAAGGTACCTCCATGACAAACCTAACAATAGAAACGATTTTATTTATACATTTTATGCATAATGTACACCCACCGCCAAAACTTGCTGTGAATCATATTTTTTCCTACTAATTTCTCTTATAATTATTTTCTAACTAAATTTCCACTTTTTTAAGAATGACTGAAGTTAGGGCCGTTGTAGAAAGTTAAAATGAAATTAACTGTGGTAGAAAAGGCTGTAATTATAGCTTTTGGTGAGGAAAAGTTAACTATGCGTGAAATTGCGCGAAGATTATAACGTCCGGAATCTTCAATAAGGGCACTTTTGAAGAAATTTCAGGAAGCTGGAAATATTTTTAGGAAAGAGGGAAGCGGTAGGAAAAAGATAACAACGGTTCACGATCACCCCCCCCCCCCCCCCAGAGGTCTAATAAACCAAAATTTATACTATAATAAAATGAAATTGAAAATACAAAAAAAATCGTTTTAAATCTTCGAAATCTGCATTAAAAAAATAGAAAATAATTTCTCGCTTCACTTAATGAATACATCACAAAAGTTCTCTAGAGTTTCCATTCATTTTGCATTTAACTAAATATCAATATTATATTACATTTGCATATAAATTTTAAAAATTTCAAGGAATACAAAGAAAGCAAGACCTGGTCGGATTCGGAAACTATGAGTTTGTGCGTGATATTGTGTACACCACCGTGCTCCGATTCCGCAAAAATGGAAATGAGTTTTTTTTGTCAAAATTTGGTACACTTTAACTGATATTTTCTCCCCGCCATTTTGGTCGTGAATTTTGAAGTGGTATCTGTGAGTTTTTGTCACGGATTATTTTCAAAATTATTTGTTATATAATTTATTTTACCTTTTCTAAGCCGTAGTCGCCTTAATATTAGTGAATTCATGTAACTAATTTCTTATAACTGAAATTAACATCTTCAAAAAGACTATTTTAAAGTTATAATTGTATCACTAAGGAATTTTCAGTACAAGCAAATTGATTGCACTTTTTTGTGATCGAAAGCTCATAAATGCCGGATATTTTTATGAAAAGTATAGTATGTTGGGAAAATTATCATAGCCGGGGTAATTAACCTCAAATTCAGTTTTCCTGCAAATATTTAATTTAATTTTATACATGTATTAACCCTACCTAGTTAGCATTCCCCGAAAATTTCATTACCCATTTAATTTTCAAGAAATTACAGTCCTGCCAGTCCAGTTTGAACGAAATGCAAGCGACCTTTATATGAAAAACACCAGCAGTAAGACAAGCAAGAAGTATATAATGTCCATTTTATGTGAAACTAAATTTTACTATGCTTACGGGATCAAAAACTTATATTATATAAATAAAAGAACTCCAACGATATATGAATCCCAAACAGAGCTGTCCACAAATGTTGGCCAGTGCGGTTATAGAGGGCGATGGGGGGCGACCGACTACCCCCCCCCACCCCTAGAGAAAGTATCTGGATCCGCCCGTTCGAACAGTACAGCGTCGGCTGATTCAGTTGGGGATTCGTTCTTGCAGACCTGCAAGAAAGCCTCTCTTAACCAGCAAAATGAAAGCAGAGCGACTTCAGCGGGCTCGAGAACGAAAGGATTGGGAATCAAGTGAATGGACAAGAATTGTGTGTTCCGACGAATCAAAATTTAATTTGATTAGGCCAGAAGGAACCACCATAGTTCGCGGAAGACAAGGAGAAAGATTTAAGAAGGAATGTATAGCAGCGACTGTTAAGCATTCGCAATATGTTATGGTGTGGGAATGTATAACAGCATACGGACTAGGTGAAATTTTGATGATAGAAGGTCATATAAATGCTGCTAAATACAAAGATATTTTAAATGACGGTTTAGTGACTACTATCGAGAGACTAAGCGAGAACGTTTCAAACGTAATATTTCAGGATAACTCTGCCCCTTGCCATCGAGCTCGTTCGGTAAGTACCAGTTGTTGTTTTACAAAAAATAAGTATATCATGTTCTGTATTTACAGATAAAAGATTTTAAAGAAATTATATAGATATAGAATCCTTGCCGCGGCCGGAAAATAGTCTAGAACTAAATCCGGTTGAAAATCTCTGGGCTATTATGGGCTCACAAATCCAGGAAAAAAAGCCCAAACCAATCACAGAGCTCAAGAAAACTATAGAAACTGTTTGGTACGAAGATATAAAGCAGAATACCATCACAAATTTATATGAATTGATGAAAAGAAGAATCTGTGCAGTCATAAATGCCAGGGGTGGAGTTACTTAGTATTAATAATAACAAAATAATAATAAATAAAATATAATAAATAATAATAAATAAATAATAAATAAGTGACACGTTTATTTTATTTTATTATAATGTCACAACGAAAAAATAATTCTGAAGATCCGGCTCGAAGGACCAACAAATATTTGCAAATAAGCGTTTTTATGTGCAATCTGGAACAAATAATTAAAAACACTTTCTTTTCTAGTGACAACAAATTCGAATTGAATTTTATAATTTTGACAATAAATCTTAATTAAATTTTACCGCCTACTACGACCGAACTACTTTTTGTTTTTTATTAACAGACTATCTACTTAATTACAGAGAAACATAATTTAAAATAAATAATAAAATAAAATTGTTCAGCGAGCTTGAACAACAAGCATTTACACACGTTGTTGGGGTGACAAAAGAAGTGAATTATTGCAACTTTAAGCCTAGTATCGAGTTCGGGCAAAGTAAAATTTAACGCGGTCTACAAATTTTTCACATTAAAATCACTAGTAAAATTTTGACGTCGATTAATTTGGAGAAAACAAAGTGACAGATGTTTAAAGATTTAATCGCTGAGAAACTTCAAATCGTTTATAAAGTTTAAATAATCGTTTTCACAATTAACAATTAAATGTGGACTTAAATAATCTGAAAATTGTTAAGAGAAATTAAGTCCTTTACAAAACAAAGTAAAAATTTTAAATTACATAAAATACTTCAATAAATTCAAAAAAACAATCTGAAATTGTCATAGAAACAGCAAATGTCATAATTTTATCAGCATTTTAATGCTCCCTGCATTAAAATGTTCGGTAAAACAAGTTGAGACATACATGGCTCCATCTATCTTAAAATAGAGAAATATTCATTTTTTACCAGTGAACTCCGTACTGCACTAGTAAAATCGTCAGTAAAACTTTTGCTTGCGATTTTACCAGCGGTAAAATTTATATGGAAATGTCACATTTTACTCGAACTCGATACTAGGCTTTAAGCGTTAATTTCTATTTTTGTAAACCTGTCTGTTATTATTAGAGAATAAAGTTCAATATAAAGTGTAAAACATTTTTGTTTTTATATTATATTTTCTATAGTATAAGGCTCCCAGATAGCATTCCTTTCATCTTAAACCCCCTTTAAAGGTGCTCACTGAAAGTTATGATTTATTCGCAGTATTTTTGAATATTGAATAAAATTCATGTGTCTCCTTTTCACCGAATCTGGAATAAGTTCATAAACAAAAGATAATTGTTCATCATGCAAGCTACTAGTTCTAGTGATAATATAACAGAAAATCTTAAAGGCTAATTCACGCCACTTGGTCGAGTAAATAATATCATCAGGAAACTTGCACTGCAGAAAAGAGTAATTATTTAAAGTGCTGATACACGGCACTCTATCTAGTTGAAACCACATTTGTTCCAAGTCCATATCTTCCAGTTTAGGGCATTAAAAGTTGGTTCAAATTCAAATTTCCTTTAATGAGATGCACTGGTCGCACTTCAATCACTATTAAATGTGCTCAGGAGCTTAAATGCGATAGTTTGGTTTGTTTATGTAAACGGCTGTTTCACCTCAACAACGCAATAAAATTAAACACTAAAGACTAATTTCTTGGAAAACTCACAATTAATTTATTTCTTCTCCAATCGTCAATTAAGAAACACACGTCGTCATTGCATTCCTCGATGGAATGGCGTTCCATAAATACCTAAACCAATAACAATTATGTCTGGAGGAGAACTGTCAAATACAAGCGATGTACGTTTGACAACAACGATAATGCACACGAATTTAATATGGAACCTCTTTATGTTTTTATATCACATTACCTTTAATTTTTATTAATTTTCTATGGAAATTACCTATTTTTACAATTTATTCTAAGCAGAAGAAAACATTTATACTTTAAAAATTCAAATAAATTCACCGCCTTCAGACAGAGAGCATAATAACAAGAAAAAATCATTTTTACATATGCCAAATGCTCTCTGGAGGGCACCGGCTTATGTTAACAAATGTTTGAAGATAATTTTCCTCATGTCGTCTTATGTCAATTATGGTTTGTGAACCAACATTTCAATGCTCCCGCATATGATTCATGTACGCAAAACTCTATACTTATATGCGCCTATTATAAGTATGTACATAGTACAGTTCAGACTTTAGAATGTGTGTGGACTTGGGTGGCAAATCGACAGGTATATGTATTTTAGATAAAATCGACGTGAGGACAGAGGAATACCCAAGAGCTGAGGTCATATGTGGATCATTGAATTTTTACACCTAAATTGTGATAATGGAAAATGTTAAAAATAAATCGAAAGGGACTGGGATTAGTAGATATTAAGTTGATGTGGTATTTGGAGAAGCAGTCAGGAGAATTTATATATAACCTAAACAGGAACAAATTAAGAAATATGTTGCGGACGGGTACAAATTAAAATAAATTAAAATCTAGACGTGAAGTTAAGTTTTTATGTGGCAATTAAGACTAAAGATATAAATAGAAAACTCAAAGGCTAACAAAAAAAATAGCTCCATCCCCTTCTATCATAAATTAAGAAAAACTAAGATTCGCTGAATAATAATAATAATAATATAAAGTGTTACACATGCTCGAAGCTCTTTGCTTATTTTTTGTTATGTAGCACTTATCAGATATAGCCTGGGTGACCCAGTTACCAGCCCGGTCTACCGTTTCATGGGTAGTAGGCTCAAATCCCACCTCTACTCTGTCCCACCCTTTTTGTCACCTAGCCTTCTTTTGCATTTTGAAGAGCTTCACATTAGCTAACTCCTATACCTCCACTCGTGTTATCAACCGAAAAAGCAACCGGAATGAACTACATGAAAGACATAGAGTAATCTTTTCAAATGAATGTACGTTTTATTTACGCGGCTCTGAAGGAAGGCAACAGTTTGGTGAAAGAATTACAGATATGTGCCCATAAATAAAATAACAGAAGCAGGTTCTATCATATTATGTGGCTGTTACAATAGTCGCGGATTGGGCATTTTGACGTTTGTAGACAACACAAAAAGTAACAGAGTCCTGGACAGTGCCATTTTACGCTGCGATCCATGGGGTACCCTAGCCCCTGCGATAATACACCAACCGAGGACCAATTGCTTAACCAGTAATACAATCTATTTCAAGTTAGTTTAGCTATTCGAATTTGACTAATGAAAGTAGACCGTGGGATCTATTCGAACTTCTATACATGGCAACAAATTTTCATACGAAGTACCGAATAGTGACTGTGTTTGCAGCCCCAATATTTTTTAAATTTCTGGTATTTTTTTCCTGGTATACTTTTAGTAGCCAAATTCAATGTATTTTGTATTCAGCGGAAATTTTTATACTGTTGGTTCATGTTAGGGCAACACGCACTGGAAACTTTTCGTTACACAACTTTTTCGTAATTATTGCCGTCCTTTCGTTGTGGGCTAGTTTAGTACGCAAGTAACTGTCACCTTAAAAATTAATGTTTCATATTACTATTCATCAATCTAAAATTTTGAGGAAACATCTGTGATATGTGTCTTTGTCATAATGATATAGAAAATATCAACGAAAGAAACCCTATTGGGTCCTTCCAATTTGGAGCGAAAGGCTGCTTAGAGAAATATTTTATTTAATGTTTGATGAAATACGATCCTATCCTGAAAATTTCCTTTGATATTTTTGTATGAGTGTTGTAAGATTTGATGATTTACTACTACAGGTTTTGAGACCTGCTATAACTTATCAAACTACGAAATGGCGATCATTAATTGAACTCGAAGAAAGGTCTATAAACTCTTTCATGAATATTTTTATCTTCAAATTGCTATCAGAGTATTCCTTTCTCATTTGTACTTCTTGTATTAATCCTTTATTATTTATATCTTCCTCTCACACTGTCGTTGCAGCAGCCATTTTTCAAAGAAAGATGCGTAAAATTCTTCCTAGCTCTACAACGTCTCCCAAAGCAAGGGCAGTCAAGCGGAGACAAAAATGTTACTAGCGCTTGCACATTCATATAAAAGTGAAGGTACGGTAATAGTTTTTTTAGCCAACAGTTGCTAGCAGGAGGTACCTAATAATCACCTTACTGTCACATCAGTACATTTACATTACAGCCTATGGAATTGACGGTGGGGGAAAAAAGTTACGTGACAAAAAGTTTCCAAGGTGCGATAGACCTTAACATACTTTACGTTATTATTCCTGTTGGTAACCCACAGTATTTCAGAAATAATTTCTGGCAAGGGGCCTCCACATCCTAAAGTGCTCAGAGCCCTCACTTAGCTAAAGACAGCCATGATCCTGGAAGAAAACTTAATACCAATATAAGTTACTGAGAGCGAAGAGCTTATTTTCAAATAGATGAACTCTCCCTGTCATGAATATATAGTGTTAAATTTAATTATATTTTTAATATTACATGCAAAAAAAAAACCTATTTGTACTTTCAGTCTGATTATTTATTTTAATTGAACCGAAAACAGTTCAGGTCCTCCAAGATAGCATAAGTTAGCTTGGGATCAACTAACAATGGAATACCTAACCGTCGTCTTCGTATTAATATCTGCAAGCACTCATAAGGAAAAGAGGACGACCAACCAATTGTTATACTGAACCCACAGTAATACAAATAAATAGAGAAGAGAGTCAAATCCTCACTGTATTTTTTCTAAATCCGTAATACATTCATACCACATTTTGTTTTGTTTTTTTTTTTTTTTTTTTTTTTTTTTACAACCAGAATTTATTGAATTATTTTGCGTGGACAACATGAACAAGTTGAGAAGGGTTCTTGGAAAATTTTGACTTGAGTCTCAGTTAAAATACCTTGAAATGTCTTGTGTTTAAGCTAAAATGCTTTCGTTTTAATGGAAAGCTTTAATTGTAAAAATGAAAATTTTTATATTTACCAACTTATTTCGACTAAGTATTTATTGAAACGGAAATGTACAAAAATTTTCTCCGCCTTAATTGGTAACGCGGCAACCCCAAACTGAAATTTGACTGCCCGTGATAGCTCACTGTTCGTGACGCCGACAAGTACGTACATTTTTATATTAGGATTACTATAGGATTTGGTTGGAATTAATTATATCTTTTAGAGATGTAATCAAAACACAGTAACAAATTCAGAGTTTCATGAACACCGAAAGGGTGTTCAATGAGGTCCGTACATTTTCGAAGTATCTTTGTCCCTTTAAAATGGTGTAATTATTATTACTCATAAATATAATTTTACCAAGCTCCGGCATAGGATAATTATTATTGTGTACGGTGAATATTTAGAACTTCTTCAGAAGTATGACATATACCTCGATCGAAAATGTATTTGAAACCATTATTTTGTGTAATTTTACACCAAATCCCGTCCAAATCTTATTTTACTGTTTCCTTCGGACAGGAATTGCCGAAGAGGTATGCGTTAGTGAAAAATAAAAAATATTATGATTTAAGATAATATGAAATAGTCTCTGATATGATCAAAATTAAAATATTTTTAATGTAGTTACATTAAAAAAAGAAAAGGGCCTTTACTTTTGTACAATTCCGCTCCAAAGAAAATTTCGAAGATGTTTTACGTGTAAAACAAAGACTAAAATTAAATACTATCTTGACATATTTGCAACTTGCACTTCGGAAACACTTGCTCCTACAAATATGAAATTACGAATGACATTATTTCACAATTTTTTCTAAGCACGATAGAACCTGTTGCAGTTTACACCGAATAGAGTTTAGATACAATTCTGTTTGGAGACCACTACAGTTAAGTTACACCGAACGGAATTGTAAAATAAATATTTTCAAAGTTTTCCGCTAAATAATATTTTCGAGTTTTTCATAGAAAAAAAGTCTCATTCGGTTATAGGGGGTCATCTTTACATCACTCGGGGTAAAAAAAATTAAACTCCATGGTCATGGGGTATAAACTATTTAAAATTATTCGAATTGACTTTAAAATTCATGCTATCCAGCAAACGGGGTAAATGTATACCTAGTTTTTTTTACTGTGTAGGTTGTATTCAAAATGAAATAAAACGTAGCATTTCTGGTGTATCACAGGGTAGTCATCTTGGATCCCTTTTATTTATTTTATGCATTATAATTAGTTATAATTAGTTTGTAACGACTGGTGAAGATTTGAAATTTTTTTACTTACAGATAAGGCTATTCTCTGTGTATCCTCAGAGCTTTTTTTTGTTTTTTTTTTATCATATTAATCCGTTTAGTCCTGCTCATTGCAATAGACAGCAAATTCAAATGACATAATTAAGGAACCGACTGTAAATTGCTTCTCTTTTCTTGGTTCCATTCTCTCTGTGCCCCATTGACTGACGGTTTATTAGTTCTTCTCGGTTCAGTGAGTGCAGTACGCTTGTATTTTCTGTGTTTCATGCAGCTATGGCGAGTGAAATTTCAAATCGTGGGAATTAGTAAGTTTTAAAAAGCTTTTTTTATAGTTATTTTTATGTAAAAATGTGAAATATTGAATTAGCTGCATTAGAAAAAAGTTCAAAATTAGATTTTACTGACTTTAGAAGACAAAGTGACAGAGAAATGTTTATGTCAACCGCAATGGTTGAAGTGTCTTCACTGTGACAAGGAATACAAAAGAAAATTTAGTCACCATTTCTACTATATAGGAGGATTTTTTTGAAAATATTGTGAAGAAAAAAATATTTATACGCTGCAAAGCAGTAGATCGATAAAAGCGACGCATTTAAATGAAATTGAAAATCTAATAGCACACTCTGAAATATCCTCGTAAGTACTCTCCCCTACAGTAAAAACTGAAACACAAATTTAACAATTGACATAATTTCAAAATCCATGGCCAGAAATAGATTTTATGAGCTTAGGCAGACAGTATTTACATATAATTATCAATTTAGAAATTCCTAAAGATAACAAGGATGTCCTGATCAAAGTTCCACCTATTTTTGATAAAATAAGGAATCGATGATTACATCGTCATATCTAGTCTCGAACGATAAGGGAGGGGGTGCCAGCTCAAAAAAGAATAACTCAGCGTTTCAAAACGTCAAATATAAAATTTTATTAGTACAATTCATTTACATAATCTAATATCGCAAAAATTCAAAATGAACTTAAAAACTAGAAATACAAGAAACAATTCACAAATTCAAAGTAATCCCAATGACGCGGTTCATTTCTTTAATTCTAAAAAGAAGAAGAAGAACAGAATTAATTTTCTCTTGACAGAACTAATTTCTGTGAAAAGTATAGGAGCGTACTGCAGCGTGTAAGATCGCAACCGGAATGAGCAAAATAAGTGTTCTGCAGCGTGTTGGATGAATAGGTAGCACAATGTGTGTGCTTCACCGTGTAAGAGAAAGATGTAGCACGAGAACAGACAGCTGTCTGACGTAATGTCAATTGCTGTAACTGAAAAATTGTAAAGATACGGACAAAGGTGGATTTCAGGTGAGTTTACTATATTTTCATTTGATTTATTAAGTTTTAATGAGTTTTTGTTTGTTTATTTCAGACAAATTTATGTCTTAGATGTTGTATGCTGAATTGAGTCTAGAGTCAACCAATAATAAGATAAGTATTCTGGGCTTTCATTTGTTTAACCTTGATACTTTGTGGTGCCTTTTTCTGTTTATTTTGGAAATTGTATTCGTTTGGATAAGGGAATGCATCGAGGGAACGTAAATACATCGGTGGACTAAACACTATCTGTTAAGCAATACATAAAAGATAAATCCAATCCTTGGCGAATAAAACTATTGCTTTTATTTGGAGAAAATGGCCTTATTCTCATTTTTCAAGGGAATAATATGGAAATTGAACCAAATATACTCAAAAGTCATGGCATAGGAACTGGTGTTGTGCTTCACTTATCCAGTAGCATACCTTCATCTAGTCACAGCTAGACATTTGACAATTTCATTATAACCTATAACTTGTCGTATTGTTGAATTGGGCAAAAGGACATTGTACAAATATGGGATAAGAAGTATAAAAAAATATGGGAAAGCTCATCGTAATGAGGTTGGAAAACAATGGGAGGTGTAGATAAGCTGGATTAATTTATAAGCTATTACAGAATCCAAACAAACATTATGAATAAATGCTAATGCCATAGTTTTGGCAGTAACGAAAGACTGCTAAAAGGTTTGGATTAGAAGAAACGAGGAACTAGATTTGCTAGATTTCCAAAATAAGAGCGACTGACGCTCTTTTATTTCCTGAAATCGCAATAGATTCATATGGACATTTTCCAGAATACGATGACAATAAAGAAGTTTTCCGACGCAAGGTAAAGGATTATAAAGGAAAAACGCATATATATTGTAAGAAATGAAAAATACACCTTTGCTTTGTTAAAAATAGGAACTGACTTTCCATAAAAAAGATTAATAACTTTATTGTTTTTAAACACTTCATTATATTGAAGTATACATGTATTTGTTTTATCTTTAAATGTTTTGTTTTTACCTTGAAAAACTACTTAATTGTTGTTATGAATAATTTTTATTTTGTTACATTCCATTTTTTGTTATAAAGTTTATGTTCTTTTTATTTTTTCATATATGTATATTATGTTTCTTTCCATAGACTCATGTTGTCCATTATAGTGGATATTTTTGAAAACTAATATTATTAAGTATGAGAGGTATATGCTCGCAGCCATTTTCATCTGTTACCCCATGGATCATATTATAAAGGAAAAACATTTTTGGGTCGCTGGAAAAATAATAAAGTAATATGGTCTTAAATCGCGCTAACGTATTTGTTTAATCTTTGCTAAGTTATTGATTTTTGAATTTTAAATAATTCCATGAAAAGAAAGGAATGTAATAAAAATTTGATTTTTATATTCAATTTATGCTTGCTGTTATCACTGAGTACTGGGACTTTAATTTGGTTTAACTTTAAAATTTATTCTCACTCTTTCGAGTTAAAGCCAAGAAACAATGAGAGCGACAGGCCATTTCGCTGTAAACTGATTGCTGTCAAGGATACAAATATATTATATTCCAAAATTACTCAAAACAATGACGACGATGCGACAAGTCGTCAACAAAAAGTTTTGGGAAAATATCTTTTGTCGCCAACATAATTGACATCTCAGTGTGGGCATTTCATGGATGCGGTTATTTTTGTCTTTTCTTTATACCTTGAAATTTTATGTAAGAGGTGTAAGCTATAACGGTATGTTTAGGACTTTTCTGAAATTTTTTTTATGCTGTTTTTGGCATTTTGTTTTTTTTTTTCACAACAAATCCACCAGTGACAACTGTCAAACGCACCTGCCACATCCCGTTCACTATGTTTTAAGTACGACGTTGTCGTCAACTAAAATGCCAATATTGTTGTGTCGTTCATATTATGTTTTGGTCTTTATTTTTTTTTTCGTTTACTATTTCATCATACCCATTATCACACTAACGAACAATTGACGGGCGTTTGATATTGACTAACAAATAATGAAATTTCCTTCAATTCTATAATGAAGATCTCAACAGGGATTCCAGGGATTCCCTATCTAGGAAAAGTTGCCTTGAGTGGTATTAGTTTTATTTTAACAACTATAATCGTAAAATATAAAAGAAAAAAAACTTCGTGGATAATAAAGTGGTGAACGAGCACTTTACATAAAATATCCAAAAACACCATAAAGATAAGGATAATGGGGTCAAGTAATTATCAAATAGAAAATTAATAAAAAAAAAACCTGTTTGATATGGATGAAATTCAAGAACATCATAAAACAAGAGCTGAGGTATCAATTAAAACCGTGGATGGCGTAACTTGAAATCGCACAGGGAATAGATGAAGGATGGGATTGGGGAGAAAGTAAGTATTTTAAGTAAAAGAGATGCTTGCGAAAACCGACACTGAATTTTACAAACCAATCAATCACCAACCATTCTAACCGTGACGAACGCAACACAATTCAACACCAACAACAACAAAAAGGAAAACAAGAAAAACTCTTCAGTGGCCCACTTAATGGAAAACCATTGCATGGCGGATGATGCCAACGGGGGTGTTATAGCTAGCTATAGCTAAATATATATACATCTATCACAGTAAATATATATACATAAAGCAAGAGTAGATAGAGAAAATCCAGTTTGTTCCCCTTATATACATATACACACACGCGTGTATTCATTATGGCAGAGACTTTTGTTTCCTGACAAACGGGATAGATGTTTGCTGTAGGAAAATTTCGGCACCATTAACCGATTTCAAAAACCGTTGTAGAAGGAGGGAATAAACAAGGAAAACCTCTCTCTCTTAGGTATGGCAAATTAAAATGTCTAACTCGGCTTCTTATATCTGGTAAGTATTCCCTAATACCCATCTACCCCGTTGTGTTGTGTCTGTGGGAATGCTTCACTGAATATAAATTTCACTGGAAGCTGTGGCGACTTACGAACTCAGGAATTTGAGCTTATTTCCACGAATGTCTAAATTAACACAATCCAACTGGGACCATTGTGGATGCCGATGTTTTTAATTTGCTTACTGAATAAATGCATGGTGAGCATTCGACCTATTTACATATAAATTAGACTAGTAAAAGCGTAGAACCACCTTGTTCTAAAAGTAATCGGATTTTGTTGAAACTCTGGCAGTGTTAACTTCATCCAATCTAATAGGCATGTGCATAAATTTAATGCAGTTGATTGGAATTATCACGGCCAGTCCAAATTAGCAGATTGAAGGCCTACAGAATTAAAAAATTCATGTGAAACTTATTTGTTGGCTTATTGCGTAGCTCTACTAGTAATCATATTTCGAAATAGATTGAGTTTTAGAAAGTGGAAATGTAAACACCTAAAGTGCTTCGATGTTTAATTTCTTTTAGACATAGTCCACTCAAAGAGTTGAGTGATATGCCTATACAATTAACATACTAATTGAGTTTACAGTTTCCAATTGGGGACTCTTGTAACAATTTTAAGTTAATTCCTAGATAGCTTGAAAAGCTCCAGAGTTATCTTTTGTGAAAGTACTTTGACTATTCTTGTTCAGTTTGTCTACTCGTGAAGTCTATATAACTGTTCCGTTTGGTTATGGAACCAGTTTTGCAGGATCAATTTCACGGTGTTAGTTAATTCATGATGTACAAAGGCTTCATTCATTCCCACATTAGCTTCGTCCTGTACTGAGGTAATGAATTGGCCGCCAATTCCGCTTGGCTATTTGTATGATGAGATTTTCGTATGTATATCAAACGGCGGTATGTACACATCTGCCAGAACAGGTATATTGTGTTCAACTCCATAAATTCCTGACCATACTCTTTCCTCGATTTTATATCAAATTAAGGCTGCCTTTCCAAGATTTGTGTCTATTTTCCACCTAATAGATTGAGTGGTAGACAGTGTTTATATTTTACTATCTTTCTGTCTGCTACCATGCCCTGTAAAAGTTTTGTTTGAATTTCATGTTAGTATTACGATAACACTGTTTATGTTCCAATTATACCACATCCATCTCACGGGGTCCTAACACCATTTTTTTTAAGTAAAACTTCTTACGTTGGGCTGTGAACTGCCGCGAGATGGGAAATGAGTGAGAAAAACCTGGCCTTCCCCCTATTCATGGCGTTCACTCTCATCCTTTTTTGCTCATCTACGAGTCTACGCTTATAAAAATTGTTAATGGCTCGTGCAATAATAATAATAATAAATAATGCATAACAATTCTATGGAAAAAATTTCCAGTAAGCTTCTAAGTAAAAATTTGTGGCCTTCCTTACATGTTCTTCAGAATTTGTATGCCTTTGGACGGCAATGGGTGCTTGGGGGGCGGCTAATAATTTTTATGAGCGTAGACGCTAGGTAAGCAATCAGCATTCATTTCTTCTTAGAAATTTACAGAAAATGTTTCAGCAGTATTTTTTTTATTACTATTATTATTAATATAAATAGTGCAAGATGAGTGAAGAGCTTAATAACAGTGATAAAAGAAACTCACAAGTAGTGACTTTGATTCTCTTCCAACAAGTCAAGAAAGCTTACATTCAAACATAGAAAAGAAAAGAAAACGTCTAGCCGAACTAGAAAGGTTAAGATATGCAAAAAAACATCAATCAATAGTTGAATGTGATGATGAATAACCAAGATTACTTTTATATTATTGTTCTTCTATAAAAGCTGTGTTCTTTTGTATCCGCAGAACAGGGCAAAACAAAAGATACACAAAAGAACGCCTCATACATTTTCATTGAAGATTTATAAATGAAGCGAACAGTACAAATAGTTCACTTCAATCGACAGAACAATTTGTTCTCTCCAGTATGTGGAAGTTCTAGAAAAAGGTACACAAAAGAACGCAGATAAAGTATTTTTGTAATAATGTGTTTTTTATAAAAAAGGGTCTATTAAATTGATTAAAAAAATAGTTAAAATTGTTTTTATTTGTACCTGCAAATTTTAGATGTATTTTAATTGATTTCTAAGGTTTTTCCCTATTTTTATATTAAATAATTTCAAATTCTTTAAAAAAGAAATTTACTTTGGTTTTACCTGAACTTTTTTTAAATAAACTTTATAATACTACTACGTGGATATTTGAATCTCTCTCTTTTCAATACAAAGTGAGTGAAATAACACAACGCTTGAAGTTTTACTTCTGTCGGGGGTCCCCGACCCCTTTTATTTATTTTTTTTCTAGTCTTACTAAGCGCTGGTAAATTCAAAGTGTTTCTAGAGCGCTAGTAGATGGTGCTTACAGTTAATATACTTATTAGATATTCCATCCTTTCAAGTTTTGTTAATTTATTAATGGTTGTCCCTTTTGTACATATATTTCACCATGCTGCCGCAACATAAGTTATCATGGTCCTTACTACTGATTGTTAAATCATATCATTATGTCTAGCTTGAATCCTGCTAGTTTCAAATTTTTTTTTTTTTTAATATCACAAAATTTAAATACGGCGAGTATTGCATTTTCTATAGTAAATTTTTTAAAAGATAATTTTTTACTTTCGGAAATTTTATATGTATACTTCGAGGATTGCCTTTTGTATAATAAATTTTTCAAAAAATAATTTTTGCTGTCGCAAATTTTAAATACGCCGAATATTCCCTTTTCTATAGTAAATTTTTAAAAAAAATATTTTTTACTCTCGCAAATTTTAAATACGGCGAGGATTGCCTTTTCTATAGTAAATTTTTCAAAAAATAATTTTTAACTTTCGGAAATTTTAAATACGCTGAATATTCCCTTTTCTATAGTAAATATTTCAAAAAAAAATTTTCTTTTCTATAGTAAATTTTTAAAAAAAAAAATATTACTGTCGCAAATTTTAAATATGCCGAGTATTCCCTTTTATATAATAAATTTTTCAAAAAATAATTTTTTACTGTCGCAAATTTTAAATACGCCGAGGATTTCCTTTTCTACAGTAAATTTTTCAATTTTTTTTTTAATATCACAAATTTTAAATACGACTAGTATTGTCTTTTGTATAATAAATTTTTCAAAAAATTATTTTTGCTGTCGCAAATTTTAAATACGCCGAATATTCCCTTTTCTATAGTAAATTTAAAAAAAAAATATTTCTTACTCTCGCAATTTTAAATACGGCGAGGATTGCCTTTTCTGTAGTAAATTTTTCAAAAAATAATTTTTTACTTTCGGAAATTTTAAATACGCTGAATATTCCCTTTTCTATAGTAAATTTTTCAAAAAAATATTGTCGTTTCTATAGTAAATTTTTTAAAAAATAAAATTTTACTGTCGCAAATTTTAAATATGCCGAGTATTCCCTTTTATATAATAAATTTTTCAAAAAATAATTTTTTACTGTCGCAAATTTTAAATACGCCCAGGATTTCCTTTTCTATAGTAAATTTTTCAAATTTTTTTTTTAATATCACAAATTTTAAATACGACGAGTATTGTCTTTTCTATAGTAAATTTTTTAAAAACTAAAATTTTACTGTCGCAAATTTTAAATACGGCGAGTATTGCCTTTTCTATAGTAAATTTTTCAAAAAATTATTTTTTACTGTCACAAATTTTAAATACGGCGAGGAAATAGCAAATTTTTCAAAAAATAATTTTTTATTTTCGGACATTTTAAATACGCCGAATATTCCCTTTTCTATAGTAACTTTTTCAAAAAAATATTTTTTACTGTTGTAAATTTTAAATACGGCGAGGATTGCCTTTTCTATAGTAAATTTTTCAAAAAAATAATTGTTTACTGTCGCAAATTTTAAATACGGCGAGGATTGCCTTTTCTATAGTAAATTTTTCAAAAAAATAATTGTTTACTGTCGCAAATTTTAAATACGCCGAGTATTCCCTTTTCTATAGTAAATTTTTCAAAAAATAATTTTTTATTGTCGCAAATTTTAAATATGCCGAATATTCCCTTTTCTATAGTAACTTTTTCAAAAAAATATTTTTTACTGTTGTAAATTTTAAATACGGCGAGGATTGCCTTTTCTATAGTAAATTTTTCAAAAAAATAATTGTTTACTGTCGCAAATTTTAAATACGGCGAGGATTACCTTTTCTATAGTAAATTTTTCAAAAAAATAATTGTTTACTGTCGCAAATTTTAAATACGCCGAGTATTCCCTTTTCTATAGTAAATTTTTCAAAAAATAATTTTTTATTGTCGCAAATTTTAAATACGCCGAGTATTTCCATTTATATATATAGTAAATTTTTCAAAAAAAAATTTTTTAATATCAAAAAATTTAAATACGGCGAGTATTGCCTTTTCTATAGAACATTTTTCAAAAAATAATTTTTTACTGTCGCAAATATTAAACACGGCTAGTATTGTCTTTTCTATAGTAAATTTTTCAAAAAATAAAATTTTACTGTCGTAAATTTTAAATACGCCGAGTATTCCCTTTTCTATAGTAAATTTTTCAAAAAAATATTTTTTACTATTGCAAATTTTAAATACGGCCAGGATTGATTTTTCTATAGTAAATTTTTCAAAAAAAATAATTTTTTACTGTCACAATTTATATGATTCTTCCAATTAAGTTTATCATTGACAGTTATCTCGAAATATTTATCTTTGTTCATCAGAGGGCGTCGGGGCTGAGAACTGATTATTTTGATCGTTTTAATATAGAATTGCTAAAGTAAGACTTTTAGAGCAAATAAAGTTAGCCTCATGGGATGGCAAAAATTATCCTGTTTTTTTTTTTTTTTTTATAGTCAGATGTACCTCTTTTCTTAGATGTATAACTTTAGGAATGTATCCCAAGGCATAGTTTGCTCTAAAAATTTTTATTATTACAGGTAAGAAATACCCAATGAACAATTTATACTTTATTATGGTCACGGGAATGTTCTCACAACTCTTTATAAAACATATTGTTTTATAAAATTGTTGTTAAAATTGTTGTGCGAACTTTAAAACAAAAAAAACCTTATAGAGCTACATAATTGCGCGCACTGCATAAGAGTGGTGGACACTAATTTATATAGCAATAATAAAACATTTTAGCAGTGTGCGAGAAAATGTTTGAAACTCTTATAAATCCACTTATGTTTACAGCTTGGTTGCGAAGATATTTTATAGTAGTTGTGAAAACTTCCTTCCTGTAGTCATTTGGTAAAACTTATATGTATTTGTATAGTCATACTGCTGGAAAACACATTTTAATGTTTTACCATCAATTAACAAATATCTGCCCGATGGGATTATGTTATTTTTGTGCAATGGTTACTCCAATTTATTAGATTACTAAAACTAATTGAATTAGGCTTCCTACTAAGGTAGTTTAGGAGTTCTAATTAATTTAATTCAGTATGAGCTTGTCGTATAAGCCAATTTATCAAAGGTTATTTTTTCTCCATATACATACGACAAAATAGGAGCACGTATGCCACTCCAATATTGAATAATATTTATAATTGTATATTCATACAACAAAAGATTTAAATAATTTTATGAAAATAACCTCATATTTTTGAGAAAAAAAAAACATATGAGAATTTAACAAAGCATCATTTTTTAATACGATTATATAGTTATAACAAGAGAAAAAATTACAATTTGTATAAGACCAATAATGGTATACCCTGGGTGAGCATATTAGTTCAACAAAGTGAATATAAAAAGTTCCGTATGGCAACTTCAATAAGGGGTTGCAAAATTTAGTTAATTTTTAAAATTTCATTTACTATAATATTTTTATGGAAACTCTTTGCAAAAAACTTCAACTCTCTAGGTCGACGCATTGTCAGGCAGTATTCAAATATATAATGAAACCACAAAGTGTTCTATGGCAATACGATGAAAGGATTGCCCGATTTGTCCCATTTTCGTATTTTATTTTATTTGTTTTTAAAAAAGCCCGCGTACAAAATTACAGACAGACAGACTGACGGACATCCAAAAATTAAAATAAATTTTAATTTTATGTATGGGTGTCTAATCTTTTTTGATCTGCTATTATTTCTGTGCGTTACAAACCGATTGACACGACTTATTATACCCTGTGATTTCATCATCTAGCTAGGGTATAAAAATTCGTTAACACATATCAGAGCTTATTATATTATTTTTGTTTAAGTAGAGTCACTTTAATTTGTTTTTTAATACGGTTAGTACTTTATAATAATCATTACTAGATACTAATAATAAGGATCAAATAAACAAATTGATTTATGATGAAAACATAACGATAACAAATTACTTACGGAGCCTGATACAAGAAAAATTATAAACTGAACTCTAGCTCATATGCATATAATGTGTTTTATTTATTTGTAAAAGAGCTCTATAATACTCTTTGTCTACTGCTGGTATCAAGCTAATAAGCTGTTAATATCGGTAATTTTTTCTTTTGAAATAGTCTTACTTTTATTTTGAATTAGGTATATTCAATATTTGAATAATCAAATTTTTCGCTGTTCCCAAAGCTCTCTTTGTTGGGTTTTTTAGTAAAGATGTGGTTTTATAATATCCAAGGTCTCTTCCATTATAGTTTTAAATTGAAGTGGGATTAAATCAGATCTTTCCTATCTTAAAAATTCTATTTTTGTAAAAGCTATTTGCGCAAAATTCAAATTGCAAGATTTGCTACAGTACCTTTTAAGGTCCGTTGAATCAATTTAAGCGTTACATTTTTATAGGACATATTTTTTAGATATCTTAGTAGTGATAACGGGCTATAGATTACCAGATTTTTAAGGTTTCTATCTACAACACGGACATATGGACGCAGTCAACTTCTTGAATTAAGCATTTCGTCGAGGAATAGTTTTCAGATTAGTCTGATTGTGAAGAAAATACATCAGGGCAGTTGTTATTTTTTGTTTTCGTTTCGTGCGACACAGAAGTCACTCTAAAGGGTAATTTACCCGACGCTAATGTTTTTATACTTTTTGGTTTACTAAGGCAAATTATAAGCACGTACGACAAACCAAGTCTATGCACGTACGACATAACAAAATTGAACAAATTTTATCACTTGCGACAAGTCAATACTCAGCAATAATTGCAATTTGTAAGAAATATTGTCGTACGTTCTGAAAATTGGCGTTTACGACATACCAATATTTACAAGTGCTGATTTTTATGGATATGTAACAAAAGTGCTATTCATTATCTCAGTAACCTTGAGAGTTAAGGAAAAACCGATCACAGGTTCGGAAAGAACGCTTTTAGATCGAAAATTTCCAATTTGGCAACTTCAATTTCATGCAACTATAATTTTATTGTTAAAGTTATACTTCTAGCTCGAAAAAAATAAAACGCGCCTAATAAATTCTAAAAAAAAAAACTTAAATAAATATTTATTATTAAATATATTTTTAATGTCAAGTTCCAAATCGTTTAAAAAATTAAAATTGAATAGGGAAACTTTTTTTTGTTTTATTCGCAAAAAAGATTTGCATGTCAATAAACGAAAAAGTTAAATGTTAAAATGTTGTTCTCTGGAATATGTTTACTTTTTTTTTTTATATATATAATAAAATGGCTGAATATTTTCACTTCACTTTACAACTCTTATAAAAAAATTTATATTCGTGTGAAATATCAAAGTACACTCCATATAATAGTTAGTTTTACTCAAGTTAATTGATATTTGTGAAGAATAGTTCTTATTAAAGTATTTAATACCAATGAAAATAGCTTCTATTTTTTATAAAATTGTCATAAAACCTAAAGAACAGCTTTCGAGTTTTATAAAAGGGAAATCCCTTGCTTAATTCAAGTCGCAATCAAATGCTTTTATAAGTGTTCTAATTTAATTTTTTAATATCTTTACAGAACTCTTCAACAACTAAATTTCGCCGGAAGCTAAACTGTTTTGAAAGATCTTTAAAATAATTGTTTTGAACTATTACAAAATACTTATAGAATAAATTAGTTTCCGGAGCAAAACTGTGCGATAAGAGGTTCGAAAAGACTTTTCAGTGTTTCTTTATACAACAATTTAGCACCGGAACTCAATAGGAAAAGGCGATACCTATATAAAACATTTTAGTTTTCGTTTAGCTGTTATACAACCCTTATAAAATAAAAACCTAATTCCTGCAAATAAGTAACTACAAAAATGTTCATTGGGTAAGTACCAGCCCTCGTATATTAGGTAAAATAAATAATCCCACAGAGTTTCAATTATTCTGCCCGCATAAGCCTATAAATACACATGATACATGTAAGCTTTGAATCTGTAACAACAGAGATTGATTTGTGTATCCATATGGCATATTTCCCATCCAAGTAAGTTAAATACATAAATGTTCAAAGTGCCATCACAAGTCAAAAACTATTACATTTTAATAAGAAAGGCTTTTTCCCAGATTACCACAAATAAAAGTGCATGTCTAGTTTCTAAAGAGATTGAATTCTTTGTTCTCACAAAGAAAATGCTTACCTTGCAAAATGCAATGCGAATTTCTAGAATGGTTAAAATTACTTAGCAGTGTATCGAGAGCCTTACCTGAAATAAAAAGAAAAGTAAAAATTGGTTAATATTGTCAAAGTAATACTGTAATTAATTTTAATCAAGAGTGAATTGATTTCTATAGGTCAGTGTTAATATTAATAGAAGTTAATAAAGTGCAATAATGTTAAATAACGTTGGATGTTGTTATTGGTCTATAAGCATACCATCGTTGGATGATTTTGATAAACCTTATTTTTGACCAAAAGCGGTAATAAGTTGTATAGAACAGTCAAGTTGCGAAAAATCTTAAGAATGTTACAGGTCAACAGAAGTGAAAATATCTAAAAATTCGAAGAAGTCTAAAAGAGTCTACAACTTCGAAAATAATTCAAATTCGAAAACAATTGTACATATAAGATATTTTCAATTGCAAATTAGTTCTAGTTCCACTCCTTTAAATTGTTTACCGACTCGACGAGGCAGACAGTAAATCACCACCAAACAAATTTCTACTAGTTATTTCTAATACTAAACTGTATTGAAATCGGAGGTTATTTTGTGTATAGTTATTAAATTTATCATTTTGAATATATACATATATATGCTAATTTATGAGCCGAGGTATAATTTTTCTATAAAAGTCTGTCATGCTTCATTTAATTCATTGCATATGTTAGCAAACAGTGGCACCTAAAATCCTATAATTGACCATGAAGAAATTTTAGTTTAAGCAAAATTCTAAAGGCGCTAAACTATATATTCTTTATAAACTGAATATTCTAAATATAATTAGAGTAATAAACTGAACTGTGGTGGAGTAGCTGAACTAAACACTACAGAGTTCGAGAAAAGATATTTTTTTGGAAGGCTTGACAAACTTGGCAAACAATTGGACAACATTTATCGAGCTAAAAGAAATTTTGGTAAAAAAAAAAAAAAAACAAGCGTTACCTTACTCGTAATTCCCTATATGTTTTGACAAATTTGATTATGATGCTTTATGGCGTGAGTCAGGTGTTGAAATGCCCCGAATCACAACCTATTACCTTACGATTCTCAATCAATATATTTATTGTCATAATTTTATTGTTAAAATAAAAATATAATTCAATTTAATTTAAATATCCTTCAAGCTGACTCTTTCACATTACAATAAAATGCAATTTATCACAAATTGCATTTAATATCAAAACACACATTCCATGGCTACTTACCGACAACCAGTGTCCTCTTCCTCTTCGCATGTACATAGTACCTATACATACATATATTTCTTAAATTCTTTTGTCTAATTGCATGTCCATACATACAATACAATAATTCTTGCCGTCTTAAAATTAATATTTTAAGACAACAATAACAGGCATATCAAATTTCAATTTCTTGATGCAAATTGTACTGCATTAGGATTTTTCGTTTTCTCATGTACGTTTCAAAGTAGTGGGAAATCTACAACAAATCTAAAAAAATATTTTTGAATTATCATAGGTAGCTGAGGGCAGCGAGCCGAAACATCGGAGAGATATTATTTCACCCGGTGCAAGGTAAACCTCGATCTTCTTTATATGAACTACAGTAATGATTGTGACGTATCATTTACAGACGCAATTTTGCAGAAATTGAAAAATAAAAGAACAATGTCATTTCTGTTCATTTTTCTTAAACCAAATTATTCAATTCAATTTATTAATCTTAGGGATATAATAATCTTTTGCCTGTAGCGAACAATGTTGCAGAGAAAGACTACTACTAATACTAATATATAATTAGAATAAAAAAATAAACAATTATACCAATTATAAATTTTGAAGTCAGTAACTGTCCGAGGTACAATATTCTCCCCTAAATGGACGTCAACAGCCAATAAAAGACAAATTTGTATGCCTACTTCGCTTAGTCCTTAGAATATATAACTAAAGGAATGAAGCGTAATAAGCCCGAAAAATTGCTGCATTTCCCAATATTATGGTAAAATTTTGTTTATGTATTCGTTATCCTCATGGAAGTAGTAAATCTGAAATATTTTTGAAGTGGGGTTTGACCAAATTATTTAAAATAAAACAAAATTTGAACTGCTACTGACACATTGAAAAATAAAAAAAGTTGGAATTACAAAAACGTAAATAAAGAAATATTTTGAACACTTAATCGTGATATATTTGTTTCTCTTTCCTTTGCACGTATTTGCAGAAAACACATTTTCTAGTACACACATTTGACGTTTAATTCGAATTGACACAATTGACATTAGCAAGTTAAACTGAGTTAACCGTCTACCGTTCGCCATTCTGATCGTCGCAATTGTGTTTAAAGCATTCAGTTTGTTTGCTCCTGTTGCGAGCTCGCTACCAAGTTGTCCTGTCATCGATTTTATGTCGGAAAATTAGATAGGTAAAAAAAATTTATGAACGCTGACCAATTTTTTAAAAAACAATAAAATTTTCAAATCTCGAAATTGTGTACTTTTTTCCTCTATAGGAGTAATCGATGCAACAAAAATATAAAAGCATCATCATAACCGGGCTGCTGAGCATTGCGTGCTTTTTCTAAACAATCCAAAACTACTTACCATCCTGTGATAGGTATGATAGATGACTTTTCGACACTATATAGAACACAAGAAAATTCTAAAAAAAATCATACACGTTTCAAAGACGAAGAGCTAAGAGCGATTGGCTATTATATCCTATCCACTATTACTGCTTTTAAGAAGACAAACAAACGCCCAGCCCAGCGTTGGCCGTCACCGAAAATTGGCTCTAACTCTAAATATAATGCGCGCCACGCATTTTTTACGCCCTACAAAATGACTTTGAATCAATATGTATAGCCTGATCCAATATAAGCGCCATAAAATTTTAGTAACTTTAAACTTTGTGATGTGTCGTGTCTTTCAACGTTTTAGTTCCTTGTTTCATTTTAAGAAAACAAATGAAATTATTGATAAGTTTGAAATAAGACATTTCACTTTTTTGGTAGTAGTTTTTTCATAAACCTTTAGCAAGAATCTGCTTTACAATTTATTAACAATTTCACAGAAATAGTGAACTGTCAAGTGAAAGAACGTGTGGAGCTCATTTTTTCTAGGGATTCTATCGACGCCGCAGGGATAAAGCTAAAAATTGGTTTAGTTAAATCCCGGCGTCAGCTACACATTACGTTCGTACCATACGAAAATAACCCTGTTAAACTTGTACAACTCGCTCTACAGTCACACGCCACATTCAATTCACCGCAAAGGTTAGCTGGCGCTTGGAGGGGGGGGGGGATGACCCCATGACCCTCCCCCTGTATTCGCGCCTGGTGAGACATATCCTTGTGGCAACATGACTTCCGGTTGATCAACGTCTGAAACCCGCACTTTTGTAATATAATTAATCTTGGTGATATATTTGTAACACCAAGGCCTTTAGTCGTAATATTTGCAATTTTCTTAAGAAAAGCTTTGATTTCTTATGTTTTATAGCATATCGGTCAAAAAGTTTTGTTATTTAAAGTTGTTCTTGTGTACCTACAGGATACCGAACAGTAAAGTTTCCTGTGAGATTCACACGGCTGTTGATTTGCGTCCGGATCAGTCTTTTCATTCATTTTTTTGTTTCTTTGTTTTGATACATAGGCATTAAATCATTTTCAGGTGGGGTAGTGTGACGGGCTGCTATGGAAATATTCGCCTTCGGTATGCAATTGGAGTGGAAGTTAATGACAAGTATCTGGGGCCATAGAGCTCATTGAGCTGCATGCTGGGACTCCAACAATAGCAGGAGTCTCTTTCTCATTTCTCTCGCTCTCTTTAGTTTCTACCGAATCCTGCACAGATTGATCCGGTGATATTAATAGTGGTATATCGCCAGTTTTAACATCTTTATCTAGTTATGCATAGAGATGGTAATCTTGTTGACGTCTAGGCCTATGGAAAATTTTGTTTTCTCTCTTATTGCACAGCTAATTAAAGTGGCAGACAAGAACCTGCCCAACCGACTTATCTCTAGAGGAAAAATTCTGTGCGGTCATCTGCGCACTCCGGACGGTGAATTATACAGACTAAGTTGTTCCATGGCGGCTAGTCTATGGGACTTAGACTTCATTTGTAGATATATGGTTAGTGATATATTTCCACCCCTTTGCCCAAAAATCTAGTTTCCTTCACACCGACAAGATTATTACACGATATTTCGCTTCCTTTAGTTTATGTTTTCAGACTTAGCGCTTTTGCACCCAGTAATCTCTTTTGTCAAACCCGAAAAATAGAAATAGTTCCTTTGCAATATTTACAGCGGTTTTTTCTTCATACATATATATATGTGTTTCTATAAATGTACCTACAGTTCGGTACAGAAGTCTCCACTAGTAATAAAATCGTACCTTAAGGCTTTTGTTTTGGAAATTGTGTAACTTTATCTTTTGAAATAAATGCCACACTGTAAAAAATGTGCAGAATTGTTCCCATAAAGCTTAGGTATTTTTCCCTAAAATGTAGGAAATATTTCCTAAAATGTGGTGAATATTCCCTACATTTTAACAAATATTCCCTACATTTTATGGAGAAATACCTAAACTTTGTACAGTGTAAATAAAACATTTATTTTACGGCACATTCATAACGATTTTTTTTTAAAAATTGTAACTGCCATCGTTTCTCTAATCCGTGATTTTTGCCCTAACACTAGCAAAAATCTCTTGGTGTATTTTTATCATCACAACATAAAAAATTTTATGAAATCAAGTCAAAATATTTTTTATTCAAATTTCATTGAAGTAGGTATATGAAATTCGTTGCGAATTGACAATCTTGAAATTTTCCCATTAAAATTTTAAATTAATATTTCGCACACGGAAAAGCATAAATTATTAAACATCTTCAAAAGACTCGACGTATACGTACTTGCCTTCTGCAGAAACCTAAAATCAAAAGATACGCTTTTGGGAATTGAGTGATTCATTAATTGAGGAGTCTTATAGAATCAGCAGACTCATCAATTTATGCTATATGATCGACAAAATATACCTGTACGTTCTTCTTAATGGAAATCAATGTTAAGCCCACATATAAAGACTGGCAGGTAGGTACACAACTAGATAACTTCATAATATCGGCTTCATCACATTTTTATAAGATTTAATGCAAATTCTGTCTTCAAAGCATATTTTTTCTTGCTAATGAAGAATTTGTTTACTGAAGCAAATACGATACTTGTAAATCCGAAAATATCATTTCATATTCATGTGTAATTTTTATGATTGGATTACAGATTTGCTTAGATATTAGAAAATTATAAATGACATCAAAGCTGGGATAATGGTACAGAATATATGAGTAGCAGTCATTAATACAAAAATCAGAAATAGACTACTTCTGGCTAAGCTCAAATGCACCAAATAAACCGAATCAATTCTGTTTTGACACACAAGTGAAGGAGGCGATTAGGTGTTTATTAACATGGAGCTTACGATACACCATTAGAATACCATGCATGCGATATTAGACTTTACGATGATATACATATGTACGCAGATGTGAACGCATGAAAATAAGGATAAGTTCACCTGACAGTCTCCTTTTTCAACACGAGTAAAAAAAAATCGAAAGTAGTCAGTCGATGTTAGTTTGAATAAAGATGGTGGTTTAGATACGACAAATAAAGCAACAGCAATGTCCTGCAAGCAATCTAACCTCAATCGACATATGCAGAGTATATCGAATTGGATCACTACACTCAGAGATCCCTTAAAGCACTCCCTGTGGGAATGAACAATTACTCCTTTCTTCGCAATTTTATATTCCTCCAGCGGTAGCTATAAATCAGACATTCGAACAGCCTGCTTAAAATCAATTTTGTTGTACAGACTTATGAAAATAATGGACAATTTCACAATATCCAAAGGAAACTGCCGAGAGGAGCTGCTGAAATAAACAAACTAAACCTCACAGCAACTAACGCAACACCAAATTGTACGGAACTAAATTCTTAAAAATTGACTCTGTTCCACGACGCTCATTTATTTTCGCGTTTACTCTACAAACAGTTAACATGCCAATTAAGGACATTGTTTGATATGCTCATCAAAACAAAATGAACAAAACTGGTAGATCCGCTAATGGTAGATACACTTATGCGAAACTAGTTAACGACTTACGGCTCTGATAATAACAAACAGCGCCAGTAAAACACAATGTTTATGAGAATATTGTAACTAAGGGTTACTTACCATTTTGTCGTCTAGCACGGATAGAACCTACCAATCACAAAATTTATTTAAGGGCATTTAAAGTTATGCATCAACTCGGAAATTTTCGCACTTCTTCATTTTCCACGTCCTCACCGTATGCATATGATGCACAAGAAGGACCCAAATAACTGGAGCCCGTATGGTAATTACCGGCGACCGATGTGCAATCTGACACAGCCTAATCTGATATCCAATCACGCACATCCAAAACTTTACCCTTATCTTGAGAGGATGCTCATTTTTTCAAAGATGAACCTTGTTAGAATTTAACACCATATCTCGGTCGCAGAAGACGACGCATACAAAACTTCCATTACAACCCCTTGGTCCACAGACAGTTTTTCACAAAACAGCGTGTATCTTACAAAGTACAGGATGTACGGTCCTTGTCAAAAGTTGTATATAGAACTTCTAACGACTGCCCAATCAGCCCCGTACTCTTCACCTCTACGGAGTTATTTTGGTCTAAAATAAAAATTAATTTCGGATTTTCTTACCTTTTTTTCTTACTTTGATACCTTTTTTTACAAAAAGTTGGTTAACACCACTTTTTTTTATAAAAACTGTAAGCTGTGGACTCTCCTCTTTAAAGAGTTATTAGCTCATAACCTAACCACCTTTTTGTAACAAAACCATAAGTCGAAGTAAAAAAAGACGTAAGAAAATCGAAAATTCTTAATTTAGACCACCAGAACTTTTTACAGAAGAGGAGCATGGAGCTGGTTGAGCAGTCGTTGGAAAGGCCTACATACACGGTGTTTTGTGAACTAAAATTTTTGTTAATGTAGAATTTTTTCTTAAGCACCCTGTAACTCCGAAACGGTTGATATGCCTCGTCATCCCTACCATAAAATTTTTCGTTTGTCTAGGTCAGGGGTCGGCAACCTGCGGCTCAGTAGAATCATACTTGTGGCTCTTGAGTATTTTAATAGTTTATATTGAAAAATGCACGGTAATATTGCAATTGTCAAACAAATGTAATAATCCTACTCACACATCAAAATGCGCGGCAGATCGCATGCTTTTACACCCAGTTTAGCTAACCTTACTCTCCATACTCAAAACCAAAGTGAATAGAAACAGAAGCGTTACCAGCACACTGGAAGAACATTCCTGAGTTTTGAAAATCAGCGCCTTTTAGTAGTGAGCCTTACAAATTTTCTGAAAAAACCCATCATGCAATGCGGGGCATTTCAGCGAAATATTTGTTTACTACCACTTCCAATTTGTTCGAATCGAAAAGACCTTAAAAAAGGTCCCTTTAAGTTAAAATTTCTTAATAAAATTCTTTAATTTGAAACAAATTACTTTCAGTTACCTTTAACTTCTATTAATTTTCTCGTTGAAACTGATTCAAATGATCCGATAAAAGAATCCAATCGAATTATTTTAACAATTTTGTGCGACAAAATTAACTGAAATCAAAGGGGACTAAAACGAATTCGCGAGAATCTTAGGTAACTTTTAAAAAAAATTGTATTCAAGGGCGATTTTTTAAGCTCTTTTTGTTTCGACTCGAACGGATTCAATAATAGAGCCCAGTTCCATCTTCTTAATCGTATGGTCGTATTCAGGTTGTAATATTAACAGTGAATTTTTTCACCGCCATTGTAAAAATGCAAGAAACTCTACTTTAAGCCACTAGTGGCGAAGGTGTGGGAGTTGAATTTTACACCATTCCCAACAATTGATAGAGCTCAATTTGAGTTACAGATGTTAAATTTGAAAACAACGATATATGGGCAGAAAGGTTCACAAATTTGCAGTCAGAACTAGAAAATTTAACTAGAGAGAAATGAAAATTGTCTGTTAGACACCAGTGGACGGATCTTTCAAAATGTAGGAAGGAGGAAGACATTATATTTGGACATGGAACTGTCTTTCCTCATTTTTATGATCAAGTGAAAACATGCATTTGGCATCTTGACAATTTTCGGATCTACTTACTATTGTGAACAATTATTTTCAAATATGACGATTATTAAAAATAATTTAAGAACTTCGCTTAATGACAAAAGTCTCGAAAGTTGCATGAAATTAAAAACTTCTGAATATTCATCAAATTTGGAAAAACTTTGTGTCTGTACACAATCCCAAAAATCTCACTATTATTACGTATTTGCGTTTATATTATTTTTTACATTTAATTTGTATTTTAAGCAAATCTATATGTATAACCTACTGAAATTAAGTTATAAAAATAGTTTTTCAATTTTCTTAAATACGTTGACTTATATGTTCTGTTATTATGCAAAATAGAATGTTTTTATTTCACAATAAATACATGTTTCACAACATATAACGGTTATATTAATTTTTGTTATCATATTACCGATGTATATACTTATATTTGGCTCTTTAAAAACATTATTTATGACATCGGGAAAAAAATGGCTCCTAACTCCAGAAAGGTTGCCGACCCCTGGTTTAGGTGAATACTATAACCTTCTTCTCTATGGACCACCTAGGTGGAAATACCTTGTATAATCAAAGTGCAAATTTGGAGAAGGAGGGCTCCATTTCGTAAGCTATGGAATTAACGAAAAAGAGATCTAGCCATAAAATGACAATATCTGAACTATTAAGAGTTATGCTAGATTTCTCAAGTGGTGCATTCGACTCTGACGAGTTTCATTAGCATGGTTAACCACTACCACCATTTTTTTCAAGCATTAGCTGATTTGTTAGCCTCAATTAACATTCACTTCTCTATTCTCACTAGTAGTAACAGAAGCCCGAACAAACAATTTGTTTTTTCTTCGGCAGAAGACAGTTTTCATATACATATCTGTTAAACATTTTCAGTTCAGGGTGTTCAATAAATAGATGAGAATCAGCTAACCATTATGAGTCTACACAAAATAAATAAAGTTTATGGCTGATGTGAGTAAATCTTTACGCCTTGAAAGGTACAGGTAGTTAAAAATTGTTTCTTCATTTTTATCAATCACCCTATAACTTCTGAATGATACATCCTATAATGATAATTTATAATTTATTTATTTATTATTATTTCGAATACCCGCCACTGTATTTTTCCCCTACTCCTCGCCATTTTGATGATAGGGCGCAACAAAATTTCGTAATTTTAACGAAGTTATTTTCAAAAAATATATCGTCAACACTAGTTTTTCATGTCGAATTTAGAAGGTTCAGAGTCTTATTTCTTTCTGTTCATAAAGTGCAAGCCTTTTTGCGCTCTTTTTTTTTATACCTTTCCTGTAAAATGACAATAAATACCTAAGGGTAATTAATTTTCTTCTGTGATTTAAGTTTTTTCAAGCCATTTTCGCTGTATGTATGTTCTTCAGAAAAGTTGCAGCAAAATAGGGTAGAATGTGTAATATGTAAATAAATAACTTTGAACTTCCTAATAGGATCTGAAAATCTAGTGTTGATGATGAATTAAAAAGAAATGGTAGTAAAATTAAAACAGCTTGAGTTAAAATTCCTAAATTTCGAATTTTTTGAGCCGAAGAAACCGAGGGAAGGAAAGAAAAAATTTCTATTGAAAGCACTACTGATTCTTTACCTATATAATTAATTATGAATAATTATCACATGGTGTATCTATCGTTTAGAAGTTATATAGCGTGATTCATAAAAATGAAGAAAGAATCATTAATCCTTCAAAAAACAAACCCCACTAAACATACAAGACACACACATACACCTAGGCCTATCCCGATTAGTTGGACGGTTATCTACTATTTGTAGAGTACCGAACTGAATTGTTGCTGCCCAGAACAGTGTAGCCTTATAATACCAAGCTAGAAGGATAGAGCATTTTGTTTTTTTTTTTTTTTATAAATGACTCCACTAGACCTCTTTCCTAGATATTTTTGGCCGTTCGCAGTACGGTTTTCGACCACGGTATAGCTGTAAATCTGCGTTATTCAAAGTAGTATCTGATATTTCTGAGGCACTAGACAAAGATCATATGGCCATAGTGGTTCTCCTTGACTTTAGTAACGGATTTGATTCCATCAATCATAGCTTGCTCTTCTTCAAACTGCGCCAATACTTCAATTTCTCGATCCCAGCTATCAAATTGATAAAAAATTTCCTTTTCTCCCGAATCCAATCTGTCAAAGTTTCTGACATTCTTTCATCACCCCTAACTCTCAACTGTGGCGTGCCTTAAGATTCCACTCTCGGATCTCTTCTCTTTTCACTTTGCATTAATGACCTTTCTATGGATCTTCTTGAGCATCAGTTCATCTCTATGCTGATGATGTTCAGATATATTTAGATAGTCCAATTGGGCTAATTGAGGACTGTGCTGAGCACCTAAATGACGACCTGATTAGAATTGGCGAATGGAAAAAACGTAATCAGCTTATACTCAACCCCAAGAAGACCACATGTATGCCAGTGTATCGAAGAAGCTACGATCTTTCAGACTTACCTCCAATCCAGGTGAACAACACCATCGTACCTTATATCGATTCTGTTAAGAACATTGGCATGGAATTATATAAAGTGTCTTCCAATAAGAGGTGTTATTTTAATTAGCCCGCTATTTCGGTAGATGTCACTTTTGGAGCTGTTATTTTTTGACATTTGACAAGTAGAAACTACGCCATTAATAAAAATGGAACGATACGCGATTCAACAACGTATTGAAATTATTAAAATTCACTATAAAAATGCTGAAAATGTGGCAGAGACGGTTCGTAAAACTCGAACATTTTTGGGTCGTCGTTGTCGGACCGCAATACAGAAATTGGTAGAAAAATTCGAGCTGTCGGGACAAGTTAGTAATGTGAAGAATAAAACCCGTGCACGTCGCTCAAGAACAGCCGAGAATATTGCTGCTGTAGCCGAAAGTGTTGAAGAAAAGCCAGGTTTGGGTCTTAAGGCTTATAAAGTTCAGTTAACACAAGAACTCAAGCCGGCCGATCATCAACAACGTCGAGTCTTTGCTGATTGGCTCCTTGAAATGCATGAAAATGATCCGGAATTCCATCGAAAACTCATCTTGAGTGATGAGGCCCATTACCACCTCGATGGCTTCGTCAACAAGCAAAATTGTCGCATCTGGGGCTCAAGAGTTATTGTTGAAAAGCCTCTCTATCCTCAACGTGTGACTGTTTTGTGCGGTTTATGGTTCCGCGGGGTTATTGGACCTTACTTTTTCGAAAATGAGGCTGGAGCAACAGTTACGGTGAATGGATTGCGCTATCGACAGATGATTAATGATTATTTATGGTCGGAATTGGATGGTATTGATCTGGGCAACGTTCACTTTCAACAAGACAGCGGTACGTGCCATACAAGCAACGAAACCATTGATCTTTTACGGGAAAAGTTTCCGGACCGTGTTATCTCTCGAAGAGGTGATCACAATTGGCCACCGAGATCTTATGACTTAACACCTTGCGACTTCTTCCTTTGGGGCCACGTGAAAGAGAAGGTCTACGCCAACAGCCCAGCATCGATTCAAGACCTCAAAGATGGAATTCGTGAGGCTATCGAGGACATAGGGCAGCCACTTTGCGATTTGGTTATGGAAAATTTCATGAAAAGGATATGGTCCTGTAGGCGTGGTCGTGGTGGTCATTTGGCTGATGTTATTTTCCATTATTAACGGCATACCTTCCTCTTTATAATGAAATAAAGATCCGATCATTTATCTCAAAAAATGGCATTTTTCTTTGAATATCAAAATAACACCTCTTATTGGAAAACCCTTTAGGTCTCTCACTTGCTGTAATCATGTCTCAAATACGATTAGAAAAATTTATTCTAGTCTGAGAATGTTGAGATTTTCTGCCAGCATATTGTCCGGTCAAATGCTCATGGTACTCGCAAAAGCTATTGTATTACCACATTTATATTTTGGAAGTTTAATTTTTCCGAAACTCCATTCACAATGTCAGCGCAAGCTAACAGTAGCTTGTAATGACACTGTTCGATTTGTTCACGGTTTATCCAGAACTTCTCATGTGTCTCCTTACACTAACTCATACCCAGACCGTTAAAATTCCAAGTACAAGTTCCAGTACAGTACCAGTACTTGAAATATTATAAGTACAAGTCCCGGTACTGGTACTTTAAAATTTTTCAAAAAGAAGTCCAGGTACTGGTACTGATACTAGTACTTAAGTACCAATGTACTTACAATGTACCTAGGTTGTACACTGGATGTGTATATAATAATAATACAATAATAATACAATAATAAAAAGAAGATTCAAATTTTTATATAATTTTGTATATTGTAAGGATCCTGAATATCTGTGTGATCGTATTCAGTTCCTAGGTTTATCTCGGCACCGCAACCTATTATTACCTAACTTTCGAGCTCAAAATGGCAAGCGATCTTTCTTTGCGCAGGTTATACGTAAATAGAATAGTCTAACCACCAGCGTTCCAGCTAATTATACTGATACATTCGGCAGACTTTTGACTTCGATCCCCTTACCTTGAACTCTCAATTTATAGTATTAGTGGACGCGCGTTTTTGCTTGGTTACTCTACGTCTCGTTTTCTTTAATTTAGTTTTCTCAGTCTATTATTTTTATTTTTATTTTAAATTTCAATTTTTCAGTAAACAATAATCTTTTATTCTCCTTCCTCTCACTGTATTTTTATATATATATTTATATATATTTAATGTATACTATTTCTTGTGCCTCTCGCCGTAAAACTTGCATTGTTTATTTATTTATGCATTATTACAGTTAATTAAATATCCGACATTCTTAGCTTGTGAGTATGTACGACTATAAGATCTTAAAATCTATTGTACAAAAATAGTAAATAAAGTCAAAGTTAAAGTTGAAGTTACATTACTCGATGTGAGAGTAGATTTCGGATTTTTCCACGGTGTTATAAAGATATATATGAATTGGCTGAATTGATAAGGAGTTGAGGACCCTGGCGAGGTCTCTTGAGCGTAGGCTACAACAAGGTTCATTGCTCACCCTCCAGACTTTTGAAGAATTGTTTATAAGTCCCAACCGGACGATCTGTGGCGACGCGTCTGTGTCGGCTGGGTCGTTCCCCAAAATGTATCAAACCCACGTATAAACCAGGTCATGTGTTCTCCAAAATTCATGCTAGTCACACCTTGTTGACACGTAGAAAGCCGTAGCTAAGTAGGCTATGAATCGATGTACAAAAAAAAACACAATATAATAAAATTAGTATGTTTTGTAACGTCAACGTGTAAAGCCTAGTATCGAGTTCGGGCAAAGTAAAATTTAACGCGGTCTCCAAATTTATCACATTAAAATCGCTGGTAAAAATTTGACGTATGTTAATTTGGAGATCTAAAAACTTTATCGCTGAAAAACTTCAAATTGTTTATAAAGTTTAGATAAATGTTTCTACAACTTACAATTAAAAATTGACTTAATTAATCTGAAAATTGTTAAAAGAACTTAAATCCTTCAATAAAATAAGAAAAAAGTCTGAAAATTTTCAATTAAAATTAAATCCACAATGAGTTTAAAAAACAATCTGAAAATTGTCATAGAAACAGGAAATGTCATAATTTTACCAGCATTTTAATGCTACGCGCATTAAAATGTTCAGTAAAATAAGTGGAGACATGCAAAGTGCCATCTACCTTAAAATAGCGAAATATTCACTTTTTACCAGTGAACTCCGTACTGCACTAGTAAATCATCAGTAAAATTTTTGCTTGCAATTTTACTAGCGCTAAAATTTTTATGGAAATATCACATTTTACTCGAACTCGATACTAGGCTTTAACGAAAAAAAATTAAGCAAACAATATTTTCAATAAAACCAATTAATTTTTCTCTCCCAAAAAGTAATTAGTTCTTATTTTGGAAAGACGTTCCAAGTAGCCAGCGGCCAATGATCATGAACACCATTTCGCTAGATGAATTCCCTTTTTTAAGGTTTCTAAAATTACCTTTTAGAAAATCGAATTTAGGTGAGCTACACTGGTAAGATCAGCACTGGGAAATTCGAGGAAAATTCAGCAGAAGACCATTGATTACGCAGCAAGTCCTATCCCCAACGTGTTCCGGCAACATCATAATACGACGTTGAAAATCAGAAGCAACCAGTTGCCGGTCCGTTGATAAACTAAAACTCTTGTGGACAAATTCTATTGTCGTTCTGCGGTTACGGCATAGTACTAACGGTGCATTATCCTACTACAAACAAACTCAACCGAACTGTCATGGGGACACTTCAATCTAAATAAAATTTAATGTTTTCAGGATATGTTTCTAGTCTCTCCAAAGCTAATAGAGCAAGCGTGCCGTTTTTAACGGACCGGCTATTTTACCTACATACAATTAGGGAAGCTTGCGGAGCAACGACTACCAGCATCTTGTCTATCAACCGTGTCAGATTTGCTATCCAGACTCAAACCTTCAACAAACAATCTGTAGTTATTAGGACTACTCTACATCGCAATACCGGCTGGGAAGAATATAACTATTGATTGCTTTACTTACCTCATTGCCAAGGGACTCCGACCTCATCCAGCAGGTCGAGTTCGTTAATGCAACCGGCTTCTCACCTATTGGTTCTTCTTGTCAAGTTCAAGGCTTACACCGGAAGTACTACAGGCACTAATTCATACCAACTTATCCGAATTACACCACCTTATTATAAGGCGTAACAACTGCGTCAGCCACTTTCAACTGTTAACAATTACGTCAGCACTACCGTCAACTGGCAACTACCTTGGTTGTTATACAGAATATTGCCCTAGCCGCCAAAGATCTAACAAAGTTCAATATTGGCCCCCATCCTTCCTTATCGGCTTAATTCAGTTCATCCAGGAGGTGTTAACCAAGGAATCGGTAACGCTTTCTTGAGTGAGCCAGACAGTGACAAAAAAGTGAGTCATCGTTTTGGAGTTCTCTGGTCTACCTTTCCATCCCCTCTGATATCGCTGTGACCTAGCATCCAAAACACGAGTACCCTGTTACCCCGACCGAGGAGGAACTCCAGGGTGTTTTTATACTCCAAAAACAGTTTGGGGGTTCTACAGGGTTTTGACAAGGGCTTAACAGTTGCTTGGCTATCCGAGCAGATGGCAATCTGCTTGTTCTCAATGTCTGAGTTGAGGAGATACCTTGCCTTCTGCTTAGAAAGCCGTGACATTACCTTCAAGGTGTATGGCAATTTCCATATGATGTTCTTCACAGAAAACTCCTGCTGTTATGTTTTCTTCAGCTTTGTAGCCTTTTGTGAAGATAACAGGGTCTGTCAATGGCTCAAACATAGCGTGTGATTTCCAATATAAACTGGATAGAATTTTCGATTTATAGTTGCTTTCCAGCATAGTCTCGAGGAGATGTTCGTTGTCCCTGTCTGTCGATGTCAGGTATACTATAAACTGCACAAATTTAAAATTGGATTCGTGTGGAACTCTTGTTCCAGTGTGAATCAAGTTCTGACCGAGATGCAGCCTAAGTACTGCAATTGACGCCCCCTTCTTGATGTGTATTTGTACGGGATGTATGTTGAGGATGACCTTAAGAGCCCGAGCGCTGGTTGACTTGAAAGCGCCACTTACTAAGGATGATTTGCGAAATTCATTGCTTTCCACTACACTAGTGATTGCAAAATCGGTTACTCGGTTACCCGATTAATCGATTAATCGACCCTTAAGCAGCTCATTTCAGGAAACCAATTAAACGGTTTTAGCGTTCTAAAAATTGCTTTTTTTTAAGGAAAATTTTTTCGTTTCGTAAAATATTCTTTCTATAAAAGCGGATAAAAAATTGCACATTCATGTAATTTCGTAATTTCACGAAAAAATTTTACTACGAAATACATTGGAAATACGTTTTTAGATGCAATACTTTCGTGTGTGCCGCTGTCGGTCTCAATAAATGCATAAAATTTCTAAAGAAAAAATTTCCAGTAAATATCTAAGAAAAAATTGCGGGCTGCTGACACGATAGAACAGAGCGGCAAGGATCGGATCAGAACTGAACTGATACACTGGCAATGTCACTGCACTGATGCTCACTCTATGCTGTGTGTAAATACTTTCTGTTAGTTGGAGTTAGAATCAGAACTGGAGAAGGGATCTTTTTCTTAGGACTGAACGGCTCTTTTGGTTCTTTTAAATCATTCGTTCTGAACGAACGGTTCATTCCTGAACTACACAGTTCTACTTGTTATTCAATCGTAATAATTTAAGTAATTTTAAAAAAGTATTCAAGTGTTTGTTATTGGGTGCAAATGTAAGTTCTATGTATAAAAAGCAATCATTATATTTGTATCGAAGACGAAATATGTTTTAAGGCATAAACTTAAACTGTTATTTTTTAATATTGACTAGATACGAAAACTTTTGGCCTGCTTAATAATCAAACATCAAACATTCAGCCAACCGATAAGAACAAGACGAGCTCTGAGTTACATAATATATGGCATTTCTTCCAGCATGACAAAACCAATCAGTCGACAAAATGTAACAAATGCATGAATGTGTTAAAGTGCTATGGTAGATCAACAAATTCTTTGCACTCACATTTAAAAACTGCACACAATACCAACGCATTAAAAAGAACGACAATGGAAAAAAAATTTTTGGAAGTTGAAGCTTCTTTCTGTTCCCAAAGCTCATCATTACGCAAAAGCGAAACCCTGCAGGTACAGCTAACAAATTTTTTTCGAAGTAAAACTGATGACTCTTTAGCAGCAATTGTGTCAAGAATGACTGCTAAGGACAGGATTCCACTATCGATGTTTTGTACTTCGTCTGATTTGAGAAGACTTTTAATTGCAAAAGGGTTTCAGCAAATTCCAAAATCTCCCAACACCATAAGACAAATGATTGTTGGTCACTCAAAAAAAATCCGAGATGAAGTTGTAATTGAAATATCGTGCTATAAACAGAAAGGTGGACGGTTGAGTCTCTCACTCGATGAGTGGACATCAACTCGAAGTCGCAGATATTTAAATGTAAATGCTCACTCAAATTCTGGAGGACGATTCTGGAATTTAGGTCTCGCCTGTATATTAGGAAGTTTGCCTGCCGAAAAGTGTGTGGATCTTATTTTGCAAAAGCTAAGTGTTTTCAACATTTTGATGGAAAAATATGTTGTTTGCATAACCACAGATTGAGCCGCCATCATGAAAAAGGTTGGAAGACTAGTTGCTAACTCCCAACAACTTTGTTTCGCGCATGCGATACAGTTAAGTATTTTGTACCGTAATGACACGTCTGATGCTGCTGAAGTGGAGGTGCTCGCGGATTTACCCGAAAACGAAGAAGATTCAAGTGATGAAGATTCAGCTGATGAAGATTTAGCTGATAGAAATAATGACAATTTGAACTACAATTTTGATGTGGGTATTGAGATTGACCATAACGTTTCAATTTCGCACCACCGGCTGATGCCGCTGATAGCAAAAGTGCGAAAAGTTATCAGATTATTCCGGCTTTCACCAGCTAGAAACGATGACATCTTGCAAAAGTACGTGAAAGCCGAATTTGGAAAGGAATTCATGTTGATTTTAGATTCAAAAACTCGATGGAACAGCTTACTGACTATGTTGGAGCGTTTCCTCAAATTAAAATCACCTATTCAAAAAGCTTTGATCGATATTAAATCAAACTATCAGTTTTCGGTGGATGAATTGATCCTGCTCTCCGAAACTGTTCCTATGCTTACTCCAATTAAATATGCCCTCGAAGCTCTCTGCCGCCAAGACACTAATCTATTAACTGCAGACGCAACGTTGAAATTCCTGGTTTGCACGCTAGAAAAAATAAACTGCCCTCTTGCAAACGACATGAAGGATGCATTAGAATTCCAAATTAAAGAAAGGCGAACCGATTTATCAGGTTTGTTGCAGTACTTGCACAGTGGTTATGCTAATACTTCCGCTTCCACCAATGACCTGTTCCTGATTTGAAGAAAATTACGGTCAAGAAACTCTTATTGGGTATGGTGCACCGATTATTTAAGTCAGATAATGAAAACGATGAACTGCAACAACAGCACAGCGACGAAGATGCTAGAATGGAAGTTTCGATAGTAGAAGAAACAGAAAACGAGGTCGACACAATCAAGCAACAAATGCAACGAGCAATTGATAAGCATTTTGCTGTACCTGAAAAACGTAACACTTTATCTTTCACTTCTTCTATAGTCGAAAAAACTTTGAAACGTGAGCTTTCTCAATTTGAAGATGATGGAAACCGCAGTAAATGGTTGGATCTCTGTTATAATAACTTGAAATCAATTCCTCCTACAAGTGTGGAATTAGAGAGCGCATTTTCAGTATCTGGAAACTTTTGCACTAAACTGAGATCACGATTAAGTGATAAAACTATTAATATCTTATGCTTTCTACGTGCTCATTTCATAACTTTTTATTTTCGTATTGTTAATGAATTATATATTTTTTTATTTTTAAATAAATATTATATTTTCTATAATTATAAACATGAAAAAAATTGAACTATTTTGAAAAGAAATAATTCCACAACACAATTTTTTTTTAAAACCGAAAAAATCGGTTTGTACTTTTCCAATACTTTTTGCAATCACTACACTACACCACAGAATCGTAGGTTATTTGCTTTCATTAAATAAATACATTCATATTCGTGGTTACAAGAATTTTTAGAAGTGACTTAAATTTAAATTTGAAGACTGTAGGTTCACAAACTAATGAAGACAACCAATGATAACACGAGAGACCATATTATCTTACCAGTCAGCCATACTAAAGTCTGTTCTATACTGATGATGAGCGTATAAAGTTCACAGTGTCAATTACAATCCATCAGCTATTTTGATAATAAGAAGATAACCATTTTGCATTTTCTTTGAGCAAAACACATTTCATAGAAGTAATATTATAATATGAGCATTCGTAAAAAATTCATATAAGCAAAAAATTCGAGACGCTAAAGTCTGGAATAAATGTATTTTTACTGTTTCTCTCTATACAGATAAAGCTGTTGCAATTTTTCGCTATAAATTCTGAAAAAAAAAAATACACAATAAAAAAACAACAAATAACCAAAGAAAAACACAATCTTTTACGAACAAAAATAAAACGTAATTGCTCGTAATACCGAGAGAATAAATTCATGGCGAATATATGATGCCATCCCGGCAACATATTTATTAGAATTTTATGCCGAGAGGTGAATTTTAAACACCCGAGACAGGAACAGAAGGATACAAGGGGTACATACTTGCATATAAACTATATGACATATAACAACGCTGATAATCTTGAGCGCATTAAACTGCAATTAAAATGCTGTCATAAGTTCAGAGATGAAATATGTCCTGGCTGCACGACTTTCTAAGTTTATTATAATTTCGCTTGTAGTCGCATAACAAAAAAAAAAAAAAAACAGAAAACAAAAAGAAAAAGATACACACAAAGAGCAGAGGGAGTACAGTTTACAGCATCCATATGCAAAATAGAAAGAAAGCTAGGCAGATGCGCTAACAAAGGTTAAAATAGAAATTTATTATCACCACAAAGTTATGCACCGTAAAATAAATAGAAGAAGACTTTTATTTAAAAACTACCAAGTAGAAGCAACTTCCACGACATCTCATACATACATAGTAGTGAACTCAACCTTATACCATTAAATTGGTTTACCTAAAAGGCGGCGGAGTCTATAGTCAGGCTAGGGTGCTGTACAAACATTTATATCAGTACCTCTGCACTATATTTATAAAAGCACTCTATACCGGGATATGTTGGTGAATTTAACGATATACCTACCTGGTGCCGGAGAGTAGCATGGAATAGCAGTTAAATGCTGTTGCAGTTCTTCGAAAAAGGAGTAAAAGTTTACCTCTAAAAGCCACTGCCATAAAATGAGATTTTTGCAGACAGCGAAATAAGTAAATCCACCCAAGTTAGGGGTTGTAGGGTTGGGATATCAGAAAATCAAATAAAAGTTCTCCGTTTACAGGTAAACTGGCAAATATTGTTATTTAGAGCGCAGCATATGAGGTTGCTGCAGTTGTTCGCTCCCAGCTAACACTCCGGATTCCAAGTTCCGCAGGGCAACAAGCATGGCACAACTCTATGTGATGGGTAAGCATTTACTTTGCGTTTAAAGAACAAATTTATTCTGCGTTTGGGCGGAGCATAGTATTCTGCTGGGGTCAGCGCTATTTCTGAAAAGGGGGTTAATTGTTAGTTGTTGGAGGCTTCCGCTCAACTTAGGTTTTAATAAATTGCTCTAACCGAAGCCTATATTGTAAATTTAATACAGGGATGATTGTAATGGGTAAACTTCTAGAAGAAATAGTTTTGATTGGATTTAAAACAGAATTATGACAGCTCTTGTGTGCATTTGAGTGAAACATGAGAAAACTTTTTCTTTTGTTGCGTTTATTGAAATTAGAGTTTTGGACAAATTTATTATTGTGTCTTCATGAACATGAAATTTGAAATATGTTTTACAGTAATGGCAATGTAAAATACAATACCATTATTAGTTGACAACATACATATGCAGAGAAAAGTAACTGGAGGCGAATATCTCGCAATATTGAAAGAAAATTCTACCCTCGCTTTTGATTTCAGTGAGAGATTTGAAAAGAATTCGTAGTCGTAATATGGGTCTCAACCTCACCAACCTCTTTCCAGCAGTTTTTGTACACTATAATCATAAATACCTATGATGTTCCACAAGGAGGAGGCAAAATTTCAAATACAGAAATTATCGATTATTCTAACGTTTTATAAATGTTCACTTAATTTCAGATTTTTTTTTTTTTTTTCTAGAAAGAAGTTCTTCTATTGAGTCTTTAATTTTTTTATTTTTTTATTTATATTTATTAAAGTTTTTTTTTTTATATTTTTATTTTTTTTTATTTTTTTCTAAATATATTGTTGCAGTATTATCTCCACTCAATTGTTTTGCGATATTCATAACTAGACACGTTTTTCTGAGTGTGGCCAGCTCAATGATCGGAGGCAATTATTAAATTTGGATGAAAATGTTTTTTCTGTCTTTTTTTTTAGATCTTCATCAGTTGATTCACATTCAAAAACAGCTTTCTTTTCATCGATTGGTTTAAACAATATGACTGAACCACATTTAGTTCCGTGCTTAGCATGGGGATACTAAAGATAAGGCTATCCAAAGCATTTGCCGCCACAATGAAGTTCTTAGTGGCATCTCGCCACAATGAAGTTCTTAGTGGCATCGGTTTTACGACCTGCCCACCTGGCCGAGCTGACTCCAATTGAGGCAGGATATTCACTTTTGTTGTCTTGAAGATTTAATCGCCAAACGAACGAACCAATGTTACACAAATCCGTAGGGTGTAGAATCTCAGCTAGGAAGACAAGATCTCCCAGGATAGCGTCATAAACAGTGGTCAAGGTTTTAGATCTTGGCTTCTGCTAGTTAAGGAAATTAAGTGTTTTCCTTGTTGGTTTCCTATAAATTTTCCTTTCACCAATAAAACAACCGGTTTATCGTAAACTTCTTTGTTAATTTAATTCTATGGATCTTTACTTTCTTTTATTATTTTAATGGATTTTTCTTTTTTATACAAGCGAACTCTATTTATGTCAGAACAGCCAGAACAAGACAAGACACTCTGACACCAACACGGCGGCTTTTCTAATTCTACTTAGCGACATCTATTTCTAAAAGTCGACACTATTTACAGCTTCATATTAATTATGTTTTTAATTTCTTGTACAAATTTTTCTGTTTCTGGTTTTTACCATTGATCAAAATTAGTTCCAATTATTTTATATTCCTAATACAATTCTTTATTACATCGCAAATCTTTCGTCTATCTCTACTTTTCCATATCTGTTAAAATTTCCGTTTATTTTCCATTTTAATATCTCTCAAAGCTTTTTAGCTAATTTTTATTTTCCATATCTGACAAAATTATAATTTTAATTTTACTTTTAATAACTGTTAAAGCTTGTTAAATTTTTTATTTTCCTTATGTTAAAATTATCATTTAGCTTTAATTTTCTACAGCTGTCAAAGTTTTCGTTCGATTTTAGTTTTTTATATTTGTCAAAGTTTTTATTTGAATTCCAATTTTCTATATTTGCTTTCAAAATCAATAATGGTTAAAGCAGCTGATAGACTTTTATTGTTCACACTTGCCCAAACAAAGCTATACGTTCTTTTAAAAAAGAAATGTCCTTTCCATCTGGGACGTGTCAGAATTCGTCTTTCTATTTATCTGTCAACATAATTCATTGGGAAAATTATTGCGATGACATGTCTAAGCACAAGTCCAGTAAAATATTCGGCCTTCGTGGTGGTACGTGTGGGTCTTCCTCTATTACCATCGGTTGGAGTGGTTGCTCTGAGTTGGAGTAAATTTGAGGAAGAATGCCGGTGATGAGTCTGAATCGGAATTGGGTTGGAACTGGCACGTTTTGACAATTCGCCAAGTCAAGTTAGGTTTATTGTTTTGTTTCGTGGTTTTGCTCCGGGTCGCGTTTAATTTAATTTATATGCAAAGTTTTATATAATTTTTACATTTCTTTTAAATCCAACTTGGCTTATTCGTTGCGGCAAGAAGTAGTTTGTAACTTTAAGCATTCGTGAAAAGTTTTTTGCGTTAGATTTCGGCGAATTTCTATCGGACGGGCTCTAGATATGAGATCTAACATACAGGAATTGACGAAATTAACTAGCTTTCCACATAACAAGATTGGGATCGAAGGCGTATTGTTTGTAACAGAGAGACCAGAAGGTTTCCCCAAACGTACAACAGGTCGTTATGGTTCCTCAGATGAACTTATATTAATGCCACAGAAGCATACAAGAAGGAAGATGTTAAGTTGTATAGGGCACATCGAAAGCGAATCTTGCACGCTGGTGTAGACTTCGTGGTAATCTTCTGTTTTCTTTGAAAGATGCAGATCAATTTTCTGTGCCTTTGGGGAGAGGTAAGCAATTCTGTAACAATATTTTGCATTAAAAACAAAAAGCATTCTGGGATTCGTCCGCGTAAGAGACATAGTCTGTGCTTTTTTATATATTTGTCATTCTCTAGACGTAAATTCATTGATTAGAATTGTAGATCAAAGTCTACTTCTACTTTGGGTTTTGTAAGAATATAGTGTAGGAAATTTGATGATCCTTATCAGACTATATCAAGCTATGTCAGACCAATTTTAAAGTATGCTTGTTCTATTTGAAGTCCTTTTACGCAATGTATATCATCCTTTGTTGGAGCCGTTTAATAAAGGAACAAAATGGATCGCTTCCTTTTATTCTATCACGCCATACTACAGAAGGCTTTATCTACTCTCCATCAAGTAACCTGATGGAGAAAATAATATATTGGAATTTACTAGAGCTCAGTCTGGAGGGGTTCGAAATGGAGCAGTTACGGGCGTAATCCCTTCGAAGCTCTAGAAACATAAAGTATGAAAATGTAAAAGCGCTAATGCATGGATTTCTATTCAATTCGAAGTTGTTTTGAGCGGTTGAGATTTGAGCGTTAAACATGTTCATGTCAAGTTAAACAATGAGAGTTTTCTATATGAAAATTCATATATTAGATTAAAAAATTTTTTAAAAATAAAATTATATTGCATTCAGAGAGAGATTTTACTTGAATTTTCGAATGATAAGTGCGTGCCACTTTTGAGCAAATTTTATTGCAACTGCCTCCCATAATTTTCTAGTTAGATCTAGGTTAGCATAATTACTATTCTTCATATTATATTCAGCCGGGCGGTTACCAATTCCCTCAACCAATTCACTAGCATTCATATCGTCGAATATTTTCATAAATGAAGATTGACAATATGCCAATCACCCAATGCACAAGCAGCTTCAGGTGACTGAAATCAAAAATTTTTATCTCTAATTTAACCGCTTCTAAACGCTTAGGAACGATTTACAACGCGTTATGACTTCTTCAGGTGTTTGCAAGCGGAATCGCACAGCTTCAAACCTCACCAGGCTGAACCCTCCCTTAGAGTCTGAGCCACTTGCTGCTTCTTTGGTACCGTATTCTCCAGCATTGCGAAGATTATTGCCACAGAGTCCTTCGTGGTAAAATAGGGTTAAATTTATTAATATCAAATGCGCGGTTCGCTTCCCGAATCTTGGACTTTATTTTTTTCTTACTACCGAATACTCTGCGACTTGCAGAAGGTTAAGACGTTTATATCTGCAATTTAAAAATTTCCTCTCCGGCAATTATAGGCCGGCAATTATAGGTTTTATTTCCTTTCTAAACCAAGGGCATGAGTTCGATTTAATAATATTACTACGCATGGGTAAATGTTTGTTATATAAGCGATCAACTGAGTCATTGAGGAAAGAAACAAAACACCTGATCTTCAACAGAAATAATATTGTCTATTCGACTTCCCCTCCCACAATTGCTTTAATGTATCTCCTGTTGATAGTAGATAAAGCATCTAAAACCTGAACGCTATCTACGGGTCAGTGTATTGCAAATTAGTGTTGTGGTAAAGGAATTCACAATAAATTGCTGCGTTTTCTGACGTAGGTAACTGCTCTGCGTTGATACACGGTTTGGTTTAGGCGGGAAACTGTGCGATAGGCTGATAGGCTGGCTTAAAACAATGGTCCATTCTTGACTGGTTGAAATCGTTTCTAACGATCAGACTGTGGCTGAGCTGCCTTAAAGCAGGAGTCCGTGCTCGACTGGCGGATAGACTGCAGATCGGAAATAGTTTTCTTCGTAAGTACTAGGTCATTGACGACTTGACACCCCTTGTGGGGAACCGCTGTAATGAATATCCAATTGAGAGATACGTCGCTACAATTTGAGCTATCCCTGTGAGTAGAGGGGCGGGTCTAACATTGAAATTACCAGGGGGATGGGTCATCTTACTGAAATTAAATTTTTAAATCTAGGGAAAAAAACACATCAAATGGGGCACCACTTGCCCAGCGGCGTTAGTCACTTAGTTTAGCCACCGCAGTACTATAGTGAGGTAATATGAAGGTTTCCGCAATAAGCGATGTGGATGATAAGACGTGGTAAGACGTGTAGTTTCGGCGGTAGGGGGTGTATGATTTTTAGTACTACCTCCACTTTACACCCTGTAAATTTCTTGATATACACCCCTAAAATGCCCAACCCGCCTTCCTATCACTTTCTATCGGAAGTTGTAGGACATCAAATTCAAAACCTTTGAAAAAAAATCCTAATTTTTTCAAATTTTAACGAATTTCTCGCCAAAATGCATCATAACTATACAGTTTTATTACAAGATTTAGAAACCCCGGAATGTTATCTTTAATTTGACTATACAGATGTACCTACCTAAATGATATTGTTTTTTTAGATATTTCCGGTTTTATGATGCATAATTTCATTAATTTTGCTAATAACAATGGAAATCGCGCCTAATTTTATGCAATTCAACGCAAATTTAAAATTAATGAAATTGTCAATCATAGGCCGGGCGCCCACTGGAGTGGTGTGTGAGCAATGTGGCAGTGGCGTGGCGATTAAATGGTAAGTGAAAAAATTTAGTCCCGTAAAAACAAATAGAATAGAGCACATTGAAATAGAGTGGCGATGGCGTGGCATTTGACAAGTGGCGTGGCACCACTTGATTGCCACTAGTCTCCGACAAGTTTAATTTTCGAGTGGTAAGTGGCAGTGGATGCCACTTCTCCTTAGTTATTACTGTTGATGTTGAATTACTTAATCGATACGCTGCTTGCCATTTTGATGAGCGCTTAATAATATTAATACCAATCCGCCACCATTCTACTGCCACACCACTTTGTTGCCACATCGCACGCCCAAACCACGCCACTGCCACATTGCTCACACACCACTCCAGTGGGCGCCCGGCCATAGAAACTGGAATATCTCAAGAACTTTGACATCCTACAACTCCCGACGGAAGGTGACAGGAAGGCTGATTGGGTATTCCTTCGAAAGCTGAGACGGTTTGCTATCATCTGAGATAATTTCCACCTTAAAAGGTTGTATACCAAGAAAGCTACAGGGTGTAAAGTGGAAGAAGATTCAAATTCTTAACGCCCCCCCCCCCCTCCCGCTACTAGTCACCTTATAATTTTTTGCTTATTTACACCTCAGCTATCAAACCCTTGAGCTAGGTGCACTATATATGAAACACCCTGTATACATGAATAAAACATAAAATTAAAAATATATTTTTTCAAATAATTCAATTAATTAAATATTTTTTACTTTATTTTTTGGAAGCGGTGATGACCCCCAAGACCCCCCTGAATCCGCCACTGCCTATGACAGCCTGCACGCATGATAATCTGGTGGAAACCTGAGGCTGGGGAATCAAGTCGACCTATTAATTTTTTTTTTATCTAGCTAATTCCCATTTTGTCATTTTATTTTAAAATTTGTTTACAGCGATTACAGCGGATTTTCGAAACTATCGGCTGTACAGCTTGAAACCGCAGTGTCGCCATAACTCTTCACTAAACTGGCTAGGTGGAAAGTAAACTGTACACAATACAGACCTTTTAATGCGTGTATTCACTTCTAAACACATATATTCCACTGGGCCATAGATAGACTGAGAGATACCCTGGATGTTAGAATTCTGCCGAACATACAATCGACACTACCGCCGATCCTTCCAATGCAACCCAAAAACTGTATTTTAAATTGTTGTTAAATTTTCGTGAAAAAAAGGAAAACATTTTTATTAACAATAGTTTTTTATTTTATATTTTATTATTGAAATAATTTTTCATCTTTCAATAAAGTTAATTTAATAAAGAAGATAATTCAATAATCATTTTTTTTTAATATAAGTATTGATTTATTTTATTCAGTGTCAACAGTAAGGGGGGCTCCATTCCATCTACTGAAGTACTAAATACGAAATATCATGTTCAGTCTACTTCAAATTAAAACAATAAAATCCTTGTGCTAATTCAATGAATTTTAGTGAAATACTTCGATCGCGATTCTAGAGAATTATCAAAGCATGGAATTTCATTTGAATTAACAAAAGGAGACAAAAATAAGAGGAATGAACCGAAATTCTTTACTATAAATCTTGTCAGAATTTTACTTTCATTAATTATAATTAATGTCATCGATTTTGAGGTACCAACCTAATTAATTAAAAATTTGTCAAAGACTATGCAGTAATCGTCATAATTCATCAGTTACATTTTCTAAAACCACGAATTGGTATTTATCTCGAAATAAGCATCATTGAAGCCACCAATAATTCTGGCGGAATTTGATATTTTAGAAGCAATACCAACCAAGATATGCCCTCAGTTCGTTAGAAGAGGGCAAATAAATCAATATCAGAACTAAACCAAGTTTAGTACCTGACTACATCCTACATAAATCAGATATATTTATAGCGTGACCACAATTATAGATCCGGATTTGTTGGACTTATGGTGTGAAACTCATATTTCCATAATTTTCGCTTTTAGACGTAATTAACTGAAACTCGCGTATCGCTAAAATTCGGGAACAAAAACGCAAGTCGTGAAATAATTAATTTTTATTCTTTTTAATTTTTTTTCCCCTGTTAATAATATGACTGTGTGTGTGTGTATATTTATGAGATTTGTGAATCCACTGACTATAGGTGAGAGTTGGTAGTATGTAATATAACAGCAACGTTATGTTATAGAGGCACCTACTACGTGACTTTCATTTTCAGGATAACAACAACCGGAATATGTGGAGCGCGTCATTAAATTACAACGTGTTGCGACTGATGTGAACAACGTAATTACTTTGTAGATTTATAGTGTTGTTTACGTTGACAATCTTTCCCGAGTCAGAGGCCATGTAATCCTTGTTTATCGTATTTTATTCACGTCTTAAGTAGCATCATGGAGACACAAATTTAAAACTTGGGCATGTGTGAAATGTTCACCAGCAAATTTATTTGGCACTTTCCTTAGATTATGGCTTTATGGATAATAGATAAAAGCTGCCTTTTTTTTTATTATAGCTATTTTGTTTGTGGAAAATGTTGTTAACTTTATGCAAAAAGAATTATTTCGTTATAACAAGATTGTGGAACAAATTGAAAAATAGGAGTAGTATTGCAATCCATCCACAAGGAGAAATAAGAAGGATATCAAATGGTAAAAGTGAAGAGTAGAAGAATCCTTTTCTGTGAACAGGCCATAGTAGTATAGGTTGATGGTCATAACTGAATGAACACGAAAAATGCTGGCATTATCAGCATAGCAAAAAAATTCTTGAATGAGTCAGTAATAAATAATACATCGTCAATATAAATTATGAAAGCAGCGGTCCAAGATGGCTGTCTTGTGGTACACCCGAAGTATTGTTTATTATGTCTGAAAGAATTGCGCTAAGATTAACACGTTAAATATGATTCGATAAGTAGTAATATAACTAATTCACAAAAAGGTCAAGGTTTTAAATAACAAGTTTGGTTCTATCAAAACCCTTACTGAAATTGATAAGTTGGCTGAGCTAGGCTTAGGATCAATTTATTGTGACTTATACTATATATAAAAAACGGGTAAGGAGCATACACATTATGATGGTGATGGGCACGCGCTAGTTGCAGCACTCAAAGTTACCGAAATTAAAGAGAAAGCTATAAGAATAGCAAAGGTAGAAAGCATAGCGACGAAGTCGAGTCGATAAAAATGGATAAGAAATAAAATCTGAAAAAAAATAACTAGACAATGGCAGAAAAAATAGTTTTATGAAAAGCGGAAAGTGGAAAGCATGGCAAATAGTGGTTGTACAAAATAACTAAATAGCTCTCGGAAAAGCATCCTAGGAATAGATATGAAACGAAGAGCAATAATTGAAGGATACTGACAGCATTGGTGTAACTAGAACTTTTTTCTGGAATGGGCGAGGTCCCCCAACTTTCGTACATAGGTTTTAACAAACATTTTTTTTTTTTCGAAGTATACCAGCTCATGAGTATTTCCAGCTTTGATCAACATTTTTTATGTATTGCTCTGAGCATTTATAAGATGTTCATATAATGCCTAGATCCAATGATGAAGCATAGTATAAAAAAGAATAAAGTTTCTAAGATTACAGAGAGTACAGACAGTCTATAAGTTACAGAACCCACAAGAAATATAATCTAAATTCTATAAAATAATTTCCGCTAAAATAACTCTGCACACAAAAAATAAAAACATCATCATAAAAATGAAAGTGAAACTTTAACTTCTCTCCCAAGAAAGCAAACAAAAACTAGATCAGCACTTTTAATCTACTGCAAATGCGGTGGAAGAGAGCGGATTGTGGCATGTCAATTTCTGTCCTATAGTTACTCATATATTGTGCTAATTTTTTTTCTATTTTACTAAAGGCGATACGGTTTCTTGAAACACTGTCGAGATGCAGATAACTTCTATTATTAGAAGGCGTATTTAAATAATTTACAGGGGTTGAAGTATTTCGCGTTATGGCGGTATTTGTAGCAAGTGGGTTAAGTACCAGTATCGGGACTTGTACTTAAAAAATATTCAAGTCCTTGTCCTGGTACTGGTACTGGTACTAATACTTAAGTACAAATGTACTTAAATACTTTACAGGCCTGAAGTTAGATACACATAAATTATTTATATTTTTATTTAGCCACTAATAAAGTGATAATAGTTAAAGTCTGTATACGCTTTAGATTACGGATTTTCTCTGGAAATTTTTTTAGCACCTGTTGCGCTGTTATTTTTTTTTTTTTCAATTATCTCATTTTCAACGTTTATGTGTGCCATGTTTGAAAACCTATCCTGAAGCAGTTGCTCATAACCAAGTTTTAACTCGATGGAAAAGCTCCGTTCACAGCCGGCCGAGCTGACAGGAAGAACCAGAAGAACCAGAGAACTGAAGGTGATAATGACGAAAAAATTACAAACAAAGAGCAGTTGCAGAACTTTGTTTCATAAAAATGGATTTTGTCACTGTATGATTAACTACCGATTCCCGATGGAGCTGATGGTGATTATGTATTAATTGAGATCGTAAAGTTATTGCTATAGGTACAGTTCAATTTAGTTTTTTCTATTTCTCATTGTTTTCTTTTTTTCTTTCTTTTTTTTTTATCTAGTTTACTAGCCAAAAATATGCTTGTTGGCATTAGTTGCGTGATTGATTTAGTCGTAGGTAGCTTAGAAACTGGCTTATTTTTTCTTGAATTGTTCTATATATTTCTATATCTGGATTTAACTATATATCTTATAGTCTTTTCTAATTTAATTTTTAATTTAATTACTATTCCCATTTACAAAAGTGATCCCATGTCTTGTTTGAATAAATGTAAACAAATAGCTATTTTCATGCTTTTCTTGCGCACACATAGCCACACTCACACATATGTTCCATGACCACGGCTGATCGTGCTGGACCGTGCAGAGTGAGAGCCTTGATGAACATTTTATGTGGACGCCGTGAGGGGTTAAATATATACCTTCTGAACTCTCGCAGTATGCGGAATAAAATTGATGAGTTTCGCTTAATTTTCACTAATTCGAATGTCCATGCCATTCTTATCAGTGAGACATGGCTAAATGACTGTATACCATCTATGTTAGTTTCGATACCAGGTTACACCTTAATGCGCAACGATAGGAAAGGTCGTATTGGGGGTGGAGTGGCTATTTTCGTTAGAGATTTCCTCAAAGCTAAGATAATTCAATCCTCCGGAGCCCAAGACTTAGAATTCATCTGCGTAGAGTTAAGTAATGGTATTAGCGAGTGTGTCCTGTCTGCCGTTTACTGTCCACCCGAACACTTTACACTGGAAAATGCATCGGAGTTTGAAAATACCTTTTCAGAACTTTCCCATCGCTACAATAATATAATTATAGGCGGTGATTTCAATGTTAATATCTTGAGACCTAGCTCTCGCACAGACACCTTCACACACTTCATGCAGTCAACATATCTGAATATTATTAATACCCTACCGACATATTGCGACACTTCCAATCCGTCACTCCTTGACTTATTTCTAACAACTGATGAAAGCAAAGTTTTATTTCATAATCAAATAGAAGCTCCTAGCTTCCTTGATCATGATATGTTATTCATGACATATGATTTCGCTCCTCGGCCTGTGAATCTAACAAATTGCTTCACGTACCGATATTTTAAAAATTTAAATATATCTGATCTTCTTCAAGAGTGCACGTTGTTGCCTTGGAATGATATCTTTCGCTGTAGCGTCGTGGATGAACAAGTGCGAATTCTTGAAAATCTAATTAATAATTTATTAGAAAAATGTGTACCCCTGCGAACTAAGCGAGTTGAAACGAGGTCCTGCGCGTGGTTTACACCAGCTATTGCCTCCCTCATAGCTGAACGTGAATATTTGTACAGACAATTTAAACGTCTAAAGACTACTACTGCACGTTCCCTTTATAAAAGTGCTCCGCCAAGTACAATTATTATCAGTCTAAATTCGATCATAAACTACCACCAAAGATTCTATGGAGAAATCTCAGACAGGCGGGGATATATAGCACAGAAAGCCAGCGTCATCAATTTGATCCCAATGATTTAAATCGATTTTTTGCCTCTACTGATCCGAATCAATCAGTCTTAAATAATGTTACAGTGTCTATCAGTAGTTCGCAACAAAACCGTAATAGTTTATTCGCCTTTCGCTGTATTGACTATGATGAACTTATTGGCGCCTTATACTCTATTAAATCGGATGCTACTGGACCGGACAACGTCTCACCAAAGTTTATTAAGATACTAATGCCTTACATCGGACAACATTTACTGTATGTATTTAATTCTTGTTTGACTCAGTCTGTTTTCCCATCAAGATGGAAATTGGCTAAAGTATTGCCTTTTCCGAAGAAAAAGATGGTTAGTAGTCCTGCAGACTTTCGCCCCATTAGCATTCTGTGTTTTCTCTCTAAAGTTCTTGAAAAGGTGATTTGTAATCAGATTCACAAATATATTGAAAATAACAATTTGTTATCACGTTGGCAATCCGGTTTCAGACAGAATCATAGTTGTGAGACAGCTTTGTTGAAGGTAACATCAGATCTGAGAAGAAGCGTGGATAATGATGAGGTCGGTATACTTGTCATGCTAGATTTCTCAAAGGCCTTTGATAGCGTTAACCATCGAATACTGCTAAATAAACTGTCCTCAATTTTTGGCTTCTCAGCCTCAGCAACTAATTTGATTGGATGCTTTCTTGATGGGAGATTTCAGCAAGTTTATGTGAATGATTTGCACTCTGACATATTACCATCGCACTATGGGGTACCTCAAGGATCTGTCCTAGGACCCTTATTATTTAGTATGTTCATAAATGATTTACCCAATATCATTCTCGATGTTAACATCCACATGTATGCCGACGATGTTCAGTTATATTACAGCAGGCCTATTGGGCTTATGGAGGACTGTATGGCTCGGATAAATGATGATTTGGACAGAGTATATAATTGGTCGCTACACAACCAACTTTCTCTAAACCCTGGTAAATCTCAATGTCTTGTATTATATCACAGTACTATATTAACACCTATCCCCCCAGTAGTACTTGCAGGGCAAGCGCTGCCGATTGTTGAAACCATTAATAATCTGGGTATAAAGATGAACTCTAAATTGACGTGCTGCGATCACATTGCAGCTATTGTTGGGAAAGTTTACGGCGGTTTACGGAGACTGTGGCTGTCAGCGCAAATCTTGAGTACAAGCATTAAGATGAAGCTGGTCAAGGCTCTGATTTTACCCCACTTCTCTCATGGCAGTTTAATCTATTCTAAATTAGACTCTGTATGCTTGCGTAGGTTGAATGTTGCCTTTAACGACTGTGTTAGATTCGTTTTTGGTCTTCGGAGGTTCGATCATGTTTCCCAGTTTCGGTCTATTCTTCTTGGTTGCTCTCTGGAGGCGTATCTTACACGTAAATCTCTATTTTTCCTCTATAGGCTCATACGTCGTGGTAAACCGACCTATCTAACTGACCAGATTCAGTTTCTGCAGTCATCGCGGCATCATAACATTTTGATTCCCCGACATAACAGGCGAGTTCAGGAAGGCTCTTACTTTGTGCAAATAGCGCGAGTTTGGAACAATTTGCCATACAATTTACAGAGTGTGGGCACTATGGGTGCCTTTGATAGTTTTAAAAATTTAGTTAGCTCCGTTATTTATTAGCTATTAGTTTACATGGGATTACTTCTGCTACTTTTCTATATTTTCTTTCTCTTTTTTTTTCTCTTTTTTCATATATATATATTGTATCATTTAAGATTAATGTTGTTAATTATTGAACTGATTTTCCAATATTTTATTATGCTCATTTTTGATCGTGTTTTTTATATGGACTCATAGTATTTTATTTTTGTAACCTTATAATTTATCTTGTACATTTATAAGATTGTAATCTTGCGTACATTACCAGCTTGTAAATAAATTGAATTGAACCAGAAGTCTTTATTAATTTCTGTTTTTCGTCTTTCCAAATTTACTACAATGATCTTGTTTTGGACATATTATTTATTATTTTTGTTTCAGACTGTGTGGTGAAAATGTCTGTATTGAAAACATTTTTATAATTTTCTACAAATACCTCTACATGTTTCAGGTACAACTTTATAAATAAGTCAATTGACTGTGCCAAAGGTAGATTTTTTCAAACCTATTTTTGAAGTTAGTGATAATGTTGTCCATCACTTGGTTGTAAATTTGTATCTTCCAATATTCGAATGACCTTGGCCTTGTATCTGATGAAAAGTCTAGTAAATTACTTTTATCTAGAGTGGACTTTATCAGAAAGTCTTTTTCTGTCTACCGGTTGCCTTTTCCTTTTGTTGCGTTCTAGACAAATTTAATGTTTTTCTGTGAATTTGTCGCTTTCCCGAAGTATTTATTGTCTAGAGCGCAAATGTAGTTTTATTCCATAATGTAACGTAATAAGAATATTATTGAAGTTTTTAATTGCGCAGTTAATATTTCTTCCTTATAAAGATAATCAGCCTTATTAGTGAATTCGTTAGTATTAGAATCGAAAAAGCTTAAAAAGGCCTTTTTTTCGGATATTTAAATAAAGTTTTACGAAATTCTCAAAATTGCATTGATATCAAGGTTATCAATTAAAATTTCCGCACAAACTCTGAAAATAGTTCTGCATGATTTCTCCTACGGTTCACGCCTTTGACAAAATTCAGTGGAATCAGAGCAATCTCAAAATAGTTTCTAAAAATTTTAAAAAGATTTTAATAGGTTTTCTTGAAGAAAAAAACTCGTTTAAGCCTTTTCGATTCTGATCCGAACGGATTCAATTTAATTAGGCCTAAGATTGTGGGAATTAACGAATGTTTTTTGGGAATTTTCCTAATATCCTGGGGGGGGGGGGGGGGGGGGGCAGTCCCAATTCTGCGGGGGCGCACTCCCTGGTCACGACACCTAATTACACTAATGGCTGACAGGTTAGATAGAACAGGCGGTCCTAAACAAAACCTATGACATGCAACATTTACGGCTTAATATTCTACTGATGCTGATGTATGTCGCCTTTTTGCTTTTGCTGATTGTAAGCACGAAAAAAGACAGAAGATGGTAGACTGTTTCACATTCGCACAGTTTAAGATAAAAAACGGATCAAAAAATTTTACCGCACGGGCGAAAATATTTCACAGGATGAAAGGAAGAGAGCGGTATTGCGTACAGGAATTAATCTACAAGGAATCAAGTTAGATATTTCATTAGAATATTGATCATGCATGTAGCGATAAATGAACGAAAGGCATCCAATATTGCGGTTGTTCTCGAATGAGTCGATATGAGATATTTTTCACGTATCGCCAATGAGCTGTTTGAAGGCTCTCTTTCAGACATCAACTAATGAGGATAAATCTGTGCGACCAGCTCCTGTGTAGATATGAAAATTGTATTCCATTTTAGGTTTTATATATAGTACTTGTAGAGGAGCGTTAACACACATTTTCAGAAATTCAAAGAGATTTCTTGGAAACAGAGACTGTGGCAAGGGTTAATAAAATAGCTTTGGCGAAAAAAATTTGCTTATCAACCCTCAAGACATTTTTTTATGGTAGGAACGAAAGATTCAAAGCATGGATTTGTCAAGGTCATTGTACTAACCTGCTAAGAACGAGAAGTTATAAAGCTATATAAGTCAAAAGAAAACTATAGGTGGCAGGTGGGACTCGAACCCACGACGTCTGGTATTATAATCAAAGCGCTTACCAACTGAGCTACTGAGAGCACCCGTCAAGATATAATTACGGAATCTAATGAGCATTTTACTAGTATTGGTAGAAATATCGCATAATTTCTATCCAAGATTGTGTCGTAGGAAGCAAGCTTTTTGGCACATACCCAATGTTCAGATTTCTATTATCAAATGCCACTAAATTCTATTGAATATATTTGAAAAGGAACAAATTTTCATCCATTTATCAATATAAGTTCAACAGTAGTAGCAATACCAGCGACGCACTATATGACCTAATTAACTTCAGAAATTCGGCTCTAAATGATTAAGTTATTTCCATGTTAATTATGCTGCTAGAAAAGGTTTGAAAATAGTAATGCAATTCATAGAGAGTTTCTTCTTTTCAAAAATATCTTATCTAATAGGACAAAGACATAGGGAGGCACTGCAATTGGAATGCTATATCCTTCAGCGGCTCTGTTTGATGGCTAACATATATTTATGTGTTACACCTTCTGGAATATACTGGTTTACGGGAACACATTGTTTCCGCTGTTGATGACACAGTTTGTTTTTTTTTGTCTAAATGTAAGCAGTTCACTCCTTAACCTAAATCAGACTACGTCATAAAGTTTAGGAATAAAGGACGATTGATTAAAATAGCAATGAAAATTTGTATGAACAGACCTCTACCAAGCTAGTTATTTTCTCTATGCAGTGTATCTCGGCTCGACAATAAATTCAAATGGGATAGACATGATTGATTACTAGGAACTTAGAAAAATCATTCATATGTAGGATCTACGCTATTTTAGACTATCGTGATATCGGAGAAATTTCCGTAGGTACATGGAATAGGTCTTGGGATGAAATTCTGATTCTCTGCTTGATTCGAATTCGCAATCTTGCAGGCATATCGAATTTTGTAAGTTTGTGCAAAGTGTGAATATGACTTATCGGTTGACGAAATTGTGCAAAAATCTTGTACAAAATGTAATATGGCAGTACCTTTTGAACTGAAATGTGGCTACTGGTATATACTATGTAAACATGATAACATCAATACTGCTAATAATCGGTACAAAATTGCGAATTCAAATCAAGCAAACAGCAATGCAATTTTAAATCAAAGTACATGAACAATTTAGTCAGCATAAAAAGTATTAAGTGCAGCTCCCAGCAAGACTTAAACTATACATATGTATAAGAGAAGAGTCTGATCAATAATTAAGGTAGCTCAAAGCTTCAGTATCTCCAATTATCCCGATTATAGAATTAGCAAAATGAAAAAATTTAAATAAGCTTGCATTCCTAAATGCTCAGTTTAATATCTTAAACCATTTCTTGTTCGCAATAGTATGACGATTAAAGCAACTGAACTGCCACTTTTCGTCGAGTATGAAGAGGGTAATTAACTACATTAAATCAAGCATACCTGAAATACTTGAACTCGTTAACAATCCTTGAATTATGTAAACCCTTTCGTTCTTTAATAAGTCATGATTTAGATAAAGCCTAAAGGCCAAACTTGACAGCTTAATATTGATCTATTTATACACGACCTTTATAATGATGCCTGTACTCCAGAGAGAAATTCTATTAATATCAACAGATACGAAAATTAAACCCAAATAATTAGGTGGTTTGATAGCGTTGATGAGAGTAATTGCGAGTTAAATGGCCTTCAATTAGAAAGGGCTTTACAAAATATTCTGGAGCAAAAAAAAAAAAAACTTTTCAGGGAAAATATTTGCAGCTGAGGATAAGACTAAGATGAGTTCTGATGGCCTGAGACAAAAAGTACTCCTTTAAGAGTTTTTAGCATTCCTTTTGCCAGAAATACTGTTTGATATACCTATACGAGATATAAAACAAGTAAAAGAGCTAGAATTGGTCTATTTATTTACATTTTATATGGCTTTAAAAATACATTCATTGGTCGCATCCAACACAATCTGTAATATGGCCAATAATCTGTCAAATTAAATGTCACTTAATAGTTCCAATTTCGTCATTCCAGAACCACAGGGTGATAGGAGAAATCTAGGTATGACACTTTATTGTTGCCATATCCATCAAATTTCATGTCAGTCACTATATGGGGAAATTCGTAGTAAAAATCACGTGATTAGTCCCGATATTATCACTGAATGATGTGTGGCCATATTTTTCTTGAAATCATTGCCACCATATTCGATACAAAAATTTATTCGAAAATATTTCTTTTATTTGATAATGTTAGGCAGTGCCGTACCAAGAGCTTTTGTCGCCTGGGGCAGTCCCCAATTTGCCGCCCTTTCTAAGTCAATCAAAATCAAAAGTGATTATTGACAATTACGGAACATAACTAAATAAATATAAAAAAAAATATTCCTTTTGTTTAAAAACAGATTATATACACATAATGATAAAATGTCTTTTTTATTAGAAAGGTCTTGATTGACATTGTCAAAATTTGTTCACTACTGTGTTTGTTGTTGTTTTCATGTCAAAAGAATGGCATCTGGAGTGTACAAAATTTGCACGTTCCAGAGTCAAAATAGACGCCCCTATTATTTCGTCATATGGTGAAAAACGGTTAAAAGAAGAGAACGCGTACAACTATATACATTTTGCGAATATCTTATAACTCAGTACTAAACCTTTGTTAGAATCACGCATTGAATAAAACCAGATAAGCGTTCTTGTATGGGAAAAAAACATTCAGGAAAACCGTACGGTTTTCTAAACGGCTTGAGAGAGAGTTAAGCGTGGCACGTGTCTCTGCCCATACGGGCTTTCTCTTATAGGCTAGGAACGTACGCGATTCCGCGCGAGTAATCACTTGGGTGTATAGCTTACTTATGTGTGGTGAGCGAGGAGTTTTTATTAGTGCCGTAGGCAATCCTGCGGGTAATTCTTCGCGTAATAATTTAGCCCTTGCGTGTATGGCTTAGGTACTAGTGGCACTAATAAAAGAATTAACAGGTGATGTTTCTTTATACACGTTTTTAGACCGATATTTGTGCTTAGTGAAAAACGACATTTTGTAAGGTTGTAAGCGACAACAGTTATTAAGAATTACGGACATCTACCTACTTTTAAATGGCAACATATATAAGTTTGTATTAGATAGATATTAGATACATCTATACTTTCAACATTGCAACAATTCTCTTGAAACAATTGCCCCTCTAAGGTAGGGTTCGATTTGTATTTTCTACGAATAGTTAACGTCGTATTTAATGAGTCGGTAAAAATATCTGTCAGATTGAACGGGTTGACATTTGAAATTCGTCAAATTTGTTTTCAACTTTTTGTTACAAATTAGTTCGCATTTTTTTTCGCTTTCTCAATCAACTTTTCATGAAACTACTTTTTTGTCTGGAAATAATAAAAAACAAATCTCAGAAAAATCCAGCAGTAGTAGGTACAATTACTCAAAGTGAGGTTACATTCATCGCGTTTGCGATGAACAGTAGAAATTCGCCTAAATTTTGCTGTGCGAACGTCGCGTACAGTTGTAATCTAACACTCCCTATACAATTAGCATACATTCGATATTAAATGTTAACACGAGTTCCGCGTTTCAAATTTTTAATCCGACTAGCATTTTAAAAAGTACCCTCTTAGCAGTTCTAATTTCTACCACCAACCGACGTGTCTTTATGTGGTTATGCGAATTGCAAATTTACGGCGCCATTATCATAATTATTTATTAGTGTTTTTATATACTACTTTAGACAGAAATATAAAAAATGTCGTCCCAAAATATGTGGCGCTCAGGGCGGACAGCCCCACCGCCCCACCCTAGATACGCTACTGATGTTAGGTGTTTATAAAATTGAAAATAGCAAAGAAAATTTTTTTGGAGGTGCTGTTAAGTTAATCCTAACATTACTTTGGCTGAAAAAATGTCGATATAAAAAATTCAAATTTAAGTATTTCCCAAAAATTTACTAGTAATAACTCAGAGCTGGGCAAGTACCAAAGAAAAATTACTTAAGTACAAGTATCGAAGGCCTGAGTACTTCAGCTAAAGTACAAGTACCGTATGTATGAAAAGTACTTGTAACTAAGTACTAAGTCTATAAAAAAGTACTGAGTACTTTTTGAAGTACTTTTTAAAGTACTTTTTTAGAATCTTTGTACGTTGGCATTAATATAATGAAGTTTATAGAGTTCAGTTAATAGATATTAATAAATAAATACCTTTTGAAAACTATAATATATATGTATACTAACCAGTGGCTACTATTTATATTTTTTTATAGTATTCGGCGCTGCACGTACAGCAAAACTGTCACCTCTCATTGATTGCTTCACTCATAAAAACTATTAGAGGTCCGCCCGAGCACCCATTGTCGCCTCTAATAATGCATAAAAATTCTAAGAAAAATATTTCCAGTAAAAAATTGCTAAGACAAAATTGAGGCCTTCCGTACATCAGGTCCAGGCATGGTCGATTTTGTATTCGAGCGAGACATTACTGGTTTTTGTTCTACTTGCGCAGTTTCGTTTGTATGTTATTAGTTTGTCTAAGGGTCTGCCTTAACACGTGAGTGCGGCACATGCTTTGACAGATCTTTGCGTGCTTTAAAACTCAACAAAAAAGGAGTTGCGCTAGAGATTGTGTCTGGTTTTCTACGAAGAGTTTGATATTTGTAGGTACTTAATAGACTCAGAAATACCTAAGTAAAAATCTTGGTACTTAAATACAAAACTAAGTCTTAAGTACAAGTGAATAGAAGCAAGTATTTATGTTCAAGTACTAAGTAGGGCATTTCAAAAGTATTGAATAATAAGTCATAAGTAACGAAAATGTACCTTAAGTAGTGTTAAGTCTGTTTTTAATTAAGCTCTGTAAAAACTTATGTTTGAGGCGCCTTGTTATTTTTCGATTTAAAGCATTTCATTTCTTCAGTCAAATTTGAAAAATTTATATTCTTAGCCTAAATAGATATAACATTCCGTAAGGGTTATTATCTTGATATTTAATGTTTTCAATTTTAAAAGTGGTAAAAACAAAACAAAAATAACAAATGGAAGTTGATTTAATTGAAAATTTGTGCTTTCTATTAATTCGAAGTTCCATTCATGCTCCATTTGAATTTTTTCATTGCACTTTTTAATCATTTAATAACAATGTAATTGTTTGACATATCACGTACTTACGGGATGAACGATTCTTACAGCACGTTTACTGGCAATTTGACATTTAAACTTAACGAAGGTTCCCCTCCGACACTTAAAGTTTATTTGTGTACTTCTGTTAAATTTAAAGGGAGCGTTCGGCACATTTAAGGAAATTTACATACGAATACGGCAATTGTGGTCCAATCTAATAAATATTTTTAGTGCGCTGAAGAGCGGTGCGTACGGATAACTTCAAGCTAAATTTTTTGGAGACTTACTGGTGGGGCAATCTCTAATCAAAAACCAAAAGCTAAACTTACCACGTTAACCTTAGTACTGCTATCGCTAAAATTCATATAAAATTTAGTTTAACGCGGACCTTAGTACTATACTTCAAATAAATCACAAAACCACACCATGAATATCATAAAAGGACAATTACCGTTCAACAGACATCTTCCTATAAATTAAGAACAACAGAGGATGATTGCAAGATGATGAAGTTTTACTAAATGGCACGTGAGTGCTTGTGATTACTACACATACTCGTACATTCATCACAGCTTATGTATGAATGGATCTATTAAAAAATTAAGTCTACATGCTAATTACATTTTCAGAGTGGTTGGTATGCCCTATAAGTGACTGCGGTATAGCGCCTCTCATTCAACAAACAATCTCGAACATCAATTGAGATACAACCCTGTGTTAATACATGGGGGAGGTTGGGACTTGTCATAACAAGAATTCGACCTTATAAATCACCTCCCCTGCAAGAAAAAGTTAAAGGTAGTAATAAAATCAAATCGATAGATATTCATTAAGTATAGCCACCCAATTGCAAATGTGCAGAACCAATAATCAGAACCAGTAATCACTCCACCACCAAGAAAATTAAGATGCCTTAACAAAACTTGACTGAATTAAGTCCTGATGGTATTTGTCAAATCATTTAACATAGACCACGCTGTACTTTAATCAAATAGTCATTAATCACAGGAGCGCCATTGTAAATGCCAACAATTCCAGACATATTAAGACGTGCAAACAGTTGTGGACAGGAATTTCCATTAATCATAGCGTCAGAAAAGAAAAACGTATACACAACAGTTATATTTGCGTAGCAAAGTCGGCAAATGTTTTGAAGCAACCATTTACGAAATAAGGGAATGCTTGCTATTCCTGTCTTTTTTGAAATTCCATAAGTTTGTGTGTTTCTGTGTTAATCCTTGTTCCAGCCCGGCGTGAATATCCCTAAGAGGCAAAGACCTCAAATTGTATGCCCACAGGAAGTGTGATAAAGCAAAAGTCGCCGCAAAGACAGCAAGGGAGCCTTTCAGGACAGCACATAAGCGAAAAGCTATATGCTCTGTGCATATATCGCTCGTAGGACGAAAGTGTTTGGCATAATTGAGTCATCTTCACTGGGTTAATACCCGGTCTGAAGAGTCTTATCAATGTCCCAAATTTTGATCTCAGAAGGCATTAAGATACCAGCATCAACTATACCATTTATGTCCATCATATTTAATATAATTACTTGAATGTGAGGGAAGTGTAGAGACAGGCCATTAGCCATTCTCTGTTCTGTATTATTTCGTCCTTATCAATAATTCCGAGGACTATCCATACGGAGTCGCATTTGCAATTTCGAGGAAGTTTTCCCATTTCTCTGTTGATATATTGTTTCCAATATGAAAGTTTTTGTTGCCCGAGTTGGATAACTGGTTGTGCTGTAATTATACGTTCTCATACATACATACATACATACATATATGCATACATATATGATTCCCTGCAGATATTTCGCTGCAGCTTTTGAGAATTTTACTTTTTACTCAGGAAAACTTTGTGTGCATCAGGCCCATTGAAATAAATGTTCCAGGGATTGGTCTCGTAATACATGCATGCATATATAGTATGTATGTAGTTCTTTGTTATATTGTTGATGGGAAAATGGAAATGTTTTACTAACAAAGAAAAAGGACGTTAAATATTTATGGAGCTTATATCCACACTTTTCGTATAGGAAAATATCCAAAGCGCTTAGCCCTTGCGATGCTATTGAAAAGACCAAGTCTATCAGGATTACATATACCTACCCGTGTAACATGGATATATAACTACTTAATACATACCCATAACCATTTAAAAAAAAACAATTTCCAATTGGAATAGTATGTTTGTTTGTTTGTTTGTTTCTGTGTTTGTTTATTTCTGTATTTATTTAGTCAATACGTAAAAATGGATCTACTACAATGCACAAACAGACTACAAAACGATAGCAGCATGGATAAATCTGGATGACCAATTCCTAGCCGTATTACAAAATGAAGTACGTTCTTGAGACTAGCCTATAACGTCTAACTAAGTTTTAAAACTTTTTTTCTCTCTACATATTTCTATTCCTAAAGGAAGTTTTTGCTTAAAAACTCTTTAATTAACGCAAAAGAAAGAGCTTAGGTTAAATAAAATTAACTGACTACCACTTTCATTTGTAAATTTCCGACATATGAGTTTAACAGAGAATTGAAGTAGTTTTATCCTCGTAATGAAGTTATACATCGGATTGGGAATAGTTTCACTACTTATTCCGATCCATTTTCTTTCATTTCCTTTTTTTTAGCGTAGACATAATATTTCCATCAGCGGATATCAAAACAGCAAAAAGTATTGATTCTTCATGGTACACTCTGGGGCTCTCTGACGTCAACTAATCTTTAAGCGAAAGAACAACTCCAAAAATTTCCATCTTATACCTAGATTAAGCCGGTCTAACGCATGGAAGGTACTCAGTTCTGCTTCCATAACATTTCGACATTGAAAGATGCGAATTAAGCAAGCTGAGCCCTTATATAATTGCGGCCATAGCTTTGTGACTGAACTCTAGCAGAAGATTCGTTTTCTGTCTTTTTGGACAGTTATTAATTCTTCCAAACAGCCTTCTGAATAACAGATCCAAATTATTGAAATCGAACGCCTGCAATAATGTCTGATTCAAGTAAAGCAATAGATGAACATGATCAGCGCAGATCTTATTTTTCTTCGCCATAACTACTTTGTGTCCAGGTATCAATTGTGGATATATCCCTGTGTTACGGTCCAAAAATTTATAGATGATGGTGATGGATTCCAGAACCACCTACACCACTGTACAATTAATATTATGAGCAACTTCGTGGTCAGTCCTCCTGAGAGTCTTGGTACCGAGGTACTCATCATCTACATTTTCTGGCCTACAACCCATAGCACTATTAGCTTGAAAATTGTAACAACCGAGCCGGCGATTACCGTTGAAATGAGGAACCTATCGACCTTTTTGGAGTCTTCTTGCAAAAGGATCAGAGCAGATGCATACGCGAAGAATCGCATTTCGCTTTTCCACCGCATTGGCGATGAAGACCAATAACTTAGCTACACAAAATTTTTTTATGTTAGTCGTGTGATCAACCTCAACACAGTAGTGAAGTCTTAGTTAAGTACCACCTGCTCAATTAACAGAGAATATTTGCTTACAGCTTTTTTTATTCTCTTCGAAAACTTTTGTGTGAAATCAGTAGGAAATATAAACATTAACCGGCTTCCTTAGTGAAATAAAATTGAGCTAAAGCTCTTCCGTACCCTTTTGCGGAAAATATTCTCTCTTATTTTCGAAAAGCCGATAGGATGTACAAAATTAGAATAATCAACGTCCAAAAAGATCGGGGAGTTTGGATAGCGTAATTAGCCTAGGAAATAGTTAAGTGACCTAGTGAACTGGTAGGATCATCTAAGTCGCATAATATAAGTCTCTCCGAAACAATTAAATTAAAGCGGCAATATTGTTAATAGTTTATTAGAAACACAATTGAATTAAAGCAGCAATATTAGTAAAAGTAATTAAAGCCGCAGTATTGCTAATAGTCTACTAGGATCACTTAAGAAATCTCTGGAAGCGTAGTAACTGAGCCACTAGGGCAAGGATCCTCTGCAACTGCTCAGCAGTTTTCTGCCCTTAAGACGGCCGTAATAATGTCATTCGACCAGCCCAGCCCAGACCACTTGAATCATGACCCGAAACAGGAAACAGGTAAATAAATAAACAAAGACCATGTAAAAATCATTATTTACTATGAAATGAACTAGAGTAAACAGACAATAAAACTCTAACAACAAATTAAAAAAAAGTAATATAATAATAATTGACTATACAAATCCATTATCCACTGAAAATAATCCCCATGTGCTTAGGAGTTATAAAGGGTTTTCCAATAAGAGGTGTTATCTTGATATTCACAGAAAAATGCCATTTTTTGAGATAATTGATCGGATCTTTATTTGCCGTTAATAATGGAAAATAACATCAGCCAAATGACCACCACGACCACGCCTACAGGACCATATCCTTTTCATGAAATTTTCCATATCCAAATTGCAAAGTGGCTGCCCTATGTCCTCGATAGCCTCACGAATTCCATCTTTGAGGTCTTGGATCGATGCTGGGCTGTTGGCGTAGACCTTCTCTTTCACGTGGCCCCAAAGGAAGAAGTCGCAAGGTGTTAAGTCACAAGATCTCGGTGGTCAATTGTGATCACCTCTTCGAGAGATAACACGGTCCGAAAACTTTTCTCGTAAAAGATCAATGGTTTCGTTGCTTGTATGGCACGTAGCGCCGTCTTGTTGAAAATAAACGTTGTCCAGATCAATACCATCCAATTTCGGCCATAAAAAATCATTAATCATCTGTCGATAGCGCAATCCATTCACCGTAACTGTTGCTCCAGCCTCATTTTCGAAAACGTAAGGTCCAATGACCCCGCGGGACCATAAACCGCAACAAACAGTCACACGTTGAGGATAGAGAGGCCTTTCAACAATAAGTCTTGGGTTTTCCGAGCCCCAGATGCGACAATTTTGCTGGTTGACGAAGCCATCGAGGTGGAAATGGGCCTCATCACTCAAGATGAGTTTTCGATGGAATTCCGGATCATTTTCATGCATTTCAAGGACCCAATCAGCAAAGACTCGACGTTGTTGATGATCGGCCGGCTTGAGTTCTTGTGTTAACTGAACTTTATAAGCCTTAAGACCCAAATCTTTATGCAAAATACGGTGTAATGACGTTTGTGGAATGCCTAATTCCAAAGAACGACGAGGAATGGACAAACCTGGGTTTTCTTCAAAACTTTCGGCTACAGCAGCAATATTCTCGGCTGTTCTTGAGCGACGTGCACGGGTTTTATTCTTCACATCACTAACTTGTCCCGACAGCTCGAATTTTTCTACCAATTTCTGTATTGCGGTCCGACAAGGTGCTTCACGACGACCCAAAAATGTTCGAGTTTTACGAACCGTCTCTGCCACATTTTCACCATTTTAATAGTGAATTTTAATAATTTCAATGCGTTGTTGAATCGTGTATCGTTCCATTTTTATTAATGGCGTAGTTTCTACTTGTCAAATGTCAAAAAATGACAGCTCCAAAAGTGACATCTACCGAAATAGCGGGATAATTAAAATAACACCTCTTATTGGAAAGCCCTTTAAAATGGTCAGATAGCTCAATTCTCATAACTGACTTGTAGATTCACAAATCTGGGCATCGAACCTTGAATATTCTTGAGCTCGTGGTAATGAAGGTACAAAGTTGCATAACTTCCTAACACTAGTAATGAAGGCTTGACTTGGTAGGGGTAGAGCTAAAAAATCTAGTGTACTCAATTTCCTAATTTATGTTTCAGTGATAAAATTTCTGGTTAGCATCAACAGATTTCATTTGTGAACTTGATTTTGAAGTAACTTATCTTATTTCTGCTGATGTTTTTAAAATACTTTAAAGACGTCAGCAAAGTGGAGCTGAAAAGCGAAAAAAAAACGAAAGCCAAAGGCGGTGAGCACAAGAGTATCCAATGTTCGATGCTCAGATTTGTGAAACCACAAGCCAGTAGCAATAATGGTCCAAATCATAGCCACGCTCCTAGCTCTTCGTAGTCCGCTGAACTTATCCTTGTTCATGACGCTCTTATGACTGTAACCAGTCGCGATATTTAGCTTTAAGGATAACTAAAGCTGATTTTCGCTTAGTTGTACGGGCACTGGAGTAAAGCATCATACTCTGGATATTTATCCAAAAGCTGGGTTGCTGCTTTCACAAACCACAAACATAACTGGATCCAGTTTGAATCACCTGGTTAAAACGAGATGAAGCGCCAGAAGAGATGAAGTAAAATGGTCAAAACGAACTTCCAAAAGTTTTGAAGATATCGGAACAGCTGTCAGGAAGGAACTAGAACGCAAATACCAGGATTGTGATGCCACTCCGGTTTTGGTGGGCATGCTATCTTTCTCTTTCCTAAGTTTTCTTGCATTTTGAGCACAAATTTTGGTTGAGGTGAATACCGTCCAAACGTACTTGCAACCGCGAGGACCTGAATAATTGTGCTCAGAAACTAAAAGTGCTCCAAGATTATCTGACAGAGAGTCGAGAAGTCATTTTGCAAAGCTGAAGACAATTGTTAGGGAGCTTGGAATTGCAATGCAACCTTAACGTCGCATTCGGAGACAGAAGAAGATGCCTGACGAAAATTTCGAAGATGCCGGGCTTGCTTTTACTAAATGTGAAAGATAGCTACAGCTTCTACGCCTTATTCAAGAGTTTAGCCTATACCTGATTCAGTCCCGAATATTGTCGTTATGCTACAAATCCTTCTTACTGTGGCCATCAGCATCGTAACTTGCAAAAGAAGTTTCTCCAAGCTGAAACTTATTTTATCTACGGTCAACGATGGGAGATTTTGTACATTCAACGAGATCTAACTATCTCAGTCGACCCCGACAATTCGATAAACGACTTTGTTAGTCAGAAAGCTCGGAGTTTTGTGAAAATTCTTAATTTTGTCCTTTTAGCATAGACTATGTCAAATACAGATTTTAGCAAATTAAAATTTTTCACGCTAGTTCCTGTGTTGAAATTTTGTATGGCACGGTACATATTAGGGCAGTATGTTCTCGGTCAGCCGCAGACCCCAAAAGCCCTTGCTACGCCACTGCAGACATCGCAATTAAAGATCATATGTTTATGCAAACATGGATTGACATTAAATGAATCAACCTCATATGTGTATTCAGTGGACCTACTTATAATGGAAGATAACTTAAGAATATGCCTAATTGGGCCTTAAAAGAAGACGAAAGGAATCAAATTTTCATTTCCTGGTGAGCAGTTTTAATCGTGTCTATGATTAATTCACAACATTTCATGACGGGCACATCATTTTTCCATATTAAAAAGCAACTAATCCAGATGGAGATGATAGATGAATTTTTTTTTTTTAACAACGATTATAAAATTAAAAAATAAAGTGAATAAAGTGAGTCACGTTGCTTCTGCAGAAATCGAATGATTTCTGGATAAAACAAAGTGTCATCTGACCAATTTTAACCTTGTGAACTGTAGTATGGTGTAAAGCTATGGTTTATTAAGTTCAACATACAACCCATGCAAGTTCACATTCTGAATGAGGCAGCTACCGCGGCTCTAAGAAGACAGCATTCCAATCGGAGATGCATTCCCCATTTGCAAAAACGATTAAAGTATCTATATTCTGCGACAAACTGTGTGTCTTCCATATTGAGTTAACCTTGAAGGAAAGTACAAATATATATACTATTAATATCATTATGAAACCTTTTTCCCCCCTCGCCTCTTCCATATAGTTTCAGTACAGTGTAAATTTTTCTTGATCCTCCTCTCCAAATACCATGACATGCACCATTAATAGTAACAAAAAACAAAAACAGGATGCTAAGAAAACAAAGAGAGGTCAATCCTATAAATTTGAAGTTTACGGAAGTGAGATCTAAAGGTACTGGCGCGGTTACTATTGAAAGTGTTAAAAAACATGAAAGACAGAAGATAAAATCAGAAGTTGAACAAACTTTAGGGAAAGAATATGTAGTAACGGATTCAGATTTAAGAAAAGAAAAACTATGCGTCACGGGGGATGAATTATAGGCTTAATAGTGACGAAATTGTTGAAAAGATTAGATCACAGAATGAGCATTTCAATAAAAGTGAATTGAAGTGTTTAAAAATAGTTAAAAATAAAGCATGTAATGAAATAAGATTTGGTGCGGTGATTGAGATTGATACAGAAAGCTTTAATACGTCATTGAATGAAAAAAAAAAAATTAATATAGGATGGGATAGGGTGCTGTGTTTGATGGCGTGAGTGTGAAAAGATGTTTTAAGTTGTCAACGATTTAATCACAGACCTGATGAAGGTCAAAATAAGGAAGTATGTGCAAAATGTATGGAAGACCATAATACAAGAAGTTATAGTATGGTAGATAGAGTGAATAAGTGCATCAATTGTATAAGAGATAATGAAACACATACTTTAGAAAATATTAGTGATGGGGAATTATACTTAGAAGGATATAATATTATAAGATGTGACTCTAATTCTAAAAGAATAGGCGGAGTATCGCTGCATATTAAAAATTAGTGGCAACATGAAGTTCTGAGTAACATTGCGATTGAATTATACATTTGGTGATTGGTAATAAGATGATGTAGAGGTAAGGTTAAATTTGTAGTCGCCGTCGTGTATAATTTCTTTAGGGAATGAATAGAAGTTATAGAAGATATTAATGAAGAACTAATAATAATTGGTGATTTCAATATAAATTGGTGTAGTGATAACGGCTCTACAGAAATGTTGCATGAATTTATAAGGGTAACTGATGTATCAAGAACCTTAACAGATTATATCATAATAGCAATGAATAATATAGAAGTAAGAGTAAATAGCTGCCTTAACGAACATGAAACTTTAAAAATCAGCGTATTAATAAATAATTACTCTGTTCCGTCGCGGAGCAATACATTAAAATAAAAACAAAAAACTAATTAATAAATAAAAATTACAAGTCTTACCTGTCTTTATCAGCTGCCATCGAAAACTTTGACATTTTCAATATAGCAGATGATATTACAGAAAACGATTCTCATTAGGACGCACGATGACGTAATTTCGTGCACCAATGTATGCAGTGTCACGAAATCACGTACTTGGAGCTCAATATTTCACATATTACACATGCACGCCGTCTCGATACAAAGTTGCAGGACTTCATTGTTAAAGCCACCAGCAGACACAACTCCCATTGGGTTTCTGTTTATAAACAGCGAGCTGCTGGAAGCAGCAATTCACTGAAAACTGACTCAGCCCAAGGTACAGCAATTCTAATTCGAGATGGGTTTAAATTCGAAGAACTTAAGCTTAGACCCCTCAGCAACATGGAGTGTACGGCAGTGAAGGTCTTCCGCGGCTCTCAATAAACTATTCTTTTAATCTCCCTTCACAACAGGTGCGGTGCACAGTTGACTCAAATCAGAAGGAATCTGGAGATCCTAAACAATGTTTCAAAGGACTTTACCTACACGGTTATTGGAGGAGACTTTAACCCATGTGGAATGACCCTATTAAAAACTCTGCCGGCGAAACTATTGCCAACTGGCTGGACAGAAACCAAGCCAGTCACGACTTCACTATGGTTTCACCAACCACAACAACATTTCTCGGTTCTGGTTCACACATAGACTTCCACCTCGTCTGCTCAAGCATGGTAAGCTAACTGCATACTGCGATACTCACCACATCTGTTCAGACCACCTAGCTATTGAATTATCTGTAAAACTAATATCTCCACGAAATATACTCACCATGAGAGTGCTTATCAGTGATTAGAGATGAGCAAACTAAACTGTTCTATAATGAACAGTTTAGAAAAAGACTCGAGAAAATAAAACCAGGCCCACAGACCTTAGATAATATTAACAAAGTCTGTTCTAGGAAGCCGAAACTCTCTAATATTATAACCAGCAAATCAAAAACTCTATCACTTCCACAGGAAAAGTGCGAGGCCTTTGCAACATTTTTCCAAAACACCTTCAAAGCCTACATCTCAGCAAGCTCGACTTCTTATCACAACAAATGGGGGATCAAAATTAACGTCCAAAAATCCGAACTTATCTGTATTCGGAAACCTAGCATCGGGTGAAACCGCCAAGTCGCTAAATCCAAAAGAATTACGTCCGTCTACAGAGATGGAATATTGAAACCCACACAAACAGCGAAATATCTAGGCGTAAATTTCCATGAACTCCTACACAATTTTCCCCACTTATATGGACCGCCTTAGCAAGCTCGAAAGAAACATCCTTAGAGCTTGCACAGGACTCCATAGAAGAGCTAGCTGAAACTACTATCGCAACGAAGTATTGTACGAGACAGCTTATATAACTCCTATCAAAGAGTATCTGATCGGTCAAACCGAAAAACAAGTCGAGAAAATCCCTATCCATTCAAACCCACTAATACACAACTTGCCGGATCTTCTAATACCGGCAAACTTCAAATACCTGTCACCCTTGCTCTTGGCTCAACCGGATGTTAGAAACATCTACCTCCACGAAGGTAGAATAAGTTTCTATGATACTAAAAACGATTACTACAGGGGGTTATCCCAAATAACCCACTTAAGAACCAGGGGATGTCTCTGATAAAACCTACCAGTATAGGAACTCTCTAGTCCTTCATTTCCTAAAGATCCTAAACCATATCCAATGTGTCTCCCTCCCAGTCCCTCCCAAATTTAATAACAAACTCTTGCGAAAAATTCATTAACTACAGCTGATGTGGCGCAGCAGCTGTAAGAAAGAGAACCAACAACAACACGAAAGGTGATCAAAAACCAAACCAAGGATCAAAAAGAAGAAAAGAGAAGACATCGAATCGAACTGAGGGCCAAAGATAACCCCCAACGCCCGAAAGAAGGCAATCCGAAGGTTGTGAAAAATCATCTAATAAAATCCAAAGAAGGAAGACAATGAAGAAAATTTGACTTGACTGCAGCAATTCACTCAAGTTTCGAATGAGCCACGAGACAGATCGGCAGATATTGATGCCTATTGTAGTTTTGATAACAAAAACCACGGAAAGTATTTTTAAGTCCCTAGTATACTAACTTTGCCAAAATTAATAGTTTTATTAATACCTTTTCCAGCATCCCACTGGGAGTTCTTTTCACCCCAGCCAGATCATACATGACAAGTGTGAGATTTTTAAGTATAAAAAAAAAAAAAATAGGTCGCTAATTCAGACAAACAGAATTGGAAGGGATTATACTTATTGAGAGATTGCATGACTGTGTTGATAATTCTACCAATAGTATCCTCCAGGTTATGAAACAATTTTTAGTGCAAAAAAATCAATATACAAAAAAGAAAACAAATTCGTGGTATAGTAAGGAATTATTTGTGTTAAAAGGGCGGAAAATTACAGCAAATCAACGTGCAAGATTAACTATGACGTAAATGATTGTATAAAATATAAAGAAGTGAGAAATGTATATAAGCATAGAATAAATATAGCCAAAAATGATGAAATAATAAATAAATTTAATAAAGTTAATAATCAGAAGAAACTGTGGTGTATCATAAAAAACTCTATCTTGAATGAAGTGAAATCTAAATTCAATTTGATGACTATAAATGCCAGCAACCTGATGAAATGGTAGGGAAACTAAATAAATACTTTATTAGATCATAAAAGAATCCATACCTCATAGAACATATTCGGACGTGCTTACAGAAGCACTCTACGAATTTATTTTCAGAAGAGTGGAGTATAATGAAGCAAAAAGTATCTGTAGAAGCATACATAAAAAACGGGACTATAATTCAATTAGTATAGGCATGATATTAGACAACTGGAATAATTGTGGTGTTACTTTGGTTGACATAATAAATAAATCATTGGTGAGCGGAAAACTGTTTAGATTATGGAAAGAATCAATTGTTATCCCTGTTCACAAAGTCAAGAACACAAAAAAAAAGCAAAGAAAATGAATTGGTTAGATATGAAAAGGATTTAGAAAATTCAAAACCAGTTAGAAGGTTACTTGGAAACAAATAAATTGATTATATTGTAACAGTCTGTATTTAGGAGAAAATATTCCTATGATGCCGTAGCACATCTTTAGCAGGAAAGGAATAAGGGGTAGGGAATTGAGGTTTATTGGGATGAGTCAAGTAGGTGACGGTGCACATTACGCGTAAATGTTTGTAGCTCATAGTTGGGAGGGAAAACAGATGATGGCAAATTGTTCCAAATTCGTACTGTTCTGCTTATGAATGATTCACGGAATTTTACGGTGCGGCCGAATTTGACTTCAAGGGTGTGAGGGTGAGCTCACGTTACAGCTCGTGTGATGCGCATGCCTACAAGGGATCAGGCTAGGAATTTCGTCAGAGAAATGGTCAAAGAAGTAACGATAAAAGAGAGATCGACATTCCACATTACGTCGGTGCTCTAGAGAATCAATAGTTGGTATTGATATGTTATCGCTAATAAGCCGGACGGCCATCTTTGGACTTTGTCTAATGCGGACAATGCAGTGCATCCAGCCCCTGCCCAAATGTGGGAATTATATTCTAATCTATAAATAAATAAAATATTTCTTGCATCTTTGCAAGAAACCTAGGTATTTCATCGCGTATTTGGCAATACCAAAAATGTGATCGGATCAACTAAGATTATTGGATATTTCAATGTCTAAGATGTTAAGAGATTGTGAGTTCGAGATATCTTCTCCATCGACGGAAATAGGTTGAGCGGGTGTTGGAGTACGTTTAAGGGATAACAGACAATATTGCGTTTTGGAAGCATTTAACAAGACCCGATTCACTCTGCCCCAAGCGAGTATTTTGTGAGGTCATAGTTTAATGAACTGAACATGTTGCTTCGTTTGTCAGCTATAACCCTACGGGAATCAGCTATAGAGTCGAACGAGTACACGAAATCAAGAGTGCTGTCATCTGAAAAACTATGAATAAGATTGAAAGTGAGAGTTATCAGATCATTAATAAAAATGATAAAAATGAGGAAGAGAGGAGGAAAGTGCACACAACCTTGCGATACACCGGTGTTGATTACAAATCGGTCAGAAGTAACTCCATCCAATATAACTTGAATTGAACGGCGGGAAAGAAAACTTTCAATCCATTTTAAGAAATGATAAAAATGAAGAAGAGCGTAAGAGAGAGCACAGAACCTTGCGGTACACCGGCGTGGATTACAAAACGGCCAGAAGTAACTCCGTCCAATATAACTTGAATTGAACAGCGTGAAAGAAAGCTTTCAATCCATTTTAAGAATAGAGGGTCTAGACCTAATGCCTGAATTGCGATGATCTCACATTCACCAAAATTGTGGAGACATTGATTTCAACCACAGAGTTTATCGAACGAATCACAATGACATAACTATATGAAGATAGATTTAATAGGTTAAACCCAATTAGATTTCACTTAAGTGTGCGGCGCGACAACGCTGCAAAAGATTACAAAGCATGGATGTGTTGCTTTTAGCTGCTGTTTGGTATATTTCATCATGTTCAGTAGTCCCTAATGTACTTACTAAAATGTATACTATGAATGTAAAATTTTAAGTTAAGTTTCCAACCTACCTGGTTGTATAAATACATTTCTATTTCGTGCTAATAATAAATATAGAAGTTTTTAGTACGAATAAAAGAAAAACGGAGTACTTTTATAAAATGAGTTGTACCGTAGTACGCTATTAGTTTTCGGAGTACAAATACTCCGATCGGAGTACAAACGACAGCACTGCTTTTGATGGTAAGAAACAGCTCTAGTTAAGTAGAAACAATAAAAACGTTTTTATCATTGGTTAGAAGTTCTGTTAAAAGATACAATTCTGTAGACAAGTTTGGTGGCCCATAAATTTAGGTGACAGTTATAAATCACGACAGTAAACAATGCAACTGATATTGACCTATTTAATCCATCTAATATAGAAAAGGTTAATGTAAAATACCGAAAATAAGATTCGGAAAAATCAAAGCCATGAACAATTCCAATATTGAAATTATGAGTTTAAAGGACATACACTGAAAAAGAAATTATGCTGTCGATATCGCTGGTATACCTTTGATAATGGAAATTACATTCCTAGTCTTTTCAGATACTTTGAAAAGACTAGCAAAGCAAAGCAATGTAATAAAATCAGGTTGGTCCCGTCAGCAGAACCTTAAAATGAAGATTAAGCTGATAATGAAAAGCATCAGCTATCTACAAATCTTAAAGTTAAGTTATTCAAATCAAATGCTAATACTAACTAAAAACAAGTAAAAAAGCTAGAATTGGTCTAAAACCAATTCTTATGATACCCTAGATGAATGCCCGTGTAAAATTTCATATGGTCACTCACCGATCTATGCAAGTTTTATTTTTGAAGTGTTTTACGCATATATTTCTAGAACAGTTTGTCGGACAGAAAAAATGATTATGGCCAATTTTGTAGGATTTCGCATTCTGAAGAAGTTTTTAGTACAATAAATAAAAATGTCTAGGACTGATCGTTTTCACAGTATATGTAAAAAACCTAAATTTTTATATGGCAACACCAAGAAATGATTGCTCGATTTATTCCATTTATGAAATTTTATTTGTTATTACTATAAAAACAACATGTGCCAAATTTCAGCTCTCTATATCGACGTATTCTCAGGCAGTGTACAAATATATAAAGGAAACAGAAATTTTTGTATGGTAACCCCACGAAGGAGTTTCCCGATTTGTTCGGACGGACATCCAAAAATCAAAATAACTTCTAATATTATGTAAGGGTGTCCAAATCATTTTGCTCTACCCTCATTATTTCTAGGTGTTACAGACGGAATAACAAGTTAGTATATATATATAATAACTAGGATCACAGGATCGCGATAAAAAAAAAGAATAGCCAATTTTAAGAAGTTTGAAATCCTTATAATATCTACTTTCCCTATACCTTAAAGTATTACGACTTTTTCACCTTTTTCTCATTCCTTCTCCCTCCTCTCTGCCCAAAAATATTTTGTTATACGAGTTTCACATAAATAAAACTCCCAGGAGAATTTCTCTCCTTACTTCTCTTCGCATTACTTTTTACATTATTCACAGGACTACAGCTTGTTAATTTGTTGATGAAATTCCATAGGTATAAAAAATGGGAAAGTTCCTGTACACTCGCTAATTAACTGGAGAATAATTGAATTAATTGGTTCGCTTCGCGTGAAAATATTTCTAGGATATGTATGCATACATACATATGCAGATATAGTTAGTCTGACTTTAACGTGAGCAGAGGGCAATTACCTACCTATATACTGAAAGTACAAGCTCAGTATGACAAATAAATTCAAGCAATAGAAGTAAAAAATAAATGCACTTGCTAGAATCAAAAGAACATTTGGATTGCACCGACAGAAGAGAAAAGCAAAGCTGCAATAACATTGTAGACCTTGGTGGGACGGATTCATTCTACCTACATTCTATTTTCTGAGATATGTTGTTCTTCTAGAGGGATATACCCACAGATTTTCATAGTTTCTTGAATGTTTCCAGGTAGAACAATAAATTCTTTAGCTTAGTGCAGAAAGCCACTTATCTCGCATCTTATCTTCACCACCATTACACCCACAGGTGAGTTCTTGTCTTATCAAAAATCCTTCTCAACACATCTTGAAGCAGCTGCATAAGTTCTTTTATCGATCCATTTCTTCTTACAACCCAAAAGGGCCCTAATGTAAACGTAGGAGCAAAGCAAGCCTGTGATGCAATTTACATGAAGAATAAAATCTAATCACTGTCAGGAGTCCTAACAATTACGGTGCAAACTGCGAGCGTTATTTATATACCTACCTACATTATCTACCCATCTACAAACCAACGTTCTAGTACTATATACAACCCGAATCCGGGTGTTAGAGTGTAAAGTGTAACATAATAATGTGGCAACTGTGGTAAAATTAGATAAATTAATGTGATAAGGAATTTTCCAAGCTTACGTGTTCAGTTCAGCCTCTTACAGGTAGATGAATCAGGGAAGACAGAGACAATTTGAAAGGGAAGTAGATTAAAACCCTATTTTACGAGACATGCATGCGAACTTATGTAGGTACAAATTTCAGGAATTTTATTAATTACTAACATATCGTGTCTAGCACAAAAACAAAAACGAAAAACAAAATTCTGTACAAGGGTTAATTGGAAAGAATAATATTTTCACCCATTCGTGGAAAACATTCCGAGAATCTATTTATGAGAAATTAATTATCCGTTGGCGCATTATATACATAGTTCCCTGCAGCTGGTAAACTTAATTAAATTCAAATTCGCGTGATTAAAATTGAAATGAAACTACTAAATACTATTTCAGAGATGTGCATGCGCTTCCTGAACTTCGAACATCATTCTTTTCAGCACGAGTTTTATTTCAGAGATCAACAAAATCCAAACGTCCTCTTTCAATGACACAATTTTTGTCTGGCGAAATTCTGATGAAAATGTTACTTTTCTTTCTACAGAATCGAAAAAGATTTTCGTGACATTAAACAAGTAAGGTGAGAGGTGCTGTGTTGAAAGTTTCTGTTTTCAACCTTTCAATTAAAATTTCGACAATGACAGTGTTATTAAAAATTGATGCCTTGTAAGAAGAAAGTTTCTTCGGGAAGTAAAATTGAAAAAAAAAATTATCAGGACCAAAAAAAAATTTTTGGTTTTTAATTTATTCGTTTCTTCCTGTATATCTGGAGTAAAAGAAATTTTTTGAGTATGGACAAGAAAAATTCTTTTTCTCTCTTCTCTTTTTAATTTTGGGTTTTAATAAGTTTGATCCCATTTGGGATGAAGGATATCATTAAGATGAAACTATGATCTTGAGATAAAGTTTTGGAGCATGGTGTACAGATTACAATATATGCCTAATAAATTATTCGTATTTAAGTTAAGACGTCACTCCGGCTTATTATAAATGTGGATTATGGACTGCGATAAAATTAACATAGGAATTGCATATATATATATATATATATATATATATATATACTCGTGCATGCATACATAGTTAACATACATGTTTATATTAGACATATCTTGTATCCTATATACCGTATTTTTTGGTATATTATTTCGACATTTTTGAAGCAAGGATAGTAAAATCACCATCAAATTACGCAGATGGCTCTATAAGTTAGATTTGAAAGTAAAACAGCAATTGGTTAAAATGTTTTAACAATAAACGTATCGGAAATTTTATTGTTCCCAGAGGGGGTCATTTGACCCCTTTTGAAATAAATGCTGATTTTTAGAAAGTAATTCTTAATTTATGAAAGGAAATATTTCGCAACATAACTGTTGATTTCCAATAAGACAATGAAAGAAATATTTTTAATTTTATAAATAAAATACAGCTTTTGAATATGACTGGTTTTTCCGTCATGCATTTTCCGCAGAAAAATTTTCTTGCAAATTATGCAAGTTTGAGTATTTTTATTACTCATGCACAATATTATTCGGGGTTTTTTCGTCATTGGGAATTATTAATTGGGTTGCTTGGTATGAATAAAAGTTCTGCCGAAAAATGTTATGTAAATTTCTAAAAAGAAATTGAGGACTTCTCATCAGATCGAGGCATCGTTGAATATTGGAGTGAGGCATTGTTGGCATAGTCGAGGTATTGTCATTATCTGGGTATTTCTTTTTCTGTGATATTTGCTTTAGTTATAAAGAACTCATTTTAAAGAGTTTTCCTTGTATATCTCAAATAAAAGTCCTTTCTGTTTATGCGTTATGCGTATGGACCCGATCGGGTCGTTCATGTGCTCACGTCGAAACCAAGCACACATATCAAATTCTGATAAATGAAACTATAACATGAGAAGTGTATCGGAGTTCAGAACTAACCCTAGTAAAAATTATGTGATGATTTCAACGATGAGTTCATCATGAGCTCTTAGATAAAAGTAATCCGGGACTGAACTCATTATATACTTTTCTTCAACATAATGAGATCTTCCATGATCACTCGATGAAGAGTTCCATGAGTAGTTTCATTATTTTCTTGTTGACATAGTGAAAATACTCACTGATACATTCATCAGTCAACTCATGTCGGATAATGGAAATGCTCACTGCGCTTATCATCAATAAATTCATAACGATTACAATGATATATAAATTAGTTCAATTATAACATCGCACGATCATTTCATTTTAAATCTGCATGTTCTGATTTTGCGTACATTTTCGATTTTGATTTTAATGTATTTTTCCTAATAAAACGTATCATAAAATAAACTTATAAAATACCTATGAAAAATTACAAATTCCTTCACGTTACATAATTCACTTCACAGCCCTTTACACAACTTTCTTAAATGAATGCTATTTTCAACTGCGCACCATGCGTCAAAAGTAAAAACTTCAGTATTTTTTAATCAATACAAAACACCATTCATCATAATTTCGTGATGATGCACATGAATTTTTAATATGAAAACACTCATTGCATGCTCATCGAATGACTCATCGAAAGACTCATCGGAACGCGTCAGAAAACAGCACCCGCACTCAAAAGCAGAGAAATTTACACATATATGCGCAATTTCCAGATGAAATAGAGCTGGTTAAAATAGACTTACCCCCGAGCGGGGAAGAGGGATTTCGAAACCGATGAGCTTCTTTACCATTGGAAGGTTCCAGTTGAAGAGCTGCGTAAAATTCGTAAGGGGCCAAATGAACCCTTATGAATAAGGATAGGTATGCAAAGAAATTTTCTCTACAAAAATAAGGTAAGAAAGAAAGTGAGAAATTCCATAATCGGATAATATAAGAATTTACAGAAAGTCAGATGAACGGAAGAAATAACAATGAATGTACGATTTTAAAGCAAGCTTTGGAAGGGGTCATTTCACCACGCTTGGTAGGTACGTTTAGTGTTAAATAAGCATTTTTTTTAACTGCGCCATCTATGTATGTCCATATAATATACCAAATGTGCAAAAATGTTTATGCCGTTTCCAGTTAATTTTATTTGAATTAATATTATTCTATACTTCCAGAAAGCATCATTCGTTTTTTAGTATACTCTTGTGCTACTAGATGGCTCTGTCGCATAAAATAACATCTTACTAGTGGTAAAATTTTATAAAATTAGGTCAACGAGAAGAAATTTAGGTATCAGATAGTTTTACATTTAGTTACAGTATAGAAATAAGGGAACAATTCAATTCAATTCAAGTTATTTTGATAATTATACTATACAGTTAAGGCAGAGCTCCTTAAAGTTTGCACAATCCAAAAGTATCGAATAACATTACAAAAATATATAGAATGTATAAAATGAAGCAAAGTAAAGAACTAATTAAGCGAAAGACTTAAGGTACTTAAGTACTTGGAATTGATATACGAAAATGATCTAAATAAAACTAAATAAAATTTTAAGTAAATAGAGTAAAGTAGAGCAAAAATCTGAAACAATTAAATTGTAGGATTGAGAAAATTGGCAATTGCCCGTCCGCCTGAAACGACCGAGAAATGTGATACTTTTCACATGATAGGGTAGAGAATTTCGACCTTAAGCTCTGTGAAATAGCAGTGACGTTTTTCTTATGTAAATAAGATGAACTGGTATATAGAGGGTTTTGGTATGGGTTGATGAACTAAATTCTAGTGTCAGTTATTCACCGTTCGAGTATATGTGACCAGAATAATATGTATATCCAATATGATTGCATCTTAGAAATACACCCACGTTTTTCACACGATCACATAAATGAATTGAGACGTTATGTAGTGTAACAAATGGAAAACCCAGGCCAGTGAGATCATTTCGATAAAAACGAATACACTGAGACTTCTGGGGCCGGATTCTTTAACACGGAGAGCTAGGGAGTTTGGGAGATGACAATTTACCTCGGAACTTGTCTTTTAATTTTCTCTGCTCATATGCAGTAGGTTGAGAATTGCCTGTAGACTCGTATATTGTACGGGTCTAGAAAGAGTAAAAAACTCATTACCACTTTCCACTTATTAGAGTTACAAATGAGATGCCCAAAAATAATTTTAATTGTGAAGACAACCAATTTTACTTAAAATGATTCACATATAGATTTTTAAATAAATCTATATATATCCACCAGCAAATTGGAATCTGAGTTCATTGAAGTGTAGAGTGCAGTTTCAGGATTTCATTGCTGTCCTGATCCTGAGAAGATCGCTCTGTTACTGCTGATTGAAACACATTACACATAGTACCTATACTCTCAAAAAATTTCTTTATGGAATTTTTTGATCTTTGGATTTAGACCAGAAACTGACAGTACCTCGGTACGTGTCTTTTAATTTTATGTGCTCATATGCAGTAGGGTTAAAATTGCCTATAGACTCTTATATTGTACGGGTCTCGAAAAAGAAAAAAACTCATTACCACTTTCCACTTATGACAATTTTCATTTTTCCCGATTAAAACTTCCTAACTCTCCATTAGCGATTCTCTAACATACTTGTACTTGAGGAGTTAGGGAAAACGTGAGAAATGTCGCAATATTGAAGGACGGCTAACTCTGTATAGAAGGGTCGTTGAGTACAAAAAAATAGATGAACAACTTCTGGAGAAGGGGATGATGGGGCCGAGGGGTCGTACGACCCCTAACTGGGGGTTGTCCAAAATACATCATGTTTGGTATCAAATTAAAGAGAGAGAAGCGGGTAATATAGTAGTGGAGTTTTTTTTTATCGTTTTAACTGCATAACTGACTTTTTACCGACAAAAAATGTTTTTTTTTACTTGGGTTATATCATAGATGGCACAAGAACTAGATGTCGCATACAGTACCAAAAAAGTATACAAAATTTATATGGCGGGGTGGTCCATTCAGGAATGGACCACAAGATTTAAAATGATGTATGCGTCGAGTGATTCATATTTTTTCGTATCTGAAGTATGGAAGAAGTCGGTTAAATGTATACAAAACTGCTATTATAAAAATATTTGCTTTTGGCATGCTCTACAATATGTTATGGTCCATTCCAGAATACACTACCCATTTCACAATCTGTATACTCTGTTTTAGTATGCCATGCGACATCTAGTTCTTGTGCCATCTATGGTTATATACACCCCAGTTCCTATAATTTGCATATATTTCTTCCGTTCTTTGTTTCACATCCATTACTCGGGTGCGAACATTTTTCTCATGGAAAGTAAATTTCCACGACTTACCAGCTCTTAGTAATGATGAGTTGCAAATATGTACATTTTTGTACCAAAAAAAGGCCATTTTTTCATCTTAAGAAGGACTGATTCACTTCATTTGCAATTATCTCTAAAACCATTTATCGGACTAATTATAAATCGAATTAGGGAACAAAATTGCCATTTTATCGTAGATGCAAGCTTTAATGTGCATATTTAAAAATTTTATATCATCTCTTCAGTACTGGAAGACGACTAAATTGACGAATTTCGCGTGATGTAAACACCAAAATCCATATTTCTCTGTAAGTATTGCAAGGCTTTCTATAATTTGTTTTTGGAAATAAAGCCAGGATATGCGATGAATCAATAATTTAATTTAAAAATTCCTAGGTACCTAGCTACCTTCACAAAACGCAATAAAATCAGACAATGCTGTCAGTTGAGAAATATTCTTCTTACTTCTCCACAACTAAAACCGCCGAGAGTTTTGCGAGTAGAATAAAGAATTTGGTAATTCTCAATACAAATTCCCCGTATTATAGAAGTTCAAGTGAAGAGTTAATTGTCAGAAGAACTTTCATCTCCACAGCTCCACAACTATCCGTGTTAGTGAATCCGGCACCTGGGTATTCAAACTCAGACAGTTCAAAGTACCCTATATTGAGACCTTCTCTAAGTTTGTATTTTTACGTTCAATACAGTCTCCAAATAGGCAAATAGCTCCAGTTAAAAAAACGAGCTATACAGCATCATCATATAAGTGTAACTTCATGCAGGTTGTTGATATACAAGCTGAACAGTAGTGAACTAAGGATTGAACCCTGCGGCACACCACAGTCAAGTTCCGAAACACCGGATTTAGTATTACCTACATTCACATAATGATATCGATTTTATAAGAAGCTATCGATAAGTGATATAGAAGAAGATAAGAAGTTATAAGAAGTTAAATTGTGATCCCAGCTTGGAGAGCAAATTCGAATCATTAATTTAGTCAAACGCTTTGGAAAAGTCAAGTAGAGTTAAAATGTGTTGTATTTGGATCGTTTAGGAAAGTTCACCACACAAAAACCTTTTCTTTAATTTAAAAATGTTTATTTAAAAAAACTTCTTCCCTTCGATCGCGTATATTTTACATAAAGCCGCACGAACGAGAGTCTTTGTAACTTGACCCTTTGCAATATTAGAAAGAACTCGCAGAGCTTTCTCCGGTCAGTCACCATGTCACCTCACTTATTCGTTTCATTTCTGGGCCATTGCTATGTTGCGTCATATTAGAATATTTTTAAGCAGGTAGCCAATTGTTGTTTATTATACGCACTTTCACAACAAACCAAATAATTCTCAGTTTGTTATGAAATGCGATACATTGCAACTTTTAATGGGGCTACCGTTGGCAAGTAAGTAAAACCTGTATGCATTGTATTTATTGTGCAAGGTCTTACTTAGTAACTCGCAAAGCAATGACTCAATGAGGAAGTGCTGATGAATTGGTTGTTTCGTTCTATGATAAAATCAATTGATCAGCATCAAGATTTATATTCACAACAAATGCATAAATGGTTCATTTCGAGTGATATGACGTAACGTCAATAAGAGTAATCTCACAACTATGAGACTTCCGAAACCTGGACTGGGCATATGTTATTTGTCGAGACACAATAAATTTTGTAGTATTTTCCCTAAGAAATTTAACAATCTAATTAGCCTATAGTCACGAGGATCTTTCGCTTTATTCAATTTCGGCACTGGCAAAACCACTGTAACCTTCCAGTGTGACGGAAATTATGAAAATGCAAGACAGCTATTATAAATATGAGAAAGTGGCTTTTTGATTCAGGGCAGCAGAATTCCAGTAGTAGTTTCAGTAGCCCCTGATTTAATAAAATTCGTTGCACAGAAAACCTCTAGCACATCAACGTATCTGAAGCTAAAAGGCCGATTATCAGTCAAAACCAGATGGAGAAAAAAAATTTGTTCTGTTGATAGTAGCAGAGTTTAATAAATCAGGATTTAGATCACAGTGAGGTTTGTCTCTACCAAAAATACTTGAACTCTTATGATTAGCCAATAATTTTTTTCGAGGATAGGCTACGAGCGAACTTAACTGTATTGAAACTTGTTTTTGCAAAGAGCGCATTTTGGTATTAGGTCTATTGTGAATAATCTTGTTATGAATACGGCTTTAAGCTGTTTTTAACTCCAATTCCCCTTCAGCAATAAAACAAGGGCAAGTCATATTTTATTCAGCGGAGACAAATTGGTGGATGTCGATCATGCAAATAATTGATAAAATCGTTACGAATTTCAACTTGATCATCCACTGAAGTGAAAGTATGGAACCGTTCACAGATTCAGAGATTCACTATTATCAGCGGGTAAAGATCAATTTATATTATTGAAATGCCGCTATACAATTAGTTTGGTTTGGTAATAAATATCAAAGTTGAATTTATTAGTAAGAAATAGAAGTAGGGCAGTATTCAATTTCTCCCCCATCCAGAGTACTTATCATTCCGAATGGCTACAGATAGAAAGACCATCGTATTTTAAAAACTACATTTTCGGTTTTCTTTGCTCTTACGATGTCTATCACAAATATAAATGGAATACTGTTTTGGATCAACATATTTTAGGAAAACTATAAATTCTGTCGTGCAGAGCAACCATTTTCTGTGGATTTTAATTTATTGCAAAAAATATCTATTTTACTATAGATATGTTTATACATGTACAGTATACATATATTGATATATGTATATCAAAACATTATTAATTTATGGCGGACACCGCATCTATTCAAATGAATGTGCACTTAATCCTGGTCCATTCCATTTCATTCACAATGGACTCCTCTTTTTCGCTCTCCACTCTAGTTCGGTATAAACATTATTGCAGCTATCAACCCTTTTCTGGTTTTGATAATAAATTATTTTTTAGAGCCCAACATTTTACACTCGGATAGATTCATTTTCCCAGGGCTATTTGTGACGAAATTTTGCAACCGTTGCAACAATGCTCTTTTGATGAGATTTTTTTTTTCAGTTCACTGATTTTTCTTTCAAATAAACATTTTCAATTTTTAGATAGACTTTAAAAGCCTTTTTGTCGATTTTGAAAATATTTATGGAGCATTTATAGTTTCGTTTTGACTACCTATAGACTTTCCTTTCGTGCATCTTTAGTTTTGCGTTTACTTCCATAGATCCTGAATACACATTTACAAAGTAAAGCTCAAGGAAATTTTCCTTCTGTGTTTTATACCAGATTACTTTTTTTCTGAATAAGGATTTGTGAGATTTATACCTATGTATGTATATAGCTGTACCTTTATCTTGTGCTTTAAAGATAATTATTTGCATACGTTTAAGGTTCGGCTATCTTCTTATATAGGTATATGAAAAATATCTGCTTTTCTGGTACTCTTAAGAATCGTTAAGTGTTATAAACAGTTTTTCTTTTCTTCAATAAGTTTCATTTTTCATCCACGCATTTCCTAAATGCAAAGTTCTGATATTCGTCTTTTCCATTCCATTACACATTTATTTTTACCCGTCTTCGACAGAAAATTCTTTTGTTTTCAATGTGCGAAGCTAAGATTAACATACTCAACATTGGCTTGAATATCTCCCTACATCCTTCATGCCTTTCTAGGTTCAAAGTCATGTGCTCCCTATCACTTATTTTTTATCCTGCATATGTGCCAAAAAGCTGTCATTTAAAAGTTATCGCATTTTTCTGAAGAAAAAACAAAGTCAATGCTTGTGGCTGAAGTAAAAATTCCATTTTTATCGTAATTAGGCTAGATATATAGTGTCCCTATTCACCCATTTTACACATTTCTTTTTCTCTTTGTCTGTAGCGGCCTAAAAAAATTCATAAAAAACGCAAATAATTTTTTCCCAAGATGCCACCAAATTTCTCATCAAGAAACATTTTCGTTAAAATTATTTAAATATGGTAGAGCTATTAGCGTCATGCCAATTGCTCAGTTGATTATCGCCAGTGTTGCCAATTTAGCTCTTTTATGGCTGCATTTCTAAAGTCACCGTATGCCCAAAGTTATCTGTATGGGACCAGACCATCCCACCCAAAATCTCGGCTATATATTTTCCGATTTGCAAAATTCCTTGTGCCATTTCGGTCTGAAAAATTCATAACGAAACTTACTTAAGCGAATTTATGATGAATCTAATATTTTAATAATTTTTTAATGGATGTACGCTTGTTACGAGAATATCTATACGAAATTTCAGGAAGATCACTTGTCATTTATCTACTTAAAAATAATAAAACCTATAGAAATTTTGCATGCCTACTTTCCGCCATCTACCGGCGGTATTTGAAAACTCACTACACTAATTAACTTAAATCGCACGCAGACGACCGAACTCTTTGAAATTTAACACCGGACGCGTCATACCGTCGAAGTCTCGCACTCAGTTAACCTGTACATGAAAGCGAATCTGACCTCGCGAATATGTAATAACTAACTTCCAGCATTGCAGTCCCGATTTGTCAACAAATAACTAAATATAAATTTTTACTGGCAAAAGTGAGTTACTTAGCAATTATTCATTACGTCATCGGCAACCACCACCTGTAGTATTATTGTTAATACACAGCGCTGCTATTTGCTAACAATATAGACAAAAGCAGCACTTCACTGTGCGAAGTGATGGTCCATTGCGTCATCGCTACCTGCAGCTGTGATGTTATCATTTGAGCAATAATGCAATATCCAGTACCTCATTGTACGAAAATGAAGCACTGGACTATTACTCATTGCCTAATTACCCCAACAGCTGCTGATTGCTTCCGCTTCCGGTACTAGGGAAGCTGGACCGCAACACACGCATATAACTATAAGTGCCATATCTCCTCTGTCGTTGGCATTGTATCCAAATAAATTTGGCACTTTTTAACAGCGAAAAATAATTTGCAAATTTGAATATTTTCCAATGGGCCTATAAAAAATCGCGAGTTATACTTTCTTCTTTACCCCTACATATGGGTACTTTTTGGAAAGGTCTCAGCGAGTGCTTAACAAAAAATTAGTTACTTTTTTTTCACCCCACGTTTCAATCGATTTGGCGCCAAAAACCGTTATTATGAATTAGTGAATCCTTTATTTTTGTTAAGTGATGGTACCTCTTGGGACTTTCTTGAACCATGTCAAACATGTTATTATAGGCATATTAATCCTTGGTTTGTCTACTATTTTAAAATAAAACTACAAAAAAAAAATTGCTAAAGGTCCGCAGCAAAAAAATTGTAGGTCCCCTTTGTGAATTACTTTTCCATAATTCACCACATTCTGGGTTAATGGAGGTTCATAGAACAAAGTGCAGAGTGCCATTATCAGAAGTACATTCTTTCCTTTCTGCTTTACATGATAATATTGGTGTTTCATCATATACTTTGCTGATAGATTTATCCAATGATATCTCCATTATAAAATATTTGGGAATATCTACGTATTCGGTATTTATTTATTTATTTATTTATGACTTTATAGCGGTCTTACAGACCAAAGTCTCGATTAAAAGCTACCGGTTAATATCGAAATCCAAATATTTGATTATTTCATATTTCATTGAGAAGAAAATTAAAATATTAATAATAAGAATTCATTTATAATACTAATTACTAACTATGGCTATAAACCAGTTATGTGCAACAGTATAAGAATAACTTAAAAGTAGAGCAACAGAAGTTTTAAACAAGATGGGAATTTAAAAAAAAGGAAAAGAAAAAAAAGAAATGTATTAAAAAGAAAGACAGAGAAAGTGGTTTCCTCGTACTTTTTAACTTAAAGTTTTAGAAAAAGCAAATGCTGAAGGAATTATTTCAACTATTTAAACTTTTTGAGGATAACTAACTTCGATATTAACAAGTAAAAAAGCTAGAATTGGTCTAAGATCAATCAATTCTTATGATTTTAAATTGATAAAAAACACTTGTTTTATTTTACAAAAAATCTTGCAGATTTCATTACTTTCTTAGAATATTCTAACGCGTTTAGACCCCTTAGGGTCATATTCGGTGGACTAACTCAATTGCCAAATTACAAATAAAAAACTACCAAAGAGTCTACCACATATATACCATGAACTGGGAGATTATATTATAAGAGACGGATTTAATAGAGGGCTTTGGTTTGTGAAATGCAACTGATAATTGAACAATAGAATTCCCTTACTTTTTGCTGCTCGTATTTCTTTAATTTCATATTTATTAAGAAGTCTCCCTCCCGGTAAGTTATGCAACAGTTTTATATGGTTTTCATCTATTGTGTGCTTCTTATCGCGAATATATTGTCCTACATTTGATTGTTTTGATTTTAAATGTTCTTTAAATCTCGTTTTTATTTTTCGTTTAGTCTTTCCTATATAAGTAAAGCCGCATTACAATCCTGGCAAAAGATCTGGTAAACACAACTTTTCTCCAAATCGTTAATTTTGGGAATAAGTTTGTTATTTACTAATAAATTTTTTAAATATCCTTTATTCGAAAACGCGGGGATAATATTATTTTTTTTTTTTTTTTAATATATCGGATAGTCCCTTGACATAAGCAATCTTTCTCCACCCGTTATTATTATTAGTGTCTTTGAAGGTCAATTGGGAAGATTAGTGGCAAAACCAGCTTCCTTAATTTCCTTTTTTAAATTTTATTAATCAAGTTTTCAAGTTACCATTATTTTCGGCAATTGATTTTTGTTTAATTCTCCACAGAAAATAATCGATTTATCATTGAGTGAAACGCTGACATTTTTCACTCGAGTGTGTGTGTGGTGTTGATGGGAGTGTTTCATGTGTTTATAGAATTAAGAATATTGTGATATTCATATCATTATTCATTTGTCTAGCCTAATATTAATTAGTTTTGTAATTCTGTTTATATAAATGTGTCTTTGGTTTTTATTTTTGCTGTTTTTTTTTTCATTGGAAAGGGTTATGGCATCACCAAATATTATGCACTGTTTCAAAGGAATGTGTTGCCAGTGCTGAGTGTGGGGTCTTTTTTTCAATATATTTTGTTGTATAGGCGGGTTTTTAATTTTTTGGATGTTTGGCCGATATATGCTGTGGGACAGCTGTCAAAATTTACTTTGTAAACAACAGTATTTTTCTCAGCAGTTTCTCTCTTGTCCTTTGTCTTGGTGTAAATGTTGTTGAACTTATTGATGGATTTAAAAGTTATATTTATTCAGTTGTCAATTGTATGTACCTGTCGTATTTTTTCATGAGCTACTACTATGTAAGGGATTGAATTAAAGACCTTACTATGGGAATCTTCCAGTTCTAAATTAACTGGCTGTGAATTGCTCTTGGTGGACGTGGTGAATTTATTTTTTCCTATAGCACTTTCTATAACCTTGCCTCTTACATGTAATGGATAGTTGTTCTTCTTGAGGATTCTATCGATTTTGGGTTAATTTTTTGGGTGAAATTTTATGTTGGAGCATGTCGACAAAAAGTAAGCTGTTTGTTTTGTAATGTAGCAGGAATTGAGAATTGCAGCTATGTTACGGCATTTTAGGTAGTTTAGTGTAGGGGTATGTTAAAATAACAAGAAATGCGTGAACAAATTCCTGAATTACACCTTGAATCTTAATTGTGTAGCAGATTTTGAGCATCTATGCAAAATTCACAAATGAGGATTTTCTTAGGCCGTTTATACATGGAAAAACGAAAACACTAAACCTAAAACACAAATTTTATCTTAAACGAAACGAAAATTGCCACAATACATGTAATAAAACATTGCATATTTATCCTAGTTACAGTTTCAATAAAAAATTCTTTTCGGTCTTACATAACCTCATTTCCGTTTATTTACATATATTTGATACACACCTAACCTAATTTTCGGTGTGCAACTGTTTATTCGTTCGTTTTCGTTTTTCGATGTGTAAGCGGCTTTAGAGGGCGTCTCATTTTTATAGTCTTGAAGCCGCCATTTTATGTTATATTCCAAACGAAAAATGAAAATTTAATATATTTTCCGTGTTCGACTGACTTTTATATAATTATTTTACCATACCCCAAATTACATCAAATAATTTATTTCGCTTTATCCATGAATTTTAGTTATTGCTTTATTTAAATATATTAACAAAATTAGAGATTACATTTTAAGATTTTATTTCTTCCTCCTTGGTGGAGTATAGGAGCTTTTGCCTCATATAATTCACACCCAGAATTTATTCTGAGTTTAAGCGTCTGCGGCAGGCAAAAAACCAAGCCGTACCGATGAGTTTTCTGCTAACACGAAACCCTTCTTCTTCTTCCTCTTTCTTTTTTCAGTCCGCTGCGTACGTACACAGGTTCGATTCGTTTCTATTGAATCTGGATTTTAAATTTTTTTTAAATATTTTTCTCAATTTTTTGGTTCCTTTCATTTTTTCATTTCTTTTCTTTGTTCTATTTTTTCATTTGTTTTTCAAGTCACTTAATTTCGATATTTGGGACCTCTTGAAACCAAGACTTGAAACTTGTCACCCAAAATCACATGGGTTGTGTGATGAAATAACAAATAAAAAAATTTTTGCTTTAATATTTTAATTTATCTGACAATTCTCAATATGGCGGCTCCCTGCCATATTATGACAATTTCCCGATGTGGAACATAAATTCCTCTCAATTTTCCTCTGTCTCATTCCCACATCTTTCTCTTTCCTACTTGTTATGGGAATTAATTTCACTTTTTTTTTTATAAATATTGGCTTACCTGGTGAATTTGACTTTCTACAGTCTCAAATTGGCAATTGTAATCGCAGTTTTCCAATACGAAAGTGTTGTGTTTATTTATGTGTTTTTTTTTTCGCTAATTTAATAGATTAGAAATCCAGGTAAGTTTATTTTAATACCTTTTATGTGTTTATTATTAGTTCGAACATGAATAATTTGCGAAAAATAAGCAAATTATGTTAAATTATTCATGTTGGAAAAGTGATTTGTGAAATGTCAACAATGGCAAAAGTGTTGAATTTGGTTAATTATGCCGTTTATGCATATTGCGAATTCATGTGATTTGCATACATAAAAATATTTGCATATTTTACAAATGTTTAGTATGCGGAGCAAATGAATTTCGCGAAGAAATTTCAATGTTTACATTTGCATGCTTTTGTTGTTGTACTGCCAAGAAATTCGTTTTCTTGGCAGTCTTGCATGAAACTAACTACCCGTTTCGATAGTTTTTTATTGTAATATTTAATCATGTTGATTAATTTAAACTGATATGTGTAATCTCTTTTAATTAGTTGGTTGGATTTGCAGGACCCGTTTTGATGAAACTGGATCGGACTCATATGGAAGTACTAATTACATTGTATATGAAATTCAAATACTTTATTTTTTTTTCAGCTGTGTTCAACACTGTTGCTGTTGCTTTCCATCTCACGCGTGAATTGGAGTTTTGAGTTTATGCTGTTAAAAGCATGTAGATTTAGATTTAGATTTAAGCGGAACAAGTGTCCACTTTTCCTAGGAAGAGAAATATTTTTTTTTTTTGAAGAAATTTCTTCGAAGTCGGCAGGCTTTAAGAAATATGAACCAAAGGCCTGGAATCTGCATTGTGCAATGGCCTCGCATTCACACAGTACATGCTTCGATGTTTCATCCTCTTCGTAACACAGCCTACAAACATCAGTGGGTGAAATTTCCATCCAGTGCACGTGTTTGTTAAGCTTACAGTGTCCTGTTAGGACTCCTGTAATGATTCTGAGTTGATTTCTAGATAGCCCTAACGGATCCAGGTTCTTCTCTGAAGAAGGTATCTTGATGAATCTTTTGGCTTGTTTGGATCGTGTCATTGAATTCGATCTCTGGTCCATTTGGTTCCGTATCCAGTTTTGCATGGTAAACTTTACGGTATTGTAGGAGATACCGCAAAAAGGTTCTGGTCCTATAAGAAGCATGGCTGATCCTTTTTTGGCCAGTAAGTCTGCATTTTCATTCTCAGAGTTACAGTTTTTTAGGATGATAGGGCTATTCGTATTGATGAGTTGTAAAATGTTGGTCATGTATTTGGATAAAGCGTAACCGGCATTACTTATAATAGAAATTACTGGTCGCATTTCTATGTCCATTTTATGTATTTCAAGAAGCCTGTAAACTAAATGTCTAGGGGTTTATCTTTTGTGTTGTTTACATTAAGGAGGGGAACCAATTTAATTAATAACTCTGTATTTAAATCAATAAAAATTCAATTTTATTGGCGGATGGAAATCTTCATACTTTTATTGCTTCAAACTTGTCCCTGACACGGCCGTCCTGCTTCCATTTCACTTAAGCTATTTTGTTAGTACTTACGTTTTTAGTTATAAATTCAAAATTTGATTAGTTAATTTAGGAAGTATTTTTTGATTGCTTTTATTCTTTTTTATTTTACTTAACTTTATTTGGTTGGTAATATCCCCTTCGAGGCTCCTTCTTCTTAATGAATCGATCGGTATTGTTTCGTTTTCTTAATGCCTTTTATTTCGACTTTGCCAATTTTACTTTTCGTTCTTTCCTTTCTGTTATTTAGAAAAAAAATACTTATTTTCCAACCATTTCGTGTTGCCTCGTGCTTAGTCTTCTTTTTCTCCAAGTAGCCACCCCAAGAAAAAAAAAACCAAGAAGCCGGAAACCTCGCAACTGTCTCTCTCCTCCACAGGAATGGTTCCCAATGCCATAATTACTAGGAATTAAGCTGAAGTGATATGACTTACGTGAACAATTTAAATCGGATATTATTAATTTTATTTTGTGCAAATATTTAGGTATACAAGGATTATTTAGTAAGATAATTATTTTTTTATTTATTTTTTATTTAATTATTTATTGGGTTAAGGTTTTAGTATTATTTTTACGGGGCACAATTATTACACATTTACAGATTTCCAACCTCCCATTTACAAAGATTTGGACTGTGAAGTTTATATTTCCTACGACAGATCATATGGAGCAAGTTACATGACTTTTAATTAATAATGAAATGCTTATTATGAAATGTTGGACGCTTTCCGAGGCATGCGTTACAAGCCCGTAGAATCTGGGATTGTGACTGTGTCGGTGCGTAGACAAATTGTTATTTTTTTTTTTTTAATTTGTTTATATATTTGTTGTCAAATAAGGTTATGTGCACAACAAGACAAGGCGAGACGGAGGGAAAATTTTGAGTTTGTCAAGTAATGCAACTATATTGCACATATTTTCACATAATTATACTTTCCCCTATTTTACTTCCTACCCGATAAATACGAAACGTCTGAAATTCGACGAATTTCATCATCTATATGAAGATTTACGGACTGATCTTGATAGATTGTTTCAATATATGAGAATGAGTATAGAAGCCTTCGATTAGATTAAGGAAAGATTTCAAAATAAACTCAAGAAAAAACTGCCAAAATTTCCGTTCTAAGGATATGAAATTAATCATTTTCTTTTTGTCCAGCCCTTTCTGCACTTTTGTTTGTATATGAGATTGGTCGTAATAACAAACGATTAGAATTTAGGGAATTCCATCATCCACGTATACGAAGATTTGCATACTGATCCTCATAGATTCTTTCAGTATATGAGAATGAGTAAAGAGCCCCTCAATTATATCAAAGAAAAAACCTACAAGAATATGCCAGCTATTTAAATTAACACGCTACACCTCGCGAAAAAATTAATATTTTCATTCTCGAGTGGGATACCTCGCCTCGCCTGGCTTTGCCTAGCCTTGCCTCGCCTGTATTGTAGTAGAGGTGTTGTCGGGACAAGTTAGTGATGTGAAGAATAAAACCCGTGCACGTCGCTCAAGAACAGCCGAGAATATTGCTGCTGTAGCCGAAAGTGTTGAAGAAAACCCACGTTTGTCCATTCCTCGTCGTTCTTTGGAATTAGGCATTCCACAAACGTCATTACACCATATTTTGCATAAAGATTTGGGTCTTAAGGCTTATAAAGTTCAGTTAACACAAGAACTCAAGCCATCCGATCATCAACAACGTCGAGCCTTTGCTGATTGGGTCCTTGAAATGCATGAAAATGATCCGGAATTCCATCGAAAACTCATCTTGAGTGATGAGGCCCATTTCCACCTCGATGGCTTCATCAACAAGCAAAATTGTCGCATCTGGGGCTCGGAAAACCCAAGAGTTATTGTTGAAAAGCCTCTCTATCCCTCAACGTGTGACTGTTTGGTGCGGTTTATGGTCCCGCGGGGTCATTGGACCTTACTTTTTCGAAAATGAGGCTGGAGCAACAGTTACGGTGAATGCATTGAGCTATCGACATATGATTAATGATTTTTTATGGGCGGAATTGGATGGTATTGATCTGGACAACGTTTACTTTCAACAAGACGGCGCTACGTGCCATACAAGCAACGAAACCATTGATCTTTTACGGGAAAAGTTTCCGGACCGTGTTATCTCTCGAAGAGGTGATCACAATTGGCCACCGAGATCTTGTGACTTAACACCTTGCGACTTCTTCCTTTGGGGCCACGTGAAAGAGAAGGTCTACGCCAACAGCCCAGCGTCGATTCAAGACCTCAAAGATGGAATTCGTGAGGCTATCGAGGACATAGGGGCAGCCACTTTGCGATTTGGTTATGGAAAATTTCATGAAAACGATATGGTCCTGTAGGCGTGGTCGTGGTGGTCATTTGGCTTATATTATTTTCCTTTATTAACGGCATACCTTCCTCTTTATAATGAAATAAAGATTCGATCATTTATCTCAAAAAATGGCATTTTTCTTTGAATATCAAAATAACACCTCTTATTGGAAAACCCTGAATATTGAGATCATTTAGCATATCCGTGATCTTATTATGATATATACCTTTATCCATGGTCACAGTTTTGTTACCTTTATCAGAATTAACGATGTATATATTGGAATTGTGTGTGTGTGTGTATTTTTTTTGTAGCAGTGATATATGAACTTGTTAACCTTTTTCATTTTATTATTTTTTAAATGATGTGTGATTGAATTGGTGATATTTCTCCTTCCGATACGTCTATTTTCTGTAGATTGTATGTAGTTAACTATATGTTCTAATGCGGCTATTAGAGCAATTAGATTGAAGATAATTGTAAAAACAAAAATCGCATCAATTCTTAATAAATTAAAAATTGGAATTGCGACCGTACAGCCGACGAGATATAGCTTCGTTATGAGTGCAAATAAGATTCATTGGTTTCACTAGCTTATTTTTCACTCCAACCAAATATCACTCTTGTTCACTGTCTCATATTGAAGGAAACCACTGAAATAATGTTTTCAAAATTTTTGTAGTCCAGGTAATGGACAGTAGAAGGTACACAACTAAGTAAAAATTCACACGATGATATAGTATAAAAATGCACAGAATCAGTTTTCCACTGATCACCAATAATTATTTAAGTGATTCTGATTTCTTTGTCTGATAGACCCACACGGAGGAGCATTCAACAAATTGAGACTTAATGCTGGCCCGTCGCGATCCGTCACGTAACATTGTCTAATTTTGGCTTACATGGACAGAAAAGCAAATATAACATTTAACGAGTTCATAGCGAACAGTTCAAATTTGATGAAGGTAATCGAATATTGTATTTATATAAATTAATATAACATTTGTGAAACTTTACAATAAAAGAAAATCTTCCATCTTTTGTGGATCGTAAGAAAAACAAAAAAAACGGTTCATAGCTCATACCTTTTTACAAACTTCTTAGAAAAAATTTCAAGATAGCTGTGTTAAATAGCGCGACGGCCCAGGGTATTGAAACTGTGTGAGAGTTGAACCGAAACAGGACGAAACGGCCGCTATGTAATCGGAACTTTAAATTTAATCGTGTGGAACTAAGGTCTATTTCTTTGTTTTAATCTTTTGTATTCAGAGTTTAAGTTGTTTAAATTTTGTCTTGTTATTGACCATCACCATATTTCTTTATTTTTATGTATGAATTAACAGAGATTATGTATGAGTTGAAATAAAACAAAGCACAAAAATAAAGCGATTCTCCATCCGTCAAAAATGTAACGTTGATATAAGTCTGTATGGATAGTACTAGTAAACACGAGCTACTCCCATTCCTCATATGTCGGTTTTGCCTGAATGCAAATCAACTCCCATAGGGTGGAAAATATAGTCCTACAGCCTCTAAGCACTTCAGACCAATTAACCTTACTTTGTTTGCTTTGAAAATAGTTGAAATGCTCATTATTTTGAGAAGAGACAGGGCAAAGAAGTTCTATTACGTTTGCACAAAGAGTAGGTCGGTGTAAATTGTGCGAAATAAAGTAGTAGGTACCATTGAAAAATTCCTTAAGAATAAAATGTACACCATGGCTGCATTCTCCGACATCGAAGGGCTTTTACCAACATTAAAACGAAGACAATTTGTGAACTCTTTAAGAACCCCGGGTAAAACAAAAGTGTTAACTCAATGCCGCAGCATAAAGAATTATAAAAGTCTGAGCAAAAATGAGGTTGGCAGATTTGTTAAATGAAGGAACTTTAGAAGGCGCTTTTATATCGCAAATGCTCGCTCTGATTAATGGTGTGAAATTTTTTTGACTAAATTTAGCTACAGTTTTTATTACCAGGCAGACAAATGAACAGCAACAATCAGGTATTAAGCGTATGCCTTAGTTGAGTTTCAGTAGTTCAATTTACATTTACTTATATTATAAATTTATTTCAGTTTGCCTGCTAACAGTCTTTTCCAATGGGGCAAGTATTAACAACATTTCGGGGCAAGTTATACCATGTTAATGTAATGGGATTGTATGGGGCATCATTATTTAGTTGTAAGTAGATTGCTATGTTCGGTACATTTAAAGTACTAAGTAAAAAGATTGTACAAATTGTTGCCACAAAACTTAGGTATTTTTCCTTAAAATGTGGAGAATATTCCGTAATATTTAGGGAATATTCCCTAAAATTTAGAGGAATATTCATATACAAAAACATTAGAACAGTATGAATGTAATCTGAATTGAATTTAAATTAATGGAATTTGAATTTTGCATAAGTATCCTCCGAAGAAGATGTGCAGAAGAAAAAGGTTTTCCAGAAGGATCTTTCCAATTGAAATTGATGCCAACAATAAGTTTATATAGGAATGATCAAGATGAAATATAACGAACCCATGGAAAACGCAACTGGAAATTTTTAATTTTTTACTTCAGGTCTAGACTAGTGATGTGAAAATACAAGACCAAGACCAAGACTATAATGGTCTTGGTGTTGGTCTTGGTCTTCCAAACTTAGTCTTGGTTTTGCTCTTGGTAAGATTGGTATAATATTGGTCTTGGTCTTGGTCTTGCATAGTGAAGTCTTGGTGTAGGTCTTGGTTTTGATCTAGCTCTTGGTCTTGCAATTCAGTCTTAGTATTGTCTGTGATCTTGTAGTAGGTTTTAGCTTTGGGCTGCACAGTCAACTTTTGGTTTTAGTTTTAATCTAGGATTTCGTTTTTTTGCGCATTTCTATAATTGATGTATCATGCCATAAATTTATAAATAGTTAAAAACTACCTTATCCCCGTCTAAATAAATCTTGTCTGTACACGGGATGTGTTATTTGTGTCCTTTTAATCTTTATATAAATAAAATACAATAGTGCTATGACTTGTGATTGAACTATGAAAATGAAAGAGAAAGGAAGCAACAGAAACGACATTTTGTGAATCCAATATATTTATTACATTTCTTTTGCCCAGTTATTCTCTCAAATTCCAGTAAAGTACGTACCGATCATAACTATGCTTCGCTATTGCACAAATTACCAGATTTTTATCTTGCATAATGTGGTCTTGCATAATGTGGTCTTGGGCTTGGTCTTGTTAATGTACACATGGTCTTGGTGTCGGTCTTGCATATTCTGCAAGGCCAAGACCAAGACTGCAAGACCAAGACCAATTTTGCTCATCACTAGTCTAGACCCAAAAATCGCCATATGCACGCACCATCACGCTATTTTTCATGTATAAAGAGCAGCCCTTATTTTCAAATATCTTTGTCACAAAAATTGTATCGAAGGTATTTTGTCTACAAAACATGAAATTCATTGTTTTCATTACGGCACAGATCATTAAAATCGTCTTTATATAATCGAAGATATGAATTTATATAATGTTAGATCGGAAGTACAAAAATTGATATTTTTTAGCAAAGAGCTTTAACTTTCACTACAACCGGAATTTGAACAAAATAATTAAAGTCTATTAATAACTTATATAAAGCAATATGCTGACAAAAATTTCAATCAAATCGGTAACATTGCTTCATAAAGTTGTACGAGAAGTGTTCAAAGCATCGTGGAATGGCGCTGTGAAAAATCCCTTTTGCGATACTGTATTGGCTTGACCAGTGCAATGCATTTGAATGTATTGCAAATTTATTCCGAATGTAGGAATCGATAAACATTTCCAAATTTCTAAGACAAAAACAAATGCTTGTCTATGCTCAATTAGTCAATTCAGCTTTTTTGGACGCTGGATTTTCTGGAATAAAATTCTAAAGAAAACCAAAAAAAATAAATTTTTTTTGGGGGGAAAAATCAAAAATTCTGTACGAGCTCCCAAAATTAAATATTCTGAAAATCGGTGTCGATGCAACTTGTTTCTCCCGCATATATAAACCGACTTCACATCTCGTTCGAAAAACCCCAGAAGTAGCAAGCGAAAAACCTCACCCACCTCCCTATAAACAAGAAGAAGAGGAGAACTTACAATGAAAAACGCCTAAGACCAATTTAAAACAAGAAAAAAAGCTAGAATTGGTCTAAGACATAAATATTCCTACGATTCACTGGATGAATGCCCGTTTGTAAGTTCGTATGATCACCCTTATGTGCAAGTTTGCTCGTTAAAATTCTTTTCGAATCTATTTCTAGAACGGTTCGTCGGACAGTAAATTGGTTGTAATCATACAAATTTCATAGGATTTTATATTCTGCAGTGCTTTTCAGTATATCAAAAACATTTAGGACTGAATGTATTTACAAAAAGTATATGTAAAAAATTATTGTATGGCAGCACCAGAGTGGGGTTACCCGATATAGTCTATTTTTGAAATTATATTAACTATTTTTACCCTGTGTACAAAATTTCGGCTCTCTACATTGATACGTTCTCAAGCAGTGTCCAAATATCTAGTAAAGAACGAAATTTTTTTATGGCAACCCTAAGATGAAGTTACTTGACTTATCTAATTTTTGAACTGACGTAAATCTATTATTATTTTTTAAAAAGGCCATATGCAAAATTTTAGCTCTCTAAATAAACGCGCTCTCGTATTATCGTGAGAACGGCCAAATAAGCGGACAGACAGACAAATAAACAGACTGACAGACAAACAGGCACACAAAATCAAAATTACTTTTAATATTATGCGTCGTGGGTGTCCAATCCATTTAACTCTAACAGCTTTATTTATATGCACTACAAACGGAATGGCAAGCTTAGTATTACCCTAGTTACGCTACAAAGGACATATTAGAAATAAGAAAATAGAACACAACAAATAAGAAATCGTCATCAGCAGATCACTTTTTTTACAGTAGGTACATAAAAAGAAAGATAGGTATTTGGTTCATTTGTCGAGAACAAAAAGAAACTTTAAGCCTGCAGGATAGTTGGATCCAATGTACTGCCTGTTTTTGATGGGCCCACAAAAGTTCTTCTGACTTCTACTGGCAACAAGAAGAGCTAAATGAATTTATACTATAAATGTATGAGTTAAAGTCGGATATCCCCGGTTTTACGCGTTTTTGACAGGTAATGGGACAAAACCGTAGACTGATATCTTTTTGAAAAGTATTTACTTTATAATTTTAATTTAGTATTTACAAGAATACTGTTACGTTTTGTATAGTTGAAAGACTTAGCTTTTATACTGTGTTTGAATTAATTGCTATATTCCTAGGTAATAAATTACCTACACGTTTCCAACCTTAAGGCCTCGATTTTACTGCAGTCTCTCATATATGCACGTACATAGATAGGAGGATATTCGATACATTGTTGCTTAAAACCTTTGCGGACAGGTGTGATTTTGGCAAATCTCTAGATTATGTCCAAAACAGAAATAGTGAAGCTGGTATTACATCTGCGTACAGGAGCGGAAAAAATATAGTGTGTGCACATTTTTATAAATCTTGGATTAATACCAGCTACGCTAGTAGAGGAAGAATTAATCATACCAAAAGTAACTTCATCGACTGTTACTGCAATAAAACTTAAAAATTGTTCAATTCATCGTGCCAGTGCATTTTTTCTCATTATTAGTTTGTTGAAAGAAAAACTTGAGATTTAAAATGCAAGGGTCAACAGTACATGAATATTTTTTTTTTTAATGAACAAATATGTACTACTTTTTTTTTATAATCCCCCACTGTGTATTTTAGAGAAAGGCTTGGATTAAGTAGAGTTTTCAAATAAGATGTCTTAGCGTTCCGTATAAAAGTGGAAGCTTTGTAGCACATCCAATATGAAATTGTAGAGAGAACATTGCGCGTTAATTATAGACTTCGGAATAAGCAAAACATATTTATTATGCAAGAAACAAACGGTACAATTAGGGAAATCAAATTTGATAAATTTAAATAAATAATAAATTAAATAAATAAAACACTGAATATATTGAACAAAAGCCCTCACTCAAGAGTTTCGGACTAACTTCGCAACGTACAGAAATTAACACGACTATATTCGTAATATGAATAATAAGTTATACAGTCCCGTTGACCCCATTAAAAGAACAATTAATAGGTCGCCATGATCATATATTATCCAGATATACCTAGAAGGGATATCTGATTGAAAAAAAGCACCTACATATAAGAAAAATCAGGCGTGAGAAATATCTCCAGAAGAGAGGCCAAATTCCACGTAAAAAATGTTGGAAGCCAATTAACTCAATGAAGATAAACTTCATCGAGTTTGTTTTGAAAATAATTATGCAACCCAGCTGGGTATAAGGAAGTTGAAATTAAAGTTTTCACCAATAACAAGATATTGTTATATGAGAGGTGGCACATATAAGATCATCAACAAATGATTCAACAACAGAGTGGCAATTAGGAGCTTACAACCAATCCAACCAAACATTTCGGTTCATTGAAAGACAACTCACGAAAAATATTCTTAACATAAATTGCTTGTTGATTCAAAGATAATAATAGCATGAAGCTATCGGTGGAATGAAAAGAAAAAATACCAAAATAAATAGATTCCATCTATGTTTCCAGATTACAACTGGAATTTATTTAATGACAGAAGTCGTGAAAAATACATCAAAAAGAAAATATTCATCAATAGGATCATTTAAAAAAAAAAAAACATTGAAAAAAACTTTCTTTAATATAATTTGTGTTTGGCATTCCAAAAGAATTGGAAGATGGTAGGGGGCCTCACTTGAAACTGATACCAATGTTCTTAGTATTTCTACCTTATACAAGTCGAGGTTCCTTTTATCGATTATTTATTTTATTGTAGGTGACATATTTTTAAATGGAGAATGGAGATGAGGAGAGAAATGAATGTGGTATCAAAAAAATTTGGAGCTCGGGACAAATATAATGAGGAAGAAATTTGGGCGAGGAGGAATTTTTACCACCCAAAAATGTTTTTTTACACGTGGGTCATATACACCCCAGATCTTGTATTTTGCATGTACTTATTCCGTTCTTTCTTTCACATCCATGAGTACTTTGTTGTTTGAACATAGGAAGTGAATTTCCACAACTTATCAGTTCTTCATATTGATGACTTGAAAATACATCAATTTTTGTAATAAAAAACGGCCATTTTTTAAACTTAAAATGAACTGAGAGCTGGGCAATTACCAAAGAAAAAGTACTTAAGTACAAGTACTAGTACAGAAGGCCTGAATACTTCAGCGTAAGTACAAGTACCGCATGTATGAAAAGTACTTGTAACTAACTACTACGTCTATAAAAAGTACTGAGTACTTCTTAAAGTACTTTTTAAAGTATACGTTTTTAGAATATTTGTACGTTGGCAGTAATATAATGCAGTTTGTCGAGTTCAGTTAATAGATATTAATAAATAAATACCTTTTGAAAACTATAATATTTATAGTAACCAGTGGCTACTATTTATAGTTTTTTATAGTTTTCGACGCTGCAGGTAGAGTAAAACTTTCACCTCTCATTGCTAGACTCATTAAAACTATCAGAGGTCCGCCCAAGCACACCCATTATCGCATATAATAATGCATAACAATTCTAAGAAAAAAATTTCCAGTAAATTTCTAAGAAAAAATTGAGGCCTTCCCTACATCAGGTCGGGGCATCATTGATTTTATATTGGAGCGAGGCATTGCTTGCTTACCCTTGGTTATGTCCACTGATGTATATAATATGGACTTTCTATTTTACGTGGGCACAATTGCTTGTGTCAAAAAGAGTTCGTACGTCGCGTCGGTGCCAACATTCAGAAAAATCATTGACGGGAAGTTGAAAAAGTGTACACGTAGCTCGGAAGGTGATTTTAATACAACATTTAGAATTTCTTCTGCGTATCTTATGAATATACTGTCTTTGGTAAAACAGTTTTTATCGGTAATAATCCTAAATGATTAATTTAATTAATTAATTAATTTAATTTCGACGAATGCTTAGACCAAAAAGTCAGTAATATAGAAGTCAGTAATATAGAAGTCAGCTCATTTTAGACAGTATATTTCCATGAACGCAGTCAGTCCATATTATACATGTCAGTCGTTATGTCATCAAGTCGAGGCATCGTCGAGACGTTACTGGTTTTTGTTCTACTTGCCCAGTCTTGTTTGTATGTTATTAGTTTGTCTAAGGTTCTGCCTTGACGCGTGGGTGCGGCACATGCTTTGACAGTTCTCTGCGTGCTTTAAAACTCAACAAAAAAGGAGTTGCGTTAGAGATTGTGTTTTTTTCTACGAAGAGTTACATATTTGTAGATACTTAATAGACTTAGAAATACTTAAGTAAAAATCTTGGTACTTAAGTACAAAACTAAGTCATAAGTACAAGTAAATAGACGGTAGTACTTATGCTCAAGTAGTAAGTAGGGGCATTTCAAAAGTATTGAGTAATAAGTCTTACTTTAAGTAGTATTTTATTGTAATTTAAGTAGTACTTAAGTCTTTTTTTACTTAAGTATTGCCCAGCCGTGCGAGTGATTTACTTTTTTGCAGTTATCTAAAAAACCATTTATAGGACACAAAAATGAATTACATATCTAATTTAATATGCATATTCAAAATTTTTATAGCATCCCTTCTGTACTGGAAGATAACCAAACTGATGGTTTTCGCGTAATTAGCGAGTACGTTGAGACAGAAAAATCCATATTTCTCTATAAGAATTGCAAGGATTTCCATAATTTGTTTTTGTTAATATAGCCAAGATATGCGGTGAATCCATAATTTAATTTAAAAATTCCTAGATACCTAGTTACGTTCACAAAAGACGACAAAAATGGACAATATTGACAGTTGAGATCTATTCTTCTTACTTTTCCACAACCAAAACAGCCGAGTAGAATAGAGAATTTGGTAATTCTCAACACAAATTCCTCTGAGTTAAAGAATCCCGAGTAAAGAGTTAAGCGTCAAAAGAACTCTCATTTCCACAATTCTTCGTGTTAGTGAATCCGGCTCCTGGAGTGAAAATGAAATTAATTCTTATTCTTTCGATGGGTAATGGCGTAACTAAGTAGAGGCTAGGGTGGGAATGGCCCCATCCAGAGTATCGACTTGCCCCCTCAGGAATTTATAAAAATTCCTAAAAAACACCTAATTAAATTGTATCCGTTCGGATCGGAATCGAAAAGGCTTTAAAAAGTTCCTTTCTTTAAGAAACCCTATTAAAATCTCTTTAAAATTTTTAAAAACTCCTCTGGGATTTCTCTGATTCTACTGAATATTTACAAAGCCGCAAATCTTAATTAATATCCTTTGATATGAAACGAAGTTTTGAAATTCTCGTAAAACTTTGTTTACTTTCCCGGAAAAAGTGTCTTTTAAGCCATTTTGATGCCAACCCCAACGAATTTAATAATAAGAAGGAAGAAATATTTAGTACGGAATTAAAAAATTTAATACTAAGTTTGCAGAAAAATACCATAAAATAAACCTTATATAGACTTGAACTGTAGGTAGATATGACTTTATTAATGCTTACGTAAGAAAAACGTAGATAATTGTTTTTTAATGTGATTAATTTGTGCATAGATGGTGTAATACTTGGCAATAGGCATGGTGTCACTATCATACCAGTTTCGTGTATAGAACTTCAGGATTCTGATCTGATTCTGATCACCTCTCTGTGTTTTTCACATATATTTATAGAACGGTTCCTCGGACAGTAAAAATGATTATAAACAATTTCATAGGATTTCATATTCTGAAGAACTTTTCGGTACAATAAAAACGCTTAGGAGGGATCGTTTTCACAGTATACGTAAAAAACATAAATTTTTTTATGGAATCCTCAAGAAGGGGTTGCCCGATTTAGCCTAGTTTTAAAATCATATTTACTATTTCTATAAAAACACAGTGTACACAATTTCAGCACTCACGGTTGACGCATTTTCAGGCAATATTTAAAAATATAGTGAAAAGCAATTTTTTTATGGCAACCCCAGAAAGGAAATACCAGATTTGTTCTATTTTCGAACAGAAATTTACTTTTTTTTAAAGCCCGCGTGGAATCGAGCTATCGTGAGGACTGATAGACGAACAGACATGCACAAAATAAAATAACTTTTAATATTATGCATTGGTGCCCAATCCATTTTTGCTCTACAAGCATTATTTCTATGTTTTTGACACATGAAATGACAAACGTAGTATTACCGTAAGATTTCCTCATATAGGGTATAAAAACGTTGTGACGCGATATCTGCGACTTGTGGAGCGAGAATATTTTATGAAGAATTACTTTACTTTATCAATCAATCAGTACGTTTACATGAATACTTGAGTACTCGACTTGAAATCCACTTAAAGCTCAGGTAGGGCGGTTGATTGAATTAATTCCAATTACTTGACTTGAATTTTTCTTGAATTTAATTTTCCAATTACTTGAGTTGAAATTTACGCATTGATTGGGCGTTTTCATGATATCTTGATTACTTCAAGCATACTTCAAGTATACTTCAAGTATTCATGTCAACGTACCTACTGTATGCAATTTCATTGGTTCTAGGTATTATATCAACATGCTACCTTGTAAGTGCTCAGAGCAATGGATAAAAAATTTCGGTCAATAGGTGGGAGTATACAAAAATCTTAGTTACGCCAATGTGGGTAATGATAATTTTTCCCCTAGAGTACATAGAGCTCATCGAAGACCCGAAAAACATAACATTTAATTTTTCGGTAAAAATTTTCTCTTGCCCTATGAATTCCAACGATTTTTATTACATTATAGCTGTGAAGCAGTCCTGCATACGTGGAATTAAAATATAGTGAATTGTCATGTAATTTCTTAATTATTATGTTATTTAAGTTTGATTGAACACAATTTTATGCGTTTTCACGTTTGAATTTTAATAATTTTAATAATTTCAAGAGGAAAAGTCTTGTCTTGCAAAGAAAGAGCTCAAATATAGGGACCTACCGATATGCAGGGTGGTCCATTCGGAAAATTTCTAAAAAACTCAGCAGATCTCAAACAATCATTTGTCGTATTTTTTAAATTAGAAGATACCTCTGGGAAAATATGAAAATATAACCATTAATAAAAAACATTTTCCGAAGCAAGAACTGATGATTATCACCAAAGTAAGCCGGTATTATCTATTCTCTAGCCAAATATTGATGAAATTACAAAGATCTTCCAGTAACTAAACAAACATGTTCGAAAATTTTGTGGAAAAATAAAATCGTAGTTTTCAAGAAAAGAACTTAGAAACCTGCAATAACTGGGAACTACAAGACGGCTAGGATGAACTTTACTGAAAAACATATCCACTTGCTTAAAGAGTAGACGACGTTCTTTTTAGGAATGAAAGGAAGTTGAAACTAGACGTTCCTAATGATTTCCTTCCAAATACTATTGGTACAATAAAAGACTCCAAGAAAACATCAGCATGGCACGAGTTTTTTGTGGTATGGCGATAGCATGTGATTTGGGCTGGTTTTTCGTCAGGCAAGAGTACGCATATTGCATACTGCAGTGTCGACAACATGATGATCGAAAAGCAAAGGAATTGTCCTGTTAAGATTACTTTTTTTTTAATAATTTAATACATCAATTCAATCCGTCAGAGCATCGTAGAAGTTCCTTGAAGATAGAAAAATCAAGGCTCGCGATTGTATTGCAAGAAGTAGTCCTGATTTAAACTTTCTAGGCAAGTCTATGCCAATGGCAGGCAGTTTAATTTAGTCACTGAATTAAAAACGTACATAAAATTGGTAGTGGAATCTACATATACTGCCAACAACCCTCCAAAAGTTGGTAGTTGCCAAAACGACTAATGAGATCGTTAAAACAAAGGAGGTTATAAAAACTACTAATTAAAAATCAAGCAATGTTTAAAATATACATTTACACAATATATTTATATAAATTACAAATTTAAATTTAATAAAATTTATAATAAAACTTGTTTTAAGGATAAAAAAGTTTTTCATTAAAGAAAAATAATAAAAATAAAATTTATAATAAAACTTGTTTTAAAGATAAAAAAGTTTTTCATTAAAGAAAAAGCCAAAACCTAACAGAAAAATCGGGTGAGGAATTGCTGTAATTGCAAATATCAATTCCTTGGAATATTGGAGTAACATCGAGTGTCTTTTACTCTTTTATTATTACTTTTGAAGTTCAATTCAGTGGAAGAATACTCTTCCGTGCATGCCTTCTAGGACATATGTAACAAAATTCAAAACAGATTGCCATCTGCAGTAAAAACAAAATGCACAAAGGAGGCAATGGAACAAGAAAAGTTGATTGCAATGGAGGCAGGAAAAATTTATTCTGATAGTTTTCCTTTAATATCAGTTATTGCTGATGGATGCTGGTCAAAACGATCCTATGGTAGCACTTACTCAGCATTTTTGGGATTCGTAGCTATTATCGTGTTTATAGCACTAAAAATATATTATGGAATGACATAAAAAATAAGTACTGGATAATTTGCAAGCGACTTCAAAATGAGAAAATTCCAAATTAAATGTCATAATTGTTTCAAGAACTATGAAGGCCCTACTCAAATTAATTAGTTGAAGCAATATTAAAGAAAGTGAAAATCATGGTATAAGGTAAAATGCTTTAATTACTGATGGTGATTGGAATGTTTACAAATAAATATAGTAGATTCGAGGCCATACGTAAACTTTTTATTAAAAAAAATGAACGTAGAAATCACTTAATGAGAAATTTCCGGACGAAAATAAATAACATTATTAAAACTAAAAATAATAATATTAAGTTGAGAAAAATACTGGAGCAACGTTTACAAAAGCTTTCCTACGGAATATTGAAAACCATAAAATATAGTAAAAATTAGAGTAATATTCCTTCTGTACAATAAATCGTTAATTTAGCAAATGACAAAAAATTCTGACTATCATGTGTTTTGTGAACATAAAAACTGCAGTAAATATTTTTGTAAAATGAATCTGAGAACGAAACCAACTCAGTTCTGCTAATGATAAGTGATAGAATATTTAACCAACTTATGACAGCTGTACATTTTCTGGGATATAATGCACAAAGCTTAATACATGATGTAGATTCTAATACATTTGAGCTTTGCGTTATTGTAAAATATATTACATATGTAGGCGTAAAACGAATAAATTACTCTCTAGATGGTTCATACACATCTAGGGTAAAAAATATCATCGCCAACTTTAATACTGAAGCACCTCTAAAACTGCTGTATCTAGAAGTGTACAAAATTAGTCTACATAAATGCCTTCAAAAGTTACAATAACGAAAAATTCTAAAAAGAACTACAAATCATAGCCGTGACAAGATATTCAAATGACAAAAACTTTTTCCAGGGCAACTACGGTACAGAAACATGTGAAAAGCTGAATTTGAATTCTCAAGCGTTTGAAATGGAAAAGTATTAATTAAAAATTTTATTAACACAAAACCACAACACACAACATTTGAGTTTCGTACAAGAGTTCAGTCTGCCTATAATTTATGGAGAGTACTTCGATGAAATATTATATTAGCAGCATCAAATTTTGGCGAAAAAAAAATTTTCTGGTATACTTGTTGAACAAATTATTTACAAAAATAATATTGCTATTGCTCGAGTTTTGATCCACAGGTATTCAAGCGAGGCGGATGCATCAATTAGATTAAACCAAATAATCACATATTCTCCGGACCATTTTCTTTATCTGCCAACGTTGTGGATCATAAGATATAGATAGATAAAAAAGAAAAAAAAAAAAAAAAAGAAATTATCTAATGAAAATATATCATCCAAACGTCCAAAAAATTCCCAAAATTCTATAAGAAATCTTATCACCCAAGAATTTATAAGGCCACATCTAAACTCACTTGAAATTGGAAATATCTTCATCCACAAGGAGGATGAGCGCATTATAATTAGAACTAAAATTAAGGTGCGGTTGAGAATTTTTTCGTTAACCCTTCAAAAGAATTATCTCAATGCCCAATACACACGAAATGTTCAAATCACATCTGTCAACATTTTTATGCGAAAGAATTTTTACGACATTTACGCATCAACAAATATACAGAAAAAAAAAAGGAAAATACTTATATATTTTTAGACATCCGGATAGACCCCCTATACCAATAATATAATTCCCTGTAAATTGATTCTTATTGAGCTTATATCAAATTTGCGAATTTCTATGTTGACTTGATACCTGATAATCTTGTCAGAAATTGTAATCATGGATTTACCCGTCTAAAAGAAAATCCCTTAATAATAAATCATCTTAAAAAAAAATGTATCTCTACGAATTTCTTGAAAGCTTTATAAAACACGACATACATAGGTACAGAGGTATAAGACTGAAAGGCAACTTACGAAATACCTCGATATATATAAAATTTGGATTTATGCATGAAATTGACGAAGAAATTTGAAGAATTTTTCTTTGGAATTATTTTTTTCTATTTTTACCTAAATCCAAAAATCACAATGCTCCAAAGATGAGATAGCTCTAGGTGTGTTTGTTTTACTCCATGAACGAACCTACATTAAAGGAATAACACTGCACAATCTTTTTTTTTTTTTTTTCTTTTAACTTCTTTCTTTAATAACAATCAAAGTAAAACCAGAGCACTTTCAGTTGAACACAACGACAAAATTTCTTAGCTCAGATAGGTATGATAATAAATTTCCGAACACTCTCTGACACAAATTTTGTTATGTACTACACAAAACCACCGTTACTTCAGAAAAATATGGACACTCACAAAGTGACATTCAGGATATCCTTTGGTATCACACGCTTATCTCACTAAGTGGAAGTAATTTAATTAAAAACACACCGCAAAACCCAGGTAGATATAGGTACATAAATATGTATGTATAGCCTAGGTGCTTTCAGTGCTACCAGCCACCAACCAATATACATTTGCTCTTATAGCTTCCGCACAGCACGATGATCATACACTTCACCTTAATTCAATGCGACCGTAAAGTACACGAATTTGGAAGGAACGACATCAAAGAGTCATAAAAATATCTCGAGATAAACTAATCGCGGAAATGTCCCTGAAATTTGGACCGAACTTCAAGGCCTTTAAAATTGAAAGGGCGTTCTAATAGCAGCTTCTGGGTTATATGAAGTACACACGCATGGTCTCATATAAAGTTGGTACTTTATCAGGTGAATTTAACATAGTCGACGCGTAGACGACGAACTTTTCGTGACATGATTTCCTCTTATAAAACTGACGACAACGAACAACGACGGCGACGACGATGACGATAGCGGTGTACACTAGACGAGGCAAAATTTAAAATGGAACTGAACACTGGCAGCAGTGGGCACCAGTTTGACATTCTATGATAGACACGATACCGATAAAAACTTGAACCGTATTTTCAGTGATAAAGACATGCGCCGGAATTTCCTGTATCGCTATTAGATGGGGAGCAACTAGGAATGCGAACATATGTTGGGGCCTTGGAGAAAACTGTACTAAAAGCCGATGTTACCCGCCAACGATTTATGTGACTTGCGCGTTTTATAGAATTCAGAACACCACGTTTCGTGGTTATGAATGAAAATTTCCTTTTCTCTGGGTGGTAGGTACATATGTATGGAAAAGGCAAAATAAGGGAAAGCTAATGGGCCTGCAGAAAAGTAAAGGATTTAAGGAGTGAAGGACGGACGGTTTGAAGATGTTTCCGGTGTTTAGCAGGTACTCCATTTTATAAACCCTCTTCAATTTTCACACTCAGTCAGGGAAGAGAAAAAAAAACAAACGATATCCTTTTTTATTCGGGGATAGCAGAATTTTATATTCCAAGAATTAAAAAGTACCACTACAAGAAGATTTTCTTAGCCATGGAAATTAGATAATTATTGATGATTCTGTGCATACGTCACAAGTTTATTTCGAATTTGGCTAACTGTGATTTTTTCCAAAATTGAAATCATATACCTACTTAGCACCAACGAGATTGAAAAAAAAAATTACTATGATTTTCTGAATTTAGTACGTAACTAAATTCAAGGGCGGATACAGCGGGGAGCTATCGGGGCGACCCCCCCCCCCCCAGAGCTCTAATAAATAAAATTTATACTCTAATCAAATGAAATGGCAAATAAAAAAAAATCTGTTCAAATCTTCTAAATCCGCATTAAAAAAATAGAAAATAATTTCTCCCTTCACTTAATGCAGTATTTCTCAAACTGGGAGCCGCGGCCACCGTGAAGCTCTTACTAGGGGGCGCGAAATATTTAAGTATGACTATTTCTATTTATTTACTATTTAAAAATTTTAAATTATTTTTAAAAAATATGAAAAAATATGTATTTCTAAATTTATTTACTTTTCAAACAAGTCATTTTTTTAAAATTTGATTTCGCAGTATGCTTAGTTACTGAGCAAGACAGAAGTTCATTTTTAGGGTTCCGTACCCAAAGGGAACCCTATCACTAAGCCTTCGCTGTCCGTCCATCACCAGGTTGTATCTCATGAACCGTCATAGGTAGGCAGTTCAAATTTTCACAGACTGTGTATTTCTATTGCCGCTATAATAACAAATAATAAAAATAAAATTAATTTAAAAATTAAAGGGGTCCCCCATTGACATGTATATAAATGGACTGACTGATCTCATGTTTCACGTGGCACCAGTTTTGATTTCAGAAAGTATGCTCTGACTGGCGCTGTATTTAAATTATTTGAAAATTTATTTATATGCATATCAGCGGGATTTACAGAATTTACCACAAAAGTATTTGGGGCTATTCGTATTGTTAAATTTTAATTATAAGGCAAAGGAAGTGTTTTTTTACAAAGCTGTTTTGGTTGGAAATACCGCTGAATCGTTACAGTTCAAATGGCATCACTTTCATGTTCCTGTCACTTTCCGTGAGAGCATACTTTTTCTACTGAACTGTAACGATGAGAACGAGAAATTGCTTGTAAAAATCCTTGTAAAAAACACTTCCTTCGATTCATAATTAAAATTTAACAATACAAATAGTCCCAAATACTTTTCTGGTAAATTCGGTAAATCCCACGGACAAGCATATAAGTAAATTCCCAAATAATTTAAATATAGCTTCAATTTACGGCAATTGGTAGCATTGACAGTGAGAGCATACTTTCTGATATAAAAACTGGTGTCACAAGAAACAGGTGATCAGTCAGTCCATTTATATACATGTCAGTGCCCAAAGCAATTCAAAATTTTCAACGAAGTAAACATAAATTTTATAGCGAAGACTAAGAATGGCGGAATGAAATATACAGAAATACAGGGCATTTGTAGAGCTTAAAGATGAGCTTCGACTCTTTCTTTAAGACAGAAAACCAGATGTTGCTTCGCACTTTAGTGATGTGGATGTGTCTTATAGTACATCATATTTAGCAGATATTTTTGCAGGAAAAAGATACCAACATTTTAGTTTTGAATATAAAACTTATTGCTTTCCAACAAAAGCTTTGCTCATGGTCAAACTCTATTAACAAAGGAAATATGGAAATGTTCCCTTGTCTAAACTAGTTTCTTAGCACCAATGTAATATTAATCTCAAATATAATTAAAAAAATAATACTAAATCATATTGACGAACCTAAACGATTTCTTGCTAAATATTTGCCAAACATAAACGAGGATCGAAAGCACGACTGGGTAAGAATGCCATTTGCTAAAAAATTGAAATATGATCATAATACTTGTGTGGCTCAAGAAGAATTGATTGATATTAGCTCAGAAAAAGGTTCGATCTTTGTTACAAATTGAACTCTCTTTCCAATAATATCACAATTGTGATAGTTATTCGTTTCTGAAAATAGCAACTTTCAAACCAAAATATATTAGTAACCAAAACATTTTTACTAGTTTTCTCTCCGTCACTTCCTCTTCCACTTCAAGATCTTCCATACTCAAGTGCAAAGTTATCTTCTTGATGTACCATTATTACGTTATTATGTACCAAACTTTGCAAATTTCATGAATTTGAGAATTTTCTAAAGCTAATTACATATGTACATAAAAAATCCTAAAATCTTTATTTTTGGCACGTCATTACGTAAGTTTATGCTTTTTCTCAAACTACTTATGTGGAATTTTGATCATGATAATACGAAGAGATTTGACGCAAAGTCGTATTGACTTTCCGTGATTTTTAAAATTTCAGTATTAACCCCGCTTAATTAGAATTTAATGAAAAAGTCGAACAGAATTTTGCATAAGGCAACAGCAAGAATAGTCGTACAACAACTTATCGCAAAACCTTCGAATTAATGTTTCTGAAATTTCACCGGATATTGATTATTTATGTAAAAAATGTAAAATGGGATGTGCTCCCATTAAATTCTTATTTTGGTAACAAATTTGAGATAATTTTGTTCAAATTTAGTTTTATATAATATTATTTTTGAAATAATTTTTGAAGTTTATTTTGTTTGAAACACTTGATTTAAGATAATTATTTTTAATAAAAATTTAGCTTAAAAAAACTAATGATTATTTTATTAGTATCATTTTTTGGGGGGGGGGACTGAAATTTTCTTCAGATTTAGGGAGCCGCAATATAAAAAAAAAAAAGTTTGAGAAGCACTGGAAGCACTGACTTAATGAATACATCACTAAAGTTCTCTAGAGTTTCCGTTAATTTTTCATTTAATTAAATACTAATATTATATTACATTTGTGTATAAATTTTTAAATTTTCAAGGTATACAAAGAAACAAAGATCTGGGGCCGGATTCTGCAACTATTAGATTACGCGTGCGCACAAAATTTTGTGTACACCACCTTGTTTCGATTCTGAAAAAATTGAAATGAGTTTTTTCAAAATTTTGTACACTTTAACCGATATTTTCTCCTCGCCATTTTGGTCGTGAATTTTGAAGAGATACGTGTGAGTTTTTGTCAGTTGCGGAATCTAGCGCCTGGGCAGTTTTAGTTCTAATACTACAGTTAATAACAATGAAATTTGGAACTCCTGATGTATACCTAAATACTGAATTAAATTACTTTGCTTTCACTTTGCTTTCTTCGTGTACCATGAAAATTTTAAAATTTATACACAAATGTAATATAATTTTAATATTTAATTAAATGGAAAACTCTAGATAGGTTTCTAAAAGTTATTTGTTATATTTATTGTTTTTTTCTTTTTTTAGTCATAAATTGTTCTCAAAAAAGTTAAAATTATACCACTAAGGAATTTTCAGTACAAGCCGGGTATTTTGATGAAAAGTAGTATGTTGGGAAAATTATCATAGCCGGGGTAATTAAAATCAGATTCAGTTTTCCTGCAAATATTTAATTTAATTTTATACATGTATTAACCCTACCTAATTAGCATACCCCGAAAATTTGCTTAACCATTTAATTTGTAAGAAATTGCAGTCTTACCAGTCCAGTTTGAATGAAATGCAACCGACCTTTCTGTAAAAAACACCAGCAGTAAGACAAGCAAGAAGTGTATAATGTCTATTTTATGTGAGACTAAATTTTACTATGCTTACGGGATCAAAAACTTATATTATATATATAAAAGAACTCCGGCGATATCAGAATGCTAATAAATTTTCATGCTAAAACGAAAAGAGAAAGCTATACAGAGCGGTCGACAACCCTCTCCCCCTAAAGCAATTGTCTGTATCCGGCCTTATAAATTGCAAGCCTGTTGTGGTTAACTATGCATACTCAAACAAACCTAATCAAAGCGAACGGCTCAATACCAGAGCGAAGCAATGTAATGCCTGTGACAGCCGTGATCGAGTCGGACTTTTGAGGTATAATAATGTCATCTTTCATATCTTCTCTAAGAGAGCCGGCAGTAGTCCTTGTCTTAATTATAACCCGCATAACATATATATGGAGACGGGACTGGAGGTCAAGTATATACTTCCCAGCTCGCTTCTCGAAGATGTACTTCAAGAAGGTATGCTTTATAACACATTATAGAAGATATGCTTCTATGTTGTCTATGAAAGGAGTGTTTTAATATATGTATGTTTATAGAATACGTGGTAGGATAATTAATTTTTCGGGTACTACAATAATTATTTTTTTTATACCTTCTAAGGGATTCGTGCTTTAATTATAACCCGCATTACATTTACATTACTTCTCACTTCTTGAAGATGTAGTTAAAGAAGTCATATTTTCATCGCCCTATGAAAAGTATACTTTTGCATCTCCTTGCAGAACGCATGGTAGAAGAAGTAATTTTGTAAGAACTTCATTGTGCTGCATATATGCATGAATATAAAAAAAAAATTAAAATTAAAAAAAATTTATTTGAACACATATTTTTAAATTCATGCCTTAACGCTATAAATTTATTGTTTTGATGCATTTTGCATAATTTTTAAAGGTATCGTCACCAATATCTTTTAAAACGATTATTCCAGTTTTCAGGTTAAAATGACGAAATTCAGTCGACTTCCCTTTTCATATTTTTTCAAAACTTAGTGGTTTTCGTTGAAATTCCTTTGGAATAAATGGTGAAATTGTTATGGTCGTAGCATACTGCATGCAGCAGTATGCTTCTGTTAATTTCCTGCAAAACTCTGAGATACATAATACTATTCACTTGCAATATACGGCTTGGTCCAAATTGTATCGCGGAGCTCCCTTTAGGGCGAAACCAATGTGGCGAAGTCTGACTGGGAGGTATCGAGTCCTAGATATTCAAAATACCCATTTATACACCATGTATGTCATCAAATACTTCTAATATATTCAGAAAACTAGTGGGTATAAAACATGGTACAGAGAATACAAGATTTTCTCATTAAATTTTGACATATGTGACCTAATTTCGTGACTAGTGGCACACTGCGGACCTACCCTTTGAAAAAGGATCTCTTAAATGGTACACGGATGGATCCAAAATGGAAGGTAAAGCAGGCGTGGGCACATATGGGCCAAGGTGCCACCTCGCAAAGGCACTGGGGGCCTCACCAACCATTTTTTAAGCAGAAATACACTCCATAGAACTCGCGCTCGCGAAATAATCAATAAAAATATGCGTGGAGCAAAAATATACATAATATCAGACAGCCAAGCAGCACTTAAAGCGTTAAACTCGTTTACCTTTGAGTCAAAGTTAGTTTGGGATTGTCTTACTGTCTTGCAGCAACTGGCCGAGACAAATAGGGTGACACTGATCTAGAAACCAGGACATGAAGGCAATATGGGAAACGAGACTGCAAAGGAAGGAGCCAAATCTCCGTTTATTGGCCCTGAGCCTGTCTTTCGACACCCAAAAAATCACCTCTCAGCTCAGATCAGGCTTTGGGAGGACAGAACTAAGAAGGAATACTGGGAAAATACCCCGGGGCTGAGACAAGCGAAGAAGTTTATAAAGTATTCGCAACAGAGGACAAAAGAATTCCTCACACTTAGCAGGAGAGAACTAAGGCTCATAACGGGCCTACTTACTGGGCATTGCCCACTTAGATACAATCTTAAGAAGATGGGTAAGGTCAATGATGAGACCTGTAGACTCTGTATGGAAGACGACGAATCCGCTGAACATGTCCTATGTGACTGCGAAGCTCTGTGCCGCATAAGGCTAAGACATCTAGGTAAGGCATTTCCACTGCCAGAGGATGTCGAAAAAATGGCCCTAAAAAATATTATAAGCTTCATCAAAGACCTTAAGTTCGAATGGGAGCCCTATGGCATCCAGGTTTAATGTCACAATAGACTTATAGGTCGCAGTGACAAGATGAGAGGCAGAAACCCTGTCTGCATCCCCCGTAATTAATAATAATAATATGGATTTGTCATTTTTATTTTCAAATTCCCAATGACGGACCTACCAAAAAATTTTTGAAGATTAGATAGTAATAGAGGTGAATTGCTCAAACTCAAAACACAATTGCATATGGCATGACTGCTTCTACCTTTAATGGCCAGTTTCACAGTCCAGGCTTAAGGCAGAGCTTAGCTAGGCCATTTGTGTGGCTTAAGCCCAGAACTTAAGCCTACTCGATTTCACAGTACTCAGTAAGCTGAGGCTTAGTTAAGCCGCAGATGAAAATTTTTAAGTTGTCAGCACTTCTGTAACTGTGAATTTTTGTAAAGGAAAATTGTCATTGTGGATTAAAAACCAAGCGAAAAAAGAACTTTTTATTTACCAGTTTGTTGTGATTTTTATCTGGAAAGATATCAAACTTAAAAACCATTATTGCAGAATATTTCGAGAACGTAAACCATTATAGACGAAAGTTTCTACAGTTGGAGCCGAGAATAAAAATTAACGTCATCCCATTTCTCGAAATGTTGCGGACACCTTCTTCTAATTTTGTCACAGATCATACCTTGCGATATTATACATTTTTTCGTCGCTTATATTCTCTGCATCAGATAAGTAACTCATTTTTCTCTTTAATTGATTGGTTTCTACATAAAACGTCAAATGGAATATTGATACTAGCTGCCAGACAATCCTCAAAACTGCTAACTATATAATTATTTTTTGCTTGGAAAATTTCAATTTAGTTTTAAAGTATAACTTTTGAAATATGTACGTTCGTTTAATAACAACAATTATAATATTTAGGCAAAATACATATTTAGCAATAATTTCCTATGAGTTTCACAGCAAAATCTGAGGCTTAAGCCTTCGAGATGACGAGCATAAGTTAAGCTTGCCATAAGCCAGTTATATCACTTAAGCCTTGACTGTGAAACCGAAATATTTATTAAGGCTTGGCTTAAGCCATCGCTGTGGCTTAAGCCTTGACTGTGAAACCGGGTATAAGACATGTCTTAATTCTGTTTTTGTATTTTTATTTTCCCAAAATTATATGGCGTTGTTTAAATTTGCATTAAACATTTGTCTTCATAAATGTCTTTAAGACAAGTCTTCACGTTTGTTTTTAAGAAAAGGCTTCAGATGTATATTTACAATTAGAATTACAGTGAACTAAACATATGCATCTGTATAGCTTCACTGCCATGATTTTGCTTTTGTGTTATGGAAGCATAGGAGTGAATATACTTGGACGTGAAATCCATTCTGACAAAATGAGCTGACAGTTCACTCTGTGAGCAGCGTTTACACATGTCAGCACGCTAGCACCTCGGCTAGTACGGGAGAGTTAGTGTGGGGGGTTACCCAAATCCTATCACTATCACAGCCCATATACAAAAAAATAGGAATATGTGCCTGCAAAACACACAGCACCACATCCGGTCTAGATGGGACCCTTACACCACTTTCCTTACCTATGATGAAGGCGCAGATGATCGGCCTTCACTACCGTGCCCCATCCATCTCACAGTAAAAAATTTGCACAATTGTTGCCACAAAGCTTAGGTATTTTTCCCTAAAGTGTAGGGAATATTACCCTATATTTTAGGGAATATTTCCTACATTTGGTGTTTGTCAACAACTGCTGAGAATTTGTGTACCACAAAGCAAGATTTGTAGAATTCATTGTATAATTGGAGAACGATAATTCTACAAGTGGAAAATTTTGACTTGTACAACTTACTGTACCAGTAAACTTGTATATCTATCATAACTTGCAGAAACTTGGTGATTTTCCCACCTATACTTTCAGACTAGTAAATTTGCGTACAAGTTAGTAAAAACGGAAATCGGAAAATTTTGATACCGCAAAGTATTAAGGCAGATTCTCCGCTCAGTGATTGCTTCAGTCCTATTGTGTACCTAGTCGTAGAATCTAGGACAACATCGCGGTAGTCCAATATTTGTTTATATACCATGAAGAGACAAGTACAAAAATTGCTATGATTTAATTGGAAAAACAAAGGGCTAATACTTGCCTGAAGTATTTAGGTATGTATATCGGACGGGACAGTATACATCAAGTAATAGTCAAATTGCTCTGGACAAATTGTTTAGAGGAGTAAACTCAAGGCGTAATCAACTATTTCCATGATTCTTAATGGGAAGGATAGTCATGATGAAGTATTTAATTACCTCGGCCATCGTTCATCTGCTAAATTCTGAGACGTTTGATGAAGGCTTTGTAGGATAGACGTCTTTTGGTGCGGCAGACTCTGCGAAAGACAGCTTGATTTCTGGGATCGATCGGTATAGAAAAGCGCTACTACCTCCTCTCTGTTCAGCCACCTTATCTTCATGATCTAATCTCAACTATTCAGACTTGGCACAAAATGAGGCCAGCATTTCACCATAAGTGGAATACTCTACGGTACCAACAGTTCGCGTTAACTCCGATCACAATTTGAAGCTAACACACATCCACTAACGGTTCTCGGAATACACAGGAACACTCGACAGCTACACGACTTGACTGCTTCTACGCGGGAGAGGTTTTGCCAACTTGGGACCTGTGACCTTTCCAATGACTTGGAAGATGATTTCGTTCCCTTCAGTATAATAAGAACACGTGTGCTCCGTGACGTGCTTATCTCAATAAGACCTCTGGAGTTTACAGGATACAACAGATGGAACAGGTTAATATGGGCGTAATGGAAGGGATGACTTACAGAGTAGTCTACAGTTATCCTTCTAATTGCATGATGTGCCATTCAAATTCTTGCATCATAGTCTTATGCATGCAAATCAGCTGTCACATATTGATCGGCGAATTCAGAGGATCTGCACAATTTGTGGCGATAAAAGCACCCTGTTTCACAGGTTCTTCACTTGCCCAGCTTTGCAAAATCTAATAGATATGCGATATGTGTCAGTTGATCCACCCGAATTTCAGCATTACTAGAACACAGTTTCTATGAGGACCAAGAGTTTGTAGTCTGGTGAATTGTTTGATTAGTTTTGTATTGACACTGGCCAAATCTACACGTCGAGTCGAAGATGGGAATGAGAATACTGGCCAACAACACCATGTAGTTAAAAGGCTCTTCTGTCCTAGATTGAAGAGACTTTTACGACTTGAATATCTGGCAATGAACGGAGGTACATACATTCAACGGTACATGCCAACTACTATCGTCGATATAGGACGGAGCTCTTGTCTCTTGCTGGTGATAACAGACTACGCCATTTACAACACTATTCCACTGGGTTTCTTCTCACTTTGGGACCATTGCAAGTCCTATGGAAAGGACGAGCGTACTGTTAGAGATTTTTTGGTGGGCGAATGATGGGAGCAGTTTGTAGAGGTCTATGATACTACAGGCCGCTATCGCGGGACTATAAAACGGTATCGCGTAAATTTTTTCGTTCGCTTCATTTTTTATTTTTTAGTTTCGGTTTCGATGCAAAATTGTGAAATTTTATGTTGAAACATAATGAAACAATTTTTTATTGGATTATTTTGGAAATTTGGATCTTGTTGGAACTGCCTCTTACCCAGTCGTCAAAATTGGGACTGATTTTAAATTGTTGCCTATATTTTTTAGATCTTTTTCAAAATTCTTGTGTCCATTTTATGTCACATTTGAGAATATTGTGTGTCTCTTTTGTTGCCTATTAGTTCTTTTAATTGTTCTCAATTATCCCTATTGACTTATAGCTTTAGTTTAGTTAGTGTCTTCTTTTTACCCCTTGGATGATGATGATATGATTCCATCTCCCGCTGGGTAGCAACTTCAACAACGAATATCTCCAAAACGAAGTCTAACACAATCGTAATTGTTGGCAAGTCAATAGATAAAGCTTCTGGCTTCAAGATAAATATGCAAAAAAAAAGTGGTAGAGGTGCACAATAGTAAATAATGCTATTTGTTTGGAAAATAGTATTATTAAAAACATCAAAAATTTCGTTCACACCCCTAGTGGCGGAAGGGACGTGGTATGAGGAAACAACAAAAAATACCAGTGAGCTATTTTCATATTTCATATAAGCTCTGAAAGTTTCATGCAAATTGAAAATAAGTCCAATATGATCGTTTTCGTGTGGAATAACTTTTAGGTGAGATAAACTTTAAAATTCTCGACTCAATTTTTATAACGTTTCCACAATGTACTATTAGTTACTATTAGTTAATACGAGTATTAATAACAATTTCATTTCTCTTCCATCTTAAATGAACACCAAAGGACGTCTGTCCTTATTATCTGAAAAATAAAACCAGTATGCCATAAATTTATCTGTCCACTGCAAAATCGCTATTGAATAAGAAATTTGACAATCAAAGCATCGTTTCTAAGTAAACATGCCTATAACAAAGTTATTAGTTTATCGAAATCAGACTCAAAACTGAGCAATTTACTCTCTACTGACGTCAAAGATGTACTTCAGCTTCGAAAATAGAATGACCCCTAAATATCTTATTACTAAAATAAGTAATTCCTCGGCTTTGATGTTAGGACTTTCTTTTAAGAAAACACTCACAACCTACCTACATTATGTTTAACGGTACTTATGTATATATATATTAGGTACAGTATCAAGGATTGCCCCTAATGGTTTTTTGATAAAAAGAAAATGGAATAAAAAGCGGATTGATATGAACGTATATATAACTAGATAGCTTCCATGTGGGAAAGAGCTTTAAGAACTTATAATAACATTGCTGGTTCAAAATAAGCTCCGCTTATAGGTTTATTTGTAAGATATGCCGACAATTCAAATCGAAATAATAGCAATGAATTTGTAATACGTTTTTTCGAAGAAATAAAATGAATAAAAATATAAAATATTCTGTACAAATAAGATAAGGGCACTCTCAAGGGATGCTTCAGCGAGTTGTACTCTGAAAAGTCATACAGGATACTTTTCATGTAAAAACTACATGCAAAACGATACAATAATAAAAAAAATTATTGTATTTACTGAAAAATAGTGCTTACTTCGGATATATTATATAAATAGCATTTTCAATGAAATAATTTTGTTTTTTATGTCATACAACGCTTAACTTTAAAGTCGTCATTTTATCTATGTTAATATCGGAGAGGTCTTCAACTCTTGCGTATGCAATATAATTACAATTAATTCTGACCAAAGTTCTACTTAAATTATGGATAAAATTTAAGAATAAGACAATTTCTTTACAGAAATTATAATATTTCATTTCCCGAAAAAGTTTTGTCCCAAGTAAATTTGCACGCCCGCCGACCAATAGATTTGTCCGAATTAGATAGATGACAAACAAACGAATTTATACTATGACACATATTTTAGCAGATAATTTTCATTGCTTAAACCATATGACAGGAAAAGCTCAATTCAATTCAATTCAATTAATTTATTAATTCAAATGTACACAAGAATATAGGAATTCCTATATGTATTTAGTACCCATAACAATAAATATTTAAAATAAAAACAAATTAAATGAATTCACATATGTATACGCAGTGCTCAGTGCTCGAAGTGAGGCGGGATGGGATGGGATCAGTGATTGGACTTAGCTACTATAGTACCAAAATTGCAACCTTTTAGGCATGTTTGCTACCTTGCTAATTTAAATCCAAATTTGCTACTTTTTCGATTTTTCTCATTAATCGTAAAAAAAAAAAAAAAAAAAAATATTTATTAAAAAAAATCTGCTGTGAATGTTGTTGATGTTTCAGATTTTCATTTAAAGAAAACTACTAATACGATGAAAGGTAAGGAATTGTGGGAAAAAAACGCACGGATTCTAATTACGTACGTTGCAAGCGTTTGCATCTTGTTTGAGTAAACTGTGCCGAAGCCGATGGCTTTGCCTTGCTGTAGCACAAAACTCTACGTCTACATGAATACTTGAGTATTTGACTTAAAATACACTTCAAACTCAAGTAGGGTTTCTGGTTGAATTAATTCCAATTACTTGACTTGAAATTTTCTCGAAATTTACTTGAAACTACATTTTACATTTGACAACTCTGCATTAGGTTCAATACATAGGTGCGGATATTTAGACAAAACAGCTTGAGAAAAGGCTAAAAATCAACAATAATCTTCTTCTTATTCCTCTTTGCCGTTTTCATAATTCGTTTACATGAAAATTTTTCAAGTAAATCGAACCAAATTTTGTGATTTACTTGACTCAAGTAAATTTGAAGTCAATGCGCGTTTACATGATGTTTTGATTACTTGATCTCTACTTGAAGTATACTGCAAGTATTCATGTAAACGTTCTGAGTGACAGCAAGTTGGCGTGGCGATGGCGTGTTTCTTTCAGCCATTAAGGAATTGTGTTTTGTGTTGTGGTAAATATTATGAATATTTCACTTCAAATGCATTTGCACTTTGCAGCACGGTTTGCTTTGTTTGATCATTGTAATTGTCAATGTCATTGCTTGCTGAGCTGACGCTGATTGCTGTGTTTGATAATTGCTATATAAATTAATTACGCATTTATGTTGTGAATTTGAGATCTTTTTTGATTTGTGATGAAAGCTGCTGTTTGTTGTTGAGATTATATTTATACCTACAACAAAAAGGATAAACAAGCAAAAAATTCTGAGTAAAATTTTATTGCCCTTGGTACTGACAACACATCAGTAATGAGAAGTGAAGTTACGGAAGTTAGCGCACGAATAGAGAAATTGAATAAACATTTATTTTATCTTAGATGCACTTGCCAACCCCTCCACTTGTGTCTTGCGGCTGCTATGAAAAAAATCATCAGAAAGTTGAAAATTTCCTTTCTTCCCTATATAATAATTTTTCCCACAGTATTAAGACGCAAAGTGAGTTGGCAGAATTTCAAAACAGTTTTAATTTAAATTTAAATAAGATTCTAAAATCAAGCGGTACACGCTGGTTGGACCTGGAGCAAATCATTATAACAATATTGGTGCAGTGGTCAGCTTGACTTCATTACTTCACTCTCTTTACTTTTGAAAGTCCTAATAATTTTGATGCAAATGCAATTCTTGATTGACTGAATAGTTCGGAGATAAAATTATACTTATTATTTTTGTGCTATATTTTAGATTAATAATCTCTATAAAGCCTTCCAGTCTGAAAAAATTTTAATACACACACTAACACCTTTAATTGAAAATAACTTAAAAAATATTTTAACAAATTGTATAAAGCTAGAACACATTCAGTTGACTGCAAATTTAATAACGGTTCATTTCATCTTGAAAAATCAAGAATGTTTTTTGGAATTAAATTGTCACAGTTTCAATCTTTAAATGCTTGTAAAAATATTAGTAATATCCAAGATAATCCATTATTTTACATAGAATTATGCCAGCAAATTAAAAAATGTTTCGATCTTAATGATCACAAATTGAGACTATTAGAATATTTGGATCCAAGGAAGATTAGAACAGGCGAAATGACTTCAATACTTCCATTAGTTGAAACTTTTCCTTTTCATAATGAAATATATATTGAAAAACTTAATTCAAAGTGGAGGCTCCTCATAATCTTTGAAAAGTTAGACCAACTTGTTGATTGTAACGATATTGCTAAAGCTTGACTAAATTTATCAAAACAGAAAAATCTTTTTGAACAACCAATTTTCGAGAATCTTTACAACTACATAATTAATTTATTTGTCCTTCCCCACAGTACGGTTGCTGCTGAACGAACTTTTTAAAGTTTTAATAACTCAAAAAATAAAAAAACGTAATAGTTTGAATATTGGAACAGTTTCGGCTGTACTTCTTTGTAGGGAACTGATAGAAGATGGAAAGATTTTTACACCGTCAAATGAACTAATTAAGTACTGCAGTCTGTAAAAATTTTTCGATGGAGTTTTTATAAAGAAATAAGAGAAAGTTCTTACAATTAATTATATAAACACAATTATAATAAAATAAAACATAACATTCTATAATTACATACATTTTTTTTATCCGTACTCTGTAGTCTGTTTGCTACCTTTTTGGCGATTTTGCTACTATTTATTCTCAAATTTGCTAGCATAATTTGTCAGGGAAGTCCGATCACTGGATTGGATGGGATGCCATCCCGGTACTTCTAAATAATTGCAAACCCATCCCACTACTTCTTAGGAGAGATAAATATTTTTTTCTTAGAAATTAGCAGAAAATGTTCCGACAGAACTTTTATTCACTCTTGGTGGCCGACAGGAGTTATTTTCAGATACTATACTTTCATGTGCTCTCTGTTGGCCTCCAATAATGCATATAAAATTTCTAAAGAAAGAAATTCCAGTAAATTTCTAAGAAAAAATTGTGGGCTTTTCTACATCACGACGAAGCATCGCTGATTTTATATTGTATTGGAGGTAGGCATTGATGGCTTTCCTGTGGTTGAACAGATTGTAGTGTGCAGTACACTACCTAGTGCAGCTAACAGCAACTTACCCACAGAACAGAGTGGCAAGGCAGAACATTACAGAAGCCTATCACTTTGAAGATCCTAGATTACTGGACAGAAACACAATGGCTATAAAGTTAGAAACATATAAATAGCTAACAATGAAAGAAAGTGGACTAGGATGTTCTATTTGCAGTTCACTAAATAATTTGGAAATTACAAAGACTTAAGGATTGAAGCTGGTAAATGAATGGATCAACTGTACTGTTAGAGAATATGGTGACATGAAAGAAAAAAAGCAACAGTCAATACGTAAGAAACTTTCATCACATAAGTTGTCAACTGCACACATAGAAGCCAGTAAAATATAGTTACTTTGTCTAAAGATAAATGTATTGAGACATTAACCGCTCGAACGGAAAACCAACATTTTTAAAATACACACCGAATATTTAGAACAGTTTATTACCTTGCAAAGAAGAATCGTCCGTTTAGTGATTGACCAGATTTAATAGATCTTCAAAGAGCAAACTGGATAAAAGTGGGACGGATCTTACAGTCTGACCATTCAGCCGCAGACATTGCTCTTCATATTACTAATGAAATGAAGCAGAAACTAGTTAATTCTATACTAGAAAGTGATTTAAAAATAGGGTCTGCCACAATTAGTAAAAAATCTACTTTATCCATTTGCTTGCGTGTCAAAATTCCAGAAACTACTGAGGTAAGTAGTTTGTTTTATGACTTAGTAGAACTAGAAAATACTACAGCTTCTACCATTGTACAAACATTTTTATGAAGCATAAAGCGATGTAAATCGAAGTGAAAAAGATAGGGTAACATATAACGAACTGAAAATAAAATTATGTGACACAAATTTTATACATAATATGGGATTAATATTGAGTGTTTTGTTGGAGCTCGAATATCATTCAAAAAAATTGCAATCAAGAAATATGACATTCCAGAGGCTCATCGTTTAATAGTTTTAAAATACCGTGTATTTCAGTCATTGTCCAATAAGCCCGGGGACTATTATGAAATGGTTCTCCAGGCCATTGAAAGACACAAATTCAAAAGTGTTGAATTAAAAATTGGTAATAATATCGCTAAAATTTATAACAAGGAATTTTTTGACAAATTAAGTGAAAATATTTCATCTAGAATGTTTACAACAAGGGCAGCGCACTTATATTTAAGTTAATATTTATATATATATAAATAATTTATATATATATATAATTTATATAAATTATATATATATATATAAAATATTTATATATTATTTTTAATTATTATATAATTAAAAATAATATAAAAAATTTTCATATTTATATATATTAATATATTAAATATAAATTATTTATATAGTATATATATATATGTATATAATATATTTAAGTTAATATTTATATAATGACGATTGCGTATTAAATAGACACACCAAATGGCCTGAAGATAAAATTGCAACTTTTGGAGATAAACAAATACAAATACAACATTAATATCCACTGCAGAATGTGAAAGATCCTTTAGCAGTATGAACATAATCCTCTCATCCATTCGAAACACTTTACGAATAAAAACAACATCAGGTTTAGTGTTTCTCAAAATGGTATTCCCGTCAATTGGAATGTTTAATCCAACGGAGTACGTAAAAAATTGGTTGAAAAGGGGTCGGCGGGACGCAGATTTTAGAAATTGTGCTAAAAGCTCGACAACAAAAAATGAAGAGGAATAGATATGGAATTGTAAGTTTTTAAAATCTGCACTGTAGAACAACTAATTATTTAGAAACTTTTTTTTATTTTCAGATGTATTACTTAGGCATTGCAAGTGAATGCTCGAAATACCTTATTGTTTTTTTTTTCTATTTTTTGATTTAATAACGTATATTTTTTTCTAAATAAATGAATTCTTGTTTTGTATGTTTTGCTTTATTAATATGCTCTTAATATTTTTTTTAACCATCCCACCACTTCGACCACTGCATATACGTACATAAAAATCAAACAAGAGATCAAAGAATGAAAAGAAAACTAAATATAAAAAATTAAAAGAAGAGAAGAGACGAAATTAAACAACGAACAAAAGTAATGAGTAAAGATAAATAAAGAACCAAATTTGTAATTCATTAACTGATTTACCCATGAAGGCGCTGCTTCCGCCAATAACCGAACTACATCTGACATATTTCGTAGGTAATCATATTTGTAACAAGCTCCTTGTATTTACTAAACGAAGAAGCAGTGCGCTAAACATTTGTCGGCGGACAATTCCACAAACGCGCAGCTTGAAACAAGCAAGAATCACACGTAAAAGAGTAAAGCTGCCATACATGGCGAACATGTTGTCCAACTTGGTGTGTCTCACATGAAGGCTTTCCCTCCACACACTTTTCAAACATGTTGTCCAACATCAGGACAGAAAAACATATCATTGCTATCTTTTCTTCAATACAGTTCACTCAAGAGTGACAAATGCGTGACAAACATCGCCCAACATGGTTCAATATGTTGTAAAATACGTAACCCTGCCCCTAAAAATCAAACGAACTTCATTTTTGTCCAATCGCTTGACATAACTACTGCGTGTTACACCGCAAACAGGCTCACACACAATCAAATCTGCATGACAACATCGTTGTTCTACTCGAGTTGGCCAACATGCTTGACCGTGTATGGGGCCCTTTATGAAAATCAGGAATAAATAAATTAAAATGTCATGCAGAATTCAAGAATATCACTTGATTGAAGACACTCTGGTTTGCCTGTGTATATGATTTTATGGAGAAAGATTAATATTCTTCTCTGTAGATACTCGTTGTGAGTGCAACCCAGCAGGTTATTATGGAAAGATGAGATGTGATCATATCGTGTAAGTCCATAAACAAATTTAACACAGTCATTAAATGCTACATACGTTCAGCCTTTTTAAACAAGTGGAATCCAAGTGTTGAAATTATAAGCTGCCATTTATAGAATAAGGAAGAAAAAGTGATCTGACCAGGAATAACCTGGTACAAATTGGCAAAATACTAGCTATTAACCATAGCCGCCGTATGCCACCATAGATTTTAAGTGTCATATTACCAATGCGGTCAAATCATTTTATTTTCCTGCCAAGTTAATACACCAAGATTGTTGCTACATCTAGAAAAAGGCAGAGTAAATCCATTTAGATTACAGGTAGGAGATCAGAGAGCATAATATCACCCTGATAAGAGGCAATACACTGAAACCTGAGTGGATTCAGTTTTGAATGATTATTGGGAGCCCAACGTAAAACATTTTCCAAGTCAGAATCATCCGATGTAAGCAATATTCTAAGAGCTCGATATGTCTGCTAAATTGAATGTGCAAATCATTAGCATACAAATGAATATTGAAACCGTCAATGGAATTGGGAAAATCATTTATAAACATACTTAACAATAATAGGGACCAATATGGACCCCTGTGGTACACTGCAGCTCAGGAGAAAAGCACTGGACACAATATCGATCACTGACTTTCACATGTTGAGATCGTCCTGATGATCACAACAGACGAATTTCAAAAATTAAAGTAAAGCCTTGATTTAGACAGTAATTTAGGATAATTAACTGTGCCAAAAGCTTTAGAGAAATCGAGACAAAGTTATATACATTAATGGTTTATGTCAAGTGATTTTCTAGTGTTAGACGTAGCTTCCATCAGTATCGTTTCCCAACTATGTAACCAACAGAGACCAGATTGGTAAAGACTAAACAAGTTTCGATAATTCAAATCTTCGATTATATGAAGAGACAATAACTTCTCTAGTACTTAGGCCAAGAAGCAAAGAATATTTATAAGGCGGTAATCAACTGATTCCTTTGTTTTCTGAATCATAAGTACCAATGCTGTTTACAATTTACTTCTCCAAACTTAAGGTTAATTATAGATAAACAGCGCCATGTGATATTACATCGCTATAAATACCAAATATCTTAAATGTCTTCAAAAGAATTATCATACACATTAAGTATTGTGACTGTAGGTTAAAAAAACGATATTAAGAAAAAACCATAAACATCCATTAAATTTACGGAAATAGAAAAATCCAGCTTCAATGGTGGTCGGTAGAAACATCCGCAGATTTTCCATTTTCCGTCCACTAGCAAGCCGTAAAATCCACAGCCAGTCCTTAGAAAAATCCCCCCCCCCCCCCTCAACCACACAAATTCAAATTTTCATTATCTGCATTTACTTCTTGAATTACAATGTTTTCTAATACTGATGAAATATTTTGATATCCTGCGGACAGGAAAAACGTGTCAATCTGTCGAGATTGGAAGGAAAAATTTTTCCACAAATATAAAAGACTCTTCTTTATCCCATGAGTACCTCTCAGTAAGCAAAATAAAAAATAAAATGGAACACCCATCAGGTAAAAGTGAAATATGAGAAAAGAACTTTTTCCATTTTGAGCAGACGCCCATCATACGTGTACCCAGCTGCCAGGATTCCTTCAATTCAGAAATATTTCATTCTTAAGGAAAGGCTTCTCCTTTTCAGAAAAAGCTCATGATTGAAATACACTTTTTCATTTGTTTTGTTAGGTGTGCGTTAGAGATATGCTTAAGGCGAATGCTTGGTAGCATTTGAGACTACTTTAAATAGTGTACTAATTTGTTTACACTTAATAACATTATTATCAAACAAGCATCTCTCTGACAGTTCGAATGTCTGGGCTGGAGCCTGGTGGTTGTTCTGGTATGGGTTGATGTGACCTTTACATTACGTTTGCAGGGAAAATCAAACAGACAAATTTTGTTGTCGCCCATAAAGAATGGGAAAAAAATCCGAAAAAAAATTCTCGAGTAAGTTTTTAAGAAAACGAAGAAAACAGTTACAATTATGAGCTCTGGCGATACTCTAGATGAGCCTGACTTCTTGTAAATACAGTCATCCCTCTACTTCCAAAATTTGTTTGTTAGATCGCCAAAAGAACGATTGGTTGGGCCGTAAAAATGCTCTCGCTATCTCATTACTCTTCAACAAAATGTATAACATGTAAGTACATAACAAAATAAGAAGTACATGTTTTTTTTTATTGAATGTAACTTCGTTTAATTTATTTTACAAAATAATAAAAAATAAAGGAAAACTAGGGTGTATATGATACTAATCGTATTATATACAGGGTGTTTCATAAGTTGTGGATAATAATGAAGGAGGTGATAAGTCATGTCGAGAAATGAAAAAAAAAAATTATGCCAGGAAGGGTGCATTCTCAACGCTTTCCGAAGTAATCGGGATTAAAGGACTAACTGTGCGTGAAACGTAGGTTTATATTCAAAACAGTTATATCTTTTAAACGACAAACAATAGAAAGATGGGCGAGGTGCTAATTTATAGAGAACCTCCGGCCCCTTTTTTTCTGTCTTGCTGCTGTTAGAAGCTAAGATTGTTTTCTTTAAGACGCATTTTGTTTTAACTCTATATCCTTCATCGTTTCTGAGTTATGAAACAAAAAATTCTTCCAATGCATGAAAAGTCTCTAGCGAAAAAATTCAGTAAGTGCCAGAAAGTAGCTAATCATTTTTGGAAATGAGCTTTTGAGCCATTTTCGTTGGATATGTTTAATGAAATGTGCAAAAAACGCAGAAAGGGTTGGTTGCATTTTGGATACAGAGTGTAATAGGTCATTTCAAACCTAAGTTTCTGGTCCTCTTAAATCCAATATGACAATTGGTATTGATGGCATTTTTTTTTTTTATTTTAAGATAAATATAAAAAAAATCGAGTAAAAATTCAGAAATTTGAATTTTGTTGAGCCATAACTTCAAATAAGAGACGAAGAGGGGAAAAAATTATAGACCATTGGAAAGGTTCAACGATTATCTATCGAACAGTAATCAAATTTAGCAGTTACAGGATGGTCTATGAAAATATACCAACATATCTCCGAGTACGGTTATTTCGGAAATCGTCAGAATTTCCCCCACCACGCATACAATGTTTTGCTCGTCTAAATACGACCTATCACCTCCTTCATTACTATCCACGTTTCCTTGCAATTTAAATAAGTTCAATACTTTTTACATGCGCCGCATGTCCGCCCATTAGAAGAACAGGAGAGCTTTTGGACGAATTTGTAAATACGATGAAACGCTTGAACCATTTGAGAAACAGATCTGTTTGGATCCATTCGGTTTCATGACATTTAGCCCAGGATCCAAGGGGAGCGCCATTCATCAAATCTAGATGCATACGTTTTCTAGGGAAAATCATCATTGGGGGCAAATAATTTCCACTGGCGCTAAAATATAGGACAGTTTTCAGCAGATTTCCCCTTTCTGCTGATGTTAGCGTGACAGCTTGACGTTTTCGTTTGGTTGCGATATCCTTACTGTGACTATTTGGGACAGTGGAAACTACTATTTCGTCGACGTTGAAGATTTTCTAAGCTGTTAATCTGTTCTCGTCGATTGTTCTTTGAAGTAACGTGAAAAATTTTTGTGTGGCTACCCTGTTGAAATCCGTGGCATGAGCTGCAGAAGTGGGTTCAGGTTTCCTATAGGATAAGTCCGGATGTCGTTTAAGAAAACCATAAAGCCATTCTTCACCTGCCATACCGGTCCACTCGTTGAAATGGTGTTTTAGTCTATTCCCTGTAGCTAACTGATAGGCCAAATACCTTATATCAGTTGAATTTAAGCCAAATAAACGTTGATCCATTTCCCTTATATAAATGACCAACTCTTTCTCTTGATCCCGAGTAAATACAACTGTAAAATTACCCATTACTTTCTGTCCTACTGAATTATCTGCTTTTTCTCTGGATTTCGCAACATGGCTATCAAGAGTAGTTTGAGGTACACCAAAGCTTTGAGCTGCCTTCTTGTAGCCCATAACACTAGTTATACAGGTTTCTATTGCGTTCTTCATCGAGTTTTGTGACCACTCTTCCATTTATAGTTACGCACCATCTGACATGGATTACATTTATTTTGTGGATAAACCTATCCCCAATGGGTCAGGTTTGATGTTCTGTGACCTAGCTGTCCAGAACATAAATTGGTGACAGGAACTAATTCTTATGAGTCCAGGTCCGTTTTTCCTTTTGATATAGCTCCAATAAGGTCAGTTCAAGACCTAGCTGGTATTTTGAACGATTATTCCTCTATCCAGGTGTGTAGTTTATATGATTCTGAATGTGCTGACTTAAATATGTTACTTCAACAGCGAACTGAAACATACTGATTTCCGAACTAAAATTATTTTAATTTTCACTTTCTAATGCCAGCTTACTTATACTTACAAACAATATGCTCACGCTGCACAAAGTAGAATTTGACAAAAGTAGGACTTAGAAGCGTCCTTAATATTCAGGTCAATACAGCGGCGAAATATACAAAGTACAGTTCCTGAAAAGATGCACTCTCGTCGCCATAAGTTCAATAGTACTACACATGCAGTTAATTAATAAACACATGCAAAGGAACAAACAATGATACCCCATTATGCCCCAAACTCTACAGCAAAAAGGACCCCATTTTGCCCCTGGTAGTATACCCTATTTGCCCCTTGCAGTATACCCTATTTTGCCCATTGCAGTATACCCCATTCTACCCCTTACACTATACCCCATTTTACCACTTAACTTGTGTTTAGAAAAAATATTATTTTTTAAACATACATTGAATCTGAGCTCAGTTAACACTACACAATACTAATAACAAAAAAAAACAGTTACATATCTTGATATACTGCAAATAAATCACAATAACATAAGTCTTAATGGTTCAACCTACTTTTCACTATCGTAAGAACAAATAAGAAAACGGTAGTTTTTTATTTTTGTCGGTAGCACCCCGCAAGCAGCTTGTTCCACGTTCGATGGCAATGAATGTAAAAGCCCAAGGGATGTGAAATAGATTTGCGGCAACAACTTCGCCTTAAGCCTTTTCAGTCATAGAGGAATACCCCTACCCCATTGTGCCCTGTGATCCCCTACCTACTTACATTAATTAATAAAATTGTTTATATCTTTTGACTCAAACATGACACTATACATAAAAATGAGAAAGTGTGTTAGATTCTATTCCTTTTATATCACAAATTATAAAACACACAGAGCCATTGAAGCTCACTTGAGTGTGAGGAAATACTCCTTAAATTATTACTTTATTTAAAACTGTTTTTTTTTTAAGTAAATAAAAACCTAATGTATAAATTATACTACCATAAAAGTAACAAATTTCGCTATAAAATATGCTAATATTTAAATTACATTTGATATATAATTCAAAAGTTATGAAGAGCTAAACACAGAATACCGTTGCCGGCCATTTTCGTTTCACAGCACAGTGAGCAAGTGCAACTGCCGAAAATTTGAGCTCTGCCGATTCATTGATTAAACAAGTAAAAAAGCTAGAATTGGTCTAACAATAATCCAATTATTATGATAATCTAGATGAACTCCCGTATGTAATTTCGTATGGTCACCCATCTCTGAAAATTTGGTTTTTCGTATATATTTCTAGAATCAACAGTTTTATATGGCAACACCAAGAATGGGATCACCGATTTAGTCCATTTTGAAAGATTTGCTTAATATTACTATAAAAACACAGTGTACAAATTTTCAGCTGTATACGTCGACGCGTTCTCAAGCAGTGTTCAAAAATATAGTGAAAAATGAAAGTTTTATATAGCAACCCTACGAAGTTGCCCGATTGGTCCCACTTTCGAACGCTAATTTCCAATCCATTTTGCTCTACCTTCATTATTCCTAGGTGTTACAAACAGAATGTCTGTTGTTAGCAAATAGAGCTGGTGTGTAAAAATAATAAAACTTCACATGTAGGTTGCCGATGACGCAATGAACATTTGCTAAGTAAATCACTTCTTCCAGTGAATACTTACTTACTAAACGATATAGAATCATTACAATAGTATCGACCTTGGAAGGTATAATGCAAGGAGGGAGGCCTTTATGCTACGGGATACTTTAACCCGTTCACTAAAGCCGGTACATATGTTTGACACTTTTTTTTTTTTTTTTCAATTTCAATTTCAATTTTATTTAAATAAATTGTACACAAGAATCAGTGAATATAAATTCTTTTGTAGTACATAAAATGCGGATTATTCTATTATATAAGCAGAGAATCATAATTAATAATTGTAAGAGAAAGAAAGTTTCAGAAAATCAGAAATTACCGATTACATATTAAGTTTACAAATTTACAGCCTATAAGATAAGATATAATATAACCTGATCAACCTATTGAAAGACCCGAACCCATAACCAACCCAAATGAATTAGATTAAATCAACCAATTAAGATATGTTAATCATTAAGTGACATTAGTAGTGCCTTAAATCTGACCGCCGAACCAGTGCGCTGGATATTTATTGGTAAGCGATTCCATGCGCGAATAGCACGGACGAAGTAAGAGTCTTCTTGAACTGAATATTGAAATCTAGGAATTATTAAATTATTATGACGCAGAGAATTTGAAAATCTAAGTCGGGTGAAAAGGTACGCCGGTTTACCAGAGTAAATAATTTTGTGAAGAGATATGAGTAATCGACGATGAAGGAACTCAGTGATGGAACACCCCAATAAATTGTCTCTGTAAGAGGAAATGTGATCATAACGTCTGAGCCCGTAGATAAATCTAATACAATCATTGAACGCCACATTTAGCCTTCCTGAACAAATAGAGTCCAAATGAGGGAACAACAATCTACCATTAATGAAATGAGGAAGAAGAAGTGATCGAACCAAAAGCATTCGAGTGTTTGTTGTCAGGAGATTAGCCGAAAGCCAAAGGCAACGTAAGGTACCATATATTTTACCAATTATATAACTTATATGATCACAGCACTTCATCTTGGTATTCATATAAACACCTAAGTTTTTCACACGCTCACAAGAAGAGATTGGGACACCAAGAAGTGTAATGGGAGGGAGATCCAGGCCACTAAGATCATTTCGATAAAAACGAATGCACTGAGACTTGTGAGGATTCAAAGACAAACAGTTCAAATTAGCCCATAATGAGATCCTCTCTAAGTCTGAGTTCATACGATCGATGCAGTCTTCAGACAGGCCAATAGGTCGACTAAGATAGAGCTGTACATCATCGGCATATAGGTGTACATTACAATTTTCAACAAAATCGGGCAAATCATTGATGTACAAGCTGAATAGCAGTGGGCCAAGGATTGAGCCCTGGGGCACACCACAGACAAGTTGCAAAGCACCTGATTTAGTATTACCTATTTTGACAAATTGGTAACGGCCTGATAAGAAACTACCAATAAGTGCGATAGAGGAAGATATGAAGTTGAATTGTGATCCCAGCTTCAAGAGCAAGTTAGAATGATTAACTGAGTCGAACGCTTTTGAAAAGTCTAGTAGCGTTAGAATACATACGTGATTCATATCGAGGGATTTCCGAATATGTGTCGTGACGTCAATAAGAGCAGTCTCACAACTATGGAACTTCCGGAAGCCAGACTGAAAAGGACTCAATAGACTATGTTCATCCAAGTAATATGTTATTTGTCGTGACATTAATTTTTCGAGTACTTTCCCTAAGAAACACAACAAACTAATTGGCCGATAGTCGCCAGGATCTTTCGCCCTTTTCACCTTCGGTACTGGGAAAACCATTGCCACCTTCCACTGTGACGGAAATTGTGAAAACGTGAGGCAGCTATTATAAACATGTAAAAGTGGCTTGGTTAACCAAGGCATCAAAATCTTAATAAACTGTGGGGAAATCCCATCAGTTCCAGTGGCCGACGATTTAATAGAGTATATCGCACCAATAAGCTCAAACTCATCAATACATCTGAAACCAAAAGTCCGATTATCCGATAACTGGTGGTCAAAGTCGGATGAAGAACGAGAGTCAAATACAATACCAGAGTTTATTGATGCAAAATGAGAGTTTAATAAGTCAGGATTTAGATCACATTGAGGCTCATCTCTGCCAAAAATACCAGACCTCTTAAGATTAGCCCATAATTTTTTCGAGGGAAGGTTGGAAGAAAACTTCACCGCATTGAAGCGCTTTTTTGCAGAGCGGATTTTGGTATTAACTCTATTGCGAATCAACTTGTAATGAGTACGGCTATCAGCAGTTCTCAACTGCAGATACCTCCTATATAAAAATTCACGTTCAGCAATAAGAGATCTTATCTCATTCGTAAACCAAGGGCAGCCGTCATATTTAATTCTGCGGAAACAAATCGGAGCATGCCGATCATGCAAATAGTATATATTTTCATTAAGAATTTGAACTTGATCATCCACTGAAGTGCAAGCATAAAGCCTTTCCCAAGACAGAGATTCACAATCCTCGGCGAGTACAGATATATCCATATCACAGTACTTCCGGTATGAAATTACTTTGGTTTGGTTATAAACAAAATTAAAATTGTAAGTAATAAATAGAAAGTCGTGGTCAAATATAGAAGGAGGGCTAACTTGATTGTGATATAGAATAGCATTTCTCGCCGTGGTTAGTAGTAAATCGAGCAAAGATGGATTTGATGTATTAAAATAAGTTGGAAGATTGTTAACAACAGTCAAGTGTAAAGACTGCAGAAGAAATAAGAAAGAGCGAGTTACATTGCTCTGTTGCAAGAGATTAATATTAAAGTCACCACCGATAAGACTGTCCTTATATCTGTGTGTGAGATCACAAAACACCTCCTCAAACTCGAGTATATTCTCTGCAGTGTAGCAATTGGGTGGAAAATGTTTTGTTACAAGAGCCCGTCCTCACATATATGTGACAGACATTTTTGGTCAATTTATGAAGACATGTTGAAACGCGTTGTGTTTTGAACAGAATTTTTAAGATCTAAATCGATGAAATATAGTCCAGTGACACATATGTGTCAGCAGGAAGCTGTGGAATAATATTCGAAAGGTGGGCTTTGTGGGCAGAGAAACGCCTCAATATGACTTGAATAACTTTTTCATTGCTTCAACTCGCTGTGATTCATCCTTAGAAGAATTAAATGACATTGATAACGTTGACGGTTTTGCATTTCGTTGCAGTGACTACACTGAGGTTCTTTATGCAATTTTTGCAGTTAAATCAACTGCAGTTGGTTATGACATGATACCACCGAGATTTATTAAGTTGATCACCCAGTATATTACACCAGTTTTGACGCATATCTTTAATGCGTGCCTGACTATATCTCAGTTTCCTGCTGCTTTGAAAAAAGAAGCTGTTATTATTCCAATCCCAAAGAAATCAAATACCTCTGATGTCAATGACTTCTGACCGATTAGTATTTTACCCTTTTTTTTTGTAAGGTTTTTGAAAAACTCATCTTCCTACAAGCCAACAAATTTATAGATCAGAATCGTTTATTATCTCTTTGCAATCTGGATTTCGACAGGGACATATATAACTGTGAAACTGTTCTATTAAAAGTCATTTCTGATATCAATGAAGCTCTTGACAGTTATAAGTTAACCATACTTCCACTTCTAGACTTTAGTAAAACCTTCGATAGTGTGGACTACATTCGCCTTCTTAATAAGTTAAAGAGAAGTTTCGATTTCTCTTTCTCAGCTGTGAACCTATTCAGAAACTTTCTAAACTCCAGACATCAAGCTGTAAAAGTAAAAGTAGGTGACTCATTGTCCACTTTTCGTCTTATCTGTTGTGGAGTACCTGAGGCCTTCATCCTTGGGCCATTTCTTTTTAGCCTATTTATAAATGATCTACCCAATATGATTAAGGACTCCACCATTCATCTATATGCTAATGATGTCCAATTATATCTGATGCACAATTGGACTACAGGAAGATTGCATTTCCCGGCTAAATGATGACTTACAACGAATCTAGGAATGGTCTCTTGAAAACAAGTTGATATTGAATCCAAGCAAATCTAATCCCATTCCAATATATATAAAAGCAACATTGATGTTGATGCTGCAAGACTACCTCCTGTTTTACTTAATAATACAACTCTACCATATGAGGAGTGTCTTTTCAAAAGGGGATATTTACAATTTTCATTTTTTTTAAAGTTAAGTATGAGATTATATTCTCTATTCTGAAATTCAAGATTTCGTCACTGTAAACCGAAACAAAACGCGATAAACTCATAGGAAATCTTACTTAAAAACACTTGTTCCGATCAAAAGGGGATATTTACATTAAAAAATATGACATTATTACTGTTACTTTCGTTTCATTTCAAAAAGGGATATTTACAGTACGATTTCAATGGTCGAAATAAATTTTTAAGGGAGAAGTTTCTGTTTTACATGTTTGAGTAAAAATAGAAGTAAGAATTAAAAAATAAAAACTGATAAGAATACTCAAAATATGCTTTAATAATTTTATTCTAGTATAATGTACAAATCAAAAGAGGATATTTACAAAAACGTACAACACAAAAAGGGATATTTACAAAATGGTACAGAACAAAAGGGGATATTATAAAGATTTTTATTCAAAAGGGGATATTTCCAAACTTTGCAAGCCAATATTACCAGAAGTAATAGTCAAATTATTTTCAAAATAATATATTCTAGATAACTTATCATATCCTTTCCATATATTCCTCATATTATTCTGTAAAGCTGTTGGTATTTCTACAGTCAGTTTTTTCGATTTTACGAAAAAACGATTAGGACGTAAATATCCCCTTTTTAAAAGACACTCCTCATATCGTGACTCTATTATGAATTTAGGAATAATATTAAATTCTAGCTTAAGTTGCTGCAAGTATGTTAGTAATATTATTGGAAAATTTAATGGCTCCCTTCGTCAGTTATGGCTCACTGTATATCTTCTGTCTACCGAAATGCATCTAAAACTAGTGCGTACGCTGATAATTGCACATTTCCTATATGGCTCGATATTGTTCCCGAAGCTTGATTCAGTGTGCCACAGACGGCTTATGGTTGCATTTGTGGGAGTCCTAATTGTCCCCACTTCAATTTACGTGTTCGTGTTCGGTAAGAAAAACACTTAGAACAAAATCCAAGCTACTTTTATATGAAGACAACAACAGTAAAATAAGGCAAGAAGAGTAAAACGTGATAAACTTTGAAATTAAACTTTATTGCCCAACTTAAAAGAGTTGAAGAATTAACACTTGGCTTAATAAATTTAATTATCAAAAATTCACAAAATTATTAGTTATTAAATTATTTTTAAATAGCTATCGTGACTAAATTCAAAAACCAAACTAACTTAAAAAAAACTTTCTTTTTTTTTTTTATTTTTAGTAAAAACATTCACGGCCTACTGCCGGCAGACAATCTGAAACGTAACAGGTTTCTCCAATGATATTCTTAATTAAACGAAAAGTAAATAACCAGCATTGAAGTGCTACATATATCAATGTTAAAAATTAAAGCGCAAAGCTAAATAGAATGGCTACGATGAAATTATTATTTAATGACGCCACACATTCAATGATTATTGTATTAGGTATGTATATAAACTGCCCCGTAGCTCCCATATCTCCCCATATCGTATTCTCGTATTTTTTGCACAAGCTAATAAATCTTAAAAGACCTGAGTACCTCTACAACAAGCTGGAGTTTCTACGATCACAAAGAGATGTAATTTTGTTCAAGAAAGAATTTATTGGGATTCTCCGGTATATAGCAAAAGCTAAAAAATGTTCTAATTTGTTATTTCATCACACAACCTATTAATTTTTGGTGACAAGTTTCAAGTCTTGGTTTGGCTCATCAACAGGTCACAAATAGCGAAATTGCGATTGGGGTTTCATTTTTTTCATTTGTTTTTCAAATCACCCAATTTCGCTATTTGTGACCTGTTGATGAGTCAAAGCAAGACTTGAAACTTGTCACCAAAAATTAATGGGTTGTGTGATGAAATAACAAATTAGAACATTTTTTAGCTTTTCCTATATACCGGAGAATCCCAAAAAATTCTTTCTTGAACAAAATTAAGTTTAACCCGGTAAAAAGTCCAAACGTAATCTGTTTAAAGAGGTGTAAATATTTTTATGCCACGCTGGAGATCACAACTTGGAGAGCGTTCTTATTTTGTTCAAGTTCAACGCATGCACATTCTTCCTCTATCTATTCTTGAACAACTAATTATGTAAATATAATTGATTCTTTTGTCCTTTTTCGAATTTCTCTTTTTTTTTTTAATTTTCCTACCTTTTTTTAAACATTCATTTTTTTATGTTGATTAATGATTAGATGTTATTATTTTTTCTTATTAGTAAGTTGGTAGTTATTGTCACTCATTGACCTACCTGTAAATTCAAAACTAGTATTCTGTATATTAATAATATTTTAAAATCTTTATACAGTTGCCAAATAAATATTATTAGATTATAATTATGTGTGCCAGTTTAAAATAATGTTTATTTTACTTTTTAGAATGTTCTAAATATCGATACGTAAAGTCTATTCAAATTTGTGTCATCTAATTCCGAAAAATCGCATGGTGTACTAATGCTGGTGCTCTGGTATACATTTTTCCCATAAGACCCTGCTACTAGCGAACGAGCTAAGAGATTGTTTATTCCAACAACGCTTAAAGTAAAATTAAAATAATCCTAGCTTTTAAGAAATAGGTTTATTAATCTTTATTAATTTGTTTAAAAAAAACGCGCATCTTATCATTTTATTACCGTCTCAAAAAGCTACTGAAATTTTTTTTTCGCAAACTTATAAATTTTTCCACTGTTAAATTGGCTTCTTCTACCATTTCTGTGACTTTATTACAAAAAAGATTTTACTTTGGAAGGGGCTTTGCACTTCTGTTCAAACGATTCCATAATTTTTTTTTTATTAAGCTAGGCTGGAGGCATCCTTTATTAAACTGTCTTTGTTTAATTTTGCTCTTTCTCATGGCTGTGGTGCTTTAAATGAAATGCTATCCTCTGTTATTTATGTATAGTCAAGGTCATGCGATGTGCTTTTTCCATTGAATTTGCCTCTACAACTGCATATGTATTGCGAGCAGTTAATTTCCTTCACGAAATATTCGTATGGCTCCTTCAAAATGTAATTCAATTCAGGTTGAGTTTTTTTTTTATTTACTGCTATCTACACACTTGGTCTTTTTGTTACAAAAAAAAAAAATATAATTTCTAGCACGCCATCATCATCAATTTACTTAGGCTCTATTCATTTTACTTGTCTTCAAATAAGCAAACTGTTATAGTACTTCCATGACTGCTAACAGTAGTACGGGCGGTACCACTTCCGGAAGGGACATTTCCCTCTTACCTTCTCATTGCAATTCTTTGGTCAACACATGCCATTTCCTTTCCTTCAGGTTAACTCTTTTATAGTCCCGATGATTTAAATCATGCATGACATTTTTTTCATGCATTAAATTAATTATTTTTTCCAGTACGTGCTCTTTATCTACATATATTGCCCACTTAAAGACAGATTCTTTTTACATGAGACATATGACATTTAATTTATTATTATGTTGGTGTTATTATAGTTTCAGCTAAAAAATTAGAAATTTACCTAATATCAGCTACAGCTTCATTTGAAGCTAGCTACACCATTTGTTTCAATATTGCAGTTTGCACTAAACCGCAAGTGTGTCTCTATATACTGAGAAACAACTCTGTATACACTTGATGTATACTCAGTATATACAACATTGGAACTCAATATTGAAATTGCAAAAAAATTCCGCTGTATAGAGTTTATTGTAATCTAATCCTAGTTATAAACCATAATAATTTAATACACAAACCTTTTAGTCAAGTTGAAGTGTCTATTTCGCTTTTATTTTCCATATAGACAAGTAATTTCACAATTTTTGCTCGCATTTTGTACGTGTCAAATGACAAATTAAATTATTAATAAAATGTCAGTTCTCTAAGTAATTCTCAGTATTGCAAACCTCAAGTGTGTGTCCGAAATTCTATTATTGCATTATCACGTAAATGCAATATGAATATCTCAATTTGAAATCACAAGTCTGTCTTCAGTATAAGTAGCAGTTTCTACGGTATGCCATATATGCAAGCTAAAATGAAGCTTGTAGTGCGTAGCTCTCGATCTAGCTTTGGCCTGATTCTCGAAAGAAAAATGTTAGCATCACCATTCCAGCTGAGGGAACTATTTGCAACTTTTAATTCCTTCAGACGTAGAAATGTTATAACTGAATTGAACTGAGCGCCGTTTCATTTTGAGGAGAAGTGACGAACCCAACTCTTGACTTTGATCATACAGCATGTTTTTGCCTAGGAGGTCAATAGAGCAGGAGGTGATAGTACTCACCTAGCCAAACAAAAGAATTTATGGCAGGGGGGGGGGGGGAATGCTAGTTTTTTAAAACATTATGTATCTTAAAAAACAAAACACAAGACGTATGGTCACAGAGCTCATTGTATGCCGAACTTTACGGCCTTTCCAACAACCGGACAACCAGCCCGGCACTCCTCTCATCTCAAAATTTATTGTAGTCTAAACTAAAAATTTCGGATTTTCTTACCTTTACGGTCATACCGAAATTAGCCGATATTTTTAAAAATGACGTTAGTTTTGAGAATAGGTTAAGAGCTAGTAAGAGGAAAGCCTACAGTTTAAAGTTTTTAGAAAAAAAAAATTATGTTAATGACCTTTTTGCAAAAACATGTAGGTCAAATTAAGAAAAATGGTAAAAAGGGGGTACGGGTCCGGTTGAACAGTCATTGGCCATGAAGTTCTGCATGAGCTCTTAACTGTTACCGTACTACTGTACTTTTTAAAATACAGGGTGTTTTGTGAAGAATTAGCTTTTTTTCTTAATCACGCTGTAATTCCTAAACGGTTGATATGCTCTCCCCCTGCCAAACAATTTTTTTGTTTGTCTATATGAGTACTATTACCTTCTGCTCTACTGATCTCCTAGGCGGAGAGACTCTGTATATAGCCTCAAAATTAATTTCTTTGCCCGCACTTCTATTCGAAAATACCGAATTCATTTGCAGCCTTCTCCATTGTGAATTGCCTATTTACATGAAGTAATTCGTTAACATGTTCATTGTTGGCATTCGTCATCCAAGCTTACGATAAAAATAGAAAAAAGGAAGTGCTAGAAGTTCTCAATAGTAAATAATATTTCCATATCTATTCTCGAACAATGCGCACTATTTCGGCAAAAAATTGCTTTATCGTATGGTGATAAAGCAATTTTGTACCAAACTCATTCAACTTCACTCAATTAACGATGAATTTCAGTAGAATTACAAAATTTTTGTTAGGTAATGAATGTCTCTTATATAAAGGACCTCATTAATGGTAGAATTGAAATGCTAGGTAGTCATTTCAGCTAATTGGGGGGAAATAACAGATAAAAAGATGGAAGACCAAGCAAAAATTCATTAACTCTTTGTGGCTTGCTTTAGGTTATCGCACCCCCTAAATTAAATAATCACCTCCAGATAGGATCACAATGGAGTGACACCAGAACGAAATATCTAAGATTTAAATTTTGCTGACCTCGTAGATAATGCGAGAGCTAGCACTGCGTTGAACCAAACTTTATCTAAGCAGAACTGAACGATATTTGTAGAAAAACACTGGACTAAAATTTTCCAATTACTTAACTGGAACACAAACAGCTTTTCTGACAGTAATCTAATGATGTTCAGAAAATATACCTTTAGTATCGTATAACTATAGAAATCTAATTTCGAAAGTAATTTATAAAATAGTTCAAGCTTTCAATCAACTCTGCAGTAGGTCTGCTTTTGTTTTCTCCATCAGCAAAGTCTAGGCTAAGTCTAGACTACCAAACAAACATTTTTAGAATGTCAAAGACATTGGAATTATATACACATTTTATCGTAGATGTCGAAACGGGACAACTTAATGAGTATAAGGTCAAAGGAATCTGTCGGCTACCATACAATATTGGAAATTAATTACTGTTCTATTGAAATATTTAGAATAATCACACCTTCTGTTACTATGACGACAGAGTAATTTTCCTCACTTTGAATTCGTATTATTAAGGTAATTCTGCAGGTAATTTCACAATTCTGGGAAATCTATAGGTGAATGCATGTATATCAAAAGTAGAAAGTAATTACGATATCAATAAATGGAACATCCGGCTAATATAGGAGTGTTTTACAAGAGGCACTACACATTGTACATTTTAGTGCAATTATCTGGTTATTCTCCTTGCATTCCAAATGAATTTAGAGCCCAAATTAAGCTCACTCACTGGCAGTTTCCAATAAAGTTGGATATAAATTCATTGATTTCACTGAATATAAATTAATTTCCGATATTAGCCGTTCACTCTCAACTAAGGAACCATGTCTGAAATTATATTAAGAATTGCTGAAATTAACTCTTCAACTTTTGAACAAATTTAAAATGTTTATTTTACGCACTTTGAAGCTGATGATTATTAAAAACGAATTTAGTTTTAATATTTTCTCTAAATTTGTTACCTGTTTTATTTCATTTCGTTTATTTCAATTGGCTTTCCTGTTAGAGCTCTCGGGCAACCCAATTTTCTAAATGCTTTCCCTTAAATGTAAAATACAACAGTACGACTACGGCAGCAAGACAAAAACCTAAAAAAAAACCCACTATCATTATTACCATTACTGGCTAAAATCACCTGGGTGGGGTCTTATCAAATTCCACGGCATCACTTCTCCATCAAAATCTCCGTAGACCACAATTTCAGCAACCAACAACATCTGAATATCTGTCTTTGCACATTCCAGGAAACCTCGGAATTTCCTCCGAGAACCAGTGCAGGAATTTTGCAGCCTTAAATTCAGGGCCTCATACACAATTTAATGTAGTTTATAATGTTCCGAGCCCCAGAGGACGCATTACCCTCTTCACCCCATCTTTATCGATAAGCACCATGCAAGCCAAGCTCAGGGGATACCCTATGATATAAATCACAGCATTGCAGGAAGGAGATATGGAAAGGATTAGGGAATATGAGTAGAGTAGCGGAGGTGCTGATGTATGTCGCCCTTAACCTTCCGCAGATTGGTAGCCGGAGGAAAAACAGAAGATGGTAAGCTGTTCCACATTCGCACAGTTTTACAGAAAAAAACAACAAGTACCTCAGATAGTCTCGGCGAGCTCCAATAAGCAATAAGACAAAATTTAATTTTTTTCTAAATATGGAGTTGATTACTTTTTTTTCTATTAATTTTCTTTTTGTTTTTTCTTTTCTCTATTAATTTTAATTTTTGTTTTTTTGCTATTAAATAATACGTACATATATTATATGAGCTTATTTTTCTGGATTTTACTTTCTGAGTTTAAAGTCTTTATCATCCCTGCTAATGATGATTATGCTCAGCGATGAGGGATTTGATTTACTCACCAATGAGAATCATGATTACGATCAGCGATGAGGGATTTGATTTATTCATAAGGGCAATCATTGAATTGCTCATCATATGAATGCGAAGTATCTATATAAATGAGTTTAGTTCCGGTGCTAGAACAAAATTCACCATAACATTCATAAAATGAATCATCATGAGCTCATCAGTGCGCTCATGATAATTGTGCTACCAGGGCAGCAGTACATAATCAATGATGTATTGACATGGCAAACATTTTTTGTTCTATATTCTCTTCCTGAAAAGAATTCTGCATATTGAAGCCGAAGAGTATAGTGTTTTTGTTGTTTGTGTTCGAAATTTTATTGCGTGAGCTGTTTTTATAATTTTATTATTGCTTTGCATACAGACTTTGGGATCTTTATATAACATCCTTTGTATTCACAACGGTTCAAACAAATTGGATTAAATATAGGGCATCATATTTTTTTAGAAATTTATTCGAAATTTTTTCTTTAGAATTTATATATTGATGGCTGACGAACAATTGGATTAGTTTTAATATGAGTACCATGTCTGGACCCTTACCAATTTTTTATGGACGTAGAAAAGAAATTTACTTGAAATTTTTTCTTTGGAGAATTGACGAGCTATTGTTGGCCGGGATGACAACAGGCCAAAAATAGTGAAGCATTAATTTTTTAGGAATTTATCATATTTAAAATGTTCTATATTGATACTTATGGTAAAGTGGCAAGGCATTGTTTTGTATATGCTATAGAGACTAAACTGGATAGTAGTTTAGGAAAATAGTCTGCCAGTAATTTTAAACTTGGATCCTTATCTTTCCAAAGGCTATACGCACTATATACATTACTTAACAAAATCATAAAATAGTTTTGATTAAAAAGTAAATCTTAATTAAATGGATTGTTTTTAATTTAAAAAGCACTTTTCTAGTACAAACAATTTTAAAAGAAATCCATTCGTAATTGTCCAGTGCAATGCAGTGTGTTTCCTAGAAACATAAAATTATCCCAAGCTAATAAAATCAGCACTACCAACCAACTGAGCTAACGAAACAGATGATTTCGACTCTTGTATTTCTTATTTTGTATAAAGCCTACTAAGCCACGTTTCGATTTAGAATCGTTAAAAATAGCAGTTCTTGAAATTCTTCTATTCTCCATCATTGTCTGATTCCAACGAGATTAGGTACAATTCCCGTGCGGGAAAATAGACACTATCTAGTTTGGGAAAAACGATCCTTCCTACAGTAAGTAAACTAACGAAAAATCAGTGTTTTTGACAAGTTTCAACTTGAGATCAGTGGACAGAATATTAGCTGAAAGCCATAGTTTTTGAAAGATACTATATTTCCCAGTATAGAACTAATATAGTCGTAGCAATTCATCTTCCCATTTAGCACAATTTCCAATCTATAGTTCCTTTCCTTGCAACATCGTAAATTAATTTAACACAACCACGCGAAATAAATTAAATTAATTTATTACGTTGGACTCACGAATCGAAACAATTGTAAACGAAATAGGGCATCGTTTAATCGGCCCACGAAATCCTAAATAGGGCATGTTAATATACAGTTATACGTCGTTAGTGTACATATAAAATCCTCACATCTTGTAGTGCATTAGGTAGATCGATTATATAGGCATTAAAAAGCAGTGGGCCGAGCATTGATCCTTAAGTACTCCACAATTGCCTTGCATAAAAGGCATTCTTTTTTACAGCACATCTAATATCGGTGGTAACTTTTAAAACTGAGGTCTCACAGCTGTGTGAAGGACGAAAACCAGATTACTAATGTGACAAGATAGCATTATTCTCGATGTATTCAAGCATCTACCCGTACATAAGCTACTCTAGTACTATTGATAAAAGGTACAACAGACTAATTGGACGAAAGTTCGATGGTTGTGTTTGAGAATGCTTTTTTAGAATAGCAAGTACCATGTGGACTTTCCAGCTGCTCGGAAAACATGAAGATATTGTGGATGAATTAATGACAATCCTACATGTCATTAATTCATCCACTGCTGGTTATTAATAATAGTAGCTTAATGAAATGGGGTGATTGACAAGCCGATCCTGTGGAATCGAATATTATGGAATATATGGATTGATCAATGAAGCAAATCCCGCGAAAAGAAAAGGGATGATATATATTTCGATGTAAAGCACCATTGCTTGGTCTTAAGGATAATGATATCTCGTTACGAGCATAACAGGTTTTATAGCTTATGGAAGTAAGGTATGCATTTAATTCATCCGCATTAAAGCTGCAGATAATTTGGCCTTTGCCATAATATATTCCTGCCTCATTAAGATTTTGCCAAAGAACTTTTTGTTGAAGATTAGCGTTAAGTTTCATCTGATAGTATCCACGTTTCGCAGTGCTTAGAGCAACATTGGCAGCATTTTGAGCAACCTTATAAAGTGAGCGAGCATGTTCAGTTCTTAAAGCTAAAGCTTCGTACTGATTACATAGATTTAACGTCGAAAATTGCCGGAATCGGACAGCTGCAACTCTTTCGTTGAACTCCACGTAATACTAGAAAATCGGTAAATCCTTTAGAATCGGTTATAACCATTTTTATTGTTCGACGAATCCGTTCTAGAGAAAAATCTAAAAATTCTATTCGATCTAAGTTGCAAACAGACAAGTGGTTAAAGTAGAGTAAACATTTTTTGTAAACTAATTGAAGCTTGTTTCCATTATTGAAAGTTTAAAGATTTTATAATAGAAACCCGTAAGCTTTTCAAAGGTAACCTAAAAAGCTCTCCATTCTTACTTAATTATTAATTATAGATCGTACAAGTACCTGCACTATGAGCTCTGTCTTTATGGGTAGAGCAGATAAGTCATTGAAAACCCTGATATGCATCTTAACTGGGCACTCCTCTCTCAAGGTACCTGACCAGAATTAAATGGATTGATAACCCTGAATACAGGGGATGCGTCTTCTTCATTTTTTCTATACAGCACTCACTTTTATACGATACAGATTTCTTAGCTTCTATCATCATTCTAAATGAAATGCATGAAGTCACAAGAAGGCAAGTCAGTGGCGTAACTAGTCTCTGCGGGCCTAATTCAAAAAATATGGAGGCCCCCATCTACCTATGAAAACGAACGTATACCCCCGAGCGTTGGACAGTCGGCAGTAGACACTTGAAATCTGGGTGGGTTTTATTATAAATGAATTAAAACTGAAATCACAGTTTATACAGAAAAGAGTATAGAGACGGTAGAAAATAATCTTGGTTTTCCCCTCCTTTTCTTTCATTGGTTGTCTTCTTATCTATCTAATCATACGCAGCGAGTTATATTTCTCGGAGCATACCTTATACCTCTGGTGTACCTCAAGGTAGTATCCTTGGCCCACTACTTTTTAACTTGTACATCAATGATGTATCCTTACTTTTACACAGTTCCAGAATACTTTGTTATGGGGACGATGCCAAAATAGTTCGTGTTGTTAGTCCTAATAACGACTGTGCTCTTTTAAACGTTGACTTAGCCATTTTTCATAAGTGGTGTTCCAGTAGTTGTCTTTTATTTTTCTCCGTGTGGAACATACCTAAAGTTAGGTTAGGTAAGGTTAGAGAGGCATTAAAACTAACTTTCGCTCGCAGAAGGTCTCCCATTGTCTTCGATTATATTCTGGAGGGAGATTCATTATCCAGGACCGGCAAAACCAAGGATCTGAGTGTGATTCTCAATTCTCGCCTTTCTCTTTGAGGATTACATCGATTATACATAGTCAGTAGGGCCAGTTCGATTTTAGGTTTTGTTAAGAGATGGTCCAAGGAATTTGATGGTCCTTACATCACTAAACTTCTTTACTGCACCTTTGTTAGGTCGACACTGGAATATGCCAGCCCTGTCTGGTTCCCTTACTACCAACTCAAGATCAATCGCATCGAAGGTGTTCAACGCATATTCCTCCGATTCGAACTCCGTGGCCTTACTCGGAGTGCCTCGGTAATCTTGCCTCCTTATGTCCCGTCTCTTTGGTGAGCATTTCGACCGCATATAATAAATTTTTCAAGACTGAAATTTAAAAATCAGCCCAAATAGAATAAGTAAATACTTGATATAAAATGAACCATATATAAAATATAACCCCCTGGAATCAAGACCGCATTGGTTGTATTTAAAATTGTTTGGTTAGGATTTACGATCGGAATCACATAAATCATGAGAGTGAGAAATGAGCCCAGTAATAGTCTAAGTTTGTCAGATTTTTTGAGGAACCCAACTTTCATTCAATCTAACCAACTATCCAACATTTTGTTTACTAGATCAAAGGTAAACGTCAGTAACATCTTCTACGGCTGCTCTGACAATTGTCTCACTTCGGCCCAATTGCCCATGTCCTCTGTGAATCAAACGACTAGAATGGTAGTATGATCAAGTTGGTTATTCCGCACAGCTATAAAAGCATTAAAAGTTACAACACCTCTTAAATTAACAATGATTGCCTTACAGCCATAAAACATAAAAGATGCTGATTTCCATGCACATAAACTGTAGTAGTCTGAAGTATCAACTGTAATTAGAGTATTCGTCCGACTAATATACAATTTGACCAAAAATATAGTAAGAGTTTGTAAGCTCTTATTAAAACAGTTAAGAACGCTGAATAATTGGACAAGGGCAACTTGCTTGCTGCGAATTCTTTTTCACCTTCTTTGCAGGTCTTCTCTCTTCTTCTCCGTGCAATCACAGACAAAAGCCAGCTATATTTCCGCAGAACAAAAGTATTCAAAGTGCTCACGAATATATGTTGTTTTTTTGGGCCGGGTAACATTTCCCTCCTTTCATTCTAGTGCTACACTTTTTTTGAAGCTAAACTTTTGCCACGCAAACTATTTTACAAGCTCTATATGACAAAAACTCTACTATTAGCATAGAAATTTGTCCGCTTTCAGCAAGTAACAAAATAGAAGGGACATGCGCCCTTACTTTGAATCGTTCAAAACACATCCGAAGATCTCAATTGATGAAATATCTATTGAAGCCTTGTCAGCGATCGCAAGTTTAGCTTTCACGTTAGTCGCTGAATGAGATATTTACAAAACATTCCTCACCAAACATTTGAATTAATCTCTCCATAGTTTTGCTAAGTCTAAAATCATTGCACTAGATATTTTAAAGTGCTTTGATAGAATCTAGCATCCTACTCCTTTAGTTCTGGCATTAGGTCTGAGCAAATATCTCATTAAATGGATTGAAAGTTCTGGCCAATAATTTCACAATAATATTGTACAGAGTAACATGTGATTGATATTTAAGTAAACAACACTGGTATACCGCAAGGTTCAGTTCTCTACTTTAATCTTTTTTTTTTTCATTTTTATGAATAATTTTCTACAGCTCTCACTTTTAATATTATTAACAATTTTGCAGTACCCTTAATCATAAGAGCAATACGAATGGGTTTCAGCTCAGTTCATGATGAAAAAAAAATTAATATGTATTTATATTAGGTGAACGAGGCAGGATACAAAACAAGTAACCATTCATTTGTATATTACGTGTAAGGCATATCCAATTAAAGTTACTTGTAAAATTTAATTAATACTTAAGCAATGAAACTAATCCCTACAGAATAGAGACTACGTTTTAATAAAACTCTCCGCATTCTTGTTTAGGATTTCCTGGTTTACATAAGTAGCAATCACAGTCTCTGCTACCAAATAGATTTAATCACAAGTTGGTTAAAAATTGTCAATATTGCTACCCATGACCATGCTATCTCAAGTGCCTCTCTGACTCCATGAACGTATGTATGTCCTTACATGTATATAAATTCGAATAAATTTTGTAAATTTATTGAGCCATATAGTAATTGGTGTTACCGTGTAAAAGGAAATTTTTTCAGATTAATGTTTTCCATATTATGTAGGTATGTGTAGCGCTGTATGGTGACATGTTATACATTTCCCAATACAAGAAAAGTTCAATAAAAAATATTTTCCAACTTTAAATGGCAAGTAATGTTCAATTCTCACAGTTTTTAAATTCTGTTCACCGATTTTATTAAAAATTTATGGTACGGTGAAATCTTCTCTGTGAATTATATGATTGGTGGTGGCACAATTTTTTTATCCCTTCATTGGATTTCGTGTATCTAATTAAAATCCATAAAAAGATTAATTTTGTGTCAGTTTTATTTAAATATTTTCTGGTGTATTTAAGTATAAACTCGAAATTAAAAGCTCTCATATTACCGTACAAAAACTGGATTTTACGTTGATATGATTTCCTTTTGTTTCGAAAGGCCATTTGAAGTTTTTGACTTATGGTGATTTAAAATGAACATGGATTTCAAATCGTCGCCTTACTACTGTTATACAAAGTTTTGGACAGCAATTCATCTCAAAGTAGTTTTTTGAGCTGTCAAAGAAGAAAATTCCCTTGCATTGGCATAGTAGATCAATACTTCCTTGACCCAGTTTTAAACTGCAAAACATAAAATTAGATTGAAAAGGAACCGATTATTTAACAACTTTTCGTCATTCAGCAATTGCCTGCAATGTCAGCATTACCCCAGCGTAACTAAGGAAATCATATTTGCCTCCAGGCAATGCAAAAACAAATAATTGGTGCGTATATTTTTGGATAAAACGAAAAAAAAATGCTAAATGGCTGAAATTCACGTCAGAAACGCAAGTATTATTTTTTTAATTTAAACGTATAAAATTCAAATACAAAGATTTATTTTTTTTACGTTCATAATCGTATTGACAATTTTCCACTATTTTTTCTTTTTAATTAAGTTAATCAATACCAAAAACACACCTGAGTTTTTTCCATTTACCATGTGACCCAGGTCCGAATTTAGTGATGAGCAATGCAGCAAATCAAAATTGTGGCAAGATGATTGTAACTTGACTAACATTTATTTCTTTTACTATTTCCATTCAAAAATGACGACCTTGTTATTATCGCTTCAAAGCTTGAAGCCCTTATTTCATTCGTCTGCACTTACATAAATATTGAAAAAAAAAAAAAAAAAACAAAATGACTGCTGATACTCAGCACCGCCATTTATCAGGAAAATGGGAAAATGAAATTTTGCACCTTTCGGTAATGAACTAATTTAGAGTTCACCAACTGCAAACGGAGTCTTGCAACCATACCAGCTAGAATGAGCCTTTTGTTGAAAGCTTTCAAATTTGCCACACCAAAGTTAAATTTAACTTTCCACTCAGAGGCGAGGCCAGTGCAAATTTCGAAGTACTTTTGAGTAGTTTCAAGTGGTAAAGAATCCGACCACATCTTTGAAGTGAAAAGTTCAAAGTAATTCATTCCCGGTAGCCGGTGGGTTATTTGTATTATCGGGGAATTGAATTTAACTGGAAACAGTTTACAGTGCCACTGGAAATTGATTTTTTCCGGCTTCTACAAATTTAATATAAGAAAAAAGGTAAATAAAATAAAATTGCGGAAAAGGTTAAGAATGTTTAGCTTCGGTATTTTTGATACTGGCAGAGTGAGTAATTGATTTTACTGTATGATTTTCAATGGGGGAGGTTGTTGGGAAAAGATAATCGTTAGGTGCAGGTGACAATAAAAATGATCTTGTTAGAGTTATACCTAAAAATAATGATTCGGGGCATTGTGCAGAAAAATGTTGCAAATTTATTGGTTATGGTGGAATTGTCACACAATAAAGGTCAATTTCAACACTCTTAGTCTCCCAATATATTATTATTATTATTAGGAAAAAAGTGAGCTAAATTAAGATTATTATTACCCATATGATAAATTCAGGTGGAGAATTTATGATGAAATGGTGTACCGGAAAGTCTTTACCGGTTTTTCTAACAGGTGTCGCTAGCCGTCAGTATGGAATAAAATGATTTGACATTTTATTCTACTGTCATTAAATTTTAAAAACAACAAAGGTTTCATTCCGAAACTAATAGCGTCATAGTGTGATAGCTTTGTGAGCATGTCGAACTTCGTTCTGAAAAATAGCATTTGCGGCATGCATTGCTTTTGTTGTTTCATCAAAAGAAAAAGGCCGTTGAAAGTCATTGTTTTGCTGGTAGAAACTTACGTAGAGTATGCTCCAAATACGAAAACATGTGAGACGTGGTTTCGAAAATTTAAAAGTGGTAATTGTGATTTGAAAGATAGTGAGCGTTCGGGCAGACCAAAAACATTTCAGGATGCGGAATTGCAGGAGTTATTGGACGAAGACCCAACCCAAACTTAAAAACAATTGGCAGAAACGTTAAATGTGGCATAATAAACGATTAGCGACCGCTTACAAGCAATAGGAAAGATCCAAAAGCTGGGAAGATGAATGACACGCAAATGAAAAATCGAAAAACCATTTGCGAAATGCTGCTTCAACGGTACGAAAAAAAGCCATTTTTACATCGGATTGTGACGGGTGATAAAAAATGGATTTATTTGGAAAAACCAAAACGTAAAAAAACGTGGTTATCGCCTAGCCACGCTGGCCCAGCGACTCCAAGACCCGTTCGCTTCGGAAAGAATACAATGCTCTGTTTTTGGTGAGACCAGGGTGCTGCGGTGTATTATGAACTTCTGAAACCTGGTGAAACAGTTAATACTGATCACTACAAACTACAAATAATCCATTTGAACCACGCGTTGATCGGAAAACGTCCAGAATGGGCACGAAGCCAGGGTAAAGTGATTTTTTTGCATAGTAATGCACCGTCACATACAGCAAAACCGGTGAAATTCGCATTGAAACCGCTTGGATGGGACGAATTACCTCACCCGCCGTACTCTCCAGACCTGCCCCCGTCGGATTATCACCTTTTCGCATCAATGGAACACGCGCTGGCTCAGCAGCACTTTCCAAATTTCGAAGAAGTCAAAAACTGGTTCCATAAGTGGCTTGGCTCAAAGGACAAATGGTTTTTTTTTTGGATGGCAATCATTAATTGCCAGACAGATGGACGAAGTGTGTAGAATCAAATGGTCAATATTTTGAATAAATAACTTTTTCCATTTGCTTAAAAGTTATGTGTTTTTTCATTAAAATAACCGGTAAAGACTTTCCGGTACACTAGATGAATTTCGCGTTGTCCCACAGGGGACTTAAGAGCGTTTGGGGCAGAAGAACATATGCAAATTTTACAACGACCATACATTTAAAGCGAAAACGAAAACAAAGCACTTGATGTTCTGGCCAGAAAGGGTTCAGCTATGAATATATATCTAGCGGAGGAATCCATAGATAAGCACCTAGAATCAGCAAAGAGCACAAAAACTGTGCTAAGGTGAAACTATAATGATTTGCCAAATCTGGCTGCAGTTGTTATGGAACCTTGCCCTTTTGTCAAAGATAAAGAGCGTATGCAAGCTCCATGCACTGATTTCTGCAGAAGCACTATGGATAATGAAGAGGTTGAGAGCGTAGTATCAGCTGTGCGAATGGTCTAACCTTGCCAAGCGTAGAAGGAATACGTTTGGTAACTACTATTTCTGTGAATTGTGGAAATTAGTAGACTGTGGCTAGTTTCAACTCACCCCCGAAATTTGAAGAATATTTTACAGGTAGGATCCCAATAGATCATGAATGGTCTAAGTGTAGCTGATCGCATGTTTTTTTGATGGCCGACACTCTAACATAACTTAGAGCAAAAAAAAAAACAAAACTATATATTCCACACCCGTCACAGGTTCCTGAATGGTCAATTTTAGGATAGAATACTAGCTACAGGTCAATTCTGTCGAAATAAGACTAATTTTAATTTTCTATTATTTTGTTTTACTTTAGGTTTAATCAATTAACTGTACTACTAAACGCTGATGAAAACTAACAGTAGGGGAAAATGCTGCATCTTAGAAATGTGTGTACCTTGGTCACTTCATTTTCCACACGAACTATGGATACTACCTACATAAACGCACTTTTATACGATTTTACTAATCAACAGATGACACTTAAGTTATTCTGGGAATTAGTTAATCGGCCAACTGTGCAGTTATTGCGCTATAAAGAAAAGTCGTGCAAATAGTAAATACTTTTCAGTGATAAAGAATTGAAAGTGTTGGAGCTCTATTCTTCCTATATCTTTGGATTCCAGCTCAGGCAAAACTTTCATCATGTGGTGAATTGTGTGCCTTAAAATATTTGATAGACGGTTTTATTTCTTTTGCAAGGGGTATGTACCTTGGGACACTTCAAATATCTGTACCAAGGACATGCCAAAAAGGTCATAGACCGGCTTTTACATAAATAATAAATTAAATATGTATAACCATAGCAATTTTTTGTTTAGTAACCTGCTTTGCGAATATTGTTATTCTTGGTTGAATAAAGAATGTTATTTAATTTAACCATGGTGATATACCATCAGTTCTACTTAGTAAATTACAAGTGTCCAAGATACACTACCCCACTGTTCATGGCACAGCATGTTATACCTTGGACCAGAAGAAAGGCCTTCATATTTCCTTACCTACATCCTGAAGTATTAATTTTTAACTGCATATTCGACTATTATATGAAAGATTATGGATTACACAATCTATAATTATCGGTTTCTTAAGATTTATCTTATGAGTTTTGTCAAAAAAAGATTATTTCTAAAAAGGTACCAAGGTACAGCACCTTCCCGTATACATGTGTATCGATTCGAGCATTGTGTTCCCATAACATTTTCAAAGCAGGTGCTATCAGAACTGTTCCAGAATGCTAATTATCCACAAATTCCGATATCTTTTCTAGAAATGAGATGAAGCACCAACATTTAATGTCCTAGAGAACTCGTCCATAGGCATACACCCCCTCACTATACACTGGATCAACACTATAGTACGGTCTATCTTGATACTTATGATATTGTTAAGAGTGCGTCCTTATTCATTATTCAAAACACACTGTTTACTGTTTATTAAATTCACAATCAGAAATCAATTCTACTACTTTAGTTATCGCTAGTACTGTACTTCTAGTTATCGAAATCCAAATAGTTTATTACGTTCACTTCAATATCTGAGACAAGACTGCCTCCTGGCGATGACAAGTGCCGTATTTATACTCTACAAACTATCCTAGAACCTGCCCTAATATTCCATTCTCGAAACATCGATTATCCGAATGTAAAGTGGTTTATGCCCGTACTTTAGATGTCGCTTGACCTTTTCTGTGATACGATTATCTGAAAAACAGTATTAAAGACTGGTGCTGGTAGCGAAGCACTTGAAATGACTACTCACCATCAGAGACTTAAATTCAAAGATCGGTCTGTCGGGGTATCATAGAGGTTCTTTTTTGACCGTTAACTATAGCGTTGAAAATAATGCTTGATTTTATACTTCTGGATGACATCTTGTGTAACTATCTCTGATTATAAAGGACGAGAAAGTAAAGCCTCCTTCAACATACAAGGTGTGTTCAAAATGTAAGGTGACTTTATATTTTTATCAAAAACGTTTGATTTATTCATCAATATTAATGTTGTCCCCTTCAAAATAATCCCCCTCAGATATAATACCCTTGTGCCAACGCTTTTTCCAATTCTCGAAGCAGTTCTGATCAGCACTTTTTGGTGTAGCCTTGAGCTCTTCCAGCTATGCAGTTTTTATCTCCTCAATTGTTGCAAATCTCCGTTGTTTTACGGGTCTATTCTGTTTTGGGAAGAGAAAAAGTCGCAGGGGGCTAAATCCGGTGAATGAGGTGTTGGTGCAATATCGTGATGGAAAAGCCATGAATTGTTTTTCCACAATTCCGGACATTTTTTCGTTTCATTTCTCGTAAACGGCGCATAACTTCAAGGTAGTACTCCTTGTTAACCGTACGACCTTGTGGTAGGAAGTCCTGATGCACTACTCCACGGTAATCGAAGAAAATAGTGAGCAAAAGCTTGACTTTTGATCGTACTTGGCGTGCTTTTTTCGGTCTTAGCTCTTCTGGGATCTTGGGAAGACTGGACTTTGGCTTCGACGTCATATAACCATACAACCATGATTCGTCCCCAGTTTTGACCCTTTTGAGCAAATCAAGATCATCATTGACGCCACTCAACAACTCCTGAGCGATGCTCATGCGACGTTTATTCTAGTCAAATTAAGCAATTTCAGAACAAACATCCGACAAAATTTGATGGAATGTTCCGGGTGAGTGTACCAACACAAAAAAAATTAAAAATCGAAAATCGAATCTACGTAGCCCGCGAAATTTGAAACTTCACCTTACTTTTTCAATACACCTCGTATACAATTTTTTTAAATGAAGTTCTAGTAATAAATAAACACAACAGCCGGTTAAGGTTGCTTTCCAATGTACCAGAGACCAGTGAAATAAAGAGTTACATTTACAGTAAGATTTTGTTTACCAACCATAATTCGTACACATGTAAACATGTAAAGGGTTTTCTAATAAGAGGTGTTATTTTAATTAGCCCGCTATTTCGGTAGATGTCACTTTTGGAGCTGTCATTTTTTGACATTTGACAAGTAGAAACTACGCCATTACTAAAAATGGAACGATACACGATTCAACAACGCATTGAAGTTATTAAAATTCACTATAAAAATGGTGAAAATGTGGCAGAGACGGTTCGTAAAACTCGAACATTTTTGGGTCGTCGTGAAGCACCTTGTAGGACTACAATACAGAAATTGGTAGAAAAATTCGAGCTGTCGGGACAAGTTAGTGATGTGAAGAATAAAACCCGTGCACGTCGCTCAAGAACAGCCGAGAATATTGCTGCTGTAGTCGAAGGTGTTGAAGAAAACCCAGGATTGTCCATTCCTCGTCGTTCTTTGGAATTAGGCATTCCACAAACGTCATTACACCGTATTTTGCATAAAGATTTGGATCTTAAGGCTTCTAAAGTTCAGTTAACACAAGAACTCAAGCCGGCCGATCATCAACAACGTCGAGTCTTTGCTGATTGGGTCCTTGAAATGCATGAAAATGATCCGGAATTCCATCGAAAACTCATCTTGAGTGATGAGGCTCATTTCCACCTCGATGGCTTCGTCAACAAGCAAAATTGTCGCATCTGGGGCTCGGAAAACCCAAGAGTTATTGTTGAAAAGCCTCTCTATCCTCAACGTGTGACTGTTTGGTGCGGTTTATGGTACACTTTACTTTTACTTTTTCGAAAATGAGGCTGGAGCAACAGTTGCGATGAATGGATTGCGCTATCGACAGATGATTAATAATTTTTTATGGCCGGAATTGGATGGTATTGATCTGGAAAACGTTTACTTTGAACAAGACGGCGCTACGTGCCATACAAGCAACGAAACCACTGATCTTTTACGGGAAAAGTTTCCGGACCGTGTTATCTCTCGAAGAGGTGATCACAATTGGCCACCGAGATCTTGTGACTTAACACCTTGCGACTTCTTCCTTTGGGGCCACGTGAAAGAGAAGGTCTACGCCAACAGCCCAGCGTCGATTCAAGACCTCAAAGATGGAATTCGTGAGGCTTTCGAGGACATAGGGCAGCCACTTTGCGATTTGGTTATGGAAAATTTCATGAAAAGGATATGGTCCTGTAGGCGTGGTCGTGGTGGTCATTTGGCTGATGTATTTTTTTATTATTAACGGCATACCTTCCTCTTTATAATGAAATAAAGATCCGATCATTTATCTCAAAAAATGGAATTTTTTTTTAATATCAAAATAACACCTCTTATTGGAAAACCCTTTATGTCGCAGAAAGATCAGAGATTTCACAATAATCTCCGGAATGTCGATTCTGCGGCTCGGAACGGAAACGATACGGCTAATGCACTTGCCAGAGATAGAATAGTTATAGATGCCTTCGAGCAGACAGGAGGACTTTCTTTTTAAGACAAAAATTGACTTAACAGATTTTTAGGTGACCACAGATGTATGGAATACTGAGCTCTTATGCTCTCCGTATGATGACTACTCCAGAAGTTGTTTGAACGAAAGGAATGGGAAGAGCATCCTAAAGTTGTTATGTGAATACCCTGGAAATTACCATTCAGAATGAGTACCATCCTTCCGAGATCTGGGGGGGAAGGTCTTAATACCTTCAGGTGGGTCCCCATTTAGTTGAGTTATTGCACCGGTGACGGCCATTCTAACCCAAACTAGCTCTCTCTATCTAAATCTGTATCAAAGTGTTTCATTTTCTTTTCCAGTTCATATCAATCGTGAATCGTGCATCCAATTTCTCATTAAGAAGTAAAAAGTTCATATTCCATCGTACGAATCGTATCTTTTTGCATAAGGTCACAGTTGTCAAAGTTAAATCAATCAAATTCACAAGTATAATGATTCATAGTTTTTGGTACTATTTTTTTAAGAAAGAAAGTTCTTTCTAAGAAGATCAAACAATGCCATTGATTTTTATCCCAACTGCAAAAGCAGGGTCTCTACGGAAAGATACTTATGAGTAGAGCCGGATTGGCAGTGGGCCGGTGGTCGCCACGTTAACGCGACCACACGTATTTACTACGTACTCTGGACGAATGTTGCGACTGCGGTGGAAGGAGAGCTATGAAATTGAAAAAGTACTTTATTACATAACCTAAAAGCCCAATACAATAAAGCTAATTAGCCTACGGCAACCAGGCCATTTGGGCAGAGGAGAGTTATGAGTTAAAAATATTCAGAAATGTTCCAAAAATTATAAACACTGAAAGGACGGGTAGCCAAGTGGGTGTTGCCAAAATAGCATTATATATGGCAAATTTGGCATTCTCGTAACTTCAAAAGGATTCACTTTTTGTAAATCATTTTATATTATTTTTTGCATCATATCATTCACAATTCGAAAAACCCACGGAAAATGTGTTTTTTATCAGGAGGGTTCAATAAGGCTTTCAAAGATTTGCTATACCTATGTATGTGTAGGTACTTTTAAAACAAATTCGAAATTTAAGAACAAATATAAAACAGTTTTTAAATTTTATTTTTATTTTAAAATTGTAAAAAGAACAATGCAATTAATTTTATTTCATGTAAATCAATTTTGAAAAGAGTATGTACATGGTCATAGTATATTACAGTCAGCTTTTACTTAAATGATAAATTTCCAGTGTTAGAAAGTACCCAAATATTAGAAACAGTCTGAGTTTTTCCACATTTGGTGAAGCATTGGCATTGTTTTTATTACTATATTTGGCCATATAAGTTAGTGAAGGAGCGATTGAATTTCTAAGCATTACAAAAAGATTACAAAAACAAAGAGTATGGGAATAAGTCAATTGTTCACTTGTTTCCTCAGTTGCATCAGGCAAAGCCATGACAACTCGTTTTGGCGCCTGAAGCAAACGTACAAATTTTCGCCCCTGATCCATAAAATTTTCAACACAACCTTATTTAAATAACTATTCTGACGTGATCTGTCAACCGACTGAACAAATTTGAGCAACAATTGATCATGAGAAGAATAGTAAATAATATTTATTGCACCAAAAATTATTAGTTGGAATTAATTTCTTGCGAGTAAAGTACATTTAAAAACATTGAGGGGAATCAGTTTGATAGACATATTTGCAAGTTTTTATAAATGGACCTTTCGAGCTTTTATCGCCAGGAACAAATTTATATTTTCGAAATTCGAAATGCTTGTCATTTCTTTTTCGGCTGCCAAAACAGACGCATTCGACAATCTTTCTTGACCCATTGTAGATCAGATGTAATTTTTTATTAACTTCAATTTGCCGAAACTTCGTTCACATGAAGCTATCGTCATTGGCAATGTCAGAAAAAGTCGAAGCGCGATTTAAACATTTAGATATGATTCTTGGAGGTTATAGTCGTGAATCAATTAAAGTAAGTTCAAAAGCGGCTTTTTTCCGACTATCGGCGTCCATTTTGCTAAGAAGATCGTCAGAAAAGAATCCAAAATTTTCTAACATCATTTCGTACCTCCTCGTCAGTTATAAATAAAAGAACATCAATAGATTCAAAAATTGGTGTACGAAGTTTTTGTTTTGTGGCGATGTTGAGATCACTCATTATTATGTTATTCAAAAAGTTCGAGTCGCTTCTTTTTTCTTATTTCTTTAACATTTGCTGGTATAACCATACACTGTAAAAAATATTAGGACTATTCCCTAAAATATAGGGAATACTCCCTAAACTTTCGGGGAAAAACCTACATTTTAGGGGATATTCCTTACATATCAGGTGATATTCCCTAATCTTATCGAAAAATAGCTTTGTGGCAAAAATTTGTGCACATTTTTTACTGTGTATCTCCAGCAAATTTTGTAGCACTGACAAAAATTTCTCCCATGTCAGGATCACGAACCAACCACAGCCTTATTAAGCTGGTAAATTCAAGTTGAGAACAAAGTCAAATGTTGTTAATATAATTTTTTTCGTCCGCAATAATTTTTTTTTTTTTCAACGGGCAGCGCCCCTCCGCTTCAACGTCTGACTCACTTGCCTTACTCTTGTTACAGCTCAGCTGTGTAAGTAAAATTGTTGGTCTCTCGGATACTGTTTCCACAGAGGAACACTGATTTATTTTTAATTTTTGAGTATGAAAGGGCCTAAAACTCTGACATATTATTCTGTGCATACTTATTTCCTGTCTAAATTTCTTCGTCATTTTTTCTTATTTAGCACAGAATCTAACATTCATTGAAAACGTTGTCTTACTCGTGCTCGATTCTGTTTGCATCTTATAAAAAAGTCATTTTTGAAGACCCTTTGGGGCTGGTTTATAATTATATGCCCGGGCCGATTTGAAGACCCAGTTCGGCCCTGCCTTTGAGGAAGAACACTTGATGAATAGAAAAAAATCGCTGGTCTGAAATCTTTGCATGTATAGAAATGCGTCCAAACAATTTATCAATTGTAGATCCCCTCCCTTCTCTATCCGTCGAACCATCCTGACTCTCTCATATCTATCATTGTGGTATTCTATATCTCATTCTCTTTTTAAGGATCTGCCGGGAAAGATTCGTACACAAATATACTGAAATTGAATCAATTTCTCATGGGATTAGAAAGCAATGAATTTTGTTATCAGTTAAAAACTTTTGACTTCTTAGTTGGGGAGAACTTAACGAAACAAGCGAATACCTAATAAATCATTACCAGCGTTCAAACTTTGGAAACAAAAAAAAAAGGAAACAATTCCACGAAGAAATATTATTAATTAATGAAATCTGAGGTATACCTATAGAAGGGAAATTAAGGATTTTATTAGACAGGAAATGGAAATGCTCCTTATCCGAAAAGAAATTATTATACCACAAATAGACGTAGTTACCGGGAGTAAATTATCGAATTGCAGGACTGAGGGAAGCCCAGACGCCAGAAGGAGGGTAATAAATTTAAGAATTGAAACCATTTGCAGTAATGAAAAGCTTCTTAGGAACATCTCTTGATTTACCTTATTACCACCGAACTGTAGCCACTTAACTTCAAACATTAATGGCGCTGTGTCTGTGTATATTTATCCCGGAAATCTTTACATTCCTGTGTACCATTCGTAGGCGATAAATTACGGCATCTATTGGTTGTCGAGAAATCGCCAATCTTATACTACTGCCGTCGCCGCATACCACCCATTCTCCTTTGAGCTTCTTAAGTGCTTCTGTCGTTTAAGATGGAGAGAAGAAAAAAAAGGTTGATTCGTCGTTTTTCGTTTTTTTTTTCTTTTCTTTTGCTTGTAGCGTTATGTTCACATAACCTCTCGGGACCTTTAGGCAATTCCCGATAATGTCTTTTTTATGTACTTACAATAAAGCCACTGTACCAAGTGCAAATCTCTTAAAACAAATTTTCTTGTTTACATCGGAAGCAGTTTCTCTGCGTGATGGGGAAAACTTAATCGAATAAATTCACTTTTGTAAACGGGATGAATCTCGCTATAAGACAGCTTTGATATCCACATATATACCCCACCACTTCCATACAATATACCTGGGTACATTGATGCACAGAGTATTTATTTTTACCTTCGGAGTTTAGGGAACACATCTAGCAAACTCCACCTTTTTGCTGTGTCATCACCCGCAAGGTTAATTTTGTATTTATTGTTATTGACGGCCTATAGCTGTGCTCAAAAGATATGAACTTTTAGATAGAGGCAATAAATTGGTAGTTGCTGTAGTAAAAATTTAAGGGAATTTAAGGAAAAATTTCATACGATCAATGATGATCACACAACAACAGTTATAAATTCATTTGAAAGGAATGAGAGAGTAAAGACATTATTTTTTTTTTTTTTTAAGTAGAAGGAATTACTTTTCTTCGTTTCGAATTTCAGTTAAAAATTGTTTTTTTAATAGTTTTACTTTAAAGATAAAAGACAATTCAATTCAATATCATTATAAACTCTAATATACAGGGTGTTTCGAATAAATTGTATGACCGTGAATCCTCCGAAGATCAGCTTGGTGATCTTCTCCGGGAAACGTAGACTTGGGCACTTCGTTCTTCCAAAGCTCTTTGGATACACTCTGCAACTGTATTTCCATGTCAAGTACCTCGGAATCTACCTTGACTCGAAGCTGAGAGCTGGGGACTTCATGTATAGGAAAAAGTTAATGTGACTAGAATGGTTTTTGCTTAATGCAAGAGAACCTTTAGCTGCACATGGGACATGAAACCGAGTGTTGTGCATTGGATATACACCTCGATTGTAAGACCTATGCTCACATATGCCTCATGTGTATGGCGCCTAGGACGAAAGTGTGGGCTCCTTAATCTACCCTACCTGGATTTTGTCATTCAAAAGATGCCAAAAGGGCTGTGTGTAGGTAGATTTCGCTCATGGGGATGTTAGGAGCACGACAGGACTGGTTCTTCCCATTGCTCATTGGATTTTGGGCTGGAATGAGAAAGCTCTCTGGCCAACGGCAAGCTCTGCTTAGACAAACTAGACAGTTGCCTATGAGCCCAACCTTGCAGAGACATGGAGGTGGGCATAGAAAACATACGACACCGGACATTAAAAGCAAAATTTAGTTCACTTTATTGTTCCTGCATACAGGGGTTCTCTGACCAAGCTATGGAATGACATCTTGGAAAGAATCAATAAAATTAACAAATGTTTTCAATATGTGAACGTTTACTGTCATATGATCGCCGAACTTTATCAGTCCTTGGTAGCATACCTAGAAGATATAAAGATTATTACTATGAGTCAAGAGCTATGGCAACAAGGGGTGAAAATAACTTCGCATACGATATGAAGAGGAAACGTAAACGAATAGTTCAATTTGATGAAGTAATAGTAAACGAGATCGAAGTCCCACTATCCGGCAGGGATGGATTCAGAGTTATCGTTTTCAACGTTATTATCGACAGGTTGATTGCAGAACTACTAAGACTACAATTTGAGTAAAAAGTTTGACTTTCTCATAAAGCTACATAGCATGAAATGTGAAGATATCCGCGAGGAAGCACTGAACTTGAAAACCTTGAAACATTTAGACGGGACATTGGGAAACGAGTATCTGCAGATGCGAACTCATTTTTGGTCCACTGAGGCTACACGGAGGCAATAATTATCATCGCTAGAGTTATAGAAGTACATCATGAAAAAAGGCTTTTTGGACATTTATCCAAATATGGAAATAGCGCTCCGGACGCTGTTTTGTAGGTACACTAGGGTCAAACTTCTCGACAGAACAGTCATCTGCAGTGCTACAAAGAGTGAAGAAATATTTAATATTCACTACAGAGGAGATCAGATTCAATTCGATCTCTGTGCTATACATAGAATCAGAAATTATGTAGTCTGTGGACTATAGTTCCGCTCCGTTTCAGAGAAGAATGTTCGTCGAATGGTAATCTAAGCATGTGCTTACACGCAATGAACTTGCATATAGTTTCATACTTATTTGTGATATTTTTAAGTCTGCTTGTTTGTTTATTTTCTAAGGTCGATATAAATTAAATAACTGAAAAATAGCAGTCAAATTTTTGTTTTATTTATTTTTTTAATAATGGCGCCCTGACACTGTTAAGCCAGTCCGAGGTCTTCATTTTCGGCCTACCTCTGGCCCGCATGTCAATTGACGCGATATTACTACAGCTTTTCTGTGGGCGTAGCTTCTCTGTGGATTTTCCTGAAAGAAAATCGTGGACTGAGGGAATTTCCTAATCGAGCCTTTCCCGGTCCGCTCTAAGAAATTAAAAAAAATTAGGTTCGAACCCATGATATAAAAGCCGAGATTAGTGAGTTATTGAGGTTTGCTATGAGCTTTAGAGGCTTACTTTATGGATTCAGTACTATCGCTAAATTTAGTTCAAATTAATAATGTCGCATATTTTTTTTTGGTAGATTTCTAGATTTAATTTTTATAGATAATAATGTACATGCGGTAGTTTAAGAGGTAGAACATTTATCTCGTACCGATTTACATCATAAACCAGTATGTGTGGATTTCAATATTTATTCTTTTGCACCGGTTAACAATGAAACTAACAATTGTAATTCTTTAAAATTTAATTTTTATAGAGCGGATTTTACTTGTATGAATAATTATTTAGGAGAAATTAATTGGTCCAATATTTTCCACACGTTAGATTTATCTGGTAGCATTTTAAAATTCTTAGACATACTCTATGAAGCTTGTGATGCTTTTGTTCCTAATTGGTTCTCTAAAGGTTTGCCAAGGCTAAAAAATGCCAAAAACAAAGCACACTGAAAGTAAAAAAAATTAATGTGGAAGCAGATTATATGAATTTCAAGAGGTTGCGTAGAGAAGTTGAATTCCTTCATCGTTTTCTTTTTAAGTAATACATAAATTCCATGAAATCCAGTATAAAGCAGAATAGCAAGGTATTCTGGTCGTTTCTCAGTAGCAAAAAATCAACAACAGCTTTCCCTGGGATAATGCGTTATAATGCCCTTGTTGCTTCGAACACATAATCCACATGTGATCTTTTTGCACGTTTCTCTGAAAATAAATTTGATAACTCAGTGGAAATCATAAATTCTTCCAGCTGTGATATCAATTCGACATTGCACTTGGGATCGTTAGTTGTGGACGATGATGATGTAGTACGTTGCATATCAGAGCTGGATGATTCATACTGCTCTGACTCATTCTCAATCTGCCCTATTATGTTAAAAAAAAAGTGCTGTCATTAACGATAAGTGCAACCAAGCTATAAAAGCGAAAGACTCTGCTTTTCGCGCCTATCAATTGCATCCATGTCCGGAACTGAAGCATGTCTACACTGCACGGAGCACTTGCAAGTCCATTATCCAGTGAGAGAAATTCCTTTTGACCAGAATATTAGACAAAGAATCTTGGCATGCCGCAAAGGTAACAAAGGTTTCTGGTCTCTGGTCAAAACCATCAGGATCACCTTCACCAGTTCCTCTATACCTTCACTATTAAATAATGGTGAAGTGATTGTTGAATCAATCCCTGGATAAAGCTAATATTTTAGCTGCTAGATTTGTTTCGAATTCTCGTGTTCCACCTACTTCACAGATACCTGTTTTGCATCTCCCGTGTTGAAATGTACAAGACCCAATACACATCAGTACGACAGATGTGTTCAATGTCCTTAAAGGGACCGACATCTTCAAAGCCCCAGGACCTGATGGTTTTCCGCCCCTGTTAATTAAAAGCTGCGCCTCATCCTTGGGTAAACCTCTGCGCCACTATTCTACTTGTCTTATTCGACAGGAAAATTTCCAAATGCTTGGAAACTAGCTCACGTTTACTATTCCCAAAAAAGGATATGGTAGCGATCCTCAACTTATCGACCAATTGCAATCACATCGATTCTTTCGAAGGTTTTTGAGTCTATCATTAATTTCAAAATAATGAAGTATCTAGACACTATTGATCTCATCAACGATCGGCAATATGGCTTCCAAGCTCATCAGGAGACTTGCTGACTTCTTACAGAACGTTGGAACCGTAGTCTTCCCAATTTTGGTGAGTCCACAATCGTTGCTCTAGATATTTCAAAGGCCTTTGATAGAGTCTGGCATCCTTCCCTTTTAGCCAAACTTAAAGCACTTGGTCTCTCCCCTCCTCTTCTACTATGGAATGAAAGTTTCCTATCTAGTCGCCTTTTAGCTCATTGGTGTTGTGTCAATAACTTGTCATATGGACCCACTCGGACTCCGCCGCAATGTTGGATGCCTTTCGTTCCTTGATCGCTACATGCATGGTCAAAGTTCTGATGATATATCTAGTCTAATCCCTTGTAGAATGATTCCTGCATGCGATACTAACGCTGCAAACCGCACACATCCTTTTACCCTTCAAATTATTTTCGGTCGTACAGTAAAATTCTGTGATGTTTTTTTACCACGAACAGTGCGAATGTGGAAGAGCTTACCATCTGATGTTTATCCTCCGGCATACAATCTACGGAAGTTTAAGGGTGACATACATCGGAAGCTCCGCCACTCTCCTCATATCTCTTAGGGTTGCCTTATAAGAATTTCCCTTTTCACTACACATTTGGACACTACCTGAGAATGCGACAACGTAGAATGGTAGTGTTTTCATAAAAATAGTAAATACAAATTCAAAAATGGACTAAATCGGGCAACCCCACCTTGGTGTTGCCATATACAAGTTTAGGATTTTTAAGTATTCCTGTAAAAGTAATCAGTCCTATACGGTTTTAATGTACTGAAAAGTTCTTCAGAATATGAAATCCTCTATAAAATTAGTTATAATCTTTTTTTCTGTCCAACAAACCGTTGATATATTTCTATAACGGCTTTTCGGACAGAAAAATGATTATAACTAAAAAACCACATCAAAAATCAAACTTGCGCAGATGGGTGATCATACTAAATGACATACGAATATTCATCTAAGGTATCATAAGATTTGGTCTGAGACCAATTCTAGCTTTTTACTTGTTTGTTTTTTGTTTGTTTTTTTGACGTTTCAGTTCTTTACTGAACCATGGCGGTGATGTTTTAGTCAATCGCTTAAGTTCTCAGGTAATATAAGAAGAAAATAAATCGAAAAGAATTATGCAAAACTTAGAAATGTCTTCATCAACCCTATTGCAACACAGAAATGTGTTGAAATCAATAGTAGTCCAGAAAATTTAGGATTTCATTTCGGAAGAAGTTAGCCAAGCTAAAAATTCGTATACATTTACCTTTCAGCTCTCCAAGTACGTAAGGTGTGAAGAGTTTCCGCAATTCGGTTGTCCGCACAACTGGTGACAGCCCAAAAACGAGGAAAGAATTATCTTTTTTTTTTATTTTATGCGAATATCAACATTCCTGTAGGTCTTACGGCTTTAAGGTGTATACTTACATGAAAAATAAAGAGCTGGAATCTCTCTACCAAAACGGTGGAATAAAGTTCATTGATAACACAATAGTTTTCGCGTAATCTGGCATTGAAGCTCCAATATAAATTTTGTATTGATATTCAAAGGCCTTAGAGAAATCAAGAAGCACCAAAATTGTAGTTGTAGTTACATAGTTCGACAGCTTATTTTCAATAAAGGACCTTCTCCCTGGTAGAGAGGAGTGGGGAGGTCAATAACGTGGCAATAGATTAGAATACATATATTTTCACATATAGATCAAAAATTTATATCCGAATTGGAACTGAAGTATACTTAACCTGTTTGAATATTCAGAAGTTTTACCGTTTGGACTATTTTAGAGGTAGTAATGAGACACATTTATGTATCACGCGACAAGAACTCTAGAATTTTTATTGACAGTTAAGCTCTAATCAAAGTATACTAGATGGAAAGACCATCAAATCGCACTTCATCCAGCGACACCCTAAAAGTCTCGGTTTCTTAAGTGATTTTCTCTGCTGGCTAGGTCACAATAACCCACCAGGAAACAATGCAGCGAATAAACTACTCGAAAAGACTTTTACATGGGATCAATTCACAGACCACAAGATTGACAGATTTAGACTAGCTAATTTGTAGATTGGAGGGAAGTATACAGCTTGCTCTATCTCAAGACTGCCAAAATATGTTCCAAGAAAAGGGCAGCTCTGCTGTAAAGGAGTCGACGATAGTTATAACTGAACATTGTCTTTTTGGCAAATATATAGAACATAAAGGCACCGTTCAATATCTTCTGTAGAAGTTTTACATAATGGCTCTGAAGAGGAAGTGGATAGCATTCAACACTAGTCTAATTGAACTCCCAACATGTTTCAAGTATGCTACAACGACGAGATGATATTAGCACAAAGGATCATTATAAAATCTAAAAATGACTGACTGGTATAACTATTTTAGTAGCCTAACCTAAATGCATTAAAAATATTTAATCTATCTGTAATTTACGAATGTTTTCATTTTTACTTAAAATATTAGATAACATGACTACAAAACCATCACAGAAAAGGACTCTTTTTCTTCTTTCAAGTTATTCCTATATATTGATCCAAAAAATTATAATTCTGATTGACATACACATACCAAGAGAACATCCAATTCATCCCCTAGCGAAGACCCATGTGAGCATAACGCCCGACAACGTATTTTGCATTTTAATATCACATATGTCAGCATATTCGGGATAAAGATTTTCGTACAGGTAAAAAGAAATTCAATTTTGCTTATTGCTCGCTCGTAAGGAATTTTTTCGCTGTTTCTTTTAAATTCATCTCCTCTGTGTAACGTGTACAAGCCCATGGATATATGTAGCTATGTACAATGTACATACATATTTATATATACATAACGTTGATATATGTACATATTATATCTGAGGAAAGTGAGTGGAAAATACCGTAATTTACAGAAGATATTAACTCATGAAAAGTCAATTCGGTTTCTCTTAAATTAAGAAGAAAAAATAAGGTAAAATGGGGGAATCCCCAAATAGGTTTTCCTTTGTTTCCTCGACTTACCGATTTTCGAAAATTCTTTGAAGCACATCGCTCATTAACATTGTTATATAACCCTCACAGCTGGATAGATCTGAATTAAATCTTCTTTTGTTCTATTATTATTAAATTTCGAATTTCTCCTTCAGAGTATTTATGATGTGTACTTGTACGTATACGTAAGCCGAAGGCAATTTAATTAATTCATATTTGCGCACACATACCATGATCGAAGTTAATTATTATTATTTTTTTTTTTTTTGACTGCACACATAATCGGTTCTACATATAGCAATTCCTGCCATCTGTTGGCGCAGTTTGCTCCAGCCTTTCAAAACAGGAGAAAATTAATTGATACATCCAGTAGCAGGGTAGGGTGACTTTTCGCTTTGTTACTTGACTTGTTAAAGTGCCAAAAAACCCATTTTCAATAATCGCTTGCGGTTAAAAGAATTATGTCGAAAAATTACCGCGGATGTGAAAATAACCATCGTTTTATGTTATGTACATATGTATGTTTGTATATTATAAAGTACATAAATAATTTAATATGTCGATACAACACCAAATGTATATTGTACTTAATATTGTATGTGTGTGTATTTATTGATAAATGTTTTGTTAAAGTTCATATTTAAAACAGTAGAGGAAATGTGACCCAAATCAAAGAAGAATTGAGAGAATAAATGTTTTACTCAATTTGCATTTAATTTCTGCATTTATTGTCATTTAGTAGACTAGCAGAAATGACATCAGAAGCCTACTAGATGTTATATTATGTCATTGTATTCTAGGAAACCATACTTAGTCCAGTCAAATTAGAAAAAAAAAACATTAATCCGTAAAGATCTGAATTTTGATATACATGCTTATGCCTTCTGATTGAACATACATGAAAGTCCGTGTCAAAATCTATTGCATCTGAACCGCCGTCTTGGAAAAAAGGTACACTTTGTCAATTTTTTGCCTATATCGCGGCAACGATAACTGATACGAAAAAATATATTACAGTAATTCCCGGATAATAACAAGCCGCTTATTACCAAAATCCTTTTATTATCATATTTTGTCGAAGCCCCCAACATTTTCCTAGTAATTTCGAATACTTTTACTCTTTAATAGCAACCTTGTCTATTAATAATTCAACCTTTATAACCTTTAATAACACATCTTAAATTTTCTATTTTCATAAATTTCCCCGCATATTGTAACATCAGGTTCAATTTTTCTGTTCAACGCATTTCGTATATTAAGGGTCCCAAAAATGTAAGGATTTGCAAAAGTGTTAAAATATCTGAATACATCAAAATATTTTGGCAATATAATGCTAAATTTCTATACAAAATTTCAGTGCAACTCATTAGTGTTTAGAGGTCGTTTAAATCGAAAATAGTTTTTTTTAGCTGGTTTGGATTGTCAGGAAAACTCTTTCAACATTTTCTATTATAACTTTTTAATTTGAGAATATTTTTCCTTGATTATTTTTTACAATTTTTATGGAAACTTAGTTATGTAAACTTATTGCAGTGAAATACGTTTTAGAAAATTACATTTTTATATTTTTTATAATTTTTTTAAAATGAAAATACGTTCCGGAACTCCAATTGTTTGACTTCGCGAAAATTTGTTCGAAGTCGATGCTGAAGTGAAATTCGTAATTAATTTACGACATCGACTTTGCCGATTTCCTTCCACACTTTTTCCTTAACGTGGATATTTCTGAACTGAAGTTGGCTGCAGCCGACACCAACTTTGAGCCAAATTCAGTTTTAGTCGAAGTCCCAGGTAAATTCGAAGCTGTAATTTAATCTTGCATTTACCAGTCGAAGTAGACTGAGAAGCCGTGAATTTCGGGCCTAAATTGAATCATGTATTTTATGAACTGTTCTCAAAATTCGATTTTCAGAGGTATAGAATTGCGTATAGAAGATGAGGAGTTTAGCGAGTAGATAAAATGTGATGACAACTTGGAATGTTTTGGAAAATGAACAAACAGACAAAGAGATAGTAAATGATTCTTGAAGCAGATCGTCCAGACAGTGATGAAGAAATATTGGATGTCCTTGAAAGTGATGCTTCTACCAATGAAGTATCAAGCAGGAAAGATGCGATTCTTGAGCTGGACGTTGTACACAAATACTTACTTGTAAATGCTCTTGAATTAAAAAACCTGAATTTACTCAAAAAATAATTTATAGAAATGTCCATAAAGTCCAAGGCACAAAAAAGAGATTTCTGATTATTTTAACTGAATTTAATGGTGTATAGGTATATTTTGTCATATACATTATATATAGGGTGTCCCAGGAAATAGTGTCAAGCGGAAGTCCAGAGGTAGAGCACCTCCCACGGGTACCCGAATCATCTCATGTATGCTCTGCGATTTTTGTGGTTTTTGAGAGTTATGATTTTTTTCGTAATTTTTTACCAAACTACCAATTAGAAGACATTTTTGATCATAGTGACTTGAATAATTCAGGCAGGTTGCTGATTTTTTTTCCAAATTTAGCTGAGTGTTAGGTCCAATCTATGCAAACAGATTTGATTCCATAGCTAATACCACCAAAAAGTCAAGTAATTTTTTCCCCCAAACTTATTTTAAAAACTTCATTTCATATGGCATCATTTAGGTATGAAGTATCCAGAGAAAAAACATCTACTGCGAATTGTAGTTTATAATTAACTGAGGTGAACAATGAAACCCGTTTTCCGATCAGACATAACCCTACCGAGTTAAAGTCAATCTAAGGTGCGAAAAATCTAGCATGGTATGAGCTACGGAATCAAACTTTTTGTGTTGGGTGGGCCTAACACTCAACTAAATATATTGGAAAAAATCAGTAATTTGTCTCAATTATTCAAGTCACTAGACCAAAAATGTCTTCGAATTAGTAGTTTGGTAAATTCTTTGTTTTGCAGCTCCCCCAGACTTGAAAAGAAGTAGTTTCCCAATAGCCTACTTCATTTATTCATAAAAGTGCGGCAATCGCAAAGCACGTGTTGGACGGATTCGGTTTCCTCCGAGTTCTTACAGCTCCTGCAGAATTCGTTCGCCGATATCTCCAGTCTTCTAGCATGATCACCTATGGCCCAGTGACCGGTAAAGAACCCTACTAGATTCCTGGTATTTATTCTGCTGCCATTAGGCAACTCCCTTGTCCTTTTCCTGTCATATGTAGACCACAATTGCCTCGCAATACGGCAGGTATCCCTACTGGTCCGCCGGAGGCTTGCCTTTTGATAGGTGCCCTGATGATTTCCTCTTTTATTGCTCCGATTGGGATCCTCACATAAGCTATCGCTGCGGAGCTATCCAATTCAGAGCCTTTTTTGACCAACTTATCCGCCATCTCACTGCCTGAGATATCCATGTGGCAGATGCAATTGCAACTTCGACTGCGACTGAAACTAAACTTTGCTCAAAGTGCAAAGTTGGTGTTGGCTGCGGCCAACTTCAGTTCAATTACAGAAGTCGGGACTTCTGGTTTGTTCAAGCAGCATTAATATAATTACAAATTTTACCTCAGTGTCAACTTCGACTTAAAATCAAGTCGCAAACGACAGATCAGTCGTACTTCTAATTCAGGCCTGAATTTGACTTTCTCTCCATTCCGTTGCATTGCGTTGCGTTCATTGTACATCAGCTTTAATGTCGCAATTACCTCCGTCTACTGTGCGCAGCTCCATTGAGAAGCATGCAGAGAAAACCGGGTTGATATTTTTCTCCGCCGCGTTGCGTCCAATATAATTCAACCTTAACAGGATTTCTGAGATAATGAACCCAAAATAGTTTTAATTTTTAGAACAAGTGCGACTTTTGTAAGCGACTCAGTTATTCGGAAGAAACCATCCGTGGAGTCAAGTCACTTGTCATTTAGTTGTTGCAGGTGATTTTTCATATTTTTATTACATTTGTTTATTACACATATATAAAATAAAACAATAAATATATACAAATATTTTAAGTCAACATTACTTCCATCCAGACTTTTTGATTAAATTTATCACAAAAAAACTGCATCCAGAAATACAAAAAAATATCAACCAGTAAATACTCGTTAAAAGTACTTATGCGGCAATGTGGCAAGCATTAAAATTAAATAGTAAAGTATATTTTCTTTAATAATGAATTTCTACCAGTTCTTAGTGGAATGCCCCAAGGGTATATTCTGGGCCCATTATTATTTTCCATTTTTATTAACTTATCCTGCGTGAAGTAATTCTTAATTTTAATTGTTAATAGTATAGGAAAGGATTTCTAGTTGGGTATAGGGACGGAAATTTTTTTAAATCATACAAAGTGGACATCTCGAGATATAGTATGTTTCCGAATGGAAATGCATCGTGCATCTGGAAGACTTTAAAAGCCCACCACGCTGGTCGACCGGAATTCTGATATAGAAATTCTCCCCACGATATAGGAACTTAAGAGCTTTATGAATGTTTTTGTTTCAGTCGTTCTTTCCTATGCTTAGATAGCATTACATCTATGTATATATCATAGTTTGTGTCCTATATAAGCGTTAATCCCTGCTTATGTAGATGTTGAAGTCATGATATAAAATTTTGTCTCTTATATAAAGATTTTTAATCTTTAAGGGAGAACTGAAATCCTATATCTTCTCTTTTTTATGTAACCGTTTCCGGTAGCCATATTTACTGAATATTTGGACATTTGTAATAAATAAAGTAGCATTTTTTTTAGAGTTAAAGATTTAGGTAAAAATTAGCTTAGAAACATGAAAATAATGACATATCCATAAATTTATTGAAAAATAGATAAACAGACGTTTATTTGAAGAGCCAAATGAACATAACTGTTTTTAACCATAGTTAATTAAACTTTCTATTAATTTATTTATTTTGAGGCGCTTTGTTATTTTTTCGATATATCGTGTTAGATACCAACAGTAAAACTTTAATAGTTTTTAAATTCATCATATGCCTCGAGAAAAATCAATTTTAATATTAAGAGATACATATATATGTATATAATATGATATCTAATCGCGCATGAATAATAAGTTCCACATGAATATTAAATTTCCAGACTTAAATAGGATCTACTGTCTTTTAATGATTTTACTTTAGGACCACTTTCCCTATATAGGATAATTTAGGAACAAATAAGCCACCAAATAGGGATGTATTTAATTCCTATATAAAGTAAAGTAGACCAATTTAGGAAAACCTACAACAACGTCATAACATTAAATTTCTACAATAGGGAATTTATAGAGTCCTATATAAGCTCTGAACATCAATATGAGATTACGACATAAGTATGTTACAGGAATTACTATTCCTAAATCAACACTAAATTTTATTCCCCGAACATGACATGAGATTCCGCACTTTAGCGCTATATAAGAGTCAAGTGCAATTCCCTGGGAATTCGGTGAGACAATAATCTGGGTTCTTATGACACCTTAAGTTTTTGCAAGATTTATTACCTAGCACAGCTCCGAGATTTATATAGAACAAAAATTGTTCGTTGGACTTCAATTCATCTAAGGAGGAACATCAGCAGCAGCAGTTTTCGCAATGATTTATTTAAGTAATTGAGATTTATCCACAAGTTTTTCGTACCTTTTTTTTCATTTTTCTTACTTGTTATCCTTGCATTTTGTCTCGAGGGATTAGGGTTTTTGTTAGTCTCACTTCGTATAGTGCTTGTACATATTATGAATTATAATTTTTTTTTTTTTAGAAACAAAATTTAATTTTCACTATTATTATTAAGTATATTCTTAGTTATCGTACACTTACTTAAAAATATTATATCTTACTAGTGTAGTAGAATGGAAGGTCGGCACTAAATTCATCAACTCCTTTTTGACAGAGAGAAGAATAAATGTTAGAGTTGGGGGACACTTCTCCTCGAATTACTCCCTGAAAAAGGGTTTGCCGCAAGGCTCTCCGCTTTTCGTGCATCTCTTCAACATCTATATTCACTCCCTGCCTACACAACTCGGGCAGTTCCTGATCTATTCTACCATATCTACGCAGATAACCTAGTCTGCGGCAACCCACCATTCATGAATTCAAGTCTCACCCAGACTCAAAGGAAAATCTCAGTATGGTCTGAAATTAATGGTGCTAAGGTTGCTTTAAGTAAACTAGAAGTTCTGCATGTCTGCAGAAGACGGAGTTGCCGAGAAACAGAACTGCACTACGATACGGCTTCCATCCCAGTACAGAGTGTTCACAAGGTTCTAGGTTTGAACATCTCCAAAACTTTTGATTGGAGCAAGCATACCAAAATGGTTGTAGAAAATGTCAACCGAAAACACAAGCTTTTCAGGGTCATCTGCAGAAAAAATGAGGGGCTCCCGCTACACTCTGGGTCATTAATTGTCAGACAACTGATCATGGGTAGAATTGATCATGTGATCACAATCTACGGATTCTCTACAAAACTCAACGCAAACAAGATTCAGAAAGCTATCAACGCCTCAGCCAGAACGGCCATTGGTGCTCTACGCACAACCCCAATCGATAGCCTTCTCTTAGAAGCTGGCCTTCCCACCTTCACGGCGAGAAGAGACCACCTTGCAGCCAGTCTTCTATTCAAAAACATCCACAGGCCTCAAGCCCCGTTACATGATTTGCTTGTGGACATCTTGTTCACCCACCGCAATCGTGCTGCACGCAAACGATCGGGCCTTCACAGGTCAGTAGAAAACATCACAACCTCTCCAACTTTACTTCTCTGTTCCCACCCTGGAGGATCAAGACCAGCAGAATCATCACTAACGAAGACCAGCACCAGAGCCTCAATAACGACTGCAAGACATTACTACACAAGAAGCTCAGTGATGGACTCAAAGCAGATACGGTAATATACACAGGTGCTTTGAAGATTGAAGCAGCTGTAGCCATGGCAGTAATTGCCGAGAGCGCTAGAGGACAGACTCAAATCTGTGCAATGTATACACTGCCGAACTTACAGCCATCTGAGAGGCAGGCAAGTGGGCAGCCACCCAAAAGGGTACCACTGCGATCTTCTCGGACAGCCTGTCGGCTATCAAATCGATCCAGAATCTAGGAAGTAAAAATACCTTAGTTTCCAATATCCGAAACACCATACAAAACGAGAGCATCTGGATCTGTATGGTATCCTGGTCGTGTAGGCATTCCTGGCAATCAAAGAGCGGACTACCTAGCTAAACAAACAGTCGAGAGTGAGGAGCCCACGATCTCCCCTCCAGCCTACAGAGCAGCAGTAACCTATACAAAACACCTTCGTGACGCCATCAGGCAGCTAGCCTGGAAGAACTCGAACGATTTCCTGGCGAGCCATCATACAAGCATCCTACAACCAGACATGTGCGAGCTCTCAAGTAGAGGCATGATTGAAATGTCTAGAGTCAGGCTAGGGCACTACCTACCTATAAAGCAACACCATTTCAATAGTCAACCGTGACCTACCTGCTTCTTCTGTGATGGTGTTCCCATTACAGCGAAGCACATTTTCCTAGATTGCTGGGAACCAGCCAGACTACTTAACGAACGAGGTATAAGGACAAGACCGACGGACCTTCTGAAATATACCAGGGAGGATAGTAACGCACTTATCCCTGCACTGAAGCAGTATCTAAATAGAAACGAAAACAAAAAAACTTAATAATAAGAAACAACCTTAAATAAGATCTGAATGGAACAATGTTTTAAATATACTAGATACGAAAAATAGCTATTACTCTAGAGCTATAGACTTAGACCTTAGTTAGGATAAATTACAGTAATTAAGTTTTAGTAGCATATTTCAGATATTAATTGTAACTCTAAGAAAATGAAGTTCCTTGGGCATATAATAAGTACTAACATAGATTACTGAAACGCTTCAAACAAGGAAAATGTTGAGTTCTAGAAGCATAATAAATTATGTTAAAGAGCTCTAGTATAGCTGCATTTGAAAAATTAATTCTCGGAACAATTTCATAGTAACTTAAGCTGAAATACTGCACTATCCTCTATTAGTAAGTTTCTAAATTACATAACTTAATATAGGTTACTTTCATCAATATCTATCAGGATATATGGATACTGGTAGAGCTCAGATGGCTACGTTGCCGTGGGCCAAATTTCGTTATTGTATTAGGCTTTAGGTGATACAATAAAGTTATTTTTCATTTCATTACAATAAATTGATTGGAATTTGAATTTGTTATATTTCTTGTAAATGTATAGATACTTGTTAGTTACTTTTTAAGCACGGCTACCACACATAATCAACATAACTAATAAAATATCAATTTATAGCAGCTGAAAGAACATTTGGAAAAAAGGATGGAGTTGACTTGTTAGAAGAACCAACAGAAAAAGGTCTTTCTAGCGATGTTTCAAGAAGATATTTGATGCAACAAATAGGACATTTTGAAAGAATAACGTTTGCAAATAACTTAGAAAAATCATCGGAAACCTTTAGTAAAACACTCTCTATTAGTAACAACGCTAAATTATTAATTTAGAAACTTTTATTTCGGTAAAACCATTTATTTATTTGTTGTTTACAGTTCTTTCTCAGTTGGTACTTGGTGCTTAGACCGATAGAGAAGTGAGCCTACTTTCTGCAGTGTATTTCTATGAACGTAGTCAGTCCATAGTATACATGTCAGTGCTATAAACACAATTGTGTCTTTTTCACTTCTTACAGAATAATATAAGTCTCGAAAGTATAAAGTACAGTAAATAAATTCTTATTATTGCCTTACATTCGTATATTAAATTATATATTTATTTATAAGTCTTACATATGACACTCTTAAATAAACTAAATTTAAAACCACAAAAATTTTCCTTTTATTTCAAAATTGACATGTGATATTACAAGAAGAATTATACCACAATGAAAACCATCAAACAAATTTTCTTGAAAATTTAAGCTTCACTACCTCAAAGTCAGAAAACGTTAGTTTAACTTTAAAAGTAATGAGTTCTCAATTTAATTTATTGACCGTAAGACAGTTAAAAGTTTTCTTTTCAGACTATGTGGAAATATCAATGTAAAACAGATTCGTCTTAATAATTTTAAGACTTTGTATAAGTTTTAATGTCAAAATTCGAATTCTTAAACGTGTACTCAGTAACTATAGTTCGTTTTTTAACAGAAAAAATATATTCATAGATTCTTACGTATCTATGGAGTACAATGGACCCAATATATGGCGAGGTGTGGCTGTAGGGAAATATTCCATCAACACACTTCTAACTAAGAGTTATTTCCCGAGTAAATCATAATCCAAAGTTCGCGCCAATACCGTCATAACAAGGTTTTTATAATCCATTTTATTTTTGTCCGTGGTGGACAACACACAAAATTTCAATGTATATGGGTACTTGAAGTTCGGTAGAGTGGATATGACGTTTCTGCAAAATTCAGCAATTAGTGGACACATATTTTCATACTCATATTTAGTTAGAAAAATTGTACACAAGATATTCACATTACGAAGTACATTCTTATAATAATTTATGCCAAAATTAATATAACTAATACAATAAGACTAAGTTATTAAATTTAATTGAGAAGAGAAACAAGAAGAGATAGAATAAAATTAAAAAAAAAAAAAATCATATAGGCAAGTGAAAAAACTAAATTTAGCATACTAAAACAAGAAATTAATTAAATTAAATAAACAAAACAATAATCAATATAATTATAAAAGATTAAGGATTATGTATTATGGAGTAACCTTTTAAAAGTATGCACGTTTTCCGCTCCATGGATACGTGCAGGTAATTGATTCCAAAGACGTATCAACTGAACAAGAAAATCTCGGAATCATAATATTTGGATGTGCAGAAATTGTATGCGATTATAGATCTAGCTAGGTTTGTGTGACGTGATAAGACAAAAGAGGAAGACCAACACTCTGTAAGTATGACTGCAATGTACAGCGTAACAAAGATATTCTTTAGGATATGATATGATAGTAGCGTCGCAACCCATAGATAAACCGAAGACAGTCATTAAAGGTTACATCCATTCTAAGTGCACTTATAGAGTCAAGCTTCCAAAGCAGAAGTGAGACAAGAGGAGAATTTTGACTAGTTTTTCGCAAACCACAGTAAATTTTTCTCAATTGTGCGCTGATATAATCTGTGCACTTTAAATTCGAATTGATCATAACTCCATGACTCTGAGCTTTCTCTACATACGGTAAGGTTACATAGTCGATGCAAACTGTTGGAAGCTGAGCGGGGTCGAAGCCTGGATTGTATATTGGGACTTAACCTTATATATCATTAACACAAGCCCACTCAGCTAAGTTTGCCAGTTCCTGATTAATGCAGTCCAAACAGTTCTCCATCAGGCCGATGTGTAAGTCATCCGCATACAAATGAACATAAGCAATTGGAATTTCTGTGGCAGATCATTTATAAATAGAGAGAAAAGAAGAAGTCAAAGAATTGAACCTTATGGAATACCTCTTTTAAGTGATCATAGACCGGAAATTCACAACCCACCTTCACTCGTTGCTTTCGATCTGACAGCAAGCTCATCACAAACCGACAGGCTGAACTAGAGAGATTGAAAATATTTTTTAATTAAGATATAAGTTTAAAATGGCTTACGCTATCGAAAGATTTAGAGAAGTTCAGCAATATCACTATTGCAAACTCCTCATAGTCAAGTGCCGCACACAAATCAGAGGTAATGCATAATGAGGCAGTTTCGTAACTGTGAAGGAATCAAAAGCCTGACTGCCAGGGCGAAATCATACGATTTTCCTCTAAAAAAAAGTATTCAATTGCCAGTACAGCTTTTCAATAGCTTTTACCAGAAAGCGTAAGATAGTTATCGGGTGATAGTCACAGACATTGGTAGGTGATTTACTTTAGGAGACTGGGATGATGGTGGCCACTTTCCATGACGATGGAAAGGTAGATGTGGTACGAGACATATTGAATAGGAGCAAGATCGCAGTTTGGATGCTAGAAAAAATACTTTTAAGAAAGCGTGTAGGTAAGCCATCTGGTCCAACAGAATCAGACTTTATAGGAAAACTTGCCTTAGATAACTCATCACAATCAACCCACCTGAAAGAAAACGAGTTTGGCAACCTTGGTGCCGCAGAGTTCACTAATGAGTTTACCGATGTTCCGACTGTGGCCCCTTCAAATGATTGTGCCCTCACAGGAACTACGCTAGAAGTAAAATCAATATGACGGCACGCGTGTTTCAATACCTGTTACCAAGGAAGTTCATTTAAACTTAGACAACCTTCATGGGATAGTATTTCTTCTGATCTGGTTATCCATAAGGATAGACTTCTTTGAGTCATTATTTTGGATAGAGCCTGTTTAGATGGGTCAGTATGCTGCCTCTGCCGCACGTAACTTGTTAGTAGGGTGAGGTTAAGGCAACACGTATATTTATTGGCCATCATGAGTCCCGTGATCATTACAGTTTCAAGCATTGCAGTGTGTAGTTGTTACTTTATATGATTTGTCGATGTATTTGTTCCACCGACTGAAGACAGCCAGTTGACTGATGTAATCATGAAGGCTATTCTGAGGCACCTCAAAGCGCACCTTTTACTGACCACGCAAACATCGTACTATCCGTAACAAAACAATTTAATGTTATAATTTTCTACGTGTCCTATGTAGGTATATAGGCAAGCAACCATAAACATTCATGTAATGTGGGTCTAATTTTAATCAATTTCCCGAAGGTAATTAATATATTTAAGGAACACACCTTAACTAATTCTTTGGGAAAATCATAAAACCAAAAAGAAAAAAAAAACACAAAGAAAAGTATCCATGGGTGGGTAAGAACCATTAAAAGTTACCTTGAGTCTGTCCTACAACATAACGAGGGTGTTAGGTTCATTAATCAATTGTCATTTGTAGCTATTATTCATGTCAACGGTATCCTTAAGGTAGTAGCATGGACTTGATTTTTATCGCTTGTGAAATAAACATGTTATTAGTGACGCGACACGAGTCAAACTTTGAATGTTTTCCACAACCTCTCACTCCGTCTCACCCCATCTATGGATATGGAGTAGGAATATTGTATGAGAATCATTGATGTGTAAATAATATTTAAGTGTTGAAATCGATTTTGCACTTGTTTCGAGCAATAACATATTTCCAATTCATGTTTGCATCACTTTTTTCCCCGATGGTAAGTTATTTTAAATGTCAACCTGAAACATTTTAATCCGCGTATTGAACAATTGGAGAAAAAAAAATTAGGAAAAAAGAAAAAAAACTTGAACTTATGGAAAGTTGAAAAATTAATATCTGCACAAATCTTATTGCAAGCCCTATTGATATATAGACAAAAATGCATACCTGGTGGAACCTTTCTGATGAAATGAAGATTCTGAAAAAAAAACAAAAACAAAAATAAAAATTCATCATATCTTAGTCAAAAAGGATTCTCCTGAATATTAAATATACCGACAATTTATCTATAGTTTAGTAAATACCCACGATAAAAGTAATATTTGACGACATACGCTTCTCATTGGTCTTATGAAACTTATATATGATAGTGAGTAACGATGGACGTACAGTGCAGTCTATCATCCGAAGGTGATAGCTCACTCCGTATTAGAATTATATTCAAGCTGGCACTGTAGCAACTCGACTAAGTGCGGAGAGTGTGGGGTGGGTCATGACGAAGAAAGCCTGGCCTACCACACACCATAAACACAAATATTCATGCCATTAAACGAAGCCAAAACTCACACATTTAGTCCGACAGGGACTAACCTGTGGGAAATATGTAAGTCAAGCGCTTGTAAAGGGAAGCGCTTGTAAAGGGAAGCGCTTCCACACCATAGCCCGAAAATATCTTTTGCGAAGTGCTTGCTCTCTTACCATAGCCGAAGGAAGCTGTGCGGAAGCAGATTTCTTTTCTGAGTTTAGGCTTATTCATAACCTCCAAAACTGCCACGGCTACCCTATAAGCGTACCAAGAATGCCACCCTGCAAGCGCTCCAAGACTCCCACCCAACAAACCCTCCAAGTGCGCTTCCCAAGAATCTACAACTGAGCGCTTCCCTCTGCGGACATGCTCACGTTAAAAATATATAAACAAGAATACGGTGGGGAAGCGCTGCAAGCTACCAAAGAAGCGCTGTCGCATTCATCTTTGAGCGCTTCCATTTCTCGTTGGGTATGTATATGTTACAGTCAAAGCACGAAATCCGTCAAAACACGATTTTACTAGGAAATTCTAGTTCTAACAAAGCGCTCTCGGTAATTCTAGTTATAACTAATATAACACAGTTAAAACTAGAATTAACGAGAGCGCTTTGTTAGAACTAGTATTAACTAAAGAATATTTAGTTAATTCTGGTTGTGGCTGAATTCTCGCGTAGCTCTTAGTTAAATCTAGAACTGACTGGTTGCTATTAGTAAATTTGCGTTACAATTGAATTTTCTCGCCATTAAACCTTGATGTTTATTAAGGATGTGGCTATTTATACATACAGTATGTATACGCAATACGAGGGGGGAGGCGTACAGATCAGTGACGCGTGTGTGTCACTGTTCTGCAGCCCCCCCCCCCCACCCCCCCCCCCCCACTAAGTGATTTAATTGCCACTCCAACTTACATTCAAAGGACCCAAAGCCCACGGGCTGCTCTTCGTATATTTATTCGGGACCTTCGAAATCAATATATCAAGGAACAAAATATATAAAAATAGTAAATATTACAAGAACGCTTAGTACATTCATGTTATATATCAGTGGTGGAGATGGAATCTATCACTTTTCGCCATTATGTTCCGGGCAATAACAATTTGTGAAGTGAAGTTTCGCTGATGAGCCTTTAAAGAGAGAGCTGGTGTGAAAATATCTATGACAAGAGAAACGAACCTCTTGAAGTTAGAAAAAATCCTAAATCAAGTAACTATATTACAGTAATGTCCAAACTATTATTTTATGTGTTAAAGTAAATATGCTTAAGCAAATTAGCTTTTAAACTTTCATATCTGAATACTAAACAACTTGAAGCTCCTTTTTCGGCGGGCATAATTCTGGGCATCACTGAACTACTACATCACAAATAATTAAAGGCATTTAAATTATGTACCTTATAAATAAATTAGAACTAGGAGAACATGAATTTTGAAGAATATTGGGAGGGAAATATGATTCTAACTAATACAAAAAAAAAAAATATATATATTTTTCCATTTTTCAACTTCTCCTGCACCAAACAAGAAACCCTTGTCAACCTTGCTTTAATATCACAAAAATTCTAAAACTTTTCATCCAATTTCAACCAGTTTCAAGAATTTAGGATAGGAAGGCACGTTCTTCTGTAATCTTCTTACCATCGTACGTGGATGTCGTATAAATAATTAAAGTATTGATCGCTTCCTGTCTAAATATTCACTTGTTGGACACATGTTTCATTGTCAATTTATATATCCCCTCACGTAAATGAGTCAAGGAGAGGTTGTCATGCAACCTGAACTAATAAGCAATTCAAATGTCACACAGTGAAGTAAAGTGATTCCCTACTTCCTGAAAAGTGGTTGTAGAACATACTTATCCATATGCATTTAAACCTATGTGCAGTATAGGTATACAATCAACAGTACAACACACCTACACAGGTAAAATATAGGGTAAAACAGAATTCTATTGCAGATGCTTCTTTCCAATATAACCCTCTGCTACTGCAATTAAAGCCCTTTTGCCCCATTGAAATACATTTCCGGAAAAATGGCAACATAATATCGCCGTTCTCGTTGGAGCCATAAAATGCTACTGTATACAGTTGGGCTAGAGGGCTGGGGTGCTAAGAGCGGGCGGTGTGTCCCAACTTGCAAAATACCCCAGTGAAATATTTACACAACTCCGCGTGGAACAAAATATTTCACAGGAAGAGGGCCTTTCCCCATTTTAGTTTGTAATTTCTAGTGTATGAAGCAATCACTTACCATTTATCAGTCAATGGGAGCCGACCGTTCGATGGCTGAATATAACGCAAGCGATTTTTTGCTTCGGAGTCTTCCTCAGTTCGCTTGAAAAGCTTTGGAATCAAATTCATTTTTGATTTCCATAGCACTAGGGAATATTTAATTTAACAATGAATTTCACCCGGGGAAGTTCGAATTGTACCTAAGATTTTGAGCTAATGTTATAATATTTTGTTTTTTAATGAGATTTTCTTTGAATTACGATATCGGAATGGATGAATTGAAGTGAGGTTGACGCTTCAAGGGGCTTCAAGGGGTTTCAAGAACGTAGGCCATAACAAGCCCCATTGTTCACGTACCAAACTTATGAGCAATTGTTTATTGCTATTTCAAAGTTTAATATTGGCCTCCAACCGTCCCTACCCAATTCGTTGAGTTCTTCTAGGAGTTGTAAACCAAGGAATCTGTAGTGCTTTCCGGAGAGAGCTGAACACTGAAAACAGCACATACAGGATCGTCAACAAGTCCCATTCAATGTAGATAGGTAACCCCTGAAAATTGAGTGCCCGGTGAGAATTGATACTATAGGGTTCTCATGGTTGGCTTGTTTTGTACTAATAGCTTTCGATTTCGGAATAGATGGGGCTTAAAATTGTTATGTATTGTAGGTGTAGAAGTACAATTAAATTTTATAATTAGATACATATCTTTAGGCCACACCAATATCTCTAGACGATTCCTTGATGCAATACTTTCACAATGCTTTTAAAAGACAAAAAAGGGAACACAAAGTTTCGAGTTCAGAATAAAAGTATTAAACAGAATACTCATCTAAAAATATTTCTCGTCCATACAGGATGTTATTTCATTGGAAGTTTTTCCCAAATTCCTCAAAACATCATAGGTTGAATTCCAAAATAATTATTAATAAATAAATAAAACAATAAATTAATAAATTTGCCCAAAAGCCCCCTTATTTCCGTATATTGACATATCACTCCAGCTGCTCTCGCCACAAACCATGAAACCAAGCGTTCCCAGGGCAACATATTATGCAGCAGAGACGTAGCTATTCACAGCGGATATAAAAAGATGACGAGCTGCAGCAGAATCACCCATTCCAATTCCAGAATTTAATTTGAAAACATCAAAATTTTATCTGAACCCCCATAACTATTCAAACCTAAATTTTGCTTCCATCTAAGTAGGAACTTACTCCTGCTGCGGAAATCTACTTCTGCTTTTTTCCATCCTTCACCTGAGCAGAAACTTACTCCTGCTGCAGAAATCTACTTTTGCTATTAACAAACACACTTGAGCAGAAATCTAATTCTGGTATTAGTGCCGTGGTTTACACAGGCAGCACAGAACTTCATTCAGTTGCGCATACACGTCGCAATATACTTCTATTCTGAACATACATAATGAGAAATTTAATTCTACTGCAGCCTTACACATTGCAGCATACAACTATACGTTGCAGTACCCTTTTTTACAGAAATAAGGCGCGAGATCACAGGGAGGCGCAGATGTTTTCATTGAACTTTTACCTGAATTCTTAATTTGTTGAATTATATATATGTAGTAGGCTAGGATATTTTAAAGATCGAATTTTTAATTGTTGAATTGAATACTTTGGATTTTTATTGATTAATAGATTTAAGTGAAATGAATTTTGTGATATTGGTTGTAAGTAATATATAGAATAAAAAAATTATTTTATAATTGAATTTTAAAAGTTGAGTTATCGTTTACCACCGGTACCCCCTTTAGCTTAAGCTCAAGTCTCACAATATATGTATATTTTTATTATTAGGCAAAGTTCAGAGCATATCCTATGATGCAAAGTACAGCATGCCAGGAAGGAGATAAAGAAAAGTTTTGGGACATGAGAAAAGTTCCGGAGTTGCTGATATATGTCACTCTTCAACTTTCACAGATTGTTAGCCCGATCAAAGTCAGTATATGGTGGACTATTCCACATTTGCAAAGTACGGGATAAGAAAACATCACGGAATCTTACCGTATGTCCGAAAATATTTTTAAGAGTGAAAGGAGCGAGTATTACGTCCAGGAATCATTTTACAAGGGATCAGATTAGATATTTCATCAGAACATTGACCATGCTTGTAGGGATAAAGGAACGAAAGGTATCCAATATTTCGGCGATGCTCGGGTCAGTCGATATGGCAAGTTATTGCAAAGTCCCCAATGATCTTGAAGGCTCTCTTTTGGACAATATCCACTGAAGCTAAGGCTGAACGGAGAGCCCTGGCCCAGTTGTAAGAGCTGTATTCCATTCCAAGACATTTCGATGCTTCTTTGCCAATAGCGAAGATGTAATCTGCCCCGCTTAATTTACTGCAAATAAATTCTTAGTGATGGTGAATAGTAAATGAATGCTCCAATAAAAGAAATAGGAGGAGTTCAGAGGTGATCATCTTTGGGTCTTGGATGCATTGAATTCGACGCGATTCACTTTGCCCCAAGCGAAGATATTGACAACATCGTTATTCAATGATCTAGTCATGTAATCTCGTTCGACACATGTGGCATTCCCTCTGGCGATCACAAAAGTAGCAAAGCAGTAAGCGAATCAAGGGTACTATCATCGGCAAAGCTACGATTGGGACTGAAAATTAGGGAAATCGTATCATTAGTGAAAATTAGAAAGAGAGACGGAGAGATAACAGGCTCCTGGAGCACATCGGCATTTCTAGGTCGAGAGTCATACCATCTAATCTAATGTAATACAATACGAATTTGGCATCCCGATAGAAAATTTTCAATCCATAATAGATGAGGAGGGGGAGAGACGATGTGCTTTAAGTGTGACTAAAAAGGTAGGATGCCAAAATCTGTCAATGGCCTTTGAAATATCCAGAGCAATGATCTTGGACTCATTGTTTCAATTGTGAAGACTTCAGTTCTTCTTCTTCTTCTTCTGCAAGTCTCCAAATGAGCGTCCAGTCCGGAAGCCATATTGGCGATCGTTGATGAGTTAATTGGTTTCTAGATACTTCATTAATTTGGCGTTAATGATAGATTCCAAAACCTTGGAAAGAATCGAAGTTATTATAATTGGCCGCTAATTTGAGAGGTCGGTACCCTCTCCATTTTGGGGAATAGGCTGAACATCCAAGCAGTTGCAAAGTTTTCTGTCGAATAAGAAAAGTAGAATGGTTTGCATAGAGGTTTAGCCAAGGAATAGGTGCAGTTTTAATTAACAGGGGCGGGCAACCGTCAGGACCTGCGGCTTTGGAGATGTTGGTCTCCTTAAGGACCGTAAGCACATCTCTCGTACGGATGGGATATGTATTGGGTTTTGTACATGACGGAGTATTTGAAGTGAGTCTAGCAGCCAAAATATTAGCCTTATCCAGGGAATCAACAACTAGTTCACCATTGCCAAATAGTGATGATATAGAGGAATTGGTGAAGTTGTTCCTGATGGTTTTGGCGATAGACCACAAACCTTTGATACCTTTCAGTTTGCAAAGATTCTTTGTCACATAGAAATTTTTCTCTGTGGATAATAGACTTGCAGATGTAGTCCTGTAGACTTGTTTTAATTCTGAACGTGTATGCAATTGAAAGGTGCGAAAAGCTGACTCATTCGCTTTTACTGCTTAGTTGCACTTTTCGTTAAACCAAGAGCAATCTTGCTGTGATATGATATATGATTTTAAGGTAGGTACATAAATAAAGCCGTCAAATCAACATAACTCGAATAAAGGAATTTGTTTTTATGTAGCTCTACTCATAGAGAAAATTAAATTAATTTTCGACCACATGACCTACAAAGTGAAAATTAATTTCGAAAACCGCGTTTAGTAACACTTTATTGAACATAGAAAGGCTATATCAACTCTTGAGCAGAAAAGATAAAAAAAAAAACTGTTTTCAGTAGATTACTGCAGGACCTTTTCTTTTCATGCCTAATATAATCTTGTGCATAGACCAAACCCCAATTTAGCTAGTATATAACTGGACTGATAAGCAAAGGATATTGGACAAGACCGACTTGACTCCACCCTGCTGTTTCAAGCCATCCAAACGAACATCAGCTTTTCAGCGATTCTAATGGTTTAATTGCTTCAGGCAGATTGTCATATGAACAGGATAATTTATATATCCTAACAAGATGTCCCATTAATATGCCACGAACATATTTGTGCTGTATGGATAATAACTGCCAACTGTCCTGGAATTCTATAGCGGTACGTTTATTTCTATCACTGTTATAACGGTTACACGGTTCGTAATAACATTGGTGCAAAGTCCAAGACTTCTCGTTCACATTCACAGATAGGATAATGTACAACTTAATGAACCTTGGTACATGCAACCACCTAACACTTCAGTGGGTGCCAGGATACTCGGGAATTGGTGGGAATGAAAATACAGACTTACTGGCAAAAAAGGAGCATCCATACCCTTGATAGGATCAGAACCCTTTTGCGGTATGTCCTACAATACCGTGAAGCTTAGCTTGGAAAACTGGATCGAGAACCAAATGAACCAGGACTGGCCTTCATTAACAGAATCCAGGCAAGCCAAAAGATTCATCAGAAGACCTTCCTGAAAGAAGAGCCTAGATCTTATAAGGCTATCTAGAAATCAACTCAGAGTCATTACAGGAGTCCTAAGGGGACACTGTAAACTTAACAAACACATGCATCGGATAGGCATCTCACCCACTGATGTACGTCGACTATGTATGTCTGGAAGAGGATGAAATATCGGAGCACGTGCTGTGTGAATGCGAAGCCAGTGCGCAATGTAGATTCCAGGCTTTTGGCTCATAATTCTTAAATCCTGCCGACTTCGAAGAAATCTCTTCCAAACAAATACTGCTCTTCCTGGGAAGAGTGGGCTTCCTGGAGGAACTGTAAAGCAAGCGGTGCACAAGAAGCCAATAATGGGTGCAGTGCAATGCCACTCGCCCTGCTATATATAAAAATCTATAGGTTCTAAAATGATACTCATAACTTCTGCAATATGCTTTGTAACAGAATTTAATACCACCCCCCCCCCCTCCCATACAATTTTTTGTTCGTCTGAGTGAGTACTATCATCTCCTGCTCTATTGACCACCTAGACGGAAACACCCTGTATATGCCCAACTAATCCGTAGTTATCAAAAGTATATAAATCATTAGCATATACGAGGAAAAAGATAGAACTCAGAACTCTTTCTAGAGCTCGATGGAACATAAAACGCACAAAAATATGAAATTTTAAAAGTGAAATGTACCACTGTATGTATGGTATGTATGTAAAAGTTATATTATGTTATGTGATATTCGCGTGCATTGTACACGCCTTTTATCATATCAACTGTGGGAATTTCATGAATTGTAGAGTTTTTAAAGCTAATTACATACATACATAAAAACACCGATATCTTTATTTTTGACAAGTCATTACCTAAGTTTATGTTTTTTCTCTAACTACGTGTAAGTTTGAGCACAATAAAACGCACAGATATGACGCAAAGTTGTACTAACTTTTCGTGCTTGTTAATATTTCAGTGGCAACCACCACTTAAGTTTGGAAGCACACGAATACAACTTCCCAGAGCTGACAACTTTTTAACAAGCACAAAAAGTATCATACTCTAGATGAAATCAGAGGATATGTTTCCAAACAAATATTCTACTTACGTATTGACAAAAAAAGCATTACCTGCAATTAATTATTAATGATTACATGAATTACTTTACTTTGAACTGGTTTAAGAAGGCAAGCATATTTTGGAGCATGTTATGTACCTCTCACGGAATCCTTTGAGAAAGCAGAAGTAATGAATAGATATATTCATTCGGGTTGTTATCGAAAAGATATACAAATTTCTGCAGCTATATCTGCAGAGGCTAATTCAAAGGAAGGTGCGCTCAGGTCGAAAACGTGTCAGAGTTTCATTGTTTTTCAAAAAACAGTGAAGCAAGGAGAAGTCCGTGCAGCTGCAGATGGCAAATTATTTTAGAAGAAATGTATTATTTTCATTTATATATGAGATACGATAAGTCAAGACGTGTTTATTTACAATACCTTCTTAAGAAAGTAGGAAGACTTCTTCCCGTTACCTCTCAGAGTGAAAACAGAAATAATGCTTCCATCCAACTTCTTCCGGAAAATTCATGCTAAATGCTTCCGTAATAAGGAAAACTTCCTTTCACCTAGGTCATGAAGACGTAAGATATCCCATTATATACCTTCCCGTCGTAGGACATCAATACATTAAATTAAATGAATTGGGTATCTGTGCGTATTGCTCCCACGCACTTCATCCAATGTTTTCAGAGTGCATCACTCAGCCTCCCGTTTCCTGCTGAGTACATCTCCGATGGACCCGTAGTTCAATACAAAAACCGAGAAAAATCTTTACAATATATCCGCGCACAAAGATGACTTAAGCCTCAGCATCGTTGGTGCAGAACGGAACATTTTTGGAACTTCTCAGGGAAAATGAGTATGCGAGGGATGGACTATAAGATACACTCATATCCTCTGAACAATATAACGCAGAATATCAGAGTTTTTACACCTCGGTGGTCAATAGAAAAGAAGGTGATATTACTCACCTAGGCAAAAAAAATGTATGTGGCAAGGAGGAACATATCCATCGTTTCGGAGTTACAGAGGGATTAAGAAAATATGCAAGTTTTTCACAAAACACCTTGTATCTTAAAAATTACACGGTATACTGTCACTGTCAAGAACTCATTGTATTCAGAACTTCATGACCTTTCCAACGACTGCTCAATCAGCCCCGTACTTCTCCCCTCGGATTTTCTTACCGCTTTTTTGCTTTGATCTTTAATTTTTTTAAAAAAAGGTGGTTAACACAACGTATTTTAATAAGAACTGTAAACTGTGGACTCTGTGTACTTTTTAAGATACCTACAAGGTGTTTTGTGAAAAACTAGAATATTTTCCGAATCACCCTGTATCCCCGAAACAGTTGATATATGCTCTCCACCCCCTACCATATAATTTTTTGTTTGTCTAGGGTCTAGGTGAGTACTATCACCTCCTGCTCTATGTACCAACTAGGTAGAAACACCCTGTATAAGACAATAAGCTGACAAAATTTCAGCCAGGTCGGAAACGTTGCTTCAGAAAATTGGCTAAACCATCGTGGAAGAGCCCAAAGACAAGTTGTGTGACGATATTACTTTAAAGTTAGGAGATACTACTACGTTTTTTTTTTCAGTAATCAAAACATATTTGTATATAGGCAGACAATAGCTGTGTTCTTTTATGTATCTTGTTCTAGAACTCGCATATACTGGAGAGAACAAATTGTTCTGTCAATTGAAGCGAACAATTTGTACTGTTCGCTTCTTTTATAAATCTTCTATGAAAATGTATGAGGTGTTCTTTTGTGTATCTTTTGTTCTACCCTGTTCTGCAGACACAAAAGAATACAGCTCATATCAATACGAAGAATAGAAGAATTTTAAGAATTTTTATATCTAACGATTCTAAATCAAATCATAAATACAAGAGGAAAAAACAACCGCCTCGTCCGGGATTTCAAGCCGGGACCTTCCGCTTTCCGGGTGACTGCATTTACCGCTGAACTTACGAGACACATGATTTTCCCTCTTGCATTTATTAATTTGTAACTAGCCTACTAAGCTACGTTTGCTTTCAGCTGACATTAACCAGTAACGATGAAAACGCACAAATAAATTATAAATTAAATTTTATTTTATTTTTCCCGGACGGGAAATTGCCCTGACAGTTGTATTTTCCTCTTGTATTTATGATTTGATTTAGAATCGTTAAAAATAAAAGTTCTTAAAATTCTTCTATTTCCTATCTTTGACCGATTCTAACAAGTGTGGGTTCGATTCCTGTCCGGAAAAAATAAAATAAAATACCAATACTTCTAACAATCAGTACAAGTTTCCTAATTAAATTCGAATGAACAGCAATGTGCCAAAATTTCATCCCACAGTTCTTGATCTGCACACATAATCTACATCTGAAATCTGCATAAATCTACACCCTTATACATTCATATTCTCTAAAAAACAAAACAAAAAAAAACAAGTAAAACACTCCCTTTTATGATGCGTTCAAATAAAAAACAAATGGTTTATTTTACACAATCCAATGACCTAAAATTACAAAAATGATGAACTCTCCCTCCAAAATAGATAATCGAATGAAGCTAACAAAGTGGAAAAGAGGAGAGAGAAGAGAAAAAACAGAAACCTTTTTCATTTCTAGAAATGAACTCTGAAAAGGAGCACAGCCTTAGAGAGCTTTCTTAATTTACTCCAAATCTGTGGATCCATTTTCTCATCAAACTACATACAAATTTCGTTCTAAGTCTATTCATTCAATGTTCCAATTTCAGCTAAAAGCTATCAGAATCCAATCGACAGCATTTCAAAAGGGCAAACCTAACTATGTGCACGAAAATGAATTGAACCAAATTGATAGACACTTGAATTCGGCTGTCAATTTTGATGATTTCGTACAAAATCCAAGATTTTATCGAGTTAATAACTTGGCTAGGAAGGACAATTATGTACTAACTAAACACATAGAGAGTTGCAGTTATACGAAAATGACGACAATATATTGACAAAAAGGCACTAATTGAAATTGAGAGGAGTGATAAAAAGCCGGACCGAGTTGTCGAATGCACTTTCTGGGAGAGTTTTCAATGACGAACCCGAGAGGTGAGTTGAATAAAAAGGATGGGGAGGAAGCATCATGTTTTGTGGTGGTTTGATTGAATTCGAATGATAGTTTTTGTGTCACCCTATTAATCCGAACGAACGATATGTTTACCCGCATTTTAGGTGTATGTACATGTTTCCTGGCGAATAAAGCAATTATTGGAATGTCATGTTACAATTCCTAGCTTGAGCACATTTTGGTGATTAAATTTTAGCGATAGACATTGATAAATTAATCGAAATCATTAGGGGTGCTGCTAGAATTTAATAGGTATTATGTATACTGTAAATAGTTAGATAAACCTAGATATCCGGATTGAAATAAATAATTGAAAGAGTACTTTACTTTGCTGGTACGATTTTTTATTTATTTTTTATTTTTTTTTCAGGAATTACTAGAAAGATATACTGGAGAATTATAAAATTCTCTATATCGACTTTAATATTGGTTATAAAAGCAATATAGCATCCATATCGGTGCGGGAGGCGGGTGGGATACAATAGAGAAGAACGATATGGACACATGCTTGAAGGATTCTTCTGACATGGAATCACCCCAATCACAGAACATAATAGAGTCTTTTCTCAGTCTGATTGTCAGAATGATGATGGATGTGAAGAAAATAAAAGAAATTTTTACTATTTGAAGGAAACTTGTTCCATATAGATTGAAGATGACAATAACACATTATACCCCAGAAAGATATCCAAACAAAGAGCGATCCGTTTAGTCCAATGGCTGAAAAAGCTGGAAGACCTATTTCTACACTCTAAAAAATTTTTATGTAAAATTACTAGTTCCGTACAGTAAATTTACATTAATCATGAAAATCAATGGCAAAATTACCTTTTTTAATAATTTTCTATTATAATTGGTAATTTTACTACTGTTTTCGGTTGATTTTTACTAAATGTCCGGAAAATTTACTTTGAGTCAGTAAATTTACAAAATGCCATGGTAAACATAGGGGAAGATCGGGTAGCCCCGAACGGCGGGTAACCGCGGACATTTAAATTTCTAAGGTACTAACGACGTTATGTTGGTAATGTTCATTTTAAATGTGCGCCCTCTGGAGTGAAAATAAATCCAACTCAGTTGCGACGTGGGCACCGAGTAAGTTACACGTAAGAGTGTGCTTTGTTCTTGGCAAACAATTTTCGTCGCTCTTGTCAAACTTCATTGAAGGTTATCAAGTTCAGTAATTAAGTGTGCATATTTGTCTGTTGTTTAATGCTATGGGAAATTTTATATATTTTAAGGTTGTAATAACATTTCTTGTACTATTTAAGAGCTATGTTTAAAAATTTTGCATGATAGCGATCGGGTAGCACCGGACACGATAATGTCGGGTACCTCCGGACGTGATGTTAAGTTTTGTATTCCTCAATATTGTGTAACAAACTACAATTGTCTTGTCAGTTGCTTATTTATGGACACTAATTTGAAATGTTTTTACTATTAGCACAAAACGGGTTCAAATGCCCATGAATTTATCCTTTCAACCCTGAAATCTTCACTGAGATTGATTTTTTTGCGCAAGAAGCTTTTTTTAAAGACAATATGCCCAATCAGCCTTCAGCGGCCCATTCTTCATCGCCAATGCCCTCCGCTAGTCGTGCATTGCTTGCAACTGAACCAGTACCTTTAACAAGTTCAATAGATGTATTACAACAGTTGTCACCATTTCCTGATGCATAAAAAAAAACGCTTGGTAACGCGGGCTCGAAAAACCCAAAGGAACGAGATTTTAACATCTTCACCATATCAAAAAGATCTGGAGGAAAGACAGAAAAGTAAAAACACTTAAAAAGACGAAGCGAAGAAACAAAAAGGTAAAAGCGCTAAAAAGACGCTGAAAACAGCGAAAAATAATCAAAGCCTTTTCCAAGAAGATCAAGAAAAAGAGGCCGAATGCATCATATGTGGAGAAACATTTGAACAGGACTGGATTCAGTGTCATGAATGCAAAGACTGGGCCCATGGAGATTGTCTTTATATAGATTCTTCAGATGTTCAGTATTATTGTGATGTTTGTAAGGCCAAAAAAATATAGGCCCACCAGTGATTACTATGTCCGGGGCTACCCGCTTTTTTTCTGTCGCCAAAAAAATAAGACTAAAGTATTTTTTAAATATTTCTTAAAAGACGATGTATATAATAAATAATTTTTAATTAATGTGATTGAAGAAGTTCTTGGTTTGTTTTAAGAGTAAAATGAAGACAGTAATTTTGTTTATTCGTACTTTTTTTTGCAATTCATTTAAGTGTCCGGGGCTACCCGATCTTCCCCTATGCGGTTACCACTATAATATTACTCTAGCATCGGAATAATGCTTTATAAGTATTAATATTAAAACACAAAAAACTGGAGAATACTAATAATGCAGTAATTTTGCTGTGGCAAAAACCCGATGTGTATGTACGCAATTAAGTTTGGTAATATTCCGACATTATTGAAAACAACACTAGTAGTGAAAATGGGAATGTGATCCACTTGGGCAACAGCTATGTGGCAGAGTTCTAATAGATACCTTTCTCTAGCCCTATCTAACTATGCCTCAGATCTGGGAGAAATATATGCATGGTTTATTACTCATAATATAAAAAGATTATAAGTGCTAGAAAAATCCTAGTAACGGTGGAACAAGCAATTATTACTGTGCCGCTTTTGTTCGTTATTTATTTTATTCGCTGTTGTCAGTTAAAAGATTGCTGCACGTTAAGTACCAAATCTAGCGCGTGCGAAAAATTGCAGCAAGATGATTGACTTAACAACAAAAAGTCAGAAGCAAGAATATGCTGAACAGAATTTATTTCGCCCTTGTGCACAGAAGTAAAATTTCTACCATTTAGTGTTCAAACTGCAGTAAAAATAGATGGTTTAATGGAAAATTACGTACGCAGTAAAATTACGAAAGTAGAGGAAAGATAAATTTCTATATATAACAAAACTCGTCATGGTTAAGTAATTTTACTTAAAACGAGTAAAGAGCCTTTACTGTCTGAAAGTAACCTTACTTTTGTGTAGTAGTTTTTCTAGCCAAATAATTGAATTTTACATACTAAAGGTAGTGTACTTCGATTATAGCAGGCAACTGCGATGGCTCTGTATTTTGTAGTAAATTTCTTGGCAAATTTTTTTGAGTGTATTACAAAATTTATTTTTCGAGCACTTTTAAATGAATTTACTAAAACTTTGGAATGGAATGTAAGATAAAACAACTTATTGTTTCGCAAAATAACCTTTAAGATAATTAAATGCGTTTTCAGTAGATATGCTACCATCATCAGAAACAAATATTTACAAACTTTGAGTTTGCAAAGATGTTACGATCCGAAGGAAGTTTATCTTTATTTGTAAAAGATGCTAAGAAAGCACACCTAAATGTTGTATCAGTGCTAATCATTATTATTGTCCGAACTGGTGATACTGAAGCTCTTCCTTCGTTTAGGCATAGACGGTTCGGTCCATGGTCGTAGCTAAGGATTGGGGCCCGGGTAGGCATCGCCCCCCCCCCCGCAGAATAATACAATCCAAGACTTTTAGATCCAATTAATCGATCAATTATATTTCAATTATATTTAAGTTTCAACCCAACAAGCATGACAGCATAAATTGAAAGTATAACGAAATTCCTTAATAGTGATCTGTCGCTCCATCTGGAGTTGGTTCCAAATTTGTGAAAAGTGATTTTAACAACTAGAAAAAATTAGCAGTGGCCTTAAAAACACTCAGAATCATTGAATCACTCTGAATGCAGCTAAATGTATGTGTGCTATCGGCAATATCTTACATTTGGAGATGTTTATCAACAACTTACGAAACAGCAAATGGAACGAATTGTTCGACACAGACAATATTTAGCTAAACTTATATAATATAATACTGACACTGCTTCGTCAGAATTTTTGTTTTGAGAGGGCATCAGCAGGACTAATCTTCTAAAATAGAAGTAATTTCTTAGATATTGCTCAATTGTTTTGTAAATATGTTTACCCAGTTTCACTCCACTTTGAAAAACACTACAAATACTGCAACCCAGATATCCAGAATTAAATAATTGAAGTGATATCGAACCCCATTCTAGAGGAGATTGTTGAAGAAACTAAAGCTTTTTTTTTAGTGTAGACGAGTCCAGGTACTTTAAAGAGGAACAATTGTCAATAACGATCTCGACTTAGTCGAAAAGATTTCTAGGTTTTATAAATTGTTCCGCTTCCAGAGATGTACAAGGACTGGCTAAATTAATTTTGGATACATTAAATAAATAACATTCAGGTGATGTTCCAATTCTTTTCATGATGGCGCTTACGCCCTGTTTGGTAAATATATAGGCCTACAGGAAATTATAAAAGAAACTCACCCTTACACAATTTACATCTATTGTATAGTGCACAAAAACTCAATCGCGTGGTTGTTGACTCATGCGCCAATGTGTCACTAGCAAATACATTTTTTAAGAATGTCAAAGCATTGTATATGCACTTCTCACAACCTGGTCATCATTATAAGGTACTCTCGGAATCCATACCAGCCATGAAATGGGAAGTCTAAGTATTCCTAGATGCAAAACAGTACTGACAAATGATGAGGCAATTAAATTAAGAGGAGTCAGTACCACGATTTGCAAGTTTCAATGTGAATTTCTGGCAAACTAATTGTACCAGAATAATGATTTATATCTTAAATAAAAGTTAATGAAGATGAATTTTTTCAAATTAAATTCCTATTAGTAGGTACTCTCATTTCTTTAGATTGTGATTATTTTAGAAAGATAAAGCCTAGATCTAGCAAATAACGACGAGTTTTTTTTTCATTTTTAGTGGCGTTTTTTTTTAATTATTTCACTCTTTTTTCTCACAATATTTCACCGACGAGAATTGCAATATTTCGTTGAAAGTTGTTTAATTACAAAGCAAAATATTATATTTAACAATTATGTGCAAAATTAGAGTTAATTCTCGTTAAAAAATTTCAATTTATTTAAACTGCAAATATTCATTGTTGCATGTTGGGTTTCTGTTTTTTACGCTAGATATCTCTAATGTGGTTTCAGGTCTAGGTCTAGGCTAATTTTATATGAATTTCCTCACTTTCAAGACACAAACCTACGTGTAATAAATTTTATTGCCTACAGGTTTGCTGGTATCTAAATTGAAATTTTTGCTGAGGACTGACTCCTCTTAACTTTGGAAAACGAGATCACTGAGAACTTTGAAAGCACACAGTGGAAGCACTTATATTGCAAAAGATTTGTCATTTCCTTACATACATTTCAGTCAGTTCTCGCTATAGTAAATGTACTGAGTAAAAATTTCCAGACTCAAAATGACGCTCTTGGTCAGGCTAGGAGACCTCATAGCAAATACTATAGGACCGTTCGAAGCATACAGGAATCAGTTCGAATTTTGGACAGTCACCGAACAGTCTTCTAAAAAGCACGAGATTTCGCTAAATCTCAAAAAAATGCGTCACTATAAGGATTTTTATACAGAGTCGACACTGGGCGAAAGCATCACATTAGATTTGACAGCCGATACACAACCAGAGGAATACTGGAAGATCAACATTTACTATCAAGTAATATAATAAACTGGACATGAAGAACGGAGAGGATTGCATCAGTAGTTATAAAAAAAAACTTAAACAATTATACACTAGCCTTGGAAACAGAAGCGATGGTCATGCAAAACATGCTTCCATTAAAAAATTATGAAATGAACGCTGAAAATTTGAGAAAAATATTTTATATATATATATATTATTAGAAAAATTAGATTAATAGTAGTAAATATATAATATAACACCAGTAAATTTTCATACAGAAAATTAGGTTATATATCCTAAAAATTGAATTCCTTAAATGTACCCCTGATTCAAAGTAAGAGATAAAAGCTCTTTTCCTTTTAACTGGGCTGTCAAAGCACGTTAGCTGAAATTGGTATTCTGCGTAAAGACTTAAGAGATTTCAGACGTTTGCTGCTCTCTTAACTTTTGTGGAGATTTTTTTTAAAGAGATTTGGTATTCTAGCAAACAAAAATAGCTGTCTAATATTTCGCAATTTTAATAAAAACATAAAAAAACGTGGTGACTTTAGGTTAATTTCATGCACTGTAGTTACGGGCTGTATTCTAGAGGCGCTACTAGTGCAAAGTGTACACCAGCAATGCCCCGATCCAATATAAAATAAACGATGCCCCGACCTGATGTAGAAAAGCGCTCAACTTTTTCTTAGAAATTAACTAACAATTTTTCTTTAGAATTTATATCCATTTTTGGCGACGGTCAACGCACCCATTGTATCTGAAAATAACTCCAGTCGGCCACCAGACTGAATAAAAATTCTGCCAAAACATTTTTTGTAAATTTCTAAGATGAAAAGATTATTCCTGATCTACGCTTGTATTCTCATAAAAATTGCTAGTGGCGTGGCGCAAGCACCCGTTGTCGGCCTCCAATTCTAAAGAAAAAATTTCTAGGGAAAATTGAGGCCTTCCATATTTCTAGGGAAAAATTGAGGCCTTCCATATATCAGGTCGAGCCATCATTGATTTGATATTAGAGCGTAGCATTGCTGACTTGTAACGGCATCAAGTCGAGGGATTGTCGATTTTATCTTCTAGCGAGGCGTTACTTGGTTGTTCTACTTCCCAGTTTTTGTACGTTATTAGTCTGTCTATGCTCTTACGGCTTATCCCTTAAACCCCTTGTCCATATTTCAAGTGCAGAGCTTTTAGCGACTGAGCGTGAGCAAAACTATTCTAAATTGTAAAAGTGGAGCCATCTGGCATTATAACAAGGAAGCATTTTTCCAATCACGGGATAGTTCTATACACAAAGATGTAAAGAAATTTGGCTTAACGCAGATTAACGTGTCAGAAATTATAGAGTTGTGAATGCCGCCATTTTGTGAAAGCATAAGTTAAATATTTTCTTAATCTATATATGTGGCTAATATATGAATTTTATGCTAAAAAAAAGAAATTAACGGTTTATTCTGAAAAGTTTAAAAATACTTTTAGAGTAAAATATCAAATTATCTAATAATCCAAATTACACCGGACGTTACAGCAATGTCATAAATTTTTAAAAAATTCACAGACGCGCTATACTATTTCGACCTATATTTAAAACTTTTACGGAAAAATTTATTTTACTTTAAGTGGTCAAAATAAATCTCCACCCTTCAGGGCTTTTTCTAGTTTCGGAATGGTATTCAGATAACTATTAAAATTCAGGAAGAGTCTTCAAAGAAATGTGAATTCGGATTTTTCACTGATTTCTTTCTAAATTTTGAAGGCATTTTCGAAATATATCTTCAACTTGAGTTGCACTGTCTTTTTGTGTTTAGAGTTAGTTAGCATGTCAAAACGGCTGAAATATTGGCGAGTGAAACACGCTATTCAAGATCTATATGTCATCTAAACGCTCCCGTCGTTCACTAGTCAAAAATAAACCCTATGCTTCGAGTCCACTATCTTTGTGTCCTATTCACTTTTCAAAGGTTAGGGCGAAAAGGAGAAAATGAAGGCTTTGAACAAAGCGCAAAGGACAACCTTCCACTTAAGTGATATGATTCCTTCGTTGCCTACAATTTCAAACGAACATTTCTCGAAAATTAGTGAAATAAAAGTAGAAGCTGTTGAAGCATGGAATTTTACTTAACAAATAAAAATGTTTTAGATTTATAATTTTACAAAAAGCATTTTTTTTTTCAACTCTTGAAGAGTCAGCTCTGAACACTGTCTTCAAGACATCAGTCAAGATCTGGATGACGAAAGTTGCTAAGCATTTCACGCGGATGGAACTGGGGAAAAATATTAAAATATCAAATTTTTTAAATGTCCCCGTTTTCAAAGGTATTTGAAAATAACAGTTAAATGTTGTCAAACATTTAATATAATTATTTTCTTATAGAAGCGGCTCTTACTTTATAACCATCAGCAAGCATAGAGGACATATAAAAGCGCCTAAACTGCAAGCAGTATTTTATAATGTAAAAGTCAGATTTTGTTAAAGAAAGACAAGTGCATTAAAAAATTCCATTCAGTAAAAAAGTACAAAATGTAAATATATTTATCGTCTTCATCTTTACAATCTATTTATTTTCCGAACTCAAATCTTAAAAATGTTTTAACGTCAGTATTATTTAATAAACATATCCAATTTGATAATAATACCGCTTATATAAAACATTTTTTGGATCTTTATCAGTTCGGAACGCTTTGGTATATATTTCTGAGAATTTAGTATGAATTCCTTAGAATTTCAGTCGGAATTCAGATGAGAAATCATTAAGAAATTCATAAGATTAGACAAACTCTTTTCGCGTCGATTTGAGGGGAAATATTCGGTACTTTCTGCGTTTTTGTAAAAATTCACTTATTCTGCTCACAAAGAATTTGTACGGAAAAAATTTAAGAATCCGAATTTTTTTCGGAATTTTCTTAACTTTTCTTTAAACATACTTAGAAAAATTCTGAATTTGGCACACTGGGTTATAAAGATATAAATACTTGTTAATTTATTGGATGATATCGCATACCAGCAAAATTATTTGTATACATATTTTACATGAGGAGAAAAGAATCACATATATTGTAAAAACTACAATACCTTGGTAGACATATCATGATGAGGTCATCAATGAGCACCTCATGAGCAATCAGATGAAATATTAATATAATGTAATTCTTGCGTTTTTATAAAACTAAATTAAGTACTAAAGCATTCACGTCATACTTACTTATAACAGAAAAATTTGTAGCAGTCGCGGTCGTGGGAAGCCAACATTTTTATTTCGTGCAGAATCGCGAATGAAAATTGCCCACGTGAAACGGCTCTTAGCGACGAATCTTCAAAATTGTGGCTTCAGTCTCGTATCATTTAGTGCGATCCCTGCTTAATTGTAATGAAATATCTGACATTGCTCTACATACATATACATGTATATAATAACTTCATAATTTCAACGGTTGGTAGCCCTTCGGCAAAAAAAAAATTTTTTTTTTTTTAGAGAAAAGTAAATTCTACAGAGAAAATAAATCAAATTCAGTCAAATAATTTCGTTTGTTTATTGTATAAATTCAAGCACAATATTTCAAGAAAAAATTTCTGAAACACCTTGAAAATTCAAATTCACTCCATATATATTTGCAAAGTTTAAAACGTGCCAGCAAAATGAAGCGCAAGAAATTCTTACATTTCATCAACACATAATTAATACGAAATCATATCGGAATTTCTCAAATTTCTGGCACAAGAAAAAAAATTTAACGGTTGGTAGCTACAATACATTAAGAATAAATTAAATTTCTTTTGCTCAACGTGGGTCCGATTAGCATACAGTACACAATGTTACCGGGACATAAGGCCCCGTTTCAATAATAACAATTATTTCGGAGATGGAACATTGGGAAAAACATCAAGTCAAATCTACTTCGTGTTCCAAAAAGCTTCCAACAGCAAATCGTAAAAGTCAATTTCAGTCTGATAGCGTTTTTATTCTCTCTCCTCTTATATTTCTTATTATATTAAAGATATTTTATAAACTGCTCTCTATCTCTCCACCTCCTTTCCACGATTTTCAAATTTGTTAATATTTTTAATTTTATGATTAGGTACTCCAGACTCTTCTAAACCGAAGAATATTTATTGCAACAAATTCATTTCAGCTCAAAAATAATAAAGCTTAAAGGTCTTCTATCCAAGGACTCCAGAATTATTCAAATCCACTAATAGACTGGTGCCAATATCTTTTTGAAAATAAAAAATTAATAACAGGCAAGGACCACCAACCGAAAAATTTAGTTAAGGTTATAATTACGAGAAAAAAAAAATTAAACACGAGATAAAGTCAAATTGAGAAATAGGGGGGGGGGGGGTGTTAAGGGGATTGAAAGTGGTTTCCTGCGATTTTCGGCGAAATTTGACTTCCTAGCGGAAAATGTGTTTTGCGATAATAAAAATATCTAAAACTTTCATATAAGACATTTTTCAACATAACTTCCAATTTTTCCATAAAATGGCGGAAAACAGATTTTTCAGGTTTTTACTATTTTCTCTCGTAATTCAAATTACATGAAATTTTGTGAAAGTATACCTTTTTTGCGTTGAATAAGCACAATTTTTTTTTTAATCTGGGAAACATCTAGTTTCCGATATATATTTACAATTTTCGAAAAAAAAAACGAAAATCTTCCAGTTCCAAATTTTATTGGTGTTTTTTTTTTACTTAAATATTCTATCCGGGCTAATTTTAACCGTTGAAATGTCTACTTTAACATAATCTATATGTGCTGATGGTTTATTTTTGAAGAAACCACTTAAAATTGAAAAAAATCAAAGAAATTATTCTTCATATAAGAAAGTTTTCAATTTCTTTTATGATTTACATTTTTTTTTTATTATTTATGTAAATAATGGGTTAAATTTCAATAACAGAATTTAGTTTAATGTAATATTACTAAATTTGAACGAATTTAATTAAATGAAAGTGGCGGATATCATCCTGAAACATAAGTTTTTCATGGCAATGCACCGTACCTTACTGAAAGTCGTAAGGTATAGTTAAGACTCACTGGCCCAGTGGGCATTTATATTAACATTTATTTTACTATTTGTTCACTAAATAAATAGTATAGCGATGAGTATTCTGTTTTAGATATATTTGAATACATACAAACTATAAAGTTCTGATGAATTTGAAATCTTTTGCATTATCTTTGTTCTTCTTTTTATCAATAAAAATTTTAAATTCCGAAGGATCTTCGAGATTATCGACAATGTCGATCGATAATAAGACTCTTTGCTGGCTCTTCATCAATAATCTCTCCCGAATTACTTACTTCTTCCAATATTTCTATTTTAGTAGTTTTTATGACAATTACTGAATAAATTGGTACATTTTAAGTCGTGTTTTCGGCGGCCACATCTTTGTTTACTACAAACACTTTCACTGCTGCAGCTAATACTTCTAAATAATTTTTCGTGAATTAAGTCTGAATAGTGTGGGATAAATTTGGGTACGAGTCTACCTAGATGCTCGTTCCAGCCCCATTACATAACCTTTTTGTAATCGGGCTCGTTATCCAAATAACCAAGTCAAGCCTGCAATTGGTAATAAACTCTACAGCAGGGTTTTGGAGCTGCTCTTTCAGTGGGGAGTAGTTTTTCCAATTTGAAAGTAGATTTGTTAGTTAGCAATTGTTGATTTAATGACATATCCATTTTTTTACTTTTGTAAATACCCGAATACCAGATATAAATTCAGATCCATTTTTGCAAAGGTTATTGGCTTGATAATTCTTTATTGATCAATAATTATTTTTTCCTTTTTAAGCAAAACCGGAAGTTGTATCGCAACCCGAAAAAAAGAGTGAAGAAATACTATTATATTTGTGAATGTTTCGTGTTTGAAAAAATTTGATGTATAAAATGAATCCTTTTCATTCCCTGACAGTTGTATCATCGTGCTTTGCTAGTTTAACTGCAGTATTTATTATTCAAGCATCGGCGTCTTCAGGAATTAAAAAGGAATAGGTACTACTTTAAAACAATTTATTTGCCTTGCTATTTTATGACGACAGCTGATTCTTATTGATAATCGTTTTTCTGTTATATTTTTTAATTAAAATGCTCAACCACGACATGGTCCTCTAAAAGAGGAGTCAGTACTCAGCAAAAATTTCAATTAAGATACCAGCGAGCCTGTAGGCAATAAAAGTTACTATTCATAGGTTTGTGAAAGTATGAAAATTCATATAAAATTAGCCTAGACCTAGACCACAAGTCACATTAGAGACATCTAGCGGAAAAGACAGAAACCCAACATGCAACAATTTAAGACGAAAATGAAAATGTGCAGTTCAAAGAAATTGACAATTTTTAATGAGAATTAACTCTCCTAAATTTTATTTTGCACATAATTGTTAAATATACTATTTTGATTTATATTTCCACAACTTTCAACGAAATATTGCAATTTCTCGTCGGTGAAATATCGAGAGAAAAAACAAGTACTATTAGAGTTAAACAATTAAAAAAAGCGCCACTAAAAATGAAAAAACTCGACGTTATTTGCTAGATTTAGGCTTTATCTTTCTAAAATAGTCTAAATCTAAAGAAATGAGAATGCCTACTAACAGGAATTTGATTTGAAAAAAATCAATTTTTACCATTGTTTACAAGTTTCCGAGCTAATATCTCCATTCAAATATTTTTTTTTTATTTTTCTCAACGTTATTTACTAGACACACAATATTTACTAGACACACATTAGGTTTGTGAAGAAAAAACATAAATAACGCTCATATCAACTTGAGACAGAGATGTTGCACAAATAATTGGACAAGTATTTTACCAATTTTCGAAACTCCCTAAGGGGGTGATACGCTGGACTAAAGTTTGTATGGATAATATATAAATAAGTCGCGATCAACTTGTCTCCGACTCAACTTGTACAAACAATTTACTGCATAAATGATTGGACACGTATTTAACTGATTTTCGAAACTCAGCTCCTTAGAGGGTGTAAAGATGAGCTAAATTTTTTATGAAAAAAATGTAAATCAATTTGGGGCGAAGGCGATGCACATATAATTTACCGAATAAAAGATTGGACATGTACTTTACCGAATTTCGAAACTCAACTATTAAGGGGGTGATGAGGAGGATAAAAGTTTGCATGAAAAAACCCTTCAATCGTTGCACAAATAAATAAAAGAAACAAATTATTAAAGCCAGTTATTTATTATTTATTTATTTTTTATTTATTTATCTACTATCGAATCTCTACATTAGAAGTGGAATACCACGAACACCATTGAAAACCTCAGAGTACCGATTTGTGTACGAAAAAGTGCAGTTCTCCTCCCAATTTGCTCCCAATGAAGATTTATAAATGTAAGAAGCAGTCGTTGAAAGTGCGTGGAATAGATCTGAAAAATAACTATTTCTCACGCGGACCATATATTACAAGATCCCATCTATAGAATATGTAGTACAAATTCCCAGCGGACAATGTCGGGGCTTCACTTCATTTAGTGGTCAGTATGAAATGTATAACAAATTATTGCTGGAAGTCTAGGTGTACCAGCTGCAGATTTTTTATATGAGCTCTGTATACATTAATTAGGTGAAGCATACATATCTGTATTACTACACTTATTAAGGTTCCTTCCATTGATTCGAAAGTAGCTCAATTCATTTCTGTTGTACGCATCTTTGTTGTTGGCAAGTAAACTCATATTTTGTCATCTGTCGTGTGATTAACTTGTCATCTAGGGCATCATAGAGATATCATATTTTGTTTATATCCGATTTGAATGAGAAGTTCCTTGAAAATTGGTGGGATCTACTCCTTGACCTTTCATGTTCATCACATACCCACCAATTGATCTTTCAAACTTAATTTAAATTCATTATGGAACAAAACTTCTTTTATATTTATAAATAAAAGTCAGACAATAACCCACTGCATCACTAGAAGGCATTCTGGAAGTGTCTGTGATTTGGTGATTTATATTTTTGCGATTTCTGAAATATGTACGACTCAAAGCTGTCTCATCTCGTTAAAAAAAAAATCATCAATTAACCACTACCGTTTCTTTTGATAGAGCATTAATTTCCGATTCACCGTTACTGAGCATTCTGGGCATTAATATTTCCAGGAAGTTAAGTTGGACAGACTACATCTTCCCTATTGCGAAAGAAACGTCAAATCAAAATGTCTTGGAATTCTGAAAAGGTGAAAGAAATATTTCAAGCCGTCAAATCTAGTGCTCCTCTACAAATCCTACATCAGACCTAGAATTGAATACAATTCCCGGAAATTTAGCAATAATTTTTCATATCGACTCGCTGGAAAACCGCCGCAATATCAGATGCTTTTCGATCCTTTATTACAACATGTATGGTCAATACTCTGTTGAAATATCTAGTCTAATACCTTATAGAACAATTCCTCCACGCAATACTCGCGCTTCAAACCACGTACATCGCTTCACTTTCAAATTACTTTCGGTCATACTGTAAAAGTCCGTAATGCTTTTTTATCCCAAAATGCGCGAATGTAGAAGAGTCTACCTTCTTCTGTCTTTCCTTCGGCATACAATCTGCGAAAGTTTAAGGGCCACATACAGCAGCACTTTTCTCATGTCCCCTAATCTTTTACCTATCTTCTTCCTGCCAAGGTGTGCTTTTTATCATAGAATATCCCATGACCTTGGCTAAATAATATAAGAAAAAAAAAGAAGAAAATCGGAAGATAACTTCATTTTCCCAGCATTAATTTGGGACAATAATTTTTTTACATCTCCCTCATTAGATGTAAAGAAAACTATTGAACTGTACACACACATATATGTTCAAGTAAAGCATCTTTTCTCACAGTCAGTTGACATATTTGTTAATTAAAGTATGCAAGTGAAAAGCTAACAGATTACTCTCTAAAACTAATACAAACTTTCCTTTCAATAGCAAATATTTTATTGCAGCTTTTCCTTCGCATTCTATGTAGCTTTTTGCACTTTACTTCACTCACTTCAATATGACTTTTGCCCTCTTCCGCCGTCATTCTATTTTCATCGTAGCTGGCAACTTGCGGCTCTTAGTATGCATTTCCTTGTCGACTAGTCTTACAGGTGAAGTATCATCCTATGGCGTTACTAATTAATTATTTAAGTCTAGGTCTCAAGTGGATTCAGTACGAGTTTATTTTAATATGATCTCCGACAAATAATTTTTTACATAATCCGCGTATAAATGATTTTCTCATCTTCGGTAAGTTATGTATAAAACCGCTGAATAAAAGAGGTCATATTATAGAACCTTGTGGGATTCGACATAAAATTAGTTATAAGGCGAAGTATTGTAAAACTTCAAAAAAAACCTAGTTCACGCTGTTGAAAGCAGTAGTAGGAGTAGTAGTGACTTAATATCAGAATATTAGGCCTAGTGTATTTGATATGGACTGCGGTTCTTATGGATGACTATAAAGTTACGCATATTGTCTAAGGGAGTTAATAAATGTGTAGTATATGTATGTGGGATTGTGTGTAGAAAAGTTTTACTCATTGAAACAGGGTCTCAGTTGTTTTTTTTTTTTTTGTACCATTACAATTCGCGCAAGATCGGGCAAAGACATGCCGGGCGTATGTATCCAGCTGACGGATCTCAACCCTAGTCAATATTCAGACGTGACCTGTATATAACGTTTGAATATAATAATTCTAGAACGATTGACGTATCTTTATGACAGATTTAGATTTATGTATGAACAAACATTACACATCGAACATGTCCAAATACTGCTTTGAAATGTTCGCACATTTCCATTTTTGATTCACTTTAAGCAAACGCTGTACCAATTTTTTCGATAACTTTCCCACGTATAAATACGTATCCAGGATATAAGATACTTATTCGCCTGAGATATTTACAATGTTAGCTATATTGCGTATCTTTATTCCATTGTCGTCAAAACACATTATCATGGATTGTACTGACAATCTCTTCAGTTTTGAAGTCATTCGGATGTTCTGAGTCAATGACAATAATAAGAATGGATTGAGAATGGCACAAAGTTCGAATATGCTCTGAATATCCTTTATTTCATACAATTATACAACGATTCATAATTTATTATTATTTTTCGATTAGAAACACTAAAGATGTTATAAATAGTATTGCATTATATAAAAAGTTAAACTTGTTTTAATTCACACAAAAATTTATTTTTAATATTGCTGAAAAATGTGGTCCTCTACAGATTTGATGTCCAACTAATTTGAGCTTGAAAGAGATAGACATACATATTATATAATTTGAATTTTGCCAATTCCAATGCATTCCAAAAATACAACCGTACTGTTTCTGAAATTGATTACAGTTCAACATACATTTTGAGTGAAAAAAACTCTTTATACAAAAGAAAAATCTTTGGAAAAAGAAATTTCATTGCAAAAAGAGAGCGCTTCATATAAGCAGGAACCGTATAATCGTCAGTACGGCTTGGTTCCTGCCTGCCGTATACGTAAATACTACGTATTTCGCCTCATATAATTCACACATATAATTTATTTTAAGTCTATATATGAGGACAGCTTGGCTGTTTACTTTGGCGTATACGGCAGGCAGAAACCAAGCCGTACTGACTATTATACGTTTCCTGCTTATAATAATTTTCAGAGCAAAACAATTCAATTCAATTCAATTCGATTCAATTCATTTATTTCCTGGGTACTGATGCTACAAGATTTACAATCTTTTTTCAAACATCGAACAAAATGGCAATGGCAAGAGAGCTAAATAAAACTAAACCTAACTTAAATTAAGCTAATATTAAAATATCGAAAAAATACATATTTAATTAAACATAATATTAAAGAGATTTTAAAAAGATATCTACAGGAATAAAAAATTAAAGATTAAAAAACAGAGAAAAAGAAAAAAGAAAAGTGCTGCGCGTACAGGTCACCGCAAGCCAATGTCAACTATGCCAAGATGGGACTTTAGGAGTCGTTTGAAGTTGCCGAGCGAGTTAGTTGTCTGGATATGATGAGGCAGCGAGTTCCAGATTCTAGTCAGTTGAACAATGCAGGATCCGTCGAATATGGAGGTTTGGAACCGTGGAAGTAGCAGTTTGAGCACTCTCGTGGAGTTTAAGGGCTGAAAGAAGGTACTCAAATAGGCCGGTTGGGAAGAACGAAGCAAGTTAAATAGGAACACTAAAGCTCTCTGCTTCAAATATATATCACGCGAGCAGCCCAGCAAGGTGAAATTGAGGTGAGATACATGATCAAACCTCCTCAGACCAAAGATAAATCTAGTGCAGTCGTTGAAAGCGACATTCAGTTTCCTTGAACAGTACAAGTCGAGCTTGGGAAAGACAAGAGAGGCATGAGTGAAATGTTGCAGAATAAGAGACCTAACAAGGTGACAACGGAGCTTAGGTGATAGTAAACTAGCAGACAGCCAGAGACGGCGGAGAGTGCCATATATTTTTCCTATGTTAGAGTTGATGAGGTCACAACATCTCATATTAGAATTTAAAAACACGCCAAGATTACGAACTCGATCCTCATAAGGCAAGGGACAACCGCCCAATGAAATATTAGGAAGCGTTGTAGGATCAATAGATCCACAATGTAAAGCAATGCACTGCGACTTACTCGGATTCAGCTTGAGCTTGTTTTCGAAGGACCAGATGAAAATATTATGCAAGTCAGTGTTCAGGCGAGCAGCACAATATTCGATCAAACCTATAGGGCGACTTAAATAAATTTGCATGTAATCGGCGTACATGTGAATGTTGACGTCGCGAATATACTCGGTCAAATCATTAATATAAATGCTGAACAGCACAGGGCCCAGAATAGAACCCTGTGGGACCCCACAAGATAGGGGAAGCAGGGTGGACAAATTATTTTGCCCCAAGGTAACCCTCTGCGAACGAGCGTGAAGGAATTCTTTTATTAAGAGTGTGGCTCGGTTCGAAAAATCAAAATTGTAAGACATTTTTCTCAGCAGGTTACTATGGCAGACACTATCAAAAGCCTTGGAGAAGTCCAGAAACGTCATAATAACCACTTCCCGCCGATCAAGTGCTGAGCGGATGTCTGTTGTAACTTTCACGAGAGCACCTTCGCAATTATGTTTAGGTCGAAATCCAGACTGCCATCGACTAAGATCATTTTGGTGCATGTACTGCTGATCCTGCCAATACAACAGCTTCTCGAGCACTTTAGCAAGGAAACAAAGTAGACTGATAGGCCTGAAGTCGGCAGGAATATCTGCTGTCGCTTTCTTTGGGATAGGGATCACATGCGCAATTTTCCAGATCTTGGGAAACACTGACTTAGTTATGCAGCAATTAAAAATATGCAAAAGAGGGCCGACAATAAAAGGAGATATTAACTTCACTAACCGCGGAGACATGTTGTCAGGGCCGATGGCATGCGATTTAATAGAGAATATTGGCTTTAAACAGTCTATACATATTGCCTTTAAACAGTCTATACAGTCTATACATTTTGAGCTTGAAGGAGACATACAGATTTTAACCAAAATTTGTGCCATTTTTGACTATAGGAATTAGATGCCATTCTTATTATATATCAGTGTTCTATGTGCTTAATATAATTGGTGCTTTTATGACCACAAGGAAAGTTAGTGACCCATTACTTGTGACAGAGAAGAGTTTCCCTAACACTTGTTTTTTTTTTTTTTTTATCTTCAGTTTTCATAATTACTTTACCACGAAAAACTTTAATGCTTTTCTGCACAAGAAAATAAAATTTTTCCATTTTAGAGAATAAACGCATACTTATCTACTTTCGACCCAGTGTTAAACATTTTCTATTTGACAGATATACTTCTAACTTTTTGTATGTATATCTAAATAAGTTGGTAAATGTCAAAAATAAAACTATCCTCGAAATGTGAGTGCCATCTATTATCAGCCTTGGTGTGGTACATTAAAGTATTTCCAACCTCAATTCTGAGCCAGTCGTTATTAACATTGAAAATAACTTCGAAAACAAAAACCACAATTCACGTCAAGTTTTAACTCAAACGAAAACTAAGCATAAAAACAAAAATTGAAGGAACACAAGATTCCATTAACACCAACCAATCCAATTGGCTGCATTTCCGAACTATAGTGATATCTATAAAAATGCATTACATACGTATGTACATACGTGCTAGGAAAATGCAAACATTTACCGAAATTCAACTCTTAAACCAGAAATGGTGTGCTCACGAAACTTAATTAAATTAAATTATCTATTTCAAGTCGTCACTTCTCCTGGAAGGTAAGGAAATCCTGGGTTAATGATTTTAATCCTGGGCAAAAGGTCCTTATAGTTCCTACTTTACATTCTGGCAATAAGCACACACCATCCACATACGAAATTCTATTACCGCAAATCTTTTGGCAAAATCTCATTTCAACAGCGGACAGCTAGTAGCGAATTACTAAAATTAGTTATGGTGAAGTGAATATAGATGCCGTGGTAAATGGTGGAAGGAGTGTTCTAATGTGCAAGTTGCACTCCTCTTGAGCGTGTTCCTTTTATTTTCTAATTCCGGTTTACATGAAGCTACTATGAATAAAAGCTAACGGTGTAAGCTATTAAGTACATTGCATATTACAGGAAGTGGTTTTCTGGTGTGGCGCATCAAGTTTTATTTGGCAAAAATATTCTGCTAACTGTGTTATGTGCAAAATCTTACTTATAAAATACTTTTGCAGTGGCAGAAGAAAAAAAACATATCCGACTTGTTACACAACTTGAAAGTACGTGGATGCAATAAACTCTGGTAGCATATAGCTGCAGTCTTAGCACTTATTTCCATGAGAAGGATTTTGAAGTTATTTATGCAAGTATGTATCGCAGTTTGTAGCTTAAGTGGGTGTATGCGATTTCACATTTATAGCAGATGCATTTGAATATTATTACATACATCTACATACGTACTTATACCTATTTTCAGGAGCTTTTCTCAAACTGTATTGAAAGGAGAATCAGAAGCATCAAACCCACCCCTAAATAGAAATATTTTAACACATGGATGAAGAGGTATTTTTAATTACTAATAAGGTCTAATACCGTCAAATGTCAGGAAGTTCGGAGTTATACTGTCATACAAATTATCTAGATCTAGTTTACGTCTTAATAGTTCTAAATCTCCTTTTCTATCACTGACATACATATATTATCAATGGACTGCTCGTTGAACCAAAAATGCATGAAAGCAAATGGCACCACTTTCATATTCCTGTATCTTTCCGTGAGACCATACTTTCCCATTGAACTGTAACGATTGGGAACGAGAAATTGCTTGAGGTTCAGCAGTATTTTCAGAACTAGAAACTTAATAATATATTTGACAGTTCATCACTGACATTATTATTTCAAGCAATTGAATTTATATACATGTCAGTGTCAGTCATGATGAATATCCAAAAGTATATCTCTGGGAGACAGGCTACAAGAAAACATGGCGAATAAAATTACGCCTATCAATATCATGCAATTTAAAAAGTAATTTTATAAAATCTCATGGAAACAATGAAGGAAGATGACTGCTTATATTATTCAAAAGGTAAAGAGAAAACATCAAGTCCAGAATGCAATACAAAGCCGCCTAGGAATGTTGAGGAATCTAATTACCCTGACCAAATTAATATACTCTATTTTTATTGTAATATAATATGTGAAGGGCTGCCTTAAAACTACAATCTTTGTGTCTTTAATTTCTTAAATATTTTGCATTGATATTAGCTTGCAGCTGCTTATTGAACTGCGCTCCAAATAGTTTCGATTGCAACAATTTGAAAGACTTCGAGAAATTTTGTTCCATACTTTCGCAACAGATCCCAGACCAGATAGAGAACTTTACGTTTAATATATCACGGCTTGGGAAATATCACCCTGGATTTTACGGTGCGACAGGACTATGACAAAAGTCCTTCTAAAATATCCTTGCACAAGACACTTCCTTCTACTCATAATTAAAAATTAAAAAAAAAGTCCAAATATTTTTAATAAATCCGGTAAATCAAATCACACTGACAAATATTTAAGTAAATCCATTGGATCCATTGACATGAAATCAGCAAAATAATTTAAATTTCTCGCCAGTTTACTACAGTGGGTAGTATTGACAGTGAGAGTATACTTTCTGAAATCAAAACTGGTGCCACATAAAACAGGACATCAGTCAGTCCATTTATATACATGTCAGTGGTTTCTATAAACAATAAATACTGACCCCGCATAACAAGTCGCCCCGGCGCATATGTAAATGACGAGGCGCGCTAGTCGTCTTACAAGTGCGATGAGAGTGTTTGGTGTTTTACGTTGACATATCCTTATCCATTTTTTCGACATCTTATTGCCCCGGTTATTCCTTGGGCACTGTTTAATCGTTGACCCTGGATTTTTTTAATGGACTAAAGTGACCCGGCATATTGACTGCTTTTATTGAAAATGGAAGAACGGCCGAGAACAGATTTCAGCTGATATTTAAATTTAAGCTGAGAAAAAAAAATTGACAATCCGTTTTAGCATGAAAGGGCGAACACTTGAAAAATGCTGAAGATTGCACAAGAATGTGTCAAATTAGTATACTCCCCAGCACCTAAGCAAGCATGGATCATATTACAAGATGTACAGTATTGCTTCTATTGGCAACCGAAGAAAACCCTAAAGCCAATTTAGTAGACGGAACATATATTTGTATACAGAAAAGTTCGAGCTTCCTTTTCCAAAGAGAATTCTAGCTGGAAAAACAGAAGCAGCTTCCATACGAAGCAAATTACAAGAGTTTCTAAAAAATTAAAAAGCGTTTTATGTACTGTACCAAATTGGACGAACGCAAATCAGAAATGCTTCTAACCAACTGTCTTCGGAAAATTTGAAAATAACAAATCTTCCAGTACTATTCCAAAACAGTAATTGGGAAGAAAACAGATGAATCTGCTTCTTTCTAATGACATGCAATGGTTAAGAAGATACGGATAGGGATAGGGAGGGTGAGCGCATCCAAGCTAGATCATACTTTTCTGTGTGCGTCCATTTACAGCTGGGATCCAATAGTCTACATAAATACCGAAATATTTTAAATCGATTTATATCATTGTTTGCATAGATATGGGTACATATTAGGATGTCTTAAGATCATACGCAGCTACTGAATCCGACGCAACAATTATGAGCAAAGTTGCGACACACGTAAATCATCCGATAAATTAATGGAAGAGAATGATGTCATTATATTGGATAGATGATTTCAAGATTCCATCGAAGACCTAGAATTTTTTTTTATGAAACTCACATGCGGCCTTCAAAAGACCTGCGGTCAACCCAGCTAACCACTAATTAGGCTAATAAATCATGGTTCGGTTAGTTATTATATGCCTTTGGGTGGTAGAAGCTATGAATAGCCGCTTCAAGTATGATTATAAGCTTCTAGGGCGACATCACTACTTTAACAGGAACCTGTGCAATATAATGACCGATTTTAAGGTTGGAGCATCAATCAACCATTTTCACTTCCCTACTCAAGACGGCATAGAGAAGCTAACGGCTATCTGAATTTGAATAATAGAAAGATCGAGGTAGACAGTCTATTATATAAAGTGTTCCAAAAAAAAAAAATAATCGGAAGACTGAGCGCTCCTCAGGGAATACAAATCACCACCATATTGATCTACGATTTTTTGTAATTTTCAAGTTATGATTTTTTCACCAAACTACTAATTCGAAAGATTTTTGGTCATGTGACTTGAATAACTGACATAAATTGCTGATTGTTCTTTTTAATTTAGCTGAATATTAGGCCCATTCAATGCAAAGCAATTTAATTCCCTAGCCCACACCATTGCGATAAAAGAAATTTTTAAATTTCACAAAGTTTAAAATAAAAAAATGTACCAAAATCTTTGAGGGCGATTTAAAACCCAAACCTTCCTCATTTCATTGGCTATTGACCGTGTAAATTTTATTGAGATATTTGTACGCTACCATACTTAAAATTCAGTTCAAAATGTACTCCAATCTATTCGAACTAGATTTTTCGCAACTTTGATCGGGTCTAATTCGGTAGGTGTTTTTCGATCGGAAAACGGATTCCACTCTTCACCTCACCTCATTACCAGCTATAATTCATAGAAAAAAATTTGTTTTCTCTTAATACTTTTATGGTGGTAACTGGAGTGTATGTGACCCAAATGCACGAAAATGAGTTTTCCAGCGACATAAACGTCCAGAGAAAGTTTCCTGAATCAGAAAAAAAGTACACCACCCGATAGTACTCGGCGAGACCTTTAATTTGATATGAAACATGCCGTATTGGAACCACCCCCACCACTGACGGGGGATCCTACCTCCACCCTAAAATCAGCATTTTATCTCAATTATTCCAGTCACTATGACCAAATATGTGTTCGAATTAGTAGTTTGGTGAAAAACTCATAACTCGAACACTACAAAAAATTGCAGAACATACATAAGGGTGATTTGGGTTCCACGAGGGACGTAACACCTCCAGGCTTCCGATTATCACTATTTTTTAGGACACTCTGTATAACTATTTACAATAAAATAATCTCAACAGATGCAGAGTTGAGTTTGAACGGATGAATGCAAACCTTCAACAATTTCAGGATTTTTCACACTTAACGGAAGATGACATAATGCTTCTTTCCTTAGGTTCATATCATATGATGTTGGTGAACTCAATGAACAATTCCACGACGGTTTTTATGTTATAGAAATCTACCAAGAAAATGAACTGCATAATCTACATACCAGATTAACGATATATATATAGTTTGGTACTTATTAAATGTGACACACGTACAAAATTAATTGCCACCGCTGCTTTCATAATTGAGACTTTTTATGTATATTGTCAAAACAAGCAGTTCTAGACGTTTGTAATGTATTGAAAAGTTCTTCAGAATATGAAATCCTATGAAATTAGGTATGATCATTTTTACTGAAATGTATGCGAAAAGCAGCTTTGACGAACAAAGCAAAGAGAGGTGACGATACGAAATTATATATGGGAATTATATCGTAAGAATTGATCTTAAATGATTTTTTTATTATTTTTTTCTTTTCTTGTTTACAAATGTATTTGAGATTTTTACGAAAAGCCGATCGAGAAACTTAATTTAATTTCATTTCATGCTTACAATGCTACCAACTTCCTAAAGATGTTTTAACACCCCCCCCCCCCCCCCCCGCTTCCGACACATTTCTTGCAACAACTGTTAATGTTATACTACTTAAAAAATTTCATTTATTTATTAGATAACCTTATTAGTGTTCGGAATTTTATTTTATGTGGACATTTTACTCCCAATGCCACGAATAGAAAAGTCAGGTCTTACCCTCAAACTCTACTTTAACATCATAAGGAGAACAGGCAATAAACAAACATAAAATAAATTTCCCCCAATGAATAATTTCCATTAAAATTCTTTAAAATTCTTTAAATTTTAATTTTTTCACAATAAGCAGATCCCCGAAAAAAATTTAGTCTTCAAGTGGCTTTTGAAAAAGTTTTATATTCTTTTAATTCCAAGAAATTGATCCTCTTGGTCTTCCATCAAACAAATATTTTACTTTTTAATTAGTACTAGCGTATCAGAAAGCATCTCCAATTTTTTCTCTTTTTGATATGGACAATAAACAATTGATACGACTTTCAAAAGAGGAGGGACTTCTCCAAATGTCGTCCATTTAAATTAGACTTATCTTTTTGTTTGTAGAAAATATTTGTTTTTTTTTTTCATGTTTTAGGTATTATCTTTGTCCAAGGGTTCTGTCCTTTACATCTATTATGTATGAAAAGCACTTTAATTATCTTCCTCTCTTTGGTTGATTTAAAGATTTTGTTTGTGGACGAAATGTACCCACGAACGCAATGAACTGTCTGGTTACTAGGGAGAAATAAAAGATGACATTTATTTGTGTATTTTACATTATTCATTTATTTGAGCTAAATTTTACCAGGGTAACTGAAACTTTTTTAAGAGAGTAATTAGAGCTAAAAACCAAAAAATTAAAGTTAAAATTTTAAGGTTTAATAATTATAGTCAGACAAAAGGTAGTCGAGATTGAAGAAAACTATTCAAACAAAACTAAACACGTTTGCCAACGACCTAAACCAGAAATACTCTTTTCTAAGGCCTAGACTTAAAATTAATCCGCAAGATAATTTGCTTTTATCATGTAATTATGAAAAAGGTTTAGGATTTTTTTTTTTTTTTATTGTAGTTACTATTATAGGTTCAATAGAGCTAACTATGCTCATATAAATAATTTATTAAGCTTATATGATTGGAATTATCTTTCTGCATATAGATTTTCTTTAGAATACTTTCATGAGATTTCTTCATTTGATGCAATGTTTATTTACTATAAAATCTGGAATGGAATTAAGTACAACCTTAAGACTGTCTGCTCAATATTGAATCAGAAAAGGAATTCATTTGGTAGATATTCCCTCTAATATCGAATTTAATTGTCATTGTACTGAAATGGTTAAAGAAACTTGTAATCTCTTTGGAGATTATTTTAAATCTACATATAAGTTACGTTTTTTGTATATTGAACTGGTTCATTGGATATTTAAATTTAATTTAGTTGTTTGTTTTAGTTATAGTTTGTGCAAGAATAATTTAGCTAGTTGTGTTTTCATATTTAGTAGGACATATTTTGTCTAATTTACTATATATATTTTACTGTAATTATTCCAGTAAGTATATTTCATACAATGTATGTAAGTAGTCACCACTACTCAATTTTATATTTCATTGCCAGAATATATCATGCCCAACAAAAATGTTGCTAGTGCGAAAAAAATAAAAAGAAATCATTTAACTTTAAAGGTTTAACTAGATGTCATCAAACGGGTTGAAACTGGTGAACGAGTAGTGGATATAGCAAAACATCTTGGTATTCCACCAACATCTACAACGTGTCCCAAAATTCAACGATAAGCCGACACCGGAGGATAGACCTGCCCATGACTACTTGGGAAAAAAAAAATATATCTCAATTGTTTTTGTAATTAAAAAAAAAAACGAAACTCTTCAAAAATTTAGACCTTTTATGATCATTTTCACTACCATGACCACAATTTTTTAAATATTTTTTTTTTATAGGCAACCTGAATAACAAATTTATTTTTTTTTCTAAAATTTTTTAAGATTTTTACTTTTACTCAACTTTAACTCATCGTGGTGTAAAAAAAAGTACGAACATACTATGGCAAGTTTTTTTAAAAATTGACGCAACTAACCAAGATTCCAAAATGCTATAATGCTCTATTAAAACCAGCCACAAAAAAATAATATGCGTAATAGTTCAAAACAAGAACTAAATTCCATAAAATTCCCAAAACGGGTTCTAGTTACAATTTCTTGGAATTTGAATGGGGCATACATACCTTAGAAGTTAGAGAGAGATAGATAGAGAGATATTTACGTTCAGTACGCTCTGCTCCTTTGTTTACTGCGCACCATTCCGTATTCAACTGACGTGGCTCTCGTACGTACTAACGACTTTTGGCTTCGATTTTTGGACTGGAAGTGATCTGCAAACTGAACTGACCTGGCATTATCTTGGACTACGATTGTGTGTATTGTGATTTGGAGTTCTGGCGCATTTTGGACTGTTTAGCGTTCATCATGTCGCAACCATACACACCACAGGAATACGCTAATATGCACCTCATCTATGGAGAATGCCGATGCAATGCTAACGCTGCTAGCAGACTGTATCGACAAAGATACCGAAATGCTCAAACGTATCCTGACTATCGAGTGTTTATCAATGTGCATCAAGCGTTTTCGGAGGGTCGTATGCCATCCAGTAGGAGAAACGCTGGAAGATTGGATCGTGATGAAGAAGTTCTCAATGAGATAGAAAATGATTCGACTACTTCGGTACGTGCCATAGAAGAAGCTACAGGAATCCCGAAAAGTTCTGCACATCGAATTTTAAAACGTCACAGGGTTCACCCGTATCACTACAGGCGGGTGCAGACGTTATTACCGCGGGACTATCCACTACTAGTCACATTTTGCCGTGTGATGCTGCAAAGGCACAGACAAAATTCTATGGTCGGATGAAACAACATACAAGAAAGATGGGTATTTAAATCTTCACAACCTACATAGTTGGAGCAATGAAAATCCGCACTTGAAGGAAACTTAGATGGCAAAAGTTATTTAAAATTTTTACAAAATGACTTGCCAGAATTGTTAGACGACGTGCCCTTAAGTGATTTCCAAAACATGTGGTTCCAAAATGATGGTTGCCCAGCACACTTTGCCCGTCCTGTGCGAGAATATTTAAATCAAGAGTATCCAGGGCGTTGGATCGGGCGACTTGGTCCTATGTTATGGCCACACCGTTTACCCGATTTGAGCCCCCTGCACTTCCTCTATTGGGGTTGTCTTAAAGACAGGGTCTACTCAAAAACCATTGCGACATTCGACGAGCTTCGTCAAAAAATCACTCAGGCTACGGATGACATCAAGCAGAAGATATGCAAGACAAATAAAACGATCATTTTGAAGGCGATATCGTGCATGTATTAATGCTGATGGCAAAAAATTCGAACATTTGTTATAATGTTAATAACGTAATAAATTACACGTGAAATTGTTTGTACCATTTGTTTTGAAATATTAAACATTTTTCAAGAACTAATACGTTTTATTACCCGACCGTCATTTAGACGCTGTTTAGAAATAATAGGCACAGTTTTTTTTTGTAACTTGTTTTCCTAGAGTATTATAGCATTTTGGAATCTTGGTTAGTTGCGTCAATTTTTGAAAAAACTTGCCATAGTTCGTACTTTTTTTTACACCACGATGAGTTAAAGTTGAGTAAAAGTAAAAATCTTAAAAAAATTTAGGGAAAAAAATAAATTTGATAAATTTTTATGAAAAAAACTAGAGGCATTCTGGAATTTTTAAGGATTGTGGTGGATAGCAATGCTATTCAGGTTGCTATAAAAAAAAAAAAAAAAAATATTTAAAAAATTATGGTCATGGTAGTGAAAATGATCATAAAAGGTCTAAATTTTTGAAGAATTTCGTTTCTTTTTTAATTACAAAAACAATTGAGATACATTTTTTTTTACCCAAGTAGTCATGGGCAGGTCTATCCTCCGGTGTCGGCTTATCGTTGAATTTTGGGACACGTTGTATAAGAACCATTATTAAAGATAAGGACAAATACAAAAAATATGTCATAGATGCAATACCCATTGAATCAAAACCGATAAAATCTAGAAGCACTATCATGGTAAAATTGGAAAAAAATTTGTTGATGATTGAAGATCAGACTCAGCGTAACATGCCTTTAAGCATAGATGGCACAAGAACTAGATGTCGCATAGCATATCGTAGAAAAGTATACAGATTTTACATGGCTGGTCCACTCCGGAGTAGACCACAACATGTTTCTGAGGCACCGAGAACAAATGTTGCTTTGACAGCAGTTTTGTATACATTTGGTCGACTGCCTCAACATGGCAGATGCGGAAAAATATGAATCACTCGACGTATCTGTCATCATTTTTCTTGCATGTCGCTGTAAAGGAATGATGCACAGCCAGAGATCCCACTTTACTAAAATTGTAGTATATCTACTACACATTTTAGCGATTTACTATCCTACTCCGTAGTAACTAATTTCTATTACATTTTAAGAATTTTAACAAATAAATAAAAATTTCGAATTTATTTGTTCGCTTCCATCGTTACTGGTTAATGCCAGGTGGAAGCATATGTGGCTTAATAGGCTACAAGAGGTAAAGACATCCGTGCCGTTATCTCGGAGGTAAGAACAGTCGCCGGAAAATCGTTAGGTCCCGGCTTCAGAGACCGGAGGAGGTGGTTGTTTTTTCTCTTGTATTTCATAATTTGATTTGAATCGTAAAAATAAAAAGTTTTTCTAAAAATTCTTCTAAATGGTTCGCTTTAGTTTGGCGTTTTTACAATAACGTAGTCCGAAAAATTGAAGATAAGCTTTTCGGTTTAATAAAGTTGAAAGAGTTTCCCGCAGCTGAAATTTATAAAAGAAGGTACATATAATACGTCATTTTTTAGAAAGTTGTAAAATTCCTCTTTCAAATTTAATTAGATTGTGTTCTGACAAACTTTGCTACAATTAGCGGTAACAAAAGTGGTGTTAAGACCAAACTATCAAAAATAAACAAAAACTTGTTTTATCTTGGTTATACTTGCCATAGTTTCTATATGTGTGCTTCCGCAGCCACGATAGAGCCACGTACCTCAAACAATAGAAAAAGTTTGTAGAGACAAATATTCGCATTTTTCCAATAGCAGTTAAAGGACTCTATTTCACTTTCAGCTTCACAAATTTATTAACTGTCGGATCGCAGATACAGAGAAGTGAATAATAAACAATTTTTGACTATCAGTACTTCGGTATATATATAGCTACCTCAAAAAGAATAAAAAACCTAGACAGTTCATTTTGAAATATTCAAGGATTACGGCCACATCCATTATCACTGAAAACAAATTTTGAAAAAACAAACGTCGAATTTTTGTTAAGAACTTCAAAGCTTCCTAAAATAAATAACGTTCATTTCATGGGTTTCCAATTCGTATATTCTAATATATAAATTTTGAAGCTACACCTAGCAAGCAAAATTTCCCACTTTTTTCCAATTAAAAAATGCCGTATCTCCGTCATGAATGAAAATATTTCAACAAAGTTCTATTAACAATATAATAAATCTTCCTGTAAAATTTCATCAAAATTGGAGATGGTCTATTCAGAACATTTGTCGAATTCGTGCGGAATGAGCCCCATTATAGCTGGAAAGTGATTCATATAAAAATAATGGAAGCATCACATGCCAACTAGAAAGAAAAAAAATTTATAAATATGACAGAAAGGTACCTACGTAATTCTTATCAGAAAATAAGTACACCAGTTAATTTATGCCTTCTCAGCAAAGTACTATTATTATTATAACGAAATTCCTGTAAAATTTCATCAAAATCGGAGATGGGCGATGGAAAAATTTAATAATATTTCTCGATTTTCTGTGGGATGTCCCTCCTATAGCTATGTCAAATTAAATTTTAACGGAACATGTAGGTATTAAGAGTTTTTAAATAAAACTCCGTAAGGTAACACCAGACTATTGTTGTTCTACATCTACTTAAAGTGATCTGATTTTTATTTCAAAATTGCAAGCACTTAAAATGGAATTCAGCGAGGAGGAAGAGCTTTTGCTGCTATTATTATTAAAGAATGAAAGAAAAAAGCTAAATAAATGCAAAAATTGGGTGTCTGGTGGGTTATATATTAATATAGTCGAGATTTGTTGATGACATTTACATCTAAAGGAAACTAACTATCATTTATGATCAATAATAAAATTGAGCCATCATTCATGATAAACGATAAAGTCCAACAATCAATCATGATAGAATCCAGGAAGCTCAACGCCGCCTGGAAGGCACTGTTTTAGACATTTCATTAAGGCCTGAATTACAATTACGACTGCGACTTGATTTTCAGTCGAAGTTGACGCTGAGGTGTAATTTGGAAAAAAGAAGCCATGCTAATGTAAATTGTAAATTTGAGCTTCAAAAATTGATTGGAAGAAGCGTTTCGTATTGACAGAAACTCTAATACTCTTCAGTATGAAGTAAAATTTAATAAAATATTCCACAAGGAAACATACCATCTTTTCCAATTTACGACGACAGTTCTCTCCAAACTTTTTCCAAATTTATCCCTGTTGCAGTAGTCTGCACACGACTTAATTAGTTTGAAAATAAAATATCGACTGATGTCAGTAAAAATCAGCAAAATGCAAATTACTTGCTGACTATCAGCAGATCAGTACCACATCAATACATACAATGTAACGTGCCTTATTAAGATATTAGTTCTGCTGATAATCAGAACTTCAGTGTCTGATGTGGGACTTGCCTAATGTGTTTTGGAGTTATTTAAGTTTTCTTCTAAGGCATATATTATGTGCTAATTTCCAATATTATGCTCAATAACTTTGATATAAATGCGGTTTATAACGTATTTTAAGAAGTTTTTTAAAGTCTACTACACTTGCACTCATTTTACCACAATTTTTTACTGGAAATACTACATAAAATTTTGAAAAAATGGGATCCCTGTGCACAGCACAACATATTCGGTGCTGTGGGTGGGGCGTGACGCACTCAGAGCGATTTTCATTCAATAGATGCATAGGTCGCTGTGGAGACTGGAGAAGAGATGAGCATAATCTGCGAATAGAGAAGTGAAAAAAGCGAACTGGGGATACCGTACAATATTCGATAAATCGATATTTATCACCCTACGATACAAGGAATTCGTATCGATATTTTTATATTTTAAATATCGTTGTATCGATATTTCAATAGCTGTATCGCTAAAAAAATGTCTGTTCGAATGTCCACTTTTCATACAATTTAAGCCCGAAATGAATAGACATGAGAGATGTTTTGAGGACGACTTTCTTGGATGAAAAAATAGACTTTTTTCCTCTCGTGATAGTGCGAAACTGGTGCGTCGGGGACAATGACTTCCTATAAGAAAAATGTTCACAACAGAGCAGTAATGTCCCTGAAAGACAGAACGGAAAAATATATGCGAAATGTAGTAACTGGAGTGTATGTTACCCAAGTGCGATATTGATAGTACTCGGCGAGACCACTTTTCCGCTCGTGATTGTGCAAAATTGGTGCGTCGTGGAAAATGACTTCCTATGAGAAAAAGGTTCATAACAGATCACCAATGTCCCTGAAAGAAAGGACGGAAAAAATATATGCGAAATGAAGTAACTGGGGTGTATGTTACCCAAGTGCATGAAAGTGGATTTTTCGGAGACAAAAACGTCCCAAGAAAGATCTCTGAATCAGGCAGAGTACACCACTCGATAGTACTCGGTGAGACCTTTAATTTGATATGCAACGACATATATATAGCATTGCATATATATATATACATTATACATACAATAACAAATATCGTATTAACGATACTAAGGTAAGGGTATCGATATTTTAAGTGCCAATATATTAGTGTATCGATATTTTGAAAAAAAAAAAACAAAAACAAAATTGGAAAGGTGTATCGTATTTTCACAGCTATCGGCCATCATCCCTAAAGCAAACCGCAAAGTTATTGTACGTGAATGAAGCATTTTAATTGTGTGCAAATGTATACACGTCAGCAAAGGACAGGGCCATAGCCAAACTAATTTATACAAAGACTGGACACGTAGAACAAAAAACAAACGCTTTTCTAGAACTCGATTTGGCACTTAATGACGCTCCATACAAAATCACCGTTGCCTCGATCCGATGAAGTAAAGGTCACAATTGTTTCTAAGAAATTTACTGGAAATTTTTTCCTTCGAATTTTTATGCATTGGCCGAGGCCGAGATTAGTGCCTCGCTCCAATATATAATCAACGATGCCTCGACCTGATGAACGGAAGACCGCAATTTTTTCTTAGAAATTTACTGGAAAAATTTTCCTTATAATTTATACGCACTTTTGTTGGGCGACAACAATTTTTATTTCCGTAGAAGCGTAAACACAAAATGTTGGTAGAATTTTTATTCATTTTGGTGGCCGACTTTTTATTTTCAAATACAATATTATCATTATGTGATGTTAATAAACATCCTAATAAAAAATACAAAAATTTTCAGTTAAAATTAACCCCACGTGGGTACGTGAATGTTGAAAAATATGATACGGGAATTATCATAAGGTATATGATTCGGACGTCAAGTAGATTTTTTTACATCCTAGAATCTGGATGAAATAATGGACATAGAGTAGGTAGGTATACCAAGTTTGTGATTTCATGTGCATAATGCATAGAAATAATCCGCAGTTGGCAATTAAGCTGTAACAAAATCTACAAAATTTGATAACTCTTGAATTTCTCTCTTTCATGAACATATTTGAGAAAATCAATTAGTTATCGAGCAAAGAAGTAAAAAATTACTTATTGCTACACTACGTGTCTACGCTCATAAAAATTGTTGTCGGCCTCCAAAAATGCGTATAAATTATAAGAATAAAATTTCCAGTAAATTTCTAAGAAAAAATTGTGGCCTTCCGTTCATCGGGTCGACGCATCGTTGATTTTATATTGGCGCGAGGCATTGCTGGCTTACACTTTGGGCACGTCATCATGTGCTAAGTCGAGGCATCGTCGAGGCATTTATAATTTTATATATAATTTCTAACCACGGATGGGGTGTGGTGGGGTGGGGTGTGAGTTATTTTGGTATTCCATACAAACTGTGAAAGTTTCATCCAAGTCCATTAACAAAAAAACACACAAAATGGATTTCTTCCTTCGCATCGCACCTATTACCAATAGTGGTACATGCCGCTCAATAGGACAGTCCACCATACACATCCATACATGCCCGCGGGAATGCGTTAATGATGCTTTTTGAACGAAAAAATCACCTGACGATTTTTCAATCATAGTCCCATCTTGCTTTACCTTTTGCTTCCTTGTAAATTGTATACAAAATATTTTAAAACAAATTGCATATTTCAAATAATAATTTGTGTACAGATTTAAAATGTAATTTTAATTATCGTAAAGTATAATGGGATAATGCTAGCAGAAATTATTTCAAATAATAATTTTTTGAAGGTCATTTATTTAGAAGCAAAGTCCTCAAATCCTAATAACTACAGCAAAATAAAATGTATTTCCAAAAACGAGACAATAAAGAAGTAACGCTTGTGCTGTGCATCATTTTACTTTAATCAGTACAGCGACATGAAAGAAAAATGATGAGAGATACGTCGAGTGATTCATATTTTCCGGCATCTACCATGTTGAGGCAGTGTATACAAAACTGCTGTCAAAGCAACATTTGTTCTCGGTGCTAAGAAACATGTTGTGATCTATTCCGGAATGGACCAGCCATGTAAAATCTGTATACTTTTCTGCGATATGCTATGCGACATCTAGTTCTTGTGCCATCTATGCTTTAAGTCAAATGTTAATTCAAGAAAAGGCTCTTCATATTTAAGATGATTTAAAAAAAATAATGGGGGACACTTGCGAAGGACAAACGTTCAGTTCAAGCCGTGGTTGGTTTGATAGATTCAAAAGAAGATCTGGTATTCACAATGTTAAATTGTTAGGAGGAACAGCTAGTGCTGACAAAAAAGCTGCATTCGAGTATCCGAATAGATTTAAAGAAATGGTCGAAACAGGTGATTACAGTCCCCAGCAAGTATTTAATGTTGATGAAACTGGACTATTCTGGAAAAAAATGCCAACCAGGTCCTTTATTGTGCAAGATGAAAAGGTAATTTCTGGACATAAGCCTGCAAAAGATAGGCTTACTTTACTGCTTGGAGGTAATGCCAAAGGTGATTTTAAGCTTAAACCAATGCTGGTTTATCACTCTCTAAGTTCTAGGGCTTTGAGAGGGTGTATTAAGAACAGATTGCCAGTATTTTGGAAGGCAAATAAGAAGGCTTGGGTTACTAAATCAATTATGCAGGAATGGTTTGTTGAATATTTTTGTCCTGCAGTCAAAAGATAATGCTCCTGGCCATCCAAAAGACTTAGATGAACTGTCTGAAGGTATGGTTAAAGTTGATTTTTGCCCCCGAATACAACATCAATATTACAGCCTATTGATCAATGTACAATTGCTAATATTAAGCATTATTATCATAAGTTTTCATTTTCCCAAGCTCTAAATGCCACTGACGGTGACACTGGCATGAATCTCAAACAGGTTTGGAAAGAGTTTAATATATTAAAAGCAGTGAATTTAATTCAACAAGCATGGAATGCAGTTACGCAAAATAATTTGATGGCTTATTTTGCTGTACAATATTTTTTTTTTTTCGTTCTTATCACTAATAGTGAATTCGATTCCGCGTCTAATGAGCATTTGTTAACTAAAATCGGTTGAAATTTGACTGAGTTATGAAATTTTTGCTCATTAAGCAGCTATATTTCCGTATAATGTTGAACTACAGAGAAAGTTGAAGAAGCACTGGGTTTTAAGCGCGCAAACTGTGAAAACGTGCAAAAATGCAACAAATACTAACAACTAAAATAACAACAACTGCAACAAATATAAAAATAACAAATTCAAAAGCCGTTGTCAATAACACCAACTTGGAATTAAATTTCATGACGCATGCCCAAGCATTCAGTAGTAGTACAGTAGTTTTGATGACAATTTTGTTTGGAATGTAAGGCGGTAATACCAAGTATCCTTGTTACCATTGTGAGTGGGATAGACCTGAAAGAAATTTAAGTGTGGGTGCAAAAAGTGAATGTTGATGCACAATGAAACAAAACTGTTCCAGATTTGTCTTTCCACAGCACTCAGTTTGGTTGCAAAATCGTTGTCCCGCATAATTTTCTGAAATTTTCTGAAATTGTGACGCAACGAATATTCCTGAAAATTAGCCGAAATCAATTGAAATATTTAAGTACTTATTGTCAACAAATGAAGATATAGGGTATCCTCTTTGATTTAAGCTTCACTGAATCCGGGAAACTTTGTTCCGAGTTGACGAAATGCTTCGTTGTCGATGTTCAAATTTTCACGAACTGCTTCATGTAGCCGATCCTCAAATGCAGTGGCGGTAGGTTGACATCTTCAAGCCGCACCAATGGAATGTTCAAAATGTCTTACTATCCAATTTGAAACGATGTACGTGGTGAAATAGGTATAAACGAACTCACTGTTTATACCTATTTCACACACCACTACCTCACTCACAAAAGTATCAAAGATACTTGGTATTACCGCCTTACATTCCAAACAAAATTGTCATCAAAACTACTGTACTACTACTGAATGCTTGGGCATGCGTCATGAAATTTAATTCCAAGTTGGTGTTATTGACAACGGCTTTTGAATTTGTTATTTTTATATTTGTTGCAGTTGTTGTTGTTTTAGTTGTTAGTATTTGTTGCATTTTTGCACGTTTTCACAGTTTGCGCATTTAAAGTCCAGTGCTTCTTCAACTTTCTCTGTACTTCAACATTATACGGAAATATAGCTGCTTAATGAGCAAAAATTTCATAACTCAGTCAAATTTCAACCGATTTTAGTTAACAAATGCTCATTGGACGCGGAATCGAATTCGCTATTTATTAGTGATATGAATAGAGAAAAAATATTGTACAGCAAAATAAGCCATCAAATTGTTGTCAAAGTTTAATAAATGTATAAAAAATTGTAAATTTCGAAATGTTTTCGACTGTAACTTCGTGACTTTTCATCGCAACGAAATAAGGAACATATGATTAGAAAGTCCTATCTCTCTTCTTTCATATACCACACAAAAATTCCACATCCAATAAAAAATGGCAGAGTTATAATTTATTATATTTTTTTTTGTCTAATATAAGATTTTGAGGGTGTATGAGAAATTTCTAGTATGCACTAGTATTAGTTCCACTACACCTACAACCTACACTATGTCTCGTCAAAAGTATATTTTCGCTGTAACACAGTGTAATCCTTTTATTCGATTTATATGTCAGGGGGGGGGGGGGGCATTTTGAATAAGTAGCTATTTGAAATACCCGGAATATGAATATCTAGGTGATATTTCATGTCTGTAAAAGCAAGCATTAATGGAGAACAATCTTACTACAAGATATTCAAATTTAATATATCAGATCAAAAGTAATATACATTTCTGAGTATATTTCTTTTTGAAGGACTCAAATCCGTCAAAAACTGACAAAGTTATTGAAGTTTAAAACAACGGAAATTAAAAACGGCCGCGGCCCGCGAATCTGATGACGTCACGATACACAATACGCACGATGCTAGTCTGCACAATATAATATTTTTAAGACGACATTTTATGAAATAAATCCAAAACAAATTCAATCCCGAGCGCTTTCTATCACGGCGGCGCAGCGACTACACTCCCGCTGTGCTAGACCGCGAATTGTGTTGTGTATCGTGACGTCATCAGCCGATCGTTCATGTTAGACTTGTTTCTGAGAATGTGGCACTAAAATCGCTATAACTTCGTCATTTTTTATCCGATTTCAATAATTCTTTCACTGAATTAATTCTTTTTTTTTTTTGTGACTATGCGTCTGCATAATTAACTAAAATAGTCGTTGTTCCTCATTATGACATGGCTCAACATATCATAATCAAAAGCCGACCATAGAAGGTAAGGCGTGACAGAACAAAAATGTATAGAGAACATGTAGCTTCAAGAGAACAAAATGAAAACTTAAAACGACAAATTGAAAAATATAAAAAAACGGACACAAAGATCTGAAAACAAGAAAGTAAAAGACTCGGAACCATTAACCAATGAATGAATTGATTCGAGAGTGTTTGACCTGAACCAAATCGCCAAAAGCTAAGAAATTAAGACCGATTTTAATTAAATACTTTGCATTAACTGATATAATAAAAGCTGAGTACATGAAATCTTCTAAACAAAGTCAACGAAAAGATTTGAGAATTATTGTTGCGAACAAAGTTTAAAAACATTTAAGCTCTCCCGATCAGTTGGTATGGACGCGATAGGTTTGAAAGGAGCAGTGCGGATTTCCCGACGGTACCAGGTAATTCAAAGAATCAAAGATTTTAAAAAGCATATCGAAAACTTTTTTGTCAGAGAATGTTAGCAGAGCAACAGCTGAAAAAAAAAGAAACCGTTACCAGAAACAAAAACAAAATACAAAGAAGATATATGCTAGACACTCAAAAATCACTTCATACAAAATTCTTAATGGAAGGAGGAAAATTTTTTTACTAAAAATCGTCCAGTTTTCGTAGTTTGTGCATCTGTTGATAACCGTGATACCTGTGCCTGTAAAATTCATTCCAACATTAAACTTAAAACCATTACATTAAAAAAACTTAATGCTCTCTCTATTACTGATGTAAAAATAAAACAGTCAACCTCGATTTGGACTTGCAAAATGATTGTATTGAGTGGTTTGAATGGGTTCGAAAACAAGAAAGCTTTGAAAAGGACGGGAAATCAACGAAAGTGTTTAAAACTATAAAGCAGAAGATAATGAATACCAACAACGTTTTTCTGGACAAGTTCAACAAAGAAATGATTCATTTAAAAAAACATATTTTCAATATAAAAGAACAGTATAAGGCATATAGAACTTGTATTGACGAAATGGAACCTAATGTAGCCGTTCTGCATATAGATTTCAGTGAAATTCATAATTGCAAGTTTATAGAAGAAATTCAAGCTCATCATTTGCGTTCCTTATATTTTGGACCATAAACCTCTATCATTCTGTACTATTTCATCCTGTAACGAACATGGCGCTCCTGCAATTTGGGCCCACTTGGATCCTATTTTGCAAATGATCAAAACATTGAACTGTATTATTCAAACTGTCTATTTCTTTTCCGATGGACCGTGTACTCAATGCCGTCAAAAACATTTTTTTTCTTTTCACTAACAAATTGTTTGAATATGAATTTGATCGAGCAACCCGATCGTTTTTTGAATCCGGGCATGGTAGAGGAGCGGCAGATCGGATTGGAGACGTTGTGAATCGAACCACGGACCGACAGATAGCTAATTTTTAGAACTAGTACAACCCGAGACCTCAATAAAGCTTTTTAATATTCAATCAGAGAATATTGATGCGTTAAAAATATGCCTGCCAGAAAACATTTCTGTTCTTAAAGGCACTATGACCCTGCATCAACTAATTCTAAAAGAAAAAGGGATCCTCGAGTATCGAGACCTAATTGTTTTTGTGGAAGATTCAGCTCTCTCGGCAAAGGTTTTTGCAAATGTTATAATACCAAAATGTATTCAACATTACCATCAGAAAAAAGAGCTAGTATGTACCGGATCATCTATTCGCCACGCGGTAGTGACAACGATAGCGAGGATTGCAATACACATAATCCTTCAATACCTACTTCTAGCAAAAAACTAAATACACCATTTAATTATAATAATGATGAGCTTACCGAGCCTTCATATTCAAGAGGTGGCTCCATCATAAGAAGTTAAGTGCGGGAGCTATTTAATGATCAATATAGTCAACGAAAGCATACGCAACAAGATGACCTACAGGTATATTGCCGTAGCTCAAACTGAAATTGATGAGGAAGACGAATGCAAAGTAATTTTTTGCATATCAGCTGATAGCATAAAAAAAATTAAAATAGATAAAAATTAAGTTGTCGATGTTCGAGCCCAAAATATTATCAAAATACTGCCGAATCCAAAAATAAAAATGCAGGGAAGCCCGATTTTCTATCATTTTCAAAATGCAATCGATGTGTTCGAAAAATAATAACTAAGTTTTCTATGCTGTTATGTTCCTACGAAAAAAAAAAGGTTTTCTTTTTTATCTATTGACCTTGTTACAAAGATGTATTAAAACTTTATATGTTGTTGTGAATTAAGAGACTTTATTTTGTATGTTTTAAATGAATTAAAGAAATAAAACTAACGTTTGAAATTGAACTTATCCACTTTGTTACCCTTGTCCCAATTTATTGTTTTTGTTTTTAATTTCGTTCGAATTTCTATAACTTTTAAATCCTTATAAATTTTTATAACACAAAATACGTAGCTGCGGTTTAAGTTACATTAATTTGAAAATAATCTCAAAATTTCTAAGAAATTTGAAATTTTATTTTTCAATTCAATTCAATTTGAATAACCTTTGGCACAAACATAAAAGAAAACTAAGTAATTAAATTCTCAAGTTAAAAAAAGAAAAAAGCTATTCCTCTTGTTTTTACCTTCTGGGGCCGGATTCTGTAGCGCGGAGAATTTGGGAGATGAGAATTGCGTTTTCTTAGAATTTTTAATTCCCTAATTCTCCATTCCCAATTCACTAACATGGTTGGAGAATTAGGGAAAACGTAAGAAATGTGAAAAAGTGCGAATCGCCTGGGACGATTAAGGGTATCAATTTTTGTTGTAGAGGGTTAGACTTTTTTTCATATGTGAGGTACATCTGCCTATTACCTTCCACTGTCGAAATAAATTTAAATTAGTTAGTTTTTGAGGGATGTAGGAGGGTAGGTTTTCTCGGGTTTTTCCGGGAAAACGAGAGAATGGAGAGTAGAAGGAGAATGTATGTGGTATCAAAAAAAATGGGAGCTCAGCGCGAACAAGATAGGTTTAGGAAAAGGGGCGGGGAGAGTGCGGGGTAGAAATGGGAGCTGATTAAGGGAAATTAAAAAAATTAAGACAATATCAGGAGCTGCAATAATTCGCAGGGGTAAGCTCAGGATCTCTAAGCCCAATAAAAAAAAAGTAAGAATTCACTTTGGTAATTCGGCATGCATGGGTATTATAGGCTATATTTTATTTCGATTAACGGTAATTTGAAGATTTGAGCGGCCTCGGCGGTAAATTTTGCTATCGAAATATTCACGGGCGCCTAACTCTATGTGGGAGGGCTGTAGAGTATTAGAATTTTTTTGATAGATTAAGGGTTTAGAGTACAAAAATATGGGTGAACAATTTTTGGAGCAGGGGTTTTGGGGGTTGGGGGTCGCACAACCCCTCATAGAGGGTTGCTAAAATTACGTCATGTTTGGTACCAAATTAAAGAGGGAGGAGAGGGTAATCGAGTGGTGTAGCTTGTCTTTGATTGTTTTAATGTGATAGCTGACCTTTGACCGCCGAAAAACTATTTTTTTACACTACGGTCATATACACCCCAGTTTCCATATTTTGCATATATTTCTTCCGTTCTTTGTTTCAGATCCATTAGTACTCCGTTGTGAACATTTTTGTCATGGGAAGTAAATTTCCAGGACTTACCAGTTCTTCGCAATGATGAAATGTAATGTGTCAATTTTTGTACCAAAACCGGCCAATTTTTCACCTTAAAAAGGACTGCTACATTTCTTTTACAGTTATTTCCAAAACGGTTTATCGGATTCAAAAATTATTTACATATTTAATTAGGGGACCAAATGTAGATGCGATTTCATCCTACACACAAGCTTTACCGTGTATATTTAAAAATTTTACAGCATCTCTTCTGTACTGGACGACGACCAAATTGATCATTTTCGCATGATTTATAATTTTTAGCGGGTACTGTGAGAGACAAAATCCTTGTTCCTCTGTTAGTATTGCATGGATTTCCATAATTTGTTTTTTACAATATAGCCAGGACACGCAGTGAATATATAACTAAATTTGAAATTCCTTGGTACCTAGATACCTTCACAAAACGCAACAAAAGCAGACAATACAATTTTTCCACTTACTTTTCCACTTGCAAAACGAGAATTAACAAGTGGAATGGAGAATTTGGTCCGATAACTTTCTTCACTCCCCCCGTTATTCCATTCAGGCATCGAAAAAATCACGCTACTTTTGGTTGCTAGCTCTTGAACGAAAATGTTGCCGAATTGAAGTAATCGGACACATGTTAGTGGATATAACGAAGTGTCCACTCTTAGCTTCTTTCGGTTTTCTTGTCGCGCCCTTACGAGATAGGGGTTAGCCACCATAGACTTTTTTATTTAGAATCATATTCTGAATAATATAGCATTTTTAATTTTTTCAAAAATTTTACATCTTCCAAACCGCACGCACGGCAAATAGATTGTCACGCGTTCGGGGGTGTTTTTATTGTCTTTCACCCCTTTTTCTTTGTCCTGCGAGGCTGCATTTTTGCGACAATACTCCCAGGACCACCGTACACCAACCCTCAAAATTGCAGCCTGAAACAAATTAAATGCGATCTATAGCATTTTTTCGGCTTATTTGACTGGACTAATTGACAATTGGACAAGGGCACAAATGAAAGTATTGTCTCTGAAAATAATTCCAATCGCCCAGGCGCCAAAGTGAATAAAAATTTTACCGAAACATTTTCAGTAAATTTTTAAATAAAAAAAAAATCTGGCATATTTACGCGTCTACGGTCATAAAAATTGTTGGTGGCTTCCAAAAATGCATGTGGGTAAATTGTAAAAAAAATATTTCCAGTAAATTTCTAAGAAAAATTTGATGGCTCATGCATCGTTGATTTTATATTGGCATTGCTCTGGTAAAAGATAGAAACTTGGATGTGTGCCTGAACATTAGGAATATTTTTTTCTGTTAATAACAACATTTCTTAGCTACAATTTTCTTCGTAGCTACATAACTTGGTTACCAGAAATGTTGATAAGGTTTTCATTTTTCTGATTGCGTTTATCATCTGTATATTTACTTATTTCTTTGTTATTAGTTAGCCACATACCTGGTCTAAATATTTCCCTCAGTCTTTCTTCAGTTATCCGAAATTCTGTTAATTTGCTATTGCACTCCACTCACTTAATTTCACTTGTTCACTCAATTATTTCCATTAAATTTCCTTCCACACATTTTCACAAATAAATTTTGCGTAGACACTTTCCAACACTTTCCCTCTATTATTATATGTAATTCGAAGTAATTTTTGTTTTCAAATAGAAAACGAAAAAAAAACGTTCAAAAATTTAAAACTTCACTCACGGTTCTTGCACTTCATCTTTTGTAGGTTGGTCTATTGTCAATTATTGCACAATTGAATTTTCTCATTTTAACTACTCTTTTATTTATTTAATAATTAACTGAGAACAGGGTAACTCTTCCATTCATATGAACACTCACAATGCATTTCCGAACAAAGACGCACAACTCCACAAACTTGGCAATGACAGCTAAACAACAAGCGCAGCAGCAGAATGGACTAGTGCAGAAATTAAAAAACTGTTTTGTTTTCTTCAATTAATTAAATTTGGAATATTTTTAGAAGGGATTCACTTTTTGTTTGTTTGTTAACGGTATTTTTCTGCATATATGTAAATGTTTTCATCACGATTTTAAATCTCGAAATTCCTAAAACGAATGATCACGTTCAATCAGATAATAAAGAAACGCGCCCGAGAATATTACTTTATCTTGATTGAATTCTTTGCATAAACATTGGGCAACTAAAATTGATGAAATTTGCACAAGTTAAACACAAAACTTTTAAATAGTTATTATCTATCCTTTACCGTGGAGATGATTAACACACACGGCACTAAACGGCACACAATCTACACTGACTGACAGATTCATCCAATCCATGGTATACAGGCTTACAATGAATGACCATCCGGCGGGACCATAGGTTCGCCATTTTCTGTGTTAGTCGATTCGCATGACGCGTTTTTTAATATGTGAAAAATATAAAGTTAAATATTTATGTAAATTTATTCGACTGGATCCATTTAAAAACTTAAAATAAGTACGATTTTACTTTTTAAACATAAAGATAAATTGAAGGAAGATTAATTATTAACTAATTTCACTATAGAAATAATAAAAAGACCCTAAATAATCAATTAAGAGTGCAAATTATAGGTACTTCTGTCTTATTTGGAATTTTTTTGAATCCATAAAACTTTCGTGGAACTTTGTTTTTATCCGAACTGATTTCCTTGAAATGAACTTTAAACTAACAAATTCAATGTATATTTATGGTAAGAAACTCGTATTATATTTATTGCAACATTTGCTGGATCCATTGCAAATGTAGAATTTTTTTTTTATAAATATTAGCATTTTATGTAGTTTTCCAGTTTTAAGAATCGATTCGTGTGACGTCACACGAGTTAATTAGATATTTTTGTATTCTTTCAGAGAGCAAAAAAAATTAGAAAAGAAAATCAATTCGTAAATAACGACAAAAATTTGAGCTTTATTTTAAACTTTAATTTAAACTTTATTCAAAAATATTCAAACACTCGTTATTTATTTTACCGCCGTGTTGATTATAATGTCGATTTCGATGGGACTTCAGTGCAACACCATTATTGCACTTTTTCCAGTAGTGCAACACTGAAAATGTTCGATGGGACAATTTTTATAGCAGAAGTGCAACATGAGGTTTGCACTGACTTCCCCTACACTGTGGATATTTTGTCGGTGTTACAAATACATATTCAAGTTGAATTGTCATCTGCTCTGGTAAAGTGTACTGGCGATTATTTGTGAAATTTTTGAATGACATGAATTAAAAAATTTTATTTGGATTATTCACATAAAATTTAAGAAGAAATTTCTTTCTATATGTCAATAAAGAACATTTATTATGTTTGACAGTAGTTCGAAATACATAATGCGTGTGTCCACAAATACAAGGAACATGACAGAAATATGAGGTTTGTTTGATGAAAATACTGTGTAAAACACTGTGTAAATTTCCCCCTCCAGTATTTACCCAGAGTTTTTGCGTTCATCGAACAAGTTTTTAAAACGCCGGGTAAACCTAGTGTAATGACATTTCTCTGACAGTTCTCCTGAGTATAATTAATTGCAAAAAGTTATTTATAAAATGGGTAAAGACAAACAAAATGTGCTTTATCTATTTCTTTTCTTCTAATTTTTGCTTATTTTTGCTCAAGAAGTAACTTAGATGCATCAACAAATTGCAAGTGACAGTTCTCAAGTGACAAATGTCAAACCATTACCCCAAGAAATTGTTAGTGTAATCTCGGGGTATCCCAGGTTTTTCAAAAAACAAGATAGTCTAGCCCGGTGTAGCCCTAGGTTTACCCGGGGTTTTCATCAAACCAACCTATTTTCGATGGACTTCAATGCTCACAGTTCTCCGCTACCAGAAATTTTTTTATTGTTATGATATGCTGTCGGTGAAGCATAAAATGTGAGAACTTGTTATTTTTGAGAGTTTATACCTTACCAAGCCATTCGCTTAGGTTTCTTAGGAATTTTATAAGTTTCCGGTAAATCATGGGAATTAATATATGTAACTCACGCACTTGACAGCCCGGGCGATCATACTTTGTTACTCTGTATTTCGTGCAGAATAACAAGATCCGGGGGCATCTTCTTGCATAACGAAGGCACATTCAGTATTCGTTATACTGTCAAAACCATTCGGAATCGATACATGTGGTATTCCTGAAATCCGCATTCGTTATAAACCGAACGCAAACCCTTCGTTATTTAACGAGTGGGTTCAACCATTCGTTATGCCAAACATAGAATGAATCAGCTGCTTTTTGACTAGTGATAATGCTAGATAAAGGATGTGCGAAAATGTCATATGCTCAAAAAACTGAAATAATTGAATTTTTAGAGGAAAACCCGAAACAGAAATTTGATAAATACAATAACTCTTTCAGTTCAAAAGATGCCACGGAATTGTGGCAAAAGCTAACATTAGTATTAAATTCCATACCCGGAGCGCAAATTGACTGAAAATATTAATTCTTTTATGATATTATATTCAAAACAAAGCTAATAGAAAATTTCCAGAGTTGGCAGGATTTAAATGTGTGGTGAAAGGAAAATCTGCGGCGGCAAAAAAACATTTGCATGGCACTGGTGGAGGTCCTCTTGCAAATTTTTTCCTATCCAGCGATGAATTAAGGGTGCAGGAAGCGGTTAACGATCGACGTAATTCATTTTCAATATTCTTCAATAATTTCAGATGTAAACAATATTGACATTTCAATGAAGCTAGCAATTTTTTACAAAATATATTTTAAAACATAAAACAGTTGACAATATTCTATTTCTAAATTGACAGATTTAATCTTACCACACTCGTTGTGTTGAAAAACTTTTCCACCACTACGACTGTATAACGAGGTTCAAGAATACGAACGGGGTATTCGATTCGTTATACTATAATAACGAATTCATAAAAACCATTCGTAATTCGAGAATAGGCCCCCGGGGGGTCTTTCAAATTCGTGTGACGTCTTGCGAATCGATTCTTAAAAAGGGGGAAAAAAACGTGTTAATATTTATGTAAATTTATCCGCTGAAATATTGAAATAAGTGCAATTTCAATTTCTTACCATAATTTGAATTTGTTAGTTTAAAGCTCATTTCAGGGAAATCAGTTCGGATTAAAACAAATTACCTTGAAAATGCTATCGATAAAAAATGCAAAATAAGACTGAAATACCTATAATTTGCACTCTTGATTATTTGCGATCTTTTTAATATTTCTATTGTGAAATTAGTTAGTGGCAATGGTAATTTTCTCAAATAGAAGGCAAATTTGCAATGCATCATTACGAAGTGTAAAATAGTAGAACAAATAATAAATAAATGTTTCTAATAATCTTCTGTAACGTGAGGTGTACAGGTATACTGAGACACGGTTGTCAGTTAGTAGAAATAATTAAAAATAAGCAAAATACTTCTTCTTCTTATTTGAGGAACTGACAAAATCATCATATTATTTCCACCTGTATTCTACTCGTGACTGCAAGGTAGATATCATTTAGCATGATGAAGTGCACCTTAAGCCCACGATCTCGAAATTATTTAATAATTCGACCTCCAAAATATTTAAAGTGGAGCAACACTTACTTCACGTGTAAGGATAACCCAATAAGGTATTGTATTCCTAAATTTGCGATCTCTAACCAACAGTGAATTAGTCTTTCAGCCATATTACGACCACTAGATGTAATAACCTCACTATCCCATTTGATCGTTTTCTGGTATCTTAAATGGCATGGGATCAATAGCGGTGGACTATTAATATACTGGGTGGGTTAGCTCCCTAGAGATGGCATAGCTACATGCCGTGTACGTCTCCCGCGAGACTGGTTAGAGATCCCGGACCGACCCTCCTCAGTCATTTTGAATATGATGTGGGCATGCTCTAGCACCTTCTCCTTGTCAATTTTACTCTCCCGTGGTTACTTCAAGGAAGTGAACTGCTAGTTAGTTTATCTCAAGCTTCCCTGGCCACAAACTCTCCTATGGAAAGATTAAACTATTAGAGGTGAAGCCAAAATTCCACACCCCTGACGGCGAGCTAGTCCGTGCACTGTCAACAAGAGTAGGCACCCTGGATTCATACCCCCCTCTTGACATGAATGAATGTGGTTGTGTCAGTTGTCACTCTCCGTAATATAGCGCAATGAGATCCTGCAATGAGCCATTGTTCGGACAACTTGAACATTCGCTACTACATTACACTTCCTACACTTTATTTTTCATATGGAAATGAAATAACTTCAAAAAATCCAATCAAATATCACTGAGAAAACTTCTAATGAAAGTTTAAATCACTTAACCTTAACTTTTCCTAATAACATTGAAAAATTGTATTACATGTATGAAGCTATTAATTAATATGAAAGATTTAATAACATAAAATGTTTATTTGTCTTTTGTTTGAGAAAGTACCATTGTCAACATCTTATTTCACTCCAGAAATAATCAGAGTAATTCATATAATCAACAGTGAAAATCACAGGAATTCCATTCTTATTTTGCATTTTGTTTTTATCTACAAAACTTTCAGGACTTCGGTTTAATGCCGACTCCTAAGAGAGACTTATACTGACAAGTCAATTTAACTTTATGTTTAGAAAGTAAAATTGTAATTATGTATTTTAACATTTTAGATGGATCCAGTGAAAGAAATTTATATAAATTTTAACACTTTATTTTTCCCTTTTTTAAGAAAAACGTCATACGAACCGACTCACACACAAAATGGCGAATCTATGGTGAAGGACAGTCATATCTTGTTAGTTAGTCTGTTTACCGTGCTTCCAATCCTACATATGACCTTGAATTTTAAAAGTCCAACACTTTATATTGTGTACAACTCGGTTGTATGTTCCACTATAAAACCACAGTGTAAGTATAATCGAGCCTAGGTGCACAGTAAAAAAACACTTATTTTCCCGCAATAGTAACTTTTTGTGCCACCAATATTATGTATATTTCCCTTGCAGGATGTAATTTAAAATTATGCTATTTTAAGGGCAAAACATTTTAAATTGAATAAAAGGAAAGCTGTAATCCCTTAGCACAGAGGAATAATCAATACACTAAATAAGTGTAAAATTACCCACACTGTAGTTATTTTTATTTATCTTTAAATCGTGCAAATAGAAATACGATAAATGTAAAAGCTCCTTATTTCAATCTATCTATATAAATAAAAATGGAATCGCAACACTCGACCGATTTGGCTATTGTTTTTTTTTTTAATGTTCGTAATAGTCCGAATAAGGTTATAAATGAACGAAAAATTGGAATCGGCAACCCATTCTTGCTGTTGCCATAATAAACTTGGGTTTTTCACTCTACGTCGAAGTTGAAGGCTCAAATTTTGTAAACGGCGTTTTAATGTAAATTTAAATTCAGCTTTCAAAAATGGGACCAATCGGGCAACTCGTTCGTAGGGTTTCCATACAAAAATTTGTTTTTTAACTATATATATTTGGGGAATTGCCTGAGAATGCGTCGACGCGACGTAGAGAGCTAAAATTTGGTACATGCTGTTTTCATAGCAATGGTAACTAAAATTTCAAAAATGGTCTAAATCGGGTGACCCCTTCTTAGTGTTGCCACAGAAGACCTTGGTTTTTCACTATACCTCCGCGACGCATGATTAACCTCACCCTCATTTTCTCATGTATCCTTGGGACAAATTAGTTCTGTAAAATTTTATTACACTTGTTTAGAAACACTGGAACTTCCTAATATCATTATGCTATTATTGGTTGCATTTGGTACGGAATACGTTATTAACGACTTTTTATTTGAAAAGTTGGTATCAAACGGGACGACACTTGATTGACCTCACCAGTAATAAATTGTAGTCGGTGATGGTTAGATTATTAGTGTTCACAGAAGAGATGTAAAAAAGTGTTATTTATTTAATAAAAAGGCTGCAATATAGAAAATGGGCAGTAGTAAAAGAATGATGGCAAAAGAAATTGTAAAAAATTAAGGCTATAAATGAATAAATGGTGATGAATAATTTTTTAAATGATCAATCGAAATACGGAAAAAATCAAAGAGGGTGAACTAAGATGGCAACGACAGAGCCAGAAAAACGAAAGATTACGAGAATAGCTTCGAGTTCGTCTCAGACAAATTAAAGAATCTGTCGAAACAAGTGCGAGTATTCGAACAATGCAATGATTATTGAAACAATCGCCGAATCTCAAAAAGAAGCCAGTGCTGACCAAGAGGCATAAGGAAAGTAGATTTGTATTTGCTAGGAATCACATGACGTGGAGGAATGAGTGGAAAGAGGACATATTTTCTGATGAAAACTGCTTTACGTTAGATGGACCGGATGGATACGCATTCTACTACCATGATCTGCGAAAAGAAGAAACGTTTTTGTCCCGCCGTCATCGAAAGGAAGAGGCATAAGGATTTGGGGAGCCATTTCCTACAATGGACCAGTTGCCCTCGTTTTTATTAGTGGCCGACAAACGGCTAATGACAATAAAGCTGTTCTCACTAACGCACAAATTAAAATAATAGAAAAGATGAAGGGTCGGAATTGAATATTTCAATATGACCACGCAGCCAGGATGGTTAATCGGTGGTTCACGGAAGAAAACATAAGGGTCCTTGAATGTCCATTAATATCTCCCGACATTATAAAGAATTTATGGGGATGGCTTACTAGGAAAGTCTATGGGTCTGGGCGTTTGATAGCATAGCAACCTTAAAAACAGCAATAATTTCGGATTGGAATGAAATATCCATCGAAATCAGACACGCTTGGTATAACTTTTGAACTTTGAACTTATAAATAAAAACGGTGGCAACACTCATTATTAAATAAATCTTTAAAAACTTGAATTCAGTGGTTCTTTATAATGAAGATAATTTCCCTACAAAACTCCTGAAAGGTTTGTATTAAAATCAATTTTTTTTTCCATGAAGTCTATTAAGTGTCGTACCAGTTTTTGCTAACATTTCAGATTAAAAGTCGTGAAAAATGTACTCCGCACCAAATGTAGTGGATAATAGCATAATTTTATTAGGAATTTCCAATGTTTCTAAGCAAGTGTTATAAAAATTCACAAGGATTCATGCGAAAATGAGAGTGAGGTCAATCATGTGTCGCGGAGGTATACTTGGAAGCTGCTTGAGAAGGCATTTTCATAAAAATTGCAAATAGAAATTCAAAATAGGAGTAAATCAGGCAGCCATTTCTTCGTGTTGCCATACAAAACTTTAGATTTGCACTGTATATTTGAACATTGCCGCACGCGTCGACGTAAAGAGCTGAAATTTTGTACGTGGGCCTATTTAAAAAAAAAAGGTATTTTTAATTTCAAAAATGGGACCAATCGGGTAACTTCTTCGTAGGATTGCTATATACAAAAATTTCGTTTTTTACTATATATTTGGGCACTGCCTGAGAACGCGTCCACATAGAGCGCTAAGCTTGCCCGCGCATATGAACGCATACACTGAAACCCTAGAGTACGGAATCGAGCGATCGAGTAAGATGATAGCTTAGATCTTGTAAATCTAGGCATATCGTCGGGCAACGTCGGCGGGATCCCTTAGTATAGTATAAATTACATGTGTATAATATGATAGTACCTACCACAAGAAAGTGATTTATTTATTTATCATACTGAATATATGAACCTCCAAAGTTGGGAAATGTCTGCCGTTGCGAATAAGATTTCCATTATGAATAGGAAAATTTATCTGTCAAATGAAGATAATTTCGTTCAAGCAGTGCAGTAATTTTTACCAAATATTTATATTAAAATATAGGTATGGCAAGAAGTTCTGCTATTGTCTCTTTAAAGGAATCCACGTTTGTAACGATGATCTCCTCAAAACTAATTTATTTATTTATTTATTAAAACATTAGTTACAGTTAATATAGAACCTAAACTAAGATTATACCAACTGGTAACTAATGATTGTAGGCCCACGGCTACAAGGCCATCTGGGCAGCTTTCTGCTAGTTTGAATCCTAATTATTACGCTTAATTTTTAACAGTTTTATGACAGTAATATTTTGTACAGCTATTTTACAATTTTTAGGTCATATTGCTAAGAAAAGCTATCTCATCTACTTATGCATTACTGAAAGCAAGATCCGTACATCCAGGAGGGTTTTTTAGATGGACTGTTAGGCGTTTAAGTGTTATTCTAGGTAAGCATCTTTCTTTTTTAGTTGCTTTTACATGAGATATGTTATTTCCAATGATACTAGTAACACAAGTTTTACTTTTTATTTTTTGAAGATTGGCTTGTACAAGTATCAATTATGGTTCAGACAAAAAGCGTCGAAAGGAAAACAATGTCCGTGACAGGAGACATCGTTAACTAAATATAGTAGTTCAACTAGTAGTTAACTAAAATTAGGCTAATCCTTAGTGCTATTTTCTTTATATAATCCAAAGTAGTATTCTGTATTAAGTAATTCTGTTCTTATTAATTTTAAGAGTAGAACCTAGGTGCTAAAATTAAGTTTTTGTACTATTATCCTAGTTCAGTAGTTAGTGGATAAGTTAGTTGTGTGTTCTAGAGTAACTCAAAATTATTGTTTTTTCTTTTTTGGATAAAAGTGAATAAGTGCTGGAAATAGATGCTATGTTTATACCTAAGGGTTTAAATTTAAATATACATTTCGTTTTAATTTTTCTATATATAGGTAGAGTAAAGTCCGTTTGGCTGTAGTTAGAGTCTGAGGTCTCAATTTCCGTCTTGTAGGTAGGTACTCAGTTCAAGGAGTAGTGTGTCTGTGTCCTCCCCCCTATATGTGAGGAGTTCAGTCGGTGTTTTAGATGTCCCAAGTTCGTAAAGAAGTCTTTGTAGTTCTTTGCACTGATATAATATGTGAGCTGCAGTTAAGGTTGTGTTTCGGCAGTAGGGGCAAGCAGGGCACGATTGTCTGGAGAAGATATGCCTCTTGACCGGTAGAAAGTGGCCAAGTCTCAGTCTCGCAACCGATATCATTTTTCTCCTTGACGAGTCAGGCATGAAGGGTTTCTCTGACGTTTTATGGTGTGTAGCGAGGAATGTGCTAGCTGTGCTCCAGGTAATGTTCCTGGATACAAGTTGAAGCCTCCGAGCTTGCGCTCTAACAGCTTTATATCCTGATGGAGCTATATGTGGATTGTCAGCGTGCAGCGCTCCTTTAGCCAGCGTGTCAGCCTTTTAATTTCCCTCTATCCCCACGTGAGCCGGGCACCATGCCACGGTGATTTTGTCTGCATGCAGTGAGTTTCTGATGTTTGCAGATAGCGGGTTCTTGTTTTTTAGGTTTTTTATGGCTTTGAGCGATGACAGGCTGTCCGAGAAGATGGCACATGTGCCCTCTTGTTTGACGGCCCACCTGACAGCCTCCCAGATAGCCGTCAGCTCTGCCGTGAAGACGTCTGACCATGTCGGCAGATGGTATGTTAGGGCAAGTTCAACGCAGGTGCCCTTAGACCAGATGGCAATGGCCAAAATAACTGGAAAGTGGAATCCTTTACTGGAAGAGAGCATGCCCATCCACACTTCAACACAAACATAACAAATTCACCACGAAATTCACGAAAACCAATCCCTGAAGTGACGAGTAGATCCGATTGCATGTATAATTCCCTACGAATTTGTGTTGCATTCCCTTTTTCGGATGGAAAATTTATAGTAAACACTAGTAACTGAAATCGGTTTTTATATGTATGTTGGTACGTCCATATAAAGTGTGTGGGGGAGGGGGATATATCCTGGAGTAAATATTTTCTAAGAAATTCTTCATTCTATTAAACAAAACATGCAATTAATGAAAGTTCCGCTAAAATAGATCCATAGTTTCGATGGACAGATACTTTATAAAATAAATTTAACTTCCTTAACAGAAATTTCTGGTTATGTAAGGCTTCCTAGGTGAGTACTATCACCTCCCCCTCTATGAACCACCATGGAGGAAATATCCTGTATTTTCGGCAAACTACTTTAGCTTTCTTTGTGGAATTTTCTGTTTCATTTTGAAAGGTACCTTTTTGATGTTGGTAATACAGCATCTACCTTTGCAGAATCAATACTAACTTACTTAAGTTCATAATTCCATAATAAATCTAACTAGAGTTGTATTTCAAAAGGGTTTCATAGCCTTTTAAGAGATGACTCAATAATTTTGATGGAAAATTTGTATCCCAATACATGGAGACATGCACCCTTTTTTTACTGTGTGTAATACGAACAAATTGTAAATGTTGTGCTGGGTTAGGCCTATACTCTGGGCCTTATTTCAAGTAATGTGAATGAGTGGCGATGGATCAATGTATACATCTCGGGTCGCTTTTATTAATTTTATAAAATATTGACCAATTTCCATTCGAAAATAGTCGGACATTTTTATTTGATTGATTTGCTCCGGTAACCTTAGTTACCGGGCTCTAACTACTTTAGCTTTTGTAAAACTATTGACAACCTTCCATCGAACATTTAAGGTTTTAATTTTTGAATAGAGAGCGTCTCAATTTTGGTGATAATGCCGATGCCAACCACAGTTCTACATTGTTTCCTTCAGAGCCCCATGAGAAAATCAGAGATATTCCTATCCATCAAGACACAGTTTTGTACACCTGCAAGTACTAATGTTCTAACGATATGTTCCTTATTTTGTTGCGATGGAAAGTAATGAAGTTACAGTCGAAAACATTTCGAAATTTACCATTTTTTACACATTTATTCACTTTTATTTTTAACGATTCTAAATCAAATTCATAAATACAAGAGGAAAAAACAACCGCCTCGTCCGGGGTTTGAAACCGGTACCTTCCGCTTGCCGGGCGAATGCTCCTACTACTGAACTAACGAGACAGATGATTTTTCCTCTTGCATTTATCAATTTGTAACTAGTCTACTAAGCCACTTTTGGTTTCAGCTGGCATTAACCAATAACGATGAAAGCGCAGAAATAAATTGTAAATTCAATTTTTATTTATTTTTTCCCGGACGGGAATCGAACCTAGACTTGTTAGAATCGGTCAATGATGGAGAAGGAAGAATTTTTAAGAACTTTTATTTTTAATGTTTCTAAATCAAATTCATAAATTCAAGATGGCTTATTTTGCTGTACAATATTTTTTTGTGTTCTTATCACTAATAGCGAATTCGATTCCGGGTCTAATGAGTATTTTTTAACTAAAATCGGTTGAAATTTGATCGAGTTATAGAATTTGTGCTCATTAAGCAGTTATATTTCCGTATAATGTTGAACTACAGAGAAAGTTGAAGAAGCACTGGACTTTAAATGCACAAACTGTGAAAACATGAAAAAATGTAACAAATACCAACAACTAAAAGAACAACAACTGCAACAAATACAACAACAACAAATTCAAAAGTTGTTTTCAACAACACCAACTTGGGATTAAATTTCATGACACATGCCCAAACTTACAGTAGTAGTACAGTAGTTTTGATGACAATTTTGTTTTGAATGTAATGCGGTAATACCAAGTATCTTTGTTACTTTTGTGAGTGGGATAGTTGTGTGCGAAATAGATATAAATGAACTGACTGAGTGGCCACCACGTACATCATTTCAAATTGGAAAGTAAAATGTTTTGAACATTCTATTTGTGCGGCTTGAAGATGTCATCCTACCGCCACTGCATTTGAAGATTTGGATTTCGTCATATCAGAACAAAGTTTCCTGGATTCAGTGCAGCTTAAATCAAAGAGGATGCCCTATATCTTCATTTGTTGGCAATAAGTACTTAAATATTTGAATTGATTTCGGCTAATTTTCAGGAATATTCGTTGGGTTACAATTTCAGAAAACTTCAGAAAATTATGGGGGACAACGATTTTGCAACCAAACTGAGTGCTGTGGAAAGACGAATCTGGAACACTTTTGTATCATTGTGCAATAATTTCCATGCCAACAAAAACGTTCCGACCACGAAAACATTGTACAGGATTTTTTTATTGCCTACCGTGAAATGGGCTAAACATGTCCATTGACCATCAACATTAACTTTTTGCACCCACACTTAAGTTTCTTTCAGGACTATCTCACTCACAATAGTAACAGGATAATTGGTATTACCGCCTTACATTCCAAACAAATCTGGGCATGCGTCATGAAATTTAATTCCAAGTTGGTGTTGTTGACAACAGCTTTTGAATTTGTTGTTGTTGTATTTGTTGCAATTGTTGTTGTTTTAGTTGTTGGTTACAGCTGTTAAAGCCCAGTGCTTCTTCAACTTTCTCTGTAGTTCAATATTATACGGAAATATAGCTGCTTAATGAGCAAAAATTCGACAACTCAGTCAAATTTCAACCGATTTTAGTTAACAAATGCTCATTAGACGAGGAATCGAATTCGCTATTTGTGATATGAATAGAGATAAAATATTGTTATCAAAGTTGAATAATTGTGTAAAAAATGGTATACATTGCGAAATGTTTTCGACTGCAACTTCGTGACTTTTAATCGCAACGAAATAAGGAACATATGGTTAGAAAGTCCTATCTCTCTTCTTTCATATACCACACAAAAATTCCACATCGAATAAAAAATGGCGGAGTTATAAATTATTATATACATAGACCTACCGAATAACGGTTTTTTTTTTTTTTGTCTGAAATGAGATTTTAAGGGTGTATAAGAAATTTCTAGTATGCCACTATTTTTAGTTCCACTAGACCTACAACCTACATTATGTCTCGTCAAAAGTATATCGAGTTTATCTTTTTTTGTAACACAGTGTTATTGATGTGACAAACTGTACTTGTATATCTCAATTCAGTTGACAGGTTTTTAAGTGTAAACAAGAAGGAAATATATGTGACAAAGGTACTAGCTTTAGTACAGGCTAAAAAGGATCAAATAATTATAAATATACGACAAATTCAAGACACATTATCGTATCATTACTAACAATTAGATCGCGCTTCTCAAAGTAAGAAGTACCGATGATCAGGCTATACCCAGAAATTTTTCAGAGTATTAATGCCTCCTCTATACCCACTAGTGTTTTGGGTATCTTGATAAAACCCATGGTGTTTAAACCGGATATACCAAATACGAAGTTCTGCTGTAAGCATAAAAGAGACTTAAACATAAAAGAGACTGGATTCACGGATTAAAGTAACTTGTGAGCCTTGTGATACTATACCGTGGTTTTGTGACAAAATTTTGATTGAAAAATTTTAATTAGGTTTATGAGAATTTTCAAAGTTTTATTAATTTGATTCTGAAAATTATGCGAATATAATGTACACTTTACCTCGGATGTATGTATGTGGTGCGATAACCACATATGCAAACAGTGTTGAGCAAAATGCAATCTGATTGATCATTAATAATCAATACAATCTATAGTCCGTAATCATGATTGCAGATTAATAATATTAATCAGAAAAGTAATCATTTTTGGTGATTAATGGTTGATCAATCGTAAGCCGTAATCATAATTACATGATTACATTTGTTGATTACAAATTTGCAAGAGTTTTAAAATTGTAATTAAAAGGAAATAAACATTTTTGTATTTCTATTTTGAAATTGGTAGTGGCACATAAACTAATGTTTGTAAGCACATATCTGTAGTGGGATGGTAATTGAATATCTGATATATCTGTGAATTGTTAAACGGTATTATTAGCAATTAAGAAAAGTAAAATTTCATTTATGGTTTCTTTATTAGAATTAGAATTTTATTTATAATTTCAAAAACCATACTGTACCATTTTGTTAGGTAATAGTAAGTAAATCTAATCTTTCATCTTCACTCTTTTTATCATATCAGTCGCCTGAATACTGTTTTGCCCCATATGCAAAAATGTAGTTTTGAAATAAATGCAGTTAAACTTGAGGCCTTTATTATAAAAAAAGTGTTCGATAATTTGTTTTTTTTTTTTTTTAATTTGCATTAAAAGTCAGTTATTTTCTGTCTATTTATATCTTGAATTATTTTTGTTTCAATAGAAGAGAATTTCAGTAAACTTGAACCTAGATTTCCAAACAATATATTGCTTGTATGATATGGGGCAAAACAATTTACTAATAAAGTTAAAAGAAATATCATCTTTATTTAGTCTTGTAAATTTTATGTTTGTTTAAATAGGCCTTTGTGGTATTATTCGGTACAAATGAAACGCAAAAAAAAGGAATTTTTTTATTTATTCTATTACACATTTATTTGATTTAGGGCGGGAAAGTTTCAAGTCTTGGCTCGACTCTTCAATAGGCCCCAAAAACAGAATTGAGTGACTCGAAAAAGAAAATTAATGAACACAGGAGAATTTAAATAAAATTCTCCATTGAAATTTTGCCGCCCTAAATAAAATAATTGTGTGAAAAAATAAATAAAAAAAAATCCCTTACCAGAAACAAAATAAAATATGCAATAACTCAACAACACTTCATATTTGAGGATGAAAACTGTTTGTAAATAATTTCTATTTGCATCTGGAAAATAAACTAAAAAAGATTTTATATCTTTTGCCTTATCTTTAAATCTAGCTTGGTTGATTTTAATCGGTACATTGTTTTGAGGTAAGAACTGTTTCAGAAAACAACCGACCAACTATCTCCTTTTCCATTACTTATCATCAGGTAAAGAAAATTAGGGACCGCTGGTAAGACTGCATTATAAAAAGGTGGATAAAAGGACGGATTATTACCGGAAAAATAATAAAAACTTCAATTCGCATATTTGCAGACGCCATTTTGTGCACTTGTGCATATATGTGAATTGCATATGTTAAAACATATAAATTGAGTGAGTAGTGCTTGTGTGTGTGTAATTGTGTACAACACAAAGGCACCTAGAACTCATAAACTAAAGTGAATGCCGACGGCATTTTAATTTAAACAATAGTGAGACAAAAAATAGTGAGGAAAAAGACTCGCATGAGGTAAAAATTATAAAAGTGCAGTGATAAAGGACACATATTACCTTTTTGTATAAAGTAAATGTGAAAGTGATAAAAGACACTAAAATGGTCGGTCAGGACCAAATTTTCAACGCAGTTAAGGCAAATGTGCGTGACGTTTTCACGACTGGAAACATCTCCAACGTACCTGAAAGCATCATCGAATCTCTTGCAAAAAGAATGTTGCAAGAACGGCAGCAAGCGTCATTGAGAAGCAAAGAGCCCTCAAGTTCATCAAGCTCAACCGACAATATGACCTCTGAAAATATGTCTGAGGACGAAATAGAGAAGCACAGACCAGAGCGATTATCAGCAGGTAGAGAATAAGAGGCGAGCGCGGAAAGATCCGCCAAAAACCTTGGAAGCGACGAAAAAGATAAAGGCAGCGGACCCAAGGATTAGCAGCAACTATTACCAGGTGCTGCAAATGGAAAATAGGCATGTTATCCAGCCAAAATCAAAGCAAGTAGAAGTTGCGGAAAAAAAGGCAAGCAGACCACCACCAATCATCGCCCACGGACTGAACTACAAGGAGTTCAACAGGACACTCAACAGCATGGAGAACAGGCCGAAATTCTTCATCAAAATGGGAGGCGGCAGCAAATGTACAATAAAGCCATTCACCGAAGAAGACAGGGAAGCCATTTTTAATCTGCTTGGTAGAATCAGAGTAGAGTCCTACACTTTCACCCCCAAAGAAGGACGAAAAACGACTCTTGTCTTGAAAGGATGTCAGCACACCTTCGAAGTGGAAGAAGTCAAGGCAGCTCTTGAAGAACAACTTCAAGGAGTCAAAATAAGAAGCGTAGTCAAACTGGAAACTACCCGCAGCAAGAAATCGGGAAAGGAAATGGATGCCTTCATTATTTCCTTTGATGCTCAATACGCCATTAGCGAGATTATGAAGGTGGACCGCCTTCTGGACCAGATCGTGCATTGGGAACAGCATGTCACCAAAGGAGTGGCACAATGCAAACGGTGTCAGCGCTTCGGACATGTCGCCAGCAATTGCGGCCAACATTATCGCTGTGTAAAATGCGAAAAATTACATGGACCTGGAGAATGTTCCCGTATTAAAAATGATGAGGCAACAAAACCATATTGCGTCAACTGCCAAAAGGAAGGACACCCAGCAAACTATCGAGGATGCCCCAAATATAAGGAGGTAACTGCTATCAAAAATAAACGGCGGGAACAGCAGAAGCAACGAGAGATCTTCGCACAGGAATCGACCAGGAATTACGTCAAGCCAGGTATGACTTTCTCGCAAATATTAAACAATAACAAGTCTACTAACAAAATCAACTACACTAACAATCCTAAGTTCCCACAAACCCCAGCGGTACCAAACCCAGTCCCAAGAGTAACACAGGCCCCAGGACTATCACAAAACGAGTCAGATAGCTTCTGCACTCAAGAGGCAAAATCCCTTTTCGGGTGTGATCTATTCACACTCATGGGGAAAATCAATAATTTCATTCCTCAATACAGGAAGCTCACTTCTCTAGCAGAACGCCAAAGTGCTTATCTTCAATTTGCTTTCGGCCTATGTCTAGGGAAATAAGTAAATTGAGGATAATTGCATTGAATTGCAACTCACTTGTGCGTCATTGTAAAAGAATAGCCCTTAATTCGTTCCTTGCGGAACAAAAACCTAACTTTGTCCTCCTATCAGAGACACACCTAAACCCTCGCCACAAACTAGTTTTTGAGAAATTCTTAACTATCCGTTCTGACAAAACTGACTCAGCCTTGGGTACAGCAATACTAATTCGGGATGGGCTTAAATTCGAAGAAATTAAGCTTAAACCCCTCAGCAACATGGAGTGCACGGCAGTGAAAGTCTTCCTCGCCTCTCAAGAAACGCTTCTGCTAATCTCCCTGTACAACAGGTGCGGTGCACAGATGGCCCAAATCAGAAGGAATCTTGAGATCCTAAACAATATTTCAAAGAACTTTACCTACACGGTTATTGGAGGAGACTTCAACGCCAGGCATCCCATGTGGAATGACCCTATTGAAAATTCTGCTGGCAAAACTATTGCAAACTGGCTGGACAGAAATCAAGAGAGCCACGATTTCATTGTGGTTTCACCAACTACACCAACATTTCCCCGTTCTGGTTCACACATAGACTTTTTCCTCGTCTATTCAATCATGATAAGCTTACTACCCCAAATCGCAAACGCCAGCTGCGATACTCATCACGCCTCTTCAGATCACCTAGCTATTGAATTAATTATAAAACTAATATCTCCACTAAACATACTCACCATGGGTTTACCAACATCCTCCACTCTGACTGACGTTGATTGGAATGAATTCCAAGACCGACTAACATCACTCTACCTAGGAAATCTTCCAGCTAACAGTAGAAATCTCCCAAATTCGGAGATAGACTCCCAAATTGAGCTTTTTACCAGCTGCCTTCAGAGGAATATTGATCATTTCTCCCGAACAACCCCGGTAAAGAATTACCAATTCAAGAACCTTCCCACAGGTCTTCAGAATCTATATAAATATAGACAAAAGCTGCGGAAAATTCTCAACCGCATTTATCACAGAACCCTCAATACTCAAAATTCTGGTTATCAGTCCGTCCTTTCTCAAGTCAAGTGCTTATCAGTAATTATAGATGAGCAAACTAAACTGTTCTGCGATGAACAGTTTAGAAAAAGACTTGAGAAAATAAAAGCAGGCCCACAGACCTTTGATAATATTAACAAAGTCTGTTCTAGGATGTCAAAACTCCCTAAAATCATAACCAGCAACGAAGAAGCTCTATCATCTCCACAGGAAAAGTGCGAGGCCTTTGCAACATTTTTCCAAAATACCTTCAAAGATAACTTAAGCCTCAGAGACCCAACCTTCTCTTTTGAAGTAGATAGGTGTGTAAGCACTTTCCTCAGTGCTAAGGAATCCATACCACAAACATTTTTCGCTGTGGACAACCCAGCAATCTACCCAGAAGATCAAGACACTTTCATAAACCCCCTCCAACTTTATGTCCTAACTAAAACAATAAATAAAAATCGAGCGGCACTGATAAAAATTCAAACTCAATCCTCAAAAAGCTACCTCCTATAGCACTCGATTTCCTCGCAACTATTTTTAACAATTGCATAAATAATTTTTACTTCCCGGAAAAATGGAAAGTCTCACGAATTTTCCCCATCCCGAAAAAATTTTCGTCTAAAGACATCAAGGAATTTAGACCAATCTCCCTCATCTCAAATTTAGGAAAGCTTTTTGAAAAAGTTATCCAGTTACAAATAACAATTACCTGTGAAGAAAAACACATCCACCAAAATTCTCAATTCGGCTTCAAGCCCAAACATTCTACATTCCACCCTTTACTAAAATTCCACACGGATGCTACAAGAGCTCTAAACAGAAACGAATGCACGGTCGGGTGCTTTCTCGACGTTGAAAAAGCCTTTGACTCAGTTTGGACGGCAGGGCTAATATACAAATTAAACCAATTCGGCTTTGCTCCACATCTAAACAGACTTATCCACAGTTTCCTAACTTCTAGGAAATTTTATGTGGAACTTGACGACCACAAATCTCCGCTCAAAACAATTGCAGCAGGAGTCCCCCAGGGCTCTATACTGGGCCCAATACTCTTCAACCTCTACACCTCAGACCAACCTCAAAACGAAAGCGGAACAACGCTACTCTTTGCCGATGACTCCCTCACATACGCCCAATCTCGCTGCCCACTCCTGGCAGTCAATAAAGTCAACCTACACCTCAGCAAGCTAGCCTCTTATCACAAAAAGTGGGGGATCAAAATTAATGTCCAAAAGTCCGAACTTATCTGTATTCGGAAGCCTAGCACCGGGCGAAACCGCCAAGTCGCTAAATCCAAAAGAATTACGGCAGTATATAATGGAGGAGCAATAAAGCCCACACAAACAGCAAGATATCTAGGAGTAAATTTCCATGAACTCCTACGATTCAATAACCATGCTAAAGCAACGATTAGCAAAGCCAATTTCGCGTACAGCCTTATAAGCCCTATAATCAATGTCAGGGACGCACAACCCAGACAAAACTACTCATATACAAGCAACTAATAAGGCCTGTCATCACTTATTGCTTTCCCATATGTCACACAATCTCCCCCACATATATGAACCGCCTTAGTAAGCTCGAAAGAAAGATTCTTAGAGCTTGCACAGGACTCCATAGGAGAGCCAACGGAAAATACTACCGCAACGAAGTATTGTACGAGGCAGCCAATATAACTCCTATCAAGGAATATTTGTTCGGTCAAACCGAAAAACAAGTCGAGAAAATCCCTATCCATTCAAACCCACTAATAAACAACTTGTCGGATCTTCTAATACCGGCAAATTTCAAATATCTGTCACCCTTGCTCTTGGCTAAATCGGATGCTAGAAACATCTACCTCCGCGAAGGTAGAATAAGTTTCTATGACACCAAAGGAGATTACTACAGGGGGTAATTCCAAATAACCTCAAGAACCCGGGAATGTCTCTGATGAAACCTGCCAATATAGGAACTTTCCAGTCCTTAACTTCCTAAAGATCCCAAAACATATCCAATTCTCACTCCCTCCCAGTCCCTCCCAAATTTAACAACAAACTCTTGCGAGAAAGTCATTAACTACAGCTGATGTGGCGCAGCAGCTGTAAGGAAAGAACAAACAACAACACGAGAGGTGATAAAAACCAAACCAAATATCAACAAGAAGGAAAAGCAAAACATCTAATCGAACTGAGGGCCAAAGATAAGCCCCAACGCCCTAAAGAAGACAAAGCTGAATGATGTGAAAAATCATCAAACAAAATCCAAAGAAGGAAGACAAAGAAGAAATTTGACAGCGCAAAAGCACTTGACTTGACTTGACTTGATTGCAGCCATTAAATGTAAAATTCTTATGCAGTAAGGAAGTCAGCCAAGAAGAACGCCGTAAATTAATTCTTTCCACCCATATGGAAAATCCGAATATGTTTCAAAAACTTGAAATTTCCGAGTGGCTGATAAGGCTGGAACGTCATATGTTATGGTCCATCGAATTAAAATAAGATAGAAGTTTCCATATTCAGAAAACACCAAACAGAACACCAGAACTGAACCAAGTTGCTAAATCCACGAGCTGAATTTTGTATGAAAATTTCCTAACGAAATTCGGCTTAGGTGAAACCGAACTTCAACCAGTGTCTTCAGAAGTGTTTTCTTTCATTCTTTAGAAAGCAGGATCCATCAGCTTTGTTTTGTCCGGATTTAGCAACTTGCAACGACGGCAGAAAACCGAAAGGTTTCTGTGATGACCAATGCATACCCGTAGTACGGAAGAAAGCGAATCCTCCAAATTGTTTAAAACTTGGAGCCATCGACAAATATTTGTCTAATATTGACAGAAAATTTAAACACAAATAAAAAACACTCTTTTTAAGAGGCAGTATAAAAGAGCATCCGATACGTTCGATAATGTCTGTACATAATTTAATGAAGAACGTAAAACCAAAAGTTCACCAATTATAGAGCATAGTAATTATATCATGCCAGTTGTGAATAATGTATATAATTAAGAAATAGTTCAATGAAAATTATTGGATAATAAAAAAACAAAGAAAAAAGATTTTTCTTGCTGCTTTCATTATTCATAGGTGGTCTGTTTTTTTTTTTTTTTTTTTTTTTTTTTACAAGTCCTTAAATTATTCAGTTTGGCAAGTTTATTTCTGCCAGCTGTCATCAAAATTTACTCCTGTGACATTTTATAATATACCTTGAAAGGCTCTTTTTTTTAAATACAAGAGCAAACCAAGATTTTCGCAAAATTGATTTTGATTTACTCTGCGTAGCAGTGTTCTTAGTAATATGGAGCAATCCAATTTTAAATATATAGTTTTAAATTTTCGTACGTGTATTACAATATTACAAAAAAAAAAAAATATTTTAAAGTATTTAATGTATTTACTGCCCCATGTATAAACAAATTTGACTTGAGGTAAACTAATACTAAGTTTTGTGGCAAAAATATGATATGGGTTAAACATGACATGATTTATCTCGATACATATATAACTTAGAAAAAAGTTGATTAAAGCATTTAATTGAACTTCAGTAATAATCTCAAAAACTGTACTTAACTCAAAATGTCAAATTTGGCGGATGGCTGGTTTACATGATGCATTTCAGAATAACTCGCATTGCCTTATTCAATTCTACACAATTACATTCTACCCTTGAATTCATTCGAACTAGCATATGTGGAGCACTATGCAAAGTGTTGCAAAATCAAAGCGTTAAAAGGCATTATTACATTTTCCGTGTTCAACAACTTTCTTATACGCCCCAGAAATCTAATCTTTTTTGCCATCTTTTTTCACACATAATCAAGATCCTCGAATTTCATATGATGATCAGATATGTGCGAGTCTCTATCAATAGAAGCACCTACATTCCTTACACTGACGCCAATTAATACATAATTCAACAGTGCCTTGGAGTTTTCTACAATAAAAATTCTTACTAAATTTTAAATCTCTTGAAAAGTTTCATTTGTAATAAACAAAAATGTAATCATGTGATCACAATTCGGTTATATTTTCCTAAGATTACATCCGTGATTAATGCTTGATGGCTAATCTTGATTGATGGAATGATGATTGACTTAATCATGATTATTAATCTGATTACCAATGTAGTTAATTACGCCCAACACTGAATGCAAACCTTTGAGTTGTTTATGGCTTGCGTTCAGCAAAGTTTCACTAAGCGAATTTAAGCACTTTTAAGTGAGCATTTATTAGGAATTCAAAAATAGAAATGCTTATGGAAAGTGTAACCAATGAGTTGCTGTTTCATAGAAAAATTTTAAAAATAAAATACTACCAACAGAAAACATTATAAAATAGATAACAGCAAATCTATGACAACTAGTCACGGTTTCCCCTAATATTTTTATATAAGACAGAGTCTTTTACTAATAAAAAAGCCCATGTAAACGGAACTCCATATTTGTATTAAGATTATACTGATAGCCCACCATATAAATATTATTAGCACAAATAAGTAAATCAGATAACGAATCGAATAGGAAAATTGAAAACCAGAAGTCAGATTCATGTTGAGAGTCAATTAAAAGAATTTGCAAAGTCTGGATATAAAAGCGACGATGTCTCGTCCAAAGGCCTCAATTTTTTCTTAGAAATTTACTGGAAATTTGTTCCTTAGAAATCTTATGCATTATTGGAGGTTGACAACGGCAGAAGAAGTGAATACTTATTGCCAATTGCAAGGGCACAAATGAAAATATATTGTCTCTGAAAATAATTCCAATCGCCCAGGCGCCAAAGTGAATAAAAATTCTATCGAAACTTTTTCAGTAAATTTTTAAATAAAAAAAAAAATCTGGCATATTTACGCGTCTACGGTCATAAAAGTTGTTGGTGGCTTCCAAAAATGCATGTAGATAAATTGTAAAAAAATATTTCCAGTAAATTTCTAAGAAAATTACAGTAAATTTCTAAGAAAATTACAGTAAATTTCTAAGAAAATTACAGTAAATTTCTAAGAAAATTACAGTAAATTTCTAAGAAAATTACAGTAAATTTCTAAGAAAATTACAGTAAATTTCTAAGAAAATTACAGTAAATTTCTAAGAAAATTACAGTAAATTTCTAAGAAAATTACAGTAAATTTCTAAGAAAAATTTGATGGCTCATGCATCGTTGATTTTATATTGGCATTGCTCTGGTAAAAGATAGAAACTTGGATGTGTGCCTGAACATTAGGAATATTTTTTTCTGTTAATAACAACATTTCTTAGCTACAGTTTTCTTCGTAGCTACATAACTTGGTTACCAGAAATGTTGATAAGGTTTTCATTTTCCTGATTGCGTTTTCCGTCTGTAGATTTTACTTATTTGTGTTATTAGTTAGCCACATACCTGGTCTAAATATTTCCCTCAGTCTTCCTCAGGTTATCCGAAATTCTGTTAATTTGCTATTGCACTTCACTCACTTAATTTCACTTGTTCACTTAATTTATTTCCATTAAATTTCCTTCCACACATTTTCACAAATAAATTTTGCTTAGACACTTTTCAACACTTTCCCTGACACTGATTATACGTAATTAGAAGTAATTTTTGTTTTTAAATAGAAAACGAAAAAAAAAAACGTTCAAAAATTTAAAACATCACTCACGGTTCTTGCACTTCATCTTTTGTAGGTTGGTCTATTGTCAATTATTACACACCTGATGTTGGCTGAAAGTTTGCACAATTGAATTTTCTCATTTTAACTACTCTTTTATTATTTGACTGAGAACAGGGTAACTCTTCCATTCATATCAACACTCACAATGCATTTCCGAACAAAGACGCACAACTCCACAAACTTGGCAATGACAGCTAAACAACAAGCGCAGCAGCAGAATGGACTAGTGCAGAAATTAAAAAACCTTTTTTTTTTTCTTCAGTTAATTAAATTTGGAATATTTTTAGAAGAGATTCACTTTTTGTTTGTTTGTTAACGGTATTTTTCTGCATATAAATGTTTTCATTACGATTTTAAATCTCGAACTTCCTAAAACGAATTATCACGTTCAATCAGATAATAAAGAAACGCGCCCGAGAATATTATCTTGATTGAATTCTTTGCATAAACATTGGGCAACTAAAATTTATGAAATTTGCACAAGTTAAACACATAACTTTTAAATAGTTATTATCTATCCTTTACCGTGGAAATGATTAACACACACGGCACTAAACGGCACACAATCTACACTGACTGACAGATTCATCCAATCCATGGTATACAGACTTACAATGAATGACTATCCGGCGGGACCATAGGTTCGCCAATTTCTGTGTTAGTCGATTCGTATGACGCGATTCTTAATATGTATGTGAAAAATATAAAGTTAAATATTTATGTAAATTTATTCGACTGGATCCAATTTAAAATCTTAAAATAAGTACGATTTTACTTTTTAAACATAAAGATAAATTGAAGGAAGATTAATTATTAACTAATTTCACTATAGAAATAATAAAAAGACCCTAAATAATCAATTAAGAGTGCAAATTATAGGTACTTCTGTCTTATTTGGAATTTTTTTGAATCCATAAAACTTTCGTGGAACTTTGTTTTTATCCGAACTGATTTCCTTCAAATGAACTTTAAACTAACAAATTCAATGTATATTTATGATAATAAACTTATATTATATTTATTGCAACATTTTTAATGGATCCAGTGGAATAAATTTATATAAATATTAGCATTTTATTTTTCCCCGTTTTAAGAATCGATTCGTGTGACGTCACACGAGTTAATTAGATATTTTTGCATTCTTCCATAGAGCAAAAAAAATAGAAGAGAAAATCATTTTTTAAATAACAACAAAAACTTGAACTTTATTGTAAACTTTATTCAAAAATATTCAAACACTCGTTATGTATTTTACCGCCGTGCTGATTATAATGTCGATTTCGATGGGACTTCAGTGCAACGCCAGTATTGCACTTTTTCCAGCAGTGCAACACTGAAAATATTCCATGGGACAATTTTTATAGCAGAAGTGTTACACGAGGTTTACACTGACTTCCCCTACTTTGCACTGGATATTTTGTCGGTGTTACAATTCCATATTCAAGTTGATTTTTCAACTGCTCTGTCAAAGTGTACTGGCGATTTTTTGTGAAATTTTTAAGTTACATGAATTAAAAGATTTTATTCGTTGGTAATTCAAAAAGCCACCTATCGAAAGAAGTCAGGCCTTGAGAAGACAGAATCAAATTTTTATACTGAAGTTAAGAAATGCTGAGACAGATGAAGAAACTTAAAAAATACACACCCCAGTTCAGTAGGAAAACTAAGGAGTACCCCTTCTAGAAGCAATAAAGGATCACAGATCTTTGGTTTGCTTTCAATATTGCTCTAATGTCGATTTCCATTGATATTTTAAGAAAAGTGCACGTCAATCAGTAAAAAACGAGTGCAATGGAACAACTTTTGACGCGATGAGACTGTAATAGTAGCTCATATCCGTGTAATTTGTCAGATTGAAATTTTCTGGAAAAAATAACATCACAAATAACGTAAAAATTATGAAAATTGTAATTTAAAAGATTTTGGCGTGATTGCGGATGAATTTGGTAGAGTAATAGTTGAAGATTGATATGTAATGACATTCAGTTGTGACATTTCTTATGTAGATGTGTGCGTTTTTCGATGTAACACCGCCGATTTTTCGGGTGTAGCAGAAGACTCATTTGACGTACACTTTTTCTGGCAGTGCAGGTCAATGGAACAATTTCTGTGTAATATTGCAAGAAAAGTATAACACTTCTGCTAGAAAACTTGACCAATGGAAATCGGTTTAAGAGAACTCTAAAAGGTGCAATTCTGGAGCAGATTGAGTTAGGTATAACTGAATTATGCGTAATTCATTAGTCACTTATTTATTGGTCGTCAGGGTACCATTTTATGTGCGTCAGTGTCCCCGTCAGGTAGTCTGAATTTTTGCAAATTAAACGATTTTATCAAATATCGCATTTATCTTCACGTCACTAAAATAATAATTTTTTTTTTAATTCAAATTTAACTTCCGAAATGTTTTTATAATTTCATTTTAGTAGAATAATTATAAAGAAGAGCTCAATTTATGATAATTTTGAGCAATAATGGAGACCATTATTAATTATGATCATGCTAACCTAAAAAGAAACTATTCATCTATGATCATTCAGAGTGAAGTTACGGTCATTTCAATATTCAAAACGAATGCTCCTCTCTGATGATATACCTATATATTACAAGTATGTAGGTCATATGGAGCTGATAATTAAAGCTGTTCTTATCCTAAAAGAGCGCTCCCCTTTTCCTACTGGGAGAGGATTAAAATACTTATTATGATCATCAGAAATTCAAATCGGATCTATTCACTGAGCACTTAGGTTTGATTTTAAAAGCTGGCTACATAAAGCTAAAATATGAAGGAATAACATTCCCATCGTCAGTAGATATTATAAGGATTTCAATTTCAAATGAGTACCCTAGGGAACTTACGCATTGGGATGTCACAACATATTCTAAAGATCGCAGTGAATAGATGAGCATCAGATTATTTGTCTCGCAACCCCCTAATTATTACTTAACATATTTATTATATGCCGGATATAGCAGTGAATATTGAATGAAGCAATCTATACCTCACATTCTGTTATCATTTCCGAGAAAAATTTCATTAATCTATGCCAATCGTGCTGAAAACATAAAAAATTTCTAATTAACAATGGCGGCTTTGTATGCGTAAGTGAATAGATTGAAAACGGCCATCGAGGTGGGAGTTTGGATATAATGAGTCTTTTGTCAACAAAAAGCGCTTAGCGCTTTTACAAATTGATTATCAGTTGAGATTACATTGGCTGGATTGAAGCCATAAATTAAATTGCCTCAGGAACAATAGGTTCTATTTCGATGGCAGCCTTCAAAAGTTGTTGTAGCCATATTTTCCTATGCCCACATAAAGGTGACATTATGCAATCCAAAGGCGCTTTATATATAAATCCCATTCACGTCTTACACACACAATTTGTACCTACATATGTATGTACGTATGTATGTATGTATAAATGTCACTTGAAAAGGGAGTGTTGAAGGTTGATGATTTAAGAATTGCGTAGAACCTGAATTGTTTCGTAAAGAGTAACATATGTTTCCTAGTTTTCTATATGACACGCCAGTTTTAAAAACAATATTATTGTTCTATGTATATGTGTGTGTGTTGAGGTAAAAAATTAATTAATTCTTGAGTCCAATTAACAAGATAATATTCCATTCAATGCACCTAGCTAGATATTCAGAACTTCAAATCCACCTCGCGAACCTAGTCCTCATATTTGAATTCATTTGAAATTCCTTCTACTCCGCTCTGATAAGGTTTAAGACTCCTGTTGTACACCTCTGCCTAAACTAGGACTTATTAAATCCTATTAGTGACGACATAAGTGCCTACGCTAAACAAGCTGGAAGTATAAACGTGTTCATGTTCGGTTTCGGAATGGTATCAGGATGACTACACACTCTCTCCTAGCCATGGTAGGTACATACTATATCGTCTTAATGTAAATAAAGTTTTCACAAATTCAAGATGCTTGGCAATGACAACAACTGTGAAATGCCAGAAAATTAAAAGTTCGTAGAACAAAAGGATAAAAGACAACGTTTCGCAAAACTTTGCCAAACTATTATGCAGTGACAACGCAAGGCAAGACACTCACCGTTACATAGACTGAAAACGCATCGCTCAGTAATTTTCACGAGATAATTTCGTAGAAGATAAATGAACATTTTCGTCGACGCTTATTTGAAATTTAATTCAAAATTTACGAGATGTGGATAGGGGAGGAGGGGTGGGCGAAAGGTTATTTCTCTCTCGTCAATTTTCCATGTTAAATCGTGCGAAGCTCTAATGACGAATGAGGTTTAATTACTATTTTCAGATGAAATATATACCTAGAGTAGAACTGAAGGTGAAAGAGATGCTTACAAATGACAAAGTGCAGTTTTGAGTCGAGTATTCTCGCGTCCCTTCAATAACTGCACTGCAGAAATATGGTTTTAGTAATTACTTTACTTTTGCATTACTAACTTAAGAAAATAAAAAAAAAACAATAGTGGCAAGAGTTACAGCATTTGCCTGAGTAGTCCAACTACTTTTCCATCCTCGTGGGTAATGATTCTCAAGAATATCTTGGATTTGCATTGGAAGGGTAGCGGAAATGCAGCACCTAGTGCTTTTCTGATGACCCTCGTGGGCACATCAGAAAAATCTCTAAAATGGGCACACCCATGAAAATTGTTTATTTCATGTGTATTGATTTTAAATCTATAATTCTTACTAAAAATAATAAATATCCAGGTAGCTACATATGTATGTGTGTGTTTATAATCCAAAAAGGCAAATTCATTGTTAATTCTTTCTACATTTTATGCGCAGAGGTAAAGGACGAGTAAGATTCTATGACCTACAAGAAATGATACGCTCAGTATGGTTGACCATATTCTCTAATTTACTGAATTTAATGCCTTTTTATATCCTAGATCAGTAATTCCCAAGGTGGCGCTGCAGCGATCCCCGGGGGACCGTGATGGCCACAGGTGTATCTGGGGGCGATGAATAACTGCAAGGGGACAGCGAAAACATAAAAGGAAGAAGAGAAGATTCAGAAAAATTGATTTATGTATTCCGCTCATAACGCTTAATTTTTCTTTCTGGACGTTGGCTCGATTCCCCCATACTCCCTCACTTGCATTGAGGTACAATCATTCACAAAATATTTATGCACAGTAATTTCGAAACTGTTACAGATATTTGTAATTTGTAACAAATATATGCTTCCCAATAAATAAAAAAAAAATGCATGTTTGTAAAGCTTTTATTTACATGATTCAGTACAAAAAATAAACAAAATTTATCATTCACCAAATAAATACAGTCAAGTCTCCTATAACGCGATTGTTCGTACCGCGTTATATGGAAACCGTGTTATAAGAAATTCAGAATTAATTGAAATCAGGAAATGGGTTCTATGGAAATCACGTTATGAGAAACATAAAAATAAGACAAATCAAATTAACTTATACCGCGTTCTATGGAAACCGCGTTATAAGAAATTCAGAATTAATACAAATTAAATGATTTCGTACCGCGTTATATGGAATGTCAGAAATAAAATAAATTGCACATAAATCAGACCTATATAAAAAAAAACTGCATTCTCAAAGTAACAAGTTGTGGTTGATACGGTTAACAAATAAAATTTTATAATAAAAATGGCAATCAATATGTAGATTTTTACATATTTGAATTTATTGAATATAATACATACGTACATAGCTGATATAATAAAATTATAAACTAAAACAAATTGTTTCCAACAAAAAAAACTTAATTTGACACATATTAGATTTGTTTTATTATTCATCATCACTGTCAAATATTTGAAGTCTAACTCTTTTATTTCTAATTGGCCGAAAATCCTCTTCACTTTGCAAATTTTCTTCTTGGTTTTCAAATGTAGTTTTATTTTGTAGTTCTTCCAAAACCTCTTTATATGGAGCCAATCAATTTTAAATTTCGCACTGCGCATCGTTGAAGGATCATTTTGAGTTAAGTGATGTTCTAATTCTTTAGCCAAATCCAGCCCTTTTTTTAACTCATAACTGAAGTTTGAAACTTATTCGTTATCCATGTTTTCCTCTACAAATGCATTTGAAGTAGATTCACCAATTAATTCCACCAATTCCTCCTCATTTAAACTCTCTTCCCAAAGTAGTTCTTCTATATCTTCCTGGTTTATATCTGCAAATCCTTCGCTGCTCAAAGCAGAAGCAATGTTTACTATTTCTGTAAGTGGCGCTGGAATATCATTATCCTTGTGAACTATTTGAGGTAAAAGATGCCTCCAACATGCATTAAGTGTTGACGGTTTAATTTCTGCACAAGCTCATGAGACAGTTCGAATGCAATCTAAAATAGAAAATTCTTTCCAAACTTGAAGAAGAGTTTCACCTTCATCATTTTCTAATCTGTTGAAAATGGTTTGAAAAAATTGGCAAATGTAGTATATTTTAAAGTTTGATTTATTCCTTCGTTCAGCGGCTGTATCAATGAAGTGCAGTTAGGAGGAAAAAAAAACAATTTTCACATTTTGGTGGTTAAAGTTCCTTACTACGGCTACTAGCGTTATTAAGAATCAGCAAAACTTTGAAAATAAAATTGTTTTCAGTCATATAGCTTTCCGTTTGCGGGATAAAGCAATTATAAAACCAATCCCTAAATAGTCCTTAAGTCATCCGCGCTTTCTTATTAGCACGCCAAAATACAGGCAACTCAGATATCTTAATATTTTTAAAAGCTCGAGGAGTAAATGTATGGCTGTGTCGCTCTAAAGAAGAGTGGTCAATCCTTTTAAAATGCTCATAAATTTTAAGTCCTTTCTGTTTAATAAGATTTCCGCTGATAGGGATCTTTTTGGATATATGTACAGTCTTCCAACCAGATCATCAGATCTCGTTCCATTTTAACCATATTAACGTCTCGTGTACGAGTAGTGCGCTTCGCACCTGACGGGCAACCATCTCCAATAGTTTTCCTTATTTTTTTCTCATTTTTCTTTACAGTCCGAATTGTAGATTCATTCAAATTTAAGGCACTTGCCACAGACGATATTTTTTCTCCATTATTTAAACGATTTAAAATTTCAGGTATAAATATTACAGAAAATAAATTTTTTAACCTAGATGTTCCCTAATGTTCTATAATTCCAATAACGTAAATTAAACAAGGCAAAAGAACTTAATTACACATACGTCTGAACACATTCAAAGGCAATCTTAAAATAAATTAAAAGAGAGCAATGCTTTATTGTTTGCTCATTCCCTGATAACTGGTATTGATAAACAGGATATTCCCCTGTCAATTAATGTAAACTATGTAAATCCAGTTACGTGCAAGGACAAGTGACATCTATTGGTTGGACATAAACAACTTTTGGGCAAGCGGGCAGTAAACAACTTTAGGTTCGGAGAATCGATGTTTCAGAAATATTCTAGTCAAATTTGTGGAGTGTAGATACGGCGCCGCTTGTCACCGCTAGGAGGCAGTCTTATTTTAGACAGTGAAGTGAACATAAACTATTTGGATTGCGATACATAATTTGCAAAAAACAGTACTAGCGATAATTAAAGTAGAATTTTGTGACTGTTTGTAAATTTCTTAAGCAGTGGATAATCATAAAAGAACTTGTGAGTTATAACGAACCAAGGCCACGCTCCTAACAATACATATAAAAATTTAAAACATCAAATAAGTTATGCCATAGATAAATTTTTAAAGATATTTTGAGTTGTTGGAGTGTTCTTGTATGAAAAACGCGTTATAAGGAGGACCGCGTTATAAGGAGGACCGCGTTATAGGAGAGCAGTCGCTTTTTCGCTCCGTGTTATATGGAAATCGCGTTCTAAAAACACCGCGTTATAGGAGACTTGAAGAATAAAAATATTTTTCACAAAATTATTTGTGCATCCAATTTTCTTCACAAAATTATTTGTGCACACGCATAGAAATTTATTCCTTCGAATTTGTATGCATTGGCCGAGTACCAACAGCAATACCTCGTTCCAATATAAAATCAACGATTTGACCTTTTGTAGGAAAGGCCGCAATTTTTTCTTACAAATTTACTAGATATTTTTTTCTTTAGAGATTATATACATTTTTGGAGGCCCGGCCGACAACGGCACACATTTTATCTGAAAATAACCATCAAACTGAATAAAAATTCTGCCGAAAAATTTTCTGTAAATTTCTAAGAAGAAATGAATGCTTATTGCTCATCTTTGCGTCTACGTTCATAAAAATTGCTAGTGGCTAATGCACCCATTGACCTCCAAAAATGAATGCATATAAATTCTAAACGAAAAATTCCCAGTAAATTTCTAAGAAAAAATTTCGGCTTGCCTACGTCAGGTGGATTCATCGTTGGTTTTATATTGGAGCGAGGCATTGCTGTCGGTCTCGACCAATGTATAAAAATTCGAAAAAAGAAAGTTCAAGTAAATTTCTAAGAAAAAATTGCGGCCTTTCCTACATCAGATCGAGACATCGTTGATTTTATATTGAAGCGAAGCATTGCTAGCTTACGTTCGGCTGAGCCGAAGGTGGAGCACGCTATGAATCAGGCAGGAGATTTCCCGTAATTATTACGGTAACATTACGGTGTAGGTAATATAACTCAAGTTAGATTGTTGTGATATTGTGCATTGTTTGATTGAGAAAATGGAAATTTTAATGATTTAGTTTAGATCAATGATATTTTGAACCATTTTTTTTTTTAGTCTGGTTCCGGATAGTTCGGATCTAGATCCGAATAGTTCAGATCCGCATTCGAATAGCTTGGATGCGTATCCGGAAATTTCGGATCCGGATTTCAGGATTCGGATAGTTAGCAGATTCGGGTATTCGGATATTAGAAAATCCGGAACCACTTTTCCGTCTAGAATTGATATGTAGACTTGTATTATTGCTGTGATCAACTCTGTATCTACTAGCAAGGAATTTTGAAAAAGAACTCTTATTTAACTCTATCTCATCCTCATTCTTGTCGTTCGTTTGCACAAAATTCATTTTCATTGCTAAGACAATCACTTTTGCATTCTCTTGGCACCTACTGAGCCTGTTAGTTGCATTTCTTTACAAGTTTGGCTTACCCATCCAGGCCTATGTATGGGAAGCTTTACTGAGGGTACCCTGGAGTCGGGCATATGAAAGAACTTTGTTGTCTTAAAAGAAGAAGTGCGTCTGTAATCGAGTCAGAGAGTTTTTGGTAGACTGTCGTTGTTTTCCTGACTTTCTACTTACGCAACGTGTATTTCTTACATATCCTTTTCCTACCACAAATATTACACTGAAGCCCGAATTATAGACTCTAGAACTGGGATTTGATTCATTCTGCTGATTATTACAATATGTCCGTAACTTTTGAAGCTTTAACAGAAAGAAGTATTCTTTCGATTGAGAAAGTTGTCGTAAGTGATGAGACAGACATTTTGAAAATAACTGCAAGTCATTTGCGTTACTGTGAAGTTTATAGGAACGGAGACTGTGACGTCCTTGTATTATCATGATTTCGCCACTATCCCAATTGTATCTATAGGTTCTATTTTTGTGTTAGAGAACATATATATAGTAAAATTAAAATCTGTTAGTTAATTCTTGGTATATCTGACGTAGAAGTTAGGCTCTACTTCCAGATTTTTGAAAGTGAGCCACGAAGAAGGAGTTACCATTCGATAGGCTTCTCCAGGCAGCACTTCACTGTTTGGAACTATTAGTTCAACATAAGCTGATCGTGAGTTACACAACTTTTGTGTAACTGATCATTTTTATTATATAGTCTGCCATGGCTTGAAATAAGATGACTTTTCAAGTATTGTCGTTAAGGTTGGAGTTTGGTTTGGAAGTGATTTGTCACGCGACTTTAAAGAGATTCCTACCTCGGAATGGTCTATAATGACACTTTTCCATATATATCTGAAATGTAATTTCACTGTTACTTAAATTAATTGTAGTTCATCTTTGTGACTTTTTTTTCTAGACCAACAAGGTAGAAGTATTAATCTAACTTTAGCATAATTTTTTTGAACTTATCAGTAACAGTTTTCAATTTGGCAGAATAACTCCGCTTGCGATCGGTCTTCTGTGGTAGTTAGGGTATCAACTGAAGTGTTTCCCAGTAGAATTGCTTACTCTGTTGGCGCTGGTGTTGATTGTGGACAGGTGAATTCTCTTCAGGTGATCTGTGGCTCCTGACTAATTATGACTTTCAAGATCACCTCCTCTTAGCAGGAAAGGGCTTTCGCCCAGAAAGTGAAATCGTCGGTTCAAAGGTGAATTAAATGGTGGGGCCGTATTTTCAGCAATTGCTGTTGGTATGGGCTTGTTTTCCTAGTTGAAGTCGTCGCTCCGCCTGGAATGTTATCCTCCAATCCTCCATGCAAATACTCACCACGTAATGCAGGGACATTATTTGGACAGCTTCAGTTTTTTTCTGTGCTGATACTATGTGAAAAATAGTGTCTTGTGCGTCCTTCTTGGATAATATTTTTTAATGAAGCGGGCTTCAACCCATTTTGAAATTCCTCTTAAACTTCTGTTCTTCTGGTCGGCATAGTTTTTCAAGGATCTCATAGTAAACAACTCAATTTGTAGTATCTTCTCTAGGCAGAAAGTTGGTGAGAGGTGAGAAAGCCCTTTCTGCAATGATTATCTATGTTAATGCTGACGATTTGATTTTTTTTTTCTCTAAAGATGAATGTGTATGAAGCCCTTGCATTAATTGTTGCTTACTTTCATATGTGTGAATTAATTTTTAGGTACTTTTCATTTTCAATGCAATCTAAAAAAATTTCCCGAACGTCGTAAGAAGGCCACTTGATTTTTCTTATGATCATAGGTCAGCATTTTTAACACGCGCAGTTTTGGGTAATATAATCTTTCCGCATTTCTTAAAAAAAAAAACAATAGTTCTTGATGTTTGTCGGTCGTTGAACGCCTATTAGTACGAAATCTTTCTTCATTGTTTTTTTATTTTTAGTTATTTCTACAGTGATAACAGGAGGTCTTCTATTCCTTTCTTCATCATAAATAAAAGCACAAAACCACATTCTGCCTGTTCATAATGTACCCACCATAAACAGAAATAATGAAAGTGAAAGGGTGTTTCGCATCAGTAAGAACTTAATACTCTTCAGTATGGCTGGTTCTTGCTTGCCGTATATGCCTTAAAAAAGCCAAGTTGACCTCACTTAAATGCACTCAGTTAAAATTCTGAGTGTGTATTATTTGAGGCGAAGTAATTCTACGAAAAGTCTTCTTGATTTTTCTGTACGAAACAGAAATAAGTTGGCGATAAAGGGAATGCGCAATTTTCATACAATTTTAGGCCCGACACCTCCAGACTTGGGAGATCTCTTAAACGATGCATTATGATACTCTGAACATATTTTATTAACAATGTTTATTTCTATCTAGCGGGGCAAAACTAACTTTGGCGATCAGATGTAGCTTGAGCGACTTTCTTGTGTGAAAAATGGACCTTTCTACTTCTCGTGATTGTGCGAAATTAGTGCGTAGTCGAAAATGATTTCCTATGAGAAAAATATTCACAACAGTGCACTAATGGCCGTAAAAAAAATTATTGCAAAAATATATGCGAAATGTAGTAGCTGGGGTGTATGCGACCAATTGCGTAAAAATGGATTTCCCGGCAGCAAAAAACTCCCGAGAAAGTTTTCTGAGTCGGGAAATATATAGACCACCCGATAGTACTATGCGAGAACTGTAATTCGATATGCAACTGCGGCATTGGAACCCCCACGCAGAGGGTTCCTATCCTACCCCTACCCTGAAAGAATGCAGAGAAACGTTTTTTTCTACGAATTGTAGCTGGTAATGAGATGAGGCGAACAGTGAAACCCGTTTTGCGATCCGACATAAACCTACCGAGTTAGAGTCGCTCTGAGGTGCGAAAATTCTAGTACTTCATTTCGAATAAAAAAGAAGGAAGACTAAAAAAGTGAGTATTGGGGTGGCTATAAATAGCTATTTAAGCCTCTGAGTATAGGAATGTGGGTACCCAACCTTCTTCTCTGGACCTAAGGAATTCTATACTGTACTAGCTTTTCTAAAAAGTACTAGATCAAACTTTGACCCCGACCCCTTGCTTTTCCCCGCTAGATAGAAATAAGCATTGTTAATAAAAATGTTCAGAGTATCATAATGCATCGTTTTAGACATCTCTCATGTTTGAAGGGGTCGGGCCTAACATGGGCATTTCCTTTCAGCACCAGTTTCACATTTTATCGAATAATTTAAATCTCCTCACATTTGCCAGGATTTGGAATTGACATAGTCATTAATACTTCAAGCAGAAAATTACATTGACTAAAGTCTAACGTCTAACGTCTACTGAACCCTTGTTGTGCAAGTCCGACTCGTACTTGGCCTGCCTGTTTTTTTCAACGATTCTAAGATAAATCATAAATACAAGAAGAAAAAACCATCGCCACGTCCAAGGTTTGAAACCGGGACCTTCCGCTTTCCGGATGACTGCTCTTACGCGGTTTCAAACCCCGGATGATGTATTTCTTTTTTCCTTTTGTATTGTAAGCCAAATGTCTAGGGGTGGTCTCGGCTTGCAATTTTTTTTTTGGAACACTGATATTGAAAAGAAAAAAGATTACTTTGAATTCCACTTGGTGATATAATTAACCCACTTCAAAATTCTGTTAACATGATTGCCTTTTTTAAATTAAAAACCTACGGCCGTCCTTCACTACATTTCTAGCTGCAGTTTTATTTAAACAAAAAAAGAAAAATTGTAATTCTAGGGGTTAGGACTTTTTAATTTAATGCGGTTTTCGTATTGTAAATTTACTTTTTTTTTTAATTTAATTCTTAGTTAAGGTTTTTTTAAAAAAACTTCTAAATTATACTTTTTTTTTGTTGGTGCTGCCATTCCTTTGAGGTGATTCCCTCGTGCCATGAGAGTTGCAAAAACCATCCGAAACTTGTGCGGTGCGGGCCGCAAATCGTCCTTCGGCTTCCCAATCAATGAGTTTCTATCTTCAGCTCCTCGGCCTCAACCTTCAGCTAGATCTGCTTTTCCTTTTTCTTTAAAAAAAACTTCCAGGACGTGCCTTCCTCAAATTAAAAAAAAAAGACGTTCTTTTTTTGCGTATCTTCCTTGTCGCTGTCCCTCTCGAGAAGACCAGAACCTGTTCGCCGTCCCCGACAAAAAACTGTTTCACTCCCTCTCCGTTCCGCATGATGTTTCAGCCAGACATTTGTATTCCCTCTATTTTCACGCTGCTTTCCATTCGGTGATTATTTAAGGGGTCGTTCGACATATGGGCCGTGGCCATGCTTAGGATTTAGTTAATGTGGGGTTAAGCGAGAATTATTTAATTAGTCTTTTATTTATTTCTTTATTTGTATTATTCATTTACTTCCTTACTTAATCGTTTATCTATTTCTTTATTTATATAGTTTATTTACTTAATCGTTTATTTATTTATTTATATAGTTTATTTAGGGTTAGACGTCTTATAGCTAATGATCTAATATGGCTAACGTTCCCTAAGAAATTCCAAAATGACCAAAACAGAGCTTTGATTTCAGGCATCAAGACAATTGTTCTCTACATACCAGTGTCACTCGAAATAAATGAGTTTGTAACGGGCGCCCACGTTACAGTATTTATGATTTAATTTAGAACTGTAAAAAATAAAAGTTCTTAAAATTCTTCTATTATCCATTTATGACCAATTCTAAAAATTCTTAGTTCGATTCCAGCACGTGAAAAATAAATAACTAATAAGTGTCCAATTTGAAATATTTCATCGATTTATTTTTGAGGTTTAGAGGACTGCAGGAAGTCCTTAACGTACCAAGCATGACGTCAAGATCAAGTTAGGACAACATTATAGTTGTAACTATTTCCAAAATTGCCAAATTTAATGCTCTACATAAGCATAAAATTCATTTACTACCCAATGATGAATTTATTTATGCTTTTCGCCAGCATTTTAAACATTCAATTTTAAAGCCCGGCCATAATTCATTTAATTTAACAAGTTCTTTGCGGTTGTATTAACTTCACTATCACCCTATTAATGTTCGTACGAGACCCGATCATAAAATTGAAAATCTCACTCCAACAGCTTGGTAAATTCCCAGCAGTAAAATTCAATTTTCAGAGGCAAACAAACCCAGCCACACGTTGATGTGTTTTCCGAAAACTATAAAGATACTCCACCAAAACGGAAATAGTTCATTTTTCTATCTATTTCCGCCAACATAATTTGCAGGCGTGTTCGGGGGTGTGCACTTAAAACGATAAACAAGTCAAGTACACTTATTTTCCTCTCTCTGGCGGCCTTGTACAGAGCGGTTTTGCGTGCATTCAGATACTTTTCTCGAGGCAAAAGTTAAACTGTTCCTTCACAAAAACCTCTACAGGCTCTGGTTAATGTGAGCTTAGATCGGAGATTTCATTTCAATTTATAATAACAGATTTAAGGTAGTAGTCGAATGCACTATAGTTGTGTACTTTTAAATAGGCTGAAGGCCGACGCCACTATGCATAACAAGTTCTTATCAATTCTGATAGATCTCTTTGATTTCTTTCACGAAACCCATTTGTATTCCTGTTTGCAATTCGCACTTGTGTTGAGTGCTTTAAATTTTATCCCTTATCACTTTTATGAAACAATTTATCCTTGTGGATGGATAACTGCCCTAGAGGGAAGGCTCCATACTATGCCAGGCTACGTTCAGTTAGTTTTAATTTCTGAGAGGGATGGGCAAGAACAGCTACACATAAAATATCTTCAAAAATTGGCCAAACACATTGATGGATTGCCGAGAGTAGTTGATTTATTGCTAACGCAAATGGCTGAGCAGAAAATGCTTTCCTGTGTTGTCGGAGCAACTTCCGCACTTTGGTTCATCCATCATAATGAAGCTGGGAAAATTGAATCTCGGTTAAATGTAAGCTCTGAGAGGAATTCTTGCATGAACTTCGGTCCAGTCCAGCCTCCTAACTTACGTACATACAAACATATCACTGTGACATTAATAATGGAGCAAACATGCTGTGGCTGTACATACCACCTACGGTGATTTTACAGGGTCATACCAGGAATCTAATGATGGGTAGATACGGGAAATTCTGCACGTTAATGATATAGAAATGTTGAGTGAAGTTCATTCAAGGAAGGTGGGATAAGGGGTACACTTAAATAACAGGCTTTCATATCTGCCATTATAATGGTGATACTATATAAGAACACCTATTCCCGACTTTAAGTAACTTAAAGTTGGATAAAGTTGAATGATTGACATGCAGCAACATTTTTGTTCATATAAAGGCGTTATCCATGCATTCTCTTAACAGAGGAAATATTTTATAAAAATTCATGAAAACAGTTGATTATCATAGCATCCCTCATCACATTTAGCTCGATATATTTAAAGTTGTGTTTCTTGCAACTGGACGGTATTCAAACCTCTTAAGATCCCAGGAATGGATAAGGCCAATAACACTAAGGTACAGAAAATCATGGCTGATATGGATTTATAGAAACTGCATTTCTCCCGTGCAAATCAAGAACTCATTAATTGCGTATAATGTGTTTTTGATTTGTATCCATTTTTATTAAGAACTATTTTTCATGCTTCTTCTTGCAACGAAAAATTACTACGCGAGGCAAAGAGCACATTATAGTCTTAAGAACGCATTAAACAGTGCTTGATGAACCTTTAAATGTAATCGATTAAATTTAAAATACAATTACTTTTTTAAAATGCATTATTGTCCAATAATGAACTGAGTTTGCAGTTTTTTCTGATAAACCAGTTAGCAAAATACAAGCAAAAACATATTATTAGTCCTTTATTTTCGATTATGAATATTTTTCATATACGTTGCTTCAAGTATTTCACGATTAAAACGCGTTACAACGTATAATGCGTTTTTGTTTTTGACATTTGCATTTTGTGAGTGAAACGTTCTTAATTGGATACTATTAAATAATGTGTTGAGATCACGTAAGAAATCAGTTGAAAACTGAATGTCATTAAATTCGGTGATCATCTAAAATAAATTCTTCACAACTTTAATTTTCGCAGGATACCGATTTCAATCCAGATGACCTAATAACTGTGGCACGTTCTTTGGAAAATAATTCCGAAGAAGAAGTCGCTACTGATGTCCGAACCACTTTCACAGAAACATCGGCTCTTTCAAAATATACTTCAAAGAAAGGAACAGGATTATCAGAAGAAGAAAATTTATCTGTAAGTAAAGAAAAGCGTTATTTTATTGATGAAATCTGCCAAAGCTGTCCAATGAAATGCAAAGAAAAATTTGATAGAGAGCAACGTATAAAGGTTTACAATGAGTTTTGGTTACAATCGTATTTTGCATAAAGATTTGGGTCTTAAGGCTTATAAAGTTCTGTTAACACAAGAACTCAAGCCGGCCGATCATCAACAACGTCGAGTCTTTGCTGATTGGGTCCTTGAAATGCATGAAAATGATCCGGAATTCCATCGAAAACTCATCTTGAGTGATGAGGCCCATTTTCACGTCGATGGCTTCGTCAACAAGCAAAATTGTCGCATATGGGGCTCGGAAAACCCAAGAGTTATTGTTGAGAAGCTTCTCTATCCTCAACGTGTGACTGTTTGGTGCGGTTTATGGTCCCGCGGGGTCATTGAACCTTACTTTTTCCAAAATGTGGCTGGAGCAACAGTTACGGTGAATGGATTGCGCTATCGACAGATGATTAATGATTTTTTATGGCCGGAATTGGATGGTATTGATCTGGACAACGTTTACTTTCAACAAGACGGCGCTACGTGCCATACAAGCAACGAAACTATTGATCTTTTACGGGAAAAGTTTCCGGACCGTGTTATCTCTCGAAGAGGTGATCACAATTGGCCACCGAGATCTTGTGACTTAACACCTTGCGACTTCTTCCTCTGGGGCCACGTGAAAGAGAAGATCTACGCCAACAGCCCAGGGTCGATTCAAGATCTCAAAAATGGAATTCGTGAGGCTATCGAGGACATAGGGCAGCCACTTTGCGATTTGGTTATTGAAAATTTCATGAAAAGGATATGGCCCTGTAGGCGTGGTTGTGGTGGTTATTTGGCTGATGTTATTTTCCATTATTAACGGCATACCTTCCTCTGAAATAAAGATCCGATCATTTATCTCAAAAAATGGCATTTTTCTTTGGATATCAAAATAACACCTCTTATTGGAAAACCCTTTAGAATGCGAGACAAACACACAAACACGTCGGCTATGCGCTTGACTGTGTTGTCGAGTCGCGCGTGTTTGTGTTGTTTGTGTGTATGGCCGTCTTGTAGGTCTTGTCGCGATCTCTCCCTTCAACACTCATCTACCTCTCCTACAATTCGGTTATGTCGGTTGGTATTACACTATCGGCGTAAATGTTTGTAGCATTTAATGAAGTGACTATTAACTTCAGCAACATCATGTAAAAAACCATAAAATGCAAACTATTACACTATCTGCTTACACTTCGTCCCTAGACTTTCCGTGCAGTGCTTTGAGGTCTTTGAATCGACGCTGAGCTGTTGGCGTGAGCTGTTGGCGTAGACCTTCTATTTCACGTGGCCCCAAAGGAAGAAGTCGCAAGGTGTTAAGTCACAAGATCTCGGTGGCCAATTGTGATCACCTCTTCGAGAGATAACACGGTCCGGAAACTTTTCCCGTAAAAGATCAATGGTTTCGTTGCTTGTATGGCACGTAGCGCCGTCTTGTTGAAAGTAAACGTTGTCCATATCAATACCATCCAATTCCGGCCATAAAAATCATTAATCATCTGTCGATAGCGCAATCCATTCACCGTAACTGTTGCTCCAGCCTCATTTTCGAAAAAGTAAGGTCCAATGACCCCGCGGGACCATAAACCGCACCAAACAGTCACACGTTGAGGATAGAGAGGCTTTTCGACAATAACTCTTGGGTTTTCCGAGCCCCAGATGCGACAATTTTGCTTGTTGACGAAGCTATCGAGATGGAAATGGGCCTCATCACTCAAGATGAGTTTTCGATGGAATTCCGGATCATTTTCATGCATTTCAAGGACCCAATCAGCAAAGGCTCGACGTTGTTGATGATCGGCCGGCTTGAGTTCTTGTGATAACTGATCTTTATAAGACTTAAGACCCAAATCTTTATGCAAAATACGGTGTAGTGACGTTTGTGGAATGCCTAATTCCAAAGAACGACGAGAAATGGACAAACCTGGGTTTTCTTCAACACTTTCGGCTACAGCAGCAATATTCTCGGCTGTTCTTGAGCGACGTGCACCGGTTTTATTCTTCACATCACTAACTTGTCCCGACAGCTCGAATTTTTCTACCAATTTCTGTATTGTAGTCCGACAAGGTGCTTCACGACGACCCAAAAATGTTCGAGTTTTACGAACCGTCTCTGCCACATTTTCACCACTTTTATAGTGAATTTTAATAATTTCAATGCGTTGTTGAATCGTGTATCGTTCCATTTTTATTAATGGCGTAGTTTCTACTTACCAAATGTCAAAAAAGGACAGCTCCAAAGGTGACATCTGCCGAAATAGCGGGCTAATTAAAATAACACCTCTTATTGGAAAACCCTTTATATGTAGATGTGCCCAGAATCATTGCAGTCTTAACAAGGAAATTTATTTATTTATGCAGTTCAGTCTACAGAGATCATCTCCTACAGACTATGCTAATATAACTAACTAATTTATATAAATTACCCTTAATATAACATTAGTATTCAAACGAAAAGAATACAATAGTATCAGAAAAAATATAAAATGCAAGTAATACATAATATTACTAGATTACAAGAACTCGCTAAATTAAATTAAACAAGCACGACTACAAGCATTAAAACATTACTAAATCCTTAAACTTGGTGCGTTTAAGAGCCAGATCCACGTCGTTGTAATAAATTTCATTAAAACGACGAGAGGAGTTGGAAATGGGATCATGCTGACCGTAAGAGGTTCGGTGATAAGGCACACTACTTGCAGAAAATATGATAGAAACATTTATTTAATGGTACAAATAAAATGTTTCCAGCATAATAAGTAAAAATGGTTAAAAAAAAATAAAAAATGTTATCCAATCACTGAAAATTCTTTCATTAAAAGTTTTATAGTTGGAAATAACAAGCGAAAGACAAGTAGCGACATCTCCTTTCTAAGATGTGAATGATTCTAGGCTTATCTATACATAAATAATCAATGTCAGAGGGTTAATAAAACAAGACCGGGTTTACCGAAAAAGCAATTTTCAAAACATTAAAACCAACTCAGCATCGAAGAACAAGTTATTGTTCAGCAAAAATTCGAGATATCTTAAAATATATTTCAATATTAAGAAAATCCTTCTGTATTCAAAAACAAAACAAAAAAAACATATAACAAGGCTTAAATATTAAACAAAAATGAAATATAGTAAATATTCTACTTACCTTTTTTATTGATCTTTTTTCCAATTTCATTCCATATGCTTTCTTTTATATTTATGTCTTTGTAGCTTTTCAATTTAATGTTCTATAGAAGATGATTGATTTTAACTAGTTGAATCAATTGAACTATTATTTCGCCCCAACTAAGTTGCGCCGGAATCAGAAAATGTTTGATCGCAGCGAAATTGCAGTCGTAAGGACGAGCTCAGCTCCTTGATTAACATCTCCACTAGTTTCTTTATTCTTGGTCGCTCCCGACTATAGCTTAAGACTTCACAATTACATTGTATTTTCGTACACAGAACAGAAAAAAACTCAAAATAAATTTTCTTGTAAAAAAACTTCCACCAAGAAAATTGTCCTGATATCTTACGGAATGCCGTTACTTCAATATCTGCTTCTATTTCCGACTCAAATTGAGCCAATGTTGAAATACGTTGAAGGACGAATGCAAATTAAAATAGAACCTTACTGATTAAATAATAAATATGTAGAAAAGACTCTTTCTGTAACGCGGACGAATCCCCAGCACCCTTTTACTTTTAATGAAAAAGAAAAATTATACATAAACTTAAGAAAAGCCCAGACTGTCTGTAACTAAAATAAGTAAATAAACAAATAAAAGAAAATTAAAAATATTAATGTAAATTAAAAAAAAAAAAAAAATACGAACTTAAGAGAGAATCCCGTTCTAAAAACGGGCAACTTTAATTAAGTAGTAATAATTATAATAAAAGTAGGTTTTTACTGGGTTAATTAATTGAAATCTACTAAAGAAGGGAGAAATAAATACTCATTCCTTAAATTCAGGTGGGAAACCGACAAGATGCTGTCAATGCCAGTTGAATACCAACCTTTTTTCGCTGAAGATGCTTCAGACGAATCCGCTCAAGGTATTTGTATGGAGCATCAACGTAATAATTAAGTGATTTCAATAGAATTTCAAATGCCAATTTTTGCACGAACAAGTTAAAAGTTCGCAAAAGTTTTTATACTGAAAAGTTTCAGAATTTAAGAAATTTTCACTGCAAATTCTATGAAAGGTTTTCACGGTTTTTCTGTGAAAGGCTTTCACGAAGGTTTTTACGGAAGGTTTTCTGTGAAATGGTTTTACGAAGGTATACACCTACATACATAAATCGAGATCGTAGAAAGGACGCTTACATAAAATGTATCAAAATATTGAAAATATTTTTAGCGTCAGTTTGAGGTTGATTTTTAGCTTGTTATACAATAATTACAAGAAACTATAAACTCGACAGATTATCTTTGGCGTTTATTTGGCATCAGCAAATATACCAAATATTTCATAAAATCTAAAAACTAAGACCGCTAGAGGTTATGGTACTTCTAAATTTAGATTTTTGAAGTTACAAGACATTGCATACAAAAACATTGGTAAACAGTAATCAACACCTCGCAACTATTAAGTTTTTTCAACGAGTTCTGCTTTTATAAAATAATTCCATATAATTTAAGACAAATTGGTAAGAACTTACACTTTTTTGTCAAAGTCAGTTACATAAAACTTATCTTCAGGATAAAAACGAAGCGTAAATGTTTCCTTTTGTCAAGTTTGATCAATAAATTTCCGTCTATAGAATACAAGGGATAACTTCTTCTAGAAAAATAGCTAGATCCAGAATGCAGACGATTTCATCCGAAATAAAATGAAAAAAATTTACATAGACAGCATGTGAGATCTAGTCTCGATCGTGAGGGAGGAGAGTAGGTATAAAGGATAACTCAATCTTTTTAATAGTTCAAATATAAAATTTTCAATGCAAATGTATAATTCAATTTGCTTAACCTAATATCACAAAAATCAATTAATAATTCAACAAAAAATTAACCTACAAACTATTATAAAATCCAACAAATTCAACTGAAATAAAATAAAAATTACAATTTAAATTAAAATCCAATAAAAATGTAAAAAAAAAAACATTAAGGCTAGCCACGCAGTCCGTCACCCTTGTATTATTTGTTCTGCAATAAGTAAAAGAAGGACAGAATTAAGTATCTGTCAACAAAATAAATTTCAGTGGTACTAATGACACTGCTACTGCGTAAAAACAGTAGGGTACCAAAATGGCCTTTGCTAGTATGTGATAGCAAAAGGGTAGCAAAATGCTCGGTGCTAGTGCGTGATAGCACAAGGGTATCAAAATGCTCGGTGCTAGTGCGTGACAGCACAAGGATAGCAAAATGCTCGGTGCTAGTGCGTGATAGCACAAGAGTAGCAAAATGCTCGGTGCTAGTGCGTGACAGCACAAGGGTAGCAAAATGCTCGGTGCTAGTGCGTGACAGCACATGGGTAGCAAAATGCTCGGTGCTAATGCCTGAAAGCACAAGGGTAGCAAAATGCTCGGTGCTAGTGCGTGACAGCACAAGTGTAGCAAAATGTTCGATGCTGGTGCGTGACAGCACAAGGGTAGAAAAATGCTCGGTGCTAGTGAGTGACAGCACAGGGGTATAGCAAAATGCTCGGTGAAAGAATAAGACCATCAGATTATCTCTTACCAGAATTATTTTCTGTAAAAAAGGTAGGAAACACGATTCTTTAAACTCAGACCAGCTCTGATACAGATGAACTCTGCGAAAAGAATGGAGCCATCTACTGAATTTCGTCGGCTTTATATAGCCGCTGTATCAATTAATCTTTTGTTTCGTCTCTTGGTGTTGCTCTAGCGACGTTTGCTTGATTTTTTTTTTTTTTGCGAAAACAGCTGGCTGACGTAATGTTACTGGTTGTCATTGAAGATATACAAAAGTGAGAAGTTAGTGTGGTGTGGTATATTTTTGTTATTTATTTAAACTTATTTTGATGGAATAAGTTATGAAGGAGGATAAACCACAATCACAATATATGTGGGTGAACGCTTGAACTCCACTTCCGGCGGCAAACTATTGATTGGATCAACAGGAAGTTTTTTTTAGATAAGTATAATGCAGTTTAATTATTTAAAGCTTGATATTTTGTGTTCCCTTGTTTTTGTATTTCAGGTACATCGAGGGACTATTATTATTCTTGCTGCATTAAAGCTGACAGTAGGAAATTTATCGTCCGATGTCAAAGTAGTTATGTGAGGATTGAACAAAGCATAACAGCGACTTTCTGAATTAGTGAAAATTGAGCTCACATCATTATTAATTCAATCAACGGAGAGGAGTTATATATAGTCAAGCAAGTAAAACTGTAACCAATAACCATGTAACAAAACAAAACTTACCAGCCTCAATGATGGTAGAAATTTAAGAAGTGGGAGAATAGCGATAGATTTACAATTTGTAAGACCGTACTGAGAAAATCCTATAAAGGAGTTTTAATTAAATGAAAAATTAGAATATCGCAGATTAAGGCTGTTTGCACACACAACGACGGCGATATCGTTTCCGCTGGCCGTTCCGGTGCCATAGTGCGTATGTAAAAACGAATCAGCCGATTGAACACATCGCGACATCCGGCATCGGCACGGTAATATAGAAATATAGCAATTGTTTCATAATCCAAGATTACGAGTAAAAAGACTCGATACCTAAATACAGATAGAATTTTTTTTCAAATTAGATGAAGGAATACTCTTTGGAAATATTTCCTCATCAAATACAAGATCCCTCATCTTACTAGAGATAGACAGAAATTTCGTCAAGTACTTAAAGACTTAATCTAATATCATAGTCAAGCATAGGAATAAGCGATTCTAAAGAAGTCACCAAAAAGAATGGAAACATCATTGCTTTCCACATCTTTAAAATTCAGAGCTATGGAATAACCTTTGACCTTACGCTTAGAATTCACATAATTTCAGAATTGATTAAACTCAGAGCGCAAGGAGAGCATTTGATTTGTTAACACATTCAGAGTGAGTACGCTCGTAGCTAGAAATGAACTTATATGCCAAGATTAGAGTATATTAATTGTCCTCATAGTTCTCCTCCTCGTTATTTTTTCGATTCCTTAAATATTTTTGACATAAACTGATTGAAGCAAGCCTAACAACTTTAGATAATTCGTTCGACCAATCACAGCCCAAGAGATAGCTACTTAATGAGAATGTAGAAAAACAATCATTATTAAAGTTCAAAGGTTAGCATTAGAAATTGAATTATAAGTTTCCGAATAAAACAACAACGAAAGGGCTCAGAAATGTTTCTCACCTCGGTACAACTACAATCATTAGAAAATACCAAGTTCAAGAGTCGATTAGACTTGCATCTGTCCAACAAATGAAATGCTGTCCGAAATTCACTTATGAACAGAAGAATAAGAAGATAGAAAACCATCAGTAAACAGAAGACAAGTTGAAATTGGCGAAAATCACAAGGTCGTCAAAAGATAGCATTACCTCTGGAGGTTAACTTGGTTATTGATTAAGCAACTCTCTCATAGTACGGAGTTCGTGACGAACCAGGAGGAATATAGGCAATTACAGTTGTCAGCATTTTTGTGAGGAAACACAGAAATAATCTTAAGATTTTTGGTCGAGGAAATCGACGGTCAAGCACGAGATGCTGATTAGTACACAAATAACACTTCAGTCTACACGTTCATTTATTCAGGTGGAGTATGTCGATCTCTGTGAATTAAGAGGATCTGCTCGAAAATTTTTCCACTAAGCCAAGTTTTGTCAAATATACTACATCAAAATAAGACTCAACAGAGGAAATGAAGTGTCACGATGGCTTGATACGAACACCAGTTACGTTGGCGTTCTACATGGTTATTGTTCCAGCTAGTTTTATTTTTTTGTTATGCAGTGATGCCAAGTCTATTAAGGCCTAATCACACTATCCTTCAAGCTTCCGACAGTCAACTATGTATCAAAATATTCTGAAATGCAGTTGAATCGAACCATTTACACTATCCATCACCGACACATCACATCACGACAGTTACCATCGGGAAAACTTTCGGAGAGTATTTTGATGCCTTCAAACTGTCGATTCTGTGTAGGGATGGTTCAATGTGAATAGGTGTGTCCAATCATACTCTGACCTTTGTATACAATGGAGGAGAAAAATTATAGACAGATGACGTTCAAGTGTGTCAAAGTCACAGTTCATTTATTTGAGACTAGACTCAGATTTTCTTAAGAGGAGTCAGTACTAAGATTAGCAAATTTCATACATTTTTCAATGCGAATTTCTGGCAAACTATTTGTAGACTAGTAAATAACGTCGGAAAAATATTAGAATGGAGATATTATCTCGCAAACTTGTAAAAAATTGTAAAAATTTAAGTTTTTCCAATCATATTCCTGTTAGTAGGTACTCTCATTTCTTTAAATTGCGACTATTTTAGAAAGATAAAGCCTAAATCTAGAAAATATCGTCGAGTTTTTTCATTTTTAGTGGCGTTTTTTTTAATTGTTTAACTCTAATAGTACTTGTTTTTTCTCTCGATATTTCACCGACCAGAAATTGCGATATTTCGTTGAAAGTTATGGAAATATAAATCAAAATAGTATATTTAACAACTATGTGCAAAATAAAATTTAGGAGAGTTAAGTCTCATTAAAAATTGTCAATTTCTTTGAACTGCAAATTTTCATTTTCGTCTTAAATTGTTGCATGTTGGGTTTCTGTCTTTTACGCTAGATGTCTCTAATGTGACTTGTGGTGTAGGTCTAGGCTTATTTTATATGAATTTACATACTTTCAGGACATAAACCTACGAATAGTAACTTTTATTGTTCACAGGCTCGCTGGTATCTGAATTGAAATTTTTGCTGAGCACTGACTCCTCTTAAGAAGACTTTTCAGACAAAGAAGTATATTTCATAGTGGTTTTTGTGTAAGTTTTTATTAAAAATAGTATTGAGAAGGTAATAGGCCCAAATTGTCCTCTTAGATTCTCAAGGCATGAGTCAAGTGAGAGCAGCAAAGCAGCTAAATTGGTAAGTCAAGATCGGCAAATGAAACGCAAACCTCCTGGTAATTGGAGAGAAAAAAATGCTGAATTCACGACTGACCTCTCGATGTGCTAGGAGGAGACTATTCACAACTAATTTGAAAGGCTGTAAAACCAGAAAATACTTGGATATCAGAAAGTAACAAGAGAAAATGGTTGGAATGGGTCCGGGAGCATATGGAATAGACTAACGAGAACTGGGCGAAAGTTGTTTGGTCAGACGAATCTAATATTCAGATTAATTGTCATATATTATGTTCCTTAGTACAAAATAATTTTAAATTAACCTGTGGATTTCAAAAAAGCGAAAAACGAAGCTTACGTAAAATTTGACATTAACGTTTTTTTCGGGATTTGTGGTTGTGATGTTCGTGCAAAGCTGAACTGGAGAGGAATATCATCCTGGTTGTGTGGTATCTATTGTAAACAAACATGTAGATGGCTGTGAAATCGTTGGGAGTTGTATGACGGCAAGAAGCTCTGGAGAACCGTTTGTATGCGACGGACTAATGAAGTGTATCAGCTACATTTAAATCCTCAAGGCCACGCCGAATGCCGAATTTTCTAAAATATTTAAAAATATGAATCATTCTTCGATTATATATCACAGGACAACACTGCCTGCTATATACTTCTTATCACATATGGGATTGGCTTACAATGAAGGAAATCCAAGTTTTGATCTCCTCTGCTCATTCTCCAGACTTAAGTCCCATCGAGCGCTTGTTGCAAATAAAAACAAAAAACCAAGATCAGGAAACACAGATTGACTTCGATGGACGATTTAAAGTTGTCCTCCATTAGCAGGAATAGAAAAATTTACCCATCTTTGAATGCAGAAAATTAGTGTGTTCTATGACCAAAAAAGTGTCGGGGCCGTTATAAAAACCAAAAGTGGTACAACAAAGTATAAAAATTTAGAAATAAATTCTATTTGAGATTAAGATTACTTTGATTTTTTTATTTTTTATTTCTTACCAGCATGAGGTAGTTCTTGAAATATCTAAATTTGGTAAGGGTGCTTTATAATTTGTACCGAGGCTGTAGTTTAGTGTTGGATAAGTAAAATTATTTGGCATCTTACAAAAAAAAATAATTCGATCAAAAGTAAGTCGGACCTGCGCATTCAGGGTTCCATACCAGAACTTTACCAACGAACAGTCGATCTACCAAATTTAAGAATATTTACATTAATCCAAGTTTTTCGGTGATAAATTATAAGAAATGAATGAATGAATGAATCACATCACATTATCGTCGAAATAAGTGCCAGTTTTCCTGTTATCTATGACTGAATATCTCCTAGTCCTGGTAATATAAAAATGTTAGCTTTAGCAACCAAGAAGATCAGAAGGAACGATGCTTTTTCGCACATTTTGAGATACGAGTATATCAATATAAGAAAGTCTCAAAAATTTTGAATCTTGGTACGTAGACCTTTCAAACAACCTTAGTACCTACAGCTCTCATGTGTTCTTAATTTTCTAAGCTGTACTACAAAAATATTGGACGTAATTTCAATATTAATCCAAAATATTCCAATATAGAACCATGCCTTTATTTGTTCCGAAGTTTTATCGTACCTATTTGCTCATTCCAATGAAAATCTAGCGTTTTAACATTCTGACATATGAGAATTGGAAAAACAGTGAATAATTTTCGAACAATAATATTTACTGTTTGTTGATAATTTTGCTAGAGAATTGCGTAAATGAAAACATATGGAGACTGTTTTGACCTTTTTTTGGAAAAACAGCGGACAGCTACCAAAAAAAATTTTCTACACTACAATCATTCATTAAAGTTCCAATGTTTTATTGTGTTTTGGAAAAAGTTAACACTAGTGAAAGAAGTTCAGACAACCTTTGAACTACGCCTGTAGTATGTGGAGGCTTAGATAGTAACGAAGTGCGGGCCACTTCCTTTGGGGAATTGTTGGAAATCTTGCTGCATGAAAATTTCCCTGATGGTCCAGACGAGGACCTCTCATCTCTGCGTACCGAAACCTCTCGTAATGAAACCGTCAAATGGACAGTTTACTCTTTCAAACCATTCAAATCCCCGGGCAAGGACGGTATCTTCTCAGCCTTCCATCAGTACTCGGGTGACCCTCTGATTAGCAAAATAAGCCTTCTCTTTAGGGCATTCATCAAAATGGGCTATACACCGAAGTTGTGGCAAGAAGTCTGTGTTGTGTTCATACCGAAGGCAGGTCGGGTAAATTACTCAATTGCCAAAGTGTAGAGACCTATAAGCTTGACTTCTTTACCTTAGAACGCACCTGAAAGTCGGAGCTGAGACGCTCAAATCCCAGAAGCAGACTATCACAGCATCAACATGCATACTTAAAGGGAAAGTCTGTTGAGACTCAATTGAAAAGGGCTTCTTCTTTAAACAATCTAAGCTAGCACCTTTTATCTCGACGTAGAAGGCGCCTTTAATAATGTTCTTCTGCATAAGTTCACGGAAAAGCTAACAAAACATTGAGTGAACCGATCTCAAAAAAATTGGATTGCAACATGTTGTATAATAGAACGGTCTTTGCTGATCTGGGTGGGATGAGCAGAGTTAAAAGAGTTCTCAAAGGCACATCATGGATGATCTCTTGCCAACACTACAAAGCAGTACGTTACGCGGACGATTTGACAATATTAGTCATCGGGAGCTCTGAACCTTTAGTGGATACTCAGGTATAATGTCCTAAGTACCAACTATTTGTTTCAAGTAGCCAGTTGCTGTGTACCCTTGGGTACTGAACTCCTGGTGGAGTCTTGTAACAACAGTGCTTGTGGGCTGGAGAACGCAGTTGTAACATCTACGACTAATAATGGGAGTCGAGATGCAGTTGGCTTAAAGTTGCCAGTACGGACGATCGAGTGTGAATTAGCTCGCCAAACGTCCAAGCTGTAATCGAAACTTGGATGTAGTGTCCTCTGTATTTATAAGGAAGATTAGCTTGAGATAGATGTAAATAAATATATAGAGCCTGTTGATGAGTTCGAGTCACTGAGCGGTGGGTTCGATGCCCGGTTGTCCCAATGATAACACGGACCCGAGTGAAGGATAGATTACGTCGTCTTCAGCTGAAATTGCTATGATACCAATGAGTATCAGTAATGGACCACTATATTAGACTCGGTTGCCTCCAATGATAACTCAGTTGTCAATAGCGGCTGGTTGTCGTCATAAAATTGTGAGCGACAGAGGAAGAGCAACAATACAGAACGGTCGGTGGCTTTAATCTCAGCTAGCTCAAATCGAAACGACCCTAAGTGTTCGTCTGGAGGCTTCTGTAAGGAACGTCTGACAGAGTCTCAAAACCTAGATGGAGGAGCCGGCTGAAATAAAGGTTATTTGATTGAGAGGAACATTAAAACCAAGGCTGTATTGATGGATCAATCATCTGGATTTTATTGAATTCAGATGGAACAGTTAATCCTTGTGCCTTTACAGTTAATTCTTCTTATTATTTCTTTTCTATTTTCATTATACAATCATTCCTTTTGTATTTTTTGTTTTCTTAATTCTATTTCACCGCCTACTTACACATACCGTTTAATAGTTCTCAAAGTGACCTTCGATGAGTTTCACGAAAAGCGAACAGACTTAATTCGGCTGCCACAGGTCGTAAACGCCGCGCCTGACGTCGTCAAGTCGCCACAAACCTTTACTATGTGGGCTGGTGCAAAACGCGATCCAACCAATCATGCGATGGGGTACGTACTGCGGACTGAGCATCAATCCCAGGAAAACTGATATATGCCTCTTCACCATGAAAAGGAACATTCCTAGTTTGCTCTCGATTGGTTCCACGCGTTTGGAGTTAAAGGACAGGATGAAATACCTAGGCATCATATTAGATAAAAAGTTAAACTGGAAACCACACCTCGAAGATAGAGCGAACAAAGCTCTTAGAAGATTAGATATGTGCCGCAGAGCGGTAGGGAAGAAGTGGGGACTCTAAGAGCAGATGATCCTATTGATATACACTAGCCTCATTCGACTAGAGTTGTCGACTATAGCGCTAAGACTGCATCTTAATCTTGGCTGGCTGCATGCCGGAACAAGAGTTCCATATGAATCCATTTATGAGTTCGTGCAGTCTATCGCACCTGTCAGCGATAGGGACAGTGAACGTCTCCTCGAGACCATGCTTAAAAGCAATTTTGAACCTAAAATTCCATCCAGAATGGAAATCACTCTCCGTGTTGCAACCATTGGTAAACCCAATTACAATTTATACTGATTGCTCTAGCTTTGATGAAGGCACCGGAGCGGGAGCTTTCTACGAGAAGCGTGAGATTAAATTTACCATGCACCTTGAAAGCCATTCCATGGTTTTCCAGGCAAAAGTCAAGGCCATTCTTGAAGCGGGAAGGTACCACCTTAACTCAGACACTGAGAACAAGGAGATATCCAAGCAGCTGTCAAGGCTTTACCTAACCTCCGAACTACTAATGGAATACAAAACTATCAGGAACTACCTTTCTCGGAATAACAGGGTGATAGTGCAGCTGTCAAGACTTTATTTAAACCATTTGTAACCTATAAACTACTAATGGAGTACGGAACCACCCTGAATTCCCTTTCTCGGAATAACAGGGTGATAGTGCAGTGGGTGCCGGGGCACAGCAACATTAGGGGGAATGAAAGGGCGGACGAGCTTGCTTGTCTTGGTGCAGCTTCGGCGGAACCTGCCTCTACAGTCGGGATTGCACCAAAACGCCCTGCTTCAATCACTTCAAGCTGGGCTGATCACCAACACAGTCGCCTTTGGTTAGAAGACCCCTCGGGTAGAACAAAGGAACTGTGGGGTAAACCAAACCCAAATCAAACAAATAAGCTCCGCGGACTTAACAAGCCAACCCTGAGAGCTGATGTCCATTCTCACAGGGCACTCCTCTCTCAGGGGTTGCCTTCACAGGATGAGACTTGTTGATGATCCTACATGTAGGGGTTGCGAAGAGGAATCCAAAACAGCAACCCACTTTCTTTGTCACTGCCCGGCACTCTCGGAAATACGTTACAGATTCCTTGGCTCCCACCTCCTGGACGAGTTACACGATGCCGGCAAGGAGGGCTGGGGATCAATACTGAAATTTATAAGAGCATCCGGTTGGGACCTATGAGTGTCGCTCATGGGTCTGGAGGGTGAACAAGGGGCCTTAATTTGGTCTACATTTCGGGAGATCCGTCGGTATCTCAATCAATCAATCAATATGCAGGCTTTTACTATGGAATAATGGTGTCTTTGCAGCAGAAGTAAAATTAGATGTATGAAGGCGCCTGAAGTGAGTATCGTAGGTGAATTTTTCAAAGGAATTTTACATACCCTGTATAGCCCAATCATCATGAGCGCACTGATGATTGGTTGGATGAAGGTAATGCTGATTTTTGTTCTACCACCGGGACTAAACTCATTTATATAATTCGCAATTCAATGATTGCTCAACATCATTTATCTCCTTTTCACTCTTGATGCACTCGACCACAGATCAGTTTCCATACCAATTTATTGGTGAGCTGATAAATGAGAAACTCATTGAGGAGATCAGTAAAAAGTTACTTGTCGTTCAACTGCGTAATGTATACTCACATTGTCGTATTTGACTAAAAAGTTGTGTTAGTTAACATAAAGAGCCCCCACCCGCACCGGTACTAAAATATTGTAAACTGATGAGCGTTAGCTACCAGAGAAGGTACGACAATAATTGTTCGATATCTTCTTAGTGATAAAATGTTATGTAGTAGTTTTTGGTAGTTATAATTGAAGAAAACAGACTTTCCTATTAAAAATGTGAAATGTCGCGTAGTTTGAAATATGTCGTGTAATTCATATGGTTAATTAATTTTTAAACAATTATTATGTAGAAAATACAAACAGTAAACATAACTTTTTCTTTTTTATATATAGAATTTAAGTCTAGTGTAATTAAAATCATTACTTTTTTCAAATATGTATATTATATTCTTTCCTTTTTCAGAAAAATAGTGAACAACTATTGGGTAATATTTTGTTGGGAGATACTTTTGTCATTTTTGATCAGTCATACTCGTACTTATAATTTGGAGTACAACAGGGAATATATTGCCAAGAAATGTATATGTACTTCGAAAATCATTCTGCAAACGAAAAGAAGTGAATAGAAGAAGAATAAAGTAAAATATAAATTCAGTTATTTTGTTACTTTTAAAACTAATAACAGTTTAGTTCACAGGGGAATTGCAAAGAAAAACCCACTTGTTCAGAATAAATTTAAATTTTTTTTTTATTTTCTGCTTTATAATTGAATTCCTCTGTTAAGTTTTTTACTAAATTCCTTAAAAAGAAGTTTTATTTTCATTCAAAATAATTATTTAAAATGGTTTTTATTTAATGCGGTATGGAGAATTTAAAGCAACATGTATCACCAGAAGGAATTTTAAACAAAATACGTGGATTTTCAATAATAACTAATAGGTACCAGGCAATTCTATTCGATTTAAATATTTATTGTTACCGTTAAATACAATCGAAGTACCTATCGATTATTTTTGATTGACAATTAATTGATTTCAATTTAATCAACTTTGCCAGTAAAAAGCATTTCTTGAAATTATTGGATTTGATGCAATCGAACTCCTATGTAGGCATTAAGAATGTCGCGGTAATGATTTTTTGGAAAATCCATAAAAACTATACACAAAGTATTAATGGAAAATATACCCAAAATTTCCAAAGATATTGTTTTTTTATTTCTGAAGAAATTCATCAGAATAATAACGGCATATTTTCCTCGGACACCGTAACTTTTGCCTTTTGACATTCCCATAAAATTCTTTAGATATTCTTCGGAATATTCCATGGAATTTATTCTTCGGAGGACAGGAAAATTTTCTAAGAATATCTGATAAAAGACCGAGGGCTTGGTAGCTAGGGCATATTCCAGACGACAAAAAAAATTTATTGACGGAGTCAAACTCACTCCCGTAACAAAAGAAAAAAAAAAATATATATATATATATTTCATAATCTTTCATTGTCGAAATATATGCGTGTCACAAAACCTAACATTCTGTCAAATTTCAAACTTCTATGCCTATGTGACGAACGCAAGAGCGATCTTAGAAGAGTTCTGTTTTTGTATCTATCTTTCTGTTTTTACGAACGTAACCCTAAACGAAACCGGACTTAGTTAAATAATTTTAAGTTTCCCACAACTGAGTCATAATGTAGAGACCGACCGTCATTCCTTCTTGGAAAATATTTCAATTCAAAAGTTATAAAATTCAAAAAATTTCCACCATCAAATTGCAATTACCTCAATACACTAAGGAAAATAATTTCCTGAAAACTATTTGCGACAGGAGAATTTTTCTCGTCAGAAAAACATCGAAGCTCAAAAACAAATTTTCACATCCTAAATAAACTTATCTAGCCAAGTTCAATTTCGCTCCTTCGCTTATACCAATTCTCCCCGACCAGCATCCTTTAGATAAGTAACTGAAAAGCCGAAGGAACTGTCAAAAGAATTTGAAAACTTCGTAGAAAGTTAACTAGGGCACTGTAAAGTTCAAATAACCTTTCATACTTGAGGGGAATACTATTGGCATAGGTTTTGTGTAACAAGAATTCCTTGAATAGCATCTCCGCCCCCGTTGTGGTCGGGTCATTCTTTTTATTTGATTTTCTTGAAACCACAAACAGCACAGCTGTAGCAAAAGCATAGTGTAGTTTACCGCCGCCATATTGAGTACATGATAGTCTTAACACCTTGACGGATTTCTGTGTGTTCTTTTTTTTCTTCATTTTCACTTTGAACCCTTTTCCATCATTTGTTGGATGTCCTAGTTTTAAGTCACTCACTTTACGCGCTCCTCCACCACTACCATCTCTTCTACCCAATGTTTTCCACCCGATGATTTCAAGCATTTTTGATATTCGCGTGGAAAATGTGTATTTTTACCGGAAATGAATGATATTTGCATAAAATAAGAGTATCTCCCCATTCGCTTCAATATTTCTCTATCCCCCCAAGACTGACATGGTCCAGAACTTTAAGAATTTATCACGCGGCTTTGGAAGTTGTTCAATGAAGCCGTTCACGGAGGCAATTCTATTAAGCGCATTCGTACACAAAGGGGATTTGCCTGGTTATGCAAATTTTTGAGATATTTCAAGCACAAAAAGAAGACGGGAATGAAAAAAAAAAAACTTTTGTAAGGAAACGTTGGCCGCATCGAGATAAAAATGAAATCGAATTCCACGCAAAATGAAAAGTTCAAGGACAAAAACTGCCAGCATATCCTGCTTTTAAGGGATGATGATGATCTAGTAAAAGGGGGAAGAAAGAATGAAAAAAAAAATGAAGAAGAAAAAAACGCACCATTGACAGGGCCGCAGCAGTAATTCTTTTGAAGAGCTCTGGAGAGCCTTCTTTTGCACAGAAATTCTGAGACATACTTTTTTTTTTTAACATTTTCTTAATGATGGTCCCATTGATATCGTATAAAATATTCCGTACTTCCCAGGGGGGAGATGGCGAATTCTATCGTTATACACGCAACCTTATCACCGTGAAGGATCTTAAAAAAATAGCAACCAGCCTACCTGCAACGTACACGGCCCTCTATTCACCCACAGGCACTGAGCTCTATTAAAGCGTAGTCAATCTAACAAAAGGCCGGATGGGCTTTGCTTTAGTTCCATTTTAGTCTACCAAGCGTTTCAATTTCATTGTTCCCATACACACGATGAATCAGTCATTCATGCGGAGAATTTAGTACCAAAATTCAGTGAATTTCGTACAATTGTGGGGGAGTAAATCCTGCGCATGACCGACCATTCGTCCCATTTTACCCCATTTTACCCCATTTTGCTCCATTTTGCTCCATTTTTTTTCCCTGACCAGATTGACTTAGATCAGTTTTATGACACAATATCCTGGATTCACCAGACTTTCAAAGCACACAAATTGTTTTAATATTCTACTTAAAATCTAAGCGAAGTGGCCTATGTCATAAGTGTCTGCAGCTGCTCAATTATTTAGGAGTCAGGAATCTCCTGTAATAATGTCCTTTCTATCCAATAAATGAATGTCATGAGGTAGGTATATACCTATGACGTCTATATGTATGTATTAGGAGGAAAATTATGCAGAAAATATTGTTGAAATATTATAGTACCATGTAATTTTGAGGATAATTTTAATATTGGGTCTACAGGGACATTTTCCTGGGGTAAATTCTTCAATATTATAACCACGTAGATTCTGTGTATGTATGTACTTACATACATAAATACTCGTTTATATGAATTTATCCAGTTTAAATTTGACATCAACAAGTATTTATGAAATCTATCATCGACAGGACATTTTCAGAATGGAATGCTGAAAGTAGATAGTGTCAGTAGGATATCAGCATTATTAATAAATTTTTATAATTAGAGAGGAAATTCCTACCCTGCTGTTGTTAGTAACATGATTAACTTCTGAACAAGAAGTATTGAATATGTGTAAAGTTGGATATGGTTCAAAGGTTAAAGGTTCCTATTTTTTTTTTTTGTTAAACTCTTTATCGAAAAGTCGAACGCATTTTTATACCTTAGAAGAAATCTATAGGGTATAGTAAGTTTGTCATTCCATATGTAACGCACAGAAATAATGATGTTAGAGCAAAATGAATTCGACACCCACTCATAATATTAAAAGTTATTTTGATTTTTGCCTGTCTGTCCGTCTTAGACCAATTTTAGCTTTTTTAACTGTTAGTCCTTAAGAAAGTTTTTCAGAAATCAGTAAGAAGTTCATTCAAATTTTAAAGGAAGTAGATAATACAGCAACTTTACTTGTCAATTAGATATTAAAAAAAGTCTAATTAATTCAAGAAATTCACATATACATAGTCAAGATTCAGGAATAACTTTCTTTAGTGATATGTAGAATATGTTTACGTGTATATGACTCCTTTATAGAGTTGAATAATACAACATGGACAGCAGTATGTTATTTAACCTTGCAAATGTCGGCAATCGGTGTTAGGTCCACAAGGACCTAATCATGAAAAGGAAAGAGTGCCGAATGAGATACAGATATGAATAAATAAATAATAAATAAATAAATAATTCTTTATTAAAAGAGCACAAGTGAGATCAAGCTCATTAATTTGCGCCTACTCCAAGGTAAATTCAATACAGAAAGAAAATTATGAGTCACACAAAAATTTCGTTATACGTTAAGAGGAGTCAGCACCAAGATTAGCAAGTTTCATACATTTTTCAATGCGAATTTCTGGCAAACTATTTGTACCAGAATAATGACTTATATGACTTATATTAAATTAAAGGTAACGAAGAGGTCTAGTAAAAAACGTTGAGAAAAATAAAAAAAATGTATTTGAATGGAGATATTAGCTCGGAAACTTGTAAAAAATGGGAAAAATTGATTTTTTTCAAATTAAATTCCTGTTAGTAGGCATTCTCATTTCCTTAGATTTGGACTATTTTAGAAATATAAAGCCTAAATCTAGCAAATAACGTAGAGTTTTTTCATTTTTAGTGGCGCTTTTTTTAATTGTTTAACTCTAATAGTACTTGTTTTCTCTCTCGATATTTCACCGACGATAAATTGCAATATTTCGTTGAAAGTTATGGAAATATAAAGTAAAATAGTATATTTAACAATTATGTGCAAAATAAAATTTAGGAGAATTAATTCTCATTAAAAATTGTCAATTTCTTTGAACTGCAAATTTTCATTTTCGTCTTAAATTGTTGCATGTTGGGTTTCTGTCTTTTACGCTAGATGTCTCTAATGTGCCATGTGGTCTAGGTCTAGGCTAATTTTATATGTATTTTTATAGTTTCAGGACACAAACCTACGAATAGTAACTTTTATTGTCTACAGGCTCGCTGGTATCTGAATTGAAATTTTTGCTGAGTACTGACTCCTCTTAATCTATGTTGTACTTACTATATACTTACTATAATTAAAACTAGAGATAGATTTATATTACAAGAGTTAAATGAATGCAAGTAATAAGTGAAATTAGAGAAATTAAGTAATTGAATTCATGAACACTAGTGAGATAAGATTACATACTAGAAAAGTGATTAAATGACAATCTCTTGAAGCTAACAGCACAGCGGGTTGTTCTAATTTCAAATGGGAGGGTATTTCACACACAAATACCGTAGACGAAAATCAAACGAGTGCTGAAAGGCAACTTATGCCGCGGTAAAAGTAGCAACCTGGTACGAGCTGATGTGAGAAAGATAATATTATCACGCAAATAATTAGGGCACATAGAATTAACTATCCTGAACATCATATAGGCAATTCTAAATCGAATATAATTATCAAGCGAGCAACCCAGTATACTTTTGGGGTATTCAGAAATATGTTCACGTCGACAGAGCCCATACATGTACCTTGCACATGAGTTATATGCAACATTTATCCTATTACGAAATGTACTATTCAAGTTGCCAAGAACTTCACAGCCATAATTTATATTTGGTAGTAACAGAGCCTTCACAAGACGAATCTTTGTATCTCTAGGAGTGTGGGATGCATGTCGCCATAAGCCCTTTAAACCACCATAAATTTTTCCAACCTGAACATTTGTGTGCTCTTTCCAATTAAGAGATGTCGAACTGAGTCAGCGAACGGAATATGCACATCATTAAGAGATACAAGGCAGATGAGACGTATCAACGTTATCTTTAAAGATGACTATAGATTGAGACTTAGCAAGATTCAGAGTAAGATTATTCATTTTTGCCCAGGTAGAAAAAAGTTCCAAATCCATATTTGCTTTGGTCACATTCAGATGCAGATCATCTATACTTGTAGATAAGCACAACTGGAAATCATAAGCATAAAGGTTAAGGAAATACTGCCTACGAACTTTCATTAGGTCATTTATGTAGAGACAAAACAGTAGAGGACCCAAAATTGACCCTTGAGGTACCCCGAAGTATAATGATTTATGCTGGGAACACTTCATTCCGCCTGTTGCCTGCCCGATAGATATGAGTACATAAGCTTTAGCGTGGGTCTTGAAAGCTTGTATTCAGTCTTGAGTTTATTGTACAATATATTAAAATCTATCGAATCAAAAGCTTTACTGAAATCAAGAAGACATAGAATTGTTGCCATATTATTATCTGTGTTATTCCTAATATCTTCAACTAAATTTAGCAAGGCTGAGACTGTACTGTGCTTGGCGCGAAATCCAGATTGGGCAGAGCTTTAGAGTCCATACATTTCAATAGAACCTATAAGCTGGTCAAAAAGAAACTTTTCAAAGACTTTTGTAAAACAGGCAAAATACTAATAGGTCTATAATCAGACGATAGATTTGCCTTAGGAAGTTTTTTCACAGGTATGAACTTCGCCCATTTCCATAGCGTTGGGAAACTTCCTATTCTAATAGCTGTGTTGAAGATGTGAGTAATTGGCCTGACTACAAATGAAAGGATTAACTTAAGACAACTGAGATTAATATTGTCCAGACCAACAGCATTAGATTTGATTGATTTTAGAGCCCAAATGACTTCCCGCCGGTCACATTCACAAATGAAAAATTCCCGTCATAATAACCTGTAGAGTAAAATGCAGGAACGAAATTATTAAATACAACGCCTGCAGAACTGCAGAAATATTCGTTTAGTTTATGCAAGCTTAGATGTGTATTGAGCTTGTTTATTTTGGTTATATTCATTGCTTTAATGTTCTTCCATAGCTCGCGAAAGGGCAACGATGGGTCTAACTTTTTCCGACAATAGTTAGTTTTTTCCCTTCTAATTGTAGCACTGACTTTATTTCTCAAGAAAGTATAGTTATTCCGGAGCAGTGTACCTCCGAACCTTCTCCAGCATTTATATGCATAATCGCGTTCAACTATAAGCAGTTCAATTTCCTTAGTAAACTAAGGTGAGTTAGAGTTTTTAACATTACAAACTTTAAGAGGTACAAATATGATATGGTTTAAATTCAATATTTTTATCCACTCAATTTTTCAAAGAATGTCTATTGATTACTTAATTCAATAAATACAAAAATAAAAAGTAAAATATTCAAAAAAAAATGAAATAAAAAATAAATCCAAATGATACAAAAAAAACAAATAATCCAAAATATGTTGTAGTATTTTTTACCTGCAATTAAAAAAAACAAAAAAACACTACTACTTAGTAATTCGTTAGGTTATTTTGAAAATTCAATATGCAGCAGTTCTACCTGACCAAAGCGTCGCCCGCCTGTCTTATATGTACCTTCCCATCTCGACATAAAAAAAAATGTTTTGTTAATTTAATTCTTTTTAATTCCAGTTCCTCGTTTTAAATCTACAAAAGTTAGGCGATGAATAGAGAGAGCTGCGCGTTTTTGATTTTAGTCTCTTTAAAAATTTAACTCATGAAAAATTCTTTAAAAAGTTATCACTTTGTAAGAAACTGGATGATTCTTTAGTTTTCCTTAAATTTTCTAAATTCTTTTTTCGAATGTTTCTATATTTTTTTTCGAATTTTTCTTAATTTTTTCTAAATGTTCTTCTTCATACCTCTACTGATGTAGAACGGGTATACTCAGCAACTAAAATTAATAAAACCAAAATAAGACATGAACTCAGCACAGACCGCATTCTTCTTCTTTCTTTTCGTTATTTTTTTCTTAATTTATTTATCATTTTATTCCCATTAAATGATGAAATAAACACAGAAAAAATATTAATAAAATTAAAAGGATTTTTGGACTTGGACTAATTGAGAATGAAATCCTTAACTTAAGTTTCAATATATTTTTGAAAGCAAGAACTTGGTCTCAATATAGTTATTGGAATTTGTGAAGAAAAATATCCATGTTTTTGAAGATGTGCAGCATATTTAACAACCTCTTTCGGTTCACTTTTGGAAGCAAGTTTACGAATAACTGTAAATACATATGTACCACAATATGAAAAGCTTGCCGAAAATATGCAATGTCCTGATTCCAGTACATCCGCTAATACGACATAAAACATAATAGGTATTTAGGTATTTACAATAAAATTGTTCACATGAATAATAAGGAAATAAAATTTTGTTTTATATGTAAACTAATTAGTTTGTGAGAAGTAATCATTATTTTCTTATAATAAAATAACTTTGTTGTTTTAAATTAAACTTCTTTATGGCTTTATATTACTACTTTTGTTATGATCACTTAATACATACGATATTATAAGACCGCCTCCTATAATTTAAGAAAGTTTGACCACCCCTAACCTATAAGAACATGCCCGGAATTAATACTTCCCACAAAGATGCTGAAAAATTAAATTAAATTGATATTTCTGATACCCTAATGCCCTAGACACATAGCGCTCTTAATGAAGAAATAACTAACCACTCATTACTCAATAATGATTCATTATAAACTGCAGACACACACATTTCTTTATATAAATTGTACTGTCAAACTGGTTTTGATTTACTTACGACATTAAAGAAGCGATATGGATAAATTTAAATAAACTTTGTTTTTATTAATTTAAATTTTTATTTATTTTTATTTTATTTCATTTAACGATTGAGAAATGAAAAAAAAAATTTACTAAAAAATATTTTGAGATAATTACTTTGTGCTTTGCATTTCTTCAAATCTTTCAAATCAGCAGATGCTCAGCAGAGTTCCATACTTAAATTATATGCTAAATCTGGCACATTTTTCCTCATTATAGCAATAATGAAGGAAGAAAACACTTCATTAGTGTAATTCATTATGATCTGATTTTCGAGCCATAATGACGTATATTATGTGACACACGGCATTTTAATGAGTAGTTAGTACTAATGATTCATTAGATCGTGCTGTGTGTCTAGGGTATACAAGACTTAAACCCGGCTCAGAGCATCGATCTGTCGTTGATGACTGCTCAATACGTAGTGGTGATCACTCAGGTGCTCTATTTATATAGATTTGGATCAGTGTCTGAACTGAGATTTCAATACCTTGTCAACTGGGCGGTATGCTGTGGTGTACGAAGTATATATTTTCGTAATGAAACTATATGACTAAAATATAGTTAATTTCTAGTATCAATGAAATATATTGGGTTCAATTCTCCTTATATAACTTACACTAAGTTCAGTAATAGGTATTAGTTTTTAATACCCATCACTTCAATATTACTATTATTATTTATTGGACTGGCAAAACGTACACAAGATTTTATAATCTTTTTAGTACAAAAAATTATGGAACTATTTTAAACAAATACATGAGAAAATAGAGAATACATAAAATTAAATTAAAAATTAAAAACTTACTAAAACTAAGCAGAAATTGAAAATGACTAAAATAACTGAAAAAGTATACTACTAAAAAACAGAGGCGGAAAATTAAAAATTAAATAAAAAGAACATTGTATCTAATATACATAAAATAAAACAAAATATTAAACAATATTGAAAATTAAAAATTATAAGAAAGATAAAATTTATAAAAATTACGAATGTTAGCTACGCTGTGAGACAGGATAATAACATGAAAATGGGTAAGATTAATTATAAGCGTGGTCCTTCATGAGATCCTTAAAAGCACCGAGAGATAGCGCGTTCTGATAACTAATATGGATTCAATATTGCCGATCTGTCTAGGCTGACTGCGCAGAACGTAATGATTTTCCAATAAATCAATCAAAGTCCTTCAAACTGGATTAACGAAACGAAACGAACTATGACTATTTTAAATTGAACCGATATCCCGGGATATATGAAAAAGATTTTACGCACAGGCTTTTATTTTGGCCTAGGTTTCATTAATGTCTTTAGTACGATTTACTCTTGAAATGTCCGAATAACACAAAACTCTTGATTTCGCGATGATAATTCTTATCACAGCCTGTTGCGCGACAGGAAGGTGTAATCTTGTCTGTTGTCTTACAATTATGGCGTGTGTGGATTTAATGGAATTGGAATGTTGGATAGGTGAGGAGTTTCTGGAATATTAGGGTTTCACTAACTTGTTTTGAGTTGTGTCTGGCATTTCTTCGTACAAGACGAGTGTTATCTCATAAGTCCTGAATGGTCCAGCGTTTATAAGTCCCACGATGGCGAAGCGGCGTCAGTAAAGCTAACGAGCTCCGTCCAGGATGTTGTCCTATCCACGATGGTAGTTTCCAGTGCTAGTGAAAAATGTAAATCTTTCGCCTAAGTAATAAACGCTCCCCGTTTCCGAGTTAATAAGGTTAAGAGGTGATAAGTAGTGGAAGTTTTCATCATGAAGTTGCGTTCAGAGATCTTCTGAAGTTGTTTGACCGAGAGATTTATTTATCTTCTATAGGAGTGATTTTTGGACTACTGTACAAAAAGGTGTTGCGAAATTAGCGTCCGTCGGGTCCCTGTACAATCCTGTACAGGCCATGAGGATCTTTCTTTGGAGGGTGTTAATATGCTTCATATATGATGGCGAAATGATGTGCCAGATGGGGAAACAATAGTAGATAATAGGGCGGATAAGCTGTTTATATATCAGAAGCTTTGTATCTTTCAGGAGATCGTTTCTCCTTCTGATAATATGGTTTAGTAGGGAGTAAGCGTAGTAAGCTTTCCTCATGATCAGTTTGACGTGATTGTTGCATTTCAACAGATTACTGGAAGAGACATCAATTTACTTGGTGTTCTTTGAAGGCTGAAACTTTTCGTTATTGACTTCGATTTTGATGTTGTTGGCGCGTGCGGCGACCTTGGGCCTTCCTCTTATGGAGGGCTTTCGGATGCAAATCATTTCAGATTTGCTCAGATTGATTTTGATGCCCCACTTTCTGTATAACTCGCTGAGAACATTCCGCTCCACTTTGGTAGCACCGAAATTGGCTAACATTGAGTGGGCGTAGGTAAAAGAGTCATCAGCATAGAGCAGTGTGGTGGAGTATAGGACTGATCATAAGGTCCGAGCACCGAACCTTGGGGGACATCAGCACTGACTGATGTTGCCTGAGACTTTACATTCTCGAGTTCTATGTATGTTTAGAAACAAATGCTGGCGGGGACTTTTTAAAATTCGAATCTGGAATAATGGAGTAATTTTTATTTAGCTTACTTTCTCAGATCGTGTGCGATCCGAGAATTGTAAAATGTTTGTTTAAATTTTGTTTGTTTTCGTTTCCTGTCTTTTTTTATTAATTTGATGCATCGAAGTGTATGTACACTTGGGAGTGTACATGATGCTTCATGGGAGCATCCAATGAAGAAATTTTAAATTGTTTGGCGAAAGGTGTTGTATTTTCGTACATGAATGCTACAGCGAATAGTGCACTAGGAATAGTCGAACTTCGTGCGCACATGGTAAAATTGTTTCTACATCACGTTATCACAGAACTCACCCCTCAAGCGTGTTTTACCGACCTTAAGTCTGGTATACAATCCTTGTCAAAATGTTTCAACAATTCATGCAAGGAAAATTGACACTCATCAATTTTCCAACAAGCAGTTGTAAATCGGTATCATGGAATCTTCGACTTTATAACATATACATACATAGGTCTCTTATTGCTTCGAGGATAATGCAGATCAATACTACACGAATTATTATAGTACGTTTGTATGAAAGCCAGATCAAGAACATTGATGATGATACGTTCCAAAAAAGCCCGCAAAAACCCGTCCCGACGATGTTGAATAGTTTTTAAAATAGCTTTCCGGATGACATCCTTCTTGACGATGTACATTTTTCGGCTCTATTTCAATTTATTGTTATCCTTGTATGGCTAGTAATTTGTCGCTAATCATTTCGTGCAAGTAAAGCAGAGGTTACGGAAATCGATATCAATTGCCGCTATCTCCATTTGCTCATATAGTTTGAGTAATGACGATACAGAGGATGCAGTATTTTTCTCAGTCAATTTCACGGCTTTCCTGTAATCAAAATTGTTTTTTTAGTATGCTCAATGCGCACTTACTGCATTTACAGATTCCAAATATACAAATTCCGGATTACGCTGGTTTCCAGAACGGACTTCACGCCTCGTTCCTTAACTTGAAACATGGTTCCTTTATTGGACTTACATGAAACAATCACCCAATGAATGTTCTGGGCGCACGTCAGACAACAAAAAAAAAAAAAAAAGACAAAGTTTTTTCAAGAGCTTGATATCTCTGATTTTTCTCATAAATTTGGTCACGATGAAAGATAGAAAGAGACAAAAAGGAAGCCATTTCAGAGAAAAATTAAAATTTTGACGCGAAATAATTAAAAAGCCATTAATCGTGTAAAAAAAGTGTCATAAAGAAAAGTTATACTATCAATAAATAAGGTGTTTCGTATCAGCAGGAACTAATTCTCATCAGTACGGCTAGCTCCTGCCAGCCGTCGACATATATATATTTTTTTTAATTGATAACATTTTCGTAAAAGTCTTCATGACTTTTACTTTTGGTCTTGGCTAATCCCGCCTAGGGCCTAAATGGCTAAGCGCTAAAGTAAATACGTAGTACTTCGCCTCCTATGATTCATACTCAAAATTTAAACTGAGATTATATTGGCCTTTTTTTCTGACATCTACGGCAAGTAGGAACTACCTGTACTGATGAGTATTGATGCTAATACGAAACGCCTTATTTATTGCAATCTGCGCTAGCTACACGCTTTGTGCTGCAAATAAGTTATGATTTTTTTTTTAAATTGGTGGCATTTTCATAAAAGTCTTGTCTTGTGTCCTAGTTTTACCGGGTGCCGAATTATTCGAATAAAATTTGTGACACGATTCCCAATATGGCGGCGAGCGCGACCAACCGAAATTCCCAACAACTCGGCAGTACAGCTTTGGCGTAATGCCAAGTTTTAGTTATGGCAGCTACGTCCACAATTGTACAATTTCCGTAAGAGAAAACTGCGGCGTCTTGCACGTTTGCCTGATGAAGGAAATTGATGTTTTCGAACGTCTTGAAAATCTGCTTAACGCAGGGCTTGAATAATCGCTGTCTGCGATGTAGACAATGGGATGCCTAGCTATTGGTTGATCAAATGTTCGATAAACAGCTAGGTCAAGGTGATCAATTTTCTTACCTGGAAACAGTTAGCAACCCCTAGTCTGCTTGATGAAGACTGAGAGCTGACGCAAGGCCAATATGTTGAACAAGTGTACCTCTCCGGTCGAAATTATCCCTATGGCAGCCTGAACATGTACTTGGAACAAGCCGAACCTATGTCATCTTAATGGCCATGATCAGAGGATCTATAGCTCGACCCTTTGTCGACGTGGTGGACGCAGAAACAGCAGCAATAATGCCGATATTTCAGGAGGAATCCAATGTTTCTGCAGGAGATCTTCAGTCCATTTCTGACAGGTCTAAGAAAACGAGGACTCTGACGGTCTGAAGCTTATTTAGAGGAAGCAAAAATGAGACGAACTACAAAGTGGTTGATCAAAAGTTCGGAAATGTCCGATACGATACGTCGCCGCACATCTTTCAATACAGTCCCTCAACAAGCTCTCTAAGGATTGCCGATGTCGAAGAATTTGCAGAGTTCATATCGACATATTATTTGGCAAACAAAACATTTGTTTTTAACTATATATTTAGAAAATTTTGAAAAAGATTTAATTTCGACAACGGTTGAAAGTAAGCATGTACCATCCATGGGTCGTGGGCTGGAACTGCGCTTCAGCAAGGTCCTTTCTTTTCCCGCCTACCTAGTTTCCTCTCGACTTTTATAGCACTATAGCTACTCCTACTTAGTAGGTACTGGGCAGGCCATAGATAAAAAAGTGCTTATATTTCTGCTGAAAACCGTTGAGAAACATTGTCTTGTTAGAATATCCAATTTATTGTATCTACAAATTCGTCCATTTCGGCAGAAGTACATTGAAATAAAGAAATGTAGGTTCTAGTGCCTTGCCTTCACTTAGTATCTTGAATTCTGTATTCGAGTAGCTCTGTAGAAGTTATCGGTCCTCAGACGATAATACCAGCTTTTAGGATATGGTGTTCTATTAAATATCGTTTTCTTTCCTTATATTATGGAAATAAAACTCATATTCGTCAGGTCCCTCAATACAGAACTTTTTCATCTGAGAAAATGACGCTCGTCCACCGATCTCTCACCTTTCAATATGATGCATAGGAAATTTATTGTTGGTTATCTTTATCTATTGCTGTTAGTTCATTTATTTTAATCACTTTAATTAAGGAAACTGTTTAATTAATCGTCTTTAAAGTCTGTTTTAGCACGACCCTTTTAATTTTTTTCATAGTTGTCAGGATTTCTTAAGAATTTGACTATGACCGATTTCCCTCCCAATTCCCCCTACAGAATACCCTACTGATTTCAATTTTGCCTTTTTTATGAAAATATATTTTCCTTGAGTGCTGGGTCATGACCCCCCCCCCCCCCCCCCCCAAATTAAAGTAAAAAATATTTTATAAATTGAGTTATATCAAAAAATATATATTTTTTATTTTATATTATTTTTATTTGTATAATTCAACTTCAAAAAATTATACAAAATATTTTTATTCCAAAACTTAAGAAAGTAGAAATTTATTTCAATGAATTGCATGTGATGTATTGCTATTCAAGATGGCGTCTGAGTGATTATCGTATATCTATCGGCTCTGAATTTATGTGCTATTTCTTCCATATAAGTCGATCGCTTTGCACAGTTTTGCTAATATTCTCGCCAGTCGTTGTTGCTTGTTTGTTTCGGGTTGTAAATTTAATCTGAAAGTTATTTTTTCGCAATTATGGCTCCGACACGTGCAACTTCACGTAATGAATCAACATCGGACTTCAGTTTGAGTGACATTAAAGTTTTGTTAAATAAACTTGAGGAATCTATTAATGTGAAGATAAGCCAACTTGATGATAAACTTTCAAATTCTATTCGTGAATTTATGTCAGGAGTGAATAAAAATATCGCAGATATTAACACCAATATGATTCAATCCGATAAGCGTCTCTCAGTGATGGAAAACAAAATTGAGGCCCTTGAAAGATCTTCTAAATCCAGAGATGCCTTTGTCAAGGGAATACCTATGTTACCCAACGAAGATGTGAATATCTTAGTGAATAACCTAGCAGCAACCTGCCAGCACGATTTCGATATGAAGCCTACTGCATTTAGGCTTGTTACCAAGGGAAACAAAAGCGATCCGTTAATAATTCTTAAATTTGCTTCTGCATCTGCCAAGGGAAAATTTATAAAAGCCATCAAAACGAAGAAACCTAAGCTTAATGATCTTGGCCTGAAAGGAAATTCATCTATTTTTATTTATGAAAGTATTACGACACGGAATCAGCAACTCTTTCACCATGCCATGGACCTGAAACGCAAAAAATTAATCACGTCTGTTTTTACGATGAATGGATTTGTTTTTATAAAGAAGAACAATGATGATTCCCCCGTTAAATTAGTGGATGCAAACCAGCTGCAGCATTTAGCCTCTGTAAAGTAGTAGCATTTGAGCCGAGTTAATGTCAGAATTGCATTTTGCGCATCATGCATATCACGTTAAAATTGGATTTATATTTACCTTTTTGTTTCTATTTTATATTTTATCAGTTCTTAACTTTTCTTTTTCTATATTTATCTAAGTTTTCTTTATTATTTTCTTTCTCTTTTGAATTTATAGTGTTTAGTATGTGCCACCTAAATGCAAGGAGTCTCAGGTCAAATTGGGATGAGTTTGAAAAAGTTTTTTCTAATGGCGATATTGATATTATCTGCATTTCAGAAACGTGGTTGAATAGCGAAATTGATGATATTGTTGTAAGCTTACCAGGCTATTATATTATTCGTAATGACAGGACACATTCCATTGGAGGAGGTATTGCTATTTTCGTTAGAAGCAATCTGAAATGCTCCTTGGTTTCTTATTCTACTAGCAACTCTCCCATATGTGAGTATTTATTTATTAAGGTTAATATTGGTGCACAACCTGTCTTAATTGGATGTGTCTATAAGCCACCGCGCGTGTCAGATTTGTGTACTTTTTATGAAGTACTTGCTGAGTGTGCCTGTTTATTCTCCTCAATTATTATTGTTGGTGACTTGAATATAAATTTATTATTTGATAGTAGCCAGAGTAGAGGGTTGCTTGGTTTCTTTGAAAGCCTGGATCTTGAAGTCATAAATGTAGCTCCAACTAGATTTCATCAGAATGGAGCGTCGTTGTTGGACTTAGTCATTACCAATCAATCTCATAAGCTTCTGCTAACACGTAATTTGTCGATGCCGGGCTTAAGTGATCATGATGCAATTTTGTCCTCCTTTTCGTTTGAAGTTTGTAATAATTGCAACAATATCTTTCAATACCGTGACTTTAGGCATATTGATTTTCATACCCTGAATAGTGAGGTTAACAAGGTGCAGTGGACAAATATTTATCATATCGCCGACGTTAATGGCCAGGTGGAATTTTTTAATGATAACGTTAACGCCCTGTTTAACAGGTTTGTCCCGCTCAAGGAATATAAAAGCAAATTCAAATGTGAATGGATGAATAGCGAAATCTATTCATTAATACTTCAACGTAATCACGCGCATAATCTGTGGAAGCGTTATAAACACATCTCTCTTCGTGAAAACTTTATTAGGTTGCGCAACAAAACTACTCAAGCTATACGTTCAGCGCGAACGCATTTCTACTCTTCAAAGCTTGATCCTTCTCAATCATCCCGTACATTATGGCGTAATATTCGTTCTTTAGGTCTCTGTAAATCCAATCAACAAAGTTGTGATCTTGATCCAGATAGTTTGAATGATTATTTCTCCAGTGCCAATACAAACATGTCAAGCAATCCCCTCAATTCAGTTCTTCAAGGTCCTCATATTGAGCCAATTTTCTCCTTCCGAAATGTTACTAAAACTGAAATTATATTGGCATTTTCCTCTATTAAGGGGTTATCTACTGGAGCAGATAACATTGACTCTAAGTTCTTGAAACTTTTACTCCCAATATTGCTACCTTTTATAATGCACATTATTAATACCTGCATTACAACCTATACCTTTCCTTCAGTTTGGAAAGTAGCCAAAGTGCTTCCCGTTCCTAAAAGTCGACGCCCGTCCAATGTTCAGGATTACAGGCCGATTAGTATTCTGCCGATATTATCGAAAGTTTTAGAAAGACTGCTTGCTGATCAGATGAAACTTTATTTATCCAAAGCTAATCTTCTTTCCCAATCCCAGTCGGGGTTTCGTTCTAAACACAGTACTACATCTGCACTTCTCCATTTATGTGATGAGATTCGTATTAATGTTGAGAAACGTGAAGCCACAGTGCTTGTGCTTTTGGATTTCTCTAAGGCGTTTGACTCCGTAAATTGCGGGATATTGATTCAGAAACTCTCCTATTACTTTGGGTTTTCTTCACCTGCCTTACGTTTAATGGAAAGCTATTTAGCTGATCGTTCTCAAAAAGTTATATCTAATAATCGTACATCCCATTTAGTAAGGCTTCTTTCAGGTGTCCCCCAGGGATCTATTCTGGGACCAATTCTATTCTGTATGTACATTAATGATATTGAACTAAGTGTAACTAGAGCTTCAATTCAGCTTTATGCCGATGATGTTCAATTATTTCTGTCATCTCAGTTAAATGGGCTCCAAGATTGTGTTACCATACTTAATGAAGATATATCTTGTTTGGCCGCTTGGGCCAAAAATAATCAGTTGGTTCTCAATCCTTGCAAATCTAAATCAATTGTAATTTATAAGAATTCCATTGACACATCCTGTATGCCTCTGGTCCTACTCAATGGTTCCCCTATTCGCTTTCAAGATACAGTTAATAATCTTGGTATTATTTTCAATAAGGAACTAAAGTGGAATGAGCATGTTAATGTACTTACAGCTAAGATATACGGTGGCTTACGTTCACTCTGGCAGCAGGCAAGATATACACCACCTGCCTTGCGTAAAAAGCTCATTATTAGTCTAATAATCCCTCTGATTACTTATGCAGATGTGGTCTATTGCCCACTCGATTATAGAAGCAGATTAAAACTGAATGTTGCTTATAATTCTTGCGCTCGTTATGTTTATGGTATTATAAATAGATATCCCATAGTGTCTGTGACGCCTTTGGCAAAAAGTATTTTGAATTGCACCTTGGAAAATTACCTTAAATATCGCGTATGCCTGTACATTTTTAAAATAATTCATAACTTTTTACCTGAATATCTCCTTGCTAAAATTAAATTTTCTCAATCTCCGCGCTCGAATCAACTTGTAGTTCCACGCCATTTAACTGGTTTTAGTTCTAAGTGCTTCTTCATCTATGGCATCCAACTATGGAATTCTTTACCAATTTCAATTAAACGTCATGGTGCTTTCTGCAGGTTCAAACAATCAGTTTTTGAGTATTTTTCAAATTTATAAGTCATTGTAATTTTGCAATTTTTTCAATTTGATATATTCTCTTCTCTTCTCTTATTTCATATGTATTTATAATATATTTCTTTTCTATCTTTTTTTTTTAATTTTCCTGGATTTTAGGATCAACGTGAATTTAATTTTAAATTTTAATTTTAAAGGTTTTATATACATTATATTATATTTTTTTTTTTTTTCTTTTCTTCTTACTTAATTTTTTTCCTCTTATTGTTATTATTATTAAGAGTAAACACAGGAAAACGAGTTTGTACTCATGTGTGTTTTAAATAAAAAGCTTATTATTATTATTATTATTATAGGTTTTTCTCAGAATTTGAGTTTGCGACCCCAACTTTGGGTGATCCAAAACTCTCGAGACACTCTTCCCAAACCACGAAACAGACTCCCTCACTACCACATCAGAGCCCTAACTTAGTCTTAACTCCTAACATTCTAAAATATTTGCAGAGTTCTTATGTAAAACCACTGACAAGTATAATATGGATTGACTACGTCCATTCAAATACACAACAGAAATTTGGCTCACTTCTCTATAGCGTTCTCTTTCGGTCCAAGCACCAAGTACCAACTGAGAGGGAACTGTAAACAACAAATAAATAAGTGGGTTCGTCGAAATAAATGTTTTTAAATTAATTAGTTGGGTTAATTAGTGATAAAAAATGTTTTACCAAAGGCAATATATTCATAGATACTCAATAGAAATTCGAAAGGTTTTATTAAAATAACTTTTCAACTTCCAGCCAATGGATTTTTCAATATTGGCAACGACGTAAGAACTATTTTTGACACACAAAATTGTACCCGCATATGGAGCAGCCCATATTATATATGCCTGTACTTACAAGAGTAGTATTGTATTAAAAAATGATTTTTGTAAAAAAATTATATTAAAAAATGGCACATAATCCACGTGGCTTAATGATGCGGAAACCTTCATAGTACCTCAGGACAGTATTGCGGTGGCTAACCTAAGTGACTTACGGCGATAGATTCCTTTTTTTTCTCAAATTAATTACTGGATGAGCACCCCCCCCCCCCCCCCCACTCATGGCCTAATTCCAATGCTGTGGGTATCATAATAATTGGTCTTAGACCAATTCTAGTTTTTTTACTTGTTCACTTTTAAAATGATTTCAGTAATCCCGTTGCTGGCCTTTATGTAAACAAATTCACAAATTCTGAGAAACAGTAAAAATACTTGCTGGACGTAATCTGTTGCTGGATAGTGTATGGATGGATTGGATGTATTTAAAAGAGGTTGAGATTCCTGGGGTCCCTTGAAAACAAGACAACTACAAGGGCATTGTTCACCCTCTAAATTTACATGACATTGCTGATAAATTCCAGAGAGATGCTCTAATAAAATTCAGGTGTAGGGTGCGTGACCCTACTTTCCTGCTTTTATACAGTTCAACCAGAAGGCTGTGAACCAAGAAATCTGTAACGCTTTTTTGAAAGAGACGAACAGTACAGAGAAAGTGATTCCCTTTTTCCTCTCATCTTCACATACTTAAAAACCAGTAGATATTCAGAAGAAGGAAGCTTTATTAGGTTAGCGATATATAGGAACTTATTTACATCTGGATGTCGACCAGCCTCCAGGTTGGATTACTTTTCTCTTTTCATGGGAATGAAACTAACTGGTGTACAGTTTTGGTTGGAAATTGTAAGGGAGCCTCTATATCTATAAAAGGAAAATTTAATCTCTGCAACGTAATTAAAAAACCTCAAGTGTCCGCACAATTTCAACTTTTCGTAATTATTTAAAGAAAGAAATTAACATTTTTGCGAAATTAAAAATAATTCAAGATACCAAATATTACATGATAAGTATATGTATGAACCATGGGATGGGGGTATACATAATTTCAACATTTTAAGGGTGCATCAGACCATGAATAACGAGTACGCAACCATTTGGTTACAATATGAAAAGAATTCTTTTATATGTGGTTAAATTCGGAACAGGGGCAGGTTGTAATTATAAACTTGCCGGAAAATATTACTTTCAAACGTAACATTTTTATTCTGTGCAATTTTTTTTTTCATGTCTGCATTATAAATCAGAAATATAATTAACCTGTTCTTGTGCAGAGAGAACAGCCTAATTAAATAAAGGTAAGGAAAGCTTCCACCCCTTGTGTATATGTAGTGAATAAATGACACAAAAGTAGAAGGTTCACTTAGTTATATTTCCTTAGCTTTGCTCTTGACTCTCGTTTATTAAACTATAAAAGGCTCATAGACATTGCAATGCTGCTGATGATGGAAGAGCTCTCGTCCTTTACTCACCTCTGGTAGTGAAACTTTTAAAAATTCCCACGAAAAAATATTCATCCTTAAAATCCGTAGATGTTGAATAGTTTACATGGAGAGGTAGGTTTTTTTTTTTTTTTTAATATTTGAAATAGAGACGTCTTGAAATATTGTAGAGTCACGGAGTCGAGGAATTTCACGTTGAACGTTTTTATGCAACTCTCTTTCTTGAATCGTCGTCGTCGGGTCGATGTAGTTTTGTCTTTAGAACAAGCAAACATCTGGCCACTTCTTGCTAACAAGTTTTTTTCTGTTCGAAAACTTAAAACATACAGAAAAGTTTTCAGAAAGTTTAAAATAGGCGACAAGTGGTATAATATCAGTGCATTTGCTCCTCTAATGTGGAAATATAGAAAACTAGAATGCATGCAAGTTTTTCAGTTTCATTCAAGATTGAAATGGAAAAAATTCTATTTAATTCGAATATGAGCGATGTAGATTCATTGCAAACAAGTTTTTTTCCAGGTGCTTTTCATAATTATTTTCTAGAAATAACTTAAGCTTCAAGGAATACTGATGAAAATAAAAACTATTCCCGTATGTTGCAAGTGAGATAAAAGAGTTTTGGATATATTCATAAATATTTTTTTGAGGGATTATATAAGTGTGAAAATGTATGACCACCATAGAATATGACGTAGCTATACATAATTAGTAATTGGAGATATTTCATATTTAGCTGCCAATAACAAACAACAAAATTTTTTTCTTATCCATTCAATGATTTTAAGATGATTTTAATTCTGATACCAACTTAAGGGGAAGAAAAAGTAGTGAAGAATTGTTGATATTGAATTAAATCAAAAAATAATTTCTTTTTTTTTCGGTTTACAATGAGTTTTATAATTGATATTTATTTATTTTGCCCCATACGGGATTCGAACTCACAATTTTTAGAATCAGTCATAGATGAAGAATAGAACAATTTTAACAACTTTTTATTTTTAACTATTCTAAATTATATCATAAATACAAGAGAAATAAAACCACCGCCTTATCCGGGTTTTGAAGCCGGGAACTTTTGCTTTCCGGGCGACTAATCTTACCATTGAGCTACTGGTTAAAGCCAGTTGAAAGCAACTCTGGCCAGATAAAATTAAGAAATAGACAAGGAAAAGCATCTGTCGTGTTAGGTAATTGGTAAGAGCAGTCGTCCGAAACGCGGAAGATGCCGGCTTCAAAAATCAGACGAGGAAGTTGTTTTTTTTTCTGTTGTATTCTTGAATTTAGAATCGTTAAAAATAAAAAGTTCTTAAAATTCTTCTATGATATTTATTGTTGCTCTGGGGACTTCTTTTGTGTTCCACCAGGATTTATTAATTATTGTATTCAATGATTTTATAACAACTTATGCATATGTAAGTATATTTTTTTTTTAATATTATTTTAATGTTATTTATTACTTTGTTGGTTGATTAAGGCGAAAGGTAAATTAGATTTAGATTTTAGTTTATAGCGGGGCGAGTGGCTTTAGTACTGCAGCTATTCATTGGCTTATTATGTACCGCGTTTCTTTATAGCTCATCCAATAATTATACTCTTCCTAGGAAGAAATGAAATGAATGGATGAAAATTGTTCGAAGTTGGCAAGCTTTAAAAAGTATTAGTCAAAATGCCTGGAGCTTACATCGTGCAATGGCCTCGGATTCGCACAAGACGTATGTTTCATTCTTTCCGAGACATAATCAACATTCGATATAGTTGCTTTCACTTAAACTTGGCTATGGCTTTCGCGATGCTGAAATCTTTTACAATTCTTATCAAAGTTTTAGATGATTTTTATTGATTCTGAAGCTCGTGCCGGTGGCGTACTCTTCGTCTGTAAAAACCACTTTAATTGTAGCCAAATTTAATTTCCCAGTTCCTCCAACACTCTCGTTATTGAAGTTATACCTCTTAAGCTGTCTCTCTTAAGATATGACTTATACATACTTTGTTGGTATATTCTTCCAGACTCCATAAATATCCTTCATGACAATGCGTGATGACAGCAGGTGAGTGAGAGGCTTAGACGTTAAGTGCAGACCAGAGTACTGCATGGGTACCTGTAGACCTGCGCAGGTACCTGTGAATCTGATCTGATACTACAAGTACAGGTATATTATTGTACCTGTACTTGCAGCCACAGGTAAGTAACGTATTGTTACCTGTACTGAGGCTGCAGGTACAAGTACTCAAGTTATGAACAAGTACAGTTAACGTGGCGTTACTTACCTGTGGCTGCAAGTGCAGGTACAACAACACACCTGTACTTGTAGTATCAGATCAGATTCACAGGTACCTGCGCAGGGCCACAATAATCTACTTCAAACAAATATTTAATGATAGACAATGTTGTGCATTGCAAGAAATTGATGTTTCTTGGGGTAACAAATTTGCGGGGATTGGCTTATTAAAAATTAGTATATAGTAAATACAGTTTCGACCTTCTCACCTTTAATGGAGCAGTATTAATCTGGACAAATACAGTACAACAAATAAATTCGTATAAAAAATGTTATGCGAATTATACTTGAGGATAAATGCTGACATCAGCACGACTTTTTCTTAAAATATAGCTACATGCGATTTAACATTACAAATTCTAAGAATTTAACTCGCTAACTATGAAGTGCATAGATAAGGAAAACTCTGTTATCGATGTATGTATTTTCCTGTTGTAACATGATTTAATTCGTTTACATATGTACAGCTATTAATTATACGGGTAAGATTTGATGTGCGTTGAAGAAGGAAAAGGCTTTGCTAATTCCATTTTTTTTTTAGAGTATGGTCCCCTATTAAATTTCGTGGTTAACGGGAAATGACTTACGGTTAAGTAATGATTTATTGGTATTTAATTAATTTATTTATTTATTTTCCCATTAATACTATGATCTGCACAAAACAGTGTAAAATTGTAACTCCTTTGCTCTTTTTCCACACTCATCCATACCAATTTTGAATAAATGAGCGAAGTTAGTTAGTGGAGTAACCTATGGTTATTCACAATTTATTACGGATATATACCTCTCCCAGAAAACAATGAAAAGAGGGTGAAGGTTTTCTTCGATCTTCCTGAAGGAGGGCACTTCATCCTCTTTCACTGGAAAAGATTATTAAGAGGACGCTTATAGAAAGTGACTTTTGTCCTGCAAAAGGAACAATCTGAAATCCTTTTTGCCCGGGGGATTACGACATACCTGTTATCAGGGGACAATGAAGTAAATCGCTCAATAATTCACTAAAAAGTAGTTCAAATCCACACACAAATTTAAACATTCCAATTCTCTCTCTACTTTTTGTATATTACAAAGGCACAAGTACCATTACTTGTTTATCTGTATTACTTGCTCTACCAATTATCTGTCCATGCAGATATACCTGCTTCCCTATACTTGCAGTTACAGGTTAACTTATTATAATTGAACTGCGCAGATACAGGTATTGCAGTTCAATCAGAGGCACTATACCTGCAGGTCAAGTACTACTTGTAAAACAAGTATCTGTGCAGTACTCTGGTGAAGACTATCAGCAGAAGTTAATAGCTCACGCTAGCATACCCCGGCTATTGGCGGATAGTGTCGGGTGGATTACACGAAGAAACCTGCCGCTATCACGCACCATTTTACTAAAAACAAAAAACAAAAACGTCGCACACATCCGGTCCAGAAGGACCCTTTACACCACTTACCTAAAAGTATTGTGAATACTTGGATGTTATTTTTTTTGTGATACCAATTCCCCAACCACGCATTGACATTGTGGGCATCGACTGGTGGTACAATGTCCTTATAATACCTTAAAAGTGCAGGAGCACACGTTAATCAACTAAATCATTCTGAAGAGAGCTCCAGGAGGAGAGAAGATGAAATAAAAGCTTTACAACGCCATTACGTTATGAAATTGTTTTTATTTTTTTTTTTTTGCCACAAATACGGTATCTTATGAACCGCAGGCGAGAGCATGTCTATGCATACGCCTAGGGGAATAGCGCTGGCATAACGTTTTCTTAGAAATAAAGCTCAATACTCTTTAATGTGACCTATTACACTTTATGTGCTATCTGTAGCCCTTTAAGAGTTATTAGCTCTAAACCTATTCTCAACGATAATTTGCTCCCTAAGCACGTAATTTTAAAAAAAATATTGACTAATTTCGGTGTGACCTGAATCGGCTGTAAGCTTATAGTTCCTTAAGGGATGCAGATAGCACAAATAGTGTAATAAGTCAAATTAAAGGGGAGTGTTCCTAGTTTACACTTTTTATAAAAAAAAGTTATGTTTATGACCTTTTTGCAAAAATAATAGAAATCAAATTAAAAACGGGTAAGAAAATCCGAAATTTTTTGTTTAGGCGCTGAAAAGTGTTTTGTGAAGCACTAGCTTTTTTTCTTAATCACCCTGTAACTCCTATACGGTTAATATTGCCCGCCCCTGCCCTACAATTGTTGGTTCATCTAGGTAAGTACAATCATCTTCTTCTCAATTGATCTCCTACGGGGAAACACCCTGTATAGTACCTTCGATATACAGGGTGTTGCAAAAGTATGGTTACATACGCTAAACTTAGGTAGCTGGGCCTGAGTTAAGAAAAAGAGTTTTATATAGTTTTTCCGCACATTGCGTTTTTTTCGAGTAATGCTGGCAACACTGTTTTGTGTACTGGAAAGTGCACACTTTTGAATTTTAATATATATATATCTCAGAAAGCAAATGGCCTAGAAAGCTACAAAAATTTTCTTTAACTTAAAATATCTTTCACTTTAAGGAAGCATATCATCGGTGATACTACAATAACCGCGAGACTAGCAATATCATAATCGCGTATCTGAATAGAGTAGCAAAATCCAATTTTGAAGATAATAGTAACGTAGCTAAGAAAGTACAACTTGAGTCATCAATTTTATACCAAAAATCCAAAATCATGATGTTTGTCGTCCAATCCTAGAGTTCAGTACCAATAATTTTGTCATTATTATAAAAGAAAAAGAAGAAGTTTAGTGTCTTTTGAAATTTTATATTTGTATTTAACTTACGCGGTAGTGACATAAGAAGTCTCGCGGTTATGCAGTATCACCGACGATATTGCCCATTTATCCAGCATCGATTCTTTCGAAATAGCAAAAGTGAAATTTGTGTCTTTTGTTTTACAAATTTCTTATTTTGGGAGCGATTTATTCAAAATTTCCAATAATTGTTTTTTTTTTTAACTATTTGGTAGCTTATACAATTTTTTTCCAACGATATGTGACTCAATGATGCGTCTATAGGGTTTCATAAAATTATATCCTATAATCTTCAAGCGGTATTCATACCACAAAAATGATTGAATTTAGGGTTTATTTGACTGTCACTTGGTGACATAAAACATGTTTCCTGATGAGTCATACCCCATTAACTTATTTAGAGTATCGTAACTTCTCATTTGCATTCCAGGAATTCATATTTGTGCACCGGTAATAAAATAATATAGAACGACAGCATTTGACTGTATTCAAGAATGTTAAGTTTTTGCAAACTTCCGATATCATACAGAAATTAACAAAAATTTATGTTCGCGTATACTTAGACACTCGATTCAGTGTCAGCAGATGCACAAAAGTAATCCGTTAAAGTAGGTTTTCCGACCTATTATGGGAACCAAAAAAATTATTCTATTGTTACATGCAATAAGAGGTCAATTTTACCTGAAACTATGAATAAAATGCAATTTCTCTAGTTCAAGCTCGTTATTGATAGATACTTTTCATGAATTACAGACGACAAATTTTAATCAAAAGCAAATATTAAGTCAGCTCCAGTAGAAAGTAGACATAAATTAAGCAACTTAGCGCTTATGGTGTATTTTTACGGGTATTGCCGAATATATTACATGATTCCCTGAGAGACCTTGTCCTTCTACAAGGCTTTTTTCAATTATTTTTAATAGACTAATCATGGAAGGACCACTTGTCAGTCGACGAGAAACTTCAGGCAGCCCTTGACATGCAAGTCATATTTTTATCTTCAAATTAAAACTGCTTATAAAAAAAAGTTTTACTTTTAGATAGTGGATGACATCGAAAACATTATGAACAGGATTCGGTAAGATGACTCCTTAAGTCCTAGGACTCTGGCAGTGGAACTTAATTTAGATCATACCTTTGTGTGGCGCACTTTGAGCAAGGAACATCTTCATCCTTATCATTTGACGCATATACAGGAATTTCTGTCAAGGTCCCTTCAAAGTCTCGTTGACTACTGCAGGCTTATGTTAGAAAAGGATAGAACTGATACCCGCTTTCTAAGCAACATGCTGTGGACTGATAAGTTCAAATTTGCAAGTATGGAGTGGTTAACTTCCCCAATATACATAGATGGGCTGAAAGTAACCCTCACGCAAGCAAGGAATCACACCCTCAACATAGATTCAAGCTAAATGTTTGAACAAGAATTTCATTACGCCTTATATTTTTAGACATAATTTATCAAGAGAATAAATAAAAAGATTACTCTTTTGGACTTTTTACCGGGTTAAACTTAATTTTGTTCAAGAAAGAATTTTTTGGGATTCTCCGGTATATAGCAAAAGCTAAAAAATGTTCTAATTTGTTATTTCATCACACAACCCATTAATTTTTGGTGACAAGTTTCAAGTCTTGGTTTGACTCATCAACAGGTCACAAATAGCGAAATTGTGTGATTTGAAAAACAAATGAAAAAATGAAAAAAGAAGAAAGAAATGAAAAGTTTGAGAAAATAGAAAAAAACAATTTTTTTATTTATTAAAAAAAAAAATTAAAAAAATTTAAAGAAACAGATTCATTCGAAGCGAATCGAACCTGTATACGCCACACAGTGGGCTGAAAAATAAAAAAGAAAAGGAAGAAGAAGAAGCGTTTCGTGTCAGCAGAAAACCTAACACTCATCGGTGCAGCTTGGTTTTCTGCCTGCTGCAGACGCTTGAAAATAGATCAAACTGATCTCTTCTCATATAAACTCAGAAATAAATTTTTTTTTTTTAATAAATAAAAAAATTGTTTTTTTCTATTTTCTCAAACTTTTCATTTCTTTCTTCTTTTTTCATTTTTTCATTTGTTTTTCAAATCACACAATTTCGCTATTTGTGACCTGTTGATGAGTCAAACCAAGACTTGAAACTTGTCACCAAAAATTAATGGGTTGTGTGATGAAATAACAAATTAGAACATTTTTTAGCTTTTGCTATATACCGGAGAATCCCAAAAAATTCTTTCTTGAACAAAATTTATCAAGAGAGGCTTATCTCAATTTCTGGGAAGATGTGCTACAGGAATTATTGGAGGATGTCCCATTTGAGCATAAGGCGGAATATGATTTTTCAACATGATAGAGCACCTCCTCACTCTACTCGAACAGTGTAATATTGGTTGAATGAAAACTTTCCTGACAGATGCTTAGGGCGAGGTGGACCAATAACATAGCCGAAGAGATCACCAGACCTTACTCCAATGGACTATTTCATATGGGGTTATTTGAAGGAATAAGTTTATTCCGCCGTAGTTGACAATGAGGATACTTTGAGGCAGCGTATAGAAGCAGAGTGCTTGAAAATAAGAGAAATATTGAGAAAAATCCACATACCATTAAGTGTAATACGTAGATTACAAGTTTGTTATTTAAAAACGGGCAACATATTGTAGGGCGCTATTATACCCTCTATTTTAATTGCACAGCCGAGGTAAGTCCATTTCTTTCTATCCATCCATATTCAAAGTAGTGTAATTACACTGATTTGAATGTAATTAATCGGTACCCACTGCGAAGGATCTCATTGCTTGTTTGGGTGCAAATTTCAGCACAATAGACATAACAGAACTGCTGCCTTAAAGAAAGAATAAACTGTGGAGAAGTTATATTAGCGACAAAGACATTATAAATCACTTTAATTTCCTCACATCCTATAATGAGTTCAAAGAACTTTACTCTATACTTTCTGATGAGTATCTTCAAAGCATGCGTGCGAAATTATTTAGCGAGCTACGAATCTTTTTTAAGTTTATTAAAATGAAGAAAAATAATGGACGATTAGCCAAATACCATGAGGTACAAGGATTCTGCTAGTGATGATCCATCTGAAGTTGTAATATGTTTTCTTCATTTTTATACCCTAGATGAAATCTAAAGGGGTATACTAAGTTTGTCATTCCGTTTGTAACACCTCGAAATAATGATGGTAGAGCAAAATGGATTGGACACCCATTCATAATATTAAAATTTATTTTGATTTTTACATGTCCGTCCGTCCGTCCGTCTGTGCGCACGATAACTCGAGAACGCATATACTTAGAGAGCTGACATTTTGTACACAGACTTAGAAAAAAAAAGTAAAATTAAGTTCGAAAATGAGACAAATCGGGCAACTCCTTCATGGGGTTGCCATATAAAAATTTCGTTTTCCGCTATATATTTGGACACTGCCTGAGAGCGCGTCGACGTAGAGAGCTCAAATTTCGTATATGATGTTTCTACTACATTAGCAAATAAAATGTTGACAAGTAAAAAAGCTAGAATTGGTCTAAGACCAATTCTTATAATACCCTAGATGAATGCCCGTATTAAATTTCGTATGGTCACCGATCTATTCAAGTATTGATTTTGAAGTTGTTTTTCGCACATATTTCTAGAACAGTTTGTTGCACAGAAAAAATGGTAATAACCAATTTTATAGGATTTCGTATTCTGCAGAAGTTCTTAGTACAAAAAAAAATGTCTTGGACTGATCGTTTTCAAAGTATATGTAAAAAACCGAAATTTTTATATGGCAACACCAAGAAGGAGTTGCCCGATTTAGTCCATTTTTGACATTTTATTTGCTAATGTAGTAAAAACATCATGTACGAAATTTCAGCTCTCTACGTCGATGCGTTCTTAGGCAGTGTCCAAATATATAGCGGAAAACGAAATTTTTATATGGCAACCCCACGAAGGAATTGCCCGATTTGTCTCATTTTCGAAATTTTACTTTTTTTTTTAAAGTCCGTGTACAAAATTTCAGCTCTTTAAGTATACGCGTTCTCGAGTTATCGTGCGCACAGACGGACGGACGGACGGACGGACGGACAGACGGACGGACGGACATGCAAAAATCGAAATAACTTTTAATATTATGAATGGGTGTCCAATCCATTTTGCTCTACCATCATTATTTCGAGGTGTTACAGACGGAATGATAAACTTAGTAAACCCCTATGATTTCATCTAGGGTATAAAAATGGACTAAATCGGGCAACTCCTTCTTGGTGTTGCCATATAAAAATTTAGGTTTTTTACGTATACTTTGAAAACGATCAGTCCAAGACATTTTTATTGTACAAAAACTTCTGCAGAATACGAAATCCAATAAAATTAGTTATAATCATTTTTTCTGTGCGACAAACCGTTCTAGAAATATATGCGAAAAACAACTTCAAAGTCAAACTTGAATAGATCGGTGACCATACGAAATTTAATAAGGGCATTCATCTAGGGTATCATAAGAATTCGTCTTAGACCAATTCTAACTTTTTTACTTGTTTGTCACTGCATTTAACGCGTCAAATTTTCAACCTCGAAAAAATTACTTCAGTCATATGACCGACTCCCATAATATTTCAATTACAATCCCTACAATTACACATGAGGATATACTTGATCTTATTATTGGGCTTCCAAATGACTTCAGAACGGATCCTGATGCGATCCCTCCAGCTTTTTTTAAGTCATGTTTCCTCTCTCTGGTAAGCCCGCTGAGAATTATTTTCTAAATATCGCTCGATAGTGGATGTTTCTCACATCTATGTAAAAATTCCTTTATAATACTTATCAACAAAACAATTACTAAAAATAAAATTTCTAATTGCAAGCCTATTGCAAAATTATCTTACATGCCCAAATTATTCGATTCTATCATTTACTCTCAGCTATCAATTTCCTGCAAGAATTTGCTTTCTTCAAACCAACATGGGTTTATTTCGGGCAGGCCTTCAACCACTAACTTGTTGGAGTTTGCCTCGGAAACCATTGGCGGATTTGCAAAAGGCTACCAGGCAGATTGTATTTATACTGCCTTAAGAAAAGCTTTCGACAAGTTATCTACCTCCGTGATACTGTTATGGAAAAGTATGGGTTTCCCCCAGTATTTCTAAAATGGACGGATTCCTACTTAGATAACAGGATATACCAAATCTATTTCCGCCATTCCAACTCTAGAGTCTTGAGGGCTTCGCCCAGCATACCTCTAGGGAGTCATTTGGATCCATTTCTATTTATTCTGTCTATTGACGACATTGTCACTGTTCGAACCAAATTGATTCGAATATATTTTCATAAACAGAAGATTTCTAAAAGAAGACATGCTGAAAACAAAGCATAAAATTTTTAGTAAACATATCTCTAATTTGATTACTAGTAAGCAAAAAACATGTACACCACCCAGCATAGCCATGTATTTGTCATCTTCATAACATATTGCACAAAAACAACATAAAATTATAACCTAAACGAGCAGATCAAATAAAAATTATTTCCATTTGTTAGATTCGTGATAAAAAACAATTCCTGAAAAGGGAACATATTAAAATATACCATGCTAAAATTAAGTTCTGAAAAGACAATAAATTCAATCTAATTACAATTTTCCTAAAAAATAGGTAAAACATCTAACAAAAGCATGCATATAATCAGTCAAGCCAATCAATTTGCATCATTATCATCATTACAAGTAATATCCAACGGGAATTTCTTCGCTGTGTGATAGACAGAATATTTTTTGCAAATTTAATTCAATTTAACATAGCAGCATGTGTTGCTCTAAATTTCTTGTTGCTATGCATTTTTGTTCGTTGCTAGGCAAATTTTATCGCTAGTACCGTAAGATCACAGCTGCACTGCCAATTCTTGTAAGCATGCGCCGCTGCTACTCTATCAGTGGTGTTGTGTGCAAGCAAGGGCTATATAAACGACAAGCTGACTGATCTCGATCTCTTTTTGTACTTGGCATCGCTTGGGGTAAGTTGGCTGTTAGGGACTAACATTAATATCGGGTATCGACTGATATTTCACTTTTAACAATTAACAATCATTTCTGGTCTCGACGGAAATAAACGCATCTTATTTCGGGTCTCGACTGAAGATAAGATAACACTTTAAGCCGGGTCTCGACTGACTTAAAGAATATTATCTCGGGTCTCGACTGAGATAATCTTTTACTAACAACCATTTCTGGTCTCGACGGAAATAAACGCATCTTATTTCGGGTCTCGACTGAAGATAAGATAACACTTTAAGCCGGGTCTCAACTGACTTAAAGAATATTATCTCGGGTCTCGACTGAGATAATCTCTTACTAACAATCATTTCTGGTCTCGACGGAAATAAACGCATCTTATTTCGGGTCTCGACTGAAGTTAAGATAACACTTTAAGCCGGGTCTCGACTGACTTAAAGAATATTATCTCGGGTCTCGACTGAGATAGTATCTTACTAACATTAACACTTTATTTCTGGTCTCGACGGGAATAAAGAATTGTTTTAACCCATGGTTAGAACAAAGGGTCTTAACATTAGCTTAAAGCCAACCCTCAAGCGTCAAGTTATAGATCGGTGAGTACCAGTCACTTGTAACAATATAATATTTATCATATATCTATTTTATTATATATTTACTCATATATATATTTACATTTTATACTCCTTTGGTGCATATTTATTTAATATCATAATTTGACTTTATTCTATTAATTTTACATATATATATATTGACGATCTTATATTGCAATTTTTGCCAATAAGTGTTTTTCAGTGTGATACAAAATTCTCTGACCCAAACTTATATATTGAGTTTTATCCCAATACAACTTTTCATGATAATCGTATATTCTAAGTCTGTGATAATAAGTGTTTTATAGTGTGTGTTGATCTCTGACCTAATACCTTATTATATAATCTGATCTTAATATAATTAGTGGGTAATCTTAAAAAAAGGTGTGAAAGTTTATTGGAAGTTAAAACGAAGTGAATAGTGTTTGTTTTGATAAGAGATTCGACCACTGACCTAGATCCAAATTTACCAGTGCATCCATTTCAGTTTCACTAAGTTCAAATTTGCGTGTACGTTCTACTAACGGACAGTACAGTCACTGTTGTGAGGCACTGTAAACTCTTTATGCTGACAACGTTAAGCGTTTCGTACAGATTAAATCTGTTAACGATTTTAAATAGATACAGACTGATCTTCATTAATTTTACGATTGGTGCAATAGCAATAGTTTGGTACTCACTATAGACAAATGTGAGGTTATAACTTTCCACAGCAATCAGAAACTAATCACTTATGATTATAGGTTCTCGAATTCCTCTATTTGCTATTTAGACTCAGTCTGTGGATTTGGTGTCAAATGTGACCAAAGATTGAATTTTATCTCCCATACACCTACACCGAAGGGTAGTTCTATGCTAGGCTTTATAAAACGTTGGTCTCGAGAGTTCTCGAATCCCACTATGACATTGCGTTCGTACACTTGCTTTGTGAGACCTGTTCTTGAATACGCTAGGCAGGTCTGGTCTCTATTTTACGGTACACATCAACCATATCGAGTCTGTTCAGCGGAACTTCCTACGATTTGCTCTTGAGCACCTACACTGAAATAATTCCTTCATTTTTCCACTTCTACCCTATTAGGATCGCTTTAAGATTTTAAAAATGCACTCTCTTAAAAAATGTAGCATAATTGCCGATGAAACTTTTGTGCATCAACTCTAAGACGCGAATTTTGATTCTCCGTTATTACTTTTCAAATTCTCTTTCCGTGATAGAAGGCTCAATTTGAGAAGATATTTACATTTGTGTTTTTTTGTATTGTGTTAGCGCTCCGAAATATGCCCCTTTCTTTATCATATTGTAACGAGTTACACTTCTAAGAGAGTGCCGAATATTCTTTTTTTGGCTAAAACTTCTCGACACAGACGCAGAGAGTCGGAAGGAATACTACAGCATCTTGCTGCATATTATGACAATCAATGAAGTTTCAATAGCTCCAACGATTGGGAGTCTTCTCATCTTTTAGTTGAGACCCTAGGACCACCATTCTCGAGATTAATAAATAGTAACACCTGTAACAGGTCCAATGCTAAGAGGCCGTTAGTTACACTGTCAGAGGAAGTTCATCCTCATCCAAGTTTATACTGAGAGTTCTCTTCACCTAATAATCGAGACTCTGGCTCCCTGGAAAACTGTGAAACACTTCGAACGCTGATAACTATTTCAAAAGGATATAACAAGTGAAGCTTCTCTTCAAGAATCTGTCACAACTTGAGTTTAGACAGTGCATCAGCCACTCCTAAATTCAGATTAGTGCTGCTGTAATAAATTACGTGTTTGGGTAACTATTGCAAGTAGTTCACCCAGCTACCCTAAGGGCTTATTTCCCTAGGCTTTACGCCATATATTCCTACTCCTTTCTATGTTTTAGAACCGTCTTCCCAAGTTAGGGCTTCGTTTTCTAGAGCTGAGAGGTAATATTGCACTACACCCAATAAGAGGATTTTTTGTGCTATCCTCCACAAGACAAAGAGTTAAATAGAGAACATTAAATGAACTAATATTATAATGAATTTTGTTAATTATTTTATTTAAGATAAATTATATTTTTTTATGAAAAAGTTTGAATATATAAAAATCCATTTAATAATACTTACCAGATGTTGAATTTAATCTGAAAGAAATAAAAGATGAATTAGTTCAAGATGAGGAGTTCACTCAATGAAAAGATAAATTGCAAAACAATGAGGTAATAATAACATTCTTATATTGCGGTCCAAGCACAGCAATTTCTTACTTTACTTTATTAATTAATTTAAACTCTTGTTGCATTGCATTATTTCAGGTAAAGGTACATTGGTTAACATACAGGTTTCAGAGGAATTTGCGGTTTTATATGGCTTATGCGAATCAATTCTTACTAACATTTTGGTCATGAAAAAACTAAATTTGCTGAATTTTTTACATAAAGAACCTCGCAAAGACATTGTTTAGCAAAAGTTTTCAAGAACCTGGCTTTTGTTAAACTTTGCTATATAATTTTTAAAAATATTTCATAAACAACAAAAACACTTTATTTTCACTGCTGCGGTCAACTCTTGGGTATGTCTCAATAGAATGGAACCCATCTTATGCAACACATAATTACATAAATCCATTCAAAGATCATTCACTTGATATTCAAAATATCATCAATAGCATTAAGGACATGAATATATCAAGTGATTCTGAAGAAAGGAGGAATACTGGATTTATTAAATTTTAATTTACTACTTCTGTTTTGGTTTTTTTTTTATTATTAAAAAAAAAAGGTTATTTTCGTCAAAAATGCACGTGGCGTTATAATTTTTAAACAACCAAAATGTTGAAGGAGCAAAGCCAGCAGGCTGCATCAGCGTTGCTGCAATTATTGTTACGGCCATCAAGTTGACATAAGGTCGAATTGGCCCCAAGGTTCCAACCTTTCTCTCGAAATCGTGTGAGTGCAAGCTGTCATAGGGGAAACCTGCGCTGAAGAGGCACATTCAATTGAAGAACACTTACAGCCGCCAAGTTGTCATAAGGACGACTAGAGGCAGAGGTTGCCCAACTGATTAGGTATAGCCAACGTTTAGACCGGTACCAGATCAAACGATCTGGGTGAATCAGTTCCCGGAATTGAACTTTCAATACATCAACGTTTGATGCGTTAAAAAATCTGGGTGAGTCCATTTCACGGATTCAGCTTTTCAAGCCTTCAGTTTCCTCCGTCAAGCAATTTTACCAGAATAGTTACCGCTTCAAAGCAATTACATTGGAGCAGGTATATCCTATTGAGGACGTAGTAATTGGAATGACTTTCCACAGTAAGCCTTGGCAACCCCCAAGCACTTTCCTCTAATATTTATGGTAAAAATTGAACACTCTCAAACAGTTAAAGTATCAAATTGTCCAATTGTAAATCATCTAATCGCATCACTAGGAAGAATAATTGTTTATTAGCAAGAGAAAATGCTACAATTGGTCTCAGACTAATAATATTATACCCTACCTAGATGAAAGCAAAAGTTAAATAAAGTGAAACACTAATATTCTGTATAGCAATACCAAGAAAGGGTTGCCCGATTTGGTGCATTTTTGAATTTGTATTTTCAAGTTTTACAAAAACGCGGTGTACAAAATTTGAGCTCTCCAGGTCTTCAGGCATTTTCCAAAAATATAGCGTAAAACAAAAGTTTTGTATGGCAACACCCAGAAGGGTTCTGTTCTACATGTATGGAGAGCACTCAAAAAATAATGAAAAGGGGGCTGTAAATAGCTATTATTGTTCAAATTTAGTGATTTGTTAGATTTTACTTATTTTACTAAATTAATTCTACGGTCAATTCAGAGAATATTGTTAATTGAATTTATTCACGCTTTGAAAATGACAACACATATATATATGAGAAAGTTGATAATTCACCAATCACCAATTTGATAATAGAGTCGACTTTATGGCGGTGGAAAGGAGTTAATAGGTATCTTGTTCTAGTCGTTCCGCGGACGTGACCCATAATATAGTTTGAATTAGTAATATTTATACTAATTGATACACACAATAACTATCTTTATCTCAATCAATACACAAGTTGATGACCTTAAAATTTAGAAAAATTACCATAAAAATTCATTTAAATAGTTACAATGAAAATTTAAAAAATTAAATTAAATTCAAGTTTATAAAATACTTTTGTATTTCGACATTATGTAATTTAAGGAAACAACAAATTAATTTTTACACATCAGGATACGGAAATTATTAACCTGTGCATATGCCAACTTATGTACATATATTGAGCAATTACAATGAACGCTGAGTGTCATTTTAAATTGTTCAAATGAAAATGAATGCCGATTATCTGACAGTACATTTTAATACATAGAAAAAGATCTTTCCACGTCCACTGAAGTAATTGGAACGTATTTGAAATAAATAGAATTAGCCAATTGTAAATCTTCTGCATCACTTGGGATATCTTGAACAACGTTTTAAAACCCAAATTTTTATCTAAAACGATTCTTTCCATATTCAATTGCAGCAACTTCTCTGACAGTCGATTTAAATTCGTTTTTGCGATTTCTGTATTAGATGAATGGAATCAAGCTTTTCGCCCTTCTTTTCCAATGTATTAATAGCTTCTGATAGAAAGGAAATATTTGATTTTATATACACAAAATCACTTTGTACTTTGCTGTATGAAATTACCTTGTGCAATTTTAATTTTCCCTGAATGTTCACATTCAAAACTGGGAATTATATCTTTGAGACCATCAAAATATTCAGATTAGTACATAGCAGGCTTTAACTACGTTCCCCATTGAGTTAAGATGGGGTGTACTGGAGGCATATATCTGGAGTCATCAACTTAAATTGTTCTGTACGAGCGGGTGCTTTAAAAAATCTTCTTTACACTTCCAATTAGTCTATCTACTTCTGGGTAATTTCTTCGAACCTCTTCGGCAACTCTATGGAAGCTATGAGCTAAGTAAATAACATACATGCACCATTGCAGAGTACGAAAATATTCGCTACTTTTACCATATTCGGAACAGCATTCGTCAAGAAGAGGAAGACATTGTTATGATTACGCAATCTGGCCAAAGAAGGAAAAGAGATTCGTCAAACAACTTACATATAGTTGAGGAATTAGCTTTCTTCAAAATCTCTGATGTCAAAGGAAAAATTTTGCCTATCTGGTCAGGTTCTAAAATCCCTATGATAATATTTGCTACATAGCAGCCATCCACATCCATTGCTTCATAGATAGAAATCCAAATCTACTTTTTTCCATGTGCAATGTTCCTAATTTTCTTAACGTAGATTTGTCTGAAACAGCGCTTTTTGTATATTTTACCGGAAAGGTTCGGAACTTTGGATGATTGAGTTTATTTAAGTGTATATTAGCTGGCAGTAATACCTCGTATAGGTCCTTTGAATATGTATGTCGAAATTTTTCTATAGGAACATTGTGAAAGTAAATTTTGTTTTTTCACATTTAAATTCTCAAAATATCGCTTGTGTTTCTTTCATTGTGTTGTTGAATACAGAAACAGTTTTCTGCGAAAACTTTTGTCTCACAAATTTTGCATAATAATATACTGTCATCAGTAGAAAATATTTGTTCACCAAATTCAGATACAAGCTTTATCAAATGGATTTTGTTTGCTTTGTTTTTGGAATAGTTAAGTTCAGTTTAGGTATCGTTTTATTATTCGCGCACTAAAATACACAAAATGCTTCATTCAGTGTTGTAAGTATATCCTGCTATATTTCCTTATATGCAACGCATTAAATACGATTTTTAATTTCCGATAACCAGTGCTCGCAAACTAGCTCATGATAGTATGTTATGATCGCAGCCCATACGGAGCACTATGCTCGCGTACTACTGACATCTAGTCGATAGCGAGATAATTGGAGCCCAAACTGTGCGCTATGCTGCACGGACGATCTGGTTGACAGAATAAAAACCGGGGGCTCAAAAGCACAAAAGATGAAGAAGAGTTTTTTGGCGAAAAAGGAGGGCAACATTTTTTAATTCTCTTCGGTGTGGACACGAGCCGATGAAAAGAAAAACTAGAAAATTGTAAAAAAAATTAAAATAAAAAAGTAAAAAAGCTCGAATTGGTCTAAGATACTAGATGAATGCCCATATAAAATTTCGTATGGTCACCGATCTATGCAAGTTTGATTTTTTAAGTGGTTTTTCTAGAATGGTTCGTCGGACAAAAAAATGATTATAACCAATTTTATAGGATTTGGTATTCTAAAGAAGTTTTTAATACAATAAAAATGTCTAGGAATGATCGTTTTCACAGTATGTTTAAAAAACCTAAATTTTTAAATGGCAACACCAACAACGGATTTGCCGATTTAGTCCATTTTTAAAATTTTATTTGCTATTACTATAAAAACACTCTCCAGCTCTCCATGTCGATGCGTTCTCAGGCAGTGTCCAAATATATAGTGAAAACCGAAATTTTTGTATGGCTACCCCATGAAGGAGTTGTCCGATTTGTCTTATTTACGAACATAATTTTACTTTTTTTTTAAAGTCCGTGTACAAATTTTCAGCTTTCTAAGTGAGCGTGTTTGTTACGGTCCTCAAGGAAATTCATCTTTGTGAGTGTTCAGTGTTAGGAATGTAGTCCGTCCTGGCTGTGTTATCTGTTATTTTAAAACTGATTTACTGCGGATATTTGTTTTACAGGCGCCGATTTCCTCTATCCTCGGATTGATGTTTGAAATTTACTACACTAACATCAACTCGTCACAGCCTCGAAATTATAGGGATCTAGTACCCTACGTATCAGGGTACGTAAAAGCTCGCTCGCGAGCGGCTCTCGAAAGAGCGCTTTGTAAAATAGATCCCGCTCGCGAGCCAGTGCCCAAAAATTTTTACTTAAAAGCTCTCGCTCGCGAGCTGGAGCCAAAAAAAATTTCTTACAGGCTCTCGCTCGTGAGCCCGAGCCAGCTCTTCATCATTATAGGAATATACAAGTTTTTTGGTTTTTTCACTGTGTTACTCAATCGGTGTAATTTTAGAGTCAGGGATATATGAAAAAAAAACTTTTACGAAAGCTGCCCAAATCAAATTTATCACATGTGTTAAAAACTACATTTTCGGTACAGTTTCCGTATTGAAATTTATATATTTTGAGCGTTGTTTTAAATATATAAATTTATTTTATTTTTGGCAAATAAAATTTCTCCGAAGAATAAAATCATAATATACAGAGTTGGTGTGCTATGTACTTTTTATGTTTTATCTCTTGTGAACCCTAATATAAAAATAAAAAAAAATCATCTTTTATTATTGAAACATGTCAGTAATTTTAATTTAGTAAGAATTAGCAAGGGACAGTGTAAACAAAACAAAAAAATTGTTCATGAGCAAAGAAGAGCCAATAGAAGAAACTCCCAGCCAGTGCTGTCGTAGTATTTGTACTACTATTGGGAACGACGTACTACTGTACTACTCCTTTATGGTTTGTACTACCCGTAAGCAATTTCGTTTAAAATTTGCGCTTTTTAGACTTTTAATTTAAAATATTTAATAAAACTGCGTACGAAATGTTACTTTTACATAATTTGCAATTCTACTCGAAATATTTAGTACTTCTATTACAAACGAAAATCGAGTTTATTACTTTTTCTATTATTTTCTGTCATTTTAATGGAATATGTATATTGCTGCTTTTCCCACGCAGCAACCGCTTGCCTAACGCACGGACTCACATCAGTCCTATTAATGTGTTTGTCCATATATTTTGCAGTTCTAGTACATGCGATTCTATTCTATTTGTGTTGTGTAATGTAATAAAATAGACGCCTAGCCGACAGCCGTGCTTTTGGCATTTTCGCACCAATTGTTGTGTTGTTTGAATACTGTGGAGTTTTGACAAAATAATTTCAGTGAGTGAGATTAGTATAACCTCCTTTGTACTTTACTTTATGCTTGCATGATTTGAAAAAAAGAGTAAAGAAAAACAAATCCCTTAAAAATTTAATCAAAATAGTGCATTTCACTTATTATTTTAACCTTGAAGCTGTGAATTTAGAGTTCGGTGTCATTCTTTGGCAGGTTTGATAATAGTTCAAAACTACTTTTGCTATTGTATTTATTTAAAACATTGTCTAAACCATTAGGATTTGATTTCAAGCCAGTTACAAGAAAAATATTCGAGTGTATATTGAAAAATCTGATTTCGTGTGGAGTTGACGTCCTGCTCCTGCCTAAATAGCAAATTCATTTAATAAATTTCGAGCTGAAACAGACAATAATTTACTTGACCTGTCGTTTACGGAATTTTAACTTCAAATAGAATTGGAAAAGAGTCAATAATGGAAAGGTAAAAAGATCTTTGTAACATGAATACATTTTAAATGCTCAGGATTCATTATTCCAGATTTTTAGTAAAAGTTCGTGATGTAAATCATAACTTGGACCCAACATCAATACCGAATTTAGAACCAGACGAAAATATTGAAGAAGTGGAAGATAGCAATTCTGTTCCTCAAAGTGCAAGTTCAAGTTCTTGTTGCCGTAGGGAACAAAAATTTCGATCCCACTGGAAAGGAAATTATAATTGGATCGAAGAGAAGGATAAAAAGGCGTTCTGCAAATTTTGCCACGTCTACTTAACGAACAATAAACCGCATTTAGATCGCCATGATCAATCTGTTCGCCACCAAACCTCTGTGCGGAGCTTAAAACATCAGCCGAAAATTGAAATTCAAAAAGAAGAATATAAAGGAAAAATTCAAAAAATTAAAATTAGCGAGCTAAGGATTATAATGTTTATTCTACAGCACAATTTGCCGTTTTCACTGGTAAGTCCACTAATAGAACTAATAAAGTGCATTGCTACTGACTCGCCAATTGCTAAAGATTTAAAATTAGGAAAAACCAAGGCGACTGAGACCACGAATACCTTGTTATTAAAGGAAGCGAATGATAATTTAGTCCAAATTCTATGTAAGCAAAAGTTCTCGCTAATAATTGATGAGACAACAGATGTTAGTAGTGCAAAATGTCTAACCTTGGTAGTCAGATATTTTGATTTCATAAGCTCCAAAGTTATAGATAGATTTTTTGCTTTGATTCAATTGGAAAACTGCAACGCACAATCCATTTATGATTCTATCTGCAAATTATTTGAAGAACTTGAAGTGCCTCTTAAAAATATGATTGGATTTGCAAGCGATAACGCCTCTGTGATGGTTGGGAAGAAAAGTGGTGTCAAGACCTTATTTTTGGAAAATAATCCTCATTTATACACACTCGGCTGTATTTGCCACTCTTTGCACCTGTGTTCTTCCGCGGCAGCAAAAATGTTACCAAAATATGTCGAAATCCTAGCACGTAATATTTATTTGTATTTCTCTCACAGCCCAAAGAGACAAGGGGAATTTAAAAAGTTTCAAGATAACTTTAATGTTGAAACGCACAAAATTTTAAAATCATCTGCAACAAGGTGGCTATCTTTGGAGAATGTCGTAGTGCGAATATTGGAACAATGGCAACCATTGCAGCACTATTTTCTTTATCTTTCATTTGATACTGATTCAGAAACTAATGCAGATTTTATTCATAAGATAAACTCGGATATGAATGACACGAATAAGTTCTATCTTTTATTTCTAGCATATATTCTTAATATTACTAATAAGATAAATCTTGAGTTCCAATCCGAATCTCCACGCATTCATATATTATTACTATCAATAAAGGCGTATTATAAGACGATATTATACAATTTTGTTAAGGCAGATTACATAAATGAAGAAAACTTAAATGGAATTGATTTTGAGGACGAAAAGTGTTTTAAAATTACAAAAGATGTTTACACAGGTGGCCGAGCAGAATTACTAATAAACAGCGGAGTCTTTCCCGAAATAGAAGTCAACGTGATGAAAAAAACATGCAGAAATTATTATTTACATCTTTGTAAACAAATATCATCCAGGATCGACTTTAAAGACAAAATTTTAAATGCTATAGAGGGTATAAGCCCATCTTGCCTAGCAGAGACGTCTACAACCTTACTTGCAGTAATGCCAAATTTAATTGGTGAAGATGAAATTGAAGAAATAGATGCTGAATGGAGAATTTTAAAAAATCAATCAACGATTCCAAAAAATCTAGACCTTGAACCTTTTTGGGCCTCAGTATTTAGTACGAAAAATGGATTAAATGAAGAAATGTTTCCGAAGCTATCCAAATTCATCAGCTCTCTACTATGTCTTCCGCATAGCAGTGCAGCTGCTGAAAGAATATTTTCTCAACTTGCGCTTATCAAGAACAAAAACCGAAATTCTTTGAATGTTGCAACAGTTAATAGCATAATGGCAGTTAAAGAATTACTAAGGAAAAATAATGCAGCTAATTGGGTGCCGTCCAAAAACCTCTTAATAAAATATCACAAATAATATGTCGTAACCTTGCTGGCCGCGCTTTCCGTTGGAGAAGAGCCAATCAGGAGGAATTGGGGTATTCACACAAATTAAATCAAACGAACTTTTTCCTTTATATATTTGAGTTTTCTTTTATTTAATTATTATTTTAGTTCGCCGGTTAACAGTTTGCAGTGTATGAATTCAAAATAATTTAAAAAGAATTTATTTACTTTTGTTAAGTTTCAATATATTAAAGAAATATATTTTTCCACACTAATTATTGGAGTAACATTTTAATCTATAATTTCGATATCTATATCTACAAATTTTTATACCGTACTACTTTTAATTCAAAAATACTACTCCATAGCTTTAAATTGTACTACCTCCGCAAAATCAAAAACGACAGCACTGCTCCCAGCTCCCGCTCGCGACCCCAAGACGCTACACAGCTCTTGCTCGGGAGCGAGAGCCACTTGAAAAATAATGGCTCTGGCTCGCGAGCATTTTAGGAGCTGCGAGCCACATCAGGAGCCGCTCGCGAGCGAGCTTTTACGTACCCTGAAGGAACATTTTTATTGCTGCATTCTAATTCGCCTGTCCTTACAAATCTAACCGATTATCAGCTAAAGTCATCGCAAATCGCTGCAACTTTGCAAAGCAGTTAATTACGTTACAAAAGGTAAAACCTGGCGGCACTTATGATAATAAATAGGTAATAATAATACTGGTACCACCCACTGGAAGGAGTTTGTAAAATTAGTTAAGATATTATAATTGTGGTAATTTTTCACCGTGTGATCAATTTAAAATTGTCTACAATAAGCTACCTATAATCCTCGGATAGTATAACAAAATTTTAAGTACTTGTAATTTTACTTAAAAAAATCAATAATCAAATTGAAATCCTGTAAAGTACGATCTTACTAAGTTTTTTCTTGCACATGTAGGTACTGAACTCTCAATCTTAAAGTATATACCTCGAAGTTGCCTTTTTAGATTGTTAAATCGTTAAAGTGTAATTGTAAATATGAATTTTTATTCCCATTTCTCTATTTCATAGCTACAGATAGTTAGTTAGTAGTCTTACAATGTTATTCAGCCACGCATGTTCAAGATATTAAGGTTCTGTTGTTGCTTTCTGTTTACTGCTCGACATTATGATATCTAGTAGTTCAAATGATATGTTTCACATGAACGCTCAGTTCAGAAACCCTTTAAGTAGAAGGAAAAATAGAAAACAACACACAAATCTAAAATTCACTGAACGCAACCACAAAAAAAATACGTAATAACTTTGTAGCCAATTAAATTAGCGAAGCCACTATTATTGACCGAAGTACTAAAAGTACCACTCAAGTCAAGAATCTGGCAGATAGCTCTATGAAGAAAAGTGTGTTTTGGCTCCTTTCTCTCATGCTAGTGAACAGGGCAGACGTGCTTTAAAAACAAACAAAAATTTTAAAGTGCACAAAAGTTAAACTAAAAGCATATTTCTAAAAAAACAACAAATAGTGGGATATATTAAATTTAAATAAAAAGAAAGGAAAAACATAAAAGGGAAAGGAAAAGTTGAACTTTTAGCAGTGCATAATTTTTGAAATCCACAGAATAGGGCTGAAGGCATGAATAAGAAAAAACTTTAAAAGTTAAGCACATATTTAAAAAAAAAAGTTGCGCTAAATTAGTGGTAGTTGCTAACTGACAATGTTTAAATTAAAGTATTCATTAAAGTAAATTTCATTAATTTCTAGTGTTAGTTTTGGTCTTTTATACAATATACATAAGGTAAACGTTCTGGTAGTTGACCACTGTTCCGGAAGTTGACCATTTAACAGTTTTTTTTTCCTAAAAATAAGCATTTTTAAATTTAATTTGGCGCGCGATTTTGGTAAATGAGTAGTAACGCCCCTTGCGGATTGCTTGTAAACGAACCGAATAGCCATTGTGCATTTTAATGTCACATCGTACGTATGCAAACAGTGAGGTGAGTTCTGTTTGCAATTATTGACAATTTCTTATGCAAATCGTTAAGGATAGACTTATTTTAATGTATAGGACATCTGATGTGATATTAGAGTGTAGTGTTACTTCGAAGTGTCATTTTAATTGTTAAAAGTTTTCAGGTGATGTTGTCCGGTGCCACACCCAGGGGGGTGTCAAATTCTAAAATATAAATTACTTGTTTTTGTTTTTTTTTTATATAAATTGACCAGGGTTGGTCAAGTTTAAAAACAACGCAATTATATTTGTTTAACGTTAGATATCTAATTTCTTACTTGAATCGTAATACTGTTTAGAATATATGTAAAGAAATGTACTTATAAGGTTGTTCAATAAAAACACAATTAATTTCGTTCGACTTCACTTAAATTTTAATTGAAATTATTCACTGAACAAAGAACATTCACTAGTGTAAAAACCAGACCGACTCTGAAATTGACAATTTTAATCTGAACACTATAGCAAGATGAAGCCAACTGGACTTCTCATTACAAGTTAAATTTTGGCTGATAAACTGATTCAAACCTAACTGTGATTTTACTGTGATATTATGTAAGTACATATAAAAATCGTAATCTAAACTGTGATAACATCTGTCTGGCTGTGTAATACAATGAAACCTTTACTTGGCTAGTCTTAATCTAATATATAACTTATTTTGTGTGTATGAATTCTGGTGATGAGTGATTGCATGAAGCGTTGCATATTTAGTGGTTGTTTGTGCAATGCCTTCTTTGTTTGTGTGGTATCTTTATTTATTATGTGTAATATCGGGAAATGAGAATCTCGAACAATATATTTTTCATTTGCCTTTAACTTGATGTTTTTCAATAGACGACCGTATGATCAACAACTGACACACAGTGTGGTTAACTTAAACTAAAACTCATTTGAAGGATCTATATCATGTCACCAATAAAAGGATTATTTCGGAATTACACGGCTGAGGATATGGAACGTGCCATTCACGAGGTGAAGAAAATTAAATCGTCTACCAGAGCTGTTGCCAGGTAGTTTAATGTTCCGCGGACTACGTTAAAGTATAAATTAGAGGAAAAGTCGCCTATTGGCAGGTGTGTAATGGGTTTACTTATTACTTATGGGTTAGGAAGCTTCAATCTTTTGTGGGTCTGCTTTGGTGTACTGGTCTTAGCATTTCTGTTTTGCAATTTGAGGAAGGACTTTAAAAAATTTTTTTGTTGATTTCAGGAAAATGAGCCCTGATCCTGTGCTTTCAGAGGGTAAAGAAAGAATTATTGAATATTGAATTTTAAAACTGGCTTCATTGGGCCCCAGGCAGGATTTCGATAAAGAAATTTTTCCACAGACATCCATACTTGACTACAAGGACGGGCCAAAATTTTACTATCAACAGGGCTTCTGTAAAATCTGAAAACATCATATTGTGATTTGGCGAAGTAGAAGGCTATCTACGTGAACACGACCTTGCCGAGGTCCTGGAGAACCCTTCAAGAGTTTTTAACACAGATGAAACTGTCTTCTTCGTCAACGCAAAGGGGGAAGGTATGTAATTGCTTAAAGGAGAGAATGTTTACCAAATTGTTACAACGACGAGAAGGAGTATATAACGGTACTTCTGACTGGAAGCGCCAGTGGAGTTCTAGCGCCTACCACAGTGCTGTAGAAATACAAAAGAATCCCATCTGAAGTACTGGACGAATTTCCTCCACAATGGGGATATGGTTCTTCAGACTCAGGATGGATGACATGTTGCTGCCTTCTACGAATATGTGGCTGGGGTTTTTCATGATTGGCTACTAAAAGGAAAAATTACTATGTCGATCGTCTTCTTTGTAGATAGGCATACTTATCATATCAGTTTACAACTAAGTCAATTTTGTCAACGCAAGGGCATTATATTAGTTGCTTTATACCCAAATTCCACACATTTATTTCAGCCTGTGGACGTGTCTGTATTTAGAAGTTTGAAACAAGACTGGAGAAATAAAATCCACCAATGGCAATTGGAGAACATTTTAAAACCAGTGTTAAAAAGGAAACATTTCGCCAAAGTTCTTAAGGAAATTGTGACAGCATTTATTCTACAAAACGGATTCAGGAAATGCGGATTATATGCCTGAGATCTAAAAGCATTTGATCCGAATATGCCACAAGTTCCTTCATCTAAAGCAAATGATGAACGTAAACACTACCTGCTGGAGTACAGAATTTTTTTTTATGCATATATTGAAGATCAAAAGCTGGAAAATTTTCGGAACCGAGATACTGCTTTTAATGATGATCGGATAAATCTTTGTTTTTACTTTGAAAAAAACTTCAAGCAGAGATAGCTCAGCTAAAATCCGTAGATGAGATTAATGGAAATGGAAACCTACCTGATATAAATAATATCTCCTCTGAGGTTATAAGCCCAGAGCCTGCACCCTCCTCATCCAATTAAGAAGAAATTGTGCCGATTGTGCGGAGGTCTTGTGTTTCTCTTATTAAAAATCTGCCTGATACAAATAACATCTCCTCTGAGGTTATGAGCCCACAACCTGGCCCCTCCTTATCCAATAAAGAAGATATTGTGACGATTGTGCGGAGTTCTTGTGGTTCTCCTATTGAAACATCGCCCGGGTTACATGAAGATTCTTCATTTCCCAGTCCTTTCCAGAGGCATTTCTTTTTTCCTAATAAATTAACTAACAAAGACCCTAAAAAACCTAAGAAGAAAACAATGCCTACGGTCATATTTGGAAAATTATGCCAGGAATATTTTTTGAAGAAGGAAAAACAGAAAGATGATATAAAGAGGCTCAAAATGGAGTCAGCTGCAGAGAGACGTAGAATAAAGCAAGTTTAAGCCGATGAAGAAAAGAAGAAGATAGAATAGAAAAATAAAGAGAAGATACAACGAAGTAAGAGGAATTTTTTTTTTCTTTTGAGACCTCTGATACAAGCGTAAGTATTTCTGATGGTGAAAGGGAACAATCCGATCACAATTTGAAAGATAAAAACTGGTTACCTGTCCAAAAAAACTCAATGATTTCGTAATATTCCTCTACGAAGGAGAATATTTTTCGGGGATAATTGTAAAAGTGCCCTCAAAAGTAACAATTTCATCAATGGCAAAAAATTGTCTTCTATGGAAGTAGCCTGAAATACCAGATTTACTTAACTATGATTGAAAGGATGTTGTGTCACATATTAGTCAACCAAAGCAAGTGAGCAAAACTAGGAATGTTTATTCTGTTCCAGAGCTTGATTTTATTTGGAAAATTTAAATATGTAGATGCTTACCGGTATGGTTTTTCTTATAATCTTATTAAATATATGTGTATGAATTACACTTATGCATTATATACTGCTTTATTAGTATGACCCACTGACTTATAATAATGGAAAGAATGGCACAAGTTTTACAGTTTTCTCTTTCGCCCTATGGCAGAGTTGGAGCTACCAGCACTAAATATCGCTTACTGAACGTTTTCTTATGTCATTTGATGTTTTCATGTTGGCTGCAGATGCAATCACCACAAGAAGAGTAAGGTAAAGATAGCGTTTATCAAGCAGGATTCAGGTAAAAGTAACCTTTTGAAAATTAAATTCGGAATGCGTTTAATTCCTTATAAGCGATTAAAATATCACTTGAACACAAGAAAATATATTCTTTTAAATAGTTCGATTTTTGGATGTAAAATTGCATTTAATTTAATTTAAAATCAGACGTTACCTGAAATCATCGACTGAAATCATTACAAGGATAACTTCCTGAAATAGAATGGTCTGCTAGAATCATGGATTAAAATCATTTGAAGAAAAATAGCCTTCTAAAATTGTAATTTGCTAAAACCCTGACTAGAATTAGCATAAATGAATTTGCCGAAACGTTGACTAGAATTAGTTATATGAAAAATTTAGCTAATATGCCAATTTGCTACAATATTGCCTAGAAGTAACTAAAGCTAAAATATGCTAAAATAATAAATTATGAAAATAATAATAAGAATAAAAATAAGAGGAAGTGCTAAAATAAGTTCTTAAATACTATGTTAAAGTAATTTGCTGCAGGGAATTATTAAAATAATTTGAGAAAGTCAAGGTTTATAATGAAAGACACTTGAGAGTTTCGAAAGATTTCCAGTTTTTATATCTGCATGAGTAAATAAATAATCTTTAAAGAGTGGCACAGCAGAACATCCACGGAGGCGACTCTACGGTGGACTCCAGCAAGAAAATGGAAGCTGATGTCTTTTTATTAATGTTTTTATATGAATTTCCGTTGGTTAAAGAAAAGGAAAGTGAACGAGATTTATTGTACATGTTTAATAATTAGATTCATAACTAACAGCTATTAGATTTTTTGGTCGTATTCCATATATGGTTACCGAACAGATGCTTCCCCTGTAATAGTGATTTGATATAGTAAATTAGTCTAGTAGGTCCTCACGCCATGGTATCAATTCGTTGTGCATCAATATTGTCAATTTACTATAAGTATTTTATTCCAGTGGTGTCAGCTTATTTATATGAAAAGATACTGTAATATTGTATTTTCTATGTGTAAATTGATTACTTGAAGCTTGACATAGTTTGGTTTGATGCAACTGGCTTGACCTGTATTAAGTATGTAGCAAAGCATGTAAACAAATGCTTTCGGTTGACGTAATAATGTAAGTATGACATGCATTTGGGTGAATATATGTTTTGCTTAGAATGCATTATTATTATTATTATTTTATGATTTTTTTTTTTTACCAGGGCAAACTTACATTTGTTCAAGAAGGCATTTTTTCGGAGGATTCTCCGGTAGACAGAAAACCAAGCCGTACCGATGAGTATAAGGTTTTCTACTAATACGAAACGCTGTTTTTTTCTGAAAGTTTTTAATTTTTTTTTTTTTTCTTAACTTTATATTTCTTTATTTTTTTGCATTTTTCTTTTTTTCATTTGTTATTTCCACTCACTCAATTGTCCTAGTTGGGTCTTCTTGATGAGTCAAAACCAAGACTTGAAACTTGCCACCTAAAATAGCAAATAAAATTTTTCCGATGTTGCTATTAATCCGGGGAATTTGGGTTATTTATTTGTTGTAAGTTCGAAATTTCTGACATTTCTAAATTTATTTGAATTTTTCGAAAAATAGTAGGGTGGTTTTTTAGTGATTTTTCCTAAAAAAGCAATAAAAAGTCATTTATATATACTCAATAGTAGTGAGGAACAATAGTGAAGTATCTGTGTAAGAGATTTTATATAATCAAGAATGCGTATCGAATTATGGTGAGGAGGTGCGCTGTGCTATGCTGCAGAAAGATCTGGAGTTATTGCCATAGGAAATCATTTTCAGGGAAGTTTAATTGCTTCAAATAAATTAGAAGTGAAATAGTTATAAAATTGAACATTTTCAAATGCCGGTATGGTTGTTTAGAATTGAATTGTCATTGTTAGTTGACGGAATGCTTAGGTTTATTTATATGATGTAAGCCATACAAAAACAAACAACAACAATAAATATCATCGAAAAATAAATGGGATACTAGGAAAATTCTCAAAAATAAAAAAAAAAAAATTGTAAATTATAAAATTTTTTAAATTTTTGCGATATAATGGGATCTCTTCTATTGAATTTATTCAATACTTAATAAAGTTTTGACCACTAAATTATCTGCCCCGTAGTTTACTACTTCATGAATAAAACGAACACATCCATGCTATTCTACTACATGAAGAAAATTGCTTAAGTTTTTTTTTCCTGATAGCCTATCCTTTTCGTCATATAATCTAAGGTTTACTTTAATATCTAGAAAGACCCGTTGCGCCTACTTAAGGGTTAAACTATTAAGTTCCATTACATTTTTTTATCAGTATATATTATTTTAAATGTTATTAGTTGCTTATTTTTATTCTCTTTTCCTATGTTTACTGCCATTGAATTTGTGTCTAAAAAAATCGAATTTACTTACTACTATTTTATTGTATTGCATGAGTTCCGCTAAATACTTTTCTGTTGAGGTAATAACTTTTTCCTATTTTGATGATAATGGATTACTGCTAATGTTTTTCATACGTTGCTCTCAATTTATTTCTCATAATTTTGGCCTATTCGGACATTCCTGATTCTTGATTGTTTTTAATATATTATTTTACTATTATTATTATTTTTATTGTTTTTGGTATGGTTATATTTGTCTGCAGAAAGTGTCAGCCTTTTGGCATGACTTTAATATTTAATACTATCTCCCAATATGAATGCGGAACAACGTAATGGCTTAGTGAGTTCTGTTTTATCCCTCATTCTCCTGGCGATGAAGGTCGATTAAGGTCTGCTCCTCCACTCTTACAGCTTGTTAAACGGGATATTGCCAAACTGGTACCAGTAATGTCGGAGGGTGGATGGGGCAATGGCAAGATTACGTGCCACCTGTACTCGCAGTAATATAAGTTAAGTAGTATAAAAGCCACTTCAGGACTAGATGTCCTGCGACGTTTTGATTTTTTTTTTTTTTTTGTAAGGCAACATATCTATTTGTGCATATGATGGGTGACTGCGACAGGTATTTGGGTTACCTATCCCACAACTCTCCCGTAATAGCCGAGGTGCTACCGTGCCGCTCTGTATGCAAATCTGTTCACGGAATGAGCTGTCAGCTCATGATGACAGACTGGACTTGACGTCCACTGTACTCACTCATATGCTACCATAACAAAAAATCATTGATTCATTTCGGGGCCACTAAAATTGGTGCAGTTATTCCCAAAATTAACTTAAATTTCAAATAATATTGTAATTAATTGAAATATAATTACTTTAAAAGATTTCATATGATATAAAAATGGAATAAAAAAACAGTCCCTAACCTAACCTAACCTAACACTAAACTCATAGGACTACATTAAAAAAAACTTATGACTGAACTTTAATTCAACGACGCTATTGGCAAATTCAGGTGTATTAGCTACATGCACGAGCATGAGGATATAGAATTATTTGCATTTAAGGCAGGTGTCATACCAGACTACTGATGTGCTAATGTGGTGATGGTGATAATTTAAAATATGTAGCAGCAAGGACATCACATCAGTAGATTATGCTACATCAAATTAAAGTCATCTGATTTTTCTTTGTCAAAAACGCAAATACATACTTAAAATTGATTTATTAAAAAATGAAAAAAAAAGGCAAAATAAACGCAAATATTAGGGATATTCGGGATTTTTTAATTACATTTACAGCTGAAGAAGAATTAACTATCATTCATAATAAATGATAAAGGACAATATCTAACTATATCATGATCTATAATAAAATTGAGCCATCTTTCATGATAAAGGATAAAGTCCAACTATTATTCATGATAAGAGATAAGATCCAGGAAGCGCAACGCCTCCTGGTTATATTCCTTGTATGGAGGAAAGAAGCCATGCTAATATCGATTGTAAATTACAAATTTGAACTTCAAAAATATGCAGATCGGACGAAGCGTTTCGTATTGGCAGACACCATCATACTGTTCAATACGGTGTTTAATTAAATAAAAAAATTCAAAAAACAGAAACATACCATCTTTTCCAATTTACCACGAAATTTCTATCCAAGCAACATTTTGCATTAATTCTGAAACAAAATTTCGTACACTCATTTTTAATATTTTAAACTAACCTGATTTAATTAATTTGCAAATAAAATATCGACTGATGTAAGTAAAAGTCAGTAGAATGCAGGTCACTTGCTGATTATCAGCAGATCAATATCACATCTATACATCACTACCTCTTATAATGTTGCATGCCTCATTAAGATATTTAGTGCTGCTGATAAATCAACACATCAGCATATCAGTGGCCTGGTGTGGCACTTGCCAAGAAAATATCTAGTTTTATGACATCTTATAAAATGAACTTGGGTAGTGGATGCGAATTGGTGCACTTACCCTACATACACGAAGCAACACAGTTAGTTCACTACAAGTTGAGGACATTTTATCGACATTTTTCTGTCAATACCTTTTCTAAAAATTTCACATCACATGTAATAAATCTCAGTATCTACTTCACTTGCCTACTTTTAACTCCCCTTACCGACTATTCCAGGTATATGTTAAAGTATAATTAATCAATGTTAAAACTTGCCTCTTATTCGAACATTTCAATTTTATAACTACGAACAAAAACTTCGTCGTATGTGCATAAGAAAAAAAAATTAATTACTGGAAAAATCTCAAGGTTTTTACCATGATCGCAGGATACTATTGAAAACAAGATAGTCACGTTTTTATACAAAAATAAACTGTTTTTGTTGCAGTTCAATCTGTTATCAAGAAAGCTTTCTCGCACTGACTTATTCCAGCTCATTCCGCTCATTAAAAAGTTTCAAACTCCTTCCGTTCAACGGAGAAATCATTTACCGATATACTTAAGTTCTGTAAACTTGGATGGATACTTCGGAAACTTTTCCGGAAACTTTTGTTGCTGCTCACTGAATTAATTTTGTTTTGTTTGCTTGTACATTCATACATATATTAAAATACCTACATACATACATACATATGAATGTATTTGTAAGTAATCTTAAAACGATTTCAAATTTCAATCAATTGCTTTGAGTTTTGGGCAGTTATTTCAGTCGAATAAACAATTATGCGCAAATATTTATGACACAAATCACAGCTCATTGAATTAAAATATTGAAAAGATTGTGAAAATTAAATTTAATCTAAGTCACATGCTACATATATATGGAATAAGTCATAAAAAACAATCCTGGAAAGATGGCCGTCTGTTTTGTTTGACAAATTTAAGTATATCGCTGCAGTTGATTTGTTGTTAATTCATTTAATTTTATGTCCCAGTGAGAATTTTATATCAGAATCATATTTGGTGATTTGTTTGTAAATCTGAAAAGTCGAGACTAGAAGAGTCTTTCCATAGAGGTTTGTCAAATCCGTAGTTTCCAGCCATCGTTTTAAGGGCAGGTGCTAGGAAGTTCTCATCATTAAAATTTTCACGATGATTTTGATTTTTTCGTTCCTGTGGCTTTTAAGAATTAATTGAAGATTTTTTGTTTCCTGTTTTTTACAAATTTTCGGAGCTTCTAATTTATCTGTAACCTCATTTGGCTTTTGTCAGATAACGATCTGGTACTGGCATAACCTGATGGCAAACAAAGAGCGAGCTAAGAAACCTCTTGCCACTGACGCACAAAGTGGACAAGTTTTAGACTGAATCTATGGCTTTCAACCAGTGCTGTAGTTTATACTACGATCGGAGTATTTGTACTCGGAAATTTAAAGCGTACTCCGGTACAACTCCTTTTATAAAAGTACTCCATTTTTGGTATTAAGGAGTCCATTTAATTTTTTTAAATCCTGTACTTGTTAGCAAACTAAGTTTATTCGGAAGTTTTTATTCACCTAAGATTGAGGAAGCATTGAGGAGAGTTGAGTGGAGTTGAGTAGAATTTAGTAGAATTGAATAAAGTAGTTGAGTAGGATTGTGTAGAATTGAGTAGAGTTGAGTAAAGTTGAATAGAGTTTGGTAGAGTTGAGTGGAGTGGAGCTGAGTAGAGTTGAGTAGGGTTGTGTAGAATTGAGTAGAGTTGAGTAAAGTAGAATAGAGTTTAGTAGAGTTGAATAGAGTTGTGTGGAGCTGAGTAGAGTTGATTGGAGTTGAGTAGAGTTAGTAGAGTAGAGTGGAGTGGAGTAGCGGTGAGTAGAGTCGAGTTGAGTTGGGTTGAGTTGAGTAGGGTTGAGTAGGGTTGAATAGAGTTGTGTGGAGCTGAGTAGAATTGATTGGAGTTGAGTAGAGTTAGTAGAGTAGAGTGGAGTTGAGTAGCGGTGAGTAGAGTCGAGTTGAGTTGGGTTGAGTTGGGTTGAGTAAAGTTGAGTAGAATTATAGAGTTGAGTAAGGTTGAGTAAAGTTGAGAAGAATTGAATGGAGTTGAGTAGAGTTCAGTAGAGTTGAGTAGAGTTGAGTGAAGTTGAGCAGGGTTGAGTAGGCTTGAGTAGGGTTAAGTAGAGTTGTGTGGAGCTCAGTAAAGTTGATTGGAGTTTAGTAGAGTAGAGTGGAGTTGAGTAGCGGTGAGTAGAGTCGAGTTGAGTTGAGTAGGGTTGAGTAAAGTTGAGTAGAATTGAGTAGAGTTGAGTAGAGTTCAGTAGACTTGAGTAGAGTGGAGTGAAGTTGAGCAGGGTTGAGTAGAATTGAGTAGAGTTGAGTAAAGTTGATTAGAGTTGAGTAGAGTTGAGTAGACTTGAGTGGGGTTGACTAGGGTTGAGTAGAATTGAATTACGAGCTTTATTTCAACAAATAATTTGATTTGACAGATATGTATATGCCATAAAATTATAGTAACAACAGAAATATGGCAACACCAGTTGTCGAGTTGAAATTGACAAATTAGGATTGCCATAACAATGTTTTAGTTTCAGTGACTATAAAAACTTGCTATGCTTGAGGTCTTTTCATGCGTATCCGGACACACATTGACAACTCGAGGTCTGGAAAAAATGCAGAACGCGTTTGCTTCTCTCGTCACTCATAATTAAATTTCCGTATACAATGTACTATCTCCCTCATAATTATCTGTAAAACTTGCATGCTATCATAATATAAATCTGGCATTACTCCTTATTTTCTCTGTCTCTCTCTCTCTCTATACATATCCCTCTCGTTCTATAGTGAAAAGATATTCAAATGTTTCGTGTCTCCAGTAGATTCAACTCTCCATCTTAAACCGACAATTTGTGCATATTTACTTTGTATAGAAGTACTTCGTTTACAGTGTGGACTCTATCTAGAAAATCGACATTAATTATTTTTAGCCTTAAAATTTTTACCACACACTTTAGTTTAAAGACTAAAGTTAAAATTAAATCAACTGTTTAAGCAAACAAAACCCTATAGAGATATCTACTGATACTATCGTGACGTCTGCATTTCTGCATAGTTATGCGATTAAAAAACAAATTTCGCTGCTCAAAATAACATCAATAAATTATATAATAAGAACAAATATACATTCGTAGGTACACTAGATATTTTATAGCTTATAAATGAAGCAAGGATCCACACTTTTTGTTTTTATGTATAAATTCACATTTAATTATTTGATACTTATATACTCACCTTTGATAGTGAAATACAACTCAATTTTACTCTTTGCACAGGCATTTACATATATCTGTATGTACATACTGTGTATGTATTATTCATGCAAAGTATTAAACGCCCACCCAATTAAATGTCTACAAATGAGTTATTACGTCGCACTTGAAGCAATTAAAAAGGATTTACTTCGTGTTATTTTTAACCGAGCCATAAAATGAAAACAGGTGAGAATTTTTAACAGTTAATTACTGTGACCGTGGGTTGAAATATAATTTTTGATGAGTGTGTAAATATATCCAAAATATCGCCCTTGATAAGCCTTATCACACTGCCTAGGAAAATATATTAACAAATTTACATAAGATTTTCTCTCATAATTTTAATTATTTTAGCTGTAAACAGGTGTTTCATATTTGATTATTTTTATTTTATTTTGTTTATTAGTAAATTACGATATAAAATTCGTTGTGTTATTAAGTATAATAAAGAACACATACAGGCTTCAATATTCGTATTTATCGCAAGTGAATGGTTCGCAAATCAAATTATTGTAAAAAAAAGAAAATATTGGATGAAAAAATAAAATATACAAAATCCCAACAGGTTATAGACATAATTGTCCTTAATGAATGGAAGCTACTTAATTGACTCGTCAAACATTTATGCAATGCCTGAGTTATATGCAGTCAGCTGAACACTACGCTTATATGCGAGGTAATATTCACCCTAGATCAAGCTTATATGGTTAAAAGTATATATTTTTTTAAGTTTTCTTACTACAAAATGAAGCTTTAAAAATCATACAAACGGAGGTATATTCTATGTATGTATGTACATATTGAAAATGCTTCTCTAAATGTAGTAAAATATTACGCTCTAGGCAAATAAATTTAAATTTTTGTATAAAATTAAAGAAAATCAATCCCCATTTGGAAAATACTCAAGCGTATTCACAATAAGCAGCTTTTGTACGCTTAATATTTCCGGGTTATTCCATATTAAAAAGGCGACGTGTGTAACATTCTCGTCACCAATTTTTTTGAAATTTTACATACTTGAAGGGTTTGTGAAAACAAAAAAACAAATTCAAAATTTTCCCATTGCAATTCTTGTGTATGACACATACACACATACTAAATGTGTTGCCAAAGATGCTGCCAACATACAATATTTTGGAGAAAAGTCCGCAAATTTCGAAAATCCTATTTTCATTTAGGGATATGTAACTTTAAAACAGCGATAAATTTTTTATAAATTTCCCAAAATTAAACGCCTTTGCACGTGGTCCATTTTTCTTCAATCTGCGAATATGTTAGATTAGGATAGGTAAGAGGGGTGCCGCAAGATAACTAGCCAGCATCACTTAGACCTCCAGTGGATCCATTGTGGCTCCATGGGATAACCTTTTCAAGCCGCCCCAGATCCACCCTGCTTCTCTTAGGTAACTCAGGATATCTTCAAGAATCTATACTTAGATCCATCCTGCTTTTCTCAGAAAACTCAGGATATATCTGAGTTCTTTGTTTTGCAGCTCTCCCAGACTTGAAAAGAAGTAGCTACGCAATAGCCTACTTCTTTTATTCATCAGAGTGGGGTATTCGCAAAGCATGTGTTGGACGGATACGATAAAATGCTGCAGAAATCGTTCACCGCTATCCCCAGTCTTCTAGAATGGTCACCTATAGCCCAGTGACCCGTTAGGACCCCTACTAGATTCCTGGTGTATGTTCTTGCTTGCCTTTTAATAGGCGCCCCTGACCTGATGATTTCTTCTTTTATAGCTCCGATTGTGATCCTCACAAAAGCTACCGCTGCGGAGCTATCCATGTCAGAGCCTGTTTTGGCCAAAATCAGCCATCTGGTTGCTTGAGTTATCCTTATGACCAGGTACCCAGCATAGGGAATACAAATAAGAAAATATGAGTCTTTTACCAATGTAATATGATATTATAACACCACCCAAAACTGATACAAAATCATGTTTTCCAGACATCACTCGACTTATCTCATCCGAACTATAAAATTGTTTTATACTGCTTCAAAGAAATTAGTATCAATAATTCTATTAAGCCATTTGAGATAAGTTTTTATGCTTTTTTTATTTTTTTTTTCATACGTTGACGTATTGGGGGATTCTTCCAGTATACTTTTTTGACTCCACTTTTCGGGGATCAATGTCATAATCAAAGATCCTACATCTCTGTTGCTTGATTATATTTCATTTTCAGTTTACAAACTATCTCATTCTCTTCCAAAGACGGCTACTCTATTTTATCCTTAAATCCGAAGATTCTTTTGGAAACGATCTTTCTTCTCCTAAATAACGAATGCACTCATTGAGTGATTTTGACCCTGCCTGCGGGACAGTAAATCTTTCTGTTAATTTCGCAACCAACTTGACTAAGCGCTTTATTTTCACCTCCTTCTTCATCCTGTTAATATTAAAATTGGGGATATTTCAATATTAACATCTTCATCCATGTTAATATTGGTATCGTCAAACTGCTGTCGTTGTAGCATATCATCAATATCTGTCCTTGACCTGGTAGTTTAAGAAGCTCTTTCCTCTACGCTGAACAAAGTTTCGTGCTTAAAATCAACTGGGAATTTTTTCAGGCATGCAAGGCTAAACAAGTCCTAAATCCGTTGACCTTGGATTATACCGTGTTTTTTTCCGAAAGAATTACATCATACTTTATTGGAAAATTTTATTTTTGATTCGATCTCCATGACAATGTACTACTACATCCACCTAAGTACATTAAACTATACAGGGTGTTCCGTCTAGGTGATCCATAGAGCAGGAGGTGACAGTATTCACCTAGATGTATGGCAGGGTGGTCCACATCAACCATTTGGAAGATATATGGTGATTAGAAATATATGCTAGGGTTTCACAAAATACCCTGTATCTCACAAAGTACAGGGTATACGGTCACCCTCAAGTACTCATTGTATGCACAACTCTTTGGCCTTTCCAACAACCTATAACCTAGCTGCACACTAAGAATTTCGGATTTTATTTCCTTTTTTTTTTACTTTGACCTCTATTTTTTTCTTGCAAACGGGTAATTAACGTAACTTATTTTTATAAAAATTGTAAACTCAGAATTCTCCTCTTTAATTTGAACTATACCTTTTCAACTTCAAATTGAGACTAAACAATGTCAAATTGGGACTAAACAATTTCAAATTGGGACTAAACAATTTCAAATTGGGTCTAAACAATTACAAATTAGGACTAAAAAATAACTAATTTATTACAGTTAATTTAAAGTAGATTTATTAAAAATATCTTAATTAATTAAAAATTTATAATTGCGTAATATTTTCTAGCCATAGTAGACGCAACTCGATTAGAAAATATAATTCGCGAAAATATAAGGAAGATGATTACAGTTCCGAATTACTGTATTAATTAAAAAGTCATATCATTTATATTTATCGCGTCCGGTATAAATTTTTGAATATGAACGACGTGTCTGTCGGTTACAATTATGGCCGGTTTCACAGTCCAGGCTTAAGCCAGAGCTTAGTTAAGCCACGGCTGTGGCTTAAGCCCAGAACTTAAGCCTACTCGGTTTCACAGTACTCAGTTATCTGAGGCTTAGTTAAGCCGCGGATGAAAATTTTTAAGTTGGCAGCACTGCGGTAATTGTGAATTTTTTTAAAGGAAAATTTCCATTGTGAATTAAAAACTAAGCGAAAAGAAGAAGATCTTTTTATTTACCAGTTTGTTGTGGTTTTTTTCTCGAAGGATATCGAATCCAAAATCATTGTTGCAGAATGTTTTGACAACGTAAACCATCAAAGCCGAATGTATCTACAGCCGGAACCGAGAATAAAAATCAACGTCATTCCATTTCTCGAAATGTTGCGGGCGACTCTTTATAATTTTTTCCCGGGTCACACCTTGCGATATTATATTATACATTTCTTGGTCCTTATATCCTCTGCATCAGATAAATAACTCATTTTTGTCCTAAACTGTTTGGTTTCTTCTTAAAACGTCAAATGGAATGCTGACACTAGCTGCCAGACAGTACTCAAAACTGCTAATTAGATAACTATTTTTCAGTTGGAAAATTTCAATTTAGTTTTAAAATATAACTTTTGAAATATGCACGTTCATTTAATAACAAAAATTATAATATTTAGGCAAAATATATATTTAGCAATAATTTCTTATGTGTTTCACAGTAAAATCTGAGGCTTAAGCCTTCGAGATGACGGGCTTAAGTTAAGCTTTCCTTAAGCCAATGATTTCACCTATGCCTTGACTGTGAAACCGAAATATTTATTAAGCCTTGGCTTAAGCCATCGCTGTGGCTTAAGCCTTGACTGTGAAACTGGCCATTAGAAACAGTAATCATCTTCGTTATATTTGCGCGAATTATATTTTCTAGCAGTGGTAGACGGAACTCGGTCTGCGTCAAATTTGATCTGCCTTCACCAGCTAGGATTTGCGGCATTTGAATAGTTAAATCGCTTTTGACGCCAGATTTTAAGTTTGACCAAGCATATTCAATTGCATTTAACATTGGGCTATATTCGATGCTAGTCTTAGTAGGTGATGATTAAGAAATTCATCTTCTTGGAATACTTCTTCAATGGCAGCATGACAAGGAGCATTATCAATTATCATTTTCAGCATTTCGAAGACAACGACGCATAAATTCTTTTGTTTCTGGTTTCTTAAATGCTCCTCTTCTAATTTCATGATGAATTAAGCCCATAATTTCCTATACACCGATTTACATGTATATTAGATCCTCGACTACCTGCTGCATTGTGAGTGCAACGAGTTCCTTTTTTGGAACGACCTTTGGTTCTCGATATATATAAGTTAAAATTAGTTTCGTCCATGTAAAGTATTGTAGATTGATGTTCTAAAAGTTTTTGAACATAATCACATCGTTTTCTTTTATTACTTTCAATGTTTGCTCTTTCAGGCTCTCTTCGAATGTCTTTCAACGTAATCCATCTAAATGTTTTCTCAGACATTCCGCAGAAACAACAATTTGATAATTATTTTGAAATTTATCTCTCAGTTGTTTTAAAGTTATTCTAGGATTTTCTTCAATACATCTTTCTATAAACAGTCGATGTTCATTAGCAATTTTTATTTTTCGCTTCCCACCCCACCATGTTGTTGTTCAGGTATTTGTTGGTTTTTCACCCATCGATAGCCAGTTGATTTCTTCACGCCTAAAATTTTTGCAAGTACCCTCCAATCTTCGTTATTATTATATAAAGCACAGATTTGCTTCTTTATATTATCTGCTTGAACTTTCTTGATGTAAGACAATTAATTAGGGATAAATTAATTAAGAATGACACTATTATAATAAAAGACACATTCTTTTATTTTTCAAAAGTCTACTCAAATTTAAAATTTTTATATTTGTTGCAATAAATTATTTATTTTTTATTCCCAATTTAATCTCAATTTAATCTCAATTTGAAATTGTTTAGTCTCAATTTGAAATTGTTTAGTCTCAATTTGAAGTTGAAAAGGTATAGTACACCCTATGTGTTATCTGTAGCCGGTAAAGAGTTAAAAGCTCATAACCTATTCTCAAAGCTAGTCTCAAACCTATTTTAAAAGATAATGTTCCTTTAGTGACTGTAAAATGGGGTTATTAACTAATAACTGGTTTAACGGCTACAGTGAGCACATAGGTAGGTCAAATTAAAGAGGAGAGTCCACAGTTTACAGAGTTTATAAAAAAAACACTTATGTTAATCACCTTTTTGTAAAAAAAAAGATTTCAAAGTCAAAAAAGTGGTAATAAAATCCGGAATTCTTATTTTAGACCGCCAGTACGGGGCTTATTGAAGAGTCTCGTTGGAAAGGCTATAAAATTCTGCATATAAGGAGCTCATTGGCAGCGACCGTTCACCCTGTGTTTTTTAAGATATAGGGTTTTTTGTGAAAGACTATAATAATCACCCTGTATTTCCCAAACGGTTGATGTGAATCCCCCCCCCCCCCCGCAATACATTTTTTTTTCGTCTAGGTGAGTATTATCAGCTCTTGCTCTATGGACCACCTAGACGGAAATACCCTGAATAAACAATTTTCTAAATACTTATTTTTATTAAACTTTTCGATTTCACCAGTTTATTTAGCGCGATGGAAGTTTCGCATGTATCTACGGAGTTCATTCCAAAGAGAGATACATTAATGATTGTTGAGAGAATTAAATCTCCTGTATTCAAGCATATCTTTCCAAAATACTTATAAATCGAAGGGACTTCAATGTCTTATGATACAGCCAATGAAATCTCGGAGGCGTTCCCTGAAGTTAATAATGTGTTCATTCTTCTCGGTTCCTAGTGTACTTTCATTAGTTTATCATAGAGAGATTACAAAAGGAAAGTATTTATGAGTTCAGAGTAGCGACTTAGACAAAATAAGTCATTACTTAGAAGCAAGTACATGTATGTAAGTGCCCGTCTGGTTGAATGTAGTTATGTTTAAAAAATATTGTTAATAAAAACTATGTAATTAGAATGGCACCATAAATCTTAGGGTATATAGTGAGAATTAGTTAAGAGGGAAGCTTTAGATTACTTTCGGGTCGGGATCCAAAATGATGTCGGGGCGATCACTAATAGCTTTTTTTTTTTTAAGCGCGTTATAAAAGCCATAAAATTTAAGACCATTTGTCATCGTTATTATGAGTGAGAAAATTTCTAGAAATTTATAAATTACTATAGAAATTTTCATGATGAAACTTTGCTGAGCTTTTACTCCTTGATTCCGTTAAGATCTCGAATTAAAATTTTAATATGTTTTAATGAATAATATAAGGGAAAAAATAAATGAATAAAATCAAAAGAACGTCTTCCAGGTTATTCAACGAGAAATGACATCCCTTTGCACATTAATTTTTCTTTATACTAACATGAATAGAAAAATATATATGAAATTTTAAAGAAGACCAGAATAGCATTTTTTTTTTTTTTGAAAATACCATAACTTGTGAAATATGATTGTATAGGAAAATTTTTAATTCGTGCATTTGTTTTCACAAACCTTCTAAATATGTGAAATTTCAATAAAATTGGTGATCTTCATGTCACTGTTTATGTGATTTTTGGTCGGTTTTTTTTTTCGAAACTGGGTTTTTTGAAGAAAAAAATTTTTTTTTCCGTAATCTAAGAAATATTGTTGCAAGTGTTATACCATTTTAGAATCCTTATTAAATGCGTCAACTTTTAAAGTTACTTGCAAAACTGACGTAGTACATTTTTTTTCAGTACAGTTATAGTTAAAGTTGGATGAAGTATTAATTTTCTTTTCTCGGCAAAATTTGACATTTTCTTCAAAGCTGGAACAGTTGGCTTAGAATTTAAGAGGAGTCAGTACTCAGTTGCTATTCGTAGGTTTGTGTCCTGAAAGTATGAAAATTCATATAAAATTAGCCTAGACCACAAGTTACATTAGAGACATCTAGCGTAAAAGACAGAAACCCAACATGCAACAATTTAAGACGAAAGTGAAAATTTGCCGTTCAAAGAAATTGACAATTTTTAATGAGAATTAATTCTCCTAAATTTGATTTTGCACATAATTGTTAAATATACTATTTTGCTTTATATTTCCACAACAAGCACTATTAGAGTTAAACAATTAAAAAAAGCGCCACTAAAAATGAAAAAAACTCGACGTTATTTGCTAGATTTAGACTTTATCTTTCTAAAATAGTCCCAATCTAAAGAATTGAGAATGCCTACTAACAGGAATTTGATTTGAAAAAAAAAAATCAATTTTTACCATTTTTTACAAGTTTCCGAGCTAATATCTCCATTCAAATACATTTTTTTTTCTCAAAGTTATTTACTAGACCTCTTCGTTACCTTTAATTTAAGATATAAGTCATTATTCTGGTACAAATAGTTTGGCAGAAATTCGCATTGAAAAATGTATTAAACTTGCTAATCTTGGTACTGACTCCTCTTAAAGCAACAGGTTACATAAGAACTATTCGGGATTATATAAGTAAAATAAAATTGAAAAAAGTAAAGATTTGTAGCAACAGGTGCTAAAAAACCACCACAGGGTGTACATTTTCTCGAAAACAAAAGAAAGGTCTATAATTTGAAAAATAGATGACTTAGATTTTTTTTTACATTTTTCTGGTAACTATTATGATTTGGTCTATCACCCGGTTCCGGCTTGACGTCGACTTACGGGATACCACCTGAAACCCATTCACAATAGCAACGTACCTACACATAAAAGGTTGCAAATTGGTACAGGTTTTCCGATAAGTTGACATAGGTATTGGACCGTTATGCAGCACTTTTGAAATTTTTTTTTTATATTCATTACTAACAGAAGAATTATTTTGCAATAAAAAATGGTATTTCGGGGGGCGAAATGAGTTAAAAATTTAACACATTGCTTTAAACTTGGAAGGCTCTTGAGCTTTTTTTATGGAAGTTATAAGAACTTGTTTGTTTTTCTGCAATATTGCTCATGTTCCGGACCTAGGTGAAGGTTGCAAAATGAAATTTGTAATTATTTTATCTCACCCAACATTTCATCAAAATTACAAAACTTTTGTAATTAATTTGAATTGATTGCTTTATTGACTGGCTCAAAGTCTCAATCAGTTGTGTTGGAAAGAATTTTCTTTAAATAATTTTTAAAATAAATGAAAGAAAGAAATTTCCTTTTTTTGCACCCTTGTTGTTTGCTATCATATTTATCAGCGAGCAAAAATGAAAATGAAATTTGTTTCCTATAAAAAATTTTTTGTTTGTTTTCCACATACCTGAATATTTTCCTTAGTCTCCAGTTTGACTCTGACATTGCAATATACACTTTATTTAAATTTTCTTCATTCACTCACTCACTCACTTGATTTCGTAATATGGGAAATTCGAAAATTTTCACCGTTAATTTTCACTTACTATATGTATGTACTTCTTTCATATTAAAGCAACAAAACCACATTTATTTATGTCAAGGTAGGTACCCCGAAAGTTTGTTAGCAGTACCAGACTACGTTTATGGAGAACATTTTAACAAAAGAAGCAATAAAATCTTAAGAGAGGTAGGTAGGTATGTATATGCATGGTGAAAATCAAATAAGCAACACTAAAAGACTTGGATGGAAAAAAAAAACAGTTTGAAAAAATTCTAAGAAAAACTGTTAAAAGAAAAAACAAAGCCGCGTTGTCTGTTACATTTACTCACTACAGTCTGGTATTAGCTTGTTCGATGTCGTCGGCTGAAAGTTTAACACAACTTACAACACTCTTGTAGTCAAATCACATCACAGTTCAAAGAAAGTTCGATACAACGAAATGCAACCCAAAAGGAAGCTGTCAGCGGCATCAGTTTCCAGAAATGTTAAAATTTTATCACATTTTCTATTTTTTTACTTTTTCCAATTGTTTAGTGAACCACAAAATTTGAATTGATTTCAGAAATTCTTTCTGTAAGTGGTCCCAACTTCTAGTGTTCGATAAACGTAATTTTTTGATTAAATCTTTTCAAGCGTTGCAATTCTAAAACCCGACATTGCCAACCCGAAGATCACATTCACGTAGGTAGATATAAATAAAAAAATAAAACACACCAACACACGCCCGAGTACATCATTCAAAGCCACTCTGAAATATTAATTTTATTAAATTCGCGCAAAATGAAGTTTTAATCAAATTTTAAGTCTTTGCTTTTATCCTTTTGCCTTGGAAATTAGTAACACATTAAGAACCGCAACCGCACTCCACCCAAACTACACTGCCAACTGCGTTGTACGGTTATTGTTGCAGAGGGGTATGAAATGGCTTTACATAGATGGCGCATTTGGCACTGCACGCGTCTTAAGTCGCTTTCAGAATAAGAAACATGAGCCTTTATAAGGCTGAATTAGATTGACACGACTGCAACTGCGTGAGGTGAGTGAGGGTCGTAGTCATTCCGGCTAACTTGGCATGGTGGGCTTCGATTATAGCAGATAAAATTGTGAAAAAAAAAATTCAAAAAATCACAGATACTGAGTGACATCATAAGTATAGGTATGTATGTACATACACCATCGGCTCTATTCGGCACATTGTTTCCCTCGGTGGTAGCACTGCATAACCGCTAGACTACTAATGTCACTACCGCGTAAATTTAGGCTGAAACAGATTACATTTTAGTGCGCGGCACGACGACGCGGCAAAATGTTAGAGAAAAGAGAACATTGCGTTCCTTGTTGTGCATCACGGATTGAACGCGGCGCGACAGTGCGGCGTAAATGCCGCGTAATCATTTCTAATCCTAAATTTGCTGTGCTGCTCACTTTCAGTGGTACCAACAAAAAAATTATATGTATATGGGGTAGGCAAAGGCAACTCCTCATGAAAATATGTAGTACCAATATAAGAGGGCTGTATCTACACTGCTGTGCTCGCTCTTATTACAATCTGTGTCACAGCGCGTTGGAACAATTTCACCGTTCATTTTAACGCGATATCGCGCCGCGCACTAAAGTGTAATCTGTTTCAGCCTTTAAAGTTCAAATAAAATTTTCAGCAGGCATTAAAATTGTTTTCTTTTTATTATAACTACAAAATTATTTCTACTGATCTCTAGAATAGGACGATAAATATCATATTTTTCGTATTTTAGACATAAAATTAGCAAGAGAAGTTGTAGTTTCACAGCGAACTACGTTACCATTAACTTCGAAATTTTAATTTTGCTTCTCTATGACTATGCAGTTACGCGGTTATGATATTGTCAGTCTCGCGGTTATGCAGGATCACCGACGTTATATTCTCCGCTTACCAGATTTTCTGAGTGGCATGCATTTGGCCTGTGATTATATAACAAAAAAAAGAATAGGCTGTGCTGTGTAAAATTCATGAACGTCTGATAAGCATTTTTACAGAGAATACAAGGTATTCTCATTACGTACCACATTTCACTATTAGTGGACGAAATGTCATGTAAAGCGTGAAGCAAAGGTGGCGTTTAGGCGGAGACCAAATCAGTTTGGAAGAATTGGACAGGGATGCTAGATTGGGTAGATTGGGGAATAGTTTCTTCCAGGGGAAAATTTTGGGGAAATGAAAATATTGCGGAAAGTCATGGGGAATTTCTTTTAAAATTGCGAAAAAATGGGGATATTTCAAGTATCAAAAAACATAAATCTTACTTTAATTTTTACGCAGTAAATAAAACCTAACCGCTGGAACAGAATGAACGGATCACTGCCGGATAGAAACGTCACGCCAAAGTTGAATGCATTTGAAATACATTAGTGCGCACACAGTGAACGGAGTTGCCGGATTTGCCGCAAGAAAGTTGGTCAACTTTCAACTTTAACGCAACTGCCGGATTAAAAATTTTTGACAGCTGAAGGAAATTGTTTGGTTTGTTAAATTTTGCTAGAATAAAGATGAATTTTGAAGAAAAATTAATCAACGAAGTCCAAAAATACGAAATTTTGTATGCCAAAAAGAGTTTGGGGTACAAAAATATTTTTGCGAAAATGCAGAAATGGGAAAAAATTGCAGAGGATTTATCGTCTACTTCTATTATTAATTTTCACACAATTTTCAATAATTTTACAACAATCAAAAGCACAACACTGAAATTCTCACAATTGAACTGAATTGACATTTACGCAGTCAACGCAATTCATTCTGGGCAGCACTTTAGTTTCTCCGTTGTTTGACAGTTATCTGCGTGTTTACTCCGGCATTGATCCGTTCATTCTGTTCCAACCATAAGTAATCAACAGGAACTAAAAGTAATTAAAGAAAGATGTTCTGCATTGTTAGTAATTTTATACGAACAATTACATATAGACTTCCCGAAAATATACTATGGCTGGAAAATCTATGTTTTCTCCGGTTACATCTGTATGCCAAATGATGGCGGATATATTAGATATTACTGTAAAATTGAAAAATGTTATTGGCGTAGGATGTATTGATTCCACAATCGCTAAATGGAACTTGATTCATCCTCACCAATGGTCGGAACTCAATACAGCTGAACAATTTTGGACTGATGTTTCAATAAAAAAAATGCTGCTGGTAAAAATTGCAATTTGGTAACATATCTAGCTAGCCAAGTTTATTGAGTTTTTTATTTAAGTCTTTCTCTACAACTCAATTGTGTAAAAAAAAAATAAAAAAGCTAATATTGGTCTAAGACTAATTCTTATGATACCCTAGATGAATGTCCGTATGAAATTTCATATGAGCAATTTTGATTTTTACAGTGGTTTTTCGCATATATTTCTAGAACGGTTCGTCGGACAGAAAAAATGATTATGACCAATTTTATAGGATTTCATATTCTGAACAAGTTTTTAGTATAATAGAAATGTTTAGGAATGATCGTTTTCACACTATTCGTAAAAAAATCTAAATTTTTACATGGCAACACCAAGAATGGGTTGCCCGACTTATTTTATTTTTTAAATTCAGCTCTCTATGTCAACGCATTCTCTGGCAGTGTCCAAATATATAGTGGAAAACGAAATTTTTGTGAAGTTGCCCGATTTGTCTCATTTTCGAACTTAATTTTACTTTTTTGTTTTTGAAGTCCGTGTACAAAATTTCAGCTCTCTAAGTATACGCGTTCTGAGTTTTGCTCTACCATTATTATTTCGAGGTGTTACAAACGGAATGACAAACTTAGGATACACTATAGATTTCATCTAGGTTATAATAAGTTGACAAATAGACTAGCTGCACATAAAATAATGCGGGTACGATTTTCAATTAGACCTCTTGGGCAGGGGCGCACCGAGAGAGGGACGAACGGGACCGGTCACTCTCTAGAATGTCAGTTTTCTGAACATAATTTACAAATTACGTATAAAATGTGGTCTGTATATTATTACAAAGTCCGATAAAATAAAATAAAACCTTTTAATCTAAAATAGCAGTCCTTAAGTACTCAGATGGGGCAGGACGTGACTTTAAAGCCCTATTTTTCTGACTTGTTAGGACTTGGGACACCTATGGACCCCCCCCCCCCCCCCCCCCCCAAGCCAAATCCTGGGTGCATTACTGCTCTTGGGTATACACATTTTAAACCCACCAAACAGATGTTACAAAAATTTAACTCTGAAGAGCTCTACAAAAGTAATTTTCATGAAAATGATGACGTGCTCCAAGCATTTTCATAAATTTAGGTAAATCCTTTTGGTCTTTGCTGAAGTAAATTAACGCAATATGCACTTTTGATTATTTACAGGAATTTATAATTTAAAATACCTACAAGAATATATGTATGGATATGGAATCTATGGATACATGTGCAAAATATATTTAAATAAGTATCTAAACAAAATTTTTAAATTCAAGAATATAATAAATTAGTTTCATAATTAAGCTTGGGGAAATTTTTTATTCTGCCTTAATAGTTCGGGGAAAATTTTTATTCGGACGGGGAAAAATTCAATAGTCTGTCTGGCAACCCTGGAATTGTAATCGTTTGGTCATAACCATGTAAAATTACCAACCACTTCAGTATGGTTTGTAATTACGCGGAGGAAAAATCAGTGATTTTGACCGGCTTAAACGCGCCCACAGTCCAGGATTTTCTAATCTAGCCTGGCTCACCAACTTTGAGAGTTCTGTAGAATAGATGAGATCAGGGGAGGGATTCCGCAACTATGAGTTTTCCCATGTATACAAAATTTTGCGTATACCACCTTATTCCGATTCCGTAAAAGTGGAAATGAGTTTTCCTGTCACTGGTACTTTCTCACGGCATAGAGTAAAGAAATCTCTAGAGACCGAAAACGTATGGCAGAAATTCTCATAGATATTGATCACAAGAGCCTAATCTAACAGCACCGCATTTTTGAAACTATACTAAAGAAAATGGTTTTGCTTATCATGATTACCGCCATCTGGCTGCCCAGCTCTATATTGGTTCCCTATGCACTTGCGTGTATTCTGATATGGAACTTTGAAACTACTATAGTTTATAGAGAACTAATTCACACGAAGCTTGTATTGTGTGAATGCAGATGCATTTAAATCTGCCTTTCTAATGAAAATATTTGTGCCTTGCTTTTTTTTTTTGTGATGACTGGAGAACTACTGTACTGAATTGACTTGCATCGGAGAACTACAATAGAAGAAATACTAAAAATTGTTGATACGATTTTTCACTTCTGAGTATTGAGAATAGTAGATTTCATATTTTTCATTGCTATCCATATGACTTCGTTCAAGACTTTATTGATTTGTTACTAATTTATTTATTTATTTATTTTATAAGTTCAGACGATAGCATACAAATTAAATCCATTTATATAACTACCGTTAAATGATAAATAATAAATTAAATAATGCAAAATTAAGAAGAATAAAGTAAAAAGTAAGTTCTAAATTATAAAAACTAATGAAAAATAAAAAAAGAGAAAAAGAGAAAAGGCAAATTTTCTAAAAGTACTAAAGCAAAACGTAAAAAAAAATAAAATGAAAATATAACTAATTCTTACAAAAAATAAAAGATTAAAAGGTTCAGATTATTAGAATGGAGGCAAATTATGGAATGATTATTGTCTAACTGCACTATAGCTAAAATATAAATGTAAATTCAATAGAGCACTACTATATAATACATACATATTGAAAAGTGTGGGAGTAGAATGATCAGTCGTTTCAGGTCGAAATACACTTTATCTTACTCAATATTAAATGTTTAAATTGATAGAGGCTATACTGACCGAAAATGTCTATGTGATTAAAGAATACATTGTGATTCTTTTGAGCTCTATATAGTGGTGATTTAGTTTTTAAATTTGTTTTAGCAGTAGCCAAACCAAATGTTGAAGGCGGGACTCGTGATGGTCTTGAGGGTAGCAGACGCGGACTATCCAGATAATCATGTAAGATTTTGTACAAAAATATTTCATCTATGTACATCCTACACTTTTCAAGAGATGTAATAAAAAGCATACTTAACCTTATAGGATATTCCACAGAACTTAAACCAAACAGTTTAAAAATAAGAAATTTTGTAAATTTCCTTAATGGTCGTTCCAACTGCGCAATATATGCTTTATAAAAAGGGGTTCCACACAGGGGTCGCGTATTCTAATAAACTGCGTATTAGGGAATTGAACAATACAATATGGGAAAAAGTTGTTTTAAAAGATTTACAGGTTCTGAAAATGAATCCAAGCAATTTAAAGGATTTACTTACAATATAATTAATATGGCAAGAAAACAAAAGTTTGTCATCAAAAACCACTCCCAGATCTTTAATTTCAGAGACCCTTTCTAATGTGGTACTACATAGCTTATATGCAAATTTGATAGTGTCCCTTTTGCGGCTAAAAGAAACTTGTTTACATTTGGTTATATTTAATGGTAAATAGTTTTCGACACACCATTTCTCAACCTTACTTATATCTTCTTGCAACCGAGTACAATCTTCAAAATTACTAATGACACGAAAAATTTTAGCGTCGTCTGCATAGAGCAGGCAATTGGAATCTAGATTTATTGGAAGGTCATCTATATAAATAAGAAAGATAAATGGGCCGAGGATGGTACCCTGAGGGACACCTAAAGTTTGCTCAAAGGCCAGTGATTCGAACCCATTAACGACTACAACGCTGTGTTGTCCATCTAAATATGAGGAAAACCATTGAATGGTATTCTTACCGAAGCCTATGGAGGCCATTTTAATGATGGATAAATTTGTTTTCTTACATATTTTCATTTGATCCCACGATAAACTGTTTTTAGGAGGCTCTAAAAAACGGTTGCATGGAGGTGGGTATACTTGCAGGATCAAATGATATGAGCATTAGCTGCGTTTTCTAAAAAAATGTCTGTATGTAGTTATGATTTTACATACATATAAGGATTATCAAATTGCCATGATTTCAATTTTCGAAAACGTCGAAATTGAACCTAAATTAAATTTGGTTCAAATTTTTAATTTTCTACTACTACAAAAGCATTGCAATGTGAAGATTTCTTATGAATTTAGAACATCATGTTTATTTGTTCTTGACACTCACGTCAATGAATAATTTCCTTTGATCCGGATTAGGAAAACGGAATGCGGCTATTCTGAGGTTTTCAAATCTTGCAAGAGATTGCTATGGTGGTCATGCATTTTGACGGAAAAATAGATAGAATTTTAATAAATTAGCAAATTTGTTTCAATTATTCGTTTTGACGTCCTATAAGTGCCGACAAAATGGGCATGGAGACTCGAAGAGGTAATTAGACATTTATTGGAAATTTTAGACATGACAGTTATCTTCACAGAATGCGCAATAAAAAAGTTACATTAGGTTAATGGAGAAAGTATTTAAAGTCAGAAATCCTCCCTTCTACTGCCCAAACGAAGAACCAAACCGCAATTTTCTCCATATCAATTTCCGTACTGTATGGTAGAATTTAATTTCACTTACAATTTTTATTGCAAATGTATAATCAAGTGACAGTGGTGTTTTATAGAGGCTGTGAAAGGACACACATTTAACATAAAAAATATCGAATAAGCTGTGAAACTTTCCGAAACTGTTTTTCGAACTCTGCAGTTGATTCAGCTTTATGAGGATGAGTGTAAGCCATGTTGTTTAGGTTTGGATAATTGTGGCTTACACGGGTTCCATCACATTTACGCATAATAATTATTAATGAATAGTAAAAACGTTCAGTATGCTTATGAGAATAATTCTTTCATTTAATGCGACTCCAAGACCCTTTTACATAGGACATACACTTTCCATTTCTCAATTTTAATCTAGAAAACCCTACGGCCGTCCATAACTACAATGCTAAGCTAATTAGTTATTATTAGATTTTTGTTGCTGAAGTATGTTCTGCCTTTTTTTTATTTAATTAATTGTTAGTTGGTTGTTATATAGAATTATTTTTGTATATTTAATTAATTGTTAGTGAGTGTTATATGAAATGATACTTGGTGAAATTTTGACGTCCACGTGCTGCGTTCTCGCTATCCAATTTGGGCGTCTCGTGTTCATTAGCTGCTGAGCGACTAACTACGTTCGCACTTCCAATTTCAGCGGGCGAATTCAAGTTTTCTACTTTCCTGTTCCTCGTTAAATTTTGTTTTTTTTTTTAAATAAACTTTCAACTTTTTATAATTTTCCTCTTGTTCTGCTTCTCGTAACTTCGCTCTCTTCTGCCAGACCCAGCCCAGGCGGAAACGGCCTCGACCCACGTCCACGTCCGTAGAAAAATTGTTCCCCATATTTTTTAGATGGGAATTTTAATTTTTGACATTCGTAGGGTTTCTCACTATCGACCTTAGTACTGGAACGCAGCTAATTTGTCTTATTAGTTGAGATGTTGCACATTCTGGTTGCTTTTAATTAATTGACATCGTTAATTATATTTGTTTCCTTTATTTTTTATAAAACTATTCATTATTTAATTTTGTATGTTTTAGGTTGTGTCGAGGATTACGTTCATTTTATTAATTATTATGATTTATTGATTATTTATAAGGATCTTGGATAGTTAATGAGGAATTCAATTTATATTACATATACTAAGTCATACGTGACATGAGGTTGGAAAGGTTAGTACTGTGTTTCCCGCTTTATTGTTGGAGTTGTTTAAGAGTAGTCAATACCAAGATTAGCTAGTTTCATACATTTTTCAATGTGAATTTCTGGCAAACTATTTGTATCAGAATAATGACTTATATCATTGATTTTATACATATAGATATGCCACCGCCGCGTACAATATGTTGTTACCTCTTCTCACTGAGTCGCCACTGTAGAACTTTATCATCTGCTCACAAAACGTAATCTAAGAAATAATGTAGTAAGTTTATACCATTTTAGAATCCTTATTAAATGCGTCAACTTTTAAAGTTACTTGCCAAACTGACGTAGTACATTTTTTTTTGTTCATTAAAGTCAGTTAAAGTTGAGTGAAATATTAATTTTCTATTCTTAGTTCGGAAAAATGTGACATTTTCTTCCAAGCTAGAACAGTTGGCTTAGAATTTAAAGCAACAGGTTACATAAGAACTATTCGGTATTACATAAGTAAAATAAAATTGAAAAAAGTAAAGATTTGTAGCAACAGGATCTAAAAAACCATCACAGGGTGTACATTTTCTCGAAAACAAAAGAAATGTATATAATTTGAAAAATATATGACTTAGATTTTTTTTTTATATTTTTCTGGTAACTGTTATGATTTGGTCTATCATCCGATTCCGGCTTGACGTCGTCTTACGGGACACCCTGTATATATGCAGGGTGGGCCAAAATTCACCATGGGGTTTAAAAATTAAATTGGTAACATATGGTAGGATGAAAAAAAGGAGGGGTAAGGTGGGGTGGGGAAACATGCTTACCTATGAAGAACAGACAGTTGGCTATCATGTAAAAAAGGAATGAAGAGAAACGGTCAACAAGGTGTGGAGCAATGTACAAACGAAAAAGTTAGTTATTTTTAAACCCCATGGTGACTTTTGGCCCACCCTGTATATCATAATAATTAGAAAGTTTAATTTTAGAAATTTTAGTAATTTAACAACCAGTTCGGCCTAACCGGTGCGAATCTGCTGAATATCAGCACTACCTGAGGCTATTTAGTTGATTGTTAAGCAGCTAATAACTTGATCATCATAATTTTGTTGTTTTTTATCTTCCTGATCGTTCCCATCAGGTTTTGTATATAACTTTCTTTTTTTTTCCTCATTTGCTTGGTCTACTTGACCATCATCTCGTAGTTGCACATATCATATTGTTTGCAGGAAAACAAATAAATAATCCTTCAAATTTTGCCACCTTATTTGTATGCATTTATTATTAAATCGCAGACTTGCAATGCAAGCATCCAATGTTTTAATATAAATAAATAAATATGTACATCTGTATGCTGTACCAAAATCTCAAATCGAGATATGAATAAAATCTTAATTTTGCATGCAGCAGCTCTCCAATGTAACCATAGCTAGTACTCTGCGCAATAAATTTGTGTGTATGTTGAATTGTGGAAGAAATATTTTAAAACAAAACATCTGAATACACCTACCTTTCTACACTGAAATCTAGAATATAATTAAAATCTTTCTGCAAATGATTTTGAGTTGGACGCAGTAAATTGAATATTCACATGCTTGTTTCTAACCTATATTCATGCTGGAAACTATATTCCACGTTTCTTATACCAAATACGCTAAATACGGGCAATTTTATACACTATTTTACAATATTATCCACTCACTCGTATTCATACAGAGCACTATCAAGTGGCCGTGTTACATTAATACGCTGCGATTTGCATAAGTCCGTAGAGTCTTTCCATCTGCACACTTTTAATTAAAAATTTTTAATTATCCAGCAAATGCTTCATTGTGAATTCAGTTTTTAATGTGCAACGAAAACCGAGTTAAGTTTTGTATTAAATTCCATGATGAATTAAGCGGATTTTCCTTGAAACCTTTGAGGAAGGATATGATGGGAAACACTGTATCCCTGCAGCAAGGTACCAAATAAAAATTATATCTGGTTCTCCGAGCTAAAAGGTGATGAATTTCAGATTTATTTTCGTGTGTATTTAATAAAGTTAAATTATTTCATTTGTTAATTTGATATGTCTGCTCTCAGTAAGTGTGTGTAGAGAGAGCTGCCAAAGGTTATTCGTGTGTTAATTCATGAAAGATAATTAAAAACTTTTGTTTTTTTTTACCGACGAATGGATGATATTAATGTTACGAGCGTGGTTGATATTTCTGCGCAAAAAAACGTTATTGTTATAGGATAAATTTACAACTGATAAGGTTTTCAGCTGATTTTATGTTTTTGATCAGACTAATTAGATAAGGGGTTTTGAATATTATATTTAAGAAAACACCGATCGTTTTGTTGTAAAATATATGATTTTTTATTTAATTTGCTTGACGTTTCGGATCCAAACACGGCACTTCTATATACATATGTACAGTGAGTGGCCAAATTATTAGAGCCACTCTGCAAAAAATAATTTTTGTGTTTAATTTGAATTGAAACAACATTTTAAGGTTAGCTATGGACCTGTACCTAAGTTTCATTTTAAAGAAAGTTATTATTTCATCCTATTATAGCATCGTTTTACGTAAGAATAAGACATAAAAATGTATCATTATTATTTTTTATTAATATTTTGCTGCTATCAGAGCTTGTAATCTTTTCGGTATATTTTCTATTCATTTCAAACAATTAATTTGGATTTTTTCATCATGATGCCAAACTTCTATTAATCTCTCGATTAAACGGCGTTTATTTGTAATAATTTCTTTTGATATTTCTCTCTTGACAAACTCCCAAAGGTTCTCAGTGGGAGTGAGGTCAGGTGAATTTCCGGGCCACACAAGAATCTTGATTTGGTGTTCCTCTAGAAATTTGGTTACTGTTTTGCTTTATGGCATGGTGCCAAATCAGCGTAAAGACGTAGTCTCCATCTGGACCCCATTTTTGGGTCTGTGGCAGTATTTTTGTATCCAGGACCTTGATGTCTTGATCCTGCCTCATAGTGTTTTCAACAATGTACAGGCGATACGATCCTTCCACACTGATGATTGACCAGAACATGATGTTCAATGGGCGATTCACCTTTTCAACAATACAATCTTCATTGTATTTTTTTCCAGGTCGTCTTCTAACAAATGTGTACTGTTGATTCATCGGAAAAGAAGACCTTCAGCAAAGATGAACAAAATATGATATCGCCGAATAATGAATTTTATCAAAAATATTACCTAAATCAAAGGGTTTGTGATTAGAACTAAAAATTTAAAACACCATTAATCAGCCATCTGTTGTCTAGTTCCGGTATTTTTTGCCCAATTTATGTTGGCGAAAAGTTCTATCCGATACGTTAATTCCGGCATCATGAACTTGTTGTGTGATTAACCTTCTAGGTGCTGTACGGTATTCGACACAAAAATCTCTAATTTTCCTTTCGTGTCACGTGGAGTAGTATTTTTTTTTCGCCCACATCTTTTAACACGTTTCGGGGTTAACTCAAAATCAGAATCCATTTTTTTCTTTATACATACGTCCCACTGTTGCTCTCATAACTTTAGCAATTGGCGCAATCTTCCTCTGAGAATTTTCGTATGTATTAGTAAGGTTCTAATCTATTATGTTTTAGCAGGAGAAATGTCCTTGGGCTTTCCCATGTCCAAATATTTCTACCAACAAAATCACGAGAGGAAATACAAATTTATGACACTTAAATCACTAAGATCACTCAAACCTTTTGCCTGTAATATGTACATATAATAGCCTATTGATTGTGATAAAAATATTTCTTTAGAATAAAATTACAAAACACTTCAAAAAACACTCTGCCAGCACATGCGGATATATAGCAGTCATACTACTACTGAACGATAACAGCGTCTAGCGATCTTAGGTATTTCCAGGTAAGCAAATTATTGCAAACAGTGGTGTTACCATACATAAATTGGATTAAAAAAGCTATACTCTCACGATAAAAACCCAAAAAAGTTATTGACATAACCCTTTTTCCACAATATTGTCATGTAAATTGAAACAATCAATTTGTTTAGTAGTGGCTCTAATAATTTGGCCACCCACTGTAAGTTCAATTTGTATTACGAATACTTCAAACACCTTTTTGTCTACTGCAGGGATAAATGTTTCCAAAAATAATAATAAATAAAGAAAATGGAAAACAGGTTAAGATAGAAAAAAAGTAATTTATTAATAAATTAAAATAGCGACTTAGAAGAAAAGGCAATTAACTTGTTACGAAGACGGTATGCAAGTGAGCGATAACTGACTAGAATGTGTTTACATAAAGGGTTTTCCAATAAGAGGTGTTATTTTAATTAGCCCGCTATTTCGGTAGATGTCACTTTTGGAGCTGTCATTTTTTGACATTTGACAAGTAGAAACTACGCCATTAACAAAAATGGAACGATACACGATTCAACAACACATTGAAATTATTAAAATTCACTATAAAAATGGTGAAAATGTGGTAGAGACGGTTCGTAAAACTCGAACATTTTTGGGTCGTCGTGAAGCACCTTGTCGGACCGCAATACAGAAATTGGTAGAAAAATTCGAGCTGTCGCGACAAGTTAGTGATGTGAAGAATAAAACCCGTGCACGTCGCTCAAGAACAGCCGAGAATATTGCTGTTGTAGCCGAAAGTGTTGAAGAAAACCCAGGTTTGTCCATTCCTCGTCGTTCTTTGGAATTAGGCATTCCACAAACGTCATTACACCGTATTTTGCATAAAGATTTGGGTTTAAGGCTAATAAAGTTCAGTGAACACAAGAACTCAAGCCGGCCGATCATCAACAACGTCGAGTCTTTGCTGATTGGGTCCTTCAAATGCATGAAAATGATCCGGAATTCCATCGAAAACTCATCTTAAGTGATGAGGCCCATTTCCACCTCGATGGCTTCGTTAACAAGCAAAACTGGCACATCTGGGGCTCGGAAAACCGAAGAGTTATTGTTGAAAAGCCTCTCTATCCTCAACGTGTGACTGTTTGGTGCGGTTTATGGTCCCGCGTGGTCATTGAACCTTACTTTTTCGAAAATGAGGCTGGAGCAACAGTTACGGTGAATGGATTGCACTATCGACAGCTGATTAATGATTTTTTATGGCCGGAATTGGATGGTATTGATCTGGACAACGTTTACTTTCAACAAGACGGCGCTACGTGCCATACAAGCAACGAAACCATTGATCTTTTTCGGGAAACGTTTCCGGACCGTGTTATCTCTCGAAGAGGTGATCACAATTGGCCACCGAGATCTTGTGACTTAACACCTTGCGACTTCTTCCTTTGGAGCCACGTGTAAGAGAAAGTCTACGCCAACAGCCCAGCGTCGATTCAAGACCTCAAAGATGGAATTCGTGAGGCTATCGAGGACATAGGGCAGCCACTTTGCGATTTGGTTATGGAAAATTTCCTGTAGGCGTGGTCGTGGTGGTCATTTGGCTGATGTTATTTTCCATTATTAACGGCATACCTTCCTCTTTATAATGAAATAAAGATCCGATCATTTATCTCAAAAAATGGCATTTTTCTTTGAATATCAAAATAACACCTCTTATTGGAAAGCCCTTTATATTACTAATGCTAAACTAAAGTCTAGGGAATTTTAATATTTTTAGCTTACATTGAATTACTTGCTTGCGAAAGAATGAAAAGATGGGAGAAGATTCTTTTTTACCTCATAAAATTCGTTTTATTAATTAAATAAGATTGGATTCTTTTACATGATTAATTTTTTCGTAACGCTCCCTACCACGACCGTCCTGCTTCCGAAAATTTTATAAAAAAAAAAGGTTAGTACTATGTTTTTATGTATAATTTGCTGATTACGAGCTTTTGGGGTTAGTATTGCCATGAAGATAGCTAATATATTTTTTGATAATTTTATTTATTTGTTATATGGTGTTTCATTTTATTTTATTGGCTGGAGTACCTATGACCATGTGCTCCAGTCTCCTCTGCATTAGGGTTTCGCCGCTTTGCCTTCCCAAGTTGGCTTACGAGGTTTTTGTCTTCCACTCTGATAGTACCTTTAACTTCTCTCTGTTTCTATATATTTTTTTTAATTAAACTTGATCAACACTCCTTTTATTAACTTTATAAAACTTTCATCTTTTTATCCTATTTTTTTAATGCCAGGTTTCACAGTCCAGGCTTAAGCGAGAGCTTAGCTAAGCCTCGGGTGTGGCTTAAGCCCAGAACTTAAGCCTACTCGGTTTCACAGTACTCGATAAGCTGAGGCTTAGTTAAGCCACAGATGAAAATTTTTAAGTTGTCAGCATTGCTGTAATTTTGAATGTTTGTAAAGGAAAATTGCCATTGTGCATTAAGAACCAAGCGAAAAGAAGATGAACTTTTTACTAACCAGTTTGTTGCTACGAGTAAGAAACTAAAGGACAGGACCATCAACAACAATTTTCGTGTCAATCTCAACAATGTGTAAGTTTATACACATACTATAAAAAATTCGCATTGCAGGCGGATGGAAAAAAAGTTTATGCAAGGGATTTTGGCGCTGTTTTTGAACGTGTGAGCCAATATTGGATACTAGCAGCAGTATAGTGAGCGCTAGTAATACAAAACAACTTTTTGACATTCCTGGCTCCCGAGTAAGTCTATTTCCATCTTCGGTTGGCCAAAAACTTGCCTTAAAATTTCATTTTTGGTAAATCCATAATAAGAAAATATATTAAAATTCTTTTACTTTTATCAAAATTACAAACATTTACCAATATTCTAATTCCCAGCTTATTATTAAAAATAAACAAGTATACAGTATTACTAAATTTCCACATAAAAGAATGTAAATATTTTTCTATTTAGTACCCTTCCCATCTTAACCTTACCTACGGATTTTATGCTAGGGTAAATTTCTTTACCGAACATAAACAAAAGTGACACCTAGGATATAGTTAGACAGAGATGTAACCATATGTTAGAAAGTAAGAAAAAACATCAGGCATATATATACACGCTATTGCCCCTCTTTAGTTTCTTACTCATAGGTTTTTCGTAGTATTTATCTGGAAGGATATCAAATACCACAACCTTCTATATATTACAAGCCGTGAAGTGGAGAGAGTCACACACACATTGAAGGGGACTAGTAGTGCTGTCTGCCGGTACATGGGGTGCTTTTGCTAGGTAGAGTTTTTTCGCAAGGGATTTTTATAGGACAACGAAAAAAATAAATAAATTATTGTCTTAATTTTTTTATTGACTTATTATTTTTGTTTGAGTTTTCAAATGAAAAAGATTTAATAAATAACATTTAATCGTATGATTTTTTGGAAAAAAGCTGGTCGACGAAACATGTGGTGAATATCAGAATCGGAGCCAAAATATTTAAGTGAAATTAAAAGCGTCCTTTTGAAAAAATAATTTTATTACACAGATGCATATAAAAATCAAATATAATTCAATGTAAAAAATCCTTTTTTTTTATCTTATTTACTTAAATAATATTCAAGAACAAAATTCATATCAAGTTTTAAAAATATTTTATGAATAAAAAAGTCTATAATTCAACAAAAATTTAACATAAAATATAACTCCATAAACAAATAACAAACAATATAATTCAAAATATGTAAAATAAAAAGAAAGATACCTACTTATAATTTAACTAGGTAATTTATATAAAAAAATATTAAATGTATTCCTTTGGTTATTATTTTATCACCGTCTTCCAGTCCAGAGGTTTGGTAATAAGTTTTTTAGTCCAAGTAGTGATGCTTGACAACTGATTTTTTGGTCTCTTGTATTCCTACTGTTTAAAAAAATTGTTACACGAGACTTTGAATGAACAATGATCTGGGATTTCGATTGAACAAATATATTAAACGTAATCACTTCGTGCAATGGCAATTCATATTAAATCAGCAGTTTGAGACAATTAACACTTTACTATAAAACTTTCACTGTAAATACGCGTATCCAGGAATTTATATCACGCGCGGAAGGTATTAAAATATGTACATATATATATAACTATAACCGGGATTCACTCCAAACTTGTAAAAGTTCATTCAAAACCTTAACTAGGTATATTTAAACAAAACAATTAAATAACATCACTTGCCTTTTTAATTCCTTTTCCAAATGCGCGTCCTCCATCTATAAAGAATATAGCACTATTGAACTTGAATCAAGTGAATAATCGTCAGAGAGTATGGTTGGAAAACAGCACTACTTCACACATACGCAAAATTTCACTTCACCGCTTGTAATATATAGAAGGTTGTGAAAATACACAAAACATTGTTGTAGAATGTTTCGACAACGTAAACCATCATAGCTGAATATGTTTATAGTCGAAGCCGAGAATAAAAATCAACGTCATCCCATTTCTCGAAGTGTTACAGGCGCCTTCTTATATTTTTTTCACGGGTCACACCTTGCGATATTATATTATATATTTCTTCGTCGCTTATATCCTCTGCATCGGATAAATAACTCATTTTTGTCTTAAACTGTTTGGTTTCTTCCTAAAACGTCACATGGAATACTGACACTAGCTGCCAGACAGTACTCAAAACTGGTAACTAGATAACTATTTTTCGATTGGAAAAGTTCAATTTAGTTTTAAATTATAACTTTTGAAATATGCACGTTCTTATTAAACGAAAGAAATTATAATATTTAGGCAAAATACATAATTAGCAATAATTTCCTGTGTTTCACAGTAACATCTGAGGCTTAAGCCTTCGAGATGACGGGCTTAAGTTAAGCTTGCCTTAAGCCAGTGATATCACTTAAGCCTTGACTGTGAAACTAAAATATTTATTAAGCCTTGGCTTAAGCCATGACTGTGAAACCGGCCATAAGACACCTCTTCTTCGCCACTTCGCTTTTCGTCTCGTTTCCGGAAAAAGCCTAGCTGACCTCCCCCTTTTTTCGAGCAGACTCGGGGTGGTTCCGAAAGTAATTGAGAATACTGCTATTTAAGACTGTACATGTATCTTTTAATTAAAATTGATTTATTTCAAAGAAATGCATGCGTTATACTACGGCTGTTATATAATAGCAAATTACAATTATTACTAAATTATTTTATTTGTATATATTTATCGATATTGTTGAACAAATTCATTCTAACTCTCTTCCCTCTGTGGCGGCGGAAAAGGGATTTGTAACACGCAGTGCTGCCCAAGTGAAAGACATATTAGAATGAGTTATGCATGTTTAACGACAAAAATTATTTTGAACTGGAAAAGGAAGAATAGATGTTTTGAAGATGACATTGAATCTCCCAACGTGGGTACTGTAGTATGGTATGAATGGCAAAGAGATCATTATACAAAGAAGTGAAATACTCAAGCGAGTCGAATAAACATAAATTTCAAACATATCATCTTGCGGAGATGGCGAAACATTTAGAGGCTTGACTAATTGGAGGAGTTAATGCATGTATGATGATAGTTCTTGTATGTCGAGTATACGTCGTATAGTATAAGATTACTGGCATGATTTCCGTAATCTCTAGCCTCTCCAGACCTTAACCGAGAGTATTTTAACCTTCTCGTGGTCCCCGCTGACACCTTGTGTGCGAATAAGATATTTATGGAATTCTTTTATTTCACGTATATGAATGAAGACGCAGTCAAGGTTTTAAACCCTGGCTGTTATTTGATGAGGTGTACGCGGTACATAACCCACTACACCAGAAAAATAGTCACAAAAGTAAAGGGTTAAATATAGTATAAAGAAAAATCCGATATCTGATTGAAAAAAAAACTGACAAATTTATTGAACTTATTTCTCTTTATATTTAAAATTCATTTTAAAAAAATTCTTGCTAATCTAGCATTTCCTCACTGTCGCAAGTCGTGGTTGAAAATTATGGAATTTGCTGACGGTGACGAAATGCGCGTGTGAAATTAGCCTAGAATTCACATATGGAGTAATTAATTTTGTGCATATCCAACAAATTGATTGAATGGAATGTAATAACCTGTAAGTGTTAACAATAAATTTCTTGGATATGCACGTACAATGACCTTAAATTAATTTAATGCTAACATTGTTTATTCTCCTCCCCGTTGAACACTCGTTCAGCTTAGTTTGATCAGCAAGACGCGATTTGGAGTTCTTGGTTGTAGCCATGGTACAAAGAATATACGGTATGCTGGTATGAAGTGAAAGCTCTTTAAAGCTTTCTGTGGCGTCATAACGAGCCACTTTTTAAAATGAACTAAATACCATTTTCTGTTCAAATAATTATTTTATTTAACTCTTTTTCCTTGCACGTTTATTTTATTCTTCCTTTCTATTTAAATGCGTAATACGAAAGTAATTTAGCCTTCCTTCTTAAGTCCCTATTTGTTTAGCTAATTTAATGTTCTTCTTCAAAAAAACCTTTAGAGGTATAAATAAGTTCTTTCAAGAATATTTATTTTGCATCGCCTGTATTTCTTCTTTTTGATAAATCTTTTTCATAACGTATCCGGTAAGTACTCCAAGCCATCTTTAAATCATCTATTTCTCCAATTTCAAGATCCGATCCCTGCAAGTATTGCCCTGTACTAATCTACAGCTTTTAATGAACACCTACTCTTAAAACAAAATCCTCATTTTGTGAAAACCAATCTGAAGTAGGGTTATCAGAATCATCTTCAAGGATACTCACTGAATACAGAATATTTTCATTGCGTCCGATAAATAATAAGTATGATCTTAATCTATGTATACTTAAAGTCTGTAGTAGTAGGGTGGCCATTCAAACCACCTTTAGATCTTATGGCACTGAAGAAATTATCTACCATATTTTGATTTAGTCGACTTGTATGTAAGGCTATAGTCTATTTTAAAATACTCCCTTAAATATGTATGCTAATCTGATTAATTTGTTATTAAAATGCCTTTTATGCATTCATTCACTGTGCACGTTTTAACCTAATGCCATCGACAAGAAAAGTGGCTCGTTTTGAGGTCATAAAAAGCTTAAAGCTTTCAAGATGGCGAAAACACGTTCAGATACCAGCATACTTATAGTATATTCCTTGTACCATGGTTGTAGCATCGGCTTAGTCACCCTTGGGTTGCAATTCCTAGTTCTAGATGTCCATCCAAGATATACTGCTATGACAATGATGAGGCTCAGAGCGAGATAACTTACACCGATATGATGAATCGCGTCCGTGTAAGTCTGGTGTGGCAGGACCGATAAGTTTAGCGACTTAAGTTGTTTTTCAAGATCTTATAATGATCCCACTTCGCCTTGATATGGAGGGCTATCAGCTAGTGTTATTGGTCTCTGCTTGGGTGCTATGTTTTCGTAGAACAGCCCGAGCTTCGTATATGAAATTTTCGAGTTACTTGAATAAATTTGGTGCCCATGTATGGTAACGTAGTGCTCTTTTATTACACAATTTGGCTTGATTTTTAGAAGACCAGAGTTATTCAATACGATTGGGAAGACTTCACAATCACAGACTACGTTAATTAAGGTTTTGAACCTTAGAGCAAATATCCATTCATTATAGTGTTCGACAATTATATCCAAATGGGTTGTTCTTATACTTCAGTTAGTTTACATTGTGGTAGGACTGGGTTGTTGTTGAGTAGTTCGATCTCATATACGCTTTTGTTGGCTCCTTTATGATATATTGGATGGAGCTGCCTACAAAGATGACGTGAACCTTCAAGCGATATGCTTGAGTACAGGTCTTGCTCTTTTAGGGGATAGTATTCATTTCGATGCGGAGTTACTGACAAGTAAGGAGAATATGATTCTATTGCGATGAATGAATTGTTGATACAAATAGGTATTTGTATCACTCTAAATAGGTCGAAATTCTCTCCATTTATCAGTGGCAGCATTATTTAAAATATTGCATGGTCATTAACAATTCTAGCCTTGGCCGTCATTATGTGGTATAATTCTAACACATTCTCTTGTTTAATCGGAAGCCGGAAGTTTAGTGGTAAATTGTTCCGAATTCTCATAATTTCTTGCCTTACCCGATAATAACAGCGGTTTTATTTTTCCATGGCGAGTGTCTCTAAGTATTTCAATAATTCCTGATTGAATTCGTTGGAGGTTGCTGGAGACGAGTGACATTTGATTTGCCAATGAACTGAATAAATGCTAGATCTTGGTTTGCTGACCTTGTTCTTCTTCGTTATTTATTCTGCCGATTATTTGACGTATCTGATCATCTAGTGCCTTGAACTTCTCTTCTGTCGTAGCTTGGTCGTGTTTGATGATGTTTATAGTTGAATCGATTACAGATGTTTGATTTTTCAAGAGCCCTAGGAGATGTTTTTCATTCTCCTGAACCGAATTTATTGTTCTAGACATTTCTTCTGCATATTGGGAATCGAGAACGCCGAACAATGCGTTCGCTATATTACCGACGACGTTGATTGCCCCTCTTTTTTGTCTGTCTAGGAGATGTTGTTGCGATATTAATTCATTCTCTTTATTTAATTCTTCCACGATATGCTCAAATTGGTGGACTAATAGTAGACACGAGCCCTTACTCACACTGAAAGAAATCGACATGGCTAATCCTCCTATGTAATATAGTGTCCAAATTATTACTTTAACAACTATGTAAATAGGAAATATAATAATAAAATATGGCCCCGTGACATATGCCGCTATCGTGAACTGGGAAAAATATATAACTCCTTTAATATAATCTTGTGAGTCATATTACATAGTTGTTATAACAATATTTTGTAAACACTATATAATCGATTTTATGTGTTTCACTGCTTTAGACAAATATTTAAGAAGAAATTAAAAAATATCGAAATGCCCATCAATTTAGAAATTTTCTTGCGAAATTCAGATACATACATCTGGCGTTACTATTTATTAAACAAGAAATTTTATATATCATAATCATGCCCATTTGGCAGCACATCTACCAATTTTGACAAATTCTGATAAACACAATTTCTCTAAATTTGATTTTAAAGCAGGTTTTTGAAGGAAAAGATGTCTTGAAAAAAAATCTAAATTACATAAATGCTTTACAAAGTGAGAAAGATGTCATTTCAAATGTAATACAAACAGATTTTTGGATAAAAACAAAATTATTGCGTATAAAGACGAAGCTCTTGTCCTTCATTGGATGCTTTATTTTGACGATTTCGAGGTAAACAACCCCCTTGGATCTAGAGCAAATCTTCAGAGCTTAGGAGGTGTTTACATATCATTACCTTGCATTCCTCCTGAATTTCGATCAAAATTAGAGAATATATTTTTAGTTATGATATTTAATAGTTTGGATAGAAAACAGTTTGGAAATAGAATATTCCAACCAGTAATAGATCAGCTTAAAATCCTGGAAAGCGAAGGCTTAACAGTTCTGAATCTTAAAGTATATTTCGTACTAGTTACATGTTTAGGTGACAATAAAGGAATTAATTCTATGTTGGGTTTTACAGAATCCTTCGTTGCAAATTACTATTGTCGCTTCTGTTAAATGCATAGAGAAGATGCAAAAATAACTTGCAAAGAAGTTACTTCTCTCCTAAGAACAAAAAATGCCTATCTAGAGGATGTACAGAAAGGTGATATAACTTCAACAGGAATATGTAGCTTGTGCATTTTTAATGCCATTGAAAACTTTGCAGTTGACATCATGCATGATGTCTTCGAAGGCGTTTTTAACTATGAACTATGCATAATATTAAATTATTTTATTAATAATAAACATTACTTTTCCTTAAAATCTTTAAATCAACGGATTAATTGTTTCGATTTCGGAAACATTGATTCCATGAATAGACCGCAGGAAATTTTTCAGGAGCATTTAAAAAATGCCAAGCTGAAATATTCAGCTTCTGAGATGATGTGGTTTTCAAAGTTTTTCGGACCTGTAACTGGTGATTGGGTACCTGAAGAAGATGAGGTATGGGAAATATATTTAACTCTTATTAACATTGTTGATATTTTATTAATGGAGGCAATTACAAAAGAAAATATTAAACGTTTGGAATATCTAATCACTTCGCATCACGCACTATTTCTTCAAAAATTTCAATTACATTTAAAGCCAAAACACCATTTTATGTTACACTATCCTATGATAGCCAGAACTGTAGGTCCTCTAAAACACCTGTGGTCGATGCGGTTTGAATCGAAACACAGGGAACTGAAAAACATTGCTGCTTCAACAACTTCTCCAAAGAATATTACACATACTATAACTGAAAGATATTTACTTAGTGAAATCCGAAAACTTGAGCCAGGAAATTTCCTTGATAGCGATATTCATCTTGGAAGTGAACAAGTTTTTCTTTGTACATATTTAAAGGAAATTGAATTCAAAATAAAACGGAATAATCGCGACTGCAAATTTTTCAACTGGCTTGTAATAAATAATATAAAATATAAGATTGGAGCGGTAGTTCAAATAGGTTACAGTGGTGACTTTCCCATATTTGGCAAAATTGAAGGGATATGTATGGCTGAACATGAGGTGTTTTTTGTATATCTTGCTCTGCAAACTCTATTCTTTGATATTCACAGGCATGCTCATGTTGTTAGGAAGACAAAACGTATTTGCTTTAATAAAATGTGTAAAGAATATTACAAAGTATATTCTCTTGTAAAACTGAATTCAGAATTGTTTGTTATTTAGTTTAATTTAGAAAGAATAATCGATTTCAGTTAATTTGTAAGAACTTTTATATTTTGTGTTTCAAAAAGTCTACATATTATGTACATATATGTATAATTGCCCATTGCATAGCTTTGTAAAATAACAAATAATAAAATTCACGATTTCCTTTATACTAATACAAGATTCTTTTTTCAAATATTTGCCATGCATATGTACCAAATGTAAAATTTAGTAAGTATATTATTCTTGACGCTGTAGCTGCCACAGCAATTTTATCAGGTTGGGCCATAAATATTCGATTTTTCATTCTGAATATCTTCATTATAATGACAGAAAAGAGTTACGTGGATTTCTGGGCGCGAATATATTCTATGTTCTCTGTGGAATCCATAGCACAAAGAAGCAGAATGTTTATAAATTCTCTGTGTACTGTATGATCAGTACTAGTTCTAATACATAGTGACCCATAGCTGAAAATTATTATTTTAGTAAGCTCTGAAGTATAATCTACTGGCTACAAAAATTAGCTCAGGTTATTATGCTTATATAATACATGGTGCAATGCTTACATAGATCAGGGGACTATGCTTTACATATGACAGGGTGCTATAATTATTTATGTGAGGCTGCTATGCATATATAGCTGAGAGTATTATACTTATATAGCTCAGGGTGCTATAATTATTTAAGTCCACATGGTACAATTATACGACTCACGGAACTATTTTATATAACCCACCCTGCTACGGACGTCAGTTTGATTCGTTTGTATAGCTCAGAGTGCTATACTTTCATAGTTCAAGAGACTATATCTCCTATGGGAATCTGCGCTATATACGTATTTAGAATATAGCGTTTGAAACAATATATTATGATGCACAATCTTATATATAAACCTCCTATAGGTTAGGTGTTGAAATCCCATAAAATATTACAAGTCCAAAATTCACGATATATATAGCTCAACAAATATATAAATTATAAGCCACCGTCCTAAAATTTTTTTCAGTGCAATTGTTACCAGGTTTATTGTTCCGAGATTTTCAAAGTGCATGCCAAGTTGGGTCTTAAATTTGGTAACTTCAACAGGATCTCCATTTATAACTGCAAGCAATAATGTTAATATTGAGCTATCGAACGATGATCGTACTCTTTTTCTATGTGACTGATTTGAGGTGGTCGAATTTGCTGCAGCATTGTGGGGTATACTGTGCCGTTTTGGTGGAGGTTGTTTAATATGTTCCTCATATATCTATTCATCTTCAGAAGATACGCCAAATATAATTCGTAGCCCCCAAAATGATCTACATACAAATAGCTGAATTTTTCGATAAGTGGAAGATTAAACTCAATGGGATAAAAGCACAAGCAATTTTTTTTTTTACTACGAAAAGTAAGCAATGCCATCTATCTCAGACGACCCTGACAGTGAATGGAGTTAGTTTTTCTTGGACTGACAGTATTAAAAACCTAGGTATACATGTCGACAAAACCTTGATCTTTAACAATAATACCTCTAAGCCGTACATAACATCAACAAATTAACGAAAATCCTATACCCTTTCAAAAACAGAAGATCATCCTTAAGCATCGAAAATAAACTCATCCATTTTAAAACAATTTTACAATCTATTCTTACCTACAGTGCTTCGAGTTGGTATAATTGCGCAAAAACTTATAAACGTAAATTGCAGATTGCACAAAATAAGTCCGTGTCAAACTAATCCAAGAAAGATTAAACACAATTGCATTCAAGTTTTTTTTAATAAATGTCAGCTATCACCTAATCCTCTTATTCGGTGGTTACAGCCTAGTTTGATATTAAGATAGGATAAGTAGGATTAAAGTGTTTCGATCAGCAGTAACAGGGCGATCTCATCAGGACAGCAGCAATGAACCCTGAAAACTGCCTGCTGTCTACACTACAGTGAACTCAGATACCAATAAGAAAGAGTAAAAAAAACTCATTACCACTTCCCACTTATTAGTGAGAAATGGGATGCCCTAAAATCATTTTAATTGTGAAGACAATCAATTTTCCTTAAAATGATTCACACATAGATTTTTTTAAATAAGTCTATATATCCACCAGCAACTTATTGGCATCTGAGTTCACTGTAGTGTAGATAGCAGGCAGTTTTCAGGGTTCATTGCTGCTGTCCTGATGAGATCGCCCTGTTACTGCTGATCGAAACACTTTACACACAGTACCTATACTCCCGAAAATTTCTTTATGGAATTTTTGGTCTTCGGATTTTAGGCCAGTAACTGACAGTACCTCGGTAATTGTTATTTAATTTTCTCTGCTCATATGCAGTAGGTTAAGAATTGCATGTAGACTTGTATTTTATACGGGACTCGAAAGAGTAAAAACTCATTACCACTTCCCACTTATAAGTATAGGATTAAGTTAGTTTATATAAGGTTTTCTTAATGAGGTTTTTTGAAAAAAAATTCCTCGACATGGTATTGTTATCATCTTATTACTTCATTACATCACTTTATATTCTATGTATACATATATACCCTGAAATGTTATCATTGGTTAAATAAATAATAATAATAATAAATCTATAGGGCATAATGGGTCCGATATCGGTCTAAGTGAAGCAGGCAAAGTTTTAACTCGTCCTTAAGCTAGCCTTAATCCTACCTTCTAGATAATTCACTACATGGCAACTCAAATGCGCTGTTTACCACATCTGGAGTTGGCTTTCCCAGCATCAAGTATGTAAATCTAATCCCAAACAAAAGTATATTTCCACTAATTTGATTGGTTCAATCTCTCATTACTTCAGCAATTTTATAATTGTACTAAATATGCTGCCTTACTTTCCTTAAATTTGCTTTATCCTCTTTTAAGAAAGTTACAGCAATCTCGAGGAAAGTGCAAGTGTAAACGTATCGCAACATCATCATCATCGTCACCTCAATTTATTGGATTCATAGGCATAGAGCCAACCTAGTCCTGTACGAAAAAAAGTGCCAGTTTTCAGTTATCGAAACTTTTTTCCAACATTCAGAATTTTGAATTGGTCTCTCCCATAAACTGAGGTGAAATTAAACATTTTCAACAAAACAAAAAAATGAACAAATTTTCCAGTTGGCTTCCATTTCAGAAGAAGCCATTTATCACGTGTAAACTTTAAAGTGACCAACCATCACGTTTAGTAACTCCAATTCAGAGTAACCAACCTGAATGGATTGACCACGGAAAATTTCGCAGGAGGATAGCATTCACTAGGTGCTGGCTGCGCTTCGTGGACGTGTTGGGGGTTTCAATTTGGAGCTCCTATTTTATATTTCAATCACACGCCTGGATGGTTTGTAAACCTTCGGAGGTTGTTTTTCATTTTTTTTTTCGTTTTTTCTTCTTTTTTTTTTTTAATTCAATGCAACCCACCACAAACGCTAGTTATTCTATTTCTGCTGCTACTATCAAACCAAGGGTGCAGACTAAACTGTGAAAATACTCAATTGCTGTTACGAGTGTAGCTGGAGGGATAGTTGAAGGGAGAAAATTCGTGGTGGAAAAGGTGAAACTTTTTTAAATCGTGATTAACGCTGTGAACTTATGTAGAAATATAACGAACGCTATAAAAAAAAATCTTCCTTTTCTTATCAGCTATCTCTGTGCTCGTAGCAATATTTTCTCTAGAAATGCAATGGTGAGTAACCAACAATGCAAAGAAATTTAATGCAATTTTCATTGGGTTTTCTCTGGTTTGTCCTTGTGGTAATGGCGGTCTCTCTATATATATGTATATATGGTGGTCGCCTGTAATATTTTTTCTCTCCTTTAGATAAAAATTTTCTTTTCTACCTGAATAGTTTTTTAAAGGAACACGTTTAGCCATTTGTCCAATAAAATATTTTCTAGGAACGTGTAAGAATTCTAGAGGCATCGATGCCATAACTAACGTTTTTTGCAAACGTGTGTGGTGTGGTGTATGGTCCGAAGGAATTTCGTTTGTGGGCTGCATGTTCTTACACATTGTTAAGTCAAGAGAAATTCCTTCATTATGTTGGGTGAACTCAATAAGGAAGTGGGAGTTTTACTATTAAAACTCTCTTGCAATGTCTATAACTAACATTCCATTGGAAAGTATGGAAAAGTCGGTCATCCGAACGGAATTGAAGTGCTTAAAGTACAAAGTGCAGAATTCTAGGTATTTTGCCATTTAAATTTTAACTTGTTGTTCGGTTGCTGCTTTGGTGTTGTTGTTAAAGTTTAATTTGATTATAATTAATTCTTGGCTAAAATTACTAGGAGACCATGAAAAAGTATTAAGCTATGTACCTTGAAGAGTTTAATGTTGATATGAATTTACACGTTGTTGATTGCTTCATTGACTTACGTCGATAGAAACTATAAAATCACTCTGACGCTAATAGGCAGGCATTGTGGGAACTGGAAATTTAATATACGCGTAACTACATACATTAGCTTTAAATAGCATTGTTACATCTACAGTTGTTCCATACTTATCAACTGCTGCTTCTAATCACGGATAATTTGAGAGTAACCTCCACAGCAAAGTATACTTTCCCACAATAGGAGTAATGATAATTTTATCGATCCTACATCCTTGCTACAAGTTCTAATGCTGCTACAAACAAAGATAGAGGTTAGGGTCCTTTACTCGTACTGGTTTTGGTTACTATGATCCGTGAAATTACACCTCAAAACGGCATTGATTAAACATTGGTTTTGCGGATTGAACAATAAAAAACTTCGGAATGGTAAATTTGATGAAGTTCTCAGAGAAATAAATCGATACGAAATCGTGGTTTCAAGTTTAACGAAACCAGATGACACAATGCAAAGGAAAAAAAATTGGGCAGGGATTAAAATACTTTAATACTCCGAAAGAAATCTAACTCAACAACAAGGGAATTTCGTATCGGCAGAAACTCTCTAGTATGGCTGAGTTACTACCTGTCGTAAACACTCGAAGAAAAACGACCTCGCTAACCCCATCTATACACTCGATATAAAATTAGAGTGTAAATTATATAAGGCATAGGGTTTCTAAATTTCCGATAAGAAACGTTTACTTATCTTCGTTTTCAGTCTACTGTGGACTTATACAGATGAAATCCATTTTATTAAAAATTTGAATTAATTTGATTTTTAAAACAAAGGGAAGGGATTATACTGTTATAATCTTGAACGAAGAGGTTAGATCCAATGTTATTAGATGATATTCCCGTCACCCCTTCTCCCCTCATTGAACGAGGTTTACGTACTAATATTTTCCCACACGTTGCTTGGCGCGCTAAAGAAAACAAAATGATGAAGCAAAGGCTTACGTTTCATTGTTACCGCTACCATTTGCTTGAAAAGTAATAATGTAATGCTAAACACGAACTGATAACTCAAAACAAAACACTACGGACAATATTTTGTTATTGGTCCTTCGAGCCGGAAGAGTCTAGAAGCCAAAATTTAATAACATCAAGGTTAGCAGTAAAGCGAAGAAAGTTTCAACAAGGGGTAGGGGGAGATTTCTCTCCTTAGCTGTGGTTATTAGTGCTTCATACAATCCTTATTTTTCTCATAAAGAAAGAAAATTAAAACGATAGCATTATCATATGCTGATAATTTAGGCGTCATAAAGTTCTTATCTACGATATGTAAACTGACCAAAAGAACATTACGAAAATTGCTTACTAAGCTTGCAAGTCAACTTTTGAGAAAAAATGGAGTTCCCACATCACATACGCTCGAAAGCCGAGAAAGAACTGAACGACTGATGAAAACCGTATAGAGAATATATGGGGATGAACATTTTAAAACAATGCCGAGCAATTTAACATCATTAGTGTGCCGTTCAAGCTGCTTGGATAATCTTGACTCCAGAATGATTAGGTCCTATGTGGAATTAATACCAAAGGGACCTTTGTTAATCGTGGATGTACATCTTGATCGTTAGACCCATGCTTACATATGCCTCCTGTGTATGGTGGCCGACGACGCTTGTGGGAACTGCGATCCATAAGCTGGCAGGCCTGCAAAGGCTCCCCTGCTTGGGAATTACGGACTCCATGCGATCTACGGCTACTGCTTGTCTGGAGGTCCTACTCAATCTGCCACCCCTGCATCTAGTCATTCAGGCAGATGCCAAAAGGTCTGTGTGCAGGTTGCGGGGACGGCTGGACTGGCTCTTCTCATTGCTCTCTGGCGTACGGGCTGGACTTGGAAAACCCTCTGGCCAGTATGCCACGTTATGCGGTGGTACCTGACCTTCGGTTTGGGCGTTGCTTCTCTGTGAGCTTTTCTGGAAATCGTGGACTGAGGGAAGTGCCTTATCGAGCCTTCCCCGGTCCGCTCTAAAAATTTTCACCGACGGCTCTCTGACTAATGAGGTAGCCGAGGCGCTTGTCTACTTTCCTGAGCTTAATATTGGAAGACACACCACTGTCTTCCAGGCTGAAGTCTTCGCCATATCGATGGCAGCAAAGTAAGCCCTTGACATGAAAATCAAGGAGGACATTGCTATCCTCTCGGATAATCAGGTAGCCTTGTTGGCTCTGAGTGTCCCTCGGATAACATCTAAGTTACTGGGGGACTGCAGGGCTTCTGTGGTTAAGCTCTGTATCCACAACGAGGTGTCCCTTCTATGGGTTCCTGGTCACATGGGAGTCATGAGGAATGAAAGGTCTGATCTTTCAGCTAGGGCTGGCTCTGTTTCCCCGTTCCTCGGACCAGAACCCGCAGTAGGCATTGCCATCTCGAGTATCGGATCTCTAATTAATTCGTAGAAAGCATCAGCAGAGATGGGCGAAGCTGAATCCTTGCAGATGTACAAAACTGTTTCTTGACGGGCCCAATGGGAGCATCTCCTATTTTCTCGTGGGGCTCGGAAGGAAACAATGTAGAACTGTGGTTGGCATCATCCCCGGCCACAGCTCACTTCACGCTCATCTAACAAGGATGGGAGTTGTTAACAGCCCTGAGTGTCTGTCCTGCCTGGAGGGAGAACCCGAAACAACCGAACACTTTCTGTGTGCATGTCCGGCCTTCGCCCGGTGCAGGCTGGATACTCTAGGGTCTGCCCTTCTATCTGTGGATGAGATGAAAAATCTGCCTCTCCAAGACCTGATGCGCTTCATTAAGAGGACAGGAAGGTTTTGGTGAGTAGCTTTCTAGCATAACATCGCAATGGGTCGCTTTGGCTTCCGTGCTTTAGGATAGGGTTACCTGCCCCCCTGCCATTTAAAAAAGAAAATGTGAATTCTTTTCAACAAAACCGAACAGGCACTGAACTGAATAATAATCTGTCAGATCTACACCGAATTTAGCCCTGTCCCGAACAGGGGCAAGCTGAAAAGAATTCAATAAAGTAGAATATCCGAAAATGAAGAACATACTTTAGGTTTAGGAACCGAACGAGTTACGGTTCAGTTCAGGTGAAAATAAATCACCATAAATTTAATTTTGAAAGGATATCATTTGTTCCATATTTGTTGGTGGAACTTGTGTTAGTAATATTAAAATGTGTTGCTGGTTGTGTTTAATATTTTCACTAGTGGATTTTTGTTGAGGTTATTACGCTTGCAACGAAAATGCCTGGAGCGATTTCTTCCCCATTAATGACTATGTCTTATGAGTTGGTGTTTTTAACGGAGAATCTCCGAATTATCTCTCGAGGTGGTATCACGATGGAGTTTGGTTGAGGGCCAATCAAGAGTGGTGCTTTATTCAGAGTGAGGGTCCACGTGTCGTAATCGATCGTGGTCTTAAATCTGGTTAGGAAGTCTAATCCTAAAATAGCGTTTGCTTTTATGGCTAGGTCGTCGTCTACGATTTGAAAGGAATGTTCGATCGAAAATTGGTCGTTTAATACTAATATTAAATAAGTTGCCCCGATTGACTGCTTCGATATGTCTGTAATGCCTTGTATGATTCAATTTTTCTTGGGATAGTATAGTTGGTCGCTGCTTATTTTATCTCTTTTAAATATGAAGATGTCTGCTCCAGTGTCGATGATGAAGGTGCATATTATGCCACACATTTCCACGTATACTTTAATGTAATTTGTTAGAGATAAAATTAGTTTATATATTCTTGAGTTGCTGCTGCCCCCAACCGATTCGTTTCTTCTTCTAGTTGGGGGAGGGGTCTAAATATTCTCCGCACTCTTCTGTTCTGGTGGTTATTTTGCCGAAATCGTACTCTGTTTTGACTACTAGCTTGTTCGTTTTGCCAGAATCTGTTATTAGAATTGTTTTGATTTGGCCGTTGGTTTTGATTAATTCTTTGATTTCCGGGGCATCGTTCTCTGCTTCTATCATATCTGTTATAGTATCTTTGATTCGGGCTACCTCGAAACTGCCTAGAGGATCTACTGTTTAATAAAAGAATATTATTTGGCAAGGGCTTATCCACCGCTATTGCCTTAGCCGTTATTTAAGGTAACGTTTGAAGGTTACTGCCTTTTAATATCAGTGACGTTTCTTGATAGGCAATGCTGCTAATGAATGTTTGTATTTAGAATTTTTCCGCTAGTTTTTCGGCTATTTCTGCAGTTGCGATTCTCTCTGATATGAATGCTTTTATCAATTGTCCTGATAAATTTTCAATTTGCTTAGTGAAGCCGACAAATTTGCTGTTACGCTGCTGACACGATTTCAGTTGTACCAGAACTGCATCTGAGGAGAGTTTTATAGAACATTTTCTCAGAAGCTTGTCTTTGATTAACGTTACTGTGTTTACTTCTTCTGTGATTGCATATTTGGCTTTGCTATTTATTCGCGTTTTGATGAATTTTTGTCATAACGCTCTTATGGTCTGCTGATGTAATCTCGTCCAGAAGTTCCATTGACTCAACGAATGCTTCTGTCTCATTTTAATTGCCATCATACGTCTGGAGTAGTGACGTTGCTGTTCTTATATCAAAAAAAATTCTTTCTATTCAGGTACTTTACTAATACTAATATCATAGTAAATGTCTGAAAAGACGATACTAAAGAAATCACCAAAGAAGTTGGAGCATATAACGGAATCAATATAACAACTTCCCGAGGTGCAAGACCTCTTCCAATCCTAGCCTTGCCTTTTAAGTTTTTTTTTATGTTTTAAGGTGTTATCAAGCCAAGGTTGATATAAATGAATATAATTAAATCTAGAAATCGGAACACATTTATGCATACAAAAGTATTATGTCGTACCCAGCAGAACGTTCCTACTAAGTAACATCCTCAGAAAAATATATTGCAAAATAGACCGACGTAGGTAGTCACAACATCTAAAAGGAATTATTACGTTCGTCTTCCTTCGAGTGAAAATGGACTTCATACCCACTGGCACCGACTAAACAATTTTCCAAAGGTAAATATGAAACAAAAGAGTATTTTCTAAAGAATAGAACAGAACAGAATTTGAAATAGCAATTTAGAAAATAAAACATTATTCAATCTAGGACAAGACTTATGGATGATGACAGATTATACAATAAGGACAATGATAAAAAAAAATATAATATAAAATGAAAAGGCATACGTACCCAAAAAAAAAAGAGGTTTATTTATTTATTTGAGTATCCATGCCAAGGACAAGCATAGCGCTGGGCACATCTTAGAAAGTTACATGATAGATTTACATTATAGCAGAACAATTAATAAAGGAAACAATTAATATAGGAACTTAATATATAATAGTATAAATGCTTCCAATGCTAGCATTATCTGATCAAGAGATAAATGTATTTCTACTACCTACCAAAAGTTCATTTCATTTTGTTTTTTTATTTATAAATAAAAAAATTTCAATTATTCCGACAAAATGTAAAATTGACATCAGGACTTGGTCTTGTCCACAGGAAATTTCCCAACAAAAGTTGAAAATTTTTTTTGCACAGTTAATGGAAACCAAACGAAGAGAATCCGTTCATCTGGAAAAATTAACATAAACCAATAAAAGGAGTTCATTGGATTTCAGTGGAAAATAGCTTTTAATGCTGAAAACGAGTGACTGAGTTGAAGGGAAAAATTTTCAATCGAATTAATTGAACAGCAAATTGACCAAGCTCCGAATTATGCAAATTCAGTACATTCGGCAAAAGAAAGGGGTTCGGAAAGATTTCAGATGATCGATTCACATTTTCCAGCAATAGTATAAGGGATACCCTAAATATATGTACGGGCGAGCACCATACACAGGACCATACGTTTATATGTATGTACATCGTTTATACGAATAACCGAATTATATAACCGTTGTAAAGGAGCAGGAGAAAGAAACCCGGATATTTCAGGAGCTCATTATCGTATAGCTTTTGCTGTAAAAGCAATCAAGCGCGAATTACGTTTGCTTGGTGAAAATTATTTTCAGGGCAGTATTTGCTAGACTTTATGGAAATAAAATGATTTTTTGGATGGGAGTTTTTTTGTTTTTTTTGCATACGGCAAGCTACTGAAAAATTAACATCTAATTAATCAGCGGTCCACAGTTTTGAGGATTGAGATTGTTTATGGCTTCAGTAGTCCAACAGGACTATTGTTCGTCACTGTCATAATATCAATGATCAATGTAATGTGTAATTCTTCTTTTTTTTTATATAATCTCATAAAGTTGTACTTTTTCGTAATATTAAGGGAAAATTAACTGAATTTTCACTGAGCTACTGACTAAGGATACATAATAATAGTTTTTTCACATAAAAATTCCGATTATCTAAATATCTGATGCAGGATTCTTATTGAAAAATGTATGCTTGGAATCCAGCTGTTGGTATGTACCAGTCTTAAAATAGGAATCACAGAAAGTTAATGAAAGCATAAACAATTCTAAAGATAGATATAAGTTGCTGGATATAATTGATTGCAATAATACATTAAAGGTTACTAAGTTCGAGTTCGAATAGTAGACATTCCCTTAAACGGACACTGACGGTACCAGGAAAACTGTCCGTCCAAGAGAGGTGTCCGTTCATCAGAGTGTTAAAGAGGAAAATAAAAATACTTAAAATAATAAGATTTTATTTAAAGAAACAACAAAAGTTCAACTTAAACGTAACGCAATAATTAAAAAACCAAATTTCTGTAGAAAATCTGAAAATTCAAAGTTTAACTACTTTTTGTAGAAAAAAAATCAGTTATGTTAGTTTGTTTCCTACACGAAAAAAGGGTTTTATTTTATTTTTAGAAATTATTTCAACTGCTTCGCCGTCATTTCTATAACTCGCGAATTGTTTTAGACCATCAATGTAAAATTGAGCTTCTTTGAAGGTTTTTACGGACGATATTTCTTCAACTTCTTCTATCTCATCATCTTCAATTTCCTCTTCACTGTTAGTGACTACATTTGGAGCATCATTTTCTTCGACAGACTCTACGAGCAGTCTCCTGGCGTCACATTCGAAGTGCCAATTTGAATTAAAGCTGCCGACATCCGTTGAAGTACTGCTAATGAAATTTCGTCCTCCGGATCATAACCTTCATCTGTCACTGATGTTTTGCCAAATCCTGATTTATTAAAACAATTTTTAACTGTTTGCGGTGTCACCAGATCCCAAGCCTCCATATGTGCCAGAATGTGATTTAAAATTAAAGTTCTATAGTTCACTTTGAAATTTTTAATGACGCCTTGGTCTAAAGGTTGACAAACAATTGTCGTATTGGGTGGTAAAAAAACCACTTTCACATGATTTAATTTAATATCACGAGGGTCCAAAAATAATAAAACTTCTTTTTTCCTTATGCTGATTTTCGGTCGAAAGCTTCCAGCCATTCCGTGATAATATCACCAGCCATCCACGATTTTCGGTTGAATTTCCAAATTACAGGTAGCTGATTGTTCTGTTTTTAAACGCACATGGCACCGCAGGTTTTCCTATTACTAATTGTTTTTCTTTTTCTCCAGCCAAATTTTCACAGAGCAGTATTGTTAATCTTTCTTTGGAAAGTTTTCCTCCTACACATTTTTCAGTTTTTAAAGCAAGTTTTTGTAGGAAGTGCCCTATAAAAAAGGCCGATTTCATCGTCATTATAAATGCAATCGTCCTTATAATTTTTAACAATGTCAGGCAATTTTTGAAAAAAATTACTTACATAGACCACATTTACATCGGCGGATTCTCCAGAGATACTTATATAGCACACATTGTGTCGTCTTTGAAATTTTTCAAGCCAACTGGCGGATGCTTTAAAACCATTAATTCCTAAGTTTTGTGCAGACTCCTTAGCTTTTGCCTTGATAATTGCGCCAGAAATAGGTATGCTTTGTTTCTGGCCTTTATAAACCACTCAAACAGCAGTTTGTCCAAATTTTGTCCACTTGAATTTATAAAACTTCTTTTCAAATTAATGCTTACAGCATTGGAATACCACTGCTTCAAAATAATGTCTTTTTTCTTTAATATATCCGCGACATGTGTTTTATTTATTATAAAATCTTTTGCTATTTCACGAACACTCCGCTTTCTTTCAGCGTAACTATTTATAACCACCTTTTGCTTTAAAGTTAACATATTTTTTAAAAATTAAGTAACCAAATACGAATCTTAATTTTCCAAGGAACATATTAATATGTATTAGCACGAAACAAACGAAATTTCAGTTTACGCGCAAAGGTTTTAATCACTTCTGTATAGTTTAGTATAGTTTCTGAAAAGGTGAGCAAAGCAAAACATATTACGATTTTACGCATAAATCGAAATACGAGCTAGAACAGAATTCCGCTGTACATACTGAAAAACGAAGGACAAACAGAAAATATTGTATATAAATGAAAATTAAACAAATACATTTACGCAAATGAACACTAGCCGACATCATAATTGATAAAATGTGTTAGATGTAGCTGTTTATTTGTTTCCTGTGTTAAAAATCCCCAACCTTAGAATGTAGAACTGAAGAAAATGTCCAAAGATAAGAAAACTGCGTCATTATCTTGATACGTACTGAGCTGTGGAACTGGGTTCTGATAGTAAATTCGGGGAGCGAGTTATTGAGAAGTAGAATTTTCCTTGAATTTTGAAAGGATTGTAAAAACTTCTTTTTTCCTTCATCTTGGAGGTAAAGTGCTTGTTTCCAGCACATCACTTTCACAGTTTAAAAAAAAAAATATAAATGTTAGTTTATCGACTTTTTTTTTTTTTTTTTTGTAATATTTTAACATAATTGTCCCGATATGGGAGAGCAAACTACACAGCGGAAGTGAAATGTATTGTTCGTGTCCGGATAAGGGAGTGTCCGCTTAAGAGAAAAGGAAATATCTTAATTTTCATAATTTTTCTTCTGTCGGGTAAAATTTGTCCTTATAAAAGAGGTGTCCGTATAACAGAGGTGTCCCCAACGGGAGAGTCCACTAAGGTTTTTCTAACCTAAAGTTCAAAATAAAAAAATCCAACTGAAACAAGTGATTCTCATATTTTAACGAATAGTTAGATTTTTAATTACCTATTTATCAGTTTCGAATATTTACGAAAGTCCAAAACTCAAATCGATGTCGTAATTATAGCATATAAGTGGTTTCAGATCAAGGTGCTTTGCAGTATACCGCGCGATATCTTGAAGTGAGTTGAATAAAAAAAAATCGTTTAACAACCCCCTGAGGAATTACAACTACTTAAAGAAAATATGCTAGTTTTTCACGTAACATTTCGTAACTTCTTTGTTATACAACCCATGAAGATGATTTTCAGCTCAGATGATAGTAAACCGTTAAGTACTTATTCCAACCAACGTCGAACCACGGACCATCCCTCCAGCACGCCAAATTTCTTTAATTATAGGACATCAAAGCCAAAAAATGGACAAATAAATTATAATTTGTTTAAATATTAAAGATTTTTTCGCCAAAATGCTGATAATTGTAGAATTTGTTAGTACGATTTAGAAAACTCAGAATGTTAACCTACCCCTACACATTGATTTTATATATAAATAGATGTGCACAAACTGGAATAAAATGTTGGACGGCTTTCATGTTTGGCGGCGCTACCGTCGTAAATAATGGTTGTAGTCACAAATAGCAGCACTTCTAGCCGCAAACCTGAAGTGATGCATTGCGCGTTTAAATTTTGTAATTGGATAACAATAATGTTTGAGTGACTCATCGTACTCACGAAATACGCGAGCTGCGAGCCAATAAAGACAAAACGCTATGATTTTATGCACATGCGCAAAATGGATATTAGACGTCAATCGTTACATTTAAAATAGGCTCTTTTCTACTCAAAGGGTGTTAATTTTCTGCGTTGTTTGGCTTCAATGATTTTCAATTGTAATTTAATTCAAATCTTTGGACAGTGAATTCGGCCTTTTTATATTTTATTGGTGTAAAAACATTATTTGATTTTTTTCTTCAATTTCGGTTAAGTTGCAATATTTGGTTTGCTTTTCATTGGACGTAATTTTTAATTTCTGATTAATTGAATTACTCATTAAAATTTTCTATTTTTCATGTATTTCTATGGTGTGCGTAGATTTAGATAGAGTTTTTGCTTTGAGTCCTTTCAGGCTTAAGAGGAAAGTTTTATATTGTACTTTTACATTCTAGATGGCATTAAATTTAAATTTTCATAATAATTTTGAACAAAAATGAGTTTTTCCTGCAGTTATAAAAACTGTAACAATAGACATACACCAGGCGCTTTTCTCTCGTTTTTCCGAGTTCTCAATGATTACCGGAGAGAAATTTGGTTAAAGCATTCTGGTGATATATACCTTCAAATTGACAAGATATCCTCCCGAAGTATAGATTTTTGTGAAAATCACTTTTACGACAAAGATATTAAGAAATATGCAAGTAAAAATATATTAGCTGTTGATAGTATTCCGAAGTCGTTTGACCCTCTTATTTATTCTTGTTCTGAAAATAGAACTGATCTTTTTTTCAATTATATTTGCAAAGTTCTAGACTGCAAACTATTAAAAATCCTTTAAGAAATACTGCACAACGACCGCGTACGTGTAAATCTCATGAAATTAATACTAGTGCAAATTTTATTGAAATCTCTCCAAATGATTCTTATCAATCTGGAGATGAATTAATAGTTACGAAGGGACCAAATGATCGCACTTATCTAAAAAAATATAAGATTCCTAAAACACCTGAAATGGATAAAATACATCAGTGGCAGTTTCCTTCACCCGAAAGGGAAGTACAATTGAAAAAGAATATGAATGGCCGAGGGTCCATTTGGCCTAATACAATTTATTTCTCCTTGTCTCAATTGAATTCAGGATGGCCTCTTCCACATTAACCGGCTGACCTAATAACTTTTCAATAACCTTCCAAATAAATTTTCATTTATTCGTATGATTCGTCCAACGGTACATGGATCTGCTGATTTAGAAGCCGACTATGGTACTTTCGAATAGCTGTAAAGGCGTTTCAATTTCAGAATCCATGAAAAGATGCATGGCGATGTACTCATCAATTGAAAATCTTACAGAGGTTATTTAACCTAGAGTCTCTATGTTGATTTAAAACAAATAATGATACTAAAAGTAATTACACTGGATCTAAATTTGATTAATATGAAGTGTCTTGATTCAGTCAGTTCATGAGCATTCCAATCATACTACTATTTCCTTCTGGCATTAGCAAAAAGGCGAACTGTTTTTCAACAGCCAGTTTGATTGCAATATTTTTTCCATTTTCAGATGGCTGACAAGTATCTACATCTGAAGTCTAATTTGTGTTATCGTCACGAAAGCTACGGCTACTACAAGATCTCATCTTACTTTCCAAGAAAACTTCAAATCAATACGATTAAATAGCTACTGACCATCTACATATGCAAATTCATCCTGTATATCTTTCTCTTCAAATAATATACCTACTCTAAAAAACCACAAGCCTTTATTTATTCTTCCTTCATTCAAAATCATCATCCAATATTTCCTTCCGCCCTCAGAACGATAAAAAATTCTAAAATACAAGTACATCTTATATTATATTACTAAAATAATACAGCTGAGCCATTTAATAGTATTAATTTTGATGCTCTGATTGTCACACAAAATAAATTTCTGTGCAAAATTCTTTATTTTTAAAATCAATCAATATAACCCAGAACTCATTTTGACTTTAATTTTACATCCATCAACCCCACGAAGGAGTTACCCGATTTGTCTCATTTTTGAAACGTTTTTTTAAAAACAGTCCGTGCGCAAAAGTTTAGCTCCCTAAGTGAACGCATTCTCGAGTTATCGTGAGGACGGCAGACTTACGGACAGACGGACGGACAGACAAATGGACATGCAAAAATCAAAACAAGTTTTAATAATATGCGTGGGTGTCCAATCCATTTTGCTCTATCATGGTGTTTCTATGAGTTAGGCTAGGGTATAACAATGGAAGCGTAGAAATGAGTTTAAAAGTTATTATTAAATAAATAACGCAGGAAACTAAATTTTATTTATGTAATTTTAGAAAAATATTCATGTAGGTATATAGATACATAATATTGTGCATATCTCATAATAATAATTAACAAACTCATCACTAAAATGTCCTACTCTAGCATTACAATAAATTCTCTAACCGAAAGTAAAATATTCGCTACGTCGAAGAATTTAAGTATAAAATCTTGAATTTTCTCTATTCTGATCATCTGTTCAAAACGGTACATAGTGCGGCATCTATTGAGAAAACCGTGCACATTTTTGGGAACATCTATTTATATATAAAATCAATGCCCTACATTCGTTTTTGCGATATACCCGTTTTTATTATGCATAACTTTAGGCGCAATGTCATCAGTAGCAAAATAAATGTGTACAGAATCATTAGCGTTTTATAAAGGAGATGTCGCTACTTGTACTTCGCTTGTTATTTCCTGCTTTAAAAATTTTAATAAAAGAATTTTCAATATCTGGATATAATTTTTATTTGCTTCTAACCCATTTTTAATTTATATACTGGAAAATTTTTATTTGTACCGTTAAATACAAGTTTCTATCACATTTTTGGCAGGTAGCGACATCTCCTTCCTAACATTCTAAGGTTTCCAAATTTTGCACGAAAATGTAAGCATTTTGGCGAAAATATCGTTAAAATTAAAAAAATAGTTAGAAGTCTTTTCTAATATTTTTACTTTGACATCCTATAATTACGTTCATAGATTTTAGAAATAGAAAGTTACGGGGTGTTTTGTGAAAAACTAGCATATTTTAAGGAATTAAAAAATTAAGAAAGTAAGATATTTAAAAATTGTGTACCTAAATTCAAATTTTTTCTTGTTTTTAACAGCTAATTTTATAATAATTCATGACCAGCCATTCATCGACACTTTTTATAATATTTGTTCAAGAAGGCATTTTTTTGGATTCTCGGGTATATAGCAAAAGCTAAAACAATTTTTATTTGTTATTTCGTCACACAACTCATTTGATTTTGGCTGACAAGTTTCAAGTTTCGGTTTAGCCTCATCAGCAGGTCCCGAAAGCGAAATTAATTGACTTGAAAAATAAATGAAAAAATAGAACAAAGAAAGGAAATGAAAAAATGAGAAAAAATTTTAAAAATTATTATGTAGATATTAGGTTTATTTAAGTGGGTGGGGGGGGTCTTACCTCTAAACATTGCAACCTAAAAAATCTCTTTTGCTATGCTTCTACCGTGTAGTCCCCGTTCACCCTTTTCAACAAGGTTACTACCTCATTAATATCAGAGTCTGATGGAGTTATGAAACGCTTACCCAGACATTGGAGGAGTTTTTGGCGAGCAAGTCTTTTGCGTACTCGCAAAGAACGTGGTTTGCATAGATTCTACCTCTTTGTTACAGAATCGGCAGTTATTATCATTGGTTTTGTCCAATTTCTTACATCTTTAAATCTGATGTTAATTAACATCTTCTCGTTCAGTATGGCTCTGTTATTCTAGCTGGTGTGCCTTTGCATTTTGGATATTACTTTTGCTGCTATGGGTGCTTTTTTCTTATGCCGATCTTGCTACTTTTCTAGACAAGTTTCTCCGATGCTTATAGCTTTCCGTAAATTTGAAATTTTTGTTTTTTTTTTTATAAAAGCTAAACCAGCGAGTCTGAACGATCATATCTTCACCAAACAAACTCATTGTACATACATAACGAGAGAATGAGTGGAGGTAGTGTAATCTTCGGTATCGTAATCTTGAAATCCGCATTCGCATTCGTTATATATCGAACGCAAACCCTTCATTATTTAACGAATGGGGTTCAACCATTCGTTCTTCTAAACGAAGAGTGAGTCAGCTGATATTTTACGGTTGTTAATGATGGACAAAAGATGTGGAAAAATGTCGTCGGCTCAAAAAAACAAAATTATAGAATTTTTGGAGGACAACCTCAAGCTGAAAGGGGGGAAATTTGATAACTCCTTCACTTCGAAAAATGCCACGAAGTTGTTGCAAAAGCTGGCAGAAATATTGTATTCAAAACCTGGAGCAAAAAAAGATTGGAAAAGTTGGAGAAAGATATGATATGTTATTAATATTCCAGAGTTGGCAGGATTTAAAATGTGTCGTAAAAAGCAAATCGGCAGCGGAAAAAAAATATTTACATGGCACTGGTGGAGGTCCTCCTCCAAAATTGTTTCTAACCAGCGAGGAATTAAGGGTGCAAGAGTTGATAAACCTGAACCAAGTTTCAGGCCATGAGGATGGGTTCGAGACTGAAATTGTAATTGTGAGAAATTTATATGTACATATATAAATTTAAAAGTTCTTATTCAAATATATATATGATCAAACAAGACATAGATGAGAACACTTCTACAGTGTTTAATAAGGAGGATCCGCGGTCAAAAACTTCCTATCACGAGTCCTCTGCAATAGTCATTGAGGCCAGTGATCCCCACGAGAATATTGCTTGTCAGAAAGTTTTAAACGAAAATAGACTTCCTTTAAATGGAAGGAGGGCCAAAAACGGTAATTATTTTGACATTAAAATGTTTATGCAAGCGAATTTGGTTATATATATACATATATTAGCTGTGTTTTTTGTGGACCTCGTTCTAGAACTCCTATATATTGGAAAGAACAAATTCGTTCTGTCGATTGAAGCGAACTATTTGTTAGTTGTTCGCTTCATTTAAATCTTGTATGCAAATGTAGGGGCGCTGTTCTCTAATTTTTTAGTTGTAAAAGTTGTTAAACTCAGCTGACAGCTGAATCTATCATAAAAAATTGTGAAACAAATTCTTAAAATTTGTAATTTGTGAACTGTCACCATTGAATAAAATAACTAATAGTGTGTTGCGGCGGCTTGACCACGTCAGCGGCACGGTATTGACGACCTTGGGCAGCAGAATTAAATTTGTTCGCTTTTCCTTAAACTCATCGAAGGTCACTTTGATAACTGGAAACTGTATGTGTAAGTGGCCGTGAAATAGATGTTTTCAAATAAAAAAAAAAAGAAAACAATAATAATAGAAAATTATTCATTCTAATATCAGAGAAGCTACAGAGAACAACTCCAAAATATTGTAAAAATAAATAGAATATTCATTCGTTATACCAAGTCAACATAAAGAAACAGAATTAGCTCACCAGCGAAGGATAAATAAAGTACGATTTCACTCATCTGTCTACGCTGTCACTACTCATCCGCAGAAGACCTTCTGCTTCCATCGTTACTGGCACTGTGGTAACACTATAACACAGGAGAAGCCGAAGGGTGAACTACGCCGCCGTTTCATTCATGTTCCCAGAACTGATGAATTAAATATAGTTCCGAGTACCACTGATGTTCCCCTATGTCTCCGCCCTTGGGCGGTTTAAATATTGTTTAATTTTCAGCCCAGACTTTCCTGTCCTATGCCTGTGAATGTTATTAGCTACTTATCAAGAGCTATTCGTATGCTGGGTCGTCTAGCCCTGCTTCAACTCTAGTATAGTGGATAACACTAAGGACACAAAGCCACTTAATACGAACATCTGCGGTCGTCAGGTTGGCATTGATTCAATCTGAGACGGAACTTCATCTAGTTCCAATCGTAACTGTCAAACTGACTTGGGTCGACTGTGATACGTCACTCACCACGAGTGCAAATTTACCGTCCTAACCGTCTTAGGAATAGTCAGGAAGTCACCGTGAAGTAATTCCTCTCTTTATTTCAGCTTCTTCCGCAGATTATTGTGGAAAACAAAAGGTTGAGCTACATCTCAGTCCTATCGCCGCCGCGCTTCCAGCGCTCGATCGTGTTCTCAGACCTGCAAGAAGAAACTACCACTATATCCGCCTCTTTCTACCTTGTCAAGTTTTCATCTTGTACTGCGTATAAATACCCAGAGATACAGCATACCCCAAAACTGGTTTAATTGGCTGACGAATTCGACGTAAATCATTTTCTATATCCATAATTTCAGAGGCAAGCAATAATGATAATTCACTAAAGCTAGTCATTTTTTAAACGCAATAATATACTAATTATATTTTATACAAAAATAATACGCACAACAAAAATATTATTTTAATTAAGTGACACAACTGACTGTATTTATTTTTTTATTTGACAGAATTAATCTTACCACACTCGGTATGTTGAAAAACTTTTTCACCACTTCGACTTTAGAATGATGAACTTCAGGAATACGTACGAGTTATTCGATTCGTTATCAACCCTTCGTTATTTACCGAATACGTAAAAAATCAATCGTTATTCAAGAATAGGTCGCCTGGTCATATAAACAAACGAGGAAATCTTTTTCTCATCTGTCCCGGATATGATACGCTATGATATGACAACAATAACATCGATCGCAAAGCAAGTCATAGACTGAAACGCACAAGCAACCCATATGTATAGGAAGAAAACCAAGAACCACATCGAGAAGGGCTCTTCTCACAGAAGCAGTATCAGTCGAAATGGAATGCTGCACGGTTAGAAATTTACGTATAAAGTATAAACGTATTTATATCTTGTAACTTATAAAAGTTATACATTCGATTTTTGCTATTGAAATAATAAATCTAAGAAATATTAATAAACTTTATAAAATTTCAATACAAATTCTATACGAGAATTATATCAGTTCAAGTGATCAGAAGAAACTTTTATGTCTTTATAAAAAACTGTATAGCTTTTAAATGGAAACATATTAAAATAATAAAATGACTTCTTATAATCCCAGTTTATTACATATTCGTATAAATTTAATACGTAAAAGATATAAGCTCTACAGACTACCGTTACCTAATTCTGTAAAATTTTAGATTTCATATGATTTACGTAAAATCTATACCATACAATTCCTATGATTTCAGTACCTACTACGTAATTTGTATCAGTTTGGATCCAGTAGCCGATGTTAACGGATGTGTGTTTGACAGTAGATAAAATTAAAAATGCAACCGGGATTCTTTCTAACGTGCGAGTATATGAACGAGAAGTGGGTCATAAAAATGTCAAAGTTCCCGTCAAGTAGTGCGGAGCTTGAATATTTGGATTTCGTATATTTAAGTGAATTATGTGTCATGTGTAATATGTAAGTATTTGAATGTGTATTAAAGACTTTTATTCATATGATAAACGTATTGTGTTCACTCTATAATTAACTGTAAGATATGACTTTATCGATTTTAAAGATATTAGCCAAAATTTGTCCTCCAGTATTGCCTAAAATCTTAATTGTCAATATTTTTATGTAATTGCACCTATTCAAACTACGGATATTATATTCGATTATTTCGAGTGCTTTACCAACTGCGTTGACGCTATTATAGAACCTGAGATCTTCACAGATTATATCAGGCAATATTACTTGCAGCCAAATTTTTATGTTAAAATTAGAACTAAGATATTTCTCGATTTAGATGGTATTTACATATTTTGATTTGATTTTTGAGGAAATATATTCAGTAGATGCATTGATTTTTAGTAGTGGTCGTCATCCTCAATTCAATTAGTGGACCCTTCTAAAATACCAGGTGGTTTAAGGTGTATAAATGCAAAAATTAGTTCAGGTCTAATCGTAACGTCTGAAGTGAGCTCACAAGAAATTATCTATATGAAATCAAGAGTTAACTTTTATTTCTTTTGAATAGTTCTTTAAAGAGTATATTGCAAGAAAATCTGGAGGAAATAATTTACTACAACAATACGAACAAAAGGGATCACTAACAGATAGTGCAAGAAGAAAAATTATATCGTTTTTTTCAGCATACATTCAAGAAGTATTTGGTTTTAAACCGATCCATACAGAACAAATAGCTGCTGCACGATCTTGCGTAAATCTTTTCCATTGCCTCAAATCTGACGGACCTACTGAGTTGATAAATTCTCCGTTATTTTTCAAGAGTTTGAATTATTTTTGTATGCACTTTCAGGATCTTCTGCATAATATTGCCAATACTGGTTACCTTAAAGTCAAGCTGAAAAATTATCGCGTAAGAAAACGAAAATTAGAGAAGGAGTTTTCATTTTCAGAGAAAAATGTACCTTATAAATGTACTGAAGAGAATGATTATGGAAGCTTAAGTGACACGCATATTGATAAGGAATTGAAGGATATGAAAAATGCTTCTTTGCTCAATGAAAAAGACCTTGTATGATTAAAATTGAAAAAAAAAACTTTAGTTGCCAGGAGATAGTGATATAAGGAAGAAATATTCAATATATACGATAACTGTCGATACATATTTATATGTCCTGATTTGGTAAACAATACAACTGAAATTTTTTCATAACTATTCTGAGAATATTTTTTTACAGATAGCGTTTGATTATGAATTATCGCACAGCTGTAATAAATCATTGATTTTGGAATGGTCGAAATTTCAAACATACATTTTTAGTATTGCTAAAAATAGTGGTAAGACAATTTTATATACGGAATCCGAAAGAGAAAAATGTAAGCATTTAGCTTCTATGCACTCAAAATATCTGATGATTTTTCTTTAGACTGGGATACATGCACTCTATTGGTAATTAATGTTCTAAGATTACTGCCTCCCCTTCCTGATGAAAAGAAAAAAACTAAGCGTTTGACTGATGAACAAGCAATTAAGAGACTTATAAATTTTCCCAGGTAATGCTGTATATCAAACTTCTCTTCATATAAATATTGAGAATTTTTGTATAGTGTGGAGTTATGGAAAAGGAATATACTAAAAATTCAGAAGAAAGGCCACCTTATATAATCTATATATATATAAATATATATATAATAAAATAAATAATCTTAGTTACTGAACATTTGCCTACATCAAAACCATTCGAATTTTAATATTTATACGCTAACAAAATTTATATCAAACCTTATCAAATTCCTTCATATGTTTACGTATAAATTCAATCCAAATATTTAAGCAAGTTTATTTGAAAAATTCTATAAAAACTATACGAATATTTTACAAATTTTTTCAATAAAAAATTGTATAAAATTTATAAATTGTCTTATTATACTATTTAATGCCTACAGAATATTAAATTTATATGAATCCTTATTGGAGGATGAAAGTTATTCGAAGCTTTATAGAATTTTATACATTGGCAATTTATCAAGTTCATAAATAATTTTTATGGATTTATATACATACCCCTTTGATATAAGATTTATACCAAAATTTCTAATCGTGTGTGAACTAAATGCTGTCGGACGAAGCAGGGTCCGATGGAGAGCAATTGTTTCCACCATATGTTCATCGATGAATTAAAGGAGCCCAATTATGATAATTATAGTATATATTCTTGTTACATGGATCACACAAGCATACCTATGATATATCGTATGGCAATTCTAAATTCCGCATAGGTGTGCGCATTAAATTTATAAAAAGTTAACAGATCATTAATCTCATAATCTTAGTCTAACCTACAAATTAATCCAATCCAGTGTAGTAAATTCTTTGCCAACTCGTATTTTTCTTAGTGGTGAATCCTTTCTGGATCTTTTAATCACTGATAGAGGCGATCTTGTGTGTGATCAGCTAACTTTCAACGTCCGTGGAATTTCGGATCATTCTGAAGTTATTGTTTCTTTTAATATCGATGTTGTTAGATATATGAGTCCTTCAAAATTTTTTTACCGACCATATAATGCTATTGATTTACATATATGCTTTAATGTCTGCTGCCTCTCTGATTGATTAGTCATGTCTTTATGCTACAAGTCATATTGACAATCAAGTAGCTTCCTTTAATAGGACATTTATGAGATTGTTCAACGAGTTTGTTCCGCTGAAAAGGATAAAATGCCGTTCTGAGTGCAATCGGATCAATGATCAAATAAAAACTTCTATTCGTGAACGAAATTTTGCCTATAAACTATGGAAATGGTTCTGTGGTGGATTCCTATGGAATAATTATGGGACCCTTAGAAATAAGACTTGTGCTTTAATTAGAAAGGCTAAAATTAATTTCTACTCTAAAAGGCTTGATCCAAATTTACCTTCTCGTGAACTTTGGAATAACATTCGTAAGCTTAATATCATTAGAGGCAGCGAGAAATGAGTAGCTGATCCTGACTTGCTTAATGGATACTTTACCTCGGGCTTAACCTCAGTGGTCATAGATACTTCTGATCTACCTATTCCTAATGCTACAAATAATTTCTCTTTTTGAAATATTTGTATCACTGAGCTTCTGAATGCCTTTAAATCAAATTCTACAGGCGTTTCCTGAATCTATTATTGCCATCCTTAATTATAATCATATTAGACATATATTTAATACTGCTATCACTTACTGCTTCTTTCCCTTCAGCTTGGAAAATAGGCCTTGTTATTCGTATTAGAAAGAAGTCCAAAGCATCGTCCCCGGAAGATTATAGACCTACATATTATCATTCTTCTTATATTGTTCAAAGTATTTGAAAAAGTCATATACAAACAAATCATCGACCATGCTAATATTAATAACTCGATCAGTTCTATCCAGTCTGGTTTCAGAGCCAAACACAGCACAATTTCATCGTTACTATACTTCTCACGGATACGATAAGATTTAGTCTGGAAAATAAGGAAGTAACTCTACTTACCCTACTTGATTTTTCGAAAGCGTTTGACTCTGTCGATTTTAGATTATTATATAATAAACTGGTTGTAGAATTTGCTAAACTCATCTATGATTACTTAACTAATAGCATTGTGTATAGAGTATATAGTGGTTGCAAGTACAACTTGTTAACTGCTCGCTAGATGGCCCTGGTTGTACCGTTTTAAACCCAATGACTTTAATTCTTGTTAAAAGCGAATAATTATTTGAATAAGCATATAAGTATTAATCGAATAATTTTGCAAAAAGAATTTTAAGTCCAAAATTTATTATTTTCAATAATAATAATCATTTTGAATAATCAGTTTAATTCTCCTTGTAGCCAAACAGAGAAACTTTTATACGTATAAAAGATTCGTAAAAAGCTTTATAAATGTGTATACATTTAGTATAACAAGTATAACCTTTATACTAACCAGAGTAGGCTGAAGATGTTCTTTATGAACACATTTTGTGTATTTTCCGCCAGCCTCCTCTCCTAGTTGTCTTCATGCGATCGTTAGCTTGCTTGCTTTTTGGGTGATTACATTGTATGAATGTGTATTTTTATTGAACATGATAGGATATGTGTATTGTTACTTTACAAATACATGCGGGCTTTCTATGGAAATCGCAAATATTTCGACCGATATATTTAATTAGTTATTCTGGCTAAACGTTATGATAATGGATCTTAGAACTTTAGTTGTATTTCAACTTTTCTGGCGTTTGCGCATTTTGATAGGTTTTTGGTGATTATTTAAATTTTATATTGGGTTGGATTTTCTGACTTTGTTTTCGATATTACTATTGACTTGGGATTTTCTGGAATTTGTTGACGACTTTGGATTAATTTGGTTTAGTTTGGCTTTGATTTTCGGCTTGGCTATTGAATTGGGATATTCTGGAATTTGTTGGCGACTTTGGCTTAATTTGGTTTATTTTGGCTTTGATTTTCGGCTTGGCTATTGATTTGGGATATTCTGGAATTTGTTGGCGACTTTGGCTTAATTTGGTTTATTTTGGCTTTGATTTTCGGCTTGGCTATTGAATTGCGCTATTCTGGAATTTGTTGGCGACTTTGGATTAATTTGGTTTATTTTGGTCTTGATTTTCTTGCTTTTTTTTATTTAAATTGATATTAACTTTACCTTACGATTTCGCTTTCGATTTAGGAATTTGCATTTTCAAAACTGTTGCATCTGCTGAGTTTAATTTTGATTTTGTATTTTCAATTCGAAATTTTTTTTTTAATTGGTCAGAATGGGCCGGCGTTGCTTTTATATTAATTGCAAAATTACCGATCATGCCTGCTCACAAATCAGTTTTTTTCAACTGCCTTGTGATGAAAGGCGTGATATGTGGATTCTCCACTGTGGTGGAATAAAGTTCCAGGTAAATATTGAAAACATTAAACATGTTTTCATATGTGACAGGCACTTCCGCTCGGAAGATATAACTTACAAAGGATCAAGAGCAAGCTTAATAGCAACTTCTATACCCCTGCCTTCAGATTCATCGTTTTGTAAGTGCAGTGAATATAATATTGATCCCTTATGTAAGACAGAAGTTCCTTACAAATCTAGGACAGTACACAAAAGAAATTATGTTTCAACAACGCAGGATTATTCAAGTATTCTTCCTGATATAACGGAGACTTATTCTCCCCCTTCACCAGACTTAGTGGTCAATCGCAGTGAAAATGTGAAAACATATATACGTAATTATAACATACAATTCGTCCCTAACAGAAATACTCCATCCCCATCTCAGTTTTTAGAACCACCTGAAAAGAGGGTTCCATCACCAACTGTATTTTGCAATTCAAAGGAAACGAAAGAACTTGAAACTGCAAGTTGCTCATTTAAAGCGTCTCCTTCATGCGAAAATGAAAATATTAATGAGTTGCTTAAAAATGAAACAAGAGATGTGAAGGCTTTTTTGAGCGCGCAATTATTCCATAAATTTGGTCCGGGAAAAGCATGGTCCTCTGATCAAAAAGACGTGTTTTTAAAGATATACTTTAAATCTCCAACATGCTATAAGGCAATGCAATCAATGGGATTTTCGATGCCACACACTTCAACAATAATGCGCTGGCAAAGTGAAATTATTTTTTCACCGGGTATAAATCAAAGCATTATTAATTTACTGGAACACAAATGTGAGAAATGGAGCACTTTAGAAAATAAATGTATCTTATTATTTGATGAGATGGCTATTAAAAATGAATTAGAGTATAATTCACGTGAAGATCTTATTTATGGATTCACAGATTTCGGGAATGGCGATCGTACAGACACTGTAGTGTCTTCAGCACTTTTATTCATGGTAAGAGGTCTAAACTTAAATTGGAAACAATCGATTGCTTATTATTTAGGAGCTGTTACTGCACTTAAACTAAAAGAAATTATATTAGAAATTCTTGAGGCTTTGTATAATATTGGGTTGAATGTAATTGCTGTTACCTGTGATCAAGGATCAGTGAATCGAAAAGCCTATGCAGAATTGGGATGTACAGTAGATAAGCCTTACCTAGAAATGGGGAATAGAAGGATAGCTTTATTGCATGATCCTGTACACTTAGTAAAAAGTATCAGGAACTGCTTACTAAAAGCCGACATTGAATGCGAAGAGAAAAAAATTTCTTGGAAAATCGTTGAGACAATTTTTCGAGAGGAAGAGAATGATACTATAAAAGCGTGTTTTAAGCTGACGGAAAAACATATTTATCCCGATAGTTTTGATAGGATGAGTGTGAAGCTTGCTACACAAGTACTTAGTAGGCAAGTTTCTATTGGAATCCAATTAGGTGTTCATTTAAATATATTTCCGCCTGACAAAATTGAAACGGCTATCTACACTGCAGAATCGTTTCAAAAACTAAATGACCTTTTTGATTGTTTTAATAGTGTCACAAGGTTTTCTGCAAATCCCCAAAGATGTGCATTATCGGATGATAAAGATCATCAGAATGTTTTAGAAACCTTTCACGAGTGTCGAACCTGGATTCGTAAGTGGAGACATTTAGGTCGAATGAAAAGACCATATTGCTTTGATGGTATGCTGCAAACAATTAATGGCATTTTTCATGTATGGGAAAACGTAAAAAATTCTCAAAGTTACATCATAACATCACACATTAACCAAGATCCACTAGAAAATAGCATTTCTATATTACGCAGATGTAAAGGTAGCTACGAACGGAATCCTTCAGCCCTCAGATTGTCGAGAAATCTTAGACAAATAGTTTTCCAAAATCTCGCTCCCACTATGAATACTTGTTATAACATTGCTACTGAAGAAACTCTTTTAAGTGAGTCTTCAATCTCAACTCTACCCGAAGAAGATATCTCGGTATTTGAAGAGATTTCTGAGGACTTTCAAAATAACGAAATCGAAACCTTTATAGAGGAAATTTTTAATGATACGCAGAATGACGATAACCAGGGATTCTCGGAAGTGCAAATGAGGGAACTGGTTAATTTAATAATAATAGAAGATGATTGTGATGAAGAAGAAGAAGAAAAGGAAGAAGTTACCGAGGAAAGAAAGATTAATGAAACATCCTTATTAAATAGTCACGCCGTTGTCTACTTCGCAGGTTATGTAGCAAATAAAATAGTGAATTCTTACAACTGTTCTACTTGTAGAGCATTTATGCTTCGAACTAATGAGGATGAAAAAATTGATGACTACCTTATAAAATTAAAAGCATATAAAGTAAGCGGTAGAAGCTCCATCTACGGCAATTTAAAAGTACCTTCCTTAGCATTTATACAATTCATTGAAAATCTATATGAATTATTTAATGAAAAAATTGGGACCATAAAACATGAGGTCCGAATATCGGAAAAATTTGTAGATATATTTAACAAAGTTATGACTTATCGCTTTTGCTCTGAACATAAACAGCAAATTATTAGCTTTATTGCAAAAGTCTTAATCAGATTTTACACACGTAAAATCAATAAAGCGTTATCCTTAAAATCTAAAAAGAAGAAGGATCGCATGCAAATTCTAGCAGGAAAATAATTAATGGGGTTTGAAAATGTGCTAACACTTCTGATTAATTTCAGATCCGAAAAATTTATTTAATTTTGATGACATTTTTATTTGTCAAATATAAAGTACATTGAAGGAGGCATAAATGACTCAACAATTATTATCCTTTCGGATAGTCAAGCTGCTCTCAAGACTAAAACTCCTTCACTATTAAGTCAAGGATAGTTGGGAGTGTCTGCAAACCTTACAAATTTCGTACCAACGTACCAAATAAATTAGCATGTATCAAAATGATATATTTGTAATGACAACGCTGATACGGTGCACCTAATTAATTAAATTAAATAAATATATAAATTAAATAAATTACTTCTACCTTTGTTGCATTTCAAGTATAAATAGGGCAGTATTAAAAAAAATTCATTAAAGATACATGATTATTCCAGATAAATTGCTTTGCATGAATAAAAATATTATATCTATGAATAATAAAGAAATTCAATATACATATTACAATTCAGTGCTAATGTAAAATTCATTGCTAATAACAATAAGGTGAACACAAAATTGTATATATGTATAAATATCTACTGCAGCAACAATTACTGCCTGTTCGTTCATATACTCAAATCGCAAATTTAATTCCTTCAAATCAAAGCTTTTTCCTGCAAGCTATTTACTTTTTATTTACAAAAATCCATTTTGTGCTTTCATCACAACTTTCATGTTTTGTATAAAAGGTGTACATATTTGCTATTTGACTGTGTCAAAGCTATTCTGTTATACTAAGCCGACGTCAGCGCCGCAAGTGAGCAGTTAACAAAACGCTGTAAAAAGCTACTTGCAACCACTATATACTCTATACACAATGCTAATAGGAAGCAATTCGTTGTTTGTAACTAGAAATCTTCCAAGCTCTGGGGCCAAATCATGTAATTCGATATCGAGTGAAAACTATCGTCCGTCACTAGTTTTTAGATTATGTAACTCGATATGTCAACTACCTTATGTCGAATGCTCGATAAAGACAGTTCGATATGACTTTTGATATCGAATTATTGTTTTTAGTTGACGAGCTGTTAGTTCTGGCCGCAGATTTTGCACAACCGGGAAGTACAAAAATGTAAGTTTAAATTTATAATTTTGATTGTTGTGCCAGCGATTACTGTAATAATTTTTAAGGTCTCAAGAAAGTACGCAGGTACAACAGAACATGTTGATAAAATTCATGGAAAAACATTCGCTTGTGGCAACAAATAGTTTGCAAAATACCGGCAATGAAAAAGAAAAAAAAAAAGAAAAAGTTATGGATAAAACTTACAAACATGTTAAATAGTAGTGGACCACCTATAAAAACAATAAAAGCTTGGCAGAAAGTATGTTGTATATTTTTATTTTATTTTTTTTTTTTTAATATGGCTTTCAGGTATGGACTGATTATAAATACAACTTAAAAAGAAAATTGGCTAAAAATAAGAAGAGTATATTTAAAACTGGCGGAGGTCCATGTGAAATAATCCCAATTTCCGCGATCGAAGAGAGAGCAATAGCTGCAGCACATATAGAGCCTCAAGTTAGTGGCATACCAAATGTTAAATCATTTGGTGCATAAATTGAAGAAGACAGTATGCCCTCATCAGATTCAATGCATACCATAAACCAAATCCCCGGTATTGACGCACCTCTATCTCCTACAGAAGAAATAGAAGAAATGTTAGCTCAATTTGAAAATGAAGTGCCAACTTCTATTGAATCTGGAAATGTTCCCACCGAGCGAGTAGAACCACCCAGAAGTTCTAGCGAGTGTAGAGAAGGGACCACCGATAGGTTTCTTCCGACAACAACACGCAGAAACAGTACCACAAATAGAGTTCAACGATCAGAATTAGTGAACAGAAAAGAAGACGAAAAAGTTAAATTAATAGGAGAAGAGATTAAAAATCAAAAGGTGTTTCAGACTAAGCTACTTAATATTCTAACAGAGAGAAATCAATTAGAAAGTAAAAGAATCTCCATTATGGAAACGCAAGCAAGAGATGAAATCGAATACCGAAAGCTCAAGGTGAAGAAAATGGAATTAGAAATTGAAAAGTTAACAATGGAAATTAAATTACTGGATAAACAGAATTAATTCCAAAGATTGAATGGCCTGTAACAAATATGCGTTAAAAATACATTCCTCAAGTAAGAGGAAAGCTTTATGTGAAATAGGTAGTAAAAAGCCTCCTTATAGATTTATATTTGTTTATTGTTTTGAATAACTATTTGTTTTTGTTAAAGCTGTGAAGAGAAAAAACTAGAGTACAAAATAGTGGAAAATGAAAACTAATAAGAAATCAATTGTTTTTGTTATTTTAAAAATTCAATAAATGAATATTTACTTTCAATTCTGATACATCTCGCAAAGATTTTCGTTTTCGTCGAAGGTTAACAAACTCTGTATCTTCGCTATCGTTGTCAAGTAGAAATTGACGTGACAAAAGCATTTCACTTGAACAAATTGTGGAATAACTGCACTAATAACAATAATTATGCACAAATTTTAATGCAAATGACAGGCCGTCAGAAGAATTATCATTGTATATGGAGCGGTTGCTCGATAGACCAAACGACATTCGATGAATCGTTTTACATAAAGCAAAAATGTACTGTCGAGCTGACGATATCGTTTTCATTCATCGAGCGTACGATTATCGAGTGTCGAATTACATGATTTCACCCCTGTTCTCTCTATTCAGAAGTGCCACGAGGATCTATCTTAGGTCCTCTTCACTTCAGTCTATACGTAAATCGTCTATGGAAAATCACATTAATAAATGTTCACTGCAGTTATATGCTGATGATGTATAACTTTATACATCTGATCCCATCAATGATATCCCACGCGCAATTACTGTGCTAAACAAAGATCTTCAATACATAAGTAGGTCGGCTGAACTTAACAAGCTCAGACTCAACCCATCCAAATCTCAGGCAATGCTCATTTATTATCTCAATTTAACCTATACTGACCTTCCACCAGTTGTTATAAATAATATGATTATACCGGTTTCAACTAATGTTCGGAATCTTGGCTTGATCATCAATAATCGATTATCTTGGAGTGACCATATCGATGGTGTTGTAGGTAAGATCTATGGTGGACTAAAGGCATTATGGCGTCACTCAGCATATACTCCACAAACTACACGTGTTCGGCTTGTAAAATGCTTGCTACTACCGATTATCAACTATGCTGACGTTTTATATTGTCACTTAGATTACTCGAGTCGTAGAAAATTAAATGTTGCACTTAACTCATGTGCTCGGTAAGTCTTTAGCATTAGAAGATATGAGCATATTTGGCAGTACTCGAGCAAAAATTCTTCGTTGCGCTTTGGATAACTATCTGAAATTCCGTATTTGCTTTGTGATATTTAAGCTCCTTAACTTGCAGTACCCGGATTACCTTGGCAGTCGACTTAAGTTTTTGTATTCTGAAAGAACGCTTTTGTTGAAAACTCTCCATCATAGACTCTCGATCTTTCTTCATCTATGGTGTCAGACTTTGGAACTCACTTCCTCTAACCATACGTTCACTTCGAGTCATTGGGAGATTCTAGTCAGAATGTTTTAAACATTTTTGTAGTTTAACAAATTAAGTAATTTATTTCTTTTATTATTTTTCTTTTTTTTAGTAATAATGCTTTCTTGTTCTTGTACTTATTTCCTGTATCTTTAATATTATAATACCTACTTAGCTATTTTTTTCTGCATTCTTATATCTTTTTTATACATATACATTAGGATGTCCCAAAAAAACTAAAGTAATTTTTCTGTAACGCATACCCTCTTATTTTCTTTGTCTTATGTCAAAACATGTATAAATAATATTTTGTGACGTTTGGGCAACGGGAACCTGTGCCGACTTGCTTCGACATACATACATGTAGGATAGCTGATAACAACAGCAAAATAAAACACGATGCCGATAAAGAAGAGAAATATTTTTTGGATATACCGATAGAAGTGGACGAGAGGACAGTTGGTTCTTTTTGCGGTAGTAGGCAGACAACAACACGAGTTAGCAGTGATCAGTTGCGTGTCGATCAGTTATTTTATCCGTGGTCGGTAGATTAAACATTCCGGTGGACATTTATTAAATATTACCTCTATTATATCGAACTTTAGTTTTAGTGACAAATTTGTGAACTCTTTAAACTCGAAATTATATGGAATTAAATCTTAACTCGCGGTGTTTTCATTTGGCTAGATCCCCTTTCTTTAATCTTTATAATATACTACATACATATGTCAGTACTTGCATACTTGTGAGCGCGCGCTTTCGTTTAGATGAGCACATTAGATCTAGTTGAATTTTTAACAAACGTATTATTTTTGCGTTATTAATATGTCGGGAGAATTGCGTAGTTCTAAAAAGATTATATTTTTAGTAGGAGAAAAAAAACAACATCAAATAACAAGGTCAAAACTTCCCTCCATTGGACAAATCCTCGCTGTTTTGTTTTATAATATCAGAGAAGTAAAGTTAACAGTGAATAAAAGTGCAAATCTTGCTATTCGCAAGTGTATAATTTTCTGGAAAAAGTCACGGATTCCTACTAAATCTTTATCTAATTGCGTAAAGAAACTTGTTGACTTGTACCAGGTTTGGAGAGACTTGCAAAAAAATGCAAAGAAAACACAAGATGTATTCAAGCGGCGCCAACAAAAGTTTTCAAACAATTTGGACAATTTGTATGATATTACACATGCCGATGCCGTCCAATTGATAAAGATAGAAGAAGATAGAAATTTCTTGTTACGACAGAGAGAGCCAAGTCGGGGCCCGGCTACTTAGCTGGGGTGGATAAAAAACTGGCTGATAAAGAGAAAAGGGGCCCAAATTAGGGCAATTGAAGAAGAAAACCGGCGGGTCAAAAAAATTTCTTCTTCATCTTCGTATGAACCTTTGCAGGACGATTTATCTTCTAGTCCCGGAGAAAATATGAACCAGCAAGATGATTTTTCAACTGTGATCCAAAGCACACAACCTGGGACTAGTAGAACAATGATGAGAAACAATTTCATTACTCCTAAATTAGTGGCTGCATTAGATCGGTGTCAGTTGAATATAAGAGACTCTGTTTTCATTCTTAAAGCTACTATCGAGGCACTTGGGCATAATGTTGACGAATTTGCGATAAATAAGTCTTCTATCCAACGAATCCGCATAGAAAAACGAAAGGAATGTGCAGAAGCTATAAAAATGGATTTCCAAAAATGAGTAACCAGACATAATTACTGTTCACTGGGATGGCAAACTGTTGCCTGCTTTAGATGCTCGAAAATCTAAAGAGGAACACTGCAAATATTTTTTCTAGTGAAATTTCTCTAGCTTGATTCTAGTGAATAATTTTAATACTTCTTTAGCAGTTTTTTTTTCCAAAACACTGAAATTTGCATTGAACTGAACTGTATTTTTTGTAAAGTTTAGCAACGTTGAAAGTCTAGCATTTTTATAACTGTAAACTTAGTGATATTTATATTTAGACATGATTTACTAAAAATTAATTGAACTTAACTTATCCGAAATTTTAAGAAATATGCACGCCACTGAAGTTTTGGGTATTTTTTGCTGAAATTCTAGGAAACTTAACTGCTATATCGGTAAATGCGAGCAATTCAACATCAGCTAAATTGAATTTCTAGTAAAATTGTGGTATACCACTGAAGCTCTAGTTATATCTAGCCGAAATTCTACGAAACTGAACAGACACATGAGTAATGACCTAAATATTCCTCATTTGCCATTTATTAGTCATTCAGTAATGAGAGTGGATGCTTTTAAGCATTTAATGTGAAATAATTGTGAGTTTTTATAATAACTAATTTTGGACACTGGTTTGAATTAAATATTGATATAATTGACAAATATCCAAGACCGCTGGATTACAAAGGCCTCATGGTAAGTTAAAATGATGCATTAATTACCTTCAATTTCAATATTGTGTCCTCCAGATAAATTATGACTTTGAAAAATTGGGTATAAATCGTGGAGGAATCGAAGAATTAAAGAAATACGATTTTAACGCGACAACGGATTGTGAAGTTTTGAAAGATGGTGAGTAAATAAATGGATATACGTTATTTTTTCATAATATATTATAAAAATAAAACAAAATCTAGATAAAAATAAAAAATTCGTAAAAAGGTGTAAAATATTTTTGCATACATTGTTATATAATTAAATACGCAGAAAATCTTAAAATCATCTGGATATTAGTGATGAATTTGAGGAATAGAGGACTCAAACGAATGAGTTGTCAGATAGCAGGAAGTGAGTAGGCAGACGGGCAAAATCAATTATCATTCGTTCGTAATTGAATTTATCAAAAATCGCTTTACCTTTGAATTTGAATTTTAATTATTAAAAATGTGCTGTCAATTACATATAAAAATTGACAAGACTTTCGTTTTAATTAACAAAATCTTGGGTAACTTGATTTTTGAAAAAATCAATTACGAATCAATGATCATTGATTTTGTCCGTCTGCCTAGGGTATTATAGTGGAGCAACATTTTAAACCACTATTTCAGTGGACTGGGGTTAGTACATAATTTGGTATATTTTCTTACTAACAAATATATGTACCTACATTTGTACATGATTTCATTCAATAGACAGGGTGATTCTGATCAAGATACCTTAAGGTATACCACCTGATTTTCTGAGGTAAGACGATCAAAAAATTGTTTGCGAATAATTTAAAGATGCTTAATTAAAAAATACATAGTAATACACTCTTCGACAGCTACTATTCTTGGCTATTTAATAAGCCAACAATAACCAAAATCTATAGTGTGGTTCAAAAGTTATACTCATTTATTCCCATCAGGGTTCACGAATATCTTCAACTGGTCACAACTCCTAAAGGAAGGTTTCTAGGGGGGGGGGGGGGGGGGGGGGTATGTGGAACAATTTTTTGATCGTCTTACCTCAAGAAATCACGTGGTATACCGGAAGATATCTTGATCAGAATCACCCTGTATATACATTGGCAACTTGTATTCCACTCAAAAACATTTTTTTTCTCTCTTATTAAAATCCTAAACTACTCCTGCTTGCTTTATTTTGAATATTATTCACGTAATTTTAAAACTTTTATCCATATTTTAATTTACTTTGTAACTCTTATTTCCAGCTCGAAGATGACTTGGAAACATTTATTAAGAAGAAAGATCAGCATCAGCCACTTTTGCTGTGCAAAAGTAATGATGCTTTTACCACGGAAAACTAATTGTTTAGAGTGTGAGAACGATTTTTTTTTCTGCATTTGACACTTTATTTAAATTGTATTATGTACTAAACATAAAGTTTTAACCCATCTGAGAATGAATGTTATATTTATAAAATTAAGATTTTGCCCCCTCTTGGAGTGGTATAATTGTATCACAAAACTTTGGAAAAAAAAATTACAATAATAATATAATAAAAGATAAAAAATAGCTTATACAAATATGTATATATATATATTTTATATACATATATGTATGCAGAATTGAAAAAAACAAATAATACTAAATTATTTTAGATAGAAAGGACAAGTGTTATTTTGATGTTTCTTATTAACTTTTATATTTTATAAAATGTATTTACTTTTTTATATTGAATTCTCTTTAAGTTAAGATATGACTTGTGTCATTTATGATATCATCAATTTAATTGTATGACATGCATTTCAAGCACAAAAATTAATCTATTACCGAAAATAAATCCGTTTCTTTTTTAATAATGTTGGTTACATTTTCATCCAATCTCCAAGCGATGCAAATATATTTTAGATATTTGTAATTGAATCTAAAATATCTAGGCAGCCAAGTTCATTCAAGAAGACATTTTACGATTTTAGGCCAAGCTAGAATCATTAGAATGATGAAGCTTCCCTATTTCGCACAGTTTCCTGAAATTCTAGATAAAACAGCTATGTAGAAACCAACGCTAGATTAACATTACTTGTTACCCTATTTCTAGTAAATTTTACTACTAAGGTAGTTTAAAGTTCAACTGACAATATAGTTTCATTCGTTGGAAATTATCGCAAAATTAAACAGATATGCAGTAAATCTATATAATAGAATTCTAGTGTTTTGATTTTCACTAGATTTTTTACTGAAAAGTGTAGTAAACCAACTCTAGTTGAAATTCACTGTAATCTAGTGGGGAAAAATTTGCAGTGAACGCCTTCCTATAGTGATTTCATTTGGTGAGAAAGAACAGCTCATTGGTGTCTAAAAATTAGATAATTCTACTAGCAAAGAACAGGCCAAGGCTGTATGGAACGCGATCGTAGACTGGGATCTGCTGTAATACTACGGCTTCGAATACAGGTCGTATCAATGGTGATTTTGTGCTCCTTTTAATGAAAGTTGTATTTTCGTCCTTAAATTAATACTCTTGATTAGAATGTAAGAGACTTATTTTATTTTTTTTTTATTCTGTCTAATTAGTTAGAGTAGGCACATATTTAGGAGTATCCTTATAATAAATTGTAATTGAAATCCTGTGCACCTTGTTCGAGTGATTTAATTAAAACTCCATTCATATATTATTGCAAAAAAATCTGTTGTGATTCGATTTGGTTATTATTGTTTGTAGGACCTTTATTAACTCTATATTTATGAGATATTACGAACACAGGATATTTTTAAATAATTTCCAATTGCAGTTGTGCTGCATAAACTGCTGGATGTAAAACTTTTAGGAAATCAAAATTTTCTTTGAAAATCAAATTCTTTTATGTAAATACAGAGCTACTTTACCCTCCTCGTAAGTCCTTCCTTACAAAGTGTTCATATAATAATATCCTTGAGGAAGAGATTAACTGAGATTGTAACAAGCTCTGATCGATTTCCGCATTTCACAGAGTCCTGGAATCGGTTTAATATCCCTAGAAATATACATACAAATTTATAGAAGGTGAGCACTTTTGCGGTATTCGTTCGTTCGTTCGTTCGCCAATCTTCAACGGTAGCAGGAAGTAGAATTTGCATCGAAGAGATGTCATGTTATAAAGAACCTTAGGAAGACAAATGACGTGAAAAGTACCAATAAAAGCGTCTTCCGGTTTGCAAAGACCTTACATATACAGCACCTCGGAAAATATTAACCGAACACAAAGAATCGTTTTTACCTTTAGATGTGTACGTAGGTATAGTATACGGAGAGCTTTAAGCCTCCTGATGAAAATTGAAAGCTTGAACGACGGAAGAACTTAAAATGATGAAAAGATAGTATTTTTTTTTTTTTGGGGGGGATCTTAATAGCGGAAGTAAATTTGTGTGTAATAAAATTTCAATATATATCTGGAGCACAGCTGACAAAACATGAAACGTTCAATTCTGTCACAAAAGCTCAATATCAATTTGAGACTATTTAAGCACGTAATTGCAATTGATTTCCGCAAATCGTTAAATGTTTACCTTTCGCCGAAATCAATTATGATGGTGGAGTCTCGTTTATAAAATGGAGTTAAGTTGACTGGCTTCATTAAATGAACGCTAATTGTGTGCAAATACGAGTGAGAGAGAAAGAGTTAAAAATTTTATTTGTTGTGTAAATGATTTTTTGATGTTTTTTTTTTTTTTAATTAATAATTTTAAAATAAGTAATAATTGCTTCAATGCTACAATGAGCGTAAAAAAGGTTCTTAGAGGGAATTTCGTAAGAAGTTCAAGCAAATAATAGCTAGAACAAAGATAGGCCATAATTTCAGATTTGATGATTATAATTAAACCTAGTATGCCGATGAAATGGAATTTCGTTTCTGATTTTTGTCATTTAACTCGTCACTGAACATATTAATGAAGAATAATGTATACTTAAGTGATATTGTCTGTACATATATACATACTTAATTGTTATGCAATTTTGTTGCAAATAAAAGTCCATCCAGAGTTAAGAACAGGGTTGAATTCAGGATATTTGATTATTCCGAGAAAGCAAAATGAAGGTCTTTTATTCGAAATGCTGAAACATTGAATTAAGATCTCCCATTTTAATATAATAGTTAAAATTTTAACTTTATATCAAAAATGGTTTCATACGTAGAATTTTTTTAATAAAGTTGGCATTATTGAATCTAGTTTTCTGATATTAAAACACAGGCATGTATAACATAGACTGCATGATCTTCTATTTCATATGGGTCCACTTTTATTGTCGGCGGTGTGAAAACTATCTTAATTTCAAGTTTCATTTTAGCTTTAACAGTCATGTTATAAGCTCAATAAATTCCAAATATACTCAAAATTATTATTTTTATGGGAAGCTTATCTCCTATAACATCAAGAATTCCATAAACACGATTTTTAAGGAAACAAAATTAAGCAATTTTTGTCTGCCTATCCCTAAAAGTAGTTATGGGGGACAGAGAAAGGATTACAAATATTATGTTGCCATCTATTTTTATACTATATATTCATTTGAAAAATCCACTGAACTGAAACTGAACTATGCTGGTGGATTTCGTATATAACTTACTGTTTCAAGTTCAGTGGGTGGAATTCAGTCGTTAAACCAAAAAGAGACAACTATAGAAAAGTGATCTCATGATAATGTAAGCAATTTCAGTGGTGTTAGCGATCTATGTTATACATGTCAGTGTATTAAAATCAAATAATTCAAATATTTCCACGTATTATATAAGGTAACTTTTAAAGGGGAGACTTTGATTAAATTTGAAACGTAAAATGTTTACTTTGAATTATTTGGAAGCGTGAGCCTGCAGAGTACATGTATGGTTAGTGATTCAGTCCTTTTTGGTTATTATTAAGCCAAGCTCAGCAAGCTCAGGGGATACCATATGATACAAAGCACAGGAGGCAGGAGATAGAGAAAGGATTAGGGGACATGAGCAAATGTGGCGGAGATGCCAATGTATGTCTCCCTTGGACTTTCGCAGATTCTAAGCCTGAGGAAAAACGGAAGATGATAGACTGTTCCACATTCGCACAATTCGGGATAAGAAAGCATCACGGAATTTTACTGTACGGCCGAAAGTATTTTGAAGGGTAAGAGATGTGAGCGAAATCAAGGGTAGGTACTGTCATCGGCAAAGCTATGGATGGGATTGAAAGTAAGAGAAAGCAGATCATTAATGATAATTAGGAAGAGAAACAGAGAGATAACAGAACCCTGAGATACACCAGAATTTTTAGGGTGAGGTTCAGATGTAACGCCATCTGATACAACATAATAGAAGAGGAGGGGCAAGACCAAATGCTTTAAGTTTGGCTAAAAGTAAAAGAGCAAGATGCAAGACTCTATCAAAGGCCTTTGGAATATCCAAAGCAACGATTTTGGATTCACCAAAATTGTGGAGACTACGGTTCCTATGTTCCATAAGAAAAGTCAGCAAGTGCTCAGATGAGCGTCCAGTCCGACGCCATATTAGCGATGGTTGATGAGTTAATGAGTCTGAGATTTTATGTAAAGTAGATCGAAAGAAAGTTAAGTTAGATTAAAACTTACATTCCTATATCGGTTTTATACTTTCGAAATGTGGTGCAATATATTCAAATATGAATTAGTGCAAATGGTAAAACACACGTGTTTTAATATATTTTTGTTTTATCTTTGTAATGAAAAAGTTATTTAATTGAGATTATTTCAATTATTAATTAAAACTTAAATTTGCTTTGTATATTTATTTTATTTTATAGAGACCTGAACAGGTTAAGAGCTAATAACTTTTTAACGGCTACAGTTCGTACATAGGGTGTTCTAGGTTAAATTAAAGAGGAGACTCTGGGCTTTCGAAGTTTTGTAAAAAAGGTTTACGTTAGTGGGGGTATTTAAGAAAAATAAAAAAAACGGAAAAATTAAGAAAAAAACAAATTTTGAATTTGAAGCGTCATAATTAATGTAGGGGGGAGGGGTACGTGGGTGGTTGAGCAGTCGTGGAGAAGGCTATGAAATTCGGCGTACAATGCCGTCTTAAAATAGACAGTATAACGTGTACTTTTGACGTTATAGGGTATTTAATGAAAAAATAGAATATTTTACTAATCACCCTGAAACTCTGACATTTTGCCCCCCCCCCCCCCCCATGCCATACAATTTTTTACTTGCCTGGACGAGAGGAATCATTTTGCAAAATATTGACCTATTAGTCTGGGACACCCTATAAATAAGTAGGATGAAGTATGCAATATATTCCTTGGAATGTCCAGATAAAACTTTTCCTGAAACTCGTTGCCCTAAATTTACAGCAATGATTTCAAAGAGGTCCCTTTGTCCATTATAACGATAACAATAGAAACGGTCCTTTCAATTTGATACATATACATACATATATGAACATTACAGTGGCTCAAAAATATATGTATTCCCAATAATGATCTTTTGGTTGTTTTAGACTTTCAGGAAAACTTTTCTTTCATATCTGTTTAATTTGACAATATTTATTCTTGATTCTTTTTTCTATTTGAGGCATTATTTATAAACTTATTGCAGTCAAAGGTGTTTTAGAAAATTTAACTTTTGTATTTTTCATAAAGTTTTTTAAAACAAAAAGCCGGAGCCGGAACTCCAATTTTTTAACTACGCGTAAATTTTCATGTAAGAAAGGAGTCGTGTTGTATATTAACAATTCTCAAAATGCGATTTTTGAAGGTGAAGAATTTTACAAATTATAAAAAATTTGTGCCAACTCGTGAAAATATCGACTTTGTAAGTACTAATGATATTTTTTTTTTAATCTTTTGTTAAATCCTTTTATACATATATAAGAGAATCTGCGGACGAATATTTACGCGACTTAATATATATTTTAGTCAAAAGCAACTAATTTTTTATAAATTTTTTAATTGAGCTCTTTGCACGAAAATTATTATTTATTCAGAGGATACTTAACCGGAATCTAAGCAAAGAGTTTAAATATAAATATTAGATATACATAGATGTTTTTTTCATTTATTTATATCTTTTAAGTACCTACTACTGTTTTACTTTTATTCTTCAATTTGTAATTCTTTGCGAAATTATATAATCAGCCGTTTTTTCATATTAATTGTTTCTATTTTTACTAGCACTACTTTAGATGTGGACATACGAGAAATCGGTGCACACCTTTGTCTTTGCTTTATTGCTAAGATTACACAAACATAATGTGTCACCCTCAAAATTTTCCAGTTACATTAACTCCGACTATACTAATCTTGTTGAATATGTTCCTTTAAAATGAACAATTATATACAAATAAAATTGAGGAATTAGATAGAGATAAAATTCTATATAGTCATACACTAAAATTGAATTGGAAATTCTACCAGACATAGCTCAACCTGGAATTTCTGTTGGTAAATTCAAATCTATCTCTCGAATGTGGTTCTTTGGTTATCTAGTTAATAAAATGGTAAAACTGACAAAGTCTAAAAATGCCAAAATTATATGGGACATTACAACTCAGAATTCTCGGAAGAGTTTTATTTGATGATCGGCTTCAGTAAAATAAAATTTGCCCAAACAATAAATGGTATCAAGCAAATTACAAGGAAAAGTCTCTGGCCAACAGCACAGACCGCATACATTTCGTTCGCCACTTGCCTGCTCCTCACGTAGAAATATTTTATAAGTTCCAAAGAAATTCTATGAAAACTCTTACAGACAAATCTAAAATTTCGCCATGCATGCGATCCTACTGCTGTCCAGATGTCCGAAATGCTTGGAGTACAATGCAGACGAATACTGCAGCATCATATAACTTTGCATGTATGTACATATAGTGATTTGTTTCAATTTTCAAATTGAATACTTCTATGCGGTGATGTTTCCCTGTGCTTTTGAAAATAGAAATCGTGAGCTTTTATTAGGTGGTTACCCCCCTGAAATGGTTAATCAAAACGTACTCACCAGTCTAAAATGTGGAATCGACTTTATGGTAATTATATAATTAGTGATTATCTTGTTCTAGTCATGCCCCGGAACAAGATACTTTGTTTCAGTCTAGATCCAAAACAAAGCTTGCGTGTTAGTATTGATCTTGTTCTAGTCGTTCACCGAAACAAAATACTTTACTTCAATCGAGACCCAAAGCAAAGTTTTATTTTGATTACTAGAATTCTTGTTCTAGTCGTTCCCCGGAACAAGATACTTCATCTTAGTCGGTACGCAAGATAAAGCTTGATGTTAGTTAGTGTTATTCCAGTCGCTACCCAGAATATCTATCTTCTACTCAGTCGGTACCCAAGATAAAGTGTTATTCTAGTCGCCACCCAGAATAACTATCTTTAACTCCTTCGAGACCCAAGACAACTTAATCATTGGTAAATAGAATTTATTCCAGTCGAGACCCAGAATAAATATCTTTATCTCAGATAAAGTTGTTATGCTGGTACTCTTAATTCTAGTCTTTACCCAGAATAAAGTAAATTTATTATTAATTGTATGTTGTTTGTTACCACTATCCAAGTCGATTCCGATGTATTATCAAAAGTAAGAGATTCAAGTTAGCCTCCGACTTATATTGCCTCTGAATAATCCAAATCCGTTCTTTGAAACACTAAAAAAAACAATCCTTTATCCAGAATTATCCATCACTTGAATGCAAAAATCCTGCGTATTTACACTCTTAAGTCCTAAGTTTTAAAAGTATTGTGTGTGTTGGATGAGCCATCTATTCAAGAGTATGTGAAAAATAAAAATAAAAATACAAGAAAAAATAATTTGTAGAGACTGCAGCAAAAAACAATAATTTTCTGAAATTTAAATAAAGTCCAAATAACTCAAAAAATGTGATAATTGCACTAAGATCAAGTTTTAATATTCTGGTATTTTATAATCCATAATCATAATTCTCTATTTAGGGGACACCCTGCATAATGTAGAAATCTTATTATTAAACGTTTAATTGGATATAAAAACTCGGTTTAATTATTTATTTTATATTTAAATTTGTTTTTAACTCTTAGAACACATTTAACGTGCAGAAAGAAACAACCCACTCCTTCTCCTGAGCTATAGATCGTTACTTAATTATGGTGGTAACAACCGATATCTTTTTTTTACTTGTGTGGCCTGCGGAAGAGTGCGGACGTGTTCTAATCTGTTCTTCTATTCAAAATATTTAAAAGTTTTTTTTTTTTTTTGTTTTTATAATTAATTATGAGTGCTAAACATTGTGGAAAATGTGATGAAGAATTATTTGACAAAACATTTAAATGTGTTTTTTGTTCTCGTTTTTTTCACAAGCGTTGTGCCAAAGTAGATGAAGCATTTTTTAAGCTGATTGAGTCAAGTGCTAACATTTGCTGGAAGTGCCCCGGATGTGCTAATATGTCTCTCGATACACTGATCGACAAATTATCAGTTATGTCATGTGAAATTAATTCTTTAAAAAAGCAATTTCTAAATGAAATAACTTCTTTAAAATTGCAAGTGAATGATCGTAATAATGAGTCATCCAACAATGTTGGGATGACCGTTAACTCATCTGCAACATTGAATGCTGCCCCATCAGTTAAATTTGTGGCATCGGATGGTGTGAGTAAATCTGCTAACCCCAACCGTAATCCTAATATTGATCAAACTGCAGCAAGGTCATCATCTGCAGTACACGATGATGCATTATCGTCATCTTCTGCTAACGCAAATGTTTGCTCAGCTGAAATAAATTCTGGCGGTAATAACTGGTACACAGTTCAAAACAAAAAGCGCAGGAATAAGAAAATTGTTGGATCTGCAGCGCCTGGGTCTGATCTCCTTGTTATCAACAACATGAAATATTTGCATATTTCGCGTCTTCATCCTAGTACTACGGAAGACAGTGTTATAAATTATGTTGCTGCAAAGACCGATATTAAGCCCGAATTACTCAAGTGTAAACGCCTTGTAAAAAAAGACACCGACATTAATTCATTGCGTTTTACAACTTTCAAATTAGGTGTACCTGAGCACTTGATTCCTAAAATGCTCGTTTCTGATATTTGGCCTTCAGGTGTTTACGTGCGAAATTTTATAAAAATGTCAAAAAACTTGCCAGAAATAAATACTGCGAGTGTGAATCAGATAAAATAATTGAAGTGGATTCTTCTTCTCACTACTCGTGTGATGAATATTTATCTTATATCCTTCTTCCGTTTGCTCGCAGAAGTCTTATGCATTTAATCATAATAATAATAATTTGAACATTTATTATCAAAATATTCGTGGCTTAAGAACAAAATTACGAGAGTTTCACCTGGCTGTTTTGGAAAATCATTACGATATCATTGTAATTACTGAAACTTGACTTACCGATGCTATATTTTCTAGTGAATTATTTAATCTATTTGAATATGTGGTGTACAGAAAAGATCGTTGTCATATATCAACTGGTCTGACAAGAGGCGGAGGTGTTATGATTGCGGTGCGATCTTGCTTTATTAGCGAACGAATTTCTTTACTAAATGAAAGCAGTGAATTGGATCAATTATGCGTACGTATCATTAAATCACAGTTGACTCATGACTCCTTGGATTTGTGTGTTAGTTATATACCTCCTGGGTCTACGCTGGATCATTATAAGGATCACGTCAATAATGTATCTGCTTTATTCTTTAATCAAAATCATAATCAACTGTGTTATCTCGGCGATTTTAACCTAAGTAGTGTTAAATGGAAGTTGAACGATGATGAAGGAATGTTAATTCCAATTAATGTAATATCTGAACGTGACCGATTTGTAATTGACAACCTGATAGGCTTAGATTTAGTTCAGGTAAATGATGTATGTAATGATGCTGGTAAATTCTTAGACTTGGTCTTTTTAAGCAATGATATAATATATCGAATTGATGTAGTTGACTTTCCCCTCTCTAATTGTGATTTCCATCATAAAGCGATTAAATTAAATTTATCATTCTATGATTTTGCTAGACAGCTTGATGATCATTCTAGTTTTACATTTAACTTTAATCGTGCTGACTATGACAATCTAAATACTTTCTTTTCTAATATTAACTGGTCTTTTTTATGTATACATAATGATTTGCAGCAAGCCTACAGCAAATTTCTTGAAGTGGTTCATGACGGTTTATCTAAATTAGTTCCTATCAAACGTAAGCGTATAAATAAGCACCCGAAGTGGTTCAATAAAGGTCTTTCTAAATTGAAGAATGCTAAACTCAAGGCGCATAAGCTATACAAATCTACTAATGATCCAAATAACTTAGAAAATTTTAAGCGTTTGAGGAAAGAATATGAATTCTTACATAGATTTTTGTATAGACAATACGTGTGGTCAGTTGAATCTAGCATAAAATACAACAGCAATGCTTTTTGGTCTTATATTAATAATATGCGTCAATCCTCAGGTTTCCCTAGGGTCTTAGAGTATAATGGTATTGCATCCCACGATTTACAAACTGGATGTAATCTATTTGCCGAATATTTTCAGACCGTCTATGATACCCATGCTGATTACTGCATCACTACTTGTTGTCAAAAGCCAGACACCTCTCCGGTGGACATCGGCTTCTTATCGGTTGAATATGATGATGTCTATCAGGCATTATGTAATCTTAATTTAAGTACTAAACAAGATACGAATTACCTATGTCCCTCGTTTTTAAAACACTGCGCAACATCGCTATCATCTCCTTTAACTGAAATTTTTAACCTATCCCTTCGGTTAGGAGTTTTTTTGGATGATTGGAAAATTTCTTTTATTACACCAATTTTTAAATCCGGTTTAAAACATGATATAATGAATTATCGTGGAGTTTCTGTGATGAATAATGTTCCAAAATTATTAGATTCTATAGTGAATACTAAAATTAGCTTTATTGTAAAGGAGTTAATAGTCTCCCAACAGCATGGTTTTTGCACTGGTAAGTCTTGTTCCACAAATTTGGCAATATTTTCCAATTTTGCGATTAATTCTATTGAAGAAGGTGCCCAGGTAGATGTGATCTATACTGATTTTGCTAAGGCATTCGATTAATATCCCGCTTCTAGTTTGTAAATTGCAATATATTGGCTTTCATTCATCTATCTTGAAATGGGTTGAATCTTATTTAAGCAACCGTAAGCAATATGTGAAAATTGGCAATCTTGTTTCTAGAGTCATCTCCGTTACTTCTGGTGTTCCTCAAGGCAGTCATTTAGGACCCTTACTTTTTTTGCTATTCATTAATGACATAGTTAGGAATTTTTACTTCGCGAATTATTTAATATTTGCTGATGATCTTAAACTTTATGCAAAAATTGTTTCCTTGAACGATTGCTTCTCACTTCAAGCTGATCTTAATCGGTTATTTACATGGTGCTCCATGAACAAATTAGAAGTAAATGTTACCAAATGCGAAATTATGAGTTTCACCAGAAAATTCGACATATTTAGCTTTAATTACACGATCAATGATATGCTCATTCCTAGAGTTTCAGAGGTCAAAGATCTAGGAGTAATATTTGATCCAAAACTTACTTTCGCTTCACATGTTGAACTTATTGTTTCTAAAGCATTCCGCAATCTAGGTTTCTTAAAGCGTAATTCCAAAGATTTTAACGATATATTCACACTTAAAGTTCTGTATTATTCGCTTGTAAGATCTGTTCTTGAATACGCGTCTGTTATTTGGTGCCCCTTTTATGATGTTCACATTAATCGTATCGAGTCTGTACAAAAGTCGTTCACTCGTTTTGTTTTATATAAATTAAATTATAATCGTGACAATATGCCACGTTACCGTGTAAGATGCTTGCTTTTGGGTTTATCAACTCTTCAGTTCAGACGTGAAGTGACCTGTGCTACTTTTGTAAGAGATATTTTATCTTATAGAACTAATTCTTCTGAACTTTTGTCTTTAATCTCCTTTTATGCACCGGAGAGACCAATTCGCTCACGAAATTTGTTGTATGCTCCACAAAATAGAACAAACTATGGTATGCATGAACCTATTTCAAATTGTATTTTATTCTTTAATTCATTTTCTGGATTTATTGATTTTACAATGCCTAGGAAATTATTTAAATCAACTCTTTATGAGAATGCTAGTCGCTTAGTTTAATTTTTGAATTATAATCGTTAAGCAAATTTTATTTAGAAATAATGGTTTTGCTTATATATATGCTCATTAATACTTTTGTATTTTGTAAAATAAATGTGCTAGTCTGTAAGATAATCTTATCGGTAGACATATGAATGAATAAATATTATCGTATATCGATGTTTTTCTATTTAAGACCCAAATGTACGTGGTAAACGATAAACTAAACATCTTCAAATCCCAAAATTATTCTAAACTGTGAAATTATAATTTTAAAATGTTCAATTAATATTGTCCATTATGACGGCATGATTTATATGCATATCATTATTAAAAAAAAAACACTCCATACATACTTTCTTACTGTAACTATAGTATAGCCGCGTACTTTCAAATATGCCCCTAATTTTTGCTGCACGATTTAATTATCACGTAATCGCCTAGAAAGGGTATCATTTCAAATAAGCGCCTCAATTTTTTACGAACTGCTAATTTTAAAGGGGGTATCCATGTCAAATTCTATGAAGAAAAATGGGTCCTTATCCGCGTGAAAAGGTTCATAAAATCTGAAACCCTTTTATTCTTAAGTTGAAATAACTTTTGCGAAATGTACAGAATTTATCCTGAAATTAATCAGACCCTTAAAATCGAAAGTGGTAGGAGCGGAACAATAACTCATCTGTTTCTTAAAAAGTATCCACTGCCACAAAAAAAAATGGTTCAAACAACAACAAGCCACCATCGACAAATAGTCACAAAATCAATACAGTCCTTAACAAATTTCGGCAAAAAAAATTTTTTTTTTTTTTGTATTGGTCGGACTTAAGCTTTATCTCCATTTGCGCTCTAATAAGCATTAGCAGTGCGAAGTTATTTTAAGGACCATAGTCAGTTGCACTAGTCGTCGCTTTATAGGTGCACTGTAATTAAGCAGAATTATCTTGATAAATGCACCACCACAGTAGGAGAATTGAATCAATTTAGTAGGGGATGGTTATAGTAGACAAAAGGCACTCATTACACTTTCAACACAAGTAAAACCAGAGATTTTGCGACTTTCAGCTTTATTTGATTATAAAAATTCCTCTGTGGCCTATATAGCTATAAAAATATTCTCTAAAAATAAGAATTACATATACTAGTAGGTAACCATACGAAGTCTCAGGTGAAAGTTGATATGATTTAGAAAACAAGATTTGCACATGGCCCTGCTTACAGTTTCTAGTAAACAAGGAGATGACTTCTCTCGGAAAAACAATAGCCTCGAGCTATTATCCCTGACTTGGGAAACAAGAGAACAAAAATTTCTACGGTAGGTGGGTATTCCATCTATGTAGGTATGTAGGTATGTATGTATATAAATATATATGTAGGACTCTAGTAGACTTCTAACTTCTAGAGCAAGGATATGTGGTTGGCTCGTTCTTCAGGAATTATGATAAGTTGATGTAAACTGACGTTAACATCATTTACATAAAACAAACGAGAGATAAGCGTACGCCCACCAACATGTATGGAAAAGTTTCCCTAAGAGCTTGCTTGTGTCATTATATGTGCGAGGCCTGAGTATATTTTATCACTTTTTTCCTTCTGTTATCTTAAGGGCATTGTTTCAAGAGCTTTGTCATATTATAGTTTTACTTTTGCGTAGAGTAAATAATTTATTTACTTTTAATTTAATTTATGTTTTTTTTTCCTTAATTTAATTAAGGCATAGTTTAGGTGAGTCCATATAACATATACTAATGTTTTCTTTGCAGAGAAGAAGATAAGATGGAATCAAAAAGCTATATTGTGTGCATTTTAACGAGCCTTTTAAATGCATTGACAGTATCAGCTACCTGAAAACTGACAGGGAGATCATTCCATAGACGGATGCTTTGGACAAAGTAAGCCCTTTCCATTACAGTCTTTTGAAAGCGTAGCAATACCAAATTTCTATTTCAGTAAATTGTTAATTTCCTTTTAACAAATTATGCAAAGAAACAAAGTTTCTCCGTTTAAGGTAAGAGGCAAAACCAAACAAATAAGACCGGCAACGTGAAACATGCGGTCAAACCTATCTAATTCATAAATGAAGCGCACACAGTTGTTTAGAGCAACTTTCATCTTGCGGGTAGAGATACAATATCCAGTTTGGCAAACACCAAACATCCAAATTTTAAATAAGGTAAAATTAGTGTTCTTACTAGTTTTAGACGATAACGACTAGATAAAATATTTGCTAAAGCCCACATTGATTTTTCCGCTTGAATTATTAGTATTATCACAACACTTCATATTGGGGTTTAACATGATCCTAAGGTTGATGACCTTATTTGACGTAGACAATGAAACACCATTCAAATGTTCCTACAAGTGGTATATCAAGATCATTCAATGATCAATTATAAAATATAGCGCAGTCATTTCCGACGATTTTAGTAGCACCGATTATAATTGGGCTATGAACAATTTGGGTCCAAATCAGAAAAATAAAATCAAAAGAGTAAAGGACCCAGTATTGATCCTTGAGGTACCCCTCGTACTAACTGCCGCTCAACGAAAAGAGAATCTTCCAGCTTGACTTGTTGACGGCGAGCGTGGAAAAAACATGCTACTAATCTGATTAACCGTTCCGGTACTAAAATTAAAGCAGGACAGCAGCTTCTGCAGAAGAATACGATAGTGTAGGTAACAAAAGCTTTCGAAGAGTCCAAAAAAACCAAGGCGTCTCAGTCCATACATAGCCATTCTTATGACTGAATATACTTTTAAGACTGCAATTTTGTAGCTATAGGAAAATCGGAGAAAGCTCGATTGCCAACATATCAATAAGTTGCTGGATATTGGTTCCACATAATAAAGTATTTCCTTGTAAATAAGCTTTTCTAGTACCTTCGACAAAAAACAAAGTAAACTGGCAGTACAATTTCTATTTTCAACTATTACAGATGAAGTTCCTCCACAATTTCTTCTATCTCATATATCGGATTCAGCCTTGCATATCTTCAGTGCTTACTTGACAACATCAGAATTTCCCATTTGTTGGAAAGTCACGACTGTGCGGCCAATAGTTAAAATCAGTAATCCGAGGAACTTAACTGACTCCCGGCCTATAAGGTGTATTATGTTAATTTTCAAAGATCCTTGAAAAGATAACTTATTCCCGAATAATAGAACACTTTGAAAGCAATAACCTTTTAGTTCGCTGAGAGTCGGGTTTCCGTGTTTTTAACAACTGTTAAACCGCTCTTTTAAAAGTCACCAGTGATATTCAGAAATATTTAGATAACAATGGCCTCGCAGTATTTTCCCTAGTTGATTTTTCAAAAGCTGTCGATAGTGTCAACTATCTTAATTTGCTAACAAAACTAGTTTCGGGATTCACTTTTCTACGTCAGCCATTTTTTTAATAGCTGATCTTTTGGCAAATATGTAGATCCAAACAGGTGATTACTGATGACCCTTCTCTCGGAAGTACTCCCTTTAAATTTCGGAGTACCCCAAGGATCTATTCTTAGACTACTATTGTTTGTCCTGTGCATTAACCACCTTCCTAATGTAATCCAGGACAAGAAATGTGATCCATAGACAAGAAATTCCCAGATATCGACGATTGTACTAAAAAAGTGATGGAATGAAAAGTTAAATACCGGTCTGATCTCGGATAAATATATCTTGTGTACGGACCAAAATACATATTATTTCGATTTATTCTTGTGCTCGAAGCCAAGTAAAACTTGTTTTTAATGTAGGCAAATATTTAGTTTTTTCTTAGAACTTTAACTGACCATATTTCTTCGCAATTTGAACAAGTTGTGTTTGGACAGAAAAACATTAATTTTTTCTTAGAAATTTCATGACCTATATATATATTGGACATTTATTTTAGACTGTAATAGCATAAGCAAACTAATAACATACAAAGATTGGTCAAGTAGAACAAAAATCTGTACTGACTCGCTTGAATATAAAATCGACGATGCCTCGACTTGATCTTGTAACCAAAGGACAACGAGTAAAAAACTAAAGGAGAAGCCATTGCGTATACAGGGTGTCCCGTCGAGATGGGAAAATATTTTAAGAGTCGAAAGTACAGAATATTTGCGATCGAAAATGTTATATAACATTTTTTCGACTTCGCACTATTTTCGAAGTTATAGGCGATTTTCCATTTTTTCGAAATTTTGAACCTTAAGTCATATTTTTGACCATAACTCAGTTCAGGTTGCTCACAGGACGACCCTTTTTCTTGTGTTTTACAGGCTCTCATTTACTGTAACTCGATTTTGAAAACGTTCACACATAATGGAAAAATTGGCGATTTGTTGTCAAAACATTTTTTTCGTCAGAAAATTCATTTGTCTTCAAAGTCATAAATCTCGAAAAGTAACCATGCCAACAGATGATCCGGTTCTCATAGAAAACGTCCCTCATTTATTATCTTTTATAAAAGTCCAACACGTTTAGTCCACCTTAAGTATTGCCAGCGTTACAGTAAGAACTTGCCTGCAACATACCTCTCGTAACTTGAGCAAAATTAATTCGAATTGCATAAAAATCCGGAAACGCGTTTTGCGGGAACTCTTATCTCCTTCGAAACTGTTTGACCTACGGCTAAGGTTAATATAGCGTTGGATTCGGAACATAACTCGTTAGTTGCTAAAGTTAAATTCAAGTTCGAAATTCGACCATTTTCGAAAATCTAGAGGCAAAGTTGACTCGATTTTCTGAATTTTTGTGCATACTTTTTGTAGATTTTTTTTTATTTTCATATAGATTAAGGATGTAGAAATTTTTTTCAATTTAACCATTATTTCGATTTGCCCTCTGAGACTGGCAAATCGCGTTCGAAAATGCCCAATTTCGAACATATTTTTCGTTATAGTTCGGGTAGTATCTAGTGGATTTTGATGAAATTCGGTGTGTATGCCGGATTTACAAATACATAACTTTTGGCAATTTTCGATTTTCGAAATTCGAAATTCTCATTAACTATTCGAAATTTGAAAATTTTCAACAATTTTTTTTATTTTTTCGAAATTTCTTATCTAATTACATACTAAGCGATTTTCTTTCCCGCTATTCTCTAGATCCTATTAATCTGCAACTTTTTTACACTGCATGTTATCAGCCAAAGTTTCATCGAAACGATTGAAATTCCAAAATTCAAAATCACAAAATTCTGTATTGCATTTTGGATTCTATGCTGGGAGACTTGCAACCTTGTAGTGATATGCTCATTTATACTCAGCACCTTTCTGCATACCAAAAATATCAATTTTCGAAAATTTTCACTACTAAATCTACGATTTTCGAAAAAATTTCACTTGTTTTTCACCCTTCAATATTAGTACTTTCCTTCCACAGAGTCTAGACATGTGGGTACTTTATGGAAAGCTTGCAATCTCTACTTTAAGAATCTTTAGGTACATTGTTTCTTCCATCCTTGCAATTTGATTTAATTTTGCTCAAGTTATGAGAGGTATGTTGCAGGCAAGTTTTTACTGTAACTCTGGCAATACTTAAGGTGGACTAATCGTGTTGGACTTTTATAAAAGATAATAAATGAGGGATGTTTTCTATGAGAACCGAATCATCTATTGGCATGGTTACTTTTCGAGATTTATGACTTTGAAGACAAATGAATTTTCTGACGAACAAAATGTTTTGAAAACAAATTGCCAATTTTTCCATTATGTGTGAACGTTTTCAAAATCACACCAAATGAGAGCCTGTAATGTTACGAGTAAACACAAGAAAAAGAGTCGTCCTGTGAGCAACCTGAACTTAGTTATGGTCAAAAATATGACTTAAGGTTCAAAATTTCGAAAAAATCGAAAATCGCCTATAACTTCGACCCTTAAAATTTTTTACCATCTCGACGGGACATCCTGTATGTTCCATATATTTTTGCATGTCGAACATGGTAATCCTTCTCACTTGTAGAATGGACTCGAATTCGATTGAAATTTAACGATGACTTGTTGAAAATGACTGAATAGGAATTCGCTGATCAATGTAGTTACAGTTCAGAAGAAAATGAAATCTGTTATGTAATTTATGTAGAAAAAATGTATGATCAACGCTTTCATAAACTTTCGAAAAATCTAATAAACCTAGGATAGATGAATGATCATTGTCTAATGTGCTTCGAATATCCGTATTTACTTTCAGAAGAGTATAGTCTCCCAGCTATGCCCAGAACAGAAACTAGACTGCCATCGGAAAAGCAAGTCATTGCGTTCAACAAAATCAATTATTTGTGAACCCATCAGCCTCTTTAAAACTTTCCATAATCTACTTATAAAGGACGGAAATCGCTGTATCAATGCCCTAAAAGGAGACTATGTCTAAAAATAAATTAAATTTGGGTAAAAAAAAAAATGTTTAATTTCAAAATCACTGACTAATCAAAGAACCTTCGTACAGACATATTTATCATAGCAAGGTTTTCGAGCGATATCAGTCTGATCTTGAGTTCTTTCTAAGTCCTTGATTCAATACACGTGCGGAATCATTGTGTTGAATTCTGTTCAGCTATTGTACTATAATTTGCGACATAAAGTGGGTATCCCTTTAGCTGGACTTAATAATATGAATGGCACAAGAAAACAATGATTTTATTATAGTGACAATAACTATAATGTTCCAAGAACAGTCTTTTTGTTATATTTGTTATAAACTAAAGTTTACGAAAATAAATAAAATTCATTTAAAACATCAATGATAAAAGTAAAAAACATAATAAATTGAGAAATATAACCAAAATTCAATAATCAGGACTATCACGCTCCGTGGCATTTTCCTCTGGTGGTGGAGGTTGTTCTGTTATTTCAGGACTCTTGTTTGTTCCTTTCAATGCACAAATGGCGGCATCTCCTTTAAGAACTCGTCCGTGCTTGCCATCCATTGAACCAGATAACTAATTAAGAAAAATTCAAATAATATTGTCCATAATCATCGAATCAATCTTACCTTATCTCCCAGCTTCTCGAATGCTTCATCAGATAGATTTTGAGCATTCGGTGGAATATAAGGTTCTTCAAGAATTTTAAGGTGATTTTTGTCTATTTTATCCGTTGCTATTGAATGGCATGGTTTTGTTACGCTTGAGTCTCTATAAAGTCTTTGAAGGTTTGGTACTTCATCCTCTTCATGAACAGCACCCCTATTATGTGGTTTATCTATGATAAATATACCCAGTGGCCTATCTCGTGCCACCTCCTCCACACGAGGTAAATTCAAAAATTTACTAAATTTGTTCGGTAGATGAGTATCTAAATTTACGCATTTCTCTCCACATTTTTCACCACATTGTCCTTTGCTACAGTCTGTGGGCGCAGTTTTAAGACTAGAAATAAGTTCATTTTTCAGACTGTCTAAGAAAAGTTTACGTGGATCTCCTGGAGGCAAATCTAATGAATACTTGTTTAGTTTTCCTATAATAAGAAAAGAAAATTACTAAAGATTAGGTCCACAAAAGGTTTATATTTCGAGACAGGACATACCATCACGAATAAGACCTCCTTCCATTGAATTTCTTGCAATTTTCAGATTACCGTTATCCCAGCCTCCGTGCATTCCAAATATGGCCTCTGGTGCCAATGCCATCATCATATCAATTTCACGATAAAATTCTTTAAAAAAATGCTTATCTAATTTTCTAGGGCAGGCTTTTCCAGAAGATCGAGAATTTCTGGGGCAAGACGGCGGACATGGGGATACACACAATTGCTTGATGTTTGGTTTCGGCCCATCTGAGGTAACACATTCAACGTCGTTTGTAATTATGTCAGTTTCTTCCCATCTTGGAGCTTCCCGTGCACACCATACTTGTCTTACTTGAAAACCGGGTTGATGTTCACATCCTGTGCATAATCCCCATTCTCCGGTATGCCATCTATCGGTCAGAATTTATAGAGCTTAAGCTTTTAGCAAGTACCAATAATGTACTCAAAATAGAAAATTTATGATTTCCGAAAGCTTTTCATATAGAATTGTTTACAATAAAAAGTTTTATGCTTTCATGGAAAGCTTCTTAAATTCTGATAAATGAAAAGTAAAACTTTGCTAAAATTCCATTATTTTATTGTCACCAGAGATTTTTTCAATTTACCTTGTTCTAGAACTCCCATATACTGGAGAGAACAAATTGTTCTGTCGATTGAAGCTTCATTTATAAATATTTCTATGAAAATGTATGAGGCGTTCTTTTTTGTATCTTTTGTTCTGACCTGTTCTGCGGACATAAAAGAACACAGCTATCAATCATAAGACAACTGTAAATATTTACGAGCATTGTCATGAACTTTTATTGCTTTGAAAAATCTGTAGAATTTTTTTCTGTATTTTCCTCTATAAATTTAAGGCGCAACAACTATTTAACTTCGCATCAAGTCACTGTTGAAGGTGATTGAAAACTCAAATCACAAAATGTGTTGCGTTTGGTTGTTTATCCAAAGATAAAATTTAATGTTTTCGCTGTTTTGGATTTAATAAATTTAAATAAATAGTGAATTTCGTTTGATCAAGAAATATTCGTATTTCTTTTTTGTAAGTTCTTGTAATGAGTGTTTGGAAATGTTTGTTACAATTTTTTTATCTCATGAATTTCTGGTAAATAAAGGTAAGTAGTTGAACCCATATTGTATAGAACATCCTACTTAAGGACAACCATTGGATCTGTAGGAACATCGGGCATTCATGGGCACATCGGGCATTCATGGGCATATCCATGATTCAAATGTACGAGTTGAATGGAGAAAATCATCCCAGCGGGAAATGTAAGCGCTCAAAGACGAATCCTTGTTCATATCATTTTAACGTGGGCGCAGAGGGAAGTGCTCAGATGCAGATTCTGACTACTAAAGAATGAAAATTCTGCTGCACTTCAGATGCATATGAGTCATATTTTCACAGCAAAAAACAGATAGGTTATGAAAAAGTTTAAACTCAGAGAAGATTTGATTCCGCGCAGATTCCTTTGGATATGGTAAGAGAGCACTTCGGAAAAGAGTGAAACTTCTAGTGCTCTTTCAGATGCATATGAGTCATCTTTTCTCAGCTCAGGGAAGAGATCTGCTTCTGCAAAGATTCCTTTGGCTATGGTAAAAGATCGCTTCGGATAAGATATTTTATGGCTACGTTGTGGAAGTGCTTCCCCTGACAAGTGCTTGACATATTTCCCGCTGGGATGGTCAAGAACTTTAACCAAATATGACAGATAAAAAAAAAATTGTGTCTTTGAAAAGCAGAATCAGCAGGAGACAATTTTCGAAGCAGAGTTTTCATAACTTTCAAGACGTGTTGACTCGTTAACTGTGCTCAGGGTTATTTGTCCAATGTAGAATAGTAGGTTCAATGAATTCCAATATTCCAATTCCAATTCTCTCAAGAGCGAACCACGAGAAAGACATCCTTCCAATCTCGTCGTTGTAGAAATCATCGGAGCTGAACTAGCCATACTGCCTGATAACCGGTGCAACTAACAAAAATCACTAGGAATATCCATGGCCTGCCTGAAATCAATTCTGTATAAACATCTGACCATCTAGAAGATTTGTGCTTGATGGATATTACACAATTTAACTTAGTCCCAAAAGTCCTAAGCTAACTAGCACTAGAGCATACAAATGTCCAAGAAAGTCAACCAAACGACAGGGCGAAAGCAGTGACAAATGACGAATCTTCTTTCGAATTCCTGATCAAATCAAACTATAAACTACAAATACACACTACAACTACAAACCGCACTTGATATCCTATGAACCTCTTTTTAGTCGTATAAAAGATAAAATGCGAGGATTGGTGGACTCAATGATTTCACGATGTATTCAAGCAGCATCTAAGAGTGTTTAGGAAATAATGGTACAGATGAATTATTAATCAGCGTTTAGTTGAAAGATCGCAGGGGTTCTGTCGTCAGATGAAACTGCAAGATCCATGCAAATGTCATAGGTCCACAACGTAGCCTTGACTTAGGTGTGTGGAGAAAGGAAGTGGAAGGCAGTAATACCGGGCTTTCAACGAGTTGGAATTTTATATAGCATCGACTGGGACGGATCCTTTAAATTGAAGCACAGCATCAACTTAAACTTTGAAAAGCCAAGTAAGACCTGCGCTAAGACTATTCGAAGCATCTTAAATCATACGCTTATAATAAAGGAGGAATCAAACAGGAATCGCATATTCTAAGATGGGTCGAAATAAAGATTTCATTGATATAGGCATCAATTCACTCCTTAGCCCATCTTTTTATACAAGCTTAGAGAAAGTTAACCTAGCTAGCTAAAATTTTAGACATGTTAATATTACAAAAAAAAAAAAATTAATTTAAGTTTTGAATATGTGCGATATCAGGCAACTTAATGGTAGTGCTGCTATAGCCAATTTTTAGTTCCTATGTATTTTAAAAATTATTGAGATCGCGTCGACCTATGGCGGCAATACGTCTACAGATTGTGAATATTATTGGAACAACCTATAAATGACGGACGTGCACGCATATACAGGTTAACCGTGGCCAATATTATTACATTGAAAATGAAATCAGCGATTTCATCTTGGATATATGTACTACATATGTATGTATATTGCCCTTATACCAATTGTAGTTTCTTCTTTTTTCTTATTTTAATTGTGTGCGTGAAGTTTTCAAAATTATAGATATAAAGAGAGGTGTTAATTTTATAAAACTCCTCAAAGGGAAATTAAAATCTTTGCGGACTTTTATAAGAGTTCATATTCAACATAACATAAAAAAAAATTTGTTTATACAACTGATAAGTATAGTTATACTATAAGTAATCACAGCTTGCGACATCATAGCATTTAAATAAAATTTTCAATGTCAATTCATAGAAAATGAAGCACGTCTCGGTTTATAATTGAGATTTTTGATATTTTCACAGATAAAAGATTAGACAAGATAAACTGATCATTATCAACAAAAAGCGCAATTCAGCCCGATTGAAGGCATTTATAAATACGAAAATAATGTAGGCCCAAGGATAGATCCTTAAGGTACTCCATACTTAATGGCTAAATAGCAATATAAACTCCAAAATTATTCCAATAGGTACCTAATTATAATATTTTCATACGCCAATGCCATACAGGCAATAAGGTGACTATTTATGTAAGTAAATACATACACAAATCACTGAATGATTTTATAATTCTATTTTTAACTTAAGGTAAGAAATTGAAGATTATTGGAATAACACTGTTTAAAAAATTTCCTGTGTACTGTTCTTCAAATTAATTTTTTTGGAATATATAAATTGGATACATGTTGATGGACTCTGTCATAGTCCTGTAGTAAACAGTTTGCAGGATCTTTAACGGACATAAGACCTACAATCAATTAAAAATCTTTCACCGCACTTAAATTTCACTTGTCCGTCACAACTAGATTATGTCGGATGACGGACACGGCACCTTTGTCATAATTATTGTCTTACCTTACTTTACACGATTGTCTGTTGCATACTTTTGTTTTAGCTTCAGGTTTATTTTCTGGAGAGCAAAATGTTTCACTAACAGCACCATCTCCATTATTACTAATACATGCTGGTTCTGATTTTTCTTCACCACCATCACATCTTCTATTGCATTTACTCCATTCCACAAACTCCCAATGATAGCATGATTTACCTTTACCTTTTTCATCTTCAACAACTTTTCGAGTTGGTTTGTAATTTTTATCACGAACATAATATTCATAATTGAATCCGACATTTCTAGGTTCATAAAAAACAACCTGAAAGTGCCGTAATAATGAAAAATATGTTAAAGAATTTTCAAAGAAAAATATTTTACATAAAAGTTGAGCGGCTGTCTTAGAGGTCCTGCAATAAAAACTTCTTCTTGATTTAATTCCGGATGCTCATATAAAGCGATATCTTTTCCTAAATGTTTTTCTCCATCAATTTCTTCTTGGCTATATGTAAAAATATATATAAAATATTCGTTGATAATTAATTAAAAGTTAATGTGATGGCGGAAGGTACATTTTTAATTCTGATCCTATAGGTAAGAATTTTCTAAGGACACAACGAAACTGGTACTTACAGATCAAACTAATTAAGACATGGAATTGATGTTGTCGTAAAATATGCAAGTTTTAAAATTTATTTTGATGCATACTGCCTTAAAAAAAATTACTGCTCAAAGGCACGTGTGTGAAACAACTGAATCCCACGGAAATCGAAATAAGATTTTCAAGACGATTTAAAGGTGAGTAAAGCTCAGACAGAAGATTGAATTCAGGTGTTTGAAGAAATTTTTTAACAATGTGATTCCCGATTACTTACTAATATTGATGAGCTTAATATTTTCCCCATCCGAAAATTAGAAACAGCTAGAGCAGGAGACTAGACTCCGAAGTCATGCTATAGCTACACAAAGCAAATAAATGTGGGCCTTAAGACAGATCTCGAAGAATCCTTCCTTAAATTTATATTCGGATTCGTGAAGGGGTGTTTAAGATATATTGTAAGTTCTTGTTCAAATTATTGCCGTTCTTTCTACGTTCAGACAGTTAATAAAGTCTAGAATCCTTCTGGAATTGAGATTCCACACGTAGTTAGGTGGAAGAAAAACATGTTCGAGATGGAATATTTTCCGCCTAGCTAATGCTTCGCAATTACACAGAGTAATTGCTCTGAAATTTCATGAGCATTCTGGCAGAAGGGGCAAGATGAAGTCTCAGCTAAAAGACCATCTTGTTTAGGTGATAAAGCAAGAAGCAGTGGCCTGAGATCGGCTTAGAGTACAAAAAAAAAAAACAAAAAGCGGTCTCAACAAAAACGCAGTATACAAAAGATGTACCTTTTACCGCATGATTGAAAGTAATTCTTTCAAAGGGGGCGGCATGTTTTACCTTAGTCACAGAAAGGCTTGTGAATTCTTCAAATTTCATGCGGAACGATTATGCCTTGAACTACGATCTATAAAAAGAGATGCTACAAAGTAGAGGTGGAATATAGAGTTTTGAAATTGATTCCACTTTCAGCAAACTTTGACAGAAGCAAAAACCTACAAAACTTGCAATACCGTAAAATATTTGCAGAGGGACGCAAATCTTAATAAAATTCGTCAGAATCAAAGCGTGAACTGCTTGCGACCTGTACGATGGACTGATGACTAAATGTGTACTAAATAATTAAAAAAAAACATATATTCCACCTCTTCAAATTAGTGAGATTTAAATAATGACAAAACTGCAAGAAGGAATCACCGATTTTTTTTTAGTTTTCACTCCCTTAATATGAAAAACTCTGAAAATAAAATTGTCCGAAAGTTCATTCCTGTGTACCCTCATCACATAACTGCATAAAGTAAACACTTTTTGCACTTAAGGGGAGATTACCGTTCATGACGATGAAAATTCATTGTTCTTTTTTACATAATTATCATAATTATTCATGAAGGCCTTAAAAAACGTGTTCCTACTAAGAGAATCTCATCCAATAAGCATCCAAAATGGTTTAACAAAAGTGTTATTAAACTTAAAAATGCTAAATCTAAGGCGCATAAAGCTTTAAAAAAATCTGGCAATCCTTCCGATAAAATAACGTACTGTCAGCTTAGGCGTGAATATAAGTTCTTACTTAGATTTATGTACAATCAATACGTTTGGTCTATGGAGTGCAGTATTGAATCCAATAGCAAGGCTTTTTGGTCATTTATAAATACTAAACGTAATTCTAAAGGTCTTCCGAAAATGTTACGATATGACAACAAAAAGGCCTGTAATTTAGAATCTAGTTGTGACCTGTTTTCTGAATATTTCGAATCCGTGTACAGTGATGACTATGTTTATCTTCATGTTAACGATTCTACGCCTCCATCTTCTCTTGACATTGGTGTTATCTCTTTGTCTACCAGAGACGTACTGCAGTGCTTAAGAAACTTAAATTCTAGTACCAAGTCTGACACTGACTTTTTATGCACTTCTCTAATGAAAAGTTGCGCTGACACCATGGCACATCCATTAACTGCAATTTTTAACTTATTTTTACAAACAGGGATTTTGTTAGATATTTGGAAAGTCTCCTTCATTACACCGATATTTAAATCTTTGGGCAAAAGGATGACATCAAAAATTATAGAGGTGTCTCTGTTATGAATACAATTCCTAAAATTCTTGACTCGTTGATTCATTCTAAAGTTACATTTTTAACCAAGGAAATTATTTCATTGGAACAGCATGAATTTATTCCTGGTCGATCATGTGTAACTACTCTTACTTCTTTTTCCCATTACGCTATTAATATGCTATTGAAGATTCATTTCAAGTTGATGTTATTTACACGGATTTCTCTAAAGCATTTGATAGAATTAACATTTCTCTTCTTTTAAGTAAACTTAGTATACTTGGCTTTGACTCATCTTTTTTAAAATGGATTGAATCCTATCTAACTGATCGTAAACAATACGTCAAAATTGGTAGGATCCTCTCAAGAGAGATAAACGCTAGCTCTGGCGTGCCTCAAGGTAGCCACTTAGGTCCTCTGCTCTTCTTCCTTTTTATTAACGATATAGCCGAAAGTTTCAAATTTACTAAATGTTTGTTGTTTGCTGCTGACTTGAAATTGTTTTTAAAAGTCAGTTCTGTTGATGATTGCGCACTCATTCAACGTGATCTTACTGGTCTCTTTGATTGGTGCTCTATAAACAATTTTTACTTAAACATTGCTAAATGTAAAACTATGACATTTCATCGTTTATCCAATCAAATAATTTTTAATTATCTTATAAATAACAGTAGTCTTCCTAGAGTTTTTGAATTTAATGATTTGGGGATTATATATGATATTAAATTGAGCTACATTCCACATGTTGAGTTGATAGTTTGTACGGCTCATAGAAGCCTAGGTTTCGTTAAGCGTAATTCTAAAGACTTTAGAGATGTTAACACTCTTAAAGTTCTCTACTTCGCTTTGGTGAGGTCTACTTTAGAATATGCATGTGTCGTTTGGTGCTCTTATTATAAAGTTCATATCGACCGTCTTGAATCAATACAGAAAAGCTTCACTAGATTTGTGCTCTACAAATGTAACTACCGATATGATAATTTACTTTCATCTTCTGTAAGATGTTTACTGTTGGATTTATCTCAACTAGAATTACGACGGGAAGTTAACTGTGCGACTTTTGTTAAAGATATTTTGGATTACAGGATTAATTCGCCCGAGTTGTTATCATTGATTAGCATATATTGCTCCCGAAAGGCCAATTCGCTCTAGATGCTTGCTGTATATTCCTCATCACAGAACGAATTATGGTAATCACGAGCCTATTTCAAATTGTTCCTCGATGTTTAATAAATGTTCATCAATTGTTGATACTTCCATGCCAAGAGATAGTTTTAAATCCTGTATTTTCGATAATTGTTAGAATTAATTTATACATTAACTGCAGGTCTGTAAGATATTGTAATCTGTAGACAATTGTAGACCACATGGGTAAAAGGATATTTTCATATCTAAAGTATTTTAGAATTCAGAACTGTTCTCCGGTTGGAGAACAGATACCTGAGGCGCTCGGAGTGTGCTTTCTGGGGAGATCTTTTCTCGCTACCTGAGGTACCCTTATACATTTCGGGAAACTATTAACCTTCAGATTCAGCACAATCAGTTCATGGAGGAAAAAGAACGGCCTCTATATGGTTCTGGAATAGCTGAAGTAAGCTGTCAAAGATTTTTTTACCGTTAAACTTTATATAAGTTTTTCTGGGAACAGCATTTTTCAGCGCGCGGGGCGCTCTACAGTTTCAAGGAATGAACCGATTCACATGAATCTCTGCACAATTGAAAGGAATTTTTGTCAAAAAATGATTTATAAATGGTTTTTTTTGTCCGTTGAAGCAAAAAAATGTTTTTTTTTAAGCGGCTGGCATTTTGTTATGCAGTGTTTTTTTTTTAACGAAAACCGGTAAAGCCCCCCAAATTTTATCTAGTTTAATCATTTTCAATCCTATTTGTTTCGGATGAACTGTCAGAGCTGTGGAGCGCCCCGTGCAGACCAAAACACGCCATGCACGGCTTGGTTTTATTGGAGCTGGAGCCGCCATTATGTATATTTTTTGTGAAAATAAAAATGAAATTTACTGTCCATTGATAAAAGACTAAAATACGTTAAAGTCCATTTCCAAAAGTATTTATTTTATGTAAAAAAAAAAAATTCCATAGTTCATGCATTTTTCATGCCTCTCGACGGTAACCTCCCCTAAATATATTTTTTTATGGAAAATTTTTACATATATATAACTTTAGTATATTTTTAATAAATGACGAACACAAGCAAAATAAAAATAATGGAATTAAATGTGATTTTGAACTTACTTATTGCCATTTAAGTAGAAATGCCCACTTGCACTAGCTATTGCGATCGTATTATCTGAAGGCTCAGTCTCTCTTATAACAATATTTCTAGCGCCTTTAGGCAAAGTTATTACTTTTGTATAGCCTTTAAGATATACATACATTATATTTATAGTATATAGTATAACCAATAATAAAACTCACCCTTTCCTCCTTTAGTAAAAGAACCGGCCGTTCTTTTACACCCACTATTATCACCTTTACAAATTCCACATTTATCGTCTATTGCAGTTGATCCTAGAACCCAATCACAACCTACTCTCTGTAGAATATAGTATAATAAAAAAAAACAAAATGGTATACAATGGAGAGAATTCCAACTCACTCGACACTGACCCGAAACACATAGGTCAAATGTACCACTTTTACATGGCGTTCCATCTTTTGCACGTGGTGAAAGTTTTGAGTAGGTGTGTTCTTCATTAATACAATACAAAATACAGGAGCTGTCTCCATTCTTGTCGGTTGGATAGTAAGGCTTCCATTTGTGAAATCTTCCACTGTGGGGGATTTTATCATATTCGGAGCATTGAATTGCTCGAAATGATATGCTATCTTCTGGGCAAGGCTGAAGAATACAAGAATATTTTGAGTTTTGGTCTAGATTGATATTTTTTACTTTTTTTTTTGTTTTTTTTTTATGCAAAATATGGAGGCGGCAAATTTATCGAAGCATTAAAAATTTGTATACGGTAGGGAATATATCGACTTATGATAATGTTACGACTGATGCGTATTGGACGTCATCCGCAACAGGACTTGGGAGTGCTTTCAACTAAATGAGAAGATCACCAGCCCCTTATTGTTTTCATTGGTTTCAATGGCACATTCACTTTAAAATTCAACTCAAAAGACAATTTGCTTCTCGCACTTATTTCGATGTATATTTAAAAAAAAAATAACAGAGGCACAATCATTTAATAAATATATAAATTCAAATTATATTCCTAGTCAAGAATCACAAAATTTTTACTAACTTCGATAATTTATCTTTCAAGACTTGACCAAAAGCTGCCTAACTTCAAAACTTGACAAAAACTGTATGACTGCCCGCCAATGCTGTCCATCACCTTCTTTATTTCGCATCAATCGATGTCTCAGCGATAACACCCCCTAATTACCTATCATTGCTGAATATCGCTTAAAGTGATTGGCGCATCATTCATACATAGTAATGTAGGGGAAACGCTTATGTACAAGCGAAGTGCATTCGCCTCAAGTGCAAAAGACCCGGCTGCTGATTAAGCTTTTTGGCTATTTCACATATATAATTTGATGGGGTCAATGAATAATGCGACAGCAATTATTGATTGCAAAATTAATGTAAGTCGCAAAAGCTGGCAATTTGCTTTTGCAATTTTCAATAATGAAAAAAAAAACAATTTATTGCGTTTATAGCGAATGAGTGAGGTCTTTGCCCCAAAGTAATGAGTGCATCCAGCGACTCATTACACCATCCCCCTTTGGAAAGAAAATCCACATGTGGATTTTCGCTAAAAACAAGTGAAGCACATAATTTAGTTTTTGTCAAGTCAAAAGTTACGCAGGTTATATGTTTGATATACGTACACTATCGTTACCATCTTACATTTGTATATAAGTTCAGAATTCCTCTAAAATTATAAATTTACTATTTTTCTTTTTGTTTTAGAGCAATCTACCCCGCTATTACATTCTACTTGTCCTATTTAATTAAGTATAATATTACATCTGTTAAAATTGATTGGTAATTACATTGCTTAATTTCAAGCTTACCATTTTACTTCTTTTTACTTGATATATACTTATATACATATGTATATGTTATAATGTAAAATATTATGATAGATTATTTATACTAATATACTAAAAACTAAAATATTTGGAGGTATAAAATAAAACTCTCTTATTTTTTCCTAAGATAAGTTATAAAATTATAAAATGTTGTATTATATTAAATTAGAGTTAGAGTTGAGGGAAAATAGCAAAAAAGGCAATATTCCCTGACTTCCTTGGTTTTCTTCTCTTTTTTTTTTTACATTTACCTACTTAATTATTATATTACAACATGTGTTATATATGTATATATAAAATTCCTCCGTAAATCGTACATTCTCTTTGCTTCAAATAGCTATTACTTTTTTTTTTGGAAAATAAAACTGCACAAGACTTAATTGAAAGAGAAGAGAAATTACAATTTTTTTTTTTTTTTTTTTTTAGAATTTGTTTTGAGTACTTGTTTTTTTTTTATTGTTTTGTTGTTTTTTTTTTTAAGTTTGCACGGTTAACCGATAGTCGGTCGTTGCATCTCGTATTTCATCTGCATTGTTTACGTTTACTTGTTTCTTCGAGGTTCTTTTGAGCTTTTTAAAACAAATGACCGTGACCGTGATTAGTAGTGCTGCGATCAGCAGGTAGAGCAAGGAATAATGGTGAATAATGTGTGGGGATAGGTCAGTGCTTTTTAGCTTTTCTTCTAGTTTTTGTGATTGAATGGCGATATTGAGGTTTTGTAGCTCTTGTTGGTCATGAAACTTTATGACGTGGACTTTAGGGTTGACTAAGTTTTGCTGCTGTGGGTATGCGGGAATGGTATACGTGAGGTTGATTGTGGGTAGATAATGATTATTCAATTTGATATCTTTTACATTGTGGGCCTGGATGATAAGATCTTTTGTTCTTAGATAACAGCCTACCGAGAGCTCCAATATTCCAGTAGCGTTAAGTTCGTGTGGAATTATTTTGTCTTTGCACACAGTATCAATTATCACAGGCTCTTTCATAGAAAACAACCACTTGTTCGGTTGTGACAATTGAATCCAGAAATCTAGTTTTGGTACTATTTGGATTTCGCACTGAGGAGGAACGGTGTTAGAGTGTTTTAATAGGTCTATTTCGCACAGGTTATTTACTGAGTGTACATTGAATATAGGGTGTACTACTCGGCATAAGTAATTAATTAGATCAGTAGTTCCACAGTTTTGCAGTTCGAAATTATTCAGTGAGTAATAGTGTTCTCGATTGTAGTCTATTACTAGATACTCTAGGGATGGTTTGATGTAAGCTATTCTGTCTTGGTGTGGTGTAGGGAGTGGATATACTTTCATTAACTGATAATTTTCTTTAAACGGTAAGGGAATCTTTAGGAGGAAAATTATTTTATTATCTATTACTGCTGTGCGAACATTGCTGATTTGGTAAATTTGCAAGAGGTTGTTCTTGTCCTTATTGATTGGTAAGGTTAGGGAGTTGGGAATTTCTTTCTGGATGGTTTCTAGTACGTGCTTCATTTGTTGGGGTGTTATAATGGAAGGGTGAGGTTTACCGTGACGTACATCTGTTATCAAGTCAATGAGAAGGTTTTGAGTAGTCTGGTATCTTATCATCATCAGAGTGGTCAGGGATACCATAGTCTCTAATTCTATGGTAATATTTTGTTTAAGGTTCTCTAAAGAGAGTCGATTACTCACAATGATTAGAGATTCTAACTTTTTGTCTAAATGAATAAACTGTTCTTTTATGGCGTACCGAGTTTTGTTAAAGATATTAACGGTGGTGTCAACTATTAGTGTTTGATTTTTTATTAAATTCAACAAATGGTCTTGGTTAGTTTTAAGGCTGTCTATGTGGTTATTGAGCTGCAATGCATCATCCTCATCTAAAGTTCCAAAAAGTGTCTTACTAACCGTACCCACAGCATTGAATAGTCCCCTTTTATACCTATTTCCTTTCTCTTTCAGTATTTCTGAGTTTTGTTTCAGTATACGTATGAGGATATGTAATTGGTACGTAATATCGTCACAGAGCGGGAGTTTATTATGGTGGTATTTTATTGAATCACAAAGTTTTTGTGCAGTTTCTGTACAATTTGTAAGCTTATCTAGTTCAAAATTAAATTCTGTGAGATCGTAGTATACTATTACCTGCCATTCGTTGCTATACAACCCAACACGGCCCACCTCCTCAAAATAGATTCCCGGGTTAGAGGTTAATGGGGTAATCTTCAGGTTGCAGGTGACTTCCAATGTATTGGCCCACAATATCAAGGCAGCAACCAGGAACAACTTCCTACGGTTACGGAATTTAGAATTAGTGTTAGTCTCGAAAGAGTTTTAGATTGTTGTTGTGTACAGTCTTAAGCTTGTTGCCTATTCTAATTGTTGAATTTTCTGTTGAGTTTATTTTTTCTATTTCATATGGTCCTGTCCACAGCGGTGACAACTTGTTTCTCCGCGTGTGGTTCTTTAGCAGGACCTTATCTCTGAGACAGAAAATTTTTTCTTTTGTAGCTCTATCATATAAGGCTTTCGATTTATGCTTATTTTTTAACAAGTTTTCCTTTGCAATTATATAACTGTGTTGCATTCGGGCTCTCAACTCGTTACTATAATTGTCATAATTGTAACTAACATTTGGGCTTCTTTTCATTAATGAAGGAATCCTTGGCGGGTAACCATACAATAATTCATACGGCGGATAGTTAGTACTACTATGGATATTGGTGTTGTATACATACATTGCATACGGGATCCATGAATCCCATGTTAGTGGATCTCGATTTACATAATGACGCAAGTACTCAGCCAGTGTGCGATGACTCCTTTCTAAAGCGCCATTCGTTTGAGGATGGTACGGCGTCGTCTGTAATTTCTTAATATGTAGTAACTTGCACATTTGTAAAAACATCTCGCTCAAAAAGTTCGAGCCTTGGTCCGTTAATATGGATTCTGGGATACCGTGCCTACAAACTATATTGGTTACAAAAGCTTCAGCTACAGTTCGAGATTCGGCATTTTGTAAAGGAATAGCTTCCGTGTACTTAGTGAGGTCGTCTTGGAAAGTAAGAAGATATCTGTTACCTTCGTGACTCACTGGCAAAGGGCCGACTATGTCTAGTGAAACCCTCTCGAAGGGTCTCGAACTGGTTGTCGTGATTTTCATAGGTATTTTGGGATTTTTACTAAGCTTATTGGTTTGACAGGAGCTGCAGGTGTTGATGTATTGCTCCACATCTTGAGTTAAACCTGGCCAGTTATACATAGTTTGAATTTTTTTTATAGTTCGTGTGATACCCTGGTGCCCACCTAATGGCGTATTGTGGCACAATTCAATTATATCTTTCTGGGCCTTTTTGTCGGTTACGTTAATTATTTCTGAAAGAAACAGCGTGACTTTGATTTTTCCAAATATAAGTGAGATAAGGGCCTTCAATTCGAAATGGGTTGCATTTTCTGTTTTTGACATATATATATTGATTTCATTTTGACTATATTCTAAACATTTATTTTTGAAATTGTACAACGTTTCTATTATCCGTTTGTAATCCTCTTTTGTGCGCATTGGATACGCTGTTTTCGATATTATAAACGTTTGCTTGTTTCTCTCCTGAACTGTTAGTTGCGGGTTTGAGGTATCCAGCTCTGGAAATATTTCCTTCAAATATACTTCGATTTCGTTTTCCGTACTTGGTAATAGGAAATACTTATGGGTAATACCCTTTTGGTCTATTAAACTTTCCGTTTTTTCGTGGATGAGGTTAATATTAGCATGAGGGGAGGATATAAATTTGTTGTAAATACTCTCTGAATCTATTTGGTTGCTGTCGTTTTGAAGTAGTTTTGCCTGATTACGGGTTACTATATTTATCTGTTTTTGTACCTCTAGGGCAGAGTCGCTTGGTACTAAACGACTTAAAGCGTCGGCATTTGAATTGAGTGATCCGGGTTTATGCATAATCTTATAATCGTATTCCTCCAATTTTATCCTCCAACGCATGAGCCGAGAAGAGGAATCTTTCAAGTTCATTAGCCAGACCAAGGGTTTATGATCTGTGATGATGTTAAATTGTCTACCGTAGAGGTAGGGTCGGAATTGTTCCACCGCATAAACTATGGCTAGGAGCTCTTTCTCTATGGTAGAGTACCTAGTTTCCGCAGGATTTAACGTTCGACTGGCATAACATATTGGTCGATCTTTTCCTATGTCACCTTGGGATAAAATAGCACCTATGGCTAGATCACTTGCGTCTGTGGTGACGTTAAATTCTCTGTCGAACTCAGGATAGGCGAGAATAGGTGCCGTAATCAGTTTTTCTTTTAGGGTCCTAAAAGATTCGTCGCAGAATGAATCCCATTTGAATGGAGCATCCTTTTTTAGTAGGGCTGTGAGAGGCTTTGCCAGCCTCGAGAAATTAGGGATAAAGCGTCTATAATAGCCAACAAAACCCAAGAATGCCTTGATATCTTTGGCTTTCTTAGGAGTTGGATATGTTTTGACGGCTTTTATCTTATTCGGGTCTGGCATGACTCCATTTTCACCTACCACGTGTCCCAGATAGGCTATTTCTTTTTGTAAGAAATGACATTTATCCGGCTGTAGTTTGAGACGGTGGTCCCTTAGTCTTTGTAGTACTTGTATGAGTTTCGAATTATGGTCTTTTAAGTTATAACCATAAATGACTATATCATCCAAGTATACGAAACAGTGCAGACCTTGAAGACCAGTCAGAGCTGTATTCATTAGCCTCTGGAACGTGGCAGGAGCGCCTTTCAAACCAAATGGCATTCGGTTGAAATGAAAGTGGCCAAATGGTGTACTGAATGCTGTTTTGTCTCTATCTCCTGCATCCATAGGAATCTGATGAAACCCGTTTGCTAAGTCGAGAGTAGAGAAGTACTTCGATTTCCCTAGTTGGTCCAATATCTCTGTAATATTTGGAAGAGGATAGGCGTCTCCTACTGTGACTTCGTTCAGTCGTCTGAAGTCAACGACAACTCGCCAACGTTTATTACCTGTTTCATCAGGTTTTTTAGGAACAAGCAATAAGGGAGAATTCCAGGGACTTCGACTTGGACTGATAATGTCCTGGTTCAACATTTCCTTTATTTGTCTGTTTATTTCATCCTTTTGCATTTCGGGGAGACGATATGGTTTTACGTGTATCGGACCTGCATTACTAAGGATTGGTATTTTGTGGCTAGCAGCATCAGTGTAGGTAAGATAGTCACCTTCTAAAAAGAAGAGATCGTTGAAATCACGGCAGATATTGAGAATGGACTGCCGCTCTTCAGAATTGCAATGATCTAAAACCAAATGGTTTTCTAAGTGTTTTAATCGATTCAAGACAGGGTCTCGGTCATATTGGGCGTAAAGGATGTCATAACTACTTAATTTTTCCCAAGTAGGAGTAATTTTTTGGCGATTTATTTTGACAATATCAGAAGTAGAATTCAACATCGAGATTTTTGCTGATTTACCATGTGGGTTTACTAAGGTATCTCCTATGAAAACACCCGGTTGTATTTCCTTTTTTATGCATAATGCTTCTTCGTTAAAGTCTACAGGAATATTTACTATTATTTCCGAACGTGGGGGAAGTTTGATTTGTTCAAGTGAGTGACTGTTTTCTTGTTTTAAATTAGTGCCGGAATGATCACCTCCGTCATCAGCAAATTGTGCTGATGTCATATAGTTTCGATGATATTGGCTTAGGTTTTCATTATTATTTGTAATATGAGCTTTGTTAACTCTTGAAATATTATTATTCATACAAGAGGAAGAGTTTTCGGAATGAATCTCGTAGGCAGTGGGGCTCGCTGGCAATGGCTTAATTGAACTCTCACATACCGATTCATTCACAGTTTCTCTTCTGCTATTTGTTTCTTTATAATAATTTTCCTTTTTATTTTCACCTTCTCGGCTAATTCTGCCGTCATTAATTTTTAAATTTCTGTCGTTTTCATTGTCTTTATCACTCTTTAAATAACTTGGGTTGCTTTCCTGCATATTAGAAATTTTACTTTTTATATTTGTTTCACTTGAACTCGAGTACTAGATACTTGCTTCTAAGTTGAGTTCTAGAAATAGCTTTGAATAATTTATTGTACATTTATATTTTTTGAGGAAATCATTTCCTATTATGCCGTCGCAGGGCAATTTACTTTTTTCTGGAACTATATGGAATGGGTGTTCCATGTGTAATAACTCATTTTGAGTGGTTAATAGAATTAAGCCACAGGTTACACCATATGATGGAAAACTATCGCCTGCTAGAGTAGTTATGAAGCAGCGTTTATCCTCGTTCACTAGTGCATCATCGCGTGTGGATTCAGCTTTTATCAGGCTTATTTCCGCACCTGTATCAAGAATAAAAGTCGCTGGGGCTGATTTGGATATACTTGTTTGAAAGGAAACTGTTAGTGAATGCAGGAAGTTTTTTATTGGTACCCTTACAATTTTGGTACTCTTTATTGGGATTGATGGTGAATGACAGCTTGGGTAGTTACTTGGCGGGAAGGTTCGCCGTCCGATACCTCCCGCATAAAATCGTTTTTCTGGGTCTGGTCTCTTTTATCAGACCACCTAACTTGTCTGAAATTTCGTAGTTGCCCATTATTTGAATTTTGTTTTTGGAAAACCTGCGATTGTAGAAATTGTGGTTGGTGTCTTTGATCTTGAGAACGCTTTAATTGCTCATGGTATATGCGAGTACGACATTCATTTAGGTTGTGATTGGGTTTGTTACAATATCCACAGATTAACCTATTTACTTCTTTTTTGACGTTTGGGTAAGAAGGGAATGTAGGAAACTGTCTTCTTTTAAAACAGGTTTCCTTAGTGTGGCCTTTTTTTCCACAATGATCGCAAGTGGGAGAATGGCTTGAGCGGGGTGTAGTTTGCTGGGCCTCTTCTATTCTATATGAATGCTCTGCTGCAAAGGTGATTAGCTTTTGTAAATTTTTTTCACCTCGAGCTTTCACGATAGTCTTAAGCTGTTCGTTTCTAAGTCCGTCCTCAAATACACGTATAGCGTTTTGTTCATTCTCACTGAGCAAGTACGTTCGGGAAGACGATTCGACAGCTTCACTAGTCGCTGAGTTTAAATCGGACAACTTTTTTGTGAGTCTGTTCGCAAACTCGTTCAAATCTTCGCGAGGACCTTGTTTGAGACGCGTCATTTCACCTTGAATAGCTAATCGCGGTCTCTTATCTTGAAATTGAGCGTTCAGCTCGGTTTTCAATTCATCCCAATCTTGGAAATCTGTGTATTTCAAGATATCATAAGCCGCGCTGATTAGCTTTGTTTTTACTACCATAAGGAAAATTTTTCGATCCGCGGCACCTTTCGCTTGAGAGAACAATAACTCGCAGCATGCAATAAAACGATGCAGATCTCCAGATTTTCCGTCGAATTCTGGGACCATATTTCGTGCATCGGATAGCGATATTTGAAGGCTTACAGCTTTATCAGCTGGATTAGGAGGGGGGTCTGTTGGCGGCATACTTGAAGAATTGTTTAAATGCACAAACCGAGTAGCGCGAATGAAACGAGTAGCTGCAAATCGACGACTACCTGGAGCCGGAGCTGCTCGCTTTCCTGACCGAGTTACAACTATTTTGATAGATTCACCTTTTCCTAATTGTAGCACTTGTCACTTGTCAATATTAGTATATGTAAAAAAAAAATAAATAAATTAGTGCTCAGGATTTGTATCCTCGAGTCAACAAAACAACAAAAAACCAAGTTTTCACGAAAGCATAAAAAAGAAAAAAAAGGAATAACTTCCACATAAAAACAAAATTTTAAATTTATCGAGGTATATACATTAAATATATATATTATAATGTATTATATTCTGTATATATTATTGTAAAGAAATTATTTAATAGATAATAAACCAAATATCTTAGTAAAAAAACAAATTTTTACGAGAGCTCACTTACATTGAATTTCCTTTATTCTCTTTTAACAAAAGAAGTCGTCGCTTGTAGCCTATATATTCTTGAAAATCGGATGTCTCCTCGTCAGAATCGGTGGATTTTCCTTCGATATCTGCAATTGCCTGCTCCACCTCCTTTATTTCATTAGTTTTACTGTCCTTACTGTCCATGAGTTGTTGGGTGAGGTCTTCTGGTTAAAGTTTTTTAAGCTGTTTAGCGTTTTTCACTGTTTTACACAATCCCTGAGCACCTGGCTGGGATTGGGTTGTTTTTTTTTTTTAACAACGTTGGGTACTCCTAAGCGCCTGGCTTAGGTTACCTTTTATAGTTAGCTGATTTAGTTGCACAGGTAGCTGGGAATAAAATCCGCTCCGCTGCCACCAAAATTTTGTTACGACTGATGCGTATTGGACGTCATCCGCAACAGGACTTGGGAGTGCTTTCAACTAAATGAGAAGATCACCAGCCCCTTATTGTTTTCATTGGTTTCAATGGCACATTCACTTTAAAATTCAACTCAAAAGACAATTTGCTTCTCGCACTTATTTCGATGTATATTTAAAAAAAAAATAACAGAGGCACAATCATTTAATAAATATATAAATTCAAATTATATTCCTAGTCAAGAATCACAAAATTTTTACTAACTTCGATAATTTATCTTTCAAGACTTGACCAAAAGCTGCCTAACTTCAAAACTTGACAAAAACTGTATGACTGCCCGCCAATGCTGTCCATCACCTTCTTTATTTCGCATCAATCGATGTCTCAGCGATAACACCCCCTAATTACCTATCATTGCTGAATATCGCTTAAAGTGATTGGCGCATCATTCATACATAGTAATGTAGGGGAAACGCTTATGTACAAGCGAAGTGCATTCGCCTCAAGTGCAAAAGACCCGGCTGCTGATTAAGCTTTTTGGCTATTTCACATATATAATTTGATGGGGTCAATGAATAATGCGACAGCAATTATTGATTGCAAAATTAATGTAAGTCGCAAAAGCTGGCAATTTGCTTTTGCAATTTTCAATAATGAAAAAAAAAACATTTTATTGCGTTTATAGCGAATGAGTGAGGTCTTTGCCCCAAAGTAATGAGTGCATCCAGCGACTCATTACAATAACTGCGATTAATCAACTTTGAAAAAATCTTTATTTTTATTCACCTCACAAGTTTCTATCACTCTTTGAGGAGTTGTCGTTTAATAAATTGGATGTTAGATCACACTCATGAATTCAATGATCGGCCAAATAAAAGAAATTCGTACCCAAAACATTAGACAAAATGTTATCGTTGTGTGAAGAAAATCGACTGGAATGCCGAAAAAATATCATATATGCATAAATCGCTACAAATATGTGACTGTCGCAAAGAGTCAGTGCTCTGTGATTGGCACTTTTTGTCTAAATAATTGTGTGTTTTTTCATTGCTTCTTTGAAAGTTCCATATCCCCCCCCCCCCCCGTTTTATTATAAAAAGTTTTTAGATTTCACAAAAAACTATCGGGGAAAACAAAACTTCACAAAAAACCCGCGGGTTCGATTATATCTAATAAGGAAACAGAAACGGCTCTTGCTTAAACGGCACAAGAAGGGCTGGTTTTAATCAAAACACTGTTATTGATCAAAATACTGTTATTGATCAAAATACGAACAAAATCACCTCTGCCAATATCTCAAATAACAAATCGACGGTTTACTAAGGGATTTCATGATCAACGAAAACTTTAGAGCACCAATTGCGTGACATGCAATCCAAAATTTGAGAGGCATTAAATACAGGGAATTTCCTGATGAAAGGTCAAAAGCGAAAGAGGGGGGGGGGGCATCTCAACCGTTTCGGAGTTACAGTATGATTAAATAAATATGCAAATTTTCCATAAAACACCCTACACTGTAAAAAATATTCGGACTATTCCCTAAAATGTAGGGAAAAAATCTACATTTTAGGGAATATTATGTAGGGAATATTCCTTACATTTTTGCGAAAAATACTTAAGTTTTGTGGCAACAATTTGTGCAAATTTTTTATTATATTATAAAGTAGCAGGATCTAGGGTCACCGTTAAGATCGCATTGTATGTAGTACCTCATGGCCTTTAGAACGACTGCTCAACCAGCCCCGTGTCTCTCGTCGCTAGCGTTATTGCAGTCTAGAATATAAATTTTCGATCTTTTACCTTTTGCGAAAAACATTAGCATAACTTTCCTTCACAAAAACTGTCAACTGTGGACTCTGTTCTCTAATTTGACCTATTACATCTAAGTCCTAACTGAACCGTTTAAGATTTATTTCTATTCAGGTCAAAAATATTTTGTTCCCTTACTAATTGAAAACACGTACTTAAAAAAAAATCACCTAAATTTATCGTAACCTAATATATGAAAAACTAAACAGTGCTGGCACTACCAAAAAATATTTTCCTGCCGACTGTTTACAATATGTCACAGCGTACAAGGTATCTTCTATGACGGTTTTATCACTATTATTGGCTTTTGCCAAGGCTTCCGACCACATCAATGACATGAAGCTGCTCCAGCAATTAAACACTTACACTTTGAGTTGTTCAGCTAATCCAAAGTTACTTGTCAGGCCGATATCAACAAGTAAAGGTAATCTATCTTATGCCTCCTTCAACTCTCACATGGTGTTCCTCAGAGATCATTATCAGGACCATTGCTTTTCAGTATTCTCATAAATAAGGATGCTAATATTCATTTGTATGCTGATGACTGTAGATTTATTTCAACAGATAAATCGGTCTGATGGAGGACTGCTTTGCTCGAGTGAATCGAATGGTCTAATTAAGGGACACCAATGGGTACAATCAAGCCATCTGACTTGCAATCCAAGTTAATCTCACTATTTGATTATCAAAATCAGCAAACGAAATATTATTGAATTCCCTAAAATTTTACAAATCAATTTTCTTCTGTCTTTGGTTAGCTCTGTCGCTTTTTATTTTTATTTTATAAAAGAGGGTAACAAGAGACACAAGATAAGTCCTACTCACCCCCTACCACCAAGTTCTTCATACATTTTTAACTCATCATCCAATGAAGCTTCTAAGAATTATTTTAAAATAAGTTATAGAGAATATCGAAGTGCTTGTAATAAGCTATTTTGATTATGATTAGGATGAGGGGTAGGGAAATTGAGAGAAATGCCTTTTATATTATTTTCATAAAGATGTTTTCTACGATGATCAAATTATAATTCCATTACGATACTTTATTTCGGTCAACATCAATTTCTACAAGTTACCCTGGTTTCACAACAATCGCTTAGTTCATATAAAACAAAAACACGGATTTAGACTTATTATTGACTTATTATTTTTCAATTATTATTATTAGCAAGGGTACACACAAAGATATTTATCCCAATGCTAGGCCTATATATGTGAAAGGAGTGGTAGTTACCTATACGGTAGGTACACATATCTCTAAACATAGTACTCATCTGTTAATAATTACCACAAAATTAAATTAAAGCAAGCATACCCCGGGGCCCAAGTCTGACACAGGACAGCAGGGTATACAACATAAGAACAAGACTATGATTGTCCATTTTAGGCAAGTGGGTATGATGTCCTACTTTTTTTTTATGACGTTGCCAAAGCTCAGGGGATTATTGGGTTGTGAAAAGTAAGTGACGGTGCGCATTACGCTTGAATGTTTGCGACTCATAGCTGCGGGGGGGGGGGGGACAAAGGATGGCAAACTTTTCCACATTTGTACTGTTCTACTTATCAAGGATTCACTGAATCTCACGGTCCAGCCGAATTTGAAATTGATATGTCATCGCTAATAAGCCGGAAAGACTTTTTTGGACTATGTCTAACGCGGACAATGCAGTGTGTCTAGCCCCTGCCCAAATATGAGAATTATATTATAATCTAAGCCTGATATGAGACTTGTACATTTGCGCCAAGTCTAATGAAGTAAAATACTTCTTGCATCTTTGCAAGATGGCCTGGCATTTTATCGCGTTTTTGACAATATCAATAATGTGATCAGACCAACTAAGATTGTTGGATATTTCAATGTCTAAAATGTTAAGAGATGGTGAGTTCGAGATATCTTCTCCATCGACGAAAATGGGTTGAGTATAACAGACTACATTGCGTTTTGGAAGCATTAAACAAGACCCAATTCGCTCTACCCCAAGCGAGTATTGTTGTGAGGTCATAGTTTAGTGAACTAAACATGTGACTTCGTTGGTCAAATATAACATTCCCACGGGAATCAGCTATAGAGTCGGACGAGTACACGGAATCAAGCGTGTTTTTATCTGAAAAACTATGAATAGGATTGTAAGTCAGAGCTAGCAGATCATTAATAAAAATGAGGAAGAGAGTAGGAGAGAGCACAGAACCTTGCGGTACACCGGCATGGATTGTAAAACGGTCAGAAGTTACTCCATCCAATATAACTTGAATTGAACGGCGGGAGAGAAAACTTTCAATCCATTTTAAGAAAAGAGCCTAATGCCTGAAGTTTAGCTAAAAGATCAAGATGCCAAACTCTTTCGAAGGCCTTCGAGATATCTAATGCCATGATCTCAAATTCACCAAAATTATGGAGACATTGATTGCAACGCTCAGTAAGGAATGTTAGTAAATCTCCAGTAGAGCGACCAGCAAGGAAGCTATATTTGTGCAATGATTCCGTGTACACATCCCTGTTCTGAATTAGGGGCGGTACCGAAGAACTGATGAAGTTGTTCTTGATTGTTTTAACGAGACCAGAAACTCTTACTAAACTTTCGACTAGTAAACATTTTCTGTCTAATGCTATGATCGAATTGGAACTTAGCTCGCTGAATAATAGATTTGCAGGTGTTACGTGCTTCTCTATAAATCTGTCTCAATTCCACTGAAGGCCGTAGTTTATATGCCTGATATGCAGCTTCTTTGTTTTTAATGGCTGTATAAGAGTCATTGTTAAACCAAGATGTATTATTAGGTTTAATATTCTTGTATTTGTGCGGAATGAAGCTGCACATCTCAAACCATAATATGTTGCTAATGGATTCAGAGCAGCACTCAACATCTCTCGAGGAAAACACTCAGACCAGCCTAGCTCCTTAATGAGTTTGTTAAGTGAAGCCCAATCAGCTTGACAATTGTGCCACACCAATCGCTTTTCACGAAGGCGACTGGTGGGTTTCAGTAATGCTATGGAGAATTGGGCTGAAACGAGACAATGAACCGCGCTGCCAAGAGAAGATGACACTGACGTTGAGTCAGTTGTCAGGATGAGATGTTAGAAGCAGATCTAATAGGTTGGCGCTATGTCCAATTATAGCAGGCAAATGAGTTGGACTATAAACTAACTGTTGCAAATTAAAAGACTCGCTAAATGGTTCAACATGTCTCCCCGCTGGACTTGCGGTTGAAGAATGAATGTCTGAGCCACTGCATGTTATGGACATTGAAATCGCCAGCAATAACGATTTTGGAAGTAGGAGATTTGATTAAAATATTTCCTATATTGGAGGATAGAGAATCAAGCGAGCACACAATGTCAATGTCAGACATATTGGGGCTACGGTATAAAAAAACAAAAATAAATGATGTGTTGATGAAGTTTAAATCTAATCTAGACGTAATTAAACGCTGGATTAGTTGAAATGAATTCAGGGACCATGGAGGAAAGCACACCATTGCGAATGTACAGAGCGACTTTTGTAGGAAATATTTTTAAATTCGATAAATAGTTCACGAGTTACAGTAGAGTCAAGTTTTTTACTCATTTCTGCACAATAATTTGACGGTATTTACAGAACTTTTAGATTACATTGTATGATTTTCTTTTACGACTAAACGAATATTAGTGAAGAGCAGTTCAGAACAGACCAGGACAACATTCTTTCTGTTAGAGCCAAAACTCCTTACAAGGGTCTGCTATCCCTTCTCTCTTTACGAACATCTGCCGTTTCCAATGAAAACACTATTACTTTGGGCTCCCTGCGTTATCAACATTCACTTCGGACCTAGCACCAAGTTCGGGCTTAATATGATATACACGAGAGTCCAGAGCAATGACATTTGGAAAGAAGCAAGATTGTACTCAATCCAGTGAAAACAACAAAATATCCGCCACCCGAAACTCTGCATGAATGGGTGCGGTCGAGCTTGTTGGTATATGAAAACAGGGTTGAATGTTCTATTGTCTAAACATCCTGCTATGGAAATGCATATGAAAACAGCGCAGAGATCTTTGCGGGCTCTGACAAAGAAGAAGACCGCGGGAATAAAAACTTGGAAGGAAAGGAAACAAATTTGCAAAAAGATATTGAGATCAATGAGCCTGGACTATCTTCTAGGGAATCGAAACGAAAGAAAAAACATCAGTAAATAACCTATCGCGGATTAGGCCTACTGGGCATACCAGATGGAAAAAAAAAATATGCCTCTCACTCTACCTCATGGACCTCATGGTGGTGCGGAAATGAGTAAAAAACGGTAGTAGGTACTTATGAAGTAAACGGTATTTACTGAAATTTCAAGAAAATATATAGCTATTTTGTGAAATTTGCTGAACTTGATTCCACTGTAGCTCGTGAGCTGTTCATCTGATTGAAAAATCTTTCCTGTAAAAGTTGCAGGAAATTTCATTCTCCATAATTTTCGTAATAGCTATTTTTAACCTAGATGGCACTGGGGAGAAGATATTCTCGAAAAACTGGTTTTCGGTACAATTTTTCCAATATGGCGGCATGAGCGACGATCGCGCAAAGTCGCAAGCTCGGAATATTAATGAGAACCTCAAAACGGCACAAAACTACCAAACTAGAACTCTCCTTGTGCTTTTGTAAGTCAGCACCTACCCATTGCCTGGCCTAATGCGGCTAACAATATAAATTCGCTTTGATTTTAATACCTGCATATACATATAAAAAACAAATGTATTTCATTACTTACCTTAATATTGCAAATTTTAAAACGTTTTGCTTCTCCTAAGCAATAACGTCCACCATTCCGTGGTGTAGGATTAGTACAAGATCTCTCAGATAATTTAATACCTCCACCACATGAACGAGAGCATGTACCATAATCACCCCATTCTGCCCAACCACCATCAATTCCAGCTGGTCGCTCACCTAAATTAACACACTTTTGCCTCATGCACCACTGAAAATTCAATGTACATACATGTAAGTTAGTTGTGTATGTATGCATTTATTCTTTACAAAGAACAAACCTTATTTGCTCCACATTTAGTTCCTTCAGCCGGAGGTTCTCCATTCGATAGACATTTCGTTGGATTAACTCGACAGAAAAGTTTCTCACAAAACTCTTCAGGATCAGTTTCGCAATGAGTTGAATTAGGAAATAGGAGACTGCACTGATAGTCAGCATCATATACAGATCCTGGTGTCATTTCATCAAACTTATATGCACTTTCGGGTGGCTCATCATTCAGACACTCCCCCAAATTGTTTCTTCAAATATAATAAATTTATTTATTTTTTCGTATTATTATTATTATTTTCCAACTATCACTAAATTCACACAATATAATTAAATCAGACGCATACTCAAGTAACTCTGTCATAAATGTACGAGAACAGGAGGACCACACCGAAGTTGCTAAGCTCACATACGGCGACATAACATGATAAAATTTCTCATCGGCCATAGCCGGACAGCCGGACTTTTCTTCAATGTCATGTTCACAGCCCATTCTGAAAATGCGAAAAACGAAAATCATTAATCAATTCCGATTTCGTTAGGTTTGGTATTAAATTACATGTGACCGATCTCGTGGGCTACGACTATACCGAGTATAAGACCCTTGTCCTCATTAATCGCGCATGCATCAGACGGCACACAAGCCGACGCCATATATGCTAAGCCCAGCAAGCCGCAATTTTTCTCGCCATCCGATTCCGAGCATATGTCATGTCTAATCACAGCAAGAAATTTCCACAATTTTTTTTTTTAAATTTAGCATAAACTAGTTAGATGCGAATCGGGGAGTTAAAGTTAAAGGTAATTGCTCCGATATATACCTACCTGGTGATTAAGACCGCAATATCATGGTGTTGAGGATGCTCAACATCTTTCGGATTGATTTCATGTTGCCACTTACAGAAAGACTGCAGAGTGCTACTACCGTCGGGACTGATGCTCAGATCTAGAGTGGATACTTCCCGGTCCAAGTAGATAATTCTCACGACAGTTACATCCAGTAAGTTCCCAGTAGATCCGTCATGATAGAAATCAGATACCTTCGAAAAGAAATCGCTGAAGGAAAGTGCACAACAACGAGCATAAAGAATATCCTCCCAACCCACCCGCCCCAAGCCTCTACACAGTATGCTTTCGCAATTACTTACCATATTCATTACGGTTAATATATAATTCTCGTAATCTTTATCTTTATGGAAGTCGAGGAACATTTTATCTGCCACTACTAACACTTCCAAGTACCGATGAACTGATTCATGGGACTTCCTCTGGGCAACGTTATGCTCAGGCATCTCATTATGTTGGAGCGTGCTAAAATATTGCTGAAACGCCTTCTCCCAGCCGCTGCGCCAATTACTGGTTCCACAATTTGTGGCTTCTCTCTGTGGCCTTTCGGGATTGCCTTTTGTCGGCGTAGACGACAACGATTTTGGATGATCATAAATAACATGAAGGTGATGACCCATTTCATTTGGCCCGAAATTTTCAACTGGCTCAATGAAGAACGTCCCATCCTTAGTCTTTATGTATCCAGCCTGCGAGACGATACATAAAATATTAATTAAAAGTTAAAGAAGATAATAAAATGTGTTTCAAGTGTGTAATTTAATTAGTGGGCACTGCAACAATAAAGCAACACTTTTATCCTCGGGAATTTATCAAAATTATAGGGCCCCACGCCTGAATTAATTATATGCGAGAGAGAATTACAAATAAAGTGATTTATTGACTCATGCAGAAACTACTGGAGTTTTTCTGTTTTGTTCTTCCAGCCAGTATCAACGTTGTGGAGCAATGTTTTCTTTATGAAAGAATGAAGCTGATATTATATCGAGCTCGCAACGTTATTAGCTGTTTTTAAATAAAGTTTTTTTTTTTTGTAATTAAATTTAGAATTTAATTCGTGTGTGCCTTTTATACAGGTGTCAGACCCGCTTTGATCAGCCAAAAAAGTCTTTTATGAATTTAGAAAATTTCCTTTGAACTTCATTTTTGATTAAGGATCTAATTACTGCATGCCAGTTCCTTTTTGCCCCATGATTCCCTGAAACTAAGGCACCGCACCATTCGTAAAGATACTACATATCGCAATTACAGTTAAATCCAATTCCTTTGTGCAGTCGTTCAAAGGCTATCGGAAAACACTAAAACACAATTTATGTTTCTCTTTAATACATATGTCAATAGCTAATTTCATTGTCATTGTAATAGCAAAAATCTTAGGACCTATGATAAAGATTCGCATTATAAGCGAGTATTAGATATAAGTCAATGCCATAATCAATTCATGAACATCTACAAAACTGATAAATGATCCGCTACCCATAAATTAATTTAATAAGCAAACCCATGTGTGGTCGCTCTTGACCATATCCACAGAAATTTTGGAGCATGAAATACCTAGGCTAACTAACATTTACAAACTCTTCATCCTTTGTATGTATACATTCAGTACACCACCTTTGGTTCCATATACCTGTCACGTAAGATTTCTGCTAAACTCTGTGAAGACTCTAACAGACATCTAGGCAAAGATAACCTAATAAAAAGATAGGACACGACCGAACAAAATTGGAAATTTTCGGGGTATTTTAGAGAGAAACATATACTTTCGTCTTTTGCATGAATGGGGGCAAAGAACTTGGCTATGCACTATTGTAGTGCAACTGAGACAACGAGTTAAAAACAGAAATTGAGAGAACGTAGGATTATACCTTCAAAATCTTTTCACACTATTCATAATAATGTGTACATCGGGTCAGACTACCACAATTTTTTAAGAAAAAGATAAATTCCGCTTTGGCCAAGGTGTTGAAAGGAGATGTAAAATTCTTCTCAATAAAATTCTCATCATTCCCAAAAAATCAGAGAATCCAGCTCTTCAGAGCAAAACGAATGTAAACAGCAACAACTTTGGAAAATATTATAGAATTACAACAACAACTTTGGGACCAACTCACTCAATATTTCACAAAAATCTGATTTTAGAAAAGCGCGAGAACATTTGACATGAGAGTAAAATCTAAAAACTCCGCCCCTTCTCATTTTTTATTTTTATTCATAAAAATTTTTATGAGTTTGAATTTTTTTTTTATTTCTTCCTCGCATACACTTTAAATAGTCGGAAATCTCGCTCGTGTCCTATCTTGTTATTAGGTTATCTTTGCTTTTGGCCTCTCCAATACTTAATGCCTCTTTTCTCATTCCTTTAATTTATTTTCCACCGTGAAAATCTTTTGGGTTTATTTAAACAACAGGTTTTGTTTCTTGATGAAGATTCTAAGTACTCTGTATTCGTCGGGATCACCGTAATTTCAGCGCTCAATTATATTAGCAATACCTTCAATGATTCTAAGCAATTTATTGAACCAACATTCTTAAGACAATGCTTCATCAATACTCTAGACTAGATAAAAAGCAGAATAATATACTCCACATACGACAAAATACACCAAGGTAGAGTTACCAATGCCAATTCATCATTACTGTGAACAAGCCTGCGTATATACAGGAAATGTTGCGAGGTAAGTCAAGGATCGCAACCTTTGCATTTGTGGTGACTTCCGATTTCAAGTTGCCTAGCATTATCCGTCTTAACAATTTTCGATCCACCATACAATTGTGCCACTATCTTAATATTGATGAGCTGCCTTGCGCAAAGAATAGTAAATTATATCGATCTGTCTGTTCGTAAGGAGTACTTCTCCAAATAGTTCAAGCCCTTTGATGAATTTATCTTGTAAGTTGACCAATGAACAACAAGCTTTATTTAATCCTAAAAAGTGAGTAGGAAAGAGAATCTTGTAGACTATTTCCTTCGATTTCATGTAGGAATCATGAAGTTCACCGAATCAGTATATGGATCACTCTAGAGTACTCTGAGAAGACTGATTATGTAGTTTACCGGTCTTTTTGATTTCCTGATTGCACTTTCATAATTCCTCAAGTGTTATGCAGCACTTTTTTGAATATTCTTCCAGTAGCCTGGTAAACTTTGTTCAGATTACCCTTCCACAAAGATACTGCCTGTCTTTAAATGTCCTTGGAAATAGACCGAAGCAAACTTCAAACTCTCTGCTAGTATGTACTTCAGAGTTTCCACTGATATCTCAACTGCGGTAGTCCTAATAAATAAGACACAGTCTAGCACGCGAATCCACCCAGAATATCTCACGATCTAGGTGCAGAATGAAACAACCTAGACTCGATCAGCTTCAATCCAATAGCGACTACGCATGCGATATTTACTAAATAGTAAAAAGGTGCAAAGCATCGGAGAACGTCTTAAGCTACTAAAACTAATTTCCTTAGAACATATAACTAAAGGAAATGATATATCGCGTAAAAATCCTATTGGTGTGAGGAAAATTTGGAAATTAGGCACAGTGGTGGAAAGGCAAGAAGAATTTAATCAAGTTTAACCAAGGTTTAACAATTGTGTCAATTCGGATTAAACGTCAGATTCGTTTTTGGCGGGTTGTTTTTTTTTCTGTTTTCTGTAATTAAAAAACTTTGAATTGTTACACTAACTCTGTTAATTTTGAACAAAACACATTCGGAGTGAGTAATTAAACCGTTGGCTTAAGTTCAAAAAGGTATGAATATTTTAACAGTGAATTATTCTGTGCGATGCTGTTTGAATAATCGCCAAAATAATTCCGAAAAGGCGATTTTCAGGCACGTCGAAGTCCTGAAATTAAACCAGAAGTTTCATTTCTGCAAATAAGTGCAAAAGAAATGCAAAAAGAGAAGGGAACCAAAAATATCAAGATACGTGTTCAAAATATTTCTTTGTTTACGTTTTTGTGTTCCCAACCTTTTTTATACTTCAATGTGTCGGTGGTAGTTCACAAGTTTGTTTTATTTTAAATAACTTCGCCATACCCCCCTTGAAAAATATTTCAGATTTACTACTTCCATGATCATAACGAATACATAAACAGAATTCTACCACATAGCGGGAAATGCCGAAATTTTTCGGGGTTATTGCGCTACTTTCTCCAACTCTTCATCTATGTAAATGAGCTCGATATAGGCGAAATCATCATTTTTCCTTTTGGGAGATATAAACCCAAGGTATAATGCCAAAAACCCAAAAATCTAACACACTGGAGGTAGGCATAGGTACGCAAACAACACCAATTGTAACACATTAAAAAGTGGCTGTAATACCTTAAACAGACGGGCAAAATCAATGATCACTAGTTCGCAATTTGAATTTTCAAAAATTTCATTACCTTTGAATTTGAATTTTAATTAATTAATTAATTAACAAGTAAAAAATCTAGATGCATACCCGTATATAATTTCGTATATGGTCATCGATCTATGCAAGTTTGATTACTGAAGTGGTTTTTCGCATATATTTCTAGAACGGTTCGTCGACAGAAAAAATGATTATAACCCATTTTATAGGATCTCGTATTCTGAAGAAGTTTTTAGTACAATAATAATGTCTAGGACTGATCGTTTTCACAGTATATGTAAAAAACCTAAATTTTTATATGGTAGCACCAAAGGGTTGCCCGATTTATTCCAATTTTGAAATTTTATTTTTTATTACTATAAAAACACCATGTACCAAATTTCAGCTTTGTAGGTCAATGCGTTCTCAGGCAGTGTACAAATCTATAGTGGAAACCGAAATATTTGTATGGCAACCCCACGAAGGAGTTGCCCGATTTGTCTCATTTTCGGACTTAATTTTACTTTCTTTTTTAAGTTCGTGTACAAAATTTCAGCTTTCTAAGTGAAAGCGTTCTCGAGTTATCGTGCGCACGCACAGACGGACGGACATGCAAAAATCAAAATAACTTTTAATATTATACGTGGGTGTCCAAACCATTTCGGTCTACCATCATTATTTCTCTGCATTACAAACGGAATGACAAACTTGGTATACCCTATAGATTTCATCTAAGGTATAAAAATGTGCCCCCAATCTATATAAATAGCATAGCAAGAAGTAAAATAGTTAGAATAGGTTTAAGACCGTCTAAAACTAAAATCTGGTACATGGTGTTTTAATAGCAATAGTAAATAAAATTTCAAAAATTGTCTAAATCGGGTAACCCACTCTTGATGTTGCCATAAAAAACTGTGGTTTTTCACTATATATTTGAAAACTATCTGAGAACGCGTCGACGTGGAGAGCTCAAATTCTTTACTCAAAGTTTTATTTCAAATAAAAGTTTACAAATGGACCAAATCGGGCGACCCCTTTTTGGTGTTGCCATACAAAACTTTAGTTTTTCACTATTTGCTTGGACACTGCTTCACGCGTCGTCGTAGAGAGCTGAAATTTTGTATACGGACCTTTTTGGAAAAAAATGTAAACTTAAGTTCAAAAATAGGAACAATCGAGCAACTTCTTCGTAGGGTTGCCACAAAAAAATTTCGTTTTTTACTATATATTTGTGCACTGCCTGATAACGCGTCGGTGTAGAGGTTATACTCTCTCACACATAGGAACGTATGCACACACCCATACATGCACCCCCCCCCCCCCCCCCCCCCAAACACACACAGACATAGAGTTAAACCCTACAGTACGGCGGATCGAGTCAAATGATAGCTTAGATATTATGCATCTCTAACAACCCCACCCCTTTCAAACTCCACCCCAAACCCATATAGGCATCTATATTATCACCGAACAATACCGCGGAGCTCCCGCAGTTACATATAAAATTGTCAGGAAGGTAAATGCCTTAGGATGGAATCAATTATATTTCTATAATTTAATATTGCATGCATTCAATTTTGGATGTTCGAAATAGGGAAAGAACAGACACGCAGTAAATACAGTAACTATCAGCTCCTTATCAGTGGAATACGTTTCAAAATTACAGACCTAGACAATAGGAGGACTTCAATTAGAATGTGTAATATAAATTTCACAGAGATCCGTTCTATATTGAACCGCAACTTCGATTCCAAATGAAACTACGTTAAGGGTATTTTCCATCGTATAAAACAACTACACTGAAGTACAGGTCGTGAATCATGGGAAATTATATAGGTACCCTCACTTAGCATCTGTCAAACACTTACTGCGTTCGGCAATTTTCCGGTAAAGAGCATCGATATTTCCCTCTTTACGTTTCCTACAGAAGGTGCAAATCTCATTTCATTGTTGTTTTAAAAAGAACAACGAAGAGGTATTTCTTGGCCTTGTAAAAATTTAAAAAATAAGCTTTGCATGTCAAAATCTCCAAGAATTTAAAAAAGTCTCCCGTCTTTGTATTTATAAGTTACTTAACGCAATAACCTGGGACGGTATTCTAAAGTAGTGCCTGTCGCTTAAACTCAAATAGGCGCCTTTTTAACTTACGCTAAGTGTGTAAACTTGTTGATCTAAAGTATCACTAGCCACCTCAGTTTATACCCATTTACACTCTGAACATAGGCAAAAAAATCCCTGTACTTGCAAGATTACGAATTAGAGAGCCATTGTCCTCCAATCATTTGATTACCCATAAAACTGTCCTAAAGCTGATAACCTTGTTAATAGGTGCAATAGAACAATTCAATTATAAATTGTATGCAACTGAACGGCAGATGGAACAAGCTGAAAGCCAGGATGTAAAGTTTGAGGTCATATCTCCCCAGCAAGCCATTACAGAAACTATTTAGTAAGAAACACATTTGTAAAATTAATGTGTAGCGCCACCTGTTGAAATTTCGAATAACCTCATTTTCAAAAGCAGTTACCATAATAAATTATTTTCAAATTTATCTATGCTGATTTTTTTGTTATATTATTTTATTTTTATTTTATTTTTTGTTATATTATTTTATAAAAAATAAGTAGCGTTCATCCAAATAACAAAATATGTATCTACATATGCTCCAATGCTTTTGAAGACTGCCAATGCACAGTAGTAAGCCATTCTATTGACTTAACAATGAAAGCGAGGCATTAGAAATAGTTTCAGGACCAATCCCAGCCTCCAATAATAGTAGATATGATTGAATTCGCATTCTTAACCATCTCGACTATACAGACCTGTGTTTTCATTATTGCAACAAGTTAAGAAAGTACCTACATATCTCACAATGTACGGCACCCACAGGAATTTGAATATAAAACTTTATTTGTTTATAAGAATACTTTGGGATTTTGGTATAATAATTATTAAACATATTGTTTTAATCAACATATATATTTGTATACATACCAGTCCATCACAAAGCGAAAGAGCTGCTTTTGATCCATCCGCCCCGCGAATTGTTCCTGTATAATGACATAAAGCAGGATTTATAAGTCGAAGTTTCCTTGCCTGAACTGTCATTTCAGATCCGGGATAGTGAAATTCGGCAACCTATAATTTTCAAATTTTTCACTCAAAACATCAAAATCATAATAGTATACAAAACAAAAAAACAAAAAGCAAAAATTCATACCGTTTGAGGAGCAACAAATCCATGATTTGGCCAAAGTAAAAGTTGATGATCTTTTCCATTAAAATGAAGGGTATAGCTCACCATATCTGGATGGGAGCAGTCTCGTTTCCTTCTTCTGGATTGGAAATCATGTTTGAAAAAATGCGGCAGATAAAATGATTGTATATCACCTTCAACATTTATTTTATGTGGTACCAATAATTGATAGGAATTTATATCTGAAGTATAAACACCTATATACATGTACAATACATAGAAAAGGAATAATTGAGTATACAATATGGACAAGAAATAAATAAATATCAAGATCTTACCTCTAATTGGCCTCTTTGAACTTATTTTACTAATTGCTGCCGTCGAGCAAATAGTAATTATTAAAATAACTGTTAAAATCATCTCTTGTAAATATATTTTATTTGTTGTAAATAATAAGTAAATAAAAGTGTCACAATTTTTTGGAAATTTTATAGCATACTTGATTATATTTTAGATATATTTTTTCACAGATGATAAGAGTTATTTGAATGCTTTTAACACCACTTTCACACGATCGTAAAGGTAAAGTTACAAGTCGAGAGATTTTCGCCTCCAGAGACCACTTTTTCGGTCCCTGGAAACTCATATGAGAGCATACGCACTTTAGAAGTAAAAAAAAAATCTAAAGTAACAAGTCACTAGAGACTGTTCTGGTCTCCGAAGTTTCCTCATTTGTCGTACCCTCCGGAAACTATTTCCGCTATATTAGTTAAATATACTCGGGGGGAAAAAATAGAGTGGAGTGAATTTGACAAATTATTACAAAAAAAAAAAAAAATCATTTAATAATATTATAGAGTCATTCCATAGAAAATCGTTTAAAATTAGCTCTTTCCCCAGCCAACCATCATCAATTTAGTTCTAATTTTGCTGAAAATTAAGTTATTATGAAATAGGAATAGAATTATTAGTTTTTTCTTGCGATTCATATTGCCTGAATAAAAAGATTTTGAAATTTTCTATTTTTCGTATTCTGAGTCAAAAAATCATAGCTATGGTTTTAATTATCACAGAAGAATTATCTGTAGATTATTCTATTCTATTTACCAGATTGACCTTTTCTAATCAATATTGGTCTACTAGCATTATTTCTATCCGTTACGAACGGAATGACAAATCTAGTTCATCATTTACAGCATAAAAAGAAGCAAGTGATCTTATTGTGCCTTAATGGCTATTTGTAGCGAATATTTTATTAAATAGACTTTCGACATTCTTGTCTTTTCTTCATTTGGTTATCAAAAACCGTCTAGATTTTTTTTTAAGTATATTTTTTCGACATATTTTTTTCGGTTTGTCAAGCAGATCAATGATCTATAAAATGTAAGTTCTTTACAATGTTGTCTGTTTTGCTTACTGTTTTCCATGCTCGTCTTACAGAACTATACCATCTAAATCACTGTTTCAAAAATCTGATCAAATGCCTCTAATTTTATGAACGTCTTTTGTAATTATGTACTATGTATACGTGCGTATAATAAAGAAGTAAATTTAAAATATTTAGTATTTCGAAAATCAAACAAAAATTATAAATCAATAAAAAAATTAAAACAGAATTAATTTATTTTTCATTTACCCATTTTCCTTACAAAAACTCAACTGAACAAAACTATCAGACCACCACATCTTCTCATAGCAGACAGCACTACTATTTCCTTCAATATAATGTGTAACTTTGCCCACTTCATGGCTTGTAATATATAGAAGGCTGTGCTTATTTACTTGCAATTTTACATGCTCTTTGACAATTCACACATTCACATTCCTTGACAATTCACACATTCAAACGCCAAAGTGACTATTTTGATAGCAGTCTCGAGTGGTATCAAGAAAAGTGACTTCAATTGTGACTGTAGCGTCCGCTCTGAACACATTTTTCTGTCAAAAGCGAGGGGAAAAAAAGTTATTTTTTGGCTGCTTTGAACATAAAAAGCGGCTATATTCACTATAGCGTATTGCTCTGAACAGACTCATAATATACTAGCAAGTAAAAAAGCTAGAATTGGTCTAAGACCAATTCTTATGATACCGTAGATGAATGCCCGTATAAAGTTTCGTATGGTCACCCCGATCTATGCAAGTTTGATTTCTGAAGTGATTTTTCGCATATATTTCTAAACGGTTCGTCGGACAGAAAAAATGATTATAACCCATTTTATACGATCTCGTATTCTGAAGAGGTTTGTAGTACAATAAAAATGCCTGGGACAGATCGTTTTCACAGTATATGAAAGAAACCAAACTTTTATATGGCAACACCAAGAAGGGGTTGCCTGATTTAGTCCATTTTTGAAATTTAATTTGTTATTACTATAAGAACCCCATGTGCCAAATTTCAGCTCTCTATGTCGACGTGTTCTCAGGCAGTGCCTAAATATATAATGGAAACCGAAATTTTTGTATGGCAGCCCCATGAAGGCGTTGAACAATTTGTCTCATTTTCAAACTTAATTTAATTTTTTTCAAAATCCATGTACAAAATTTCTGCTTTCTAAGTGATCGTGTTCTCGAGTTATCGTACGCACAGACAACAGTAAACGGGCAGTAATGTCTCAGAAAACAAGTGCCTGTCGTTAGATGAAAATAAGCATTAAATGAATACAGAGCTCTTCCCTCACCTTTGGGTCTCCTACTCCAAGCTTCCTAAAGTATACATCACCACAACCATTCATTATAAAGTATAAAGTGACCAGTCCACAAGCCCAATTATGCCCGATGCCGATGAAGTATGTAACTACACATATCAACACCTGGCATAAAAATATTAATTTGTAATAAAAATTTTTAAAAGGAATAAATTTGTTGCACGTATAATAATTGTATAACTATAAGTCAAATTGTATGTCCATCTAGCGAGGTGAGCCAGCAACAAACTGGCATATTAAATAATTAATAATCAATGCTAAGGGGCTTAGGGAAGTGAATTTTTTTCGTCAATATCAAAATCATACAAATTCGATGGTTATCCTTTATCCCGTAAAATTTTTACACCAAGGATATATTTTTTTTTTACTTTTCACTTTTCGCATAACACAAAAATATTAACAAATTTTGAACCGGAGCATATATTGAGTTAATTCTTTATAACAATTTCTTTCTTAACAATTAACAGATATCTCTGGAGATCTAATGCAAAGACCAAGCTAACATTTCGTGTATATACTTCGGAGACGTATCTCTTGACACTTTTTTATTATAGTCTCCAGAGACTTAATTTTTTGATTTTCACGGATAAAAGTCTTTTGCCGTGTAAACATTTTAGTCGCTGTAAACCGGAGACTAGAAACCAAAGGTGTGTATCTTTACCTTAATTCAGTACGAGCCGTCAACACAAAATTCAATGAGTCAGCTCCTTTTCATTCAACACCTTCATTTAGACAAATTAAATTTTTTGAATCGCATATTTCAACACGCATTACAATATTAAGAAATCAAGGTGGTTTCTTTGTAATATGATATGGCGTCACGATATCAAATTTTAATATGTTTTCTTCGATCCTCGAAATCTAGACCGGTAGTATAAAATGACACGAACAAAAAATTCTGGAGTGTTGAATTACTTTAAATTCCATGGATGTAAGAGCACTCGTTGTCCGAGTTATGCCTCACTTATACAGATGATGCGTTACAATAAAAAATGTTGATTTGTTTGACTTAAGTTTGATAAAAACTAAACAGGTAACAAATATTTTCTGATGGAATTTATAACTCTTGTTTCAGCGGCTACCAATTTGCCTTTTGAATCATCCCTCTGTAATTAATCAATTATATTTTAAATATAAATTATTAAACCAAGTACATTTTTGACTTTCTGTATCGGTCTCTATATCTATTTCTTCGTAACCGGCCGGCCCTTGGCTTTTTTAATTCCAGCATTGATTTTGTTTCCACTAGAATTAACAATTTAGCGGGAAACGGAAGCATCTCGGATGTAGTCCGAAAATATTCTATGAAAGGTATGGAAGCAATATGCTCAGATATTCAGTTTATTTCTTTTAATGCATTGATGTCCTGCGACGAGAAGGTATATGTATAAGGTGGCTATATATTTACTTGCACACCTTACCTCTGCATGACCTGTAAGATTAAAGGAAGCCTTAATTATTAATTCTATGGAAGGTGAGAAGAAGCATTCCGTATTAATTATTCTGAAGGTGAAAAGTAGCATTCCATATTAATTCTTTGGAAGGTGAAAGGAAGCCTTCCTGATTAATTCTTCTTCTTCCCTATTTATTTCTATCTTAAGGTGAGAAAACAACTTCCCTTTCAATTCTGTGGAAGCATTCATTGTGCCATCTCAGGAAAATGTAAGAAACCATTAAGAATTTTCCGGAAGGTTGGAAAGAACCGTTGAATTTATACTCTCTGGAAAGTGGAGGGAAGCACTATTTATGTTTTTACTGAGAATTGAATGGAAGAAACTCTTAATGCAAACGAAAATCTTTGAAAAAAGAAATTTCATTGCTAAAAGAGGGCGTTTCATAAAAGCAGGAACCGTATAATCGTCAGTACGGCTTGGTTCCTGTCTGCCGTATATGCCAAAGAGTTTTTCCATTCAATTCTCGAGCTGCAGACTTTGCATCAAACTGACTCAATTTCAGATTTGCTTATTTCGCTATGAATTTTCATAGCAAAACTCTCTATTTTTACTGAGAGGTTAATGGAAAAACTCTTCCAGCTTTCTTAGAAAGATGTGGAAAATAAACGACGTTTCACTAATTCGTATCTCGCACTTAAGTGAAAATAATTTACTTCTTCTTCTAAAGTAATGCACAAATCAGAATATTTTCCATATGCACGCACTTTTCCTTCCTGTATTGTTCTTAGAAAAACAATGAAACTATATGACGCATTTTCGACCTGCACACACTATCTCGAACTAGCCTTTGCAAATATAGTCACACAAATTTCTATCTCTTTTCGATAACAACATGAATGAATATATCATCTATTCATTATACCCTCTGTCTTCTCCAAGTATTCACTGAAAGGAACATAATGCTTATGGCAGCCATAGGCTATCAATATCTATGTAGATATTAAAGGACCCCTGACAGACATAAAAGAGGACGTTGATGTGACAAACCGTACTCTGACATTTCAATTCAATTTTTTTCAGATTTTTAAGCACAAACTGGAAATAGAAGTGACAAATATATGAGCTTTAATGCAGGCTAATCAGCATCAATTAATTGTAAATATCCGACAAATTCAAGACTTGATATGACAAAAGAAAAAAATCCGTTATCTTGCAATAAAATCCTTGTTGCGATGTAAAATGTATCGGCGGATCCATTCCAAATTTTGTGTGAAACGAAGAAAACTGGTCGAAAGTTTTTAATTTTTTTTTTTGTGTTATTTTTCTCGTGAAGTGAACATTTTGGTCCTTTCGACTCCATGCTCACAAAAATGTTCCATTGTTCTCCTTCTTGTTCGCTTTCTTGATGAGAAAGTACAGACATATTTTTGCTTAATTTGACACATTTGCCATATTATGTATTATTAACAACTAGAAAGCGTAACGTAAGAAGTGCTAATGATCAGAGTATACCCAGTAATTTTTGAGGATAATGATATCTAGAATTCTAGTCTACACCCAGTGATGCTAACTTAGGGATTTTGTCCCTAGATATAGGGATAATTTTCGATTTTAGAGATTTAGGGATAAAAATTTCAAAAGTGACGATATCTAGGGATATTTTGTGCACTAAAAGTTTCTAAAAATTTATTTCCTCCAAGCTACAGAGAACTTATGCAAATTGAAGAAAAAATTGTAGAGAACGAGAATCACTGGAGTACACTATTAATTTTCATGTCAATGTATGTGACATTTTGGCTTTTTAATACCCACCTCCACAATACTCTTCTGATGTGTAAAGAAAATTTCCAGTTTGGAAAAATGTCATAATTCAGATTGTTCGTTTTCATATATATTTTTTTAAATAGTGTTATGCAAAAAAAGCTCTCCATTTCTACTGTTTTAAGTTCAGTACGACATCAAGATGCACCACAAAAGAAACGAAAATCTAGAAATGATCAAGAAAAATGGCTTTGTGATCCAGAATTAAAATGTTTTTAATATTTTTATAGTGATTTAACTTTAGCTTTTTATTAAAATCCATTTCATGGTTGGATTGCAAAAGATAAAAATGACCTACATAGCATGTTTTGGTTTGGCAGATCATGTTTCGTTAAATTTGTGGTAAGAGCAAATTGCCAGAGATATGCTGCTACTAAAAAGCACCAGATATCAATTGGTGGAATTCAGAATGTTAAACCAATATCGCATTATTTTCTGGTTCGCCTAAACAGAAGTCGCTGAAGCTGACATAAATTTGGCTAAGTTTTTTGTGCAGCATAATGTAGCATTTTCAATTGTTGAATCATTTGTCACCCTTATTAAAGGATATATTCTCTAATTCTCGAATCGTAAAAGATATGCAGCTTGGTCGGACGAACACTATAAAAGAAAAAACATAAAACAAACAAAAAATTTAATTTGCTCCAGGAAAATGTTCACCTTTTACTTATAATTAAACAATATTGCTAATTAGTTTTGTACTAGGAAGATTTTTATGTTTATTTGTTACTGTAAAATTATTGCAACAATTATTACTTTGCGATCTTATTTTATTTCTCTTTTGTGTCTTTACATCAGTTACATCAGTTACAATTCAGCATTTGAATGAGGTAAACTCAAACAACGTCTGGCTAATTTAGCGATATTTTTGAATTTGTATTTATTTGTATTTGTATATTTTATCTTTGAAGATGTATTCTTTTTTTAAATAAGTAAATAAATAAATAAATAAATAAAATTTATTTATGAAAACACAAAATAATACTGCGTTTTTTTATTTTTTTATTTTAGAGTTAAGCCAATTATTTAGGGAATTCTAGGGATTTTTTCTATCGAAACTCAGGGATTTTACCAAGCGTCTGGTTGACATCACTTTACCAGCCGCGTATACCGTGGAGGTTAACGACCCCCCCCCCCCCCACCAAAAGCACTCTCACACCTTCGCAGTGAATTTAATGTTTAATACCACGATTTTCGTATGGTACGGACACAATATGTAGCTGACACTGGCGATTATTACTGGTGCTGTAACGCACTTTTCCAATCAGCGGCGACAGCTAGCGTTGGGTTGGGCGTTTATTTGTCTTCTTTTGAGTAAAAATAGTGGTGGAGTCTGGAGTAGGTATAATAGTCATTCAGTCGTAGCTCTTCGTTTTTCAAACGTGTACGATTTTTTTAGAATTTTCTTGTGTTTTATATAGTGTCGAAAAGTCATCTATCATACCTATCACAGGATGGTAAGTAATTTTGGAATACTACAAATTTATTTTAATGTTTGATTGTTTAGAAAAAGGCAGACAATGCTTTGCAGCCCGGTTTTTATAATATATATATAGTTTTGCTACACCGATTACTCCTATTAATGAAAAAGCACACATTTTCGAGACTTGAAAGTGTTATGCCACATTCACAATGCAAAGTGGAGTAAAATAGCGTATAGTGGTAACTGGCATCCTTTCTTTGGCACGTAGTAGTGCATATGACTATCTCTATTTGGCTCAAAATAGCGCATAGTGGAGCTGCATGAAAATAGGTTCTATTCTAATTTTACGCTGGCATTTCCGAAAGCTTACAAACTACTAGCATGTAGATGGCATGGAAAAAGCTCCATACTTCTTTTTATCATAACTAACATATTTTAATGTTATTTTCTGATTTAATATTTTTTATGAATGCTAATAAAAAACAGGAGGTATCTTTTGCCAATTTCATGATTTAAAAACCAAAAAAATTACGTTAATTATTATCTAGTTCCGAAACAATATAATGGTGCAACAGTTGTCTCCGTTTTCGAATTAATTATTTTGACAACGACAAGCATATTTATTTGGCGTCGCTATGGCATTTTGTTATATTAATTTCATAGTTTGTTGTTGATTTCGTGCTTGTTATGGCGATTTGTTACGTTTAATTTTAAAGTTCGAATTTCACTCTGCGCTGTATTGTGAACAGCTTCGCCCTGGACTCAAAGCTCACTCTGCTCCACTCTGCTCCACTCTGCATTGTCAGTGCGTCATTATTGTTTCTAAGAAAATGATCAGCGATCATAAATTTTTTTTAACTATCTGATTTTGCGACATATAATCGATGACAGTCAGACAGTGCAACTTGGTGGGGGGCTCGCAACAGAAACATACAAACTGACTTAATGAATTTTGAATTAGGGTTCTTCCAGTAAAATCCTAGTTCCATGCAATCATCAACGTAAGCCACCCGTTGATTTTTCATAGCGATATTGATTCAAGCCTAGAGTTGTTCAAAATTATTACGTTCGTAGGGAAGCATTAAATTTTTGATAGAAATAGCTATATTTGCAAATTGTTCTTAAGAATTTGAATGAATAAATATTCACCGACAATGGTCTAAACGAATTGGTGGATTGATTCTGATGGTTCACTCTTTCGGACAAGGGTACAAGAATTCAGTTTTCTTAGAAAGATTTTACTGCCTTGGCTAAAGATATTTATGAGCGTTGGCAATCATACATATTTTTTTAGAGTGTACTTGAACATTTTTCTTTTGAACTTTTAGATACTATTGGTGACTGAAAACCATCAGTTCGATTAATTCGAGTGCCGTTAAAATTCATTCTAGAATATTACTTCAGAATTTTTACAGCAAAACTATAAAAATAAAATCCATTCGGTTTACTCTGCAGTAGTTGGCGTTGCTTTGCTCGTATACTTTGGTATTAATTCAAATAGTGTTGTTTAATTTAACTTCACGTTTACTTTTAATTTGTAGGAGAAGGATAAACTTGCTATATTAGTTAGCGATGGAGTTAGAAATAGTAGTAAAAGTGTAAAGCGGGGGACTGATAAGCCTATTGACATCTATTTGCAGAAGAAAGAAAGATCAGTTAAGTTCGCATCAGAAAAAATAGTCAGTACTATATCATGCACTCCTACTCCAATTTCTTTAAATATGACTCAAGCTGTAAGCTCAATCTCAGTCAATTATTTCATCCGTGACGGAATCGCTTGCGTCAACATCTATTTCTACAATATCTGCACGCGAAGGCGTATCTGGTTATGAGTCCTTAATGTCCACCCTGAAATAGACATTGATGTGGATAATATTATCGATAGGTTTTCCAAATCAAACCGAAAATTGGATTTTATGATGTAACGTAAATATGATTAAAAAAAAAAATTTAAAGACATTTCTTCCGACTTTTTCCTCCCTCTTGAACATTTTAGTTGTGACCCCCCAGCCTAGGCTGCAGGTCTGGATACGCGCCTGGTCTATACCCACTAGTTTTCTGAATATATTGGGAATATTTTATGATACACATGGTGTATAAACGGAGTATTCCGAATATCTAGATATCAATATCCCATGTCTGTCATAAACATTATTATATGCTCAAAAATTCGACGTATTAATACATTATGCCTGCCTGCCTCAACCATTAGAACATAAGGTATGTTCATGTACTCAATCTTAATGAATTCCAGGTAATGTTTACAGTAAACCTTATCTAAGTTGGGCATTCCTATTTTTCCCCCTGAGATGGATGCATTGTGAAATTAAATATTCTAAAAACCTAGGCTTTCTCTTTTCTTTCTTTTCCATTTAATCAAATTAAACCATAGCGACGCGTGACCGGGTACAGCTAGTATAAAATATGTTATTGTTAATCCAACGATATTTATTTGCTTCATATTTTGTATTTTTTCTAGAGTTAAAAATGCTTTTTACTCCAAGATCGTTTACAATATCATTACGATCGGAAAATGAAAATTATCTAAAAAATAAATTTCCAAAACAATTACTCGGAGACAATAACTAATCTATAAAGCGAGAGAATACTTCAATTTTACTAAAAGCTTTTTCAAAAATCAATTCCGGTCTAAATGTGTCTAGTAACTTGTAGCCAAGTGGAGATTGATTTTTTCTCTCTTGAATATAAACATGATCTTGATCCACTCAAAATGATCGTTAAAATGTATCTGCAACATGTTTCTGATTGGATTTTGTTTTTTTTTTTTTTTTTGTACAAGATCAAGCACCACTTGTTGGTTGTTATGGTGGTGGCGCTAGCGGTGTTTTTAAAAAATGATCCGACAGCCAAACATGAAAAAGGTAGATAACACGCGCGAAAGGTAACAAATGATCGTGATTACAATGAAGGTAGATCATTTGTTAAAACATTATAAGAGCCGGGAATAAACATGCAGCAGCAGCAGCAGCGATGAAGTGGCCGCAACTACAATGATTTTTGTTTCTGCTTGCTTCATTCATATATTTGCTAGACGCGGTAACAACAGTGGCGGCGGTAGCGGCGCGACGACCAACACTACGCGACGGGGCGTTTGAATATGTGGCTTTTTATCTGTTCGAAAATCCAGAGAGTCTCAGATAATTCCGCGGCGGCACCGATCTTCACTGTGGAAAGGCCAAAACACTTTTTATCGCCGTCTACGATCACCTCACGCCAGTACGAGGCAAGAGTTTATAGCGTAAGGTAATGAATTGGTAGTGATCAGTGGACTGAATCCCTCCTAAGCATATACTAATTAAGTGGTTGCAGTATCTTAGTCTTTTCAGAATGATATCTTAATCTATCAATTTAATGTCCGGTGTTGCTAATTGTTATTGTTATATATATGTATAGAGTGGCACAAAATTCTAAAAGTAATTTTCATAAAAATATTGTTCTGGTTGCCGACGTCGCCGTGCCGGTAAATGAGCTCTAGTAATGTGTTGTGAACTTTTCGGCCTATTTTTTTTCATCGTATATGCATTATAAGCCCATAGTGTCATCAAGATAACAGTCAGTTTTGTGTTTAGCACGTGTTATGTTGTGTTTGATGACAATCAAAATACAAAATCAGAAGCGAGAAAAAAAGTGTTCATAATTAATAATGAATTAAGTGAAAAAAAATTTTGTTCATTTTGATACAAAACTGAACTAAGAGGTGCGCTGCATTTTAATATTGTGAAGTGTGACGACTATTTGCGGGTTTGTGATCCGTCCACAGTGAGTATTTCTTGAATATAGAAACGGTGGATTAGGTTTCATCAAGAACCTACTCTTCTTAATCTTAAATCAGTGGTTGGTGGTGGTGCTATATAAAAATAGGTACCCAACCTAGCCATCAGAGTCGAACAGCAAGAAATTGACACTTTTTTTTTTGTTTTTTAGATGTACCTTTCGAGCCGATAATTTTGCCGGTAAGTAGAAAACGTTAATTTAAGATTGCGTCATCTCCACTTAGATAATTCTGTTGTGTGGCCTTTTTTTTACGACATGGGTCTGGTTGGCAAACAAAAGAGTTAATTTCTTTTAATTGTTTTTTTTTTTGCGCTTTTCATAATCATTCTTGTTCGTCAACAAGACGGTCAAAGGAAATAAACAATTTTTGGAGATTACACTCTTTTTTATATCGATCATAAAAAAAAAATGAAAAATTTAAGATGTTCCATTTCCTGGGTACGAAAAAAAAAAACAAATTTTCAGCTTATATTTTACGGAAGTAATAAAATTGAGTAAATTTAAATAATTTTGATTGGAAATTCTTTCTGTGGATAAACTTTTTTGATGAAACAATAGAAGAGGAGGACGCGATCAATTGATTCGACTTGCCTTATAGTAAAGTGAATCATTTCATATGGTTTGATTTGGTCGTCACGTAATCAAATGACCGTACCGATAGATGTTGCTGCTAAATTTAAGTGATCGACTGATGACGACTAAGTATAAATACATAATTGCATTGAGAATTGAATTTTAATTTGATCTTGATGTTAATGAAGAAAAAAACAAAACAAAAACTAGGTTTATACATACATACATACATAGAGAGTGTGGGTAGGTATATCTATGAAACTATTTCAACTTAATTGTTTCAATTTCATATGTGCGTCAGGCTATTGTAGGTGGGACCAGCACATTATAACCACTTGAATTTTCTGTCATTCCACAGTTTTTGGTTAACTTTTGTTCTTATATAAATCGGTCAAATATTATGTTTGTCATCTAAACGCCTAGATTAAGATTAAGCTCGGACGAGTAGTTTTTGAACTGCAAACATTCATTGACATTCATTGTACACCGCTTTCTTTATAGTTCATCCAAAAATCCTACTCTACCTAGGAAGAGCAGTATTTTTTCGGGGGAAGCTTATCTTCAAAGTCCGCAAGCTTTAAGAAGAATGAACCAAAAGTGTGGAATCTAGAATATGCAACGGCCTCGCATTCGTATAAATGAAAGGCCTAGATTGTCAACTTTAAGATTATATTAATCAATAATTTCTACATTTCAAATATCTGGCCCGTATTGCTCAATCCGACGGATTAATGATTCCCGCCGCAAGTAAGATTCACTTCCTTTTCACGATGCGAATTCTCAATCCGCCGGCGAAACTGCCACATTTAGTATCAGAATTCCATTCAGTTTTTTTCAATAATCAAGGGAGACTTGATTTTTTCACTTAGAACGTTTTCGATAATCACAAACTGGCAAATTCGGAAACTTAGTTTTCCCGGCGGATTCAGCAATAGGGGCCTCAATCTCTGATTTTTTACAACAGCAGAGATCCTTTCAAGTAGGTATGTTTTTCATGCAACTTTCGATGCACATTTGGATTTCCTCTGGACCGTGCCATATTTCAAGGATATTCTGCATGCAGATCTCTCGGAAAGGGTTGTGTCTTTTATAAGCTAGGGATTTCAAAATGTACCAGATGTTTTCTGTCGGGCTTAGGTCGAGGGTAATTGCCTGTCCAAGGAAAGATTGGGGTATTATTGTTTGACAGGTCCACAACCCTTTGCTGTATCCTGCTGTGGTGATTTAAGGAAACATATCTTCAAAGATCATGAAGTATTGTTCCTGATGCATGGTTTCCTCTATTTTGTAGAAGATTCCAGGAAATGTTCCACTTATATAGTACCTACCCCACAAAATTATTGTAGGATTTACCCTTTACCCTTTCTTGGATAAAATTGGTTGCTGTGGTTAGCGTATGGAACATTGTTTCATGACTAAACACAATATAATACAAAAATACATTAATTCCAAAGCTTAGATAAATGCGCTATAAAACAAACACACACAAGAGTCATTATTTGAAGGGCCTTTCCCCAGTCACCCACTGCCAATGGTCGATGAGCCTTTGCGAAGGATGGTCTCTCTTGTCTTTTTTATTCAGGTCATCAGTTTTGGTTTTTTGTTAGCAGCCAACATTTTAAATTAGCCTCTGAACAACATCGTCTCAGCATTCGGTCTGATATTCTAATTTTTGTTGATTTCCCTAAATGATAGAGAACGGTTTGCGGTAACGATCCTAATAATTAGACAGTTCGTACAGTCCCTTACTGGATAGAAGTCGCCAAACAACATGTACGGGATAAATTCACACTTTTATCATCTCGCCTTTTTTTGCACATTTAACGACACTGGAATAACTAACGCATTTAAAGACCAAAACCAAATATCATCAAAAACTTCCTTTTCTAAATTTATTGACTGAAACCGTACAAGACTTTCCCATCTCAAACTTACAAAAACTTACTATTTTGTAAAAATAATTTTAAGATTGTTAACAATCAAGAATGCTGAAAATTATACAATGAATATTATAATTTTGAATACTGAAATTCAAATGACTCAAAACTGTACGTAGACTATATATTGCGCTAATTATCACCACCAATATGGCTTGAAGCTTAATTTTGAAAGTGTCTATAATGAATAGGTTCTAATAATGTTCAGGGTGATGTTTTTTTGGAGAGTAGAAGGTAAAGTCGACAGAAATCCTATGTACATAGATATTCTTAAAAAAAAAAAAAAAAAAAAAAAAAAAAAAAAAAAAAAATTAGAACATTTTTTAGCTTTTGCTATATACCGGAGATATCCCAAAAAATTCTTTCTTGAAGAAAATAGATATTCTTGTACAACGATTTAATAAGGCACATAAAAGGGGAAATTCTTTTAAAATCATTGACCCCTTTTAGAAATCTTATTTAAAATTAAAAAATTATATTTTATTACGATATTTGATGAAAAATGTATGAATTTTTTCGATAACACAATATTAAAATGGTATAATTGATCTGATGAAGTGCGAGTAAGAAAAATTACGAATTACACGAAATTTTGAAAGTTAATAATAATCGTTTACCTGTGTCCCTAAGTTTCTGGGAGACCTAAAATTATTTTTCATTGCTTTGTCCAAAAACCACCATTCTCTTTGTTAATAACTAATGTGTTGGTGATACACGTCATAATATTTTTGGGAATATATAATATCTAATATATATATTTATATACCGTATATTCGTCGGTATGTACTCCTTATGACCTTTAAAGCTTGCTGGCAAATTAATATTTTCTTACGTATTTGAACGCTTTTTGGAGTGCCCAAGTTTTTGAATAAGAAAAAAATTGGTTTACTTTTTGAATTTATATTGTAATGGAAAGACATTAAAAATCATACTTGCAAGCATTCATCTATTTTAAATCAGATAATAGGAAGCGTATGATATTTTCAATATTTTGATCTACCGATCAGAACAGACAATGGGTTTCAGACAATTTTGTAAGAAAAATACGACAAGTGACCGACAATTTGTCAGACGTTTGATCAACGTTAGACCAACAAGTAGTGTGCCAGTTTATTGCTGGCTTTTTAAGTGCCTATACCACAATGAAAAACAGGTATTATGGAATTGATGTATTTCTAAATAGTGAAATACATATTTTTTTTTTAAAGGGTTTCAATGTGTGTTTCTAAAAAATTTCCGAGCGCTAACCTGTAAATTTGTACTCCTTTTACTGGTCATGAAAAGCTTTTAGGTAATTTGTCACACATACGGTACTGAAAAGGCCCAACAAGCTGATACCTGCCAATTTAGCAGATCCTGGCTCTGTTCCTGAAGTTTCACAAATATTCCAACCGATACCTTTATTACAATAACTTTTTTTTTAATTTTTTTCAGTGATTAAATTAGTAAAGCCAACTCAAATCGGCTATAACATTGGCTTCTAGTCTTCATTTGTCGAAGGTTTTATGCACAATTAAAATTGCACTCAAAACTCAGTATTAAAGAGAAATTTATTTATTTTTATAAAAATTTGAAAATTAAATTTAAGCAAAAATAACCAATCTTAACATTTTATTCCCCTGTATAATGTTGCCTTACCTCTAACCAATAATCGAGTCTATATCGTGTCAATGAGAATACTACAAATAATTTTTGTCCCCCGATCAGTCTTTAGTTGGCTGTGTACGATATCCTGTTCTAGAGTACCTACCGTAGTATTACATATAGGCCTTAGACCCAAATCTACCGATCCAATACAGCTTCGATTTCCGCATTATAAAATTATACTGCGGCTGAAAATAATACAGAAGCAGTTCGTAATACATGTGAAAAGGCTTCTTATTTTTTCTGCCAAATATATAAATCCAGCTTGGCTTTTTATTTTTTCTGGCAAAAATAAAAAGCCAGCTTGACTTTTTATTTTTTCTAGCTGGAAGTAAAAGGTTTTGAAGTCGGAAGTATAAAAAGCCAAGCTGGCTTTTGATTTTCAGGGACCGAATCAGTTATGAATTTTTACGAAGAAAGCTTAATTTACTTGTTATTCCTGGCCGGTAATACTAGAAAACTTGAAAACTAGAAAAGCAAGCGCAACGGCTTGATACTTTTTTCGGTAAAAATATAAGAATCGAGCCCAGCTTTTTATTTTTTCTAGTCAAGCTCTGCCAGATAAAATAAAAAGCCTTTCCAGGTTGGTTTTTTTAGCTTCAAATTATTATCGGTCAAGAATAACAGGTAAAGTTGGCTTTTTTCGTAAAAAGTCAGAACTGGTTCGGCCCCTGGTAAAAACAATTTTCCAAGGTCTCGTCCTCAACATTTATTATATTATAAATACTCCTATATTTTTTATTATCCTTCCTTTCGTCCTACCTAAGATAAAGCAGCAGCACCTACCTAAGATAAAGCACTACAGTAAATTTAGATACTGCCATCCCAAGTTCCTCTTTTAACCTTAATGATTTCAGTTTTCTTGTATATATCCCTATTTCCAACAATTCTCTATCTAAATCGGTAGTTGATTGTTTTGGAAGCAATGCTGACGCTTTCATAACCTCATTTAACTGGCCCCATCTATGTTTTTCTTGAGGTTGATGCTCCAGAAAATAGGGGACCTTTGCGCCGAGCTAATCGTTTGCACTAGCATTTCTGTCTGTTGTGTTGACCTTTGCTCGGTCTGTCATGCCCCGAATAGGCCATCCCGTGAATAAGTCCAATCTCGGTTGCCAGAAGCTTTGCGGCCTTGTTGATTTTCTTGGAAAACAAGTCTTCCTTATTTTCAGAAATAACTTCCAGCACAGCAAGTTTCAGACTGCAGTTCTCGCTGAGACTTAGAGCCTTCTGTATAATTCCTCTGCTCGCTACTCCTCCAGAGCAACGGCTTGGCATGGAAGAGTCCTGTTGCCCTTCATTTTCACTTGAGAGTTGAGTCGATATTTCATCTGATATTTCCTTCGACATTATTATAAACGTATTATTTTCAGGAACGGTAATCCTAAATGTCAGAATTCAAAAAGACGTGTCTATAGTTGTCGCACACTTTTCCCTCTAATTTTAACACTCAGAAGGATACTTCTTTTTGTTTTACTTAGTTTTGAATATTGATAGATAGCCTAGTTAGACTCCAAAGATAATTCTTTTAGTCGAGTTTAGCGCTGCATAGATTTTGTGGTAGGTACATACTACTAGATGGGGAGAAATTCGTATATCACTCAAGCTCAAATCACCACAGTCAATGTTTCACTTTACCATTTAAATATCGCTATCACCATCATCATCATACCATGGTGCTAATTCTGAACTTTTGTCTTACTTTAAGCCTAATATGCTGTTCTGTTTCACTTGCATTCTGGGCATATAATTCTACACGGAACAAATGTAAAATAAAAGTGGAGAGTTAATAATTGAGACATCAATTGTCAAGCAAACTTACTATCAAAAGATTTTAAAAAAGCCTCAAACGGTACCAATAATCAAACTGTCAACTTTTCGGTACGAAATAAATGTCTGGATATATAAATCGCTGCGAAAAAATGTCTCCACTTCATATTAGCGCCATCTGCAGTTCATCACTTAAACGTTGATTTTTTTTCCGAACAGCGTAGATACTACTTTACGAAATCTCAAACCGAATTTTCCGTGGCACTTTTCGCCCACATTTGTTTTTTTTTTTTTTGACATAGATTTTGTAAAGGAAACGAAATTTTCGCTTGATCAGCTTTTTTTTTTTTGAGATTTTGCCAAAAAATTTCGTACTTCCGTTTTAACCGTAGTTCTCTTTGATTTATTCTTTTCTCCTTTTGATCTGCCACAAAATGAACTAAAATGAATTTTCAGCGAATAAACGGTAGTATGTATATACGCCAAAAAGTACGACAAATTTGTGAAGTGTTCCCGAAATTGTGACAAAAGTTATGAGATAATAAATAAAGATTCAACACCTATATTTACAGAAACCTATATGTGCTTAAAATAATATTTTGTATTTGTAATCCAAAGTTTCATTTTCAGTTCATTCTACATCATACTAGACTTTCTGTGCTGCATTTCCCATAAAAGAAAAATCTCAGAATTTTCACCACACCATTTATAAATGTAGAATTTTTTCCAGAGTATACGAAATCCTGACGACCTTTGCAATTTATAAATTCAACTCAAATATACTTAAAACTAAAAAAAAAAATTCGAAACGCACATTCTACTTAAATTTTAGACCCAATTATACAAGTATTATCGTCTTAATCTCTCACGTTAAATTCACACAAGACTTATTTCGCAGAAACAATTTTCAAAAAGAACAAAAGGTGATAGAAATCACAATTCTTTTGCCACTCATTTATCATCGAAACCCATAATAAGAACTAAACGGAGTTTTTCCGCCAAGCAAACATGCTATTAGACACGTATTGTATGCAAATTTTGAAAAAGCAATTCACCTTCTTCTCTTTTGTTTTCCTATAAAGTCTAAGACACTTAATGACTTTATCATTATTTATACCACTCACTGATCTAAGATAGCTTTTTATCAATGTTGAATTTTCTACGAATTGAGTTATAGAGAAGACTTCAATTAATTTTTCTAGTCACGTTTCCTACTCAGGTATTCAACGAAGATCGCGTCTTTTACAGATAATTACGCCAAAAATATTTTTTACTACTTTTAAGTTCACATTTGGGGTGAAAACTTCACGGTTGAGCGCAATAAACCTTGTGCGGGTTTATTATAGGAGAAGTACTCTCTTGATTATAACTGGGATGTTGATCGGTTCTTCAATTATTAACTAAATATACTTAGACGAGTTTTAAGAGTTTTAAACGTCAAATATAAGTAAGTATCGAACATTTTTACTTCGAGCTGTGCCCTCTAAGTTCCGGCTAAGACAGTTAGTTTTATAACGCGCAAGTGTCAATGTCCTAGTTCTATAACACAAACTTTAATATCAGATTCAATTTTTGAAGAAGAAGAATAAAAGAGTTATAAGATGACTGAAAAAGAAGAAGAATTGAAAAAACCTTCATTTAGTCCATATTTCCCTTTGTCGGTAGCCATTTGTAGTTCTGCTCTTTCGAAGACGAAGGAAATCTTCTTGAAGTCGGCAAGCTTTAGAAAGTAAGTATAAGTAAAAATCTTAAATTCACATTGCACAATTGTCGTAGAAGATAATATCCTTCGATACATAACGTACAGACATATGTACATCGGTTCATAATAAGCTTATACTACCTGTTATTATATGATTCTTAGTATGATACATGCTCTATCCCAGCAAACATTACGATTGGAGATCGAATCGGAGTCGACCCGTTCAATCGAAATTGAATTTCAATCTCGAAGTGGTTCTCGTTTCGATCTCGAGCCGAAAATGAAGAAAAAGGAACGCTAATTCGATTTGAAATAACGACTCGATATTGATTCGTCTTTTCGGGACTATTTCGAAGATTTTCGTGTATTCGTGCTATATATAAGGGTCATATGTATTCGAGATTTCTTTGTAAAAACTATTCGATCTAGAATTGGATAAATGAGTAAACTATGCTTTGTGAAAACTACACGATATCCAATTGCTAATAAACAACCAAAATTTGAGAAACATTTACCAAATGCAAATTTTAATTTCTCAGCACTCACTTCACTTTTTTTGGCCGAATACTTGAAAAGCATGCTGTTGGTACGCTTGCATTACCATGGAGAATCTGAAAATCATGTACTGATAATTTTCTTGAAACACTTCGTAATTTTTCGAGGAGACTTGTAAAAACGAAAAATTCTCGGATTATACTGGAAGTTGTCTGAACCTGAAGGCCATATGTCGAGAAATATTCGTAAAACCGAAAAATTATCGAATTGTTGCTCTTCGAAAATTCCTCGCAAATGCAAAAACCCGAGAAAATGTTTGCTGGGATTATTTATGTTTGTTATACATACATATTTCACCCAGTTAAAGAGAGAGAAAATCATATATAGTATAAGGAATTTAAGCTTGTTGGCACTTCAATTAACTCTAGCAGATTTTGCACTGAAACTCATATAAAAAAGGAGAAGATGAAAATGTTGGGACATGTACATCATACAAATAAAACTTTTTTATTTAATTTTCTAACTTCTTTTGTTTATTATCCATTAAAATTAAGTACAAAAAAGTCAGAGAAGACATTTTTTTTTTATTTAGATTGCATTTCTTTGTTCATCGGGTGGGAAAAATGAATCTCGAAACTCTAAATCCAAACCACTTAAGGGATTTGTTATTCACACTTTTCCACTTATTCTTTGAGTCAATAGATCTGACATAGTGACACGAAGAACGGTGATACAAGGGGTAATAGGCACGAGATAAAAACAAAAATTTTAATATGGATCGCATTGAGAAGGTAGAACAGTTTAAAAGAACGATACACTCTGTAATGTTTTAGGTAGAGAATCTGATAAGTCCTTTTAACCTTAAGGCTATCCCAAGTAAACGTACCCATTTAGTCCAATTTACCATGAGGTTAACTTCTTTGGCAATTCGGAATTTAGGGAATATTTACGTTATCTTGGCTTGAATTTGAAAATAAATCCAACTACAAAGTCCCTTAAATCTGACTTCAAAGTTAGGTAAAATTTAGGTAAAAAATAAGGAAATTTGCACCAGATTTAGGAAATTTTTCTTATTTATTTCCCTATTTTTCTGTTTAGGTAAATAAATATAAAAGGAATTATTACGTTTTTTTCCTTAATAATTAATTATAAATTTAAGATTACTTTGAAGGCATGAATTAAGAAATTATTAAGTAAAACTTCCTTCCCAATTTACCTCAATGGAAAGTAGTCCTTGAGGTTAAATTCTTAAGTTTAGCTTACGTAATTTTAATCAAAATAGCTCGATCGGCCCTCGGTGATGGGAAATTCAACCTCTAATGTTACTTTAGAAGCCAAAGAAAAATTTAAAAAAGTTTTAACACATTTTTTTTTTTTCGAAAAATTATTTCAATATTTATTAATAAAATTTTGGTCGTTTCAACAAAACTGAGCACTTAGAAGTTGAGAGAATTATTTTCCTATAAATATAATATCGACAGGAATACTTTTCATAATAATTCAAATTAGAGTTGTGCTTCGTTATTAATAATTATATTACCTACTAGGAAAAATATACACACACAGTTTTTATAAAATGAAATTCGTTCTACATTAACACGCACGTTAACATGACTTAAACTAGGTAGCAAATAAGTCGAGATTAATTAAAATTTAAGTAAACTCGACGTGGAATTTAAGTTCAATTCACCAAATCAAGGAAATGTGTCCACTGACATATCGGGAAATATTCCCCAATTTTCCTAAAATTTTGTGCCGGAATTACAATTACTACTGATTAGTCGACTGCGACTTTGCCGAAATGGTAAATGCATGTGGCAAGATAAAATTGCAACTTCGACTGCCCCCCCCCCTATTCAATTTAGTTAGAATGAGATGTCCCAGAAACAGGCATTGAATAAATAACTAATAAGGAAGCGGGGTACCATGCAAATACAGTGTACGTATTTAAGCAATTCAATGACAGTGTGACCTATGATCGGGGGGTGAGGGGCGCGCGCGAAAGACAAGAGGGCCTACTGACTGTCGTGCGTCAGTTCAACATTTCTGACATTTCATAATTTATGAAATTGTAATTGCTGCCTACATTATGTCAGTCATACAAAGGCAACGCCAAGAAATATTATCTGAAAATAAGGGGGCGCTAAAAATTTGTTTGTATTTCACATAGCAATTTAAATTATAAAAAATGTCCCCCTTCAAAGTGTCAGTCAGAATTTCATTACTATCATGATGAAACGAATACAAACACAGCACACTAATAAATTTCGCCGAGTAGGTTTTCACCCGGTATGTCGTTTTCTATTAATTATGTATTGAATGGAAACAGTCTTAAAAATACATTCACGCACACAAGCAACACGCCACTGGATGCATGCAATGAAAATGTATTGCAAAAGTTACATTGGCAGCCATAGGCCACATGCCACGCTGGGGCCTGTGATTAAGTTTGTCAAATCTCGAATTTAGTTCTTCGTGGCCCCAGTACTACCAACATTAAAGTATAATAATGGGGTAGGCTATTTAATATGGCGGGAGATTTGTAATTAATCGGAACTTTGTTTATCAGCGCGAAAGTTGTGAAAACTGTGAGAACCATTTCATACTGAGTTGTAATAACTCAGCAAAAAAAAACATGGAAGAAAAATTATTAATTACATGAAAATACATACATTTACACATAATTAGAGACATGGCTTCTTGTGGCCAATGGCATTGAATGTAACTTATTTAGCTTGAGTTGTCGGCCATGGTCTGAGGTCGTGAATGCATTTTGAGCTTTATTTAATGTGAATACAACCCATTTTCCTTTAAATGATTCATATTTAGATTTTTAAATAAATCTTTTTATATGCACCATCAACTTTTGGATATCTGAGTACACTGTAGTGTAGACAGCAGGCAGTTTAGGGCTTCATTACTGTGCAGGTTAGATCCCCCCACACTGTTGATCAAAACACACAGTATGCTCTCAAAATTTCTTTATGATCCTTTGATTTTCGGCTACAAAGTCAATAACTGACACAGTACCTCGGTATTTATCTTTTTTAAATTAACCACAATTAATCGCTGCTCTAATTTACGTCGAATAGACGTATTAATTTCGATCTAAAAAAGAGAGGAAATGTTGAATGGGATGGGCATCTTAAATTCAATATAAAAAAAAACTGGTGTTGACGACTTTTGTTTGAACAAATTAAATTAATAAAACTAAATTAAAATTCGGAAAATTTGACTTTGTTGTGTGTTATTAGACCAAAACCATTGGTTTAAGCTTCAATTATCTATCTAAAAAAAATTAAATTATCGTAAGGTGTTCAGGAGTTATAGATAACCCATAAAATATGAAGGTAAAGATATTTAACCCCTCCTACCTGCCAAATGAATAATATTTTAAAATCCACCCCCCCCCCCCCCCCAATTTAATTTTTGAATAATCTAGACCAGCCCAATCATTCTTTGCTTCTTGTAAAATATATACGGGCAACATCTTTGTATATGCTGTTATAAAACTTGAAAAACTGTTCTGTAAGAAACATTTAAATTTTTGGAAGACTTTTGACCCATGGTTATGATCGTGACAGTATCTACATATAATACTGATCCAGGAAACTATCTACTGATACAAAACACTTTGTAGCTACAAAATTATGCAAACAAGTTGACATCCTTCCACATTTTTAATTTTTTATTCTCGATTTCGTCGCTTTCATTTGTCTTAACCCAGCATAGCCTGCGATCCAAATATGAGAATTTATTTTTGATTAAGCACTTTTACTTTGCTCTCTTTATACTCTTTAAATTACATAACTGCCACTCTATAGCAAACATATTAAGAGCTTTAATTACATATAGAAAGAGGCGACTGACTTACCATTTCATGATTTTTAACATAAATAAACTTATTCCTGCTCGAATATTTGATAAGGACTTACCTGAAACAAAAAAAAAAAAAATTATGTTTATTAAAATTATTAAATTTAGAATAATTTTTTGTTAATAATTAATTACTAGAATTATTCTTATATCAGGTAAACATTGTTAGAAATGAATTATTCACTAAAATATTATAACGCTTTTCGTCATCTTAAATGTCAAAAATCAAACTTTCATTTCACCAGCGGAATATTAGTGCAAAGTCTAGCCGTCAATTTGAATACAAATCAATATAGTCCTGAGGGTTCTCATGAAAAAGTCAAGAACTGGGGTAGGGAGACTATCAAACGCCAAGTAATAAAATCCAATGTTAGCTTACAAAAAGTCCATTAAAAATTTGTGAAGAAATAGCCGAATAATAAGCGACAGGCAGGTTTATTCGTCCTTGAGTAGATGATTATTTTAATCGAAATGACGTTGCATTATGGCATGGTGTAATTTGTTTTCGTATACTACCGAAAGAATCTCGTTTTGGCAATATGAAGTCACAGTGATAAGACCATCCGTAATTATTTATTTATGCGACAACAAAAATCGTTCAACTCATAGTGACATTCCTCCAAATCTCCGCAGAGATGTTGTTTACTCTTATCGCACTGAAGTTGAAGCGATATCAGAAAATTTACAAATTCTAAAAAACTTTTCGGTAATCACCTCATGATTTTTTTTTTTCGTAAACAGTTCAAATCGAGTAATCCCTAATTTTGTGTAAGTATATACTTTCCAGGAATAAATTGAATTTGAATTTGCTGACAAAAGTTTCACAAGAGTACAAAGCCATAAAATTCGCAAGAACAACTTTTTCAATGACCGAAATAATAATGATTATTTATGATGGCAAAAATAAAAATCACACAATAATTGTTAAAGAGGTTTGTAAATGTAAAAAGTTAATCATAACTGTTTTAATCCGATTTAAGGAAACAAAAATCATTAAATAATAGTTACTTCTACACTTGTATTTAAAAATTTGTAACTGTTATACAGTTTCTGTAAAAACGTCATAAGCATTTTCATAGATTTTTTCTTTCCGTAGAAATCTTCAATAGGTAAGCTGAAAATGATTGAGATTAACCGCAATACCTGTGAAAATTGGTGAATTGTAAATACGGTAGCTCTACAATGGTTCAATTCAATTCAATTTAATTCTTGTAATTGCTACCCGCAAGACTGAAATCTATGTATCAACGCGTTCTCTATTAGTACTCAAATATACGAGGACTATCAGAATTCTCTATTTTGCCACTTTTTGTAAATATATGCAAGGAAGACCACAAACAAAATAGAGAAATTACGAAAAGTGAAAAAACACATAAACAGAAGTTAAAGGAACATCCCAAGGTAGAAGCCAATGGCAGAGCGAATCGGGTCTTGTTTAATGCTTCCAAAACACAATGTTGTCTGTTATCACTCAAACGTACTCCAAGACCCGCTCAACCCACTTCCGTCGATGAGAATATATATTGAACTCGCCATCTCTTAGGCGTTGAAATATCCAACAATCTTAGTTGTTCCGATCACATTTTTGGTTTTGCCAAAATCGCATTGAAACGCCTGGGCTTTTTGCAAAAATGCAAGAAATATTTTAGTCCATCAGACTTCGCGCAAATCTACAAATCTCATATTACGTCTACATTAGAATATAATTCCCATATTTAGCTAATTAGTGATGACATATCACCGACATAATGTCGGATGTCTATATCTCTTTTATCGCTACTTCTATGGTAATTGCTCTGACGAAATCTGTAGTCTAATCCCTTGTAGAATTGTTCCCATGCACACCACACGAGCTGTAACCCGGACTCACCCTTACACCCTTGAAGTTATATTCGGCCGTACCGTGAATTTCTGCGAATCCTTCATAAGCAGAACAGTACGAATGTGGAACAATTTGCCATCCTATTCCTCTGTTTTCTCCCTCAGCTATGAGCCACAAATATTAAAGCGTAATTTATTTATTTCGCTAAATGCTAGCTACAATGGCCCCAGGACACAATACTTAAATTAAACTAAAGTACAGAGCAATTATTGAGGATTTTTCTTAATTGAGTCTTATTAATGTTAAAATATATCGAATGAGAATTCAAATTAAAAGTACAGCACATTCTAGTCATAGGCTCAAATAGTCCATAGTTGGTTCGATGAGAATACAAATAAATGAAGTCATTAGATCGCAAGTGTTGAGATCGTGAATTGAAATTAATTTTCTGAAGCATCAACGGCATGTCGATGTCACCCTTCACAAGTTGAAATATAAAGCTAATGTCACAAATTTTTCTACGAGTCTCAAGAGTAGAAAGGTGTATTAAATTTAATCTTTCGTTATAAGGAGGAAGATGAAGTCTATCCCTCCATTCAAGACCTCTTAGAGCAAAAAGTAAGAATCTCCTCTGCACGCTCTCAATACGATCGGAGTGATTTTTGTAAGGGGGAGACCATACAGGACTGGCATATTCCAAAATGGGTCTAACAAGAGTGGTAAAAAGAAGTTTAGTAATATAGATATCATCTAATTCTTTTGCCCAACGCTTTACAAAGCCTAACATTGAGTTTGCCCTATTAACGATGCGATCTATGTGAAAGTTAAAGGTGAGTTTCGAGTCAAACAATATTCTCAAGTCACATATTTTATCAACCTTAGAAAGTAATAACCCATTCATAGCATATGACAACATTCGAAGGGACTCGCTAACGAGAGAAAATGGTTACCTTACATTTATCAACGTTTAAAATGAGGGAACTCTTTTCACACCATTCAACAAGTCTGTCCAGGTCATCCTGTAAATTGAGACAGTCGCAATGCGAGTCGTTAGATTTATATAGTTTTAGATCATCTGCGTATATTAGCAAATCAGATTTGGTAACTACATAGGAAACATCATTTATGAATAATATGAAGAGAAGGGGCCCTAAGTGACTACCCTGCGGAACACCGGAGTAAGCCGTTATTTCTTCAGAAAGGGCAGAACGGAACTGAATCCTAAGTTTGCGATCCTTAAGTTAGGATGATAACCAGTTCAACAGCCAAATTGGTAAACCTAAAGATCGCAGTTTAAATAACAAAACAGAGTGAGGAAGCTTGTCAAAAGCCTGGCTGAAGTCTGTATATATACAGTGAGTTTCACAACCACGCTCAAACGATTCGATACAGGTAAACTGAATCAAGTTTGTTGTTGTTGACCTTCCCTTCATAAAACCATGCTGATGAGCATTAAGAGCTCCACTACAATGAAAATACAAAAATTCAGCTTGGACATGGAATCTTCAACAGATTGCTGATCAATAGTGAAGAATGGGATATCAACTTTAGGAAGCGTCGTTAAGTAATTAAAATAAACAAAATCTATTTGAGCGTCATATGTTAAAAGTGATTCACTAAAGTAATCAGCAAAGAGATTAGAAATCACAGACGGATCATGACTAGAATTATTATTAAATACTAACACAGGAGGAAAATTATTAGATTCCTTTTTGGTATTTACAAAACGCCAAAATTGCTTAGGATCAGATCTTATTACATTTCTCATTCTAAACAGGTACGTATCATAGGCATGCAGAAGAGCATTACGAAATTCGCTTCTCAAAAACAAAAATTGTGTTAAGTCATCATTAGACTGAGAGAGGTGAAACTTTCGCCAAGCCTTATTTCTTAAGCTGCGCAAGCGTTTAAGCTCAGCATCGTACCAAGGAGGACACGAAGAGGCATTCTTGATACAATTATTGAAACAATTAAATATAACATTATAAAATTGTGCTATAAGTTCATCTACATTATTATTGCTAAACAGAAAGGACCAGTTAGTAGAAGATAAATTAAAGTTAAGTAGATCAAAATTAGCTTTTTTAAAATTAAAGGTTGGAGAGTTTTCAATCAACATACCAGTACCCTCGCAATCAATGCCCACTATCACGTCCAAAGTTGGATGGTATGAGTCAATAGGAACCAATGACATGTCACACGGACGAACCATACATTTCGTAGCATCCGAGGTAAAGACCAAATCCAAGCATTTATTACGGTTGTTCTTAATATCATTTACCTGACTTTCTCATTGCGGCAATAGCATGTAGGAAGATATACGCATTTCCAGAAGATGTACTGGGGACCAAGGAGTCCTCATCGTCAGAAACCTACCATTGAACAGTAGGAAGATTGAAATCACCAAGGATTATAATATCATCCGAGTCCCGCGCCAGCTCGAACACATATTCCCCAGCAGCAGCAACGGCATCGTATGAAGCAGACGGACTGCCAGGAGGAATGTATGCAGCTAGAATATACAGTATTTTTGTCCCAATTGTTATACTGATGCATATAAATTCAAACAGGGATGGATTGGGAATATCTATCTTTGAACAGCCGTAAGAAATCTTTACCGCGATTAGAATACCTCCTCCGAGCACAGAAATGTCATCAGGATTTCGATCACGTCGAAAAACTTGGAAGTCGTTGTCCAGAAATTCAGCATCCGAAAAGGAATTGTTAAGCCAAGTCTCCGTTAAAATAATAACATCGTGAGGAACATTAAAAGAGTTCAAGTAGAGTAGTAATGCGCATCTTCACCTACTTGTCTCAACCCAATTATCCGCAATTCTCTACCCCTTCTTAATTTCCTGCCAAGGCTGTGCTACGGCATCATATAGGATATCCCCTGAGCTTTGACAACATCATAAAAAACGAAAGAAAAAAAAAATAGATGGGCTATGTAAGACCCTAAGCTGCCAAAACCAATGACTTTTGATCTCTTTTATTCAAAATTCACCTCTAATCCATTTGGTAATCTAAAAAACCATCCCAGCAATAATATTCATTCATTTATTATTATTAATTATTCTAATTTCGTTAATTAACTTGCTTTGACGTAAATCTCCGAAATGGTTCATTCCATTCAATCAAGAATGAATTTACATTATTTCATTTTAAATGTTGATGTAGATCTGTTGTGAAGGCCAATCTAGCAGGGAGCATATAGAAATTAGCCGCTAATTTATTGTTGGCGCTCGCATAATTATATTTTGCGTAAGTATAAATTTCTGTCGATTTTGTTTTCATTAATAAGAAACTTCCTAACTAAGTATCTGCGAAGATTTTATTTTAATTATGGAGATGAAAAAAAAAAAAGAAAATACATTTCTGGGGGGACACGATATCAGACGCCATTAATCATAAGTGGCGCCTGTTTTTGTGTTAAAGAAAATATGTTTTTTTTTTTTTTGTATTTCTCTTTTATCTATTTTCATCGTTAAGATTTGTATCTATGTATATATTAAGAACAACATGATAAGCGATCGTAACATATTATATTGGGACGACAGCAGGCGACTTCTATAGATGCATCGAGGTTAATATGTAGAAATTTGAAACTTGCTTGCTTTTGATGAAAACTTAATTCTTTTGTAAGCCTTGACTTAGTTTGTTTATCGAACTTACATCAGAAGCACTGGCGTTTTCTTTGAGTCACACTAAACTATAATTATGAAGTGAGTAATGTTTACACTGGGGTTGATAGTTTTAAGAACTTTCTTTTGATAAGAGAATATCTAAATAAAAGAAAAAAAAACAGTTTAAAAGCTTTAAAGTAATAAAGATTACATGAGTTTTTCAATGGCTACATTAAATCATGCCTCAAGTTGGAAATTAATATAATTTTCAATCGTTTTTCCAATTTATGTTTGTTATTTATGCTGCATCGAAAGATGTTGTATTATTTAACGTAAGTTAGGGATTCATCTAGGAGGTAGAAATACATGTTTTTATGTAATAGATAATTCAGCTTTATTGCTGATTGAAGTACTTAAAGAAGACATGGTGTGTAAAAGTGTGAATGAATGAATTTGCACGAACTTACAAAATTTTCCGTTCCTTTACTTTCTCGTGCACACAAAATTACACCAGTTTTACATACGTCACAGCTTCCCACTCGCAAGAATTTACCCGAAATTTTTAGTTACTGCAGCCTTCTTGTAAGGAAAATTGACAGCTGTCATTGGATAAGTTATTTTTTAATTTTCTTTGAAATTTTTAAAACGCAATCAAAATGTCGCATGAAGATGGTTTGATTATTGTGGGATTTTGCAAGAATGCAACAACTTAAAAAAAAAAAAACAATACTTAATCCGCAAATGTTATTCCACAGTTTTTGTTCTTGTTTTTCACGAAGTTGCATGAAAAGCGTTCGTTTACTTTTTCATGCATTTTACATTCTTCCCCAACCACACGAGTAAATTTCTACCCCACAAAGCTTTCGCACGAGAAGTACGTGAACAAAACTATTATGTGACATTCTGCGTTCGGCTGAACGCACGGCAGGTGTCTCCTTTTTCGAATTCTTATTTTGATAAGGATAGCTGTTTACTTGTTAATCGATTTACAAGTTCCGGGAATTTCACTCTGAGCTGCATTGTGAACACCTTCGTTCTGGACTCACTCCACTCTACGCCACTCTCTTTTGTGAACTCAGTATTAGAAAAAATACACCAATTTCAACTACATACATACATTCAGTGACTCCAAAGTTTAGCCAAGTTTTGTTTTGTAAGACCATAAACATCTACAATTTTATAATTTTTGTCAAGGATTCAGAATAAATATATTCCAAAAAAAAGGAACTCTCGCCTTGTGTTATTTATTCTCATGTTTTGTTGAATGTTTAAATGTCTTCCGTTAGCCTGATGGACAGTAAAACAAGAATCGCTATAGATTTTGAAGTGAGGAAATCGCTACGTATCACCTCGATATCTCCTTAATAGAAACCAGGGCCTTCGGCATTCTAATCAATTACAAGACGTAGGTATAATAGACTTCTATACAGGCAGGCATGTCGAACTAACTAATGCAATGAGATGTTTTTGCGCATGGATGGTATCCTAGCTGTTTGCGCCGAGTAATCTTCAAATAAATACTTACATATTCCAAGTTGAAGAAACAAGTAAAATACTTACTATCGAATGATATGTAGATTAACTGTTTCATCTATGACGCCTCTATTCAATTTCTCAGCTTGATTAATTCGGTTCCGTTTTTGGTTAAACCTTCTATAAATTATCATTCTCATCCGATCAACTATTTCTAGGTCGAACACGAGAATATGTTCTCTTGGCATAGATATACCATTGAATACCTCTCTCCGCCTCGCTTCTCTGAAAACCCCTCTAAAATAGATCCACAAAGTTAAAATTGTCCCATATTCTTCACAAATATATTTCCGGTTAATAAAATACTTTGACGAAGATGTTTAATTGCCTCGCTGAGTGCATCGAAGAATATAAAATGCAGAAAAGATCAAAATCTCTCGGTGTGGGCGATTTATAACTTGTATACCGGCCAAAAAGCAATCGTTTTACACCTATGGCCATAAATGTAACTGCTTGACCCCTACTGACTGCTGAGCGTTAACTGCTACAACAACTACTACTACTACTACTACTACCTGGTGCCTACCTCATTAACCGGGCAATAAAACTTGAAAGTCACAGAGGCGTTTATTCATATATTCATTTGGATGCTGGAAGCTGGAGCTGCGGTTCTTCTCAATGAATGAACATTTTAAATACCTCGTCCACGTCCTGCTGACTCTGTGATGCTGTGTGTTGTTGATTACATCAGCATATCAGCACCGGTACCGGTACGTATGGCTATATAAGCGCAATGTGAGGGCAAAAAAAAATCCAAGATGTATGTTATTGCCTTAACAACAAAGTTGAAGCCGTCATTGTAATAAATTATGCACACTTAATTAATTTTAAATTAAAGTTAGCATTAAAGCTAGTCAACTGTCATGCCAAAGATGTATCTCTCCGAAGCGGGGTCAAGTGTATCATTACATCTGGCCAGGCCTATCTATGCTCATAGCATTGATTGCATTTACATCGTCATATAGATTTAGCTTCATACAATTAGTAGATTTTAGATGATGATAAAGAGATAAGCGCGATTTTCTGTGACATGGTGATGTGAATTAAAGTGTATACACAGGTGTAAATTACCCCATAGGCTATGGAAGTATTGAAATTCATGACTACATCTTAACTTCGAAGCTAATTAAATTTAATTTAAAGTTATGCTTAAATATTATCATTTGTACATCAGCTACATCAGAATATGTAAGCAAACACTTTAAGTATTTCTGCAATTTACATATGTGATTTGTAGGAAAAACTTTTTAGTTGTTGTTACGGAAAATTTCTTCACCAAAATTTATTTTCAATCATAATCAATATTAACAACGGCAAGGAAAACTACATATCTATTGGATCACATAATAAAAATAGAAATGATTCCAATCCCAAATGAAGTAGACAAGGAGGTCATTTCATTTAAGATTTCAGATTGTATCATCTTCGACTGCCGATTCCTTAGACATGACATTAAATTTTATTGCATGCTTTATCCATGTACACTTATGTAACATCCTCATACATACAACTATAAATAAATTGTGTAAACGACTTTGATTATGAAACGTTTTGCCGGCCGCTAAGGTCATAGGTGCTGCCAAAACCAATTTATCCTAATATCTGTTTTTAGTGAAAATTGGCATTCTGGTTACACTCTTAAAGGTTTAGGTTTATTCAGATCACGACTTCAATTAAGAACGTTAAGTTAAAACGGACGATTTGGAAACATATCTGATTGGCACTAGGTAAGATAGGAAGGTACTACATAGGTACATAAAAAAAAAACAACAGATGCATTATTCAAGTCAATCAATCACAAATTTTTCCTCTATGGGTTAACTACATATAGTGTAGTAGATAGAGCTATGTCTATAGAATGCTGATAGATCACCATAATCCAATAGAGATTTGTATGAATGTTCAGGATCAACAAAGAGTTTGCTGGAGCTGGACGTGAATGAATAGCAGAATAACAAGCGGACCTGCAAGATATAAAGAACACACGAAACAGCCGATCAATAATTATTAATAGCATAATCGAGAAGTAATCTTCTATGGATAAGGACGGCAAAGAGTACAATTAGAAACTAAACTAAACTGGTGCTGTTTTCATCACACAACGAAAAAGTCCAACCTTTATCCTTTCTAAGCTAGATAGTCACTAATCTCCAGCGAAAAGTATATGGGTATTATTCTGGGGATGAAACTAAACTAAAAACTGAATATTGAGAATTAGGTCAAAAAGGCCTGGATAGCTCTTTACGCTTAGAAAAGAACATTCGGGGGAAAAATGGACTCTCAATCCCTACATTATTGCTTGGTTGTATCTGAGACAACTTACAACTAGATGTGCAAAACTCCATATAAATCCGGATCACTTTTTGAAAGCTCTTTAACTTTTTATTCAACCAAAGAAAGCTATCATTGCGAAGAATTTATGTGGCATAATACAGCACGAGAGAGAGAGAATATGTATAGCTTTCTATTAAAGGGCCGTTAGCTCGTTTTAGTTGGGCCGCGTTTTTGTGAGGTTTTTCACAATCTAGATGTAAGTTGTCTCAGGTTGTACACAGCTGGTTTGGCTAAGCTCTAACCTACGGAAGTAAGATGCAAAGAATCATAATTATTTATTTATTTATTTTATTTTTACTGGTTAATTACCACAAAAGATTACGAATCTTATAATTGTACGTGCATAATCGGTAGGGAAAATTTATTTGATAAAGAGAGATACATAAACATAAATTTAAATTTAATTAACTAACTATACATCTATAAAGTTTACATAAAAATTGAATATATAAGATCTAAAGCATATTCTGCCAGTAAAATGATTAAACTATTAGTTTGCGAATTTACGTTACGTGAGCTGTTGTCAGCAACCTTTTAAATGCGTTCTGAGATCCCACGCACTGAATATTGGGCGCTAGAGAATTCCGGCAGTAGAACACCTGCACAAAGTAAGAGCGCTCACCTGATAAGGTTCTGAAGCTTGGCAACAGAATGTTTCGATACTGGGCCGATCCTAAAAATTGTATTCGATCAAGTAAGTAACTTGGCTCCTTTACGTGGATTAGAGAATACAGAAATAGTAAGCATCTTAGTGACAAGCATGCTTCAAGTCAGTGTTGCCACTTTGTCTATGATCGTAGCAAATGGCTACTTTGGGCAACGTTTGGCTACCGGGATACCCCCGAGTATTTTGGCTACGCTACAGAATTTTTGAATAGGTACGTGGGCAAAATATTTCTAATAACTTTTATTTCATATAATACTTAGCACTGCAATGTAAATGAAATATTACCATTTAACTGTTTGAACTCTAAGCCATAGGTATAGCTTAAATTATAAGGTATTTAATTAAAAAAGTTTCGAAAGATCCCAGCCAAAAGGAATATGAAAAGAATTTTACAAACCATTTTGATATATCAGAATGAAATTGATGGAACAGAAAATCAAGTAAATATATCATTAGCGCGATGGATGGGTGCAAGTAATAAATCTAGAAGCGGATTTGGGTAAAACTGAAAAACCAAATAAGAGTTTGTCTACTATAACTACAATGAAAAGAAAAAGGACGAGTTTTAGTCGAATGAAACCAGAAATTTCCTTGAATTAAAATCGATAAAGAAAATAATATATTAATGCGTAAATTGTGCTTTGTAAAGCTTACGAATTTTAAAATGCATCTTTCTATGAATGAAAATAGCCAAGTTCATAAATTTAAAATGAAACAAGCAGTCAAAGTTCTAGACTCTATGTCGAACTTTCGGAACTCACACGGTGGAGTACCCCAAGGATCAATCCTAGGTCCTCTCTTATTCAGTCTGTACATCAATGATTTGCCTGAGGTGATTAAGAATGTGAACATTCATCTGTATGCTGATGACGTACAAATTTACTTGAGCAGATGTAGATTGTGTTGCTCATATAAATGAAGATTTAAAGAGAATTTATGACTGGTCGATAGCTAATAAGCTTCAACTGAATCCTAGCAAGTCTGTGTGTATGCCGATCTATAGAAACCGCCTCGAGGCATTAGAGCTACCACGAGTTTTTGAAATCAATTTACCTTACCTATCTATCTAGCTCTGTGAAAAGTTTAGGTGTAGTCCTGAACACTGAATTTACTTGCTGCAGCCATGTTACTAATATTTTAGGCAAAGTATATGGCTCCTTACGGCAGTTGAGAGTCTGTGGGTATTTATTGCCTACAGATATGCGATTGAAACTGGTACGTAGTTTGATTCTACCCCACTTTATGTATGGCACAATGGTATTTCCCAAGTTAGACTCAGTTTGCCGTCGAAGATTGAGAGTTGCATTCAATGATTGTACTAGATATGTTTTCAACTTAACACGCAGTGCACACATCTCATGCAAGTTAATGCAGCCCTTGGACATACCCTTTATACCCATCTTGCTCATCGCGACTTGTATTTTTTACATAAATTAATTCATAAAAAGAGGTCACAATATCTCTACAATAAGCTGCAATTCTTGCGCTCTCAAAGAAGTTTAAAAATTCTTTTACCACGTTGTCATTCTCATTTCGGAGAGCGCTCTTTTTTTGTCCAAACTTCACGTAAGTGGAATAGTTTACCATCTAATATAAATAGCACGAACTCAGGCAGAGTCTTTCTTGAATTGTTAAGCTCTTTGGAGCCTTATTAGGTACACATCATGGCTGTTCTTAATCTTAATCTTTATTTAGTACTTTTCTAATTTTTTTTTCTTTTATTTTTTCTAGAATTTATATGGTTCGTTTTTTTTTTCTTTTTTAGTTTTTATTTCTATCCTCTTTTTTTTCTGATTTAATTGAATTTGCTTATTCTTCTTTCCAATAAGATTTGTAATCTTTATACAGTTGACCGTAATAAAGTAATATTGTTATTGTTGTTATTGTTAAATCAGTACTAGATAATCTAGACGTTAGAGATTTAATGAAAGAAGGTTATTCTGAGTTGTGCAAATCTGTCTTTTAAATGAAATGCTTAGCATTTATAGTAGAACATAATTTGTCATTTAAACTAAAGGACCACCTGCCAGATTCTATTTTAGCAAGTAAAATTAATTATGCAAGGACCAAAGGCACCAAGCTCCTTTCGCAAAAAGTAGGTCCATATAAAATACAAAATCAATGTTTTTCTATAATTATTGACGAATGTACGGATATATCGTTTTTGAAATGCTTTGTTTTGTTGGCGATATATTTTGATATTGCTTAACAAAAAAATTACTTATTTTCTGTGCTTTATTGAAACTGAGTTACAACAGCAGATTCCATGCCGTTCGATGTTTTCTTTTTTTTAAGAAAAACAAATTCTCCAATATTCTCACAGCGTATTCATTAAATTACGCTCAGTAGTACCTCATATACATATATGTAATTGAATGCACACAGCCGGTATCTTACGCATCCAGAAAGCTGCCAAACGATATTGAAACACTTACTAAAAATGTATTTACAGTTTTTTTTTTAAATATAGTAGTAAACGACAAAAGGAACTGAACGAATTTCAAGAATAGTTAGCCATAAAAAAAAATGAAATTTTAATATTGTCAGATACCAGATGGCTTTCAATGTATCAGGAATTTCAATGTTCATTAAACAGCTGGGATACTTTAATTTTATAATTTTCTGTATGCGTATTCGAAAATAGGACAGAAGCTGCAAAATCAATTCTCAATAAGCTGACTTTTAACTAATATTAAAATTATTTTTTTATTTGTTAAAGCTAATAGCAGAAAAAGATGCGTATATCGGCTCAACTAAAGATTGTAAATTCATATACTATTGTGAAGCAAACGTTTATATAGTACAGACTTAGAAAAGTTAAATTCTTCAGAATCTGAAATTTTTTTTTTTTTTTCAATAATGTCCGAGAATATTATCAGGATACTGTACACCCAATTCGATAAAAAATAAATTTAAATTATCCTATTTAAATAGCTTTTTAGATTATGAATATGTAAAAGGCAAACATTTTTCTGATATCATACCAGATTTATTTTTCCTATATAATCGATTTAAAAAACCAACATCAACTGAAGAATTCAATTATTATTTACTAAAACGAAAACATTACTAGAATTTAATATTTTAAATGAGAAGCGATTTGAAAGTTGTTCGCTCATTTATATAATAAAAAAAAAATGTAATATATGTTTAGGACATTGTCGACTTTGGCTTCTTATTTATTAAAACTACCCCATAGCAGCGCAGGTGCTGAAAGATTTTTCTCTCTTTTAAATTATGTAAAAAATGAAAAAAGGAGCCGATTAAGTAACAACGTGATTAATAATTCTATTCTACTTAAACTATAGTATATCAAAGAAAAACACTTAAACTGTACAATTTTTGACCCCACTGAAAAGTTTATAAACTAATTTTATCGTGAGTAATAGACGTAATTTTTCGAGTGAAATTTAATTAATTACATCCATGTACAATTCCTTTGTTAACATCTTATGTGTACATTATTATTATTTATTTAATTTTTAAACCAAAAGAATATTACGGTTTTTGTTTTTGTTATATTTTTGTTTCAATAAAATTATTAAAACAAAGTTTCAGTTAATTACTACTCTATAGGGTTATATTTATGTAAGATTTTAAGTTTTATATAATTTTTTTCGCCTGTGGCTACCCAAATCACATTTGGGCTACGCTAGAAATTTTTCAAGTGGCAATACTGCTTCAAGTGAACATCCCACAAAGGACTCAACATAGGGAGATATATGACCAAATCTACGTAACCCGTGAATAAATCTTATAGTATCGTTAAAAGCGACATTTAACTTTCATTGGCAACCAGAATCGAGTTTGGAAAAAAATTAAACTGCCAAAAGTTAAGTGAGATAATACCAAAGATTTAGCAAGTTTCATACATTCATAGGACTCGATAATATACTAGTCGACGTTCTTAACTGACGAAGGTATCCATACACTTTTCCTAGAACAGAGGAGACGTGGTTGCAACATGTAAGCCGCTTTATTTCTATGCCTAAACTTTTTACTGAGTTTGAGTATGGTATAGTTAGTACTGTTGATAATTATCGGAGGCAATTCACTAAGATCTAGATTTCTCCTGTAAAATGCCATACAGTTTGACTTGAGGGGACTTAGCGTTAGGTAGTTACGGTTCGCCCAGTCAGATATTCTTTGCAAATCGTCGCTTATGCCTAATCTACAATGCATGGTAAAACCACGTCGTCAAAACAATATCATTTGCTGAAGAATGCATATAAATACACGAAATATATAAGTAGTGGTAAGCTGCCAAATTAAACAGCTGTTGACCTGTCAATTATCATAAATGTAATTGCTTTCTCGATTGCATTGCAGAATTACATCAAAGAAAATATTTGGTCTCAATAATTTATATTATAGTATAGTAAACTAAGAAATTGCTTGGAACAAATCAAATAATATAAAATATTTCTTTAAAGACTGAAAGTACAAGTCCCAGTTTACAGTTGTTTTGTTCTAAATTGCCCTACATGGTTCTAAATTAGCTGAATACAGCTGAGGTATTACTATATCATTTTTTCTGATTAACTACTACACATAAGCTCGTGCTCATGTCGTCAAATAAGTGAAAGAGAAGAGACATTTTTGCACGCATGAATTTTCAAAGGCAAGAGTATGAAGCAAACATAAAAATCCATGTCGTTTTGACGGCGTGGTTTTACCATGCATTGTAGATTAGGGGCATAAGTCGAGAGACGTAATCCTCGACAAGCCCTATTGATCGGTCAAAATATATCTGCACGTCATCAGCGTAAAGGTGGACTCTTGAATCCTGTAACGTCATTAGGAGATCATTGATGTAGCAACAAAAGAGAAGTGGACCTAATATTGATCTCTGGGGGATCCCGCTGCTAAGGAACAGTGGTGACGAAGTGGTATTATTCACTTTTACTGTTTGACTGCGATGCCCAAGAAAGCTTTTGATGAAATTAATTGATGTGCATGAAAAACCGAAATATTGCTGGAGCTTACTAAGCAGCCTACTGTGATTCACTGAGTCAAAGGCCTTGCTGAAGTCGTTGTTAATCGAGTCAGTTATGTCAGATACTAGTTTAAGTAAAGCAGTTTCGGAACTATGACGCTCTCTAAAGCCTGACTGCCAACGTGATAAGTGGTCGTTTTGTTTTAAATAAGATGCCATTTGGACGTGCATCAGCTTTTTTTCGAGAACCTTACCAAGAAAGCAGAGCAAGCTAATTGGTCTATAATTAGCCAATTCGGAGGATTTACGAGACTTACGGATAGGCAAGACATTCGCTTTTTTCCACAACAAGGCAAAGTAAGAAGTAGTGAGGCAAATATTAAATATATGGACGAGAATATGGTCGATATGCAGTAAGATTATTTTTACGAATTGTGAAGAGATTTTGTCTGGCCCTGTGACTGAAGATTTAATGCTATTAATCGCATATATAACCTCGTCTACATCTACGCACCTAAAAGCAAATTCCGAATTATGTATGTTGACTTCACTTAGCGGCATAAGATCAGGTAACTGTTGCATTGGAGCAACAACTTGACTTTGGATTGAAGTGAAAAAAATATTTAAATTATCAGGATCCAAGTTGCATTTGGGCTGATCTCTACCATACCTATATTCCCAAATTCAGTAAATTCCTGCATAGTTTCCTTGGATGTTGATTGGGGTCAAGTTGTGAGCCATAATACCGGCGCTTAGCTACGCCAATAACCACAGTTACTCTATTCCGGAGGATCCGATAACGATTGAGATCATCGTTGGATTTCGTACTTTGAATCTCTGATAAATAAATTGCCTCTCTGCAATCATTCTTCGGATCTCATCATTATAATACATCTCTTTCAATTAGACCTCCATATCCAATGTCAGGTCATTGATTACACCATTCCTAAACTATAGAATAAAATAGAAAGATAATTATCATATAATTTTGGTAGGTACTACACTGTTCATCCACAAAACAGAGTCCAAAGTAGATGGAACGTTTTTCTCTCTGAACAACTCAACAACCACAAAATCATATCGTTTACCTAAGTTCGAAAAAATCTATCGAAAACACCTGTTTGCGGTTATGAATACATATCTGATCCGAAAAAAGAACTTCTGAACCGGTCTGCATATCTCTTAAGTAGTAAAGAGATACAGAGATACAGTTCATCGGAACATAAAACGGAATGAATGGGTTAACGAATTGACAAACGAGGGGCTAGGTTGTTCGCTGCTGTCATACGAAGTGGAAGGAAATTTTTCAATGGAAAATAGTAAGTGCATACAACAAATATACATATAAATGTAGACCGTATATAATAATAAAAAATATAAGAGCTACTTATTAGGAGCCGTGGAAAGACATCAAAACTTGTGCCGGCCAGTACAGGAAAACATCCATGTAGTATTTTAGCTCCCGTTGGTGGCAACGATTCGAACAAATGAGAGAGCCTCTTCTACAGGCACTGGTTAAGAGGAGCAAACATCTAGTACTAGACAATTTATTTTATGATAATTTTATAGAAATGTTCACATACAAAATGAAACAGATACCCCATTTCATACATTCAACTGTCTGAATTTAACGCTATCTTAAATCGTCGGTCATCATCAATTTATTTCAATGGGAATCCGATTCAGAAGAACAACACTTTACAACTAATACAACCGATAGTGTCAAAATAGAGCATATATGTATAAGTGGAAATTGAAGCTATAGCACACCAGCGTGGGTTCATCATCACTTAAACCAATTAACCAATGGATAGAATCTAAGAAGAAGTTAATATCCAGAAAGTAAACGAAAACGTTCCCACGATTATTATTACAGGCTTCAACTGAGTTTTAAGGATCAGATGTCTAGCAATTGTGACTATCTAGGAATACACCGATAAGTGACCTGAATAACCTCGTTAATGTCAATTATCCAGAGATCCGACAAAATATCAAATTAAAAATCATAGGCATACAGATGGTGATTATTTAAAAACAACGAAAACAATAACCCTCTTAGACTTGAACCTTGTGGGATACCACAAAAATTTGAGGAAAGGCATAAGAATGCAACATTCGAAAGATTGTCGCTTGCTTTCTAGCACATAATGTAAAACCCATGCTTCGTTACCTATCACAATTTGAAATACGTCCCTTTTTTGTTTTTATTTACTTCAATCAACTTGGACTTTTTTTTAGGCTCAATCGAATTATCTCAGTCGAAATTCTACTACACAACTAAGTCTCAGTTAAGAAAATTACAACAAAACCATAATTACTATATTCAGCAAAAAGATGCGTGATCCTAGAAGTCCAGTTAAATTGGAGTCGTAGAGTGACACATAGGTAATAAGTTTTTGCATCAAATCATGCATTTACCTGACCTTACTGACCTTTAGGTACAAAAAAATCAAAGTGGCCAGTAGAAATACTTGCTACTAGAGTTGGTATGTTTTTAGGATTGGGGTAGCAGTTGTACACATTCTCTTCAACCACCCTACCTACGTATTTGTATCTCCTTAATAAAAACTAAACAAGTTTTGTGAGTCTAAAAATTTCATCTATACATAATTTGAAAGTTGTTTACTTTTCTCCGCTAATAAAAAAATAAAAAATAAATTTTTGAACAACACAACATGAACAATTTCCACCATAATCTATGCGCAAATTAATTGATTAAAATCTTCCACTCTAAAAACTTTTCTAACCTTAATCAAAAAATTATTTAAATTGCTGCAAAAAGTTTGTAAAACGAGCAACAAGGAAAAAAATAGCCAAGGAAATGCGTTATATCTGGTGAAAATCTACAAGTATCTTTTAAGTACATATTTTGATGAGATTGTTGTCACTTGTAATCTGTGCGCATGCAAATTAAATCTAATTACCTATTCCTCCAGCACGCCTAATAAATCAAAATTACTGAGCAAGTTATCGTAAACTAATGAACCGAACAAGTGTGAAAATTTTCAAAATGCATGCTATGAAAGCAATAAAAACCGCGTAAATACTAAATATGTATGTATGGTAGGTGTGTTGTGTAGCCATAGGAAACATTAAGAGGTGTTTAACGCTAATAAAGCTTGTATGAAAATTATATTCAGATCAGCTGAGCACAGTACTGAAGCTCGCACTTGAATTATTCATTAACGGAGAGACTCGAGATGGAAGGAACTCACAAGCGAAGTCACACACAACTCACTCACCCCGGCTGTTCAGAACGTGTATGTTATCAATTACTATAATTTTGCAAATTTAATGTGAGTGTTTTTTTTTGTTTTTTTTTTGTTTTTTTTAATTGTAATTTATGACGGTGTACTACCAGACTACTAACTACAGGTACTAAGTTCAGAATTTATTTTTAATTCTGATGGGGATATGTTCTGTAGGTTTTTTTTTTTTTTGTTCTTACTATTAGTGAATGAGTTAATCCGCTTCTTGTATGCATATCGAGTTAAATTTTGTATTCAAGTCTTGGAGTTGTTATCGATAGGACAACATCAATTCATTTTATGAATAGAAAACAGCACCAGCTGAGCTCAGATGAATTACGTATGCAACTCAAAAATAAAGTATTAGTCTTCGTGAAAAAATTCCGGAAGTTTTAAGATTTAAAAAAAAATCAATTAAAATTTCATAACAATTTCATAGAGTGAGTGCGTTTTGGTAGCAAGTCCCTCCACCAAGCCGAATTGTTATTTAAACGAGTATAACCACGGATAAAAGCGCACCCGCACTCTACTTAAAAACATTGCATCTACTAATTCCACGCTTCAGTTATTTTTTTTTTTTTAATAAGCCATGAATAAAGAAATCCAGATGATGGGCATGTTTGAAGTCCAGATGTGATTAGTTTGCCCAAGTCTTGGACTAATTTACGTCTTGTAAATGAGAACAAGATTTGAATGAGAAAAGTATTTCTTGTATAGTTGAAAGAATCATTTAATTGAGTTGTTCGCAATAGAAAAGATGTTCTAATTTCAGATAAGATTTCTCAAAATACCAATGCTCATGAAGAGTAAATTTGAAAGGGACATTTCAACAAACGAAATGGTTTGGATGAGTTCTTCAGATTTCTTCAAAAATAGAGAACAACTCTAGGTTTTAGAAGTATTAAACTCAAACAATTCACTTTAACCTATGCGAGAATTTTGTTCGCGTCATTTTTTAATGAGTTACACAGTAAAAAAATTACACAATTGTTGCCACAAAGCTATGGTATTTTTCCCTAAAATGTAGGAAATATTCCCTAAATTGTAGGGAAAATTCCTCTAAATTCTAGAGAATATTCCCTAAATTTTGTGGTATATTCGCTACATTTTAGGGAAAAATACCAAAGCTTTGTGGCAACAATTTGTGCATTTTTTACAGTGTAGGCAATCATTCTTTATGAATAAGTATGTAAGGCGAATGTATTTAGTATAAACTGTGTATTTGAAGATAATTTGAATGTTGAACATTTTCATACCTGCGAATTTTATTTAAAAATGGGTTTACATAACTAATTCACATGCAAATACCTGACGATGATTAGTTTATGAAAGTTCTTATGCCACAAGTTAGCATCCTGGTAAGTGAAATCATATCACATAGATACGTTGTGACTATTCGTATTGAATTTTACTTTATAGTATGAAAACTAATTTAATGTAGTAAAAAAGAAGAAAAAAAAACAAAATCATTATTATGTTAATACATTTATGGCACAAAAAAACTATTTTTGTTTCTGTTTACATTTTCACTTGAACTTGAAAGTACATCTTTTTACCTTATTGAATTTAATTATGGTAAAAGCTTTATAAAAAAAAAACATCTAAAATATTCAAAACTTTCATTTTATACACAATTTCAGTAAATTATTGCCAAATTTATTAAGATATCAAAGATTTTCTTATTTTCTATATATTTTTCTATATATAGAGCACATAATAGACACAGAGTGACATCACCGTAATTTTCTCTCCAGACAAAATGGCTGAACGTGGTTCATATCATTATTGCTGCGTTACATTAGTATCTATATACTATTTATTTTTAATACCTCCCTAACATCATCTACTTTTCCTTTTAGATGGAAAATTACTACTGTTGTACCTATCCCTAAAATAAGATCTGCTGTTAAGCCATCTGCTTTTCGGCCCATCAGCATTTTGTGTTTCCTTGCGAAGGCTTTGGAAAAGGTGATGTACACTCAGATCCAATCATTTGTAGATAACAACAGATTCGCGCTGTCAGTCAGGTTTCAGACCAGGTTATAGCTGTCAATCGGCTGTCCTAAAGGTTACTGCAGACTTAAGAAAAGGCCTGGATAATGACGAGATTGCAATACTACTTTTACTCGACTTTACAAAACCTTTTGACTGTGTAAATCACAAACTTCATACATTTTTCCGGTTTTCATTTAGTGCCGTCCAATTGATACAGAGCTTCTTAGGCGATAGGTATCAGCAAGTGCGAGTCAGCGATCGTCTTTCTGATTTACAGCCGCTTTTCTTTGGCGTTCCCCAAGGGTCTATTTTATGTCCACTGCCGTTTTCCTTATTCATCAATAATTTACCTGACATTATTCAAGAGGTTAGTGCCCATTTATATGCTGATGATTTACAAATATATAATAGCAGACCTCTCGGGCTGATTGAAGACTCCATTGTAAGGATTAACGATGACTTAATATTGGTCTCAACGTAACCTTTAGATGTTAAATGCCAATAAATCGAAATATATAATTTTTTCTAATAACAGCTTGGAAACTGATATTCCGCAGATCATGTTTGGGGGTGAAATATTGACTAGGGTAAGCGAAGTTATGAATCTCGGTGTTCGCTCTTAATGGGAGAATGAAATGCTGTGATAATGTACGTGCAGTGCTGAGTAAGATGTATGGAGGTTTGCGTCGACTCTGGCTCTCTGCCAAATCCTGCCCTACTTTTCTTACGAGAATTTGATTTTTCCTAAATTAGATAGTTATTGCTCTCGTCGAATAAATGTGGCCTATAATAATTGTATTCGCTTTATTTTCAATGTACGCAGATTTGACCATGTCTCTAATTTTATTCCCAGAATACTGGGCTGCCAACTGAATATTTACCTTAGACGCCCAGGCAATTCTATTCCTCTTCAAGCGTATACATACTAAACGCCCTGAATACCTAATGGATGAGATCCAGTTTCTCCAATCACAGTGACGTTGGGATCTTCTGATTCCATGTCATAGTCGGTTGGTTCAGGAAGGCTCCTTTTTCATTCAGATCCCACGGCTTTGGAACTTGTTACCTGCAACCTTGCAGAGAGCGGTTACTGTCGGTGAATATAAGAGGCTGCTATCTTCAATACAGGTCTGAATGGTTTCAAGTTTTGTTCTTTTTTTCTTTTTTATAGTTGTGATTAAACACAATGAAATCATTTATCGCTTCCCTTAGCATATTTTTGTATTTTTGCATTGAATAATTTCACTTAAATTTAGTTTTGGTTATGATTTTATTATTATTTTAATCAACATATGATATTAACTCTATTAGTACCTAACTATTTGAACATTGTTTTTCTCTAAAATTATATTTTCGAGTGCTTACAAAAGATTGTAAATCTTGCGTACCAATCCAGCTAAATAAATTAAATTAAATTGAAATACCGAGAATACCTTGTATTCTATATATCTTGGCCTATAGTATTATCTGTTTGGAACTGCAGAGCTATGGACCTTAGTTTTCACCAAATTTGAATTGTTTTTCTCTTCCTGACAAGGCTACTGTTTCATATTTCATCTTATAGAGTACTATACTTGACAGGTTTATCAAAAACCTTTATTATCATTATAACGGCTGAGATATGAAAATATTTAAAATATCAGTAGCAATATGCACGAATTTTATATGCAATTACCAAATATTTCTGACCACTTTTGATGTACTTTTTAAAATAACACGTGGAGGGATATCAATTTATCAATTTATGACCTCTCAGCGAAAATTTTTATTTCTTCATCTCAATTTCAATTAATTTTCAATATCGGAATGAAACTCAAAACAATCCGCACGCAAATGTATAATATTATTAAAATACTCTTTCCAAAACCATTCCTCGATTTCCTTATATTTATAAAGTATTTCAAACAAAAATTAAAATTCATTGAATCTCGGGAATTGATAAAACGAAGTGCACCGTTCAATATTCAAATCAACCGACTGAACCTGGACCTGAAGCTGCTGCATAATTAAGATAAACTCAACTCAATTTAAGCCGAAAGCAAAGTAGATCAGAATATTTAATAACTGCTTGGAAATTTAATTTACCATGCACTGTGACCTTAACAACAACAATTAAACCTTGGCCAGTGTCCAAAAATAAAATTAAATAAATTTTCTGTTTGCTGTTGCTCATGTAATTTTAATGATTTCATTCTCTTTCAAAATTGGCTTGATCCTCACAGGCTCTCATAAAACAAATTAAAAAAAGATTTAAGAAAAAAACAAAAAAAAATGATGATCCAACTTCGGAGCTCTCTTTTGTCTCCTGTTCCATGCAAACAATATCATTTTTAAGTGGCGTCCATCATTCGATTTTACCATAAGAGTGACATGAAAAAATTTCAAAAGTAAAAAAATCCGTGTGTCCGCGACAACTCAAATATTGACTCCAAAATAATAATTGTAAACAAGAACGGCGCCTAGTCCCTGGACTGGACTCGCCGTCGCGTCGTCATCGTCATCCTCATCGCGATTATCGGCGTCGTTTTATTCTGTTGGTTTTTAATTCGTCTATACTTGCAAGAGATAACCGCTGCCGCCTCGAAGTACCGCGCCACGCTAAAGGCTAAACCGGCCGATCAGTCTCTTCTGAATTAAAAATTAACTGACCGAGTAATCAGACGTCTCTTCGGGGGTAGTGGCGCAGAAGTGAAGGAGGAAATTGTGAAGAACTCACGCCCGCCGCCACCGTCGCACCTTCTTAACATCAGATTCTTTTACCACATGAGGAAATGTGGAGGAAGCAACTTGCTTCTTCCTTCTAGCATGATTCTGTTAAGTCGTGCGCCGGCTCTTTCTGTATCTTTGCAACTCATCTTCACGGGCAATCAAGTGGCGCCACAATACAAGTACACAGCCACTCTTAGCTCCATGTGTTTGAAGTTTTGAAGGAGGCCTTATGGTCGAGATCGCAATCCTTCTTAATGCGAAGAAAACTGAAGAAAACATCTATTTGAGACTATAGCATAGAGCTAAAAGTGAAGCATATATAACACGCACATATAAATGCCACGTAATTTATGCTTTGTAGAAGTTGAAAGTACTTAAACCGCGCGAGCGCGCGCGCAGCTCTCAACGTCTGATTATGCGTTTAATTTGAGTTCTTTTGATGAACAGATCTTCTTAACTCACGACCAAGTTCAACGTGATTTATTGGATAATTTCTCATCTTTAATTATGCGCATCTTGGCGACTTTCGCAACTGATTTTGTTTTGATTTTTTGCTCTCAACAGCTCAGAACGGTTGTGTAGCGATTATGAAATTTTTGCAAACGATAGAACATTCTACAGTTGACTTGTGGTTTAATTATTATTTTTTATCTCCCGACTGGCAATTATTATCATTATATATGAGTCATTAAGAGCTATACATATATAAAAAAAAAAAAAACATTTAATCTCTTTAAAAAAAAAAACAAAAGACAAACACTACAAAGTCTGAGAAAATAATTGTCTCGAAGTAATTAATTAATTAATGCACGGTCAATTTATTATTTCGCAATATTTATCTTTTTCAGGATGTGTCTAGTATTTATTTTTTTTTTTAAATCTAATAACGGAAAAGAAGTCTTGATGAATGTAGACGAAATGGGTATACGAAAGTACTTTTTTCTGTAAGCTAGATTTTTTTTCTTACCTCTGTTATCTAACAAACTTTAGGTATTGGTGGTGTTACAGATAAGAAAAAAGATTTGCAATTGATTCTATTAATTTGGATTGGTATTTTACCACCGCCAACGACTATTAGTCAAGACATTCTGCTCGCTATAGGTTACTCACTTTGAAGCCGCTGAGATGCTGTGTTAACCCAGCAAACTTGTGCTGCCTTTTTATTGCCATGGCGATGTTTTAGCGATAACATGATATTTAAAGTCAATTTGATTCCGGGAAACATTACGATTGGCTTAAGAATCGCTTTCTTATTGCTACATTATTTCATTTTTGTTACCAAGATCGCTGCTATCAGATGTGATGAGAGCAAGGGTGGATTCAGAACTCTCGCGAGGGGGGCGCAACTATGGTTAAAAAATTGTATAAGCAGGAAACAGATCAAAAGTTTGCAGACACTCGCCACCACTCGCACATATCAAATGCACAAAATATATCACTTAGAAGAAGATTCGGGTCGAACAGATAAACTATCACTCTCAACGAAGAAAGTTATTCAATGTTATACTTTTGCCATCGGCGAAAGTCAAATGGGGTGTTAAATTATATAGTTTGCGCCGAGGTTTAGCCAAGGATGAGGCACAACTGTTCTGTTCCTGATGATTTTGACCAGGGGCCAGAATCCTTTGCAATCCTTGAAAAGAATTTTTCTCTTCGGATAATGGACTTGCAGGTGTTCCGTGCAGTCTTGTGGACTTGTTTTAATTCTTGGTATGAATGCAATTGATAGGTACGAAAATAGACTCTTTCGCTCTTATTATTTGAATGAATTATCGTTAAAACAAGAGTGATTTTGCTATTGTAGAGACTACACTACGTCAATAAACAATGATTTGTTTACGGTTGTGTAGTTTCGCTAAATTTCTTCAATTACGAGTCATAATTGTTTGTTGAAATGCTTTGTTGACCCATTTCTGACTTACATCGAAGACCCTTTGCCACCTATTTTCAATTAAAACGAGCCTCCTATCCTTTTTACCCGAATGGGCCCTGTCCAGCTTCAAACACCAAAAAAAAAAGCCACGCTCGTGTACAAGATTTTTAAAGGTATCAGCATTTCCTGTTTTTTTCTATAGGCTTAGACAGCCACGACCTGAAGTGAAGCCAATGCCAAGCAGCTAGCCATAAGGACTGCGTTCTTAAACGTATCAAATTGAACCCTTCCAAAAAAATTTATATACTTCACAAGATCTATTGCAATTTTTTTCCCTTGGTCTTCAGAGAGAGGCGCGCCCCATTGCTGGATCCGCCACTGGATGAGAGAAGGTGCATATAATCTATTTTCAAATAAATTTGATCGTTATGGATAATATTTCAGGAGGTAGGTACCTACTCTCCCTTTGGAAATTGCTTCATTTGAAGTTGTTATTTCTTCAAGTGTGCACTGTTTCTTCAAATATGTCTGCTGCATTCATCTTCTTTATATATTTTTGTTGATCATCTAACCATTTTCGAATAACCTCTTTAGAAAACGTATCTTTGGCTTCGGTTGGCCCTTCGGAAATTCAATGTACTAGCTCTGGATTGCATTTCAGAAAAAGGTCATACCAGTTTCGCCCTGGTCGCCCATTTTTGAAGGATATATTCGTGCCATCGCTTTGCTCATTTTTTGGGTTCCGTACGCGTAATAAGTCTCGCTTTCCGTCTGTCTGTTAGCGGGTTGTACCTCATGAACCGTAATAGATAGACAGTTGAAATTTTTACAGAGTGTATGTATATTTCTATTGCCGCTATAACAGTAAGTAATAAAAATATAATTAAATTAAAAATTAAAGGGGGCCCCCATACGCAAGAATCGTGATTTTTTCGGCGTTTTTTGCTCAACCTTAACAATTGCTGTGTCTCTTAAACCGTAATAGGTAGACACATGAAATTTTCACAGAGTGAGTAATACTCTAGCTGCTATAACAAAAAATAATGAAAATAAAAAAAATAATAATAAAATAAAAAGTACATAGAGTTAAGTCTTATACGATGGTAAGGAACCCTTCGTGTGCGAGTCCGACTCCGGTTTTTTTTTAACTGTGCTTAAAAGACTATCAGGACTTAATGGAAACCCAAATTTGGCTTACGACTCACATCACTTAACTAGTTTTTTTTTCGGTTTCCGTTTAAAAATATTTCATGGTCCAAACTTTTCTATGTCTTCAGGATATCTTTCAGACAATTTATCCTGTAATATTTTTTGGAATATTTTATTTCATGCTACATGCTGTTCTAATAGAAAATTTTCCTTGTCGAATGTCTGACAATACTTCATTTAGTCTTGTAGCAGTATATCCTTCCATATTTCCTTATATGCAATGCATTAAATCAGACTAATTAATGAAGAGCTGCTTGTAGGCCGCAATTTAGAGTAAGGTAAAAACATGTAGCTCTAATTTGCGACCACTAGAACACGCGAATTGGCTTATGATAGTAATCATTGATCCATTTTGCGGCAACTAAAAATAATGTAGTTATTCCGAAAATTAACTTAAATTTCAAACAATATTATAATTAATTGCATACTTAAAAAGATGTCTTTGAAATAAAAATGGTATAAAAAAAACAGTCCCTTGCCTTTTAAGTCATCACACTACATTAAAAAAAAAATTTGACTGAACTTTAATTCAACGATGCCGTTGCGAACTTTAGGTGTATTATGCATATTTAAGGAAAATACGTCGTTTTATGGCATGTTATAAAATGAAGTGGACGCGAATTGAGTAGTGGACACGAATTGGTGCATTTACCCTACTAATGATAAAAAATACAAAATATTTCAGGTAAAATTAACTCCATGTGAGTAGGTGAATGTTGAAAAATAGAATACGGGATACCTTATGGCAAATAAATTTATGTAATTTCGATGAATTCAACAAGTAAACAAGTAAAAAAGCTAGAATTGGTCTAAGACGAATTCTTATGAAACCCTAGATGAATGCCCGTATTAAATTTCGTATGGTCACCGATCTATGCAAGTCTGATTTTTGAAGTTTTTTTTCTCACATATTTCTAAAACGGTTTGTCGGACAGAAAAACTGATTATAACCAATTTTATAGGATTTCGTATTCCGAAGAAGTTTTTAGTACAATAGAAATGTCTTGGACTGATCGTTTTCACAGTATACGTAAAAAACCTAAATTTTTATATGGCAACACCAAGAAGGAGTTGCCACATTTAGTCCATTTTTGAAATTTTATTTGCTAGTATAATGAAAATACCATGTACCAAATTTCAGCTCTCTATATCGATGCGTTCTCAGGCAATGTCCAAATAAACAGTGGAAAACGAAAGTTTTGTATGGCAACCCCATGAAGGAGTTGCCAGATTTGTCTCATTTTCGAGCTTAATTTTACTTTTTTTTTTTTTTAAGTCCGTGTACAGCTCTCTAAGTATACGCGTTCTCGAGTTATCGTGCGCACAGACGGAGGGACAGACAGACGGACGGACATGCAAAAATCAAATTAAGTTTTAATATTATATGTGGGTGTCCAAACCATTTCGGTTTACAATCATTATTTCTGTGCGTTACAAACGGAATGACAGCTTATAGATTTCATTTAGGGTATAAAAAGGTAGAATTGGTTAAGACCAATTCTTACGATACTCTACATCAGGGATTCCCAAAGTGGTCGATATCGACCCCGAGGGGTCGATATGAGTATCCCAGGGGTCGTCATAAACGAAAACTTATTTTGGGAGTCAACGAGGTCTAAAAATCGACCCCTATTAATTAGTACAAGCTCTTATTTAAAACTTTCAAGATACTGTATAAGTTTTGTTACGTGTACCAACTAGTTATAAGAATGCCTAATATTTTAGTAGGAAGTATCATTATTGTACTTTTAAGAAACTCAACAAGTCGATAAGCGTGCACAAGTTCGTACAAGATGAAAAACTGAGCAAGTCAATAAGCGTGGACAAGTTCGTGCAATATAATGTGTTCGAGCGTACAAGTCTTTCAGGCACGTTTTGACTTACTCTGTATTTGACGCATATACGCGATTTAACACGAACGAAATTATGATCAAGTTCAAGTCCAAACACGCTCCTAATATTTGACTAAATAACAAGCTTGCACTTAGGTCGTAAGTTCATTTTCGTTCTGAAATTCGTTGGAGCTTAAATGATAATACACTCATCTACTACTGCGTGATTCACAGACAGCATTTAGTAGCAAAAATCTGAGTCCTAGATTGCATCAGTCTTTACAATATGTTATAAATGCTGTCAACAAAATTCGAAGTAATTCTTTGAACTCTCGGTTATTTGCTCAGCTACCTCTGCAACTGAAGTTCGCAGGCTCTTGATTACCAAGATTTTCAGCTCTTTTTGAATCTGTGTTGGAGTTTTTACTAGAAAAAGATCCGAGTTTGAAAGAAAATCTGAACAATCGTAAAACAGTTATTTATTACTTGACTGATATCTTTGGTATGTTGAGCAAAGTTAAATTGCAGTTGCAGGGTGACGATCTCAACTTGATTAAAACAAAATCAATAATATCGGCCTTTGTGGGGTAAACTCATCCTTTATAAAAAAAATTTAAGCAGAAATATTCACAGTTTCTGCATTTGTCAAAATTACCAGAAATGCTTCAAGACGATGTTATTTTAACATATAGTATGTCACTCACATGGACGCATTACACATGGATTTTACTAAGAGATTTAAGGATGTCCTAAATTTACAAATTCCTCAATGGATAATAAATCCGTACAATATCACAAAAAATACCTTATCGCTTTTCCATCATCATACCTAGTCGAAAAAGGCTTCAGTGTGGTTTCAAACATTTTGGCAAAACAAAGAAACCGTTTGAAAATCAACAAACGCGGACATTTAAGGCAATATTGAACCGGATTTAGCTAGATTGGTAGAAAGTCACCAGGTTCATCCAGCACATAGAATTTTTTATTTTTTTATCTTTACTTTGCGATTTTAATGTTTTTTAAAAAATAATTACCTACTTAAGTATTTTACGTAATTTATATTTACTGAATTTTATGTCTATTTATTTTGTTAAATTTTGATGAGAAAATGATGTCAAGTTTACTCACATAACCAACCGCAAAGTTTTTAAATAGTATTTTGTGTCAATAGGAAAAAAACTAGAGATAGGAATTTTAAAGTAATTTAGCTATGGTGGTCTGAGGTATCAGTTCATTTTGGAAAAGGGGTCTCTTACCCATAATAGTTTGGGAAACCCTGCTCTAGATGAATACTCGTATGTAATTTCGTTTGGTGATCCATCTGTTTGACTTTTGAAGTGGTTTTTCGCATATATTTCTAGAACGGTTCGTCGGACAGAAAAATGATTGTAACCAATTTTATTCTGAAGAAATTTTCAGTACATTAAAACCATCTAGGACTGATTAATTTTCATAGTATACGTAAAAATCCAAAATTTTTATATGGCAACACCAAGAGGGAGTTTATATTGGAGCGACAAATTGCTGTCGATCTCGATTTGACAAATGCATAAAAATTCGAAGGCAGTAAATTTCTAAGAAAAAATTGTAGACTTCACTTTACCGGGTCGAGGCAACGTTGATCTTATATTGGAGCAAGATATTGCTAATTATGTAATCAGGTGCAAGCCGAAGCATCGTCGAGGCATTTTCGATATTATATTCCAGAAAATCGTTGCATATTTTCGCTCACGTGTCCAGTCTTTGTATGTTATTAATTTATATAGACATAGAGTATAGGCTCTCAGTCTTACGACCGCAATTGCCCTGAGATTAAACAGTTTTTTAATTCCAGTGAAATTCGTAAAATCATAGTTCAGAATTTTTTGTTAGTGCTAAGTGTGCGGTTATATTTTTTACAATGGCTAATCGAGTGTTTTTATGATTGGAATGTAATTTGCAGGAAGCAACACTTGGCTAGACGAACTATAGAGTAAGCGCAAAGTTTACGAGCGCAATTATAAGAAACCGCACTTAACGCAATTTACGCAGTGAGTAGCGGAAACACATTTACTCTGCATCATTGCACTGCACAATTGTGGCGCCGCTGCATTCTCTTGAATTCCGTAGCATTAAGACTCTCGGACTAAAAATTGAATTCCTGTGGCCGAAAAGGAGATAAATAATTGGCCAAGTGTAGATGTAGAAAATATAGGAAAAGATAACTGCCAAAAATAAATTGACATGCAAGTCTAAATTAGTGAAGACTCAAATAAATAAAACAAAATCCAAATGAAGGCAGACAAATGAAATGCTTGGGGCTCAAGGTAATATATTGTCATTAAACCATTATAAATATGTAGTTTAAATATTTACTGCTTCTTTTTTTTATATACATATCACAACAATTTAATTGCGATTTTTTTTAAAGAAATGACAAAAATTATGTCGTCATCTTTCTTCCGTTGCCGAAAACTGTAAACTGCAGTAGGTGTAGATTACATGACACACTGACACTGGCCGCATCTATTATCTAGCTATATCCACGATACATGATCTGACTCAGTCAATGAAAAAAAAATCTTAATTTAAAACATCTCTAAAATGAGTTTAAATTCCATCAATAAAATATTGGTGCAAAAAAAGAAAACATTATATCTCAAATGAATTTACATCAATTATAAGTAGTTCGACCTTGCGCAGAAATACTCGTATCTATGCAGAAAATTTCTATATCAGTGAACATTACTCGTTTAATTGTGACGATTCCGCGAAAGGGGCAATATAAAAGCGCCAAATAATTATCTTTTTAATAATTTCTAATTTTGCCCTCACTTCTAAGAAATTTATTTTGATTTATGACTTTATTTTCAGCTTTTTTTTCTTTTTTTGCAGAAACACAAACTACTATTAAGGATTACGTCAGCGATTGAGCTTTGGAGAAATTTACCCTTGTATAGGTACTACCTACATACATACATCCATACAAATATTGTTTCAGAGCTGAAGAAAATGTTTTTGCGATGTTCGTGGTAATTGGTAAAATGGCAAAATTAATTGACAATGGATGAGTGCTAATGAATTTGCACACACAACTTTTACGTATGTTATCCGAAGTGATAGTCCAATAAAAAAAGAACTTGAGATTTTTTTTTGTTTTTCGTTTTGCATATATTTAGTTTGCATATTCTTGAATTATAGAATCCGGATAAATTTAGTGTTTATTTAATTTATTTATTATTTGATTTATGGTGTACATCGAAATGAGTGTTGTGAAGATACCCATAATTATTTTAAGGTTAACAACCATCCTGTGTGGAGCAACGTTTATGCACAAAGGTAATTTTTTTTTTTTAATTTGTTAATTTGTTAATTTTAAATCTTAAATTTTATTAAAACCAATTTTATATACTCACATTAGAACTTTAATCAATATTTTCTGTAATCAAGCCGATGGACTTAGGATTGTTCATTTTAAATCCAGAAATTTGCTATACTTAATGAGAAATAATATGCGAAATATTTTCTATTTCATTAATTAATGTTATTGCGTCTCTGAGACAAGGTACAAGCCGAGATTGATGATACTACCGCAAAGGCACAGACAAATACATACCCAGTAAACCAAATTTTCCGATTTCCTTTCGAAGTCGTAACATAATGTCGGAAAAATCTTCCGATTTCGGAATCGATTTCGGCCCGAATTCATTTCGAACAATGTATGAAGTTTTTGACACGACTTCGTAAAGGAAATTAGTTATGACTTCGGTAAGAGAAGTATGAATAATTTCGAAAGGCTTCTTTCTCCTTCAAAAGCTTACATAACTCTACCAGTTCATTTGGAGCTCATTTCTGGGTCCCGTTGTCACATTGATAGACGAACACGAAAACGCTGTTCCACAAAAACCAATAATAATCAAACTACAATATATTCTTACCAACTGTTTCTGCATATCCTTATTTCCCTTTAAATTTGCTTCATATTAGATTATATTCCACTTATAGTATAGGTACTTTTTTATTTAGCTTTTAAAAAAATTTATCAGCACACCCAACTGCACTACAAGATATCAAAATTTGTAATGCTACGCGCTTTAATTCCGGAAACTTTTGAATGTGCTTAGCTTAACATTTTGCTAGTACGATTTCTCGATGAATTCAAAAGGAAAGTTCGCAAGAAATTGAAACTGAATATTCGCACGTCCGATATCTTCACGAATTCGTAACAAAAGTCGGTGAGAAATTGTTACGAATATTCGCACTTCCGACATCATCAAGAATTCGCAAAGAACCATCGGAAGCGAAGTTTTTTTCCTTTGTTTAGTTTTCCGAAAACTTTCAGATTTGTCTAAATTTCGGAAAGTTGTGTTTGCTGGGAGTGGTGCAAATAGCTATAAAGCCACCAAACTATTTACTCAGAAAAATCATTTTAATCGTTCTGCGAGTCCGAATTTTTGTTCACACTTTCTGAAACATCTTTGCACTTGTTTGTGATAATGCGTCATATGACTCATTATAATAAACTGTAAAAATTGGAGGAAAAATTCAGTTGAGTGTCGTAATTCGAGGGAAATAGTAATAAAACCCGGGCAGGATTTACAGATTAGTGAGTAAAACTGTAACAGAAATTATTTTAACAATGTTAATTACGAAAGTTTTAAAATAATTTCAGTAAAAATAATAACAAAAACCATTATGCCTATAAGACCGAAACTTTAAAAAAGAGAAATTGCAAAAATTGAAGTGCTGTCCAAATTGGGAATGTCAAACCGAAAAATTGCGGGTTAAATTGGAAGATCACGTTTCGTAGTAAATAATTTCCATCAAATTGGGAAATCAATATGAGCAAAAAAAGCATCCAGGACCAAAACCTAAGATAACTAAAAGATTAAAAAATGTGACCGTTCAAAAAGCGGCGAAGGAAAACCTGGTTGCGTCGAAAATTAAAAGTGAATTAGGTTTGCCTGTAACCACTAGACGAGTTCGCCAAATTCTATATGATTCACAATACCTTAAGTGGACAAAAAGATTGGCGAAACCAAGGCTAACTGAGAAGCATAAGCAAGCACGCTTAATGTTCGCTAGAAAGTACATGTCATGGAAGAAGGAATGGCGTAATGTAGCTTTTAGCGATGAAAAACAAATTTGATTTGGACGGCCCAGACGGCTTCCAGTTTTATTTGCAATGACTTGAGACGAGATAAAGAACTTAGCTTAAGGGGTTATACCTTCCAAATGCTCTAAAAATAAGGCTTTTTCAATTATTTTTTTAAGGACATTTGAGATTAATGTCATACAAATAATATAACATTTGATTACGCAACTCTTAAAGAGAGAAAACAAATTTTATTGTCATTTTTTTATAAAATCGCGGCTGTGGAGTGATTACCGTAAACCGCTATTTCAAAAAGGTCTTCCACAGCGAGCAGTAGAAGTCTCGTCCAACTCCAACTAGAACAAAAAAAAAACTTTTTTTTTTCATTAGCTACATGAGCTTTGCTAGTGAAGTACATATGATTATATTTTTAGAGTTTTCTTTCGCGAAATAGCGATTGTTTTAACAAAAAAATCGACTTAAATTGTTTATGAATTTTTTTCTTGTTAATCAAACACTAAAATCGTGTGTACTTCACTAGATAATCAAACGATGAAGCTACAGTTAAAACTTCAAGTCAATCGGATGTAAACTTTTTGAGTTCTACTGATCGCCGAATTGGAAAACATGTTTTCGAGAAAAACGCGTTTGAAGTTTCGACGAGAACGACTGATCGACTGAACATAGTACAAGTGTGAGTAAAAACGTGCTGTAAAGACGTTGTAACAGTCGTAATTTGATGCAACAACCTCTAGAATTCAAATTTAAAACACAATATTGATCATAGGTAACTTCGACTAATATCCAAAGCCGCGAAATTCAAAAATGCGAGCATCGCTAAAATAAGCGGAAATTGTGATTTTGGAGCATCGAAGCTGTTTGGGAAAAATTGATTTAAAAAAATTTTGAGCTAAGGTCGGAACTTGGGCGTTGTAGATTTTAATTATAGGGCTGTTTTGGCATGATTTAAGCCAATAAAAAAAAAAATTAAAAAATTAAAATATTTTGGGAGGTATAACCCCTTATGTAGGAATTTCGGTAGCGGTACAGTAATGACGTGAGCAGCATTTTGTTATAACTGGAAAACCCCAATTTGTAGCATATCATCGAAAATGCACTCCGAAAACTACTCGTCTAAGTATGACCCATCCATAACCTTCGGGTATCACACCACTTATGGGACACCCTGTATATCGTTTCCCCGCTGTATACGTTAATTCACACTATACGCCTGTACTGAACTTTCATTCCTTGTGGCATGTATGAGGAATTCTGGAAATTGTAACCCAAGAGTAGATGTTTCATAAATCATTTTTTGAAAACAAAATTTAAAAATAAGAGCGAATCTATGACAAGTAGCCACCGGTTCCCCAAATAATTTTATTTATGTTAAAAGAAAGAATTGTTTTAGTAAAGCTTTGTTTCTACTAATAATAATTGTGCGTTGGCCACACTTAACATGAATTTCTATTTAAATGTTCGATATTGTTGGCTCAACTCACTTACATGTATATGTTATACAGGGCAGGGGTGTGAAAACTATATTAATTTCAAATTTCATTTTCGCTTTAAAAGTGTTGTTACAAGCTCAACAAATTCCAAATATATTCAAAATTATTATTTTTATTGGAAGCTTATCTCCAATAACATCAAATATTCCTTAAACTCAATAAAAGTAGCTGTGGGGGACAGAGAAAGAATTACAAATACAGTATTGCCATTTATTTCCATTCTATACCTATATTCATTTGGAAAATCCACTGAACTGAAACTGAACTATGGTGCATTACGTATTAGAACTTATTATTTCATGTTCAGTGGAATCCAATCGTAAAACCAAAAAGACACAACTATAGAAAAGTGATTCGATGCTAATGTAAGCAATTTCAGTGGTGTTACATTTGAGAATCGAGTCGCAATGAATGGCCAGCTCTCCACTATCTTTGTAAAGTTCGCTAAAGTCAATACTTACTCAACACAACAAATCGAGTTCCACTTAAATGAAAAAATCCATTCAACAAATTCTGCATATTTTTACACCCAACATCGAACATGTTGCCAACATATGTCTAGGTTTTCACAAAGCCTTTCAACTTATACAGAATGTTGCCACCTTCTTTCCAAACTTGTTGCGTAAGAAAATTTATATTAAAGGAAACGATGCTTAACAAAAATGCCCAAGTAAAAAGATATTTAAAAAAAAATTACTAGTTAGCCACATACCTGGATATTTCCCTCCTCTTCCTTCAGGTTGCCGAAATTCTGTCAATATTGCACTTCACTCACTTCATTTCGCTAACTCACTTGCACTTTGTCTAGCCACTCACTCGATTTCTTTCTATCAAATTGCCCTCATTTTCACTACACAACCGCACATTTTCACAAATAAATTTTGCTTAAACACTTTTCACTTCACATTTTTTTAACACTCATAGATCATAGATGATTATAATTAGACGAAAATTTTTAAATACATTTTAAAATGGCAAACCAAAAAGAAATATTCAAAGACTAAAAACTTCACAATCGGTTCTTGGAAAAAAAGAGAAAAACTCATCTTGTTTGCAGGCATGCACTCCTGATATTGGCTGAAATCATGCAATTGAATTTTTTCATTTTCACCCTGTTCTCTGCCACTATATATGAACACTCAAACCAACGCAATGCACTTCCGAACAATTGTTGGTACGAAACGAGAAAAAGAAGCACAAAACAACTGACATACGACAAAAATTAAAAGTATTTTTTCACATTTTGCTCACTCTGCTTGACTGCTTTCTTCAATTCACGAAATTTATAATATTTTTAGAAGGGATTCAGTTTTTTTGTTTATTAACGGTAATTTTTTGCATTTAAATGTTTTCATCACGGCTCTAAACTTCGAACTTCCCAAAACAAATGATCACGTTCAATGAGGTAATAAAGAAATGCACCCGAGAATATTTCTTTATCGTCGGCAACTAAAATTTATGAAATTTTCACAAGATTTCGAGGATTTCACTGATCTTTTACCGTAGAAATGATTTGATTGCATTTTGCAAATTTATAGAAATTATTTTCAATTAATTTCAGTCTTAGAGACGAAAAATTTTTCGCTTATAAATGACTAACACGCCCGACACCACACGCTACACAATCTACACTGACTGACAGTTCCATTCCACCCGTTCCAAAATAAACCCTTGCATTTTGAAACTTTATAACTTGGTTGTTTGTTCAACGAACCGTGCTGTACAACCGTATAATCAAACCTATTTGTAGTACGACGAACAAGTCGGGAATTTATGTTCGGTTGGACCTACATATACTAGGGCCTTATTTAAAGTAATGGGGATGGGCCGTATTGACCAATGCATACATCTCGCATCATTTTCATAATTTGATCAAATATGGCCCAATTTTCATTCTGAAGCAGTCAAATATTTTTATTTTATTTCTCTGATTTAGTAACCTTTATTACCACTAACTACTTTGCGCTTTTGTAGAACTATTGACAATTTTCCATCGATCGTTTAAGGTTGTTGTTTTCTTGTTTTTTTTTTTAATTGACGTTAGGTTTTTCGAGAGATTTTCGGCATCGTTACCTAATTGGCCCGGTTTTTCCTTATGATATTGTTCAGAATTTACTTCAATAATTTTATCCAGGACCAAATTTTTAAAATCTTCATTTGAAATGGTTTCACTAGGAGAAATTTGTGCAAAAAATTAGACTGATTCACAGTTTTGGGTAGTTCTTATTATTTACCAAAAATCATATTGCCTAAAATTAGAGTAGAATAGAAAAAAAATGTAAAATGAAAAAAGGTAATATGTACTTAAGGGGCAAAGCGTATAAGCGGTCTTCAAACCGAAGCGCATTTTGTTTCCTTTGTATAATAAAAAAATATATTTCTGGAAAGCCTATGATTTCTATTTCTATTTCAAAACATGAATGATTTTTCTTTAATTTTGCTTTGTAGATCTTTAACGAATTTCTCCACAACTTGACACTTTTCTACCGACAATTTCCAGATTTGTAGCCTTACCTATATGGATTTTTAAATTTCTCAAGTCTGGGGTAAAATCTGAAACATGATCGTACTTTAATTTTAATGTTCAAATATTTTACCTGTTCCGTAGAAAATGTGATTAAGTTGTCACGTGTTTTTAAAACATTTTTAAACAGCCATTCATAGTGTACTTTTCCAATTCTGAATATTCGGCAGTTTTAATCCTCATTTTTTTCCCCTAGTTCATAATCGTGCTTTGCCACAAATTTTTTAGTTGCACTTTATTATATCCGTCCTCACGATAATGTCTCAATGCCATTTTTTAAATAAACTTGCATGCATGATAATAAGGCATCAACCGAACTGCCTTCTGCTGTCAAGTTTAACCCCCGGTTTAGAGGTACCGAACTTTAGCATTTTTGAGAAGTAAAAATGCAAAAAAAAATACCTTTTTGAACGTAAGCTAAAGAAATTTGTCACTACCTGAAAGTGCGCTGAAATCATTAAAAAGTTCCGTACACCATAGAAAAAGCCCAAGTATTTATACTAGCCTCGTATCAGTTTGCTCAGCTTATATTAGGCTGGCGTGCAACGACACACAGGTGGTTATGGTATCTCTACTAGCTGTGTATAACAGGTTTAAGAACTGAACGGTCGCCAAACACAAACTACATAAATATAAGCTTATTTTATTATAAAAATATTAATTATAAAATAATAAGTAATAATAAAAACTCTTAACATTTTTTTTTATTTTCCAGGAAAATACTCAGAGGAATTGTCTTCTGGTCACTTAATAGTACCACAAAAAGTAAATCACAAAGGTGACCATGTGTCATTCAATTTAACTCATCATCATGATCAGGATCTAGAAGATTTACATTACCACATAGATATTGAGGAAGAAACATTACATTTAGAATTGAAGTAAGTATTTGACAGAATATGTTTGTACAGTTGCGTGTAGTTAAGATATAATCATGTCACAGTGCGGTATTTTATTCAGAAATTCATATATAAGATAGTATAAAATATGCATTTAATTGCAACCAGATTATCACACTATGTGCAACCATTCCACATGAAATCGATCGCCTTGAAATCCGACCATCTCCGATTTGGATGAAACTTTCAAATCATGAATGGAATACGAAAATGGGTAACGCATATTTTTCCTCCCTACTATGCCCCACCCCTCACTGGGGAGATTAGAAAGAAATTTCGTGATTTTTCAATGAAACGTCCTTTTTAAAAAAATCATATCTCGATAATGATCTGTGTGTGTCAAAAGAAGCTGAGTACTTTATATTTACAGCAATACCGAATAAAATATTTTTTGTTAATAATAGTTTTCTTCAAGAAAGAATATTTTTGGGATATCTCCGGTATATAGCAAAAGCTAAAAAATGTTCTAATTTGTTATTTCATCACACAACCCATTAATTTTTGGTGACAAGTTTCAAGTCTTGGTTTGACTCATCAACAGGTCACAAATAGCGAAATTGTGTGATTTAAAAACAAATGAAAAAATGAAAAAAAAGAAGAAAGAAATGAAAAGTTTGAGAAAAATAGAAAAAAAACAATTTTTTTATTTATTAAAAAAATTTAAAAAATTTTAAAGAAACAGATTCATTCGAAGCGAATCGAACCTGTATACACCACGCAGTGGGCTGAAAAATAAAGTAGAAAAATGAAGAAGAAGAAGCGTTTCGTGTCAGCAGAAAACCTTACACTCATCGGTGCAGCTTGGTTTTCTGCCTGCTGCAGACGCTTCTTCGCTTCTTCTTCTTCCTTTTTCTTCTTTATTTTTCAGCCCACTGCGTGGCGTATACAGGTTCGATTCGCTTCGAATGAAACTGTTTCTTTAAAATTTTTTAAAATTTTTTTAATAAATAAAAAATTGTTTTTTCTATTTTTCTTAAACTTTTCATTTTTTTCTTCTTTTTTCATTTTTCCATTTGTTTTTCAAATCACCCAATTTCGCTATTTGGGACCTGTTGATGAGTCAAACCAAGACTTGAAACTTGTCACCAAAAATTAATGGGTTGTGTGATGAAATAACAAATTAGAACATTTTTTAGCTTTTGCTATATACCGGATATCCCAAAAAATTCTTTCTTGAAGAAAATTTAGTTTAACCCGGTAAAAAGTCCAAAAGAGTAATCTTTTTATTTATTGTTAATAATAGTATTTTTTTTTTTAGTTGTAGCACTCTGGAGCACTTTTTTTTTTATATTTTTATTTTAAAGCTGTAAGCTTTATCAATCTATCATTATCTATCTGTCATTCAAGGTCTTGACTTAAATAAGAAAGCTGGACACGAAACCATACCGAATATGTTCCTAAAGAATTGCACCTTCATCTTAGGCGCTCCTATAAGCGTACTATTCAACTTGTCATTGACCCACAGAGTTTACACATGTGTATTCAAGATAACATACGTTACTCCAATTTTTAAATCTGTTGATCCTAAATCAATAACTAATTATAGACCTATATAAATTTCTAATAGCTTTGCCCTTGTATTTGAAAAACTTTTCTATAATCAACTCTTATCCCAACCCGTCTCCATCTTGAGCTCGAAACAGTATGGATTTCTTCCGGGAAGATCCACCACCACGAGATTGGCGCTGTACACCGACAAAATTACAATAGCGCTTGATGAAGGGAAACAAGTTGATTCTATCCAAACTGATTTCACCAAAGCTGATGAATCCCACCGTGATAGAGTGTATATCAAGAAAGTTACAGGGTGTAAAATGGAAGAAGTACTAAAAGTCTTAAACCCCCTACCGCCGAAACGACGCATCTCCCCCCCCCCCTCCCCCCGCAAAAGCTTATAATTTTTTGCTTGTCTCCACCTCGCATATCAAACCCTTGAGCTAGATGCACCAATTATGAAACACCCTGTATGTCCTGAATGTATGTAAATCAAAAATTAATTTTACGTTTTTCTCACGGACTTTTACATGAAACAAAGGAATCTGTAATAAAATTGGATAATTTTGTTTGCACCAACTTTTATCTCACGCTAGAACAAAGATTATTTTCTAAATTAACCTAAAATATTATTTCAGACCTCATCAGAATTTCATTGCGCCAGCACTTGTTGTAGAGCGACATAAAAGAGATCTTCGAACAAGAGTAAAACCATCAAAAAATTTAAGCTGCCACTATCATGGAAGAGTTCGAGGGCATGCTAATTCAAAAGTGATACTGTCATCATGCAATGGTATTGTAAGTAAAAAAATATTTTTTTTTTTATACATTTTAGTCAATTAGGTACTCATCGCCCTCCAATTTAAACTTAAAACCTAAAAAACTAATCTGTTAAAATTAAAATTAATATTTGTTTAATTTCCATACATAAGTATACATCAAAAGTAAATTTTGGTCAATTTGCATACGTCTGCAGTAAATAAAATTCATTTAAATTATTAATTTTCAAAACATTTGCAACCAAGCAAAGAAACACCCGATCTCAGCACTTTTATACAAGAGCTACGTCTACAAATTTACCACAAGAGATTTTATTTAGATTGTTTTAATCAGGATTACATTTCATATGCTAATCCTTTCTCTTGTCGTGTCATTTCTTATTATTTTCGAATATCGACAAAAGTAAATGATTCTATTGAGCTAGCCAGTCAGGCTTGATCTGACCTATTGCAAGCTATAAATATTGATATTAAATTATGTTCATCCTCACAAACTCAGAAATGACAAATCACGCAAAATCACTTACTAAATCTGGCAAAATTTCTTTGCTTAAATTCCTTCAAACTGCGAATTTTACCTCGACGAGACACACAACCCTATCTTTGTTAGATGAACATGAAGTGTACTGTGGTGTGATATTGAACACGGTTCCTCATTGATTCCTTCCCAAGCCCCAAGAGAAAATTTATGAACTTCCTATTTAACCCATTAAAAAACACTTTCGTACACCAGATTCTTCGCTCATTGCTGCTAATATTTCGTACGAACATTCGCTTTGATGAGAGACCCGATCATTGAAAAATAGGTCTGGGGGTGATTCTGTGCCCTTTGTCGTTCTATTTAGTCGTGAATTTTGACATATTTTGTCTACTTTTTTTTTCAACACAACTCATTTTGTGTCTTCACTATTATCTACCACAAAATGAACTGTAATGGACTTTCGATGAGCAAACGTCAAAAAACACGACTAAATATACGACAAATTAGTCAACTGCTCCCAGAGGTTGTGACAAAAATTTTACACTGGTAAATGGAAATTCTACACCTAATTAGAGCATTACAAGTGCTTAAATTCCAAACATTATTTTGAATTTGCAATGTGAAGTATCGTTTTCAGTTCATTCTACGTCATACAAGGCTTGCTGAACTAAATAAAAACACGAAAAAATCAGTAGAAAAGTTCATTTCATTTAGTCGATTATTTTGACATTCAAGTTCGACAAAACCCACAGAATCACTCCACTGATATCTTTGTCGTAGCTTAGGCGTATATTTTTGTCACATATTTTGACATATCACCTCAAATTTGTCGAACTTTTATTTTCACCATATTCATTTTAATTTATCCTTTTCATCAACCAAAAAATAAACTAAAATGAATTTGCAATGAATCAATGTCAGAATACACGCCTAAAAGTACTAAAAATTAGTCAACTACTAAAGCGGTTGTGAAAAAAATTGTATACCATGGTAAATGTAAATGGATTTTCTACACCAACTAAAAACAATAAAAGTGCTTAAATTCGAAAAATATTTTTGAATTTGTCATGTGAAGTGTCATTTTCAGTTCATTCTAAGTAATGCAAGGATTGCTGAACAGAATAAAAACTCGAAAAAATCAGTAGAAAAATTCATTTCATTTAGGCGTATATTTTGACATTAAAGGACGCCAAAAGATCAAAATCACCGCCCCCCCCCCCCCAAAAAAAAGTGGGAACAGGAGCCAATTATCTAATAATAAAAGCATCCTATACTTTCGAATAAATTTCAGGTCGAATGAAATGCTTTTATCTTCGAATAGAACTACAATAAAAATAAAACTTCATTTTGCTTTTGACAATGGGACACCTAATTGTTTTTAATCTTTTATCCGATTTTTTTTTTCAAATTATGCTCAATTGTGGTCACCAAAATTTAGCTAATTCACAAATCCATCTGGTATGGATGAGAAAAATTCGGCAATATACAGCTGAAGAAATAAAGAAACAAAAATCTTATACAGGTGCGTTCCAGTATGCCATACAATTCCTTGAGGTAAGCAGATATGAGTTCCCCCTGTTCCCCTTTAGGTGTTTTAGCCATTTGAAGATTTTGGGAACCCTGGGGCCGGATTCTGTAACATGCAGAATTGAGGAATTTGAGAAATGAGAGTTGGAATTGAAATACTGTAAACTGGCGAATTTGTTTCCGAATTCTCTATTCCTTTTGTTAATTCTCCAGTATTTTGCAAGGAAAAATTCTCAACTGACAGTATTGTCTGTATTTGCTCTGTTTTGTGAAAATACCTCGAGGTACCAAAGTTTCAAATTAAATTATGAATTAACTACATATTCTGGCTATATTTAAAAAAAAAAACAGATTATGAATATCAATATCCAGATATACGAGTACATATGGATTTTGGTCATTCAAGATACCCGTTAAAAAAATTTTAAATCACGTAACAATGGTCGTCTTTTGTCGTCTTCTAATATAGAAGACATTTTAAATATGCACGTTAAAGCTTGTATATTGGAAGAAATCGCATCTATACATTTTATCCAATAATTAGATATGTGAACCGTTTATTTTGAAAGTCGTACAAGGTAATTGTTTTTTTACGATGAAATATTGAAATATTTTAGTTTAAATTCATTTAAAGAAATAATTTAAAAGTATTTGTAGGATCCAATTGTGACCTTTTGTGTGTATTTGTAATTTTATTAACCAATTATGTTTACTAAAGAATTCGGAAGAAAATAGAACTATACTATGCCCAAATAGACTTGGACCACTTTTAAAATAAACGACTCATGTAATTAATTTTTGAGTCCGACAAATGGCTTCGGAGATAACTGTAAAAGAAATGGATCAATCCTTTTTAAGGTAGTAAAATGGCAGTTGTTAGGATTCCGGTTCGGTCGATTGACTGTTCGATGATAAAGTTCTGGTACGGAACCCCTGACTCGCTCTTAAGGGGAGATATACACCTCGGAGCCGGAAAAAATGGTCAATTTTGTGCAGTTTTTTCAAGGAAAACTATTTAAAATTTCCGATTGGGATTTTAATTATCTAAAAGTATATACATTCAAAAATATGTTTAATTTTCTTTATTTAAAAATATCGAAAATATACAAGGATACTCTATGATCCTTAGAGCGTCATAAAAAAATCTGCGTATACGGTACACTGGCGTTTCTTAAAAAAAAAAAATAAATAAAAAAAAATAAAAGAAAACAGTCCTTTTCATATCGGTTTATGACAAAATGGCGGACGTTTGAACATAAATAGTGTTTTTTGGACCAAAAATTAGTTATTATTTTGCCTAACTAAGTAACCGAAAAAAATGACAAGTACTAGATAATGGTGTATACTGTATAGAATAACCACAAGAAACCTCAAGACAATCGGTTCATTGGTTTTCGAGAAATTTTGGGTAACGATTTGAAAAACGTGGTTTAACGGAATTATTTGGTACAAAAATACACACATGCGCACATTATGAAGAACTGGTAAGTCGTGAAAATTCATTTCCCTTGAGAAAAATATTCACAATAAAGTATACACATGGATGTGAAAGAAAGAACGGAATAAATATATACAAAATCCAGGAATTGGGGTGTATATAACCCATGTGTAAAAATCCTTTGTTTTACGGTAAAAATTTCTCTCCGCCCTCCTCTATCATATCTGCCCTGAGTTCTAATTTCTTCGATACCACATACATTTCTCTCCTCATCTCTATTTATTCCTTCAAAAACTACCCTACTAAGAAAAAATTTCAATTTGTTTCGACACGTGGAGAGGTACGTTGAATATAAAAATATATAAAAAACAAACAAACACTTCCAAATAATAAATAATAAATTTTTGTAATTTTTAGTAATTTACCAAACATATTAGTAAAATGCAAATAGACAATTAAGGAGTTTTAATCGGGGAAAACGAAAATTCTCATCTCCCAAATTTCCTAATTCTCCATGTTACAGAGTCTGGCCGCTGGTTGAAATAAATGAGTATAACTTTTAATCCACCTTATGGCCTTTGACACTTCTTAGAATTTTAATATCTTACAGGTGGGAGGGGATATGTGAAACGATTTTTTTATCAGCTCACCTCAAGAAACCGAGAAATCGCATGATATACCGGAAAGCACCCTAACTGAAACACCCTGTACTCCTATATGTATTATAACATATAAAAATTCAACTTTTCATTCCTATCCAATTTTTTTTATTTGGCGCTTGTCAATTATAACAATCTTACAAAACCCAAAGAATTTAAGGTTCAGCGCCGATTTAGATAGAAAATAGTTGATAAAAGTTTTTTTTTCATCATTTACCGATTGCCATTAGTGTAAATCGTGATACTTCATCAGGTTTGCCACAGGGCTAATTATTTCTTTATAAATGTTTTGTCACTGTCAATCGATAATTGATAGCCTAACAGTGGTCTGCATGCATACATACAAAAATTTCTAGTCACGACTCATATACTAAATATATGTACATACCTACGTACGTACAGTTCCAATTAGCTAAATAGTATTATTGTCATGTCTCGTGTGCAGCATATAAGACGAGACCTCTCCCACGTATAAGAAATTGAAACGTAGTTTGCGAGGGAGAGAAGCTTTTCTTTAAATTATTATAGATGCAGACAATTTTCACCGACGATAGCCTCGCCGGCGAACTACCTCACGAAGCCAATTACCTTAAGATTTATATCTTACCTGACTTAATATCTATATGTTCGCCAATCAATTATTGCAATACATCAATCAGAACTGGCTGCAGCCTTTCTGTCGCCATTGCCCGAGGTGGCATGTCTAATGTCTCGCATTATTTGAGCATTTGTATTTGAAACATTTTTTTTTTTATCTTTTCACCTTTAGATCGTTTCCGTGAGGAGAGTGCTTTTGATAAATATTTAAAGAACTTTCGCGATAGGTGGTATTGCTAATGTTGTTGCTGTCTTATCAGCTGGTACTTAAGGTATGAGCCTGTCCATCAGCTGGTACTTAAGGTATGAGCCTGTCCAACATCAAGAAAGAATCTATATTCTTCTAGATTTTTTTTTAATATTTTACAGATATTTGCGCGATTTTAATTACAACAGTGAGCAAATCAAGCCACTTACAAAATGTATTTGGTACTTGATACTGGCGTAATAAAATCATTGTGTCTAATATGAATCGTCCTGGGAATTGCAACTAAGCCAAGTGATTTCTAATCAGTGGAGTTCAAGGATTATACTATCCGTAAAGATTTATTTAAGCTCAACAAAAAATAAGCTACGTTGGATCCGATCTTTAGCCCCCTGGAGGTTGATTCTGTTCTGATCTTTTGTCGATGCTTTTTTTTAAAGGCAGGGGAGAGGACAGGAGGCCCTACATTGTGCTGCGCTGCCCATTCATCAAAACCTTCCTGTCTTCTTAACGAAGTGCATCAAGTCTTGGTGTGGAAGGTTTTTCAGCTCATCCATAGATAGAAGGGCAGACCCTGTAGTATCCAGTCTGTTCCGGGCAAAGGCCGGACAAGCACACAAAAATTATTTGGTTGTCTCAGGGTCGCTTTCCCGGCAGATCAGACACTCAGGGCTGTCAACAACTCCCATCCTTGTTAGATTAGCATGAAGTGAGCTGTAGCCAGTGATAATGCCAACCACAATTCTTCCGAGCCCCATGAGAAAATCTGAGATATTCCTAATGGGCCCATCAAGAAACAGTTTTGTACATCTGCATGTACTCAGGTTCGCCCATCTCTGCTGATGCTTTCTATGAACATCCGCTTTGATGAAAGACCCGATACTCGAGGTGGAAACGCCTACGGTGGCGTGTTCCAGTCCAAGGAAAGGGGAATCAGAGCCAGCCCTAGCTAAAAGGTCAGTCCTTTCATTCCTCATGATCCCCATGTGACCAGGAACCCACAGAAGAGACACTTTGTTGTGGATACACAACTTATTCACAGACGAACTGCAATACCGCAGTAACTTATATGTTATCCGAGGGTCACTTAGAGTCAACAAGGCTGCCAGACTGTCCGAAAGGATAGTAGTGTCCTTCCCCTTGATTTGCATATTAAGGGCTAACTTCGCTGCCATTGATATAGTGAAGATTTAAGCCTAGAAGACAGTGGTATGTCTTTCAAGTAAGTACTCCATCCCAATATCAGCATCAGGAGAGTATACACCCACCCCAGCTCCCTCATTAGTGAGAGAGCCGTCGGACCAGGGAAGGCTAGATTAGGCACTTCCCTTAGTCCACGATTCCTTTACTAGAAATCTCAGTTGTCGAGGCTTAGGTTTACATTTTAGTTACACATTTTGGACATTTCACGACAAATTTGTCATACTTTAATATTCACCATGTTCATTTTGTTTTATCCTTTTCTTCAACCACGAAATAAACTAAAATGAATTTGCAATGAATAAACGTCAAAATATACGCCTAAAAGTACGACAAATTAGTCAACTACTTTCAAGGTTGTGACAAAAAATATAAACTATGATAAATGAATATTCTACACCAACTAAAAGCAATACAAGTGCTAAATTCCAAAAATATTTTTGAATTTATAAAGTGAAATGTCACTTTCAAACGTAATGCAAGGCATGCTGAACTGAATAAAAACACACAAAAATCAGTAGAAAATTTCATTTCATTTTGTCGTATATTTTGACATTAAAGTACGTCAAAAGATCAGAATCACCCCTCTGGTAAGGCTGTTTGTACACGTAATATCAGCACGATAGCAACCGACGACACGATTTATAGCGTGTTCTCCGTCAGCACCTTTTCCTATCAGGCTGTTTGCACACGTTCCGACAATATCGCAGTCACAGTCGTTGCCAGAATTGCGCAGTTAAGTTATTGCTTGCACACAATGCGATCCAACACCACTGTGACATAATGTGTCGAACGGTAGTAATATGTTGTTGATCGTATCGTATCGTTGTCGTTACGTGTGCAAACAGCCTAAGAGTCAGGTATATGCTGCAAAAGTAAATATGGGATTCCTTCTGGTATGTATCAACGTAGTGGTGACAATGTGTATTATCCTCTTCAGAAGCCTTCCAACCAACCGTGTAATCATCAAAGGTGTAGCAATTTCGGCACGCATCTAGCTAAGAAGCTACTTTCTTTTACTTTTATAAGCAAACCACATCGATTTTTAAATCTGAATGTAAAAATATCCTCATTACAGCAAAATCGTGCCACTTCATCAGTGTTTATTGATTTCATTTAATAATCCTATGACCTGGAACTCAGTGGAGAGTGACCTTTTAGCGATTTCTTAGAAATTCAAACTTGTCAGGGCACATCGACTTACTAGTTTATGGGATATAGTAATGAAATGAAGTGTCTTAATGGCAACTTGACTATCCATGAAAATGTTTTCTATTTTCCTTGGAGTGCAAGTCTTACGATTTCTTGTTAGACATCAGCATTGCTAGGTAAAATCAATTGAATTTAGGTATTTAGGTTGAATAGAGTTCAGAGAAGACTCTTTAACCTACACCTCTACTTCATCTTGTAATCATCAGTGCACCGATGTTGTGTCAACATTTTGCACAGTTTATTGTCATTTCATTCACTTCTAGTACAGGAACCTTAACTATTCATAATTCATTTATTACACCTACAAGTACACAAGAGGAAGCCTTCTTTAACTCTAATTTGAGAGCAATTAATTAACCATATTAGTCACTCCCTCTGCGAAAAGTTAAAAATATTTTTAATTTCATTTGGCTTAGATTTCTAACAACTTCTTAATACTGCTTAATACGCCATTCTAGTTTTAGATTAACTTTCATAGATCATCGATCTTCGAAATGTATCAGGTGCCGACCGCCAGTACAGTTGTCTGTTGGAAATGTAACGGAATTGTTAGGAATTAACTCATGAAACAAGATAAGATATCTACAAGATCGCTAATATTCATCCAAAGTATACGAAAGGAGACAGACTAACACACTCTCACTATCCAGGAAGGTAGTTTAAAACACAAATTTTTTGGTTCATCCGTCCTCTGAGAATAATAAATTAAGAGCAATAAGCAAATCTGGCTGGTTAGGTTTATTAAGAAATAAAGTTGACAAAAAAAATAAAATTCAAGTTCTAAGCATCCTCCAATCTCACAGCAAAGCTTAGGCTACTATTAAGCTCGTTGCTCGGCCTCCTGATTTCCCAATCAGATGCTCTTATGAGTTTAAGCAGAGAATAGCCTACTTCATGCAGGGCTTTGAAAATGTAAAATTGAAGAATTTGTTGATTTTTTTTTTAACAGAGGCTGGCAGACAATGACAAAGAAAGTGGATTACAGTTTCGGTTACCTATGATTACACACTTTTCACTCTGGGTTATAAATCATAATCTTAAAGCTTTCCATTGAGAGAGGAGTGTCCGTTATTAATGCCAGAGTTGAAATTTCCTTACCTCAAGAGTTTCCTCGTTAACCGTGGGTTGGCTTTTCTTTACACTTCTTCGACTATTTTACCCGAGTCAAAGTCTATTGTGCTAGAAGTCGGTCCAACCTACAGTGTTAGAGGTAAAATCTCAGAGGCCAATCCAAGCACGTGGAGTAGTTAACTTTCGTGTTTACTCCAATTATTTCGGATTTCTACGCCTATTAGTTTTTCAAGGTATTACTGTAACCCAGAACCCAACGAACTGGTACGCTTTTGTACTTTTGCACACCATTACCATTCCATTTGGTAGTGACAGAAGGTTATATCAAGGTATAAACATCAACTTGGTTATCCGTCCATTGAGAATTAAGGAGATATACATAAGCCCACTTTCACGACAGCCATCAGTTCTGTCTGCCCCAAGGATCGTGACAAAGTTTTCATGAGGTATGTCCATTTCAACACCAAAATCATCGAACAAGATTAACATATCGGCCAATTTATAGACGCATGTATGTAAAAAGTGAGGTTAGCTAGGAGTTGGCAGCTAACATAGTTCCAAGGAAGTGATCACTGTGCCCATTAAAATCGATCCCGGATAATTGCACAAATTCAAATATGATTCTTCTGAAGCTCTTTTTACGTGTACGGGATGAAACAAGCTATTAATAAAGGGCAATTTCAGAGACACAATGACCACCCCGATTCTTGCATATTAATCAGCTATCCACTACTCTCTAGCTCTAGAGGCTAAGAAACCTCGCATGATTCTTATGTAATCTGAAACGTTAGACTCTCTTCTCTCGGCCTTCTGCACCTATATTAGCAAAAATTTTACTATTATTTAACATATGTGCTTAAAGTGCCAAACACAATTCCGACGTGATCCGATTCGAGCCAACCCATTTCGATCCAAACGGATGCATGAGCACTATTGTTACGTTCGGTTTCAAACACTTGACTTTAAAATTTTTGCCAGATTTTGTCTTTCATCCATGACAACATTCTTTTTTTGTCATATAATTCATGTGTTTTTTTATTTCCTCAACAAAAGCCTTTTCATGCATCTTTGAGTAAAAAGAAATCTTTACAGATGATTTTTCTAGGTTATGTCATCCGTAAAAGTTTAAATTTGCTCCACTTCTCCGTTTCGATTCGATCCATTTCGATCTATTTCGGTGTAATGTGTCCAATTGGACGTATGTCTCATATAAGCGAATTTGACATTTGTACGAATTGAATCGAAACGGTGGAATTGTGTTTCGCACCTTAAGACCTTAGTTCACTTCCATATTTGGTTAACGTATCAATGTATTTCTTCAAAGAGGTATAATTATTCCAAATCAATAATGCTAACCACCGTTTACATGTTTTAACAGGAAGTCCCATTCGACTAAGTGGATAAGGTAGTCAGGTTAAATATAAACCATGAAGATGTATTACTAATTAGCAAATTTGTCGAAGTTCTAAATGTGGCCAATAAATGTTATCCCTACGTAGGAACTTCGGAATAGTTAAATAAACCAACCATCAATATTACCTTGTCATTCCCAGTTTATATGTTAACATGCTCACCCAAACAACATTTCCCCTCTTTTTCAAGTCGAATTTACGTCTATTCGACGTAAATTAGGGCAGCGACTAATTCTGGTTAAGTTGAGCTTACCTATTATTTACGTCCGATTTACGTAAGTGGAGAATGAGAGAACGTCGTATCGACATAAATATTAGGGAAATTAGGGAATATTTCCCTATAGGGCACAGGACTCATTTCCTTGATTTGGTAATTTTAACGTAAATTTCTCGTCGGATTTACGTAAATTTTCCTTAATCTCGACCTATTTTCTACCTAGTTTGACTCATGTTAACGCATGTGTTAAAGTAGAAGGAATTTCATTTTATAAGAATTGTATGTGTATATTTTCCCTAGTAGGTATAATATAAATATTATGAACAAGCCACATAACTCCAACTTGAATGATTATGAGAAGTATTGCTTTGAATTCTCCCAGCTTCTAAGCGTTCAATTTAAAACGGGAAAAATTTTATTGATGAATATGGAAATAATTTCGAAAAACACCAATGCGCTTTACAAATACAATAGTATATTGAAAAAATAATAATTTAAAACTTTTTTAAATTATTTTTTGGTTTGCGATTTAGAGCCTTGAAATTAATTTAAATATTCTTTAATCGTTTTGAAATTAAGAAAAATTCATTTAATTGGGTGTTTCCTGCAGTAACTATGGAAAAAATTCAATTATAAAATAATGCAATTTTTCTATTCATTCCTTTAATATATGACAGCCATGTTTCGTTAAATAAATATGGCACATATTACATTTCTCGACCTAAGAGTTAATTTGACTTAAAGATTTTCCTTATGCGATGAATTTCCTGGATGGCAAGGATAAATAATCAAATTTTTCGACTTTGAGGGCAAAAATCCCTGTTTAGGTAATTTTGTATACAAAGGTAATGATAAATTTTTCCTATAAAGAAATTTCGACTTAAAATAGGGCATTTTGACCTAAATTATGGAATTTCGCCTTAAATAAGTAAAAGAGATTTGACATTTGCAAGAATTGAATTGATTTTTTTACATTTTAAAAATTGTAAACCATGTATTATTGAGAAGCAAATAATCAAGTGTATTGGCCCAAATCAGTGCCTCACTGGTTCTGATAAAAATTTGTCGTAAAAAGGAGGAGGTAACATTTGTAATTTTGATGAAGCGATTCAATGGGAGGAGCAGTTCATTAATTCCAGTGATACTCAAGCAAACAAAAGTCAATGAACTTTAATTTTTGGTTGTATTTATACGTAATTTCAACTATTAACGATCTGATGGAGAAAGAAGAACTTTAAGAACTTTTATTTTTAATGATTCTAAATCAAATTTACAAATGCAAGAAGAAAAAACAACCGCCTCGTCCGGGGTTAGAAACCGGGACCTTCCGCTTGCCGGGCGACTGCTCTTACCACTGAGCTAACGAGACGATGATTTTCCCTCTTGCATTTATCAATTTGTTACTTTTGTCACTAGCCTACTAAGCCGCGGACGAGGCGGTTGTTTTTTCTTCTTGCATTTGTAAATTTGATTTAGAATCATTAAAAATAAAAGTTCTTAAAGTTCTTCTTTCTCCATCATTGACCGATTCTAACAAGTGTAGGTTCGATTCCCGTCCGCGGGAAAAATAAATATTAAGGATGTCGCTAAAAGTGCCCAATTAGTCCAATTTACCTTGAGGTTAACTTTTTTGACTTTCAGGGCGAACACAATAAATAGGGAATTATTAAGGGAATATTTACGTTATCTTGCCTTGAAATTGGGAATAGATATAACTACAAAGTCCATACATTTCCTTAAATTTGACCTCAGAGTTAAGTAAAATTTAGGTAAAAAGTAAGGAAATTTTCCTTATTTAATTCCCAATTTTTCCTAATTCCTATTAGGTAAATTTGTTTTTCCCTAAAAATTAACTACAAAGTCAAAATTATTTTGATGGCCTAATTTAAGGAGTTATTACGTAAAATTTCCTTCCTAATTAACCTTAAAGGAGAGTGACCTCTGAGGTTAAATGTTTAAGTCTAATTTACGTAATTTTAACCAAAATAGGTCGATCGGCCTTCAAAGATAGGAAACTCAACCTCCAATGTTTCTTGGGGAGAAAAGTTAAGGAAATGTTCGTACAGGAATCTCTTGAATTTTGATGATTGAAATCTGTAAAACATTCAATAAAGGCATTTGTGATTGTTGTGATAACCTTCTGTGAAGGATAATTGCACTACAATGATATGATAACTCTAAATTTATTCTAGTGGAATTTCTACAGGTCAATGGGCTTCTCGCGGTCATTTCCATCACATACCTTGTATGCCAGTTTTGAGACCAGCCAGTAGTGAATATATAACGTCGAATAATTAATAAAGAGGATAAGATCTCTCTAGGAATACGTGCTATAAATATCAGGTCGATGAATTTGTGAATAATACACGAAAAACTCTAGACGTGACCTATCTCTAGGTTCTAGCGTTACATTACAGTTTACACTTTCTCAAACCGTGTGGTGACTAAGTTTGAATCACACCCCAATAAAATCTTCATATTATTTGTTGTTCGTGGCTTACACGTATTCGCCTCCGTTGATAGATGCACAAAAAGACTTTTTGCAAGACAAACAAGATACATTTTTCTATTAATATTAAAATTAATTAGTAATTACTCTCAAAATCTCTTTCCATTATATTATTATCAAGAGAATTTTATAAAAAAATAAATAAAAATCCAAAACTTTCATTTAGGCGGGACATATAAAAACAAAAAATGCCGAATACTTTATAGAACCATCGAAGCATCACAAACCATCGGAAAGTGAAGGGCATCCACATGTTATTTTTCAACGGACTGCAGTATCCAACAAAGTAACTAGCGACCACTAACTAGTAAAAGATCAATCAACGCTAAAATCTGTGTCATATTTCAGAAAAAGAAGCACAATCGACGACGAAAAAAACACGCGGTTAGCAATTGCGGCACAAAAGAACCAAGAAGGCGCACCGAGACAAAGATTGAATGGCAACCGCAGGGCAAGGTAACAATATGCGAATGAAATCCTATTAAAATGTAAATTTTTAATGGAGTTATGCTCCTCTTCCACATGATGTGCCCCATACACATGGACATGAAAACAGGTCATAATTCAGGGCGGTCGGAAAGTAAGGAGAAGAAACAAATTGCATTCAGCAATTCAAAGGCGACGCTACAAACGTTCAATTAGCAGCCCACGCCATGTAGAAACACTTATTGTTGCAGACTCATCTATGGTAGCGTTTCACGATGATGTCGAAACATATCTGCTAACCATAATGAACATGGTTTCATCGCTATACAAAGACCCCAGCATTGGTAATTCTATACAAATTGTCGTGGTTAGGATGGTGCTCCTTGAGGAAGAGGAATCACATCCAGAATTGAATTTAACAGAAAATGCACAGAGAAATTTAGAGATGTTCTGCACGTGAGTGCTTAAGACTTTTTGTTGTATTGTTTTGTTTCAGGATGATGATGATTTTCATTGCATTTTATAGGTGGCAGTTTAGATTTAATTCGGACAGCGAAAAAGATCCTCATCATCATGATGTTGCTATTTTAATAACAAGAAAAAATATTTGTGGAAATGATTGCATGTAAGAGTTCTTTCTATTATTTAAGATTTTCAGCTAAATTCTAAATGAAAATACTTTTATCATAGGACACTTGGATTAGCTAATGTTGGTGGAATGTGTAAACCTAAGAGATCGTGCAGTGTAAATGAAGACAATGGAATTGTACTTTCGCATACAATTGCCCACGAACTAGGTCACAAGTAAGTATAAACATTTTAGAGATTGAAAAATTAGCTCGTAAATAATCTTCTATGTATATAATCAACAAAAAATACAATGGATCTTGAATAGATCCTTGCGGTACACCATCAGAAATTATCGTATTACTCAAACGATCCAAACTTTTTGTCCATCTGAAAAACAACTCGAAAACTCTATACCACTACCATTCTTAATATATGTATATAAATATTCCCAATACCCTCAACGGGGTGATCCACTGATCCACTACTGTCAACTTGTTCAATATTGACAAGGCAATATTGACTATTAAACTTTGGATGAGGGATTCAAAATTTCGAAATGATTCTTCAATTCCCTAAATACTTTATGAGACATGTGAAAAATTAAGAGATTTAACTGTTTCTTGAAAAATATTCCAGTTTAATCAACATTTTTGAGTGGGGTCCGTAACACCAATGACTTTACAGAAATTAATATGTTTTCTACAAAATGTTTCTACCATTAGTGGTAGCCTGTGGAACTCAAACTAAACACCCATAGAATCATGAGTCAAAACAACAAACGTCTGGATTATTCTACGGCATAGCTATATTTATTTTTTGAAGAATATCGAAAATATCCTTCAGTTTAGAGCCTGCCAGAGCTTCCTATATATGTAGTATATAAATATATAAACTCGAAGATCTTTCGTACCATAATAATCGGAAAACTTGTGTTATTAGGCAGGTTTTTTTAAAAAGATTTTCCTTGATCTTCTCAAGCATTTCGATGGCAACAATATTGCTGAGTCGTTGCAGTAAATTGAGTTTATGTGAGAGGATGACCGTTTATAGTTTCTTTCAAACAATTATCCAGTTCATATACTAAATACTCTTAAGAAAATGAAAATAACAATAGAGTCTAAGGAGATGTGGCATATTGGTGGGGCGCGTTAAAATGGCACTCTTTGCCACGAGTTAAAACGTTTGTACTTCTCTTTCCAAGGATTAATGAGCATAGTCAGAAGTTATCTTCCTAAGTTAAGCACCTTTGTGTCGAAAATATGTATGGGTGAAAATTTAAGCAGTAAGAAATACATACCCTTTGGACCCTCTCTCTATCTCTCTCTCTCGCTCTCTCTCTCGGAATGGGTTTACACACTCTCAATTAGCCCAATTGCTCTAACAGTTGCCCTAGAATAATCTTTTATTTTCTAATGAAATGTAGAGTAATATTGAATAGCCATACATGACTCTACAGCAGTTTTGTCGTATAGGCATGCGCAATATCACTGACTCTTTTACCATCATGCGGTGCGCGTCTGCACTAAGTTAAACAACTTCTGCAGAAGTTGTATGGACTAATAAGGCCTATTCACACTATCTATCAAATCAAGCTTTCGACAGTCAACCGTCCATCAAAATATTCTGCAATGCATTTGAATCGAACGATTCGCCCTATGCATCACCGACAATCACCATCAGGAAAGCTTTCGGAGAATATTTGCATTCTGTCAAACTGTCATTTGTGACATTTCTCATGCAGATGTATGCGTATTTCGATGTAACAGGTGTAGCAGCAGAGTCATTTGACGTACACTTTTTCTAGCAGTGCAGGTAAATGAAACGATTTCGGTGTAACACTGCAAGAAAAGTGTAACACGTCTGCTAGAAAACGTGATCAATAAAAATCGGTATTAGATAATTATTTTGGATACCTACCTGTAACTTACGCGAGTCGAGTTGCATATGGGTATTATTTTTCAGCAAATATATTCCCTGACCACAATATTTTTTATTATTACCAGGGGGACTAATGGTATCTATGTATAGAGAATCCGTACAGCACATCTGCATATAAACTGACAGCCAGGCAGCCATTTTGTCGCTGGTAGCTGTGCTGATGAAATCGAGACTGGTGGAGTTTTGCAAAGCCAGTCTTGAGGAATTAACTATAAGGCACAACGTGACGCTATGCTGGATACCTGGCCTTAGGGTTATCCAAGGCAATGAGATGGTCAGAAAGAGCTTCACAGCATTAGCTTATGTGAGGATACCGATCGGCACTCTATAAATTAGATCATCAGGAGCACGTATCAACAGAGAAACCTTCCGTTTTGGCTGCATATGACAGCTAGAGGACAAACGAACTCCTTAATGATAGTAGAACTGCTACTAGGCATCTAGTAGGGGTCATTATGTACCATTGGGCAATAGGAGATTATACTAGTAGACTGGGAATAGCGGCGAACGATTCCTGCAGGAGCTGTAAGGATTCGGGAAAAAATGAATCCGTCCAACAAATCCGTGCCCGTGTTCCGCTTCAAATAATGAATAAAAGGGCTAGGCTATTAGGCAGCTACTTCTTTTGTAGTCTGGGGACAAAGTAAAGAGCTGATATGTATCCTAAGATTCCTTAGAGAAGCAAGATGGATCTAGGGCGATTTCAAAAAAGTTATTTCATGAAGTCAAAAAGCCCAATGGACCCGCTGGAAATCTAAGTGATACAGGCTGGATATCTTTAGCAGCATCCCTCTTACCTAGCCTAATATAACCCTTTTTTTAAAAATAATCTTATGGCCCTTCCTGTTATCGGCCAGCAATAGTACCTACATAAAAAATCTGCAGAAAAATTTTCGAGTAAATTTGTAAGAAAAAAATAATCTGCTTTAGTGGAGCAGGTATCAGAATCTATCCAAATTCTAAAAATATTATACCAAAAGTTAAAGCAAAAGTTCGGCAGTCTAAATGTTTCTCTTAACCAGCCTTTGCTAGATTTATGGTGAATTCTTTTCACCTGAACTGAACCATAACTCGTTCGGTTCCTAAACCTAAAGGGTTTTCTTCACCACACTGACACAAAACTAGTTCCGTACGTATGCTCTTTTCACAGCAATTCTAAGTATTTATAATTGAAGTGTGGATGTGTGAGCATTTTGTGAAAATGCAATTATTTTATTGAAGTGGTTTATTTTTTTATTAAAATCATAAGGGACGAACATTTTCGGATATTCTACTTTCTTGCATTCTTTTCAGCTTGTCCCTGTTTGGAGCAGGGCTAAATTCGGTGTAGATCAGACATATTCTGGTTCAGTTTAGTGCCTGTTCGGTTTTGTTGAAAAGAATTCACCATTAGATGTAGAATTGAGCAGGACGAGTGATCTTTGAACTGCAGCCATTTATTCGCTTATTGTGCACCGGTATCTTTATAGTTAACAATCCCACTCTTTCTAGGAAGAGCAGTATTTTTTTAGTGAAGTTTCTACGTCGTCGGCAGGCTTTCAGAAGTATGAGCTAAAAGCCTGGAATCTACAATATGCAATGGCCTTGCATTCGCATAAGACATGTTTCGATGTTTCATCATCTTCGAGACATAAGCTACATATATCAGTCGGCGATATGCCTATCGGATTCATGGGTTTCTTTAGTTTCCAGTGTCCAGTTAGGACTCATGTGATGATTCTGAGTTGATTTCTAGACAGCATTAAAATATCCTGGCTCTTCTTTAGTTAAGATCCTTTGATGAATCTTTTGGCTTGTCTGAAGCCTATCAATGAAGTCCATCGTTGGTCCATTTGGTTCTGGATGCAGTTTTGGAAGGTAAACTTCACGGCGTTGTAAGAAATATCGCAAATGGTTCTGGTCGTATGAGGAGCATGGATGCTCTTTTTTTGGCCAGTATCATTCCCATTAATTCCCGAGTGTCCTGGCAACCAAAGCAATGTGGCTCTTTGTGGCAAGGTTTGCTAATGCTTGAATGCATTCCCACATTAACTTCGTTTTGACCTCAAGTGATGAAAGCCATTAATACCCCTTGCTATCTATATAGATATAAATTTTTCTGTTTTTTTTTTTTTTTTATTGGTGTAGGATAGGCTGCCGTTTTCGTATGCACAGCTAGTAATGGCATATACTTCTGCCTGGAATATTGATGCATATTTTCCTAAGTTTTGATAAATATAAGCTCTTCGTTTTTCACTAATTCCTGCTCCTACTCTTTTCTCGGTTTTAGACCCGTCAGTCTACCAGACTAGGGCTTCATTTTCTAGATTTATGTCTACTTCTTCCTTATTTGGTATTTTTATTTTGAGAGACAGACAGAGGTTTGCTAAATAAATACAATGAATTTCAGAAATAGTTTTTTGTTCAATTAGAATTTGCACACAATTTGGATGGGAAAACACACAAAACATTTTTCCTTGCATTCAGCCATAAATCATCAATGATAAGAGTAAATTTAAATCTTTTTTTCGAATGCCCGCCCATAATATCTTTCAACGAACCTTTGCACATAATTAAAGTAGTAGTTTTAAAATATAACGAGTAAAATTTCGTAGTACAAAGCAAAGTTACAAGGCCCAAAAACCCTTCATTTTGAGAAAATTTTTCCGACTATCGTAACTTTTAACATCTTTGCCGATATTTCCATTAATCGTGAGCATATTACCGCACTGTGGAAGCAGAATATGCCAACTCGACCTATAAACACAAATAATGCGATTTTCATTGATATTTCAAGAAAAGTGCACGTCATTCAATGGAACAACTTTTAAGGCGATGAAAATGTGTTGATAACTACGTAAAATTTATGAGATTTTCTAAGAAAACGAATAACATAAAATTGATGGAAAATCATAACTTAGTAGATCTTGTCGTGAGTGAGGATAAATCTGATGAATTAATAATAGAAGATGGATATCATACTCCATAACATTGAGCAGTGACATTAAATGATTTTTCGATGTGTTAAGAGGTTGTTGAGGCTAAAATTTCCTCGAAAATAGGAATTACTGGCAGCTTTTCCCACGAATTATTTTCTTAATTCGAACATTTTATTCCTATAGATATCAAAAGTATAAAAAATAAACCCGAAAGAACAGTTCATGTGACTTTTAAAAATTAACCAATTTTTTATGATAGGAAAGAGCTCTATAAAAGTACGTACATTAGCTAGTTAAGAGTAATGTGATCAGTGAATACATATCAGATAAATACAAACAATTATCCCTAATCAGAGTTCTAGTCATTTCAACTATTCTTATTCTTATTCTCAAAGATTTTTCAATAGAAAAATGCTTCAGAATATTTGAGTTGCTTGGTCATGCGCAATTAATTTAACACATTCACGCAGGAAAATTTAATTTTGTGTCAATTTTCGTAACACTAGGGTCATTTTGTCGCAAACCACGGTATACTGACAGTAATTTTACTCGGCTCTGCATTTCATGGACATAGACTTTTAGGCTGGCCCAAAATGGACGTATGCGTATGTTTAGGGAGAGAATCAAACTATTAGAAATTGTCAATACCTTTACTTAATGCTCATATTAATAAGTCAACTAATTTGATGATAATAACATCAAAGTATAAAATTATACGAACTTAGTGTGCAAAAAACTGCCCACGTAGCTGAAAAGTTCCATAAATCATAGAACTCGAACAGTCAAACCATAGTAAACTCTTCCCAATACTTAAGGCTTGAGGTGATTTGAAGATGAGTTTCATCTGTTTCTTGACATTGACAGATAATAAGGAAATGATGTCAACATTACACCCGGCCAAGCATTTATTTTCATAAGTTTTTATACATCGAACTCAGGGTTTTACAGAAAACAATCAAATATATGTATGTCATCCCATCCGATAAATAACTATACTTATAAATATTTCAACAGTCAACCGGATTATAAATATTAAATTCTACAAACAAACAAAAAACATTTCTTCAACTAATTAATTATTAATATTTATGTGAAGATCCACAAAATTATGAACCAATTACAAAACATCACTAACATAATCAAACAGATGAATCTGAAATGATTCAAGTCGCAATATTAATGCAAGAAACATAAATTCCGGATTGTGTCAGTTGCACTCTTACACTGCTCTATTTATCGGTCTTCAATCAAAACCAATTAGTGCTGTCTTGTTATTAACTGCTCATTAAAATAAATTTTAGGATTAATGTTTGTTTTCGCGCTTAACGCAACCCGGCCACTTATATAATAATTTGTATGTTACGCCAAAAGACTATACGACTACGACGACAACAACTGTTGCAGCTGGTAACAAAAGTCATTGATTTATTGAAGTTAATCACTTCCATAACAGTGAACGTGTCGCCCACGTTTCCATCCAAAACCCGATCACCATGATTCATGTTTTCCCCATTCATGTGCACCTCCATCGCGGCCGGGAAATGATTATATTTGATTGATTTGTAAAAGCGACTCAATCGTCGTACGACGAATAAATTTATGGCTAATTTATGTACTCCAGACAATGGAGACGCGGCCGGCTACAGAGAGCACAGATTTATCAATGTTTGACAAATTGCGGCAATTACTGAAAACTGATTTATGCAAATGATTTGTTTATGTTGCTATCAACATGCAAAGTGGATTCGCTACCGCATATAATTGATTCGTCTTCACTTCATAATTGTCTTTTCCATATCAACGCCATCATCACGAAATTTTATGATACATTATATGTCTTCTTCTCGTTTTAGCTTTGGAATGTATCATGATACTGCGAAAATCGGATGTCACGGCCGAACAGGACCCATAGTTCATATAATGACACCAACATTTGGGGCTGATACTGTTCAAGTATCCTGGTCCAATTGCAGCCGGAAGTATATTACACACTTTTTGGAGTAAGCAACAAGTTCGACAACAACATACATAATATTATTTAAACGTGCGCAATTTTTGTTTTTCTTTACAGTCAAGGCCTAGGCAAATGTTTAGATGATCCGCCAACCCAGATAGGGGAGTACCAATATCCGGAACTGCCCCCAGGCGCCATGTATAATGCTGAATTACAGTGTCGCCTGCAATTCAATTTGACGGACGATGACGTGCACGTGTGTTCGGCATTACATGAAATATGCTCACAATTATGGTGCCAAGTGAATGGTGAATGTGTAACGAATATGCGACCCACCGCTCCCGGAACTAATTGCGGCAAACACAAGGTAATGAAATGAGCAATGAAATTGTGGATTCATAAATTCAAACATATTTTATGACTCTGTATACAATGAAATTAGTGGTGCCAAAATGGGCATTGTGTCCCCATTGAAGATATTCCACCACCTGTTGATGGCGGCTGGGGTAACTGGAGTGAATGGAATGAATGTTCGCGAACGTGTGGCGGTGGAGTCTCTATTCAATCTCGACAATGTGATAATCCAGCGCCAGCAAATGGAGGATTATTTTGTATCGGTCAAAGAAAACGGTAAGTAATTTTGATTTGTTTTTTGACTTTTTATTTTTATTTCATAAACGGTTTTTTAAATAGATAATAGTTAGGAATAGAGCGACTAATGCACATAGATATTAATTAGCTGGGGATTGGCGAACACCCCCCATACAATCGATTGAACAATACGAAGGCATCAAGTTGGGTTCAGACTAGAAAAAAGTTATAATTTTTCTAAGACCAATTTTAAAGAGATGAATATCCATAAATATAGCTAGCCACTCTGCTGTTTTGAAAATATCCAAGTGTAATATCCTAAGGCTATTTGCACACATGACGACGATGCTGTTGCCGTACCGTCGTCGTGCACATAATATATGTAGAAACAAATCAGCCAAGTACACACTTGACGCCAACGGCACCGGCTGGGCACTATAGAAATATAGCAATAGTAGCGGTTCGGTACCGGTTTTGCCGTCGCGTGTGCAAACAGCCTTAAAAGATTAATTTTGCATTTCCTTATAAGCCCCTATTCCTCATGCAATAAAAATGAATTTCTATATTCCGAATTACTTTTATTGGACGATTTTGAGAACAAACCCACCTATTCTGGCGACCGTCGAACGATCATTCAGTATTCTTCGAAACGTCAAAACCTTGGTGAGGAGCACTATGGGAGAGGAAAGGCTAACCGGATTATATGCTCACAGGTATCGAAATTTGTTTATATAAAATCGGGAGAAGGTCAAAAAGAAAATTTTAGAAAAATTTTCAGCATTTTTTGTGGTGACTACTTATTAATTTCCCCCCCCCCCTCCTTTGGTGCAGAGCCTGGGTACGCCATTGCACATAAAGGTATTTGGACGATTTAGATGGGCAAAATTAATTGATTTCAAAAGTGTTCTTAGGATAATCTATAAAATTACAAGAGTTGAAAAATAATTATTAGAAAAACAAACTCCATTCCCACCTTTTACACCAATTTTTTTTAATAAAAACATCACGACACATTGTTAACCTCATCTAGAGGTCAGCTAAAATCAACATAGCTCTCTCTCTCTCTGTACATGTAAATAGTATACCTACTAGCCTTGACTTATTCCTGATATGGCAGGATCCGAAATTAGTGGTAGTAGTTTATTTAGTAGATCCATATTCTTATAATGGAGTTTTCATGCAAAAATTTTGTCGATATAATCTTCTTCCGATACTCGTTCATCGGAAGCAACGCCTTTTCTATGAATACGTGTTCATTTAAAGGTTAAGACATAGGATGGTTTCTTTTTAAAAATACTACAAAATAAACGCGGTTCAATATTTTTCAAAGGTTGTTAAATTTCGTTGTCTTAGTATTTGGCCGAATCATCGTACGATAGTATGACGAGCTGCCTCGCACCACAACGAATAGGGGGTGGTCCTCTTAACAGCCCCTCGATATCGAAAAAGGTCCCTAGAATAAGCAATCAACGATCCAGTCTCCAGCTAATGACCGTAACTATTGAATGGAGAACCATCTTAGTTGATTTGCCTCTTCGGCATGCATGTTGCGAGTTGTTTAAGAGAGAAGCCTTTAGGGTTACTCGCCTAATATGTTCGTCTACGAGATTCGACAGACATTTCCAAAGGAATATGGTTCGGAAACTATTCGGCCGCATATATGATGCCCTGCCAGGCTTCGGAACAAAGAAAACCCTCAGCTTCATCCAAAACTAAGGGTTTCCTGGTCACATAGGGATCATGGGGAATGAAAGGGTTGACCTTTTAGCTAGGGCTGGCTCTGTTTCTGCGTTCCTCCGACCGGAACCCGCTGTAGGCGCTGCCACTTCAAGTATCGGGTCTCTCATTAAAGCGGATGTTCGTAGAACGCATCAGCAGAGATGGGCGAACCTGAATACTTGCAGGTGTACAAAACTGTTTCTTGATGCAGCTAATGGGAATATCTCCGATTTTCTCATGGGGCTCGAAAGGAAACAATGTAGAACTGTAGTTGGCGTCATTACCGGCCACAGGTCACTTCACGCTCATCTAACAAGGATGGGAGTTTTTGAGAGCCCTGAGTGTCTGTCCTGTCTGGAGGGAGAGCCCGAGACAGGCTGTATACTCCAGGTTCTGCCCATCTATCTGTGGATAAGCTGAAAAACCTGCCTCTCCAAGACCTGATCCACTTCATTAAGAGGACAGGAAGGTTTTGGTGACTGGCCTTCTAGCAGGAAAGCACAATGGGCCGCTTTGGCCTCCGTGCTTTGGGATAGGGTCACCTGTCTCCCTACCTTTGACAAAAAAAAACAAAAAAGGGGCAAATCCACATTCAATACATGCCCTGAATATATAATCAATGTAAGTAAGGACTGAAAAAAACTCCATCTGCACCCGGGGCTTTGAAAGCTGGAGAAGGTTGAAAATGACCATTTTACCTTCTCGGCATTAACTACCCTTAGCAGCAGTGGATCAAGCACAACCAGTACAGGGCGGTTGGGGAAAAATTCACCATACAACTTCAGGTCTTCATCAAGCCTAAAGCCTGAAAAATGGGTCGAAAGCAAAATCTACAGACTTCAATTCATACCTGTGCTTTTCTAAGGTGAGAACTAGATTTACGATTGGTTCGAATCATATAAAGCATTTTTAGTATGTATCTCTTACTATCCTATCCCACATAGATTGTTTCATAATACCCACTACTAAATACCTATCTGAAGAAAGTTCTCTCTCACGAAAATGGGAGTCCCAATTGTTAGATTTCACATATCTTTTTTAACTATCTAAATCATATGGCCAAAAGGTATAACATGACCGTGATGTCCACGTCTCTGATACCACTTCAAATAATTGTTTTTCGCTTTCGATTTACAATTTTAATCTTAGCTGTTCAGTTGAGTGCAGTTGTACTTGCCGATCACTAGCAGACAACGTTTTACACACCTAATTGATCTGTTAGATACAGAGCAGCCACCAATCGGCTTATTATGATTTCCCTTAGTTTTATAACTGTCTCAAATTTCAATGTGATTCATCATCGTCATCAAAACGACACCAATCGGTAAAATTCGTCATTGAATCTAATGGGGTAGACCATGTTCTTCGCATATGGCGAATATATATGCAAATCAGCAAAAATTAGACTCGTCACAAACGGGAATCGAATATCCATTCATAAAATTTGTATAAACTTGGCCACCATCGACCTCTCCGATTCTCCGTTTTTTAAATTCATTTTGGAAGTAGAAGCTTAATGCGGACCGACACACATACTCGTGCATATATATGATATACATATATGGAACTTAAAGAACATTATATAAAATAAAAAATTAACTTTATTCACTCAGCTCTTCCATTTTTAGGTATACCATTTGCAACAAAGATACTTGCTCTGAAGGAGAACCTAGTTTCCGTGCTGTACAATGTTCAAAGTTCAACAATGAAACATATCTGGGTGAAAAGCATACATGGTTGCCATACTTCGACAGATGTAATAACATTATTCCCTTTATTTTTGCAATATTTTCTCATTAAAAAAAAATACTTGTAATTTTTTTTCTTTCAGATAATCCTTGCAAATTATTCTGTACTAACGCAGAAGATACAGTTATTGCAAACTGGGCAGATTCAGTTGCAGATGGAACACCCTGTAAGATTGGAACGAAAAATATGTGCATCGACGGAATATGTCGAGTAAGTTAGCTTCTAATTAAATTCTACATGACTAACAATTTTGTCTATTTTTTTTTTGTCTTTTATTTTGGCAGAAAGTTGGATGCGATTGGGTGGTAGATTCAAATAATTCAGAAGATCGATGCGGTGTATGCGGAGGTAGCGACGAAAATTGCGAAATAGTAAAGGTAATAAACGTTTATGTGACTAAATAATCTGGATTAAATATTTCATGTAAAACTTTTCTTAGGAAGAATTTCAGGGGAAATTCAATAATTCTTATGGATACGTGGAAATAGTAACAATTCCATCAAAATCTCGGCATATTTTTATTGAAGAGATAACAAAATCACCGAATTTTCTTAGCATTGGAAGAACTAATAGCAGTAAATTTTATTTGAACGGAGATAGGTGAGTCGTTTTTCTTTTTTTTAATTTACTGATTAGAGAAACCCACGTAAATTTTCTAAATATTTTTAAATGATTTTTCGACTTATTTTTTCGAAATGTTAAAAGACAAGGATATGATGTTAATAATTCATTATATTAAAATAAAAAAAAAAAAAAAAATAAGAATTTATTGCTAGTAAATGTACACAAGATTTACAATCTTTTATAGTACGAAATAGTAAGTCGGTGCTAGATAAATTAGTGTTCAAAATAAGAACTGAGCTATGAATAAAATTAATCTGCATTGAGTTGATAGTTCAGAGAAAATAAAAAAAAAAAAAAATACATAAAAAAGTTATTTCAAAGCAAAAAAGCAAACAAGCAAACAAATTAGTATCTACTGCATTTTATCAATTAGTTTAAATTTAGTTTAAATATAATATAAGAATTATATAAATAGTTTAAATACTGCCTCTTAGCCTAGAAGAGAATAGGAAGAATTATCCTATAAAGGGGTTATTTTAAGTAAGTTCGAACTTGCATTCTAAACGTATTGACGGTGTTTGCGGTTTGTATAGTAACGGGTAAACTATTCCATAGTCTGATAGACTGGACGAGATAAGAACTCTCCATAACTGATCTATAGAATCGTCTTTACTAGGTCCAGACGAGTGTTACGAGGCAATATATCGGCCGAGAGCCAAAGTCTACGTAGGCCAGCATAAATTTTACACAATTTCGCCTTAATATAATCACAGCACTTCATACTGCTGTTTAATTCTATCCCAAGATTGGTAACCTTATTCAGCATGGGTAGTGGAGAATGGTTCAGAATCACTGGTGGGACATCGGACACATCGAATGCATTATTATAAAAACTTATAGAAAGTGATTTTACGGGATTAAGTTGCAAACCATTATCCATAGACCAGGCATAAATTCTATCCAGATCACTATTAATGCGTGATAAGCAATCCTCGAGAAGACCTATGGGCCGGCTTAGATAAACCTGAACATCATCCACATAGAGGTGTAATTCTACATCACGAACTGCTTTCGGCAAGTCATTAATGAATAAGCTGAATAACAGCGGACCCAATATCGATCCTTGGGGAACTCCATACTGTAGAGGCAAAAAAGCAGAATAAGCATTGCCGACCCTAACCCGCTGGCGACGCTCACTTAGAAAGCTATTCAGCATGTGCGCTGCTGAACTGCCAAATTTAAAAGACGAACAGAGCTTCTGTATAAGAGTTCCATGATCTACACTATCAAATGCCTTTGAGAAATCTAAAAGGACTAGCGTAGTGAATTTTTCACTATCCATCGCGCTTCTAATATCGGACGTTATCTTTAATAGGGCTGTTTCACAACTGTGAAATGCTCGAAAGCCTGATTGCCATCGAGATAAAAGATTATTTTTGTCCACATGCTCAAGTATTTGCTGGTACATTAATTTTTCTAGCACTTTCGATAAAAAGCAAAGTATACTGATTGGACGAAAATCAGCCGGAGAATCAGGCGTTTTCTTTTTTGGTATTGGAAGAATGTTAGCTTCCTTCCAGCTGGTGGGAAATGAAGAGAATGTGAGGCATGAATTGATTATATGAAGGATATACGTACTAATAATAGGTAGTAGTAGTTTGATAAATCGAGATGATATGTTGTCCGGTCCAGTTGTCTCGGATCGAATTGAATTACAAGACAGTAGAAGCTCTGTAATGTCCACTCCACGAAACGAAAAACTATGAATCGAGCTACTCGGAGTAAAGTCCGGACTGCGCAGCGGGTTAACTTGACGAATGTTGGAGGCAGTTGGAGTGGAAATATTTGCAAGAGTAAACGATGCATTCAGTTCGTTTGGATCGAAGTTGCATTCAGTTTTATCCTTTCCATAAACTCCGATCGAACGTAGGTTCCGCCACAGCTTTTTTGGGTCGAGGTTAGCATCGATTTTAGAGGAATAATACTGACGTTTGGCTTGCCTGATTGCCGTGGTAGCCTTATTACGGGCAGCTTTATACAAAATTCTTGCCTCAAATGTTCTAAGACGTTTGTAACGCTGATAGAGAAACTCACGCTCCGCGATAAGATTATGAACTCTCACTGTGAATCACGGACAGCCATTACCAGTAGAAAATCTCGTTTTAATTGGTACGTACTTATCAAATAAGTATGAGATTGATGATGATAGAAGCTGGACTTTATCATCCACAGAAATGCAATCAAAGATTCTCCACCATTCCAAGCCATAACATTCTTCAAACAAGGACACCGTGTCTATGCTATTATAATCGCGAAAAGTGGAACTAAGTGGGAGCGGATTCATGTTAAGTGACATGTCAAAGCTCAAGAGAAGAATGTCATGGTCCAGATTACTAGGAGGGCTAATTTGATTGTGCGTTATTATTTTTTCTGCGTCGGTAACCAGGTTCAGATCAAGTATCGATGGATTAGAGGTATTGTAGAAGGTGGGCAGGGTATTAATCGTGTTAAGATGTAGTGATTGGAGTAAATGTGAAAACTGATCAGTAACAGCATCCTGCCTACGCAAGTTAACATTGAAATCTCCACCAATAATAACATTGGCGTAGCGTTGAGTTAGGTTTGATATCTTGGTTTCGAATTCGCGTGCATTATCGCAACTAAAACAATTAGGGGGACAATATACAGAAGCAACCAAGCATTTATCAGTAGCTGAGCTTACCTCCACACATAATAATTCGATAGGCTGCACCACTGAGGCAGTAATTATTTTAGCTCTGAGCCAGTCCCTAACAAAACTTGCTACACCACCGCCCACACGGCCTTTCCTGTCATTACGAAAAATATTAAAACCTGGAATAGAAACTAGGACGATGGTATTAAATCGTTCAGCCACATTTCTCTGACGAGAATAATATGTACATTGCTAATGGAGTAAATATACCTTAATTCATCAATCTTATTGCGAGTACTTCTTTTATTTAGCGTACATACATTTAAGCCTGGAGATCGATTGCAAAATACGTTAAGTAGAATCCTTATAACGTCCAGCCCAGAACAGATTCTATCCATATTCGCAAGTACAAAGCACACCGACAATGCGTCTCACCAAAATAACTTCACTCAAAACAAAGAGGGATAAGATGACTTTACAAAATCGTCTTCGCAGTAGAAGCAGCATTTTAAAAATTAATAATTACTAAATGTAGGAAGAAAAAAAAAACTTTACACAAATTCAAAAGTAAAGAAAACAAAAAAATAAGAAAAAATAAAAATAAAAGAAGAAAAATTTAGAAATATCAGAATTATCAACTAATTAGAGAAAAACAAAAGAACAGATGTGAATAGATCTGTACATAAACACAGATATCAGCTCCAGCAAAGCTCCACGTACGTAAATATCAGCTGAGTTCCAAAAGTTTATATATGTGACGTTTTGCAGCTGTTCAATAGTAATAATTTTAGTCTCCAAATCTCCTTCACGTCTCTTAACATGAACTAGTCCGCTTCTGGTTCGCACCGAGACAAGCTTCCCCAGTTTACGGAATTTTAATGCCTCTCGGAGAATGGAATTGTTGCTAGATGTCAGGCTGTTAGTTCAACAAAATCAATAAGGAAACCACATTTTAGGCTTTAGAATTCTCTTCTTTTCCTTCAGGTAACATCTCTAATTCCACAAACTAGAGGAACAAATATTAATTTTCCCAAAGCTTAAAAATTTTAAACGTCACCGATCGATAGTTTAAGATATAAATAGCAAGATCGCCAAACAATAACCAATTTACTTATAACATGGATCATGGTACACACTAAATTAACATATTAGCTGTGTTCATTTATGTACCTTGCTCTAGAACTTCCATATACTGGAGAGAACAAATTGTTCTATCGATTGAAGCGAACTATTTGTTCTGTTCGTTTCATTCATAAATCTTCTATGAAAATGTATGAGGCGTTCTTTTATGTATCTTTTGTTCTGACCTGTTCTACGGACACAAAAGAACACAGCTATTGTAATATGTATAAAACATTTAACTGTTTATTTGGTGGATCATACTCCCATAAAATGGTATAACTTCTTTACATTACAACATTTGTCAAGAGACAGATGAATTTTCTCATCTAACGTAATCTCGTCATTTCTAACATCTTAAGAGAAGCGAAAATTAAAACTCTACAAAATACAAAAAAAAAATTCTCTATAGTCTGATCTCAAATCATGAATCGAGCTACTACACTACATTCACACTGATCGAGTAGTATTGGGATAGTAAAATCTCTTCTGGAGATTAAAAAAGGAGTCATAGCTTAACTGTTGGGGGGTGATCTAATTACAAGAAGTGTAATTTACGAAACTTGTAGTGGGTTGTGCGCTTTATCAAAAAGGATGTTTATATCTTTTGATGGATATATTCATTAATATAATTTCAAAATCATACTGAAATCCAAATAACTCGATCAGTTAGAAGATACAAGGCGATTCCCTCAAGCAAACTGACCGGTATTACACCCACGCTGCTGGTCTAAATGGCTTAAAAAGCTCATTCCTTAAATATAATTGGATATTTTCTGGCTATTATTGAATTTTTTCGCTGAAAGGGTGAGATTTTGGGTAGAGATTGTGATCGGTCATTTTAAAGAGAAGATTTTGGGCTTCTTATATCCAATGTGAAAAATTGGTGTCGATTCCGTTTTTTTTTCACCTAAATATCTTTAAGTTCCGTTATTTCGGAGGCCGTAGGGATTCCCCAACCCCCTCCCGCTCCCGCTAATACCCATAAATCTTTTTGCTAGTCTAAGCATGACCTATCCCTATCGTTCGGATGTAACACAGCCTACGGGTCGAACACAGCCTTCGAATGTAACACTACATACGGAACACCCTGTATGTAGCTATTTCGAGTTATTCACCTGGTGAAGAAACATGAAAAAAGCGTTGCGTCCGAAATTTAGGCTTGATTATATTGACATACTTGAGATCCTCGCATATTTCATTTTTGAAGTCCATTAAATCCATGATGTCTTTGGTTGGTAAATTGTGGGCTGTACTGTTTATATTCTAACCAGCAGTTGATGACTGTTATATCTACAATATGGTCTAAAAACCTTACGGTCTACTTAATAAATTTTATAAACATATAAAACATAAGAAAATCAACATTTTCGACTTCTCCCATGTTTCTTGTACTGATAGACTATTTTGGGTCGTAGCAAAGGGTTTTCCAATAGCAGGTGTTATTTTGGTAGATAAATGATCGGATCTTTATTTCATTATAAAGAGGAAGGTATGCCGTTAATAATTGAAAATAACATCAGCCAAATGACCACCACGACCACGCCTACAGGACCATATCCTTTTCATGAAATTTTCCATAACCAAATCGCAAAGTGGCTGCCCTATGTCCTCGATAGCCTCACGAATTCCATCTTTGAGGTCTTGAATCGACGCTAGGCTGTTGGCGTAGACCTTCTCTTTCACGTGGCCCCAAAGGAAGAAGTCGCAAGGTGTTAAGTCACAAGATCTCGGTGGCCAATTGTGATCACCTCTTCGAGAGATAACACGGTCCGGAAACTTTTCCCGTAAAAGATCAATGGTTTCGTTGCTTGTATGGCACGTAGCGCCGTCTTGTTGAAAGTACACGTTGTCCAGATCAATACCATCCAATTCCGGCCATAAAAAATCATTAATCATCTGTCGATAGCGCAATCCATTCACCGTAACTGTTGCTCCAGCCCCATTTTCGAAAAAGTAAGGTCCAATGACCCCACGCGACCATAAACCGCACCAAACAGTCACACGTTGAGGACAGAAAGGCTTTTCAACAATAACTCTTGGGTTTTTCGAGCCCCAGATGCGACAATTTTGCTTGTTGACGAAGCCATCGAGGTGGAAATGGGCCTCATCACTCAAGATGAGTTTTCGATGGAATTCCGGATCAGTTTTATGCATTTCAAGAACCCAATTAGCAACGACTCGACGTTGTTGATGATCGGCCGGCTTGAGTTCTTGTGTTAACTGAACTTTATAAGCCTTAAGACCAAAATCTTTATGCAAATGACGTTTGTGGCTACAGCAGCAATATTCTCGGCTGTTCTTGAGCGACATGCACGGGTTTTATTCTTCACATCACTAACTTGTCCCGACAGCTCGAATTTTTCTACCAATTTCTGTATTGCGGTCCGACAAGGTGCTTCACGACGACCCAAAAATGTTCGAGTTTTACGAACCGTCTCTGCCACATTTGTACCACTTTTATAGTGAATTTTAATAATTTCAATGCGTTGTTGAATCGTGTATCGTTCCATTTTTATTAATGGCGTAGTTTCTACTTGTCAAATGTGAAAAAATGACAGCTCCAAAAGTAACATCTACCGAAATAGTTGGCTAATTAAAATAACACCTCTTATTGGAAAACCCTTTAGAAAAGTCCGACAGGCACACTATTCCGATCAAGGAAAGACTTCAACCGATCAACACATTCATAGATCCAGTAAAACCACTCAGCATCACTAATGTAAATAAACATAAATCTACAAGTAAACAGAAAAAAGAAAAAGTTCAAACAAAAGAAAAAGTATAAAATAAAAAAGTAAAACTTAAAACGATAACAATAACTCCAAGCAAAATATTGCATATTAAAGAAGCAAATCTATAAATATCATGCAACTTAAACTCCAGCTGGAAGTCTATCCAAATTAGATATAAGTTCAGCTTTATCATTGACATTCCGATGAATAAGAACCTTACCACAACGAGTGTAAACAGCGACAATGTATTTTTTACGTTTAAGCTCAAGAGCTTTGCAAAGAATCGCATAATTTTTAGCAGTTAGGCTCTCATTAATATAAAAGGGTTTAGTATTATCATGCTCTTTAATGCCAACATCTGATAAATTTAAAGATGATGCTGCTCATTGGAGGCACGACAAGTTTTGATCGTTTTCCTGACAGAACTAAGCAGCATGTTTTTGTCCCGCAGACAGAAAAATTTAATAATTATAGAAGACTCGCCGGTCTTAGCACTATAATACTTTTTGAGCGAAATATTTGCGCTGGTGACAGAGGACTATTTAATCCAAGTGATTTACAGAGTGCGGTGAAAAGCACTGGGAGGCTTTCTTCTTTCAGATCTGGAACTCCACTAACAATTACATCAGAAGCTATTTGATAACGCTCGACAGAATCAAGGTGATTATTCACAGTGCACAAATTAGGCTGCAAATCCACAAAGCTTTGTTTTAATTCATTAAACTTTACATCAATCACTTTTAATAAATGTGACTCCAAATTGCCAATATTTAATTTAATGCTCTGTGTCACATTTTGTATTTCGCTATCAAATGATGATTTTAATGAGGAGATTGTTTTTTCCATTTGAACATTAAATGTGAAAATTTCAGCCTTAAAGCCTAGTTGACATTATGCTGATTGACCAGCGCTGATGCATCAGCGCACTATTAGCACAGTGTCAACACCAATGCTGATAGCATCAGCTCTTCACACGTGCTGATTTTACCAGCATCGAAAGTCAAACGAGTTTAACTTTTAGGTTATCAGCACGTAAGAATTGAATAAAAAACATGGCGGCAACTGCAATAAATTGGAGTGAAACTGAAACAATAAAGCTTATTAAACTTTATAAAAACTGTGAATGTTTGTGGAACTATAAACTAAAAGAATATAAAAACAAAGACATTAGAAATAAAGCTTACGAATACATGAAAACTGAAATGGTAATGAATGATTTGAGTATTGAACAAGTGAAACGGAAAATAAAATCAATTCGTGATTGCCCACAATTGCTTTGGATATACACTCACCAAATTACTGTACTACATATATTAACAGATGAAACAGGCACTGTAATTGCAGGGGAAGAGTTAATAGAAAAGAACGCTTTAGTGTAAAATAATAGTTCTCACTGGAAATAATTAAGTTATTAGTTTTACGATTTTGGAAAGTCTTTATTTACAAATTTGATTTATTTTGATAAAATATAAATTTTGAGTGCATTAAAACTTTTTTATTTTTCCCCATTGCCATTCAACTGCGCCTTCTCCCATGAAGTATTTTGCGTATTCTTGTCTACGATAAGCTGCAGCTTTTGAAAAGTTATTACTGCCAAATGATGTTTTTTCACCTACTGGCACATTTTCAGGTATTTCAACTCTCCAGAATCCAGATGTTAATCTTCCGGAATCTAGATCCTCCCGATCTACGGAGCCTGGGGGCAGGTATGTTGAGGCATCTGTCTGTTTTAACCAATTGTGTATGGAGCAAACTGCTTTCACAATTTCATCTACCTTTTCGGGGCAAACTTGAATAGATGACAAAAGGACTCTGAATCTTGAAGCTAAGATGCCAAAAGCATTTTCAACTATCCTACTTGCACGAGAAAGCCGATAATTGAAAATTACTTCACTATGCGGCAATGGCCCACAATGTGAATATGATTTCATAAGATATGTAGTGAGGGGGAACGCGTCATCATCAACAATAACGCCCCAGTTAGGAAACTTTACACTACCGTTTTCGATAGCTTCTTTTAATTGGAAATCTCGAAAAATAGTACAGACATTTATCCTGCCATTCCAACCAATATCCACGTAACGAAACCTATATTCACTATCAACTAGGGCGAACAGGATTAAGCTGAAAAACCCCTTATAATTGTAGTGGTCACTTCCGGAGTGTGGCGGGCATTTAATGCGTATATGTTTGCCATCGATGGACCCGCAACATCCTGGGAAATTCCGTCGACTTGAAAAACCATTTGCGATTTCTTTCCACTCACTTTCAGTAGTAGGTACCTAAGGGTATCACCTTAAATATTTTATTAAAAGATTATACACATTATATTTACCTTTATGTAATTTTGCAAGAAGAAATATATTGCTTTTAATACGGGAACGAAAAACTTTGAAAAGATGATTTTGGTACTCTGTAAGAATGCTCCAAACTGGTAAAAGAATCCCCAGTTGCTAAATATCTCAAAACAATTTCCAACTTTAATTTTCCAGGGAGCGCTTCTCTGAATATTGTATCGTTTTTAGAAATATGAGAGTCTATTAAAGCTAACAACTCAACTCACTTCTCTTAAAAAATTTGTATTTATTCCTAACTGGCCTCGCCTTTGGATCCACTTTCGTACCCATAACCTCCGTTTAGCACATTTTTTCTTCCACCAATTCTCAACTTGTAATACTTCCGCCACTATAGCAATACCCTAGAGCACAACCTCACTATCAACCATTTTTAACAGAACTAACTTGTGCTTTTGCAAACGCATAATGTAAATAACATCAGCGCGCTGATACACCAGATGCTGATGCATCAGCGCTGGTCAATCAGCATAATGTCAACTAGGCCTAATGGAGGCAGGAACACTTGCAAGTGATGGAGATGTCACGGTGTCTTCTGTCGCTAAGCCAGCAGCTGCAGCTGCAACGTGTGAAATGGAATCTTGAATACGACACGTCAAAAATAAATTAACAAAATCTCAGAAACTAGAAAGGAACTTGTCGAAAATTCCAATAACTGCAATAAATTAAGCAATAAGCTACACTTCAAAATGATTTTTAGACTGAACTAAGCGTAATTAAATTGTCGTAGCATCCACTCATCTTTACATTTACTCTATTCCTCTCTTAACCTACTATTGAATTGTATCTAAAAATCCTGCAACAGATCAAACAGATTTTTTAAGAGGACTTCCAAATTTATATAAGACTATCTTTCAAACATTCAAATAAATTTATTTCTTACAATTCTCTTCCAGACTTATTTCAATGCCTGGAGAATTCATAATCGCAGGCTCTGAAAGTTTATATGACCGAGAAGATGACAAGGAACTGATTAAGATACCAGGTCCAATCGAACACTCAATAACTCTTTATGTAATTTGTCACTACCTTAAAAAATTAAGAATAATTAGTGAACTAGATATTCACGTTTCTTTATCATTTATAGGTAATTGTACAAGGAGCCGAAAAAAACGAAGGCATTCGATACGAGTTCACTCTGCCAGCAATAAATTCAACATCGATTTTTACATACACTTGGAAATCGGGTGATTGGACTGCTTGCACAGCTACTTGTGGTGGCGGAGTCCAATATCGAATGCCACTTTGTTTTCAAGGAGGAAAGCGTAAGTCATTAAGTTATATGTAAATTAAAATGGCAATAAATTAATTTTTTTTTTTTTTTTTTGCTTATAGTCATTGTTGATGAAGAACTATGTTGGGTTAATGCTGAAAATGTTCGACCACAACAAATCATAAGAGAATGCAATGAAGTTCATTGTCCAACACATTGGTGGATTGGACCATGGCAACTTTGTCCTGTTACTTGCCGTACAAAAGGGAAACCAGAACCAGTTAAAAGACGATCTATAATGTGTTTAGATCAAAATGAGATTGTCCTTCCCGATGCAAGTTGTAAAAATGAAACGAAACCCATTGATATTGAACCCTGCAGCTCTGACATTCCATTTTGCAACTTCGATAACGAAGTTGAGGAAACTTCAAATATTATTTAGTTAATAGCTTTTAAGAATAGAAAAAGATCGCAGTAACGGATAAGTTTGTATTAAGTTATGAGTATTTATGAACTATATATTATGTTTTTGGTTAATATCATGCTTTATGTACTTATTTATCACATTTTGCTGTATTAAAAATTCACATTTTGTAGCTGTTGCTTAAAATAAAGCTTTACTAACATAAATCCTAATGTGAAATGTTATTAAGGGGACTCAAAGAGATTCTCAAAGATTAAATCCATTTATTCCGGAAAATACAGAATCATGCGTACACAATTAATCTTAAAAAACACGAAAAGTTAATACGACTTTGCGTCAAATCTGTGCGTACTATTATAATCAAAATTCCACATGGTTTGAGAAAAAGCATAAACTTAGGTAATGACGTATCAAAAATAAAGATTTCGGGGTTTTATATGTATGTAATTAGCTTTAGAAAATTCTCAAATTCATGAAATTTGCAAGTTTTGGTACATAATACCGTAATAATGGTACATCAAGTAGATAAATTTGCACTTGAGTATGGAAGATCTTGAAGTGGACAAGGAAGAGACGGAGAGAAAACTAGCACAAAATTTTTGGTTACTAATATATTTTGGTTTGAAAGTTGCTATTTTCAGAGACGAATAACTATCACAATTATTATATTATTGGAAAGAAAGTTCAATTTGTAACAAAGATCGAGCCTTTTTCTGTTTATTTTGAAAAACTCAAATTGTTTAGTGCAATTATAAAGGAAATAAAGTCAATAATGTTAACCATAGTAACGACAAAAATTTCTTATTTTTATATATTTTGCATACAATTTGCCGTTTTTAATTCATTTCATCACCATCAGATGGCATTATGTGCTTTCAGAAAGCATTCACTTGTTTTGAAAACTGCGACGGGCTGTCGTGTGCAGGCTGGGAAAGTGTATGTCGCCATTTTCTGCACTGCTTATATGAGTGCAGATGTCGCGGAATATTTTAAGTTTTATCATTGGTAATTTCTTATTTTTGCTTGGGAGGCGAGAAATTATTTTGGCAGTTCTATAATCTATTTGTTTTTAATTATGAGTAACTATTACGGGGCCTGTTGGTAAAATTCGGTCCAATTATATTATGGAATAAAGAAGAGAAAACTGAATATTGCTAGGTAGTAAATTTATGTAAATGAAATATATAATCCTATAAGCCGTTACATAGAAAATCGACCAATTTTGTGTAATTTTAATGATTTTAATGAAATTTTACAGGAAGGTTGGCAATATCGAAAATAGCAATTTTTTGTTGTGATCCATATATGACCGAAATACGGTCTTTTGAAAAATGTGGGAACTTTTGCTTAGTAGATGTAACTTTATCATCGTATCTCCATGAAATAAACGTTATTTATGTTGGGAAGCTTTAAGGTTTCCGAGAAAAATTAATCAAAGTCATTTTTCTGAAAATTTGCTTTCAAGGATAATGGATATTTCGGTTATCCTTGATTATCTCAAAATGTGCAGTCCCGATATTTTTTATGTTATTGTATGGATCTTAATCCCTAATGGGTTTTAGTGAAGCTGTACGAAGGGGAAAATGGTTGTTGGTAAAAACACATTTATCTCTTTAAAGTATAGTCCTTTGGTTATCTAGTTAATAATTTGGTAAAACTGACATAGTGTGAACATTGCCAAAATTATATGAAACATTACAACTCAGAGTTTTATTTGATGAACGGCTTAATTAAAATCAAAATTTGCCCGAGCAATAAATGATGCCAGACAAATTACAAGGAAAAGTGTCTGACCAACAACACAGAGCGCACATATTTCACGCAAAACGTTTTATAAGTTCAAAAAAAAAATCTATGAAAAATCCGACCGCAAATCTAAAATCTCGTCATGCTTATGCAATTCTATTGCTGTACAGATTCGCGAAATGCTTTAGAGTACAATGCACACGTTTACCACAGCATCACATAGCTTTGCATGTACATACATATAGTGATTTGTTTCAATTTTCAAATTGCATACTTTTATGCGTTTATGTTCCACCGTGCCTTTGAGAACAGAAATCGTGAGCTTTTTTTTTTTGGGGGTAACCTTAACCTTAATACTAGATTAAAAAAAACTTTTTTTTTTTTGTTTTTCAATAAAGGCTACACTCAATCAAATCAGAACTAACGTTAAATTCATGTATGACCCAATCCATAATAGGTGTATTGAGAAAAAAGTAAGAATCGTCAAGAAAGCTTAGGTAAAATTACGTAATTGAAATACACTTAACCCTCGATTTGCACGGTTTCAGTTTAACACGACTGAAAAAAAATGATGAAAAATTTCATTTATATTATATTAATTTTTAGTTTAACACGGTCACAAAAATTAAAAAAAACAATCGCGAAAATTCAGAATTCAAATAACTAAAAAAAAACTACTATGTAGTACATAGTTATCTCGCTTGTTTAGTTCGAATAGCATGCATTATACTGAAATATTATGGCATTGCGTGTGCGTTCATACTTGCATTGATCTTGAAAATTGTTATGCTTAAGCTCTGAGCTTACAAAAGTGGAGAACAAGGCCCACAATGCAACAGAACAGAATGAGGTAAGAAATATGATAGGAATTAAGTCCTAAACACACTTTCGACGGCAGACGACAGACTATTGCAGTAATAGGAAGGTAATAGGAAGGATCTTCTCCAGGAGTGTTTTATGGACTGTGTATTTGTGTATTATATAGGAATGGATTGGGATTAGATTGAAAAAAGATTAGGATAACTGAAAGATAGTCCATAATAAGGCCCATTGTTCACCCTGAGCAATTGCTCATATGTTCAAATTTCCGAAAATTGGTTCCAATCCTTCTTTCTGGTTTCATGCAGATCTTCCAGGAGGTGTGAGCAAAAGAATATGTAACGTTTTCCTGAGAGGCCCGGACAGTGATAGAAAATGATCCAACGTTTTATATTCCTTTCCACGTTCTCTGCATACCGGATCGTCAACAAGTCCCCCTGAGAAGAAAGTCTCCAGTGGCACTAAAATAGCTTTTTCGTTTCATTTCGGCAGGGTAAGCCCCACAGCTCCTTTTTACTTCTACCTGAAGGTTCATCCAACAAAGGTGACTGTTGGCAGTCGGTTTAAGCCGAGATAGTAGCACAAAGGTGTTTTGGTGCAATATCAATTGTGGAGGAAACTTCCTCCAGGGTTGGACTAAGACGACCAAGTTCGTCCGCCTTTTCATTCACGCTAATACCGCTGTGACCTGGCACCCAAAGCACCAGTACCCCGTTGTTCCTAGAAATAGAATTCAGGTAGTTTTACATTCCAAAACAAGTTTGCAGACTATAAAAGATTTTGACAAGGCCTTGACAGCTGCCTGGGTATCCGAGCACATTGCAATCTCCTTGTTCTTGAGCTTGGGAGATACCTTCTCACTTCAAGTATGGCCTTGACTTCCGCCTGGACAACCGTTTCAGGGCTTTCAAGGTGTATGGTAATTTCCATGTGAGGCTCCCCGCAAAAAACACCTTCTCCGGTGCTCTCTTCGAATTTGGAGCCGTCTGTATATATGATAAGGTTTGTCAATGGTTAAAGCACGGAGTGTGATTCCCATTCTGCCCTATCTGTAGTTTTCGATTTAAAGTTGCTCTTCAGCATTGTACGAAGAAGATGATCGCTGTCCCTGTCTATGACAGGTACGATGGACTGCACGAATTCAAGGATGGATTCAAGTGGAAGTCTTGCACCAGTATGAATCCAGCTTCGATTGATATGCAGCCTCATCGCAACGATTAACGCCTCCTTTTCTCCAATATCTTGCGGTGACTGGCGAGCTCCATTGCCTTCCACTAGACCACAGAACCGTAGGTTGGTATGGGTCGGATGACGCTAGTGTAGATCCAAAGGATCATCCGTGGTTTAAGTCGCCACATTTTCCCTATGGATGTGCGGTATATTTCGAGGCCTCGAAGAGCTTTATTCGCTCTATCCTCAAGGTGTGATTTCCAGCTTAATTTTCTATTTAATAGGATACCTAGATATCTTATCCTGTCCACCAGTTGCAAACGTGTGGAGCTGATATAGGGCAGATTCAATCTGGGAGTGTTCCTTTTCTTAGTAAAGAGGCATAAATCTGTTTTCAATAGATTAATGCCAAGTCGGAAATCCGTAGCCCAGCTCGTTCGGATTGCGTTTTACAATAGTCCACAGTGTTCAGATTCGTAGCTACCAGTGACCAAGATCACCAGAAGAAGGACATTGTTAAAGGGGCACTTTCTATGAATGTTTAAAGAGGAAACCTGCTGCTAACGGCCCTGTAGATTCCTATAAAATACTAATTATTTTTTTGTTTTATCGATTCAATATGTATGTTCGCCTGAATTTATGAAAAACTACATACTTATACTATCAAAATATATTAATATAATTAAAAAGATTTATGTAATATTGTTTTATTTTAGATGTATACTTTTTCAATAAAAAACACGAATTTAATTGCAAGATATCAGTTTACGCGATTTCAATTTACACGGTTTCGGTTTACACGGTTTCGGTTTACACGGTATTTTTGGAGAACGAATCCACCGTGTTAATCGAGGGTCATGTGTATAAACAATCAACATCATTGACAATTTTCTACGGCAAGGACAATAACTTAAGTGTGTCTTTATACAGAAATAGATTCAACATGTAAAAAGTGGATGATAAACTTACAGCTTCGAGACAAATTGTTCTCAAAAGTCAAACAGACATAACTGTTGCATAAAACTCAAAACTTTACAATTGTCGATATTTAAAAATAGTAAAATGTTCCCACACCAAATATAAAATGATAGTGAGATTATAGTCATAATTATAAGATATATTAATAAATCAAACAATCAATCATTTATTTTAACGAATTTGTACACAAGATTGGAAATCTTATAATAGTTCAAGACTGGTTAAGGCTAGGTTAACTAATGAACTACAAAGGAAAGAAAATTACTATGGAAATCAAATTATATTTATTGATAGAAATAGCAACCTGTGCATGAGAAGGTAGGGAATTCCAAAGACGTGCAATCTGAACAAAGTAAGATTCTGCAAGGATGAATGATTTGAAATGTGGAATCAGAAGTTTGCGTCTTCCTCTCAGGGACTGCAGAATTTTGTTTTTACATAATAGATACTCTAGCTCACCTGAACGAATAGACTATGTAGGAAAATCAGTGCTTTACCATTTAAGTACGAATCTAGAGTACGACCCCAGATCGATGGTCTCTAAAGTGTTATAATATGAGCAGAACGACGTAAACCATACAGTCGTTGAAAGCAACATCAAGCTTTTGATTGTAAACTGAGTCTAGTCTCATGTAGATTAAACTACCGAAAACGAAAAGAGGCATCAAAAGTGACCTAACTACCCACAATATCCTTAGTCCACCATAAATTTTACCTACCATAGATTTAATATGATCAGAGCACCTCAAACGATTATTAATTTTCACCCCCAAATTGGTTATACAATTTACATAAGGCAGTTCCACTTTATTAATCATAATTGGGGGAAGATCAGGCGCGTATCCAGACCTGCAGCCTAGGGGGGGGGGGGAGTCACAACTAAAAATGTTCGAGGAGAAGGCAAAGGTCGGTAGAATTCGCTTTTAAATTGTGTTTTTTTTAATCATATTTATGTTATACATATCACAAAATCCAATTTTCAGTTTGATTTGGAAAACCTATCGATGATATTATCCACGTTAATGTCGATCTCAAGTTGGACATTAAGGACTCATAACCAGATACGCCTTCTCGTGCAGAGATTGTAGAAATAGATGCTGATGGAAGGGATTCTGTCACGGGTGAAGTAATTGACTTAGAGTGAGTTTGCACCTTGAGTCACATTTAAAGGAATGGGAGAAGGAGTGCATCTTCTGATAGGAACTTAATTGATCTTGCTTTCTTCTGAAAAAAGCTGTCTTATCAGTCTTCCGCTTTACACTTTCACTACTATTTCTACCTCCATCGCTAACTAATATAGCAAATTTGTCCTTCTGCTACAAATTAAGAGTAATCGTGAAGTTTAATTAAACAACACTGCTTTAATTAATACGAAAGTACAAGCGAAGCAACACCAACCATCATAGAGGAAAGTGAATGAATATTACTTTTATAGTTTTGCCGTAAAAATTCTGAAGAAAAATTTCCAAGTAAATTTCCAACAACAAAATGTATGATAGCCAACGCTCATAAATATCTTTAGCGACCCAGATCAGCCAAGGCACCTGAATCAATATAACTCTTTGGAACCATGCTCGACCGCCAGTAGTGCATGAACAATGTTAAGAAAAAATGTCAAATCCACCAATTCGTTTGAACTGTTGTCGGTGAACAGTTAAGAACAATTTACAAGTATATTTCTAAGAAAACTTTAATGCTTCCCTACGAACGTAAAACATTTGAACTACTTAGGCCAGTGTCGCCATGACAAATTAACGTATGGCTAGACGTTGATTGTATGAAACTAGGGTTCTACTGGAAGAACCTTAATATAAAATTCATTAAGTCAGTTTTTATGCTTCTGTTGTGAGGTCTTCACCAAGTTGTCCTGTTACCGATTTTATGTCGGAAAATCAGATAGGTTAAAAAAAAAATTATGATCGCTGACCAATTTATTAGAAACAATAAACACTTTCAAATCTCGAAATTGTGTTCTTTTTCATCTATAGGAGTAATCGGTGCAGCAAAAACATAAAAGCATCATAATAACCGGGCTGCTAAGCATTGCGTACCTTTTTCTAAACAATCTAATAGTAAAATATATATGCACAATGTATTCCAAAATTACTTAGCATCCTGTGATAGGTGTGATAAATAACTTTTCGACAATACATAAAACACAAGAAAAATCTAAGAAAATCGTACACGTTTCAACGACGGAGAGCTACGAGCGAATGACTATTATACCCACTCCAGACAACACTATTACTATTAAAAGGAAAAAAACAAAAACAAACAACCTAGCGCCAACTGTCGCCGCAGATTGGAAAAGTGCTTTACAGTACCAGCATTAATCGCTGGCGGCAACTACACATAGTGTCCGTACCATACGAAAATCGTCCTGTTAAACTTTTAAAACTCACTCTACAGTCCAGCACCACATTAAATTCATCGCGAAGATGAGATGGCGCTTTGAGGGAGGTCATGACCCCCGTGACCCTCCCCCATGTGTACGCGCCTGGGGAAGATCCTCAATATGAAATCAAATACGGCCGTATCGTGATATTCCGCGAATCCTTTATAAGCAGGACAGTACGAATGTGGAACAATTTGCCATCATCTGTTTTCCCCCTTAACTAATTGCGGCAGAAATTCAAGCGCAATGTACACCGTCACCTCCTTGACTCAATCCAATAATCCCCAATTTCCTACCTCTTATTCCTTTCCTGTCAAGACTCTGGTACGGCATCATAGGGTATCCCCTGTGCTTTGGCATCATCATAAAAAAACAATAAATATGTTACGGTCACAATTAGAGAGAGCAATGCATTCCAATTTATTGGAGTTAAGAAGCAGTTGATTATCAATTAAGCACCTAAAAATTTTTAAAAGATTATCGTTTATTCTGCAGTGCAGTCCTCAATCAGTCAACATAAGTACAGCTGCATGTCATCTGTATATAGCTGCAACTGGACATCGTGTACCACAACACATAAATCATTAATGAAGAGATTAAGGAGGAGAGGTTCTAAGACTAATCCTTGATGAACTCCACATGTTGAATGCATTCGAGAGACGGAACTCCATTTATGATCACCCATTGCGATCTATTTGAGAGAAAATTTGCTATCACCTTAATAGCAGAAGAGGGAGATAAAATATTGCATACAAATTACGTATAGACATTTTTTATGCACAACATAATCAAATGCCCTTGAAAAATCTAACAAAACCAGCACACCAATATCTCCAACATCTGGAGGCGATCGCAAATCAGAAGTGACCTTGAGTAAGACAGCTTCACAAATGTGTTGTCCATGGAAACCAGACTGATATTACCCCAGGAGATCATTACATGTTACGTAATTTTTAACCTTGGCTCACATAAACTTTCCCAAGACTTTGGCAAGAAAACTGAGGATGGCTGACGGGACGGTAGCAGCCCGGTTATTATGATGGGTGTCCTTCAATGCTGGAATTGTAATAGACCAGAGCACCTTCAAAGGGACTGCAGAAAACGCCGACGAATGGAATCTTTAGAAGAAGAGAAGAGAGTGCAATTGCAAAGATAACGAGCTGGGCAACAGACTTGCAACAGATTTCAGCTATCACGGAGCAGCCCTTCACGTAGTGTACTTCGATGCTGGGATTGTAATAATTAGGGACACCTTCAAAGTGACTGCAGGAAACGCCATCGAAGGGAATCAATAGAATAGAAAGGGAGACAAGAATGCCCAAGTTGGCGAGCTAGAGAGCAAGTTATTCTTAGAGAGACTAAACTCCAACCTTATGGCTTTGAGATCCAACACAGGAAAGGACGTATCCATGGAAATGCAGAAGCCTTTGTACAACGTCCATGCGAACCTGAATGTAAACTGAATGACGGCTGTGAGAAAGAAAAATAGAAAACAGCTACTATACAGTTGGTAACTGTGGAACCAACAACAGGTTGGGACATCGAAAACTTGCGAACAGCGCAACGAGAAGATCCGGACATAACACCTATTCTTGCTTGGAAAGCAGACATAGAAAAACTAGAATGGAAGGATATTTCGGGGATGAGTGAATAGCTGAAAAGCTACTGAGCTCAATCGAGTTCTCTTCATGTTGAATGCGGTATATTAAAACGCAAGTGGGAAGCACCTAACGGTGGATCATTCCGAATGCAAATAGTCGTGCCGGCACCAAAAGTCAACAATGTTCTAGGTAAAATTCACGGTGGAACCTCTGGAGGCCATTTGGGAGTAAACAAAACAATTCCCAAATTACGAGAAAGGTTTTATTGGCAATATATGCGAGAAGATGTGGAGGAGTGGTGCCGCAGATGCACTGTCTGTGCTGTTTGCAAAGGGCCGCAATACAAAAACAGAGGAGAAATGCATAAGTATAATGTCGGAGCCCCCTTTGAAAGGATAGCTGTAGACATCGCTGGACCTTTTCTAGAAACGGATAACGGTAACCGTTATATATTAGTTGCCATTGACTATTTCAGTAAATGGTCTGAAGCTTATGCAATTCCTAATCAAGACGCAACCACAGTTACAGAACAAATAATAACGAATTCGGTCAGTAGGTTTGGAGTGCCTCACGAACTTCATTCGGACCAAGGACGGAACTTCGAATCGCGAACTTTCCAGGAGATGTGTAAAATGTTGGGAATGAGAAAAACCGGAACAACTCCTATACACCCACAATCTGATGGCATGGTAGAGCGCTTCAACAAAACATTGATCGAGCATTTAAAAAAGGTAGTTGACTATCATCAACATGATTGGGATGGACATATTCCTAATAGCTTATAGATCAACCGTTCATAACACTACCGGACAAACCCCAGCTAAGCTCATATTCGGAAGGGAGATGCGTTTACCTAGCGATCTCAAATTTGATACCCCGAAAGCTGAACAAAAGTTACCAGAAGACTACGTATCGGAGCTCAAACAATAACTAGCTGATGTGCACGTGGCCACGATAATGAAATTAGCAGCAAATACTGATCAGATGAAGACCCATTACGACTTACGTGCTAATTCCGCAGGATTTAACGAAGGTGATCTTGTTAGGCTGTACAGCCCGAAACGACATAAGAGACGTTCTGCAAAACTACAACAACACTGGGAGGGACCGTATTCAGTAATAACTTGGAATTAATGACGTGGTATACAGGATTCAGCGTGGCACAAGCGGCAAGCGTAAAATTGTTTATTTGGACCGCTTGTGTCAATACGACGAGCATCAGGACCGAGGACCACTTATTGTTCGGAACGAACATTTCTAAGAAGGGGGCAGTTTTACGTACAACAAAAAGACACCATCTACTGGGAATGGAGAGTAAACAAGTAAGCAACTTCAGGTTCGGAGAATCGATGATGGAATCTTCGGGAAGGTTCAGGAATAGAACAATCAAGAAGATTCTGGAATAGAATACACCAGAAGAATCTGGAGAGTTTCTAGGGTATAAATATAACAGTTATCACCGACAGAAAGAGAATCTTGTCTTAGACATTGCAGTGAATAAGCGAAAGTAATAAACAGGCAAAAGTGTTCTAATTGGATTGCGATAATTAAAAGTACATTATTAGCAATAATTAAAGTTGAGTTGATTAATTGAAGGTTTGTGAATTTCATAAGATTAAATTTAATATCGTGTTTTAAATAACGAACCAAAGGCCACGCTCGAAACAATATGTTCACAAAGAATATTAATACGGGTTTGAGAAACCAGAAAGTTGTATATGCATTTTTCTTATTATTAGTAAAATGTGGTATGCAGAGATTCTGCGTTTCATCTAGTCACTGCAACGTTTAAGATCTTTTTGCACCCTAGGAGGCCATTTGAACTTGAAATCTTTTAAAAAACCTATAATCCTCTTGCAATGGGGTTGACAGGTCTTCCATGTCTACCTTACCCATCTTCTTGACATAATATATTGGATTACTTAATACATAGTAGGCCGGTTACGAACCTTAATTCCTTCCTTAAATTCTGTCCTCACAAAGCCTGATTTAGGGCTTTTTGGGTGTCCAAAAACAGACTTAGAATCAATAAACATAGACCTGGCTACTTATTTTGAAAGGCGGTTCGTAATCTCGTTGCTCTTAATGCGTTAATGTCCTGCCAACTAACTTTATTTGTTTCGGCTAAGTTGCACACACGAGCGCCAAAGAAAAAATGTATAGCTTTTCTTTTGAGATTCGAGAGAAGATAATACGGAGCTATGCTCGGTGTCATTACTTGTCACAACTTTTTTTTAAATTAGGTTTCTTTCATAATTTTCTGTTCAACCTGCATAAGGAATAACTGATATTATAGACCTTCATTTCTAATTGAGATTTAGCACACAAAGGCCTACTGTGTTTCATCAAGAGGATAGAAAAGTTCTAGTGAGTGTACGACGCTGATAGTACATAGGTAGGATCGGTCGTCTTGAACTATGCGCCTCCTGCATTGGAAAATAAATCCAATCCCAAGAAACAATTTATTTTATATAGTAGTAACCGTAAGGTTTCCATTACCAAATTATATAACTTAGGTTATATAGACTAGTACTCGAAACCTCTTCGTAACCACTATAAACCCCTTAAAGAGCTTAAATGTAGGATTATATAAAGGTTACTGTGACTTGATTTAGGTAACGTTATATAACTAAAAGTTTTATAAAATGAGTAATAAAAATATTCTGGTTACCTTAATATAACTTCTTATATAACCCTTATATAACCTGGGGTACTCTCGATTAATTTACCTTGGTCACAGCAGTGGTTGCGGTAATATTTCGGTTACCTTTATAAACTTTGTTTATAATGGTGTTGGTAACATTGGAATTTTTTCAGACTGATTACTTTTAGTGATTGAAATGTTAGGGAAATTACTTTTCGTTACCTTTATAAAACAATTTAAGGCAAATATTTACCCAACCTATCTTGAAATAGAATTTCGATATTTTTTTGTACTGCATTTTTATATGTAAGTATTTAATATTTTTACATCTTAGAATTACAAATTTATCGGCATGTATGTGGTGAAATTCAGCCGCAAATAAAATTTTACTGTGAATATCATCATAGAAACTTCTAAAAAATACAGACCGCTCCAGAAATAAGCAATATTTAATTATTTTAATTAAATATGAAAAAATTTAAAATTTTCACTTAGCTGATATCAACTAATAAAAGTAACATTACATAACTTAGAAAAATTATATATCTAAAATTATGTATTTTCTTTATATCAAATTAAAATGGAAGCCATATATCAATTTAAATAATTGACTTAACCAACATTTTCTTTTTATCTGCAATTCACAGCTGAAAAAATGGCGGCTTGTACTTAAATGAACAAATTACCATTATAAAACTTCAACTACTTTTATATAAACTCTGGCTCTGTTATTTAAATTCAATTACCCTTATAAAACTTCTAGAAATATAAAGGAGCTACCATTTCTATAGCCTTTAGTCATAATATGTTACCTTTGGTAATGTTATATATCTTAAAGTAATGACATAATGTCTGTGTCATGTTCTTCTTATAATAATAGTGTAGTAAATAATTCTAGTTACGAATAAAATATGTCATATAAAATCGTGCAAATTAAAGGGGCAGGTCAAGAAGACCTACTTTGTGTATTGTCCCAATAGCTCGGGAAAATGCATATTGAAATGGTAAAAATAAGAAAAAATTGACGTTACTAAAAGTTTCTAATTTTTATAACAGTCACCTTCGTTACTAAAACGCCATAAACAAATGAAAATAGTTTTATAATGTCTCCTTTCGATACTAAAAGTCACTTGTGTTTATAATGGTCACCGTACTTAATACAAGGCCACCAAAAAATGTTACGATATTTTATAGTGGGTATATGTATTACCGAAAGTTCCCAATTTTTATTAAAGTCACCTAAATTACTGAACGTTGTCGAGTTATATAAGGGTAACCACGGATACCGCAATAAACACTTATTACCAATCAGTTATATAACGTGGTGATGAAAACAATTATAAAACTTTCTTATATACCTTCTAATAATGGTTACTCTAAGTTATATAGACCGGTGATTGAAACATTTCCATCACCTTTAGTAACTTACTTCCACGAGAACCATTGGTAATCTAATACAACTACGTCACCAATTGGAAATATTATAAAACTCTTATATAACAACTCAAACTCTTAAATAATCGAGTAACCATTATATACCCCTTATAAAACCATCACCCATCATCTTCAGTCACCAAAAATTGGAAAAATTGTTACTTGGGATGGGATGGATAAAACTATCCAGTGCAATAATAATAGTTAAGCATTTACTTCAAAAGTTATCTTCCTATTTGGATCTCTCCTTAATATAATATCCTCTAAACTAGTGATGTGCTGCCAATTCTAATGCCGATCATTTACTATACGAATTGCGCAAACATCAAATTCAAGACTTCTCACCAGCGATAATATCAGTTATATATCGATGTAAAGCAAACTTCAGTTCCATTTAGACAACATTTTCATTTAACTGCTTATATATTGTAAAATAATAAAATTCAGAAAAATAGATTTGGATCAACATATACATAAGTTTCTATCTACATATACTACATATTCAGGAAGACTAACTTTAAAAATTCTAAAATTACTGTTACTTTCATAATATACATACATACTAAAAATCACAAAATCAGAATTTTAAATACTACATCTAGAGTCGACTATTAAAACCTTGTATTGTCAGGCATCTTTACAAAATAAGCAATTTTTTCCTTAGGCACCCTATAGCTGTGTATCCACCTGCTACCTTTCCTTAGTGACCCATCAACACCATCTTTCCACACACCTTGCGGTAAGTAAACTGCAATAGAAGCAAATGAATTCAAAATCTTTATCATACTATAATGTCTAGAAAGAGCAACAAACCTTCTCTAGTTAAAACTCCTTCCTCTAGTATTGGTGCAACGATTAATTCTTCACCTACAGAAAATTCATCATTAACACTCAAACATGCTGGATCATGAGGATCAAGCATCCAAAGAGGCCGAACTAGGGGAAGACCTTCATTCATCGATTCACTCAGATACTTCTTCAACAGGGGTATAACTGTCTTTTGTCTAATATTTGTCAACTCCTTAGCAATCTCTGTTACATAGTCACTTTTATAAGCAGAAGGTAAGTGACTAAATTGTATCGCCGGCAAAAAAGTCACAAGTTGAAGCCAACGTATATACAATTCCTGTGATGGTAGCGGTGGTTGACCAAGAGGATAAAATGAAATCATTTTTGGAGTATCCTTGGGTAAAAAATAATCACCACCCACAGGACCGGGAAGAATAAATGGATAACCAAGAATTCCATAATTCAAAACTGATATCACCAGGCTTTTTAGTCCATCCCATGATGAATTCGTTGGTGGGAGACTTAGGAATGCAGGAGGTTTCGGAACAATCATTGCTGTTGATACTCCAATATATTTAATCAGATCATCAAAATTGGAATAGAATATTTTTGCATAAACATCAGGATTGTCTAGAGTTTTACGGCATTGATAGTAATGAGGAATGTTGTAGGCAGTACCTAAATCTAAGTAAAAGCTATCGATTTGATATTCTTTCATGACACTTTTTAGTTTACTAACCAACCATGGAATGGATGCATTATTGGTTATATCAAGAACTCCTGCACTTGATGAACTCTTATATCGAGTCAGAGCAGGTATACTTCTCTCTGAATGACGTTCATAAATAAGAAGTTTTTTCTGTACTGCATCCTTAAAATTTGAACTATCTGTACTTATAAACGGTTGAACAGTTAAAACTATTCTAAATCCTCTTCGATGGAGAACATTAATCGAACTCTTCAGTGTCGGAAATCTTTCATTGTCCACACTAAAATCACCAATATTTTCTTGCCAAAATTCATTCACAAAAATGTGACCCAATTTCATAAATCCCATAGCAATAATCTCCTCAGATGTATTATAAATTGAAGTCTCATTGAGAAATGTTCCATTTGTTAAAGGTACTCTCCAAACAGGCTCTTCAAGAACTGCATGAAGATTTTTTAAGTCTTCCTCCTTAAGACCATCCCATAAACTTTGTTGTGTCATTAACATATGCAAACTTCTCATATCCTCAGCGGTACAAATTTTATACGAGAGTTCTGGCAAAGGTGTTAATCGATTTACAAAAGCGAAATCATCATTCATGGCACGCATACAAAATTTATCAGTTGTACCATTTACAGATAGATGCAACGGAGTCTTATCATCCACTTGAATAGCAACCCCTCGGGAATTTATGAAATATCTTTTAATAGCATTCCCGAATTGATGTACCTTTGCATCTCCGCTAATAAATGGTGCAAAATTGAAATTTGCTGCATTCAATGGCCAATCTGCGTTCTTTGTGATTCCTCCACCAAACCATTGACTATCACCTTTGGAAAGATCATAGCAATCAGTTGGATAGACTCCTTCGCCTAGTGCCTGCCATTTAATGGTGTAGCAACGAAATACATCATGATTCTCAAAATTCATATATAATCTAGCTAAGCCGTTCCATTCTAAGCAAACACTTCCATCATCCAAAGTATCATTTAGCAGACAATGAAATGGTTCATTCGTTTCAATTGATATGCCCAAGTATCCAGATATAACTTCCTCCTCTTTGTCATTAAATATCCGCAATAATCTTTGGCCTTTGTTGAATTTCGCCTTTTCAAAATAAGAACGGGTTAGGACCTTCTGGTGGTACATCACGTACGAGTATCCAACCTAAAAAGAGATTTGTATATCAATAAGGGGTGCCCTTTGAAAATTGTAGCGTTTCCTTTTACCAAGAATACTATGATGAAGAATAATACAGCTACGAAAATCTTGATCTTGTAATCTTTCGTTTCCTTCTTTTTCCTGCGAATCATGGAAGGAAAAGCCTAAAAAAGATACTTAAAGTGAAAAGAATCTTAAAATTGCACTATGAGATATGGCATTGATTGATGAATGGATAATAGATTTGCTAATTACTTCACAGAAGCTGGCTCGAGACCCACCGGAGCACTTACCATTAGTCAACTCATTTTGCTGACAATGTAAAGATACAAGTTACTTTTTCCATCTGCACATAACCCACGGGGGATTTACAGAGGTGTAAATCTGTTTTTTTTTTACAAGTATTCACGGTGTTGATAGCAAGAGGTGATAAAATGGATAAAATTGTAAAAACCAGCCCAAATTTTTGTATATGCAGGATTGCATATCATTCATTATACAACCTCTCATATACGATACCCCCCCCCCCCCCCTATCTCCTGATGAAGACGAGTCAAAACTATACTGAAACCGAAAATTCTAGATCACCCTATACATAATTCTTGAAAATGTTGGGCTAAGTTTTTACAATTTTCCTATTTAAGTCACCTGCGCCACATAATTTTGTATACACATTTTGTGCCGAGTACAATCAAAAGATCACGCAATTATTGGACCTAACCGTTTGTTTTACAGCGTAGATTAAGTGTTGAAAAAGTTTGTAATAGACCTGAATGGCTTCCCGGATTGTACATCCTTGGTTTATGTAAGCCAAAACAACCTGAAGATACTTTTAAGCCACAAAACAGACGCCTTCACTAATATATACATGACAGACCCAAAGTATTCCTAAGTTGTATGACATGGTCCTATTGATAAAGTCTAGAACTTTTCTAGTTTCGTGGAGATAATGCATGCTCGAGGTGGAATAATTTCGGCCTCACTATTGCTACGCAATTGCAGAGCAGTGCATCGAAGTGCCGTGAACATGTTAGGAAATGCGGCAGGATATAGTCTCAGCCAAGCCCATCTTATTTAGATGATACTGCAAAGATCAATAACCTAAGAAAAATTCTTTACCTAATTGTTTTCGCTAGGGGTGTCGATGAACATTTTTGCCTGACGAAGTTCTTGTGGCCATTCCAAATAAACGAATTTTTGTTTTTTTTTTTCTATAATTTAGAATAGCTCTGAGGTAATATTTGAAAGTCCGACAAAATAAATCTGCTCCAATAAAGGAGTTTTCGCTCCCCTTTTGAATAGACTGTCAGCAATTTCATTTACTCTATGTCTTCTATACTTCCTGTACCAACATGAGCATAATTTTATGTGTCTTCTCGATAAAGTTGTGAGGATTTGCAATTTCCTTGAGACTAGCCTTGAGAACGGCTTGGCTATCCGAGACAATGTTGATTTTTGAGCCCTATATGACTCTCTTAATGTAAGTATTGGTGCATTCTTCTATGGTCAATACCACTGCTTAGAATATTATAGGGATAGAAGCACAGAGTGTGTAAGATGTGCCATCTGGGGCAGTATATATGCAATCCGATTACAATGTTAGGTTTAGAAGCATCTGCATACCACACCAATGATCCTTGTTGGAAGGACATCATTGTTGTTGGTCTCCCAAGAATACCTCGAATGGTCTTACAAAATCCACCTTGGGTGTGATTATATCAGATATAGCATATCTGTTTTAAGATACTTAAATGATCAACCAGATCGCATTTTGCACTCTAATAGCACTGGAGAGCGCTTCCTTTTTCACCTGAAAATGCAGGGATGAAAAGTTTCGTAAGACTTCCATGGCTGCTGTGGGGACAGCTCCTCATGATGACAGGATAGCTTTCTATTGTACATGTACCGACTAGTGGATTCTGTTGTTCACGTACTACCACTAGCTCTCCGTTGTTTACGTATCGGCTTATAAAACAGCTTTCCATTGTACCCATACCAACTAAACTCTTATGTTCAATACATGTACAACCAATGTCTTGCTGAGGTATTAGCCATAGAAGAATACGCCAATACCTGCATTGCAAGATCGATAAATATTGTCTGGGAATATCTGCAAACCCTTAAAAATTTATCAAGGAGAAACAAGGTTATCCTTATGTGGGTACCTGGGCATGAGGGCCAATAAAGTCAATGAAATTGCTGACGGCCTATCCAAAAGAGGAGCGGAAACGGCTTTTGTCAGACCAGAGACATGCACTTCAAAGAGTTACGTCAGAGCTACCTTAAACAGCTGGGAGAATAATAAAAAATCCTTCTATTGAGAAAGGGACTACATCAGCCAAAAAAGTTTATAAATACTTCTAGCAGAAAAACTAAAGAACTCCTACTTCTTAGGAGAATATAACTCAAAATGATCACATAGCACTTCTCCGGCCATATCTCATTAAGGTATCACCTACACAAAATGGGCTTGGCTGAAACTAAATCCTGCCGCTTCTGTGAGGATGCTCAGGAAACCTCGGAGCATTTGCTCTCCAACTGTGAAGCAGTGGCCACGCGGAGACTACTCCACCTCGAACATGCTTTTCCTCCTCCAAACTAGGTGTGGAACCTATGTCCCAGAGTTGTCCTAGACTTCATTAACTGTCTAAACTTAGATAGGAAATAAATTGAACAAGAACTCACAATAGATCTTTCAGGTCACAGTGAATGCGAGGCCAGAGCCTGTACACCCCACTTTTGTCATTTGGACTCCTCCTGACTGTTGTCACTAAAGCTACCCAGAGTCAAATTTCGACGTTTTGTTACCGACCGAACAAACGACGTCACATTGGACATTTTATCCATAATTATTAAAACAAAATATGTTGCGCTACGTAAATAAATAGAATCGGGCAATTTCAATTTTGAACATATGCTGACAAAGCGACACAGTTGAAGAGATTTCGTTTGATAACTTTTAATGAACGTAAATAGGTATGTCATCTAAAGTATCAACAATATTTTTTCATAATTTTCCAAGACTTTAGTTATTTATATTTCTCTTTCTGTATACTGATTTCCTATCTATACCTACTTAATTTGATTTAATGTTTTTAATTTACGTATTTTGACATTTCTAATTAGAACTTTGCGCGCATGTCAATGAGTTTCATATTTAATTCTGCTATAAAGTAAATAGCCACTTGAAAATAATTTATTGTATGAACATTGCTAAATGTGGTTTTTACGATGATGTAAGTTTTTATGAATAATATTATCACTAACCTGCATTTTTTCCTTAAGAAGGCTGGCTAGAGAATTGATGCTGGTTATAGAGTTTTGATTGCTCAAAACACTGTGGGCGTCGTAATCATGTGATAGCATGTCTTTATCATTTAATCTAAACGATGGCAATGGAGCAACAGAAAGTCTTCGTTTATTTCGAAATTTATTTCTGAAAAAAAAAAACAGAAAGAATATTATAAAAAATTAAAAAAATATTTAATTTAAAGAAATGCCCTGAAATAATGAACAAAAGAGAAAATATTTATAGAATATTATGTTTTTACAAAGAAGCAGCAAATGGCTGACATAGGTAAGCCAGTTGAATCTGTAGTAGCACAGATGCTGGTAAAATGTTGAAAGATCTCATTAATACGATACCACACAATTTTTCTTTTTTTTAATTTAAAATGACACTAAGAATTCATAGTACTTTTGGTGCTTCGTTAAGCTCTTTGCACACAAGACGGCAGAACCGGTGCTGCGCCACTATAATTGATATAATGCCGTGCCGGTGCCGGTGCCGGTTGCCGTCATATGTGCAATCGGTTGGTTTGGTTCTAAATATTTTATATGCACGGTATGATACGACAAGGACCAACGGCAACGGCATCTCCGTCCTGTGTACAAACAGAGACACAAAAAAATGCAATGAAATTGAGAGTGGACAGGTTGAGTGAAACCATATAGAAACGTAACTATAATCTGAAAGCAGAGACTCGAACGAATATTTCATTGATAGAGTTCTCAGCAAATTATCGAAATAGTTTTAAATTTAAATTTTTTTATGATATATGAGCAATTTACATGTATATTACAAAGAAGGGCTATCTTTTTCCAATCGCAAAAGCTGGCGCCCAAGTGATGTTAGCAAATATATTCATTTCCACTTCATTACTTCCGGTTCATCGAGGGTGCCATAATTAATATTTTTTTATAAAATCAGAATAAGCAAAAGCGTTATTACGCTTAATCTATATAAATTTTTAATAAATACCAAGAACTAGTGTAATTTTTGTAAATACATTTGATAATGCACATATTAAGACTAGTGGCTTCAGGCATAGTCTCAATTGGGCTTAACTCTATCCTTCGATAATGTTTTGTATATGTATATCTACTGAGTTCTAGCTGGAATAATAACAATTTCTGTTTTAGAACTACTTTGTTATATGTATAGCAAGGTACTCTCCAAACTTGCACTAATAGAGTGCAACTATAAATTCAATATTTCCACTAAAGTGTATACACGTAACTTTATTGTAAATATTCATTCGGAAATGCGTGTTCTAATCAGTCCACTGCGTGTCTATATTTAATCGGAAAACTTCGTGACTATTATGAAATTATAGAAACAATGATACCGAATGCACAAGAACCATACTTTTTTAATCTATAATCACTAAAGACACTATTTAAAGCCAGTAAGAACAATAAATCTTACCAAAAAATCAATTTACACACTTTTTTACACTTTTAAAATTTCATCAACTTTTCCGTATCCATTTCGACTCTTAGAAACTTGAACGGCTTGTAAGAGATCCCACCGATAAACTGATTCACGAGTAAGTAAATCTGTCGGCTTTAAGTCGACAACTTTAACTCACTTTAATAAGGTGAATTAATGCGGTTATTCGTATCAGTGCTTTCGTACATATGTTCATACATACATATGTAAATAGATTCCGTGATAAGAGAATATTCTACAACACGGATACGAGCAGTCTTAGTACTATGAAAAGATATGTATCTGCATGAAAATATTTGCACTTGGCTGCCGCTAATAAAAAGGAAAATGACCGACGCCCAATTGAGGCAAGACAATGACCAGGCGGTGAACGTGTAACAAGATCCACTTAATAAAATCACTTTTAATGGGAGCACCACGAATTATTGTGAATAAATTATTAAAAAATTTTACTTACATATATCATAAATGATTTTAAGGATTTATAAATTTTAAGATATTCCTCATTAAGGGTTTTTTCTATAATCATTAAACATTTCGAAAGATATAAGGCTGTTTCTGTCAAAATGTGTCATGTTCGGATCTGTCTATATATGACCAGTCCGTTGTGATTTCTTTTCGGCTGGAATTGTCTTGGAATTTCATTATATTATCGTATTGTAGCGACCAGGACTGTTGATTTTCGTATCTTCGAATTCTTTTCGAAACTTCGAAAGTATATTCGAATATCGAAACTTCCTTTGACCTACAAAAACAGAAGAAACTCGAAGCTTCGAAGGTACCATATGATCTTGAACAACATTTGTAACGGTATTTCTATTTTTACCCACTTCCCGTTGAACTACTTGGCTTATAAAATCAAGATGGTGGCTAAAAGATGGTGGACGAATTTAGCCATTCGACTCGATTTAGTCAAAATTTAAAATTCAATATGGTAGACATATTTGGCCACTAATGGTCCACTTCAGTTTCTTGGAGGTTTAGGGTTGGGTTACGGATTTTTGGAGAAAATTTAGAAGTTTTTATTGTTAACTTCACTTGTCAGTTAGGATCAAATCTTCACTTGTCAGTTAGAATCAAATCTTGTGATCCAATCGCCTTAAAACTTAACATATTTCCGTACATATTAGTTCTTTATGACAGGACAATATTTTGAAAATTACACATTTCCGAAAAGAAAAAGAACAAAATAGTAAATGAAAAACTTTTCAAAAACAATTTTTTAATCAAATTTACTGAAAATAAAAAATTAAGTTTTCTAAAGTCTTTGATCTCAGAGGGGCTGTCGATTGGCTTCGAAGATTCAAATTATTGGAAATGAACTTTTAACGTCCGAATTCAAATGTACGAAGTCTGTCACTAAATTTTTTGTTATTATAGAACTTTTTACATATCCTTCAAAAAGTCAAATAACAGATCAGCTTATGTAAGGTTAGTTTTTTTTTTTTCATTATTATTAATTTTTGTAAACTCAGTAATCAGATCTGCTGATGAAGTTTTAAATAAATAAATAAATAAATCTTAGCAGAATTTCGAGAGAAATTTCAGGGTACACCTTATATGTGTCAGCTGTCACCCTATAAATCCAGGGTACCTGTAAAAATTATCTTATCTTTGAAATTATCTACGAGTAAGAAACTAAAGGAAAGGCCATAATCATCAACAATTTTCGTGCCAATCTCAAAGATGTGTAAGTTCATACGCACACTTTTAAAAATTCGCATTGCAGGCGGATGAAAATAAAAGTTTATGCAAGGGATTTTGGCACGGTTTTTGAAAGTATAAAGCAAACTTGTATACCAGCAGCAGCATAGTGAGCGCTAGCAATATAAAACAACTTTTTGATATTCCTGGCTTCCCAGTAAGCCCATTTCCATCTGCAATAACTTGCCTTAAAATTTCATTTTTGGTAAATCTATATCAAGAAAATATATTAAAAATTAAGTACTTTTATCACAATTATAAAACATTAACAAATATTCTAATTCCCAGTTTATTATTAAGAATTAAACAAATACAGTATTGCTAAATTTTATAAATGTAAATATTTTTCTATAGAAGAATAAATAAAGAATGTAAATATTTTTCTATTTAATCCCCTTCCAATTTTTACCTTACCTACGGCTTTTGCGCTAGAGTAAATTTCATTACCGAACATAAACAAAAGTGACACCCAGGGTACAGGTAGACAGAGATGTAGCCATATGTTAGAAAGTGAGAAAAATCGCCACGCAAAAATGGCATATATATAAACATGCAATGGCCTCTCCTTTAGTGTCATACTCGTAGGAAATTACCCATCAAACTCTGTACCAAAACCTTAGCTATAAGATGACCTATCACACTCTGTGCCAAAACCCTTTCTGCGTCTTTTGCACTTTTTCTTAAGCATATCTAGCGAAAATGGCTGAAAAATTTCCATAAGTGCCAGAAAGTAGGCAATTATCTTTTGGAAATGACCTTTTTCAGCCATTTTCGCTGGATATGCTTACGAAAAAGTGCAAAAAACGTAGAAAGGGCTACATTTTCGATACAACGCGTGTGATAGGTTATTTTAAATCTAAGATCTTGGGCTTCTTAAATCCAATATGAAAAGTTGGTATTGATGACGTGTTTTTTTATAAAAATAGTAGTTAAACAAAAAAAAAACTAGTAAAAATTCCGTAATTTTAGCTTTGTTGAACCATAACTTAAAAACGGAGAAGACGAGGGAAAAAATTTACATACCATTGGAAAGCCAACGATTATCTATCTTATTTTATTTTTCCTTGACGGGAATCGAACCCACACTTTTAGAATCAGTCAAAGATGGAGCATAGAAGAATTTTAAGAACTTTTTTATTTTTAACGATTCCAAATCAAATAATAAATACAAGAGAAAAAAAACACAACCACCTCGTCCGGAGTTTGAAACCGGGATCTTCCGCTTGCCGGTCAACTGCTCTTACCAGAGACAGATGATTTTCCCTTTTACATTTATTAATTTGTAACTAGCCTACTAAGCCACGTTTGCTTTCAGCTGGCATTAACCAGTAACGATGAAAGCGCACAAATAAATTGTAATTTCATTTTTTTTATTTAAAGCCCCGGATGAGGAGGTTGTTTTTTCTTCTTGTATTTATGATTTGATTTAGAATCGTTAAATATAAAAAAGTTCTTAAAATTCTTCTATTGTCGATTATCTATCTACCAAAATTAAATCATCGTCATCTTAGGGTGTAACATTCAGAAGTTACAGGGTGATCTATAAAAACATACCCAAATATCTTTAAATCTCGTTATTTCGGACCATTAGGCGTCTAAGTATGACCTATCCATAGCCTTTGGGTATCACACCACTTACGGGACACCGTGTATAGCCAAAAAACTAGAAAATTTTACATACAATTTTTATAATATTTTTTTTTTTTCACTTATTATTTCATATGTGTACTCTCCCGTGGAGAGTTCTACTGTGGGCATAAAATCAGAATTTTATCCCTAGGCGTATCTGCGACACTCAATATACGTATGAAGTTACGTATTCTAACTTCCATACTAACTAGCTTAATTACTTAATTCCGTAGAAGATTGTATCTATTACAAAATTTAAATTAAAAAAAAAAAAAAACAACAAAAATGTCAATCTTTCGCAACACCAATATTATCACCAACAAATGATTTTTTTTTTTAAACAAAACAGATTTTTTTACGAAATATACCTATTTTTCTTTATTCTTCTTTATTCAGTTCAATTTCGTATAGCAGATATAAAAGAAACTGATTTTAATTAATTTCTGTTCGTAAAATATTCGCGACAGCCATACAGACCACGAATGTAAATAGAAAACTAAAATGATTGAGGCGATTAGAAAACACTTTTTAATCACAAAAACAACATAAGAAGCAAAAACTTGGGAAATTTTAAACCGGTTTCTGTTATTTTTAATCAACCTTTTTATTAATTAATCTAAAAGTAAACGACCTCATTTCTAGTTTTGATTAAAATAAAATTAATTAGTAATTGAGAGGAGTTATAGACTTACTTACACACATACAATTAGAGTTTTTTACTTAATAGTGTTAATTTTTTCGTCTTTTTCTGCGACGTATTACCATGAATTAACACTGCATTTTACATACATATATACATACAGATTCGTGTGAATAAATTTCAAAAAAGAGTCCATGGTTCAACGAGGACTGCCAGATTATTAATTTATTTTATTTTCTCTATTTAGTCAATTTGCGATTTCCAACTTTATTATAAATGTTTTTAATGTTTACTTCGATTCTTAATTTTCTTTTTCATGAATAATAAGAGTGGAAATAAAACAATCACGGTACAATTTTTAGACATTTCTTCGCTTTTTTCATTCGTTCGGTACGAAAGAAAATATATTAGAACGATTCGTTTCAACATGTCCGATTTTTTATCCATATGAAAAGCAACGAGATATGTCTGATAATACAAAAATGAAGCTGCACTTAATGCAAAGAAAATCTGGAGACCTAGTTCATCATAAAATAATTGTTGTGGAATTTCAAAATGCCTCAATAGCCTCCAAGTTTACATACACAATGCCAAAGCCTCTTAGATTTGGGCACCTCTTTGCAATGGTTATAGAAGATCACTAAAGTTGGAAGAATAGTAGATCGAATTTTTCACGGGGATCATTCGTCAGGTAGACATACGGATCTAAAAAAGAAGGCATGGTGGGTGTAGGAGTCTACGCACCAAGATATAAGTTGTACAAGCCACTGGGATCTTCCTTGATTGTGGATCAAGCAGAAATCTATGCCATAGACACAAATATTAGAATCAATATACAAAGATACTATCAGCAGAGGACAATAAAATACAAGGACACAAGTGGTATGAAGGTAATGAGACCGCTAAACACTTTGCCAGGACAAGAGTGGAATCACCATTTTTACCGAACCCGAACCCTCCTTACAAAAAGACATTTAGTAGGAGAAATAATGTCCAAAATAGAAAAAGCTCACCAGATCTACTGGCAGAACCATCCTAGATTAAGGCATGCGAAGAAGTTATTAACTTCCCATACAAAGGCTTTAAAAACTCATCAACTGTGCTAAGCACCATATCAGGCTATTTCTTGGCATAATGACTGGCAAGTGCGAATGTGCTGGACTTGCCGCCCAATCAGGCAACAAAAAAAAAGTTACCCTAATGAGATATTAACCATATTAAAAAACTTCTTTAATACTCGTAGCATAATATTAAAAGTTATTTTGATTTTTGCATGCCCGTCTGTCCGTCTGTCTATCCGTCTGTCTGTCTGTCTATCTGCTTGCCGGTTTGCCCATCTGTTTTTATGGCAGTCTGTCTGCCTGCCTGTCCGTGTGCACGTCTGTCTGTCTATCTATGATAACTCAAGAACACGTTTACTTATAGAGCTCAAATTTTGCTCATGGCATTTTTGAAAAAATTATAGATTTAATTTATTAAATGGAACAAATTCGGTAACCCTTCGTACGGTTGCCATAAAAACATTGAGTCTTTCACTGCATATTTTGACACTGCCTGAGAAAGCATCGACTTAAAGAGTTAAAGGTTTGTACACGGCTTTTTCGTAAAAATACCAAATACAATTTCAAAATTAGACATTGGGCTACCCCTTCTTGGTGTTGCCATGTAAAAATTGAGTTTTTTACATATATTGTAAAAAAATATATTTTATAAAGCACTTTATGACTTCTAAACGATACAACCTATGATTGTCATGTAAAAAATTCGAAGCTATAACTCGACAAAGTCAACATTTTGATATAGTAACTAATTCTTTTCTACCCACTTTGTTAAACATGTCACCAGTATCAGCATCTGTTTAAATATCGGATATAAAAAAAAAACACAAAACTTTTGCTTTAAAATAACCTATTACCATAGATGGCACAAGAATTAGAGAATTAGAGTATTCAAATATTATACGGCTTGATGGTCCATTCTTGAATGGACCACAGCATTTGAAATGATGGATACATCGCCTGATTCATATTTTCCCGCATCTGTCGTGTCAAGGAGGTCGATAAATTGTAGTTTTACAAAACTATATGTTGTGGTCTATTCCGAAAAACACTACCCATTTCACGATCTGTATACTCTGTTCTGGTATACTATACGACATCTAGTTCTTTTGCCGTTTATGCTATTACACTCTGCACCCTAAATGCAACCCTTTTCGCGTTTTTGAAACTTTTCTTAGCATATTGTTACGTGCAATAGAAAGAGACAACTGGTGACATCTACTGTCAATGGAGAGTAAACAACTTCAGGTTTGGAGAATCGGTGAAGGAATCTTCGAGAATGTTCAGGAATAGAATGAATAGAATAGACAAGAAGGTTCTGGAATAGAACAGTCCAGGATAATCTGCAGAGTTTCTAGGGTATAAATATAACAGATGTCACCGCCAGAGCAAGAGTCTTGTCTTAGACGTTGCAGTGTTAACAAGCGAAAGTAATAAACGTGCGAAAGTATTGTAATTAGATTGCGATAATTGAAAGTACAGTATTAAGCGATAATTAAAGTGTAGTTGATTAATTGAAAGTTTGTGAATTGTATAAGATTAGAATGAAATAAAGAACTTGTATATTAATTATTTAATATTGTGTTTTAAATAACGAACCAAAAGCCACGCTCGCAACAATATTTAGCGATAAATTTCTGGAAATGCCTAAGAGTAGGCAATTTTCTCTAGGGTATGAGCTTTTGAAGCCATTTTCACTGGCAAGAAAAAGTGTAAAAATCGTAAAAGCAATTACAATTTGGACATAGAGATTAATGCAATTTTACTTGGACTTTTTAAATTCGATAGAAAAATTGCTATTGCTGAAGTATCTTTGAAAAAATATGCAATAAGATAATTTTTCCATTTTTGTAATCATTATACTTGTTTTTTTTTAAATAAATATTTTCTAATTTATAGTTAACCATAACTACTTTGGTTCTACAAACCAAGAAACATTTCACTTAGTACAGGGTGGGCCAAAAGTCACCATGGGGTTTAAAAATAACTAACTTTTTCGTTTGTACATTGCTTCACACCCTGTTGACCGTTTCTCTTCATTTCTTTTTTACATGATAGCCAACTGTCTGTTCTTCATAGGTAAGCATGTTTCCCCACCCCACCTTACCCCTCCTTTTTTTCATCCTACCATATGTTACCAATTTAATTTTTAAACCCCTTGGTGACTTTTGGCCCACCCTGTATAACAATCAGGAGATTCTGCAGTAACTAGTCAGGTGTTAAAAATAGCAATCAACTTAAATTTTTCAATTATTCTGATAAAAAATCAATTTGTTTAATCTTTATGCAAACTTGGTATCACATTTAAATATTGGACAATGCCCTATCGTACTGCAATACCGAACAAGGTCAATTGTCTAAAAATTCTTTCAGCAGCCCAGTAATAACTGTTACCTAAAGAGGATCACAATCTATACTTATATTATTGGTTAACTTTAACATTAACCAATTAATTAGAATTAATCGACAGCATATAATATTATGAATAACGGGGAAGAAGTCTGATACTGGTTGTGTTACAGAGAGATCATATCAGATCCTATAATAAATTTGGCCAACTAATTAAAACAAAGAAAAAGTAGGTTAGGTTAGGTTAGGTTAGATAAGAGGGATGCTGCAAGATAAATAGCCTGCATCACTTAGACCTCTAGTGGATCCATTGTGCCCCTAGGCCCCATGGGATAACCTTTTCAAGCCGCTCCAGATCCATCCTACTTCCCTTAGGGACCTCAGGATACCTCCAAGACTCTTTACCTAGATCCATCCTGCTTCTCTCAGAAAACTCAGGATATATATGAATTCTTTGTTTTGCGGCTCCCCCAGACCTGACAAGAAATAGCTACCCGATAACCTACTTCTTTTATTCATCAGGGCGGGGCATTCGCAAAGCACACGTTGGACGGATACGATTTCCTTGGAGTCCTTACAGCTCCTGTAGAAATCGTTCGCCGCTATGTCCAGTCTTCTAGCATAGTCACCTATGGCCCAGTGACCCGTAATGACCCCTACTAAATTCCTGATATTTGTTCTGATGCCATTAAGCAGCTCCCTTATCCTTTTACTGTCATATGCAGGCCACAATTGCCTCGCAATACGGCAAGTATCCCTGCTGGTCAACCAGAGGCGGTGCCTGAGCAGGGACTTGAACCCTAGACAGTTGAAAAGAAAAAGTGAAAAGTATATAAATTTATCTTGTACATAATAAATTGTTAATGTGTGTAAAAACAAGTTTTTAAATGCACAATATAGATAAATAAAAAAACTCATTTAAAATGTTGCTTTACACGAAGAGGAGGAAAAAATAGCACTGGAGACCATTGATAAACTGCGATTAGATTATCTATCTAAAAAATTATAAATTTAAGGTGACTCATAAAATAAAAAGAGAATAAAAAGTCCTTCTACCTCTCAAACAACCCATTTTAGCCTCTCCTCATTCATCCCTCCCTTCCTATTCCATAGAATATAATGTTCCTCTCTAAACCCTTATCACATTCTTCATTAGTGCAGAATTGATGCAGATCACCCTGTATATAATAGATTATAAAACTTACGAAAAAAAAGGCTTGCACTCCTCTTCCTCGTCATCATGACTGGGTTTACTATCATCGACTGCATTTTGAGATGCAGATCCACTGTCTTCAGTTATCTGAAAAAAAAATAATTTGAAATTAAAAAACATCGATCTTCGATATATTAACTTGAATTTTTTAATAATTTGGTGTGACACTACACATTTGTGAATTTTCTGAGAAAATTCTGTGGGTTGAACGACTTTCGTGCATTATTTCATATTTCACTATTAACTTCATGTTACGAGTAATTCGCTTAAGTCTTTTAAATCCTTGTACTTAACATAAACAATAAAAACTTATTTTCTCCTCGAAAAATTCAAGAAATTTCAATTATGTCAAAATGTCAAAGTTCCCGTGCGAAATAAATATCTGGACAAAATAATTTTTACAGAAAAGAGCCTTCAATTGTTTCTGTTTCTAATTAGGTAATTCCCATGACAATTTTCGTTTACTTTTATTTTTAGGTTTTGTATTGGTGGAAACACAGTTTTGGCTGATCGGCACACCAGACTTTAGTAGTTACCGACTCCACTATATATTTGGACACTGCCTGAGAATGCGTCGACGTAGAAAGCTGAAATTTGGTACATGGTATTTTCATTGTACTAGGAAATAAAATTTCAAACATGGACTAAATCGGGCAACTCCTTGGTGTTACCATATAAAATTTTTAGTGTTTTTCGTATACTGTGAAAACGATCAGTCCAAGACATTTTTATTGTAGTAAAGACTTCTTTAGAATACGAAATCCTACAAAAGCTGGTTATAATCATTTTTTCTGTCCGACAAACCGTTCTAGAAATATATGCGTAAAAACCACTTCAAAAATCAAACTTGCACATAAGGATGACAATACGAAATTTCATAAGGGCATTCATCTAGGGTATCATAAGAATTGGTCTTAGTCCAATTCTAGCTTTTTTTTTTATATTAATTGTAGATCTAACTTCGAATATGTAGGTAATTTCTTCGAAGGTTGTTATAGGGCAATCCAGATGTAGTCAGCACGAAGCAACAGCATTTTTATAAAATTTTGAAAACATGTAGCAGGCACGAAGCAGTAGCATTTCAATTTATAGGCGTTTTTTTTATCGTTCTACATACCAAACAAGTTGAACTTATTTATATAGTTTTTAATTTAACTAAATAGGCCCATCTTAATTTTATTTCTAAAACTTTTTTCCTTCTTCGTACTCTACACGGTCACAGTGTTTTTGTATTCAAATATATTATTTTTAATAATCTGAAATCATGCTAAATAAAACCATGATTAGGTACTGGCTGTCCTGACTGGAATAATTTTCAATTAGTTAATTGATATGGCATCCCTACACAATCATTATGTTTTCGGGAAATAATGAGTAGTATATAGAGACACAAGTATATTTATACGTCATGATTTTCATTCAGATTATCTATACTACTTACTTACTCAGTTCATAATGCTTTTTTAATATCATTTTACTGGAGAAGTAAGTTTTAAAAATTAAATGTTTATTCACAGAGGAGCGGCTAATTTTTTCTACTAAACTGATAGATTGTCTGTCATACTATTTACTTTTTTTCTAATTTTTTGTAATATGTAATAATAATATTTTTTTTTTTTATTTATTTATATAGGTTCTTTATTTGGTGGCTCTTTGGCTCTTTTCAAAATTCCTTAAAAATAGGTGCAAAAGGCTGTACAATATATAAAGAAAAAGACACTGGCTAACCTAAAAAACCACAAACATAACAGTCAATAGGGGTACAACAAAAACAAACACAAACTAGACACTAACAGGTAAAAGGACAAAAAGTGAACACTATGTTCTCAAAAGAGACAATAATAGAGTCCCGCGAGAACAGCCTGTAGTGTCATAGACCTCTACAAACTGCCATCATCATCCCTCCAGCTGAACATCACTAACGGAGCGCTTGTCCTTCCCACAGCACTTGTAACTGTTCCAAAGCGAGGAGAGGCCCCGTGGACTAGAATTGCAAATGCTGTGGCCTGATATCACCAGCGAAAGACAAGAACGCCGTCCTGCACCGACGATAGTGGTTGCCATGTGCAGTTGAATGTGTCTGCATTCGTTGCCAGATATTCAAGACGTAAACGTCTCTTCAATCTGTCAACGAAGTGGCGCATAAGTGCTTGTACGTGGTGTTGTGGGTCAGTATTCCGGTTCCCATCTTCGACTCTCATGTAGTACAAGTGAATTGTAGATTTGGCCAGTATCAACAAATCAAACAATTCACCCGACTACAAACCTTTGGTCCCCATAGAAACGATGTCCTAGTAATGCCGAAATTCTTGTGGATCAACTGACACATATCGCGCACCAGTTCCATTAGACTCTGCAAAGCTGGACAAGTGAAGAACCTGTGAAACAAGTTGCCTTCACCAGAACAAACTGTGCAGATCCTCTGAACACGCCGGTCAATATGTGACAACTGATTAGGATGCATAAGACTGTGATGAAGCAATTTGAATGCTACATCAGCATCTTTGTAACTAGAAGGATAACCGTAGAATACTCTGCAAGTTATCCCTCCCATCACGCCCATATTCACCCCGAGGTGTGTTCGCCATCTGTTGCATCCTGTATAGTCCGGAGGTCTTATTGACATAAGCACGTCACGGAGCACACGTGTTGTAAGTAAGCTGAAAGGTGTGTTAGGTGGTCTGTTCAGAACGAAAGCATCTTCCAACTTAGTGCCAGAGTCACTGGTCCCAAGTTGGCGAAATCTCTGCCGCGCAGAAGCAGCCAGGTCGTGTAGTTGTGGAATGTTAGTGTTTATTCGACAGTTTCCAGAGATATCAATAATATCTCCGAGAACTGTCAGTGTATGCGTGTTAGCTTCAAAACCTCGAGCATTACTGAACACTGAATCTATTAATTCAGGATTAAACCTGATTGGAATCGACGCGAATTGCGTGTACCGTAGAGCATTCCACTTAAAGTGAAATGCTGGCCTGAATCTGCCCCAGGTCTGAATCATTGAGATTAGATCCTGTGGGCAGTCACTAGGATAGGGTGGTCGAACAGAGAGCAGGTAGTAATACTCCCCTATGCCGATCCCTCCCAGTACATTCACCCACAGATGAGAAATCAAGGTGTCTTTCTGGCAAAACACTCGTTGAAATGCACGCACTTGAAGACACCTTGATTTTACAACCAAGTTAGTGGGATCTACTCCATCTATCTTAATTGACTGGCAGATAGAGCTTTTGCTTCAAGAAGACTTACAAAGCCTTCATCAAACGTCTCAGACTTTAGCAGATGTACGATGGACGAGGTAATCAAATAATTATGACCATTTAGGATAATGGAAATAGTCGATTACGGCTATTATTTGATTTATCGTCGCGTCCGATATACACACCTAAATACTTCAGGCAAGTATTAGTCTATTGGATGTTCAGTGGAGTATCTGTACGATATCTCCACTTTCCACACCACAAGCCTTGAGTCTTACTAAGGTTGATTTTAGCGCCCGCTATACGTTCGTACACTAGCGACCGGAATAATAATAATGCTTATATTCATAAATTCAACAGTAGGTACACAAGATCTACACATTCAAGCCAGATCATAAAATTGCATACAGGTAATAATCACAGGTAGTTACGTAAGGTCTTTTATGACTGAACCCACAATTGCTTTGGTTATAAATTTCCAGTGCTAAAACTGATACAGGTATTGGCATGCGGTTTTTTTTCAACGATAGAGGGTAGTAGGGGCATTAATAAGAAGCAATAAATTTGGGTTACATGGGAAAGTTTTTGAAATAAATAACGGTATTTATGAAATTTGTGTGTAAAAAAATCAAAATTTTGGAAATATTTGAGAATAACTTAAAGATGCTTAATTAACAAATACAGAGGAATACACTTTTCGACAGCTACTATTCTTGGCTATTTAATAAGCCAACAATAACCAAAATCTATAGGGTGGTTCAAAAGTTATACTCATTTATTCCCATCAGGGTTTACGAATATTGGCGAAATGTTCAACAGGCCACAACTCCTAAAGGAAGGTTTCTGGGGGGGGGGGGGGGGGGGGGTGGTAATGTGGAACAATTTTTTGATCAACTTACCTCAAGGAATCGCGTGGTATACCGGAAGGTATCTTGATCTGAATCGGCTTGTATATATAATTTACTGCATAATGACTATAATTTTTCATCCGGTAAAGTTTATATTTGTTCAACTTTTTTGGATTCTCCGGTACAATGGAAAAGCTAAACAATAAAATAACAAATAATACTTTAGCACTTGCTTACACTTTACTGTATAAATCATAAAAACTAACAACAATATACTCTTTTTTAAACTTCCCAAAGATAAGAAAAACAATTTTTTATACTTAGAGAAAACATTCTAAAATAAAATTAAATATACTTATAAAAATACATTTTTAAAGAATTTGTTTTATTTAAAAGTAAGAAGTAAAAAATAATAATTTTCCTATCAAAAAATAACATTGTTCGTTGCGTAGAAAGAAAATTATGCGTCGCAGAAACATCTGAAAATTTTGTCCCTCACACATCTTAATATTTTTTAATTCATACATCTGTAAACTAAAAGCTTTGAGGCGGTCTTATATAACTATTGCACAGGCACATTGACCGCTCCTAAAGCTTTTAGTTTCCAGACGTATGAATTAAAAAATATTAAGATGTGTGAGTGACAAAATTTTCAGAGGTTTCTGCGACGCTCAATTTTATTTCTATGCAACCACTGACATGTATATAAATGGACTGCTTGTTGAACCAAAAATACATGAAAACAAATGGCACCACTTTCATATTCCTGTCTCTTTCCGTGAGAGCATACTTTCCCACTGAACTGTAACGATTAGGAACGAGAAATTGCTTGTAAAAATCCTTGTAAAAAACCCTTCCTTCGACTCATAATTAAAATTTAACCATACAAATAATCTTAAATACTTTTGTGGTTAATTCGGTAAATCCCACTGACATTCATATACGTATATTCCAAATAATTTAAATATAGCGGCAGTTTTCGACAGTTGGTAGTATTGACAGTGAGAGCATACTTTCTGAAATCAAAACTGGTGCCACATGAAACAGGAGATCAAGCAGTCCATTTAGATATATGTCAGTGTATGCAACGAACAATGTTATTTTTTTATAGGAAAAAAATTATATTTTAGTACAATTTTTAAAAAGATTTGCTTAAAAAACATATTTTTTTTAATAGTTAAATTTTTTATTTTTTAGTCTTTAACTCCTAGTTAATTCAATATTGACGTATACGATCCATTTCTGCCAGAGCGTCATTATTACATGGCTTCTTTTCAGTGATTTTTGTGTAGTCAAGTTCTTCAAAGAAAATACTATCGAGTGTTCTTACTCTGCTAAGAGCGACATATGCTTGAACTTCTGCGAATAGCTTTGACCCCAATTATAGGATAGCGTAGTCTACAGAGCTACCTTGCATCTTATGTACATCAGATGCTCATGTTAAGACAACTGGTAGCATTCTCCGTTCAACGGGTGCCATAGCTAAACTTGGCAGAGAGCTACTTTGATATTGGATGTATCTTGTGAAAGCCATCTCTACTAAAGTTTACAATTCTATTCTACTCGTAAAACCCTTTCATTTAATAGCCATATCAGGGTGGTTGCGAAGAAAAAGTAATCCACCATCTTGGGACGTATGTTATATTGGATTTAGAACGATATTAGTTAGATAGAGGTCTAGCTCAATTAGAGCTAGTCGAACTTTTGATTGCAAGATTTGTAGCAGACAAACAACAAAAAAAAGTTAAATAAAAGCTTATAAAAAGATTTTGTAAATATCATATGTCTTAAATACATATCTACAATATTCATCAAAAGGGGGTCTTAATATTTTCTTCGTTAGGTACAATTAAAATTTCCGAAAAATTATCTCAATTCAATAATTTTGCTTAATAAATTCATTAGTTATTAGTCATAAAACCATTTTTATTTCCTTCTCGTTAAGTGTTTTGTATTATACTTAGTTGACAACCTTGAGGGTCTGTAATTTCTGGAAGGATAGCTTGAGACAATTAGAACTGAACACACTTAATGCATGCTTATCCGTCTTTTGCCTAATATAGGATGGATATTACTCTGAGTTTAAACCAAATATTTAGTTTAAACTCGACGAATGAGTTTCACAGTTTGGTTTAAACCCCGGTTTAAACTAGAGTTTAAACCATGCTATCCCTCGGTTTAAACTCAAGATAAAAGTATTTGAAAAGTGTGACATTTTATTTTGACAGTAGCATTGTTTATTTGTATCAAGAAAATAATTTTATCATGGCTTTAGATTTAGACATTTCGAACGATGGAGAAGATTTTTTTGAGTTAAGTTTACAACTCTGTCGACGACTGAGAGTAATTAGAAATCGGCCAAATCATTTTATTGAATGGGGCGACGCTGATTTTTATGCTAGGTTTCGTTTAAGTAAAGAACTTTGTCACTTTGTCTTCGAATCTATTCTTGTCCGTTTTCTTGCGCTCTACTATATATCTTTTTTTATGGACTAGGGAAGGCAATAGCTCAACTTCACTTATGCTAAATTTTGAATCCTTTTTGAATGTTGGCATATTTAAAATTAGAAAATATAACTACATATTTTTTATTTTTTACTTTCTGATGTTTACTTTTTCCGATTGGCAGATTGATTGATAGAAAAATTGCTTCACAATGGTGGCGATAACTAATTTAGTTCACAATTTAATCAATACTACCAACGTTACTAAAAGAATGCACTGTGAAACCCGATTTGGTTTAAACTACGTTTAAACTTGGAGGATGGATTAAACTAAACCTTGGTTTAAACCTGACTGTTCTTCTATCAGCGGATAAAGTAAGAAGCTTACCTCACCTGGACCTGATGCGTTTCATTAAGAGGACAAGAAAGTTTCAGTGGTCGGTTTGTTCTTTGAAGTAGGTTATCACAAAATGGGCCGCCTTAATTTCCGTCCTTGAGACCGGGACTTTTCGTCAAACTACCTCGAAATTGAAAACAAAAAAGTTTGTAGCTTGATATAAGTTCCATTATTGTCAGATTATATTTGGTCGAATCGACATAATATTTACATCCAAAATAATTCCAGTTTATTTTCCGCGTTCAATGTCTTTTCAATGTCTATTCAACGTCCATTCAATCAACGTTTAATTGATCAATTTGTATAATAGGTGCGCCCATTAAAAATTCCGTTGAATGAAAAAAAAAAATACCAAACATTACATTGAGTTTATAGTTTTTCACAGCATTTTAAGGATTTCTTTTTTTAATTTATTTTAGTAAAAAGATGATAACCATTTTATTGCTACTAAATTTTCTTAGAGACGTAATATAAAAAAATCGCAGTTTCCAAGTTTAATATACAGCAATTTGTATCAATACATAATTGTGACCCTGTATACTATAATATGCAAATCAGCTGATGATCTTTATTATTTCACTTACACCGGGCCGGATTCACAAGTACACAAAGGTAAACAAAACAAAAATTATCCAACTCTATCCAGAATTGTAAAATTGTATATTCGATGTATGTAGTCACTCAGCGAGATCACCTTCTTATATAACTGTTTTTAATAATTGAGATGTTTTTTTTTTCTTACTATTACAAAAAATCACCTAAAAAACTATTTTCTATAAAAACTATCGGATCACACCTGCTTATCCAGAAAACTATTTAGACTTTCATCACTATCATTTGAATGTTGATCATATAAATTATTCAACTGAACTCTTTTCGCAGACATTTTTCGACATGTCGCGCCGGCGAAATCGAACATCATATAAACTCACTGCAGACGACTAAAACGAACTAAACTGATGAATCAGGAACGCCTGATCTAGCGCATGCTTGAGTGGATAATAATGAGACTTAATTGACCACAAATCCAACCTTTTCGCAAATGCAATTATCTCGGAAATTTGTTTTTGTTTTTTGCTCACGACTGAAGTGAAATACTATTAAACTTGGAAGATTCTGACCTTATATTCTACATACAAGCAAAAAGTGGTAAATTTTAGTTTTCTGGTTTTTTTTTTTTTTTCACTGTAAACAATTTTCGAATACACAAAAACAGTGGGACAAATGACGTACATTGTAAAAGTTGACTTCATTATAGTCAGGAATTTACTAGCTTTTATTTGTTTGAGATTGGACTTTAGAATTTGATAGACCATTTCGAACAAGTGAATTTCTTATCGAATTAATGAAATCCATTGAAAGAAAGTTTGAACATTTCTACATAAATCAATAATATTTATTTATTATGGTCTATTACTACTGTTACAATTTTCATTTGAGTTTTTTGAGGAATGGAATTTTGTATTTGATTGTAACGTAAGCTACTACTACTACAATTCAGTTATGTGGACATTAGGCAGACATTATACGGTAAGAAATTATGCTAAGTGAATTTTAGGTAGAAATAGCGCATCATCTAGTGGTAAGTAGTTGAACCTGATCACTTGAGTAGTAGCAATTTAAAAATAGATATAAAAAAATTATTCAATGAATCTAGCTCATTTGAAGAGTCAAATCTTTGGTTCGTACTAAAAAAATTTCAACTTAATCATACTAGTAGAAAAAATAAAAAATATATGTATTCAAGTTAGTCAAATTTGTCTGTTCATTTAACGATTGAAAGCATTTCAGTATGTACAATTAAAGCCCTCAGGATATATTTTTATATGAAGCAAAATTTCACACTAATATATGATAGCCTAGGTCATTGGTGTAACTAGGTAGGAGCCAGGGTGGGCCCCTCCTGGTGTAACTAGGTAGGAGCCAGGATGCCCCCCCCCCCCAGAATGCGAACTGCAAACTGAAAACTCCCAAAAAATATTCGTGAATTCGTACAATGTTAGGCATAATTAAATTGAATCCGTTCGGATCGGAATCGAAAAGGCTTTAACGAGTTCTTTTCTTGAAGAAAACCTATTAAAATCTTTTTAAAATTTTAATAACTATTCTGAGATTGCTCTAATTCCACCTGAATTTTGACAAATGCTTGATCCATAGAAGAAATCATGCAGAACTAGTTTGCCAGTTTGTGCAGAAATTTAAATTCATAACTTTTGATGTCAATGATATTTTGAAAATTTCGAAAAGTTTTCTTTAATTTACCGAAAAAAAAGGCTTTTTCAAACTTTTTCGATTCTAATCCCAACTGATTCAGTAATAAGGTTGATTATCTTTACAAGGAAGAAATTTTACGCAATTAAAAACTTCAATAATATTCTTATTACGTTACATTATGGAATATAACTATCTTAGCACTCTACTAGCTTCGGAAAACCGAGAAATTCACAAACAAAAACATTAAATTGGTTCTAGACAAATTTAATGTTTTTTTTTACCCGAGTCTCGAAAAGCAGAAGGTAACCGGAGAAAACAAAAGACTTTCTGATAAAGGCCACTCTAGGTAAAAGTAATTTAGTAGACTTTCCATTATATACAAGGCCAAGGCCATCCAAATATTGGAAGATATACATTTACAACCAAGTGATGGACAACATTATCTCTAGCTTCAAAAATAGGTTTGAAAATCTACCTTTGGCACAGTCAGTTGACTCATTTATAGAGTTGTACCTGAAACATGGAGAGGCATTAATAAAGACTTCTGTCCAAATTTATACAAATAGCTGCAAGCAGCTCTGAGTCTTCCTGTCAGCTCGACCAGCAGTGAATGGAGCTTTTCCATTGAGTTAAAACTTGGTGAAGAGCAAATGTTTCAGGAGAGGTTTTCGAACATGGCACTCATAAACATTGAAAATAAAATAATTAAAACAAACAAACAGCGCAACAGATGCTAAATAAGTTTGCAGAGAAAAAAACCGTAAACTAAAGCGTATACAGACTTTATTGATTTATTGATCAAAAATGTGTATCTAACTTCAGATGTGTAAAGTACTTAAGTACATTGGTACTTAAGTTTTAGTACCAGTACCAGGACCTGGACTCTTAAATTGTTTTTAATTACAAGTACAAGTCCCGGTACTGGTAGTTAAAAGATTTTCAAGTACAAGTCGCGATACTGGTACTCATGGGACTTATGAATATTAGTTTAAGTACTCTATAAGTACTAAAATACGCAGTTACTAGATATACCGCCATAACTCGAAGTACTTCAGCTCTTGTATTTTAATGCTTCTGGTTATCAGCATCTCGACAGTACTTCAAGTACTACTTCAAGTACTTCTTACCGCCTTCAGTAAAATAGAAAGAAAATTAACGCAATGTATGAGTAATTGTAGGACAGAAATTAACATGCTGAATCGATATCCTTTGTTGAGAAGGTTGGCAATCAAGTGCCACAATCTGCTCTCTTCCTCCGCACATGTGGAGCGTTGATTTTTATTTGCAGATTTTCTAAAAGCTACACAAAGGAACTTATACTTAAGAAATTTGAAGTATGGGTCCTGATACTCGTACTTGGAATAAATATTGGGCATTAGGCAGGGCGTCACTATCATATCAGTTTCGTGTATGGAAATTGAGCATTCTGATTAATTTTCCTTAATACGTGAAAGAAGCAAAGGAGAGGATGTGGAAAACAAAGGTCTCTGTTAATTAAACCACACCACTTTCTTTAATTTTTCTTTTAAAATCGTGCAAATTTTATGTTATTTTTCAAATAAACACTATTTTCTATAATTTAAGAAAAATTTAAATCTCGTTGGATGTTTGGAGTGAACTGTAGGGAATAGATGAGTGTCACTTGGGTTCATTGGTATTAAAAAAAAATGCACTTTCACTTAATTCGCCAATTACATTATGTACTAATCTATTTTCACAAAAATGTAAATGTCCGACTATAACTATTTTGTAAGACGCCGTTGGTTTCGAAAAGCAATAAATATCGCCCGATCGCCGAATGTTGACTGACTACTTATCCAAAAATTGATTGGACTTATACTAACTGATAAGCGATGTACCATGCTTTTCGCTTTCCAGGTGCTCAATAATATTCAACAAGAATTATAATAAAAAATGGGAAACAATTGAAAACTGTTCGTTGTTCTTCGACAAAGATTGCCATATCTCAAAAGTTTTTCTTATTAAAATCGCCCCGAATGTGCCACCGTACCTGCATTTGCAGTAGATTAAAAGTGTCTGCTGATATAGTCTTTTTGCTTTCTTGGGAATGGAATCAAGGTATCACGTAGGAAGACTACATATTACAAGCGCGATGTCTGAAGAATTCATTTATTTTTTATTTTTATTAGAATTATTTAATTTTTTAGCGTGCTCTCTGTAACTTTAGAAACTTTATGTTTTTTTAATCTATGCAATTTTATTGGCTCTAGGCATTATATCAACATCTTATAAGTGCTCAGAGGAATGCAGGCTGCGAACTACATCGATCGCAATGGATATCTGACTTCTTGGCAATCTGGATTCCGATCGAATCATAGCTGCGAAACTGCTATGCTTAAAGTTACCTCAGATATTCACGAAGCACTCGACAAAGACCAACTTACGGTCCTTGCTCTGCTGGATTTCAGTAAGGCATTCGATTCCATCAATCATTGCAAGCTGCTGGGAAAACTTTCAAAAGAATTTCTATTTTCTTCATCTGCAGTAAAGCTTCTCAGGAGTTTCTTGAGTGGACGCAGTCAGTTTGTTAGGGTGAATGAGGTCTGCTCGGGTGAAACGTCTCTCTTATCTGGAGTTCCTCAGGGATCCATACTTGGCCCCTTGCTGTTCAGCCTATACGTCAATGACATTACTGACGTAATATCAGATGCTTCCATCCATCTATATGCTGACGATGTGCAAATGTATCTGAGCAGACCGATTGGCTTGATGGAGGACTGTGTATCCCGCTTCAATGATGACCTGCAGCGTGTATATAATTGGTCACTACAAAATAACCTGGAGTTGAATCCCAGTAAGTCAAAATGCTTAGCGATTTATAGGAATGGAATTGATCCTAATACCGTCCCACCAATACTCATTAATAACACCGTACTACCATATGTTGAGTCAGCTAGGGCTCTTGGCTTTGAGCTTAACTCTAAGTTCACCTGCTGTAAACATATTGGTGTTACGATAGGAAAAATATATGGGTGTCTGCGGCAGTTATGGCTGAGCTCTAGTTTTCTCTCACTACATATGCGGATGAAGCTGGTCAAGGCTTTAGTGGTTCCTCACTTCACATATGGTAGTGTGGTGTTCTCTGACCTTGACTCGGTCTGTCAAAGGCGACTCTTGGTAGCATACAATGATGTACTCCGCTTTGTCTTTAAGCTGCCTCGCTTCAGTCATATATCTTCTTATTCAACATGCTTGTTTGGTTGTTCTTTGGATGCATACCTAATCCAATGCAGGTTAAAATTTCTGCACAGACTAATATATAATCAACAGCCCACGTACCTATTCGAAAAGCTTAACTTCTTGCAATCGGCTAGACACAGGAATCTTCTAATCCCTCGTTGTGGATCACGATTTGGCCAGCATTCTTACTTTTTTCAATGTGCTCGCCAGTGGAATCTATTGGCGCATGATATTCAGTGCACGAGAGGCAGTAGAGCTTTTGGCAGACTTATTAAATCAGTGACTCTTGTCTAAATCGGCGGTTATCATAGTTTTGGATGTTGCTCCACTAAATCCTTGCTTATTTAATTTCTTTTTCATTGTATTCTTTTTGCTCTTAATTTTACATAAGTTAGTATATTCTCCTCATTAAAATTTTTTTTTTTTTTGTTTTTTCTCTTCGTTTTTTTTTCTTTTTGCACTCAACTCTAATATTAGTTTTATTGTTAATTTTTGTCTAATTAGTTCGTAGTAATTTTTTTTCTCTTTTATATTTTTTCTCTCTATTTTTCCTATTGAATCCAGCACACTACTGTACATCTTAAGATTGTAATGATCTTTGTACTGGGAATAAATTGGTATTATTATTAAAAAAAAAAAAAAAAAAAAAAAATGCATAGAAAATATCGGTCAAAAGCTGAGAATACTCATGAGCTGGTATACTTCGCAAACAAAATGTTTGTTAAAACCTATGCACGAAAATTGGGGGCCTACCCCAAAGTCCTACTTACGCCAATGGCCTAGGCCTCAAAATCTCCAAAAATTACCAAGAATAAACTTGCTACACGGAACGCACACTATGTATGGTATGGGAAGTAGTCGCATTTATCTTAAATTATTCAACTTTTTTAAAGTCCGAATAAAATTTTATTGCAATCATCCTATTTCCTAAACTACTCATCCTAAAAATAAACTAATTTTAAGAGATAATTAAATTTTTTAACACCTCAAGCATTTTAATAAGAAGTGCTAAATTAACGCAACCCATGAAATATGTTAAACATTATGCTAAAGCTTTTAAAAGAAAAATCAGCTCAACCCGGCCCCGCACAACCTACACCCCCTCTGTTCGCAAATTCGAAAATCACCCATTTTAACGATATTCGGGTGAGAAAGGTCTGTTATAAAATTTCTTACAGAAGAAAAGCAAAATGCTATTTAATAGGACTCAGTTAGAACTTTAATTTGATATCACACATGGCCCAAATTAGACAACCCCAAGTTTGGTAGTTACCACCACCACCACCCCGAAACCCCAAAAAATGTAAATTTTTACCCCATCGGAAGGCTCCCCATTCACTCATTCCAAATCAAAGAACTCCATGTAAATTAAACCACGTTTACTACCCTAAGACTCTATCGTCGCGAACGGCACTCTCAGGCGCTCAGACACAAAGTTATTTAGTCAGGGGTTTGTGAGTAGATAAAAGTTATTTAAAAATAATAATAAAAATAACAGCCTAGCAAAAAAGAGCTCCAAATTTGACAAGCGTATTCTAGATCGCTTCTCATCAATGAAATATACAGAGAAATAAAAGTGGCGCTTAATTTGAAAGACTTCCATACCGGTAACGATAAGCTTTAACAGTAGCAAGGTTCAAATGGGAGCGACGAAAAGTTTATGATCCAAATCTTTTATTTCTTTGACATGTCATAAAGAAAAGTTTTTAATTTTATAATGATTGTCTATGTTAAGAATTAAATCATTGAAGTAAATTAGAAAAATAAACGGAGCAAGTATTGTAGCCTGGGTAATGCCAGATGCTTGTTGAAAAGAACGAGATTGAGAGCCATTGAAAACAACCATAGTCTTTCTTTCCTTTAATTATGGCTGGGAACAAGATCAGAGTCCAATTATATTCGGATAACAGGTTTTGTAGGTCTGGAAATGCAAATTAATCACTTTCGGCTAAGAAAAGGGCTGCTAGTGTCCTTCAAAGAAAAGCTCAACGAGTTGAAAGACTTTCGAGATGATTCGGTCGGACTTTTACTAGTTTATTATATGATTGCGAAAAAGCTTTACTTATCTATTCTGATTACGAAAAGTAAATTGAAATGGAATTGTGCTTTCTGACTCGTTATTAAGATTATTCCATATTATTCATATGTGTAATCAAGTGTATTCATGATCTAGATATAGATAAGGCTACCCAAACGTTATGCTTCAAAAAGCAATATGCAATTAATATGTGCTGACTACTGCTGAAACCCAGTTTTCCACACTATTTTGCCTATTAATTGGTTACAAAGAAATGTTTTAGCTTATCATAAATATATTTTCATAATATAAGACATCAACAAAAAAAATTTTTAACAATTACGAAAAAATAGTTAACTAAGAATATCGCATTGTTGAAGGTGAAGAAAAATTCTAAGGAATCTAGTGCCTTATTCCCAAAATTTTATCACGAGCATCTGCAACTTTGTTGACAACATCAGCTCCTTTCAGAACACCATCGCGGACATTTCGCACTCCCTTTTCCTGCAAAATATGTTTTTAATTAAAACACTTAACACTAAAGGAAACAAAACTCTAAGCTCTTCACTCACAATATCCTTTAGAAATCCCCATCCAGCCTCTCCTTGTCCAATCAATGCGAAGACAATCAGAGCAATGACAGAGAATACTTTTCCGAAGTTCATTATTGAAGAATTTAATAAGTCAACTTAGTTCTCAACTGTAAACAATTCAACCGAATGTGTCTTCTGCTCGAAAGTCTTTCCTTTTATATTTTTGAATTGAAGGTGAGATAACGCCAGCCGGTGGTGGCGTACCTGAAATCACTGATATCATCTGAACAGCACTTGTGTGATTTTTATTTATCTTCAAAATACCAACTTCCGGAAGATTCAATATAAAAGCCCCTAAAATACATACTTCTTACAACTGCTACAATTTATATAAAATAGTTGCTTTAGAGAAAAATAGAAGGTCTACTAAAGTGGGGATTCCAGGTCTTTTCGTATCTTTTACAGTAGTTCACATATTTTCTGTTCGCCATTTTGGACTATAGAACATGCATGCTAGGAATTTTCCAAGTAAATAGGTAGCTCAGAAATTTGAAAATTGGAAAGCGACATTTTTTTGTTTTTTTATGATGCTGCCACAGCTCAGGGAATACCTTACGATACCGTAGCACAGTCTTGTCAGGAGAGAAGAAGGGGTAGGGAATAGAGATTGATTAGCCAAGGGTTGAGCCAAGAATGTGACTGTGTTCATTATGCTTTAACGTTTGCTATTTATAGTTGAGGGGGACAAACCGAGGATGGCAAACTTTTCCACATTCGTACTGTTCTGCTTATGAAGGGTTCGTGGTATTTCACACCATGACTGATTTTGACTTTTAGGGTGTGAGGATTACAGCTCGAGTTACAGCTCGTCTGGTCCGCATGGGAAGAATTCTACAAGTGATCAGGCTAGAAATTTCTCAGAGCAATAACTATAGAAGTAACAAGATAGACATCCGACATTAAGTCGGTACTCTAGGGAATCAATAGTTGCTATTGATATGTCCTCGCTAATAAGTACGTCCAACCCTTGCTCAAACATGGGAATTATCTTCTAATCTAGGCCTGATATGAGACTTATAAATTTGCGCCAAGTCGGACGGAATAATTGTACTGAATAGAGTGACCTCTGTCATTCGCTCAGTTAAGCGAAGGTAACTCAATTCGAAGTTAAAAACTGCTTTGCCCCAAGAAATGGGCGGCCGAACCTCTCTCAGTGTGCTGGTGTAGATAGGCTGAGCGCAGGGTGACGTGCTCTCCCTGGTACACTGGTGTATGTTGGTTGACTCACTCATCATGATGCTGAAAAAGTGAGATTCTCATGTGAAGCGTATGCGGATGACATCCCTCTGCTCATCTTCAGGCATAGCATAGCTGCTGCCTGTGCCTTCATGCAGCAAGGCCTCAATATTGTTGAGGAGCTTCGGCACACTCTGCAACACTCTTCCCATTTCAAGCACCTCGGAGTCTACCATGACTCGAAGTTGACATGAGGATGGCACGTAGAGGAAAAAGCTAATGCGGCTCTATGCTCACATATGCGTCCTGTGTATGGTGCCCGAGCAGGATTGTGGAGACTACGATCCGGAAGCTGGCGAGCCTGAAAATGCTTGCCTGCCTGGAAATTATGAGCTCCATGCGATCTACGGCTACTGCTGCCCTTGAGATCCTACCCAATCTGCTACCCCTGGATCTTGTCATTCAGCTAACTGCAAAAACTGCATATTGCTTCTCATGGGGATGTTGGGAGGACGAGTGGACTCTCTCTTTTTATTGCTCTTTGGCGTGTGGGCTGGAGCTTAAAAACTCTCTGGCCAACATGCCATTTGATGCGATGGTTCCAGAGCTTCGCTTCGGGTGTCGCTTCTCTGTGAGTTTTCCTGTAAGAGAATCGTGGACTGAGGGAAGTGCCTTATCGAGTCTTCCCCGGTCCGTTCTAAAAAATTTTCACCGACGGCTCTCTCACGAATGAGGGAGACTGGGCGGCCATTTACTTTCCCGAACCTGACATTGGGATGGTGTACTCACTTGGAAGATACAACACTGTCTTCCAAGCTGAAGTCGTTGCCATCGCAATGGCAGCGAAGATAGCCCTTGATATGGAGATCACGGGAGATGACATTCCTTATCCTTTCTGATAGTCAGGCGGTCTTGATGGCTCTGAATGGTCCTCGGATAACATCTAAGCACTGGGGGACTGCAGGTGGTCTGTGGATAAGTTATGTATCCACAACATAGTGCCCCTTCAGTGGATTCCTGGTCACATGGGGATCATGGGGAAGGAAAGGGCTGACCTTTTAGCTAAAGCTGGCTCTGATTCTCCGTTCCTCGAACGGGAACCTGCCGTAGGCATTGCCACCTCGAATATCGGGTCTCTCATCAAAGCGAATGTTTATAGGAAACGTGTTCAAGGAAACAATGTAGAAGTGTCATTGGCATCATCACTGGCTACAGTTCACTTCACGCTCAGCTAACAAGGATGGGCGTTATTGACAGCTCTGAGTGTCTGTTCTGCCTGGAAGGAGAGCTTGAGACAACCGAACACTTTTTGTGTGCTCGTCCGGCCTTCGCCTGGAGCAGGCTGGTTACTCTAAGCTCTGCCCTCCTAACCGTATAGGAGTGATGAGCTTTATTAAGAGGACAGGAAGGCTTTGGTGATAGGACTTCTAGCAGGACAGCACAATGGGTCGCTGTGGCCTCCGTGCTTGGGATCTCTCGTGCCCTGCTTTAAAAAGAAAAAAAAAATAAAGAATCCAAAAAATGCAAAAAAAAAACAGTGGAGGGAAATTTTGAAAATTAAGTATACAAGAAAATGTAGAAAAAATTCTAAATATGAACAATGTATAAAATATGTAGGTAGAAAGAATCATAACAATAATATACGCACGCAAATACTTAGCAAAAATCGGCAAACGAAAAAGGCAAAAAGCAAAAGGAAATATTAGTGCAGAAGAACAACAATAAAAATAGATTTCAGACAACGAAAAAAAAACTTATATTAACAATAATAATCCCAGAGATCGCTATAATATACGAAGAATATGGTCGAGAGCTCGAAGAGGTGTAGTCGCAATACAGTGCACCGCACAATATCAAACATTGCATGCGGGTAGAAGCATCAAACCGGCCGAATGTCTCAGTGGAACTAGTCAGTTGGAGGCTAATATGTAAGCAATTCCATTAAAGAATGACCTATATAAAATATGATCGTTCACCAATTTGAGTAAGGAAGCTATACAGGCAACAGAAGATTACGTAGTCGAGTAGACCTAAGGAATTGAGCACGATCGCACAGATAAGCTGGCTCCGTGGCGTAGATCAGATCAGGTTGCACAAGAATTTCAACCTTTAACATATTCATGAGGAATGTTTCGAGAGAACGTCCAAGGAAGGAATCGACATGAGGCGAAATATAAGAAAACCTGGGCATTATAATAAGAATGGACTGAGCGTTCTTGCTTCAAAATTGGCACAAATTTTGAACCAGGCTGTGAAAACCCTTTATTTCGTACAATTGAACATCGATTCATAATTTATTATTATTTGTCTATTAGAAACACTAAATACAATATAAAATAGTATTGCATTAAACAAAAATTGTTTAGGAAGTTAAACTTGTTTTAATTAACACAAAACTTATTTTGTTTTAATTTCTGAAAAATTCGTTTTGCTGCAGATTTGATGTCAAACATTATTGAGCTTGAAGACTTATATAAGCAATATATATGTTTGAATTTTTATGTCAATACCAATGCATCCCATTTAATACAAACGTGCTTCCAAAATTGGTTACCGTTCAATGTATGTACGTTTTGAGCTTGAAATAGACAAACCGATTTTACCCAAAATTTGTGCCCCTTTTGATTGTAGGAATTATATAGGATGGCTCACTCCGCATGCATTCAACATATTCGTTTAACATTCACAGGGAAACAAGACACCTTTCCTTAGATATATAATCGTGATAAGCAAACTTTGTATTTATACCTCAACGACGAGATTTTTAATCGAGCTAGTATACGGTATGATAATGCTGTTGATCCCTTACTGCTGGTAGATCATTTAAGACATAATCCCTCCTATTCAGAAATAATCAATTCGGTGGCATCCTCGATTAAGCCAATTGGCCTATCTAGGTAAATTTATACGTCATCTGCGTAAAGATGTACCTTGCAAAATTGTGAGTAAATCATTTATGTACAGACAGAAGAAAAGAGGGCCGATATAAGACCCCTGATGCATACCGTAGTAGAGAGTTGGGAGAGATGATACCACCTGAGCCTTTACCGATTGGCTACGGCAGAACAGAAAATTATTGATGAGAAAGATAACTGTAGACGAGAAATTGAAATACTGCCGCAATTTAAGAAGTAGTGTATCATGATTAATCGAATCAAACTCATTAGCGATGACATATCAATAGCAACTATTGATTCCCTAGAACACCGACTTAATGTCGGATGTCTATCTTGTTACTTCTATAGTTATTTCTCTGAGAAATCTCTAGCTGATCTCTTGTAGAATTCTTCCTATGCGCAGCAGACGAGCTGTAACTCGAGCTGTAATCCTCACACCCTAGAAGTCAAAATCAGTCATGCTGTGAAATTCCACTAATCCTGCATAAGCAGAACAGTACGAATGTGGAACAGTTTGCCATCCTCGGGTTTTCCCCCTCAACTATGAACAGCAAACGTTAAAGCATAATGCACACAGTCACTTTCTTGGCTCAACCCTTAGCTAATCAATCTTTATTCCCTACCCCTTCTTCTATCCTGACAAGGCTGTGCTACGGCATCATAAGGTATTCTCTGAGCTGTGGCAACATCATAAAAAAACAAAAACAAAAAAAGTCGCTTTCCAATTTTCAAATTTCTAAGGTACCTATTTACTTGGAAATTTCAAATTCCTAGCATACATGTTCTATAGTCCAAAATGGCGGACAGAAAATATGTGAACTACTGTAAAAGATGCGAAAAGACCTGGAATCCCCACTTTATTAGACCTTCTATTCTTCTCTAAAGCCCCTATGTTATATAAATTGTAGCAGTTGTAAGAAGTATGTATTTTAGGGGCTTTTATATTGAATCTTCCGGAAGTTGGTATCATGAAGATAAATAAAAATCACACAAGTGCTGTTCAGATGATATCTGTGATTTCAGGTACGCCACCACCGGCCGGCGTTATCTCACCTTCAAAAAAATATAAAAGAAAAGACTTTCGAGCAGAAGACACATTCGGTTCAATTGTTTACAGTTGAGAACTAAGTTGACTTATTAAATTTTGCAATAATGAACTTCGGAAAAGTATTCTCTGTCATTGCTTTGATTGTCTTCGCATTGATTGGACAAGGAGAGGCTGGATGGGGATTTCTAAAGGATATTGTGAGTGAAGAGCTTAGATTTTTTTTTTTCTTTAATGTTAAGTGCTTCAATTAAAAACATATTTTGCAGGAAAAGGGAGTGCGAAATGTCCGCGATGGTGTTCTGAAAGGAGCTGATGTTGTCAACAAAGTTGCAGATGCTCGTGATAAAATCTTGGGAATAAGGCACTAGATTCCTTAGAATTTTTCTTCACCTTCAACAATGCGATATTCTTAGTTAACTATTTTTTCGTAATTGTTAAAATTTTTTTTAGTTGGTGTCTTATATTATGAAAATATATTTATGATAAGCTAAAACATTTCTTTGTAACCAATTAATAGGCAAAATAGTGTGGAAAACTGGGTTTCAGCAGTAGTCAGCACATATTAATTGCAAATTGCTTTTTGAAGCATAACGTTTGGGTAGCCTTATCTATATCTAGATCATGAATAAACTTGATTAGACATTTGAATAATATGGAATAATCTTAATAACGAGTAAGAAAGCACAATTCCATTCTCAATTTACTTTTCGTAATCACAATAGATAAGTAAAGCTTTTTCGCAATCATATAGTAAACTAGTAAAAGTCCGACAGAATCATCTCGACAATCTTTCAACTCGTTGAGCTTTTCTTCGAAGTACACTTGTACCCCTTTTCTTAGCCGAAAGTGATTAATTTACATTTCCAGTCCTACAAAACCTGTTATCCGAATATAATTGAACTCTGATCTTGTTCCCAGCCATAATTAAAGGAAAGAAAGACTATGGTTGTTTTCAATGGCTCTCAATCTAGTTCTTTTGAACAAGCATCTGGCATTACCCAGGGTACAATACTTGCTTCGTTTATTTTTCTAATTTACTTCAATGATTTAATGCTTAACATACACAACCATTATAAAATTAACAACGTTTCTTTATCACATGTCAAAGAAATAAAAGATTTGGATGTTGCTTTTGATCACAAACTTCTTTTCGCTCCCCATTTGAACCTTGCTACTGTTAAAGCTTATCGTTATCGGTATGTAAATCTTTCAAAACAAGGGCCACTTTTATTTCTCAGTATATTTCATTGATGAGTAGCGCTCTAGAATACGCTTGTCAAATTTGGAGCCTTTTTTACTCTTGCTAGTATTTACTAGGTTTTTATTGTTATTATTATTTTTAAATAACTTTTATCGACTCACAAACCCCCGACTAAATAACTTTGTGTCTGAGCGACTGAGAGTGCCGTTCGCGACGACAGAGTCTTAAGGTAGTAAACGTTGATGGATTTACATGGGATATTTTTATTTAAAATGAGTGAATGGGGAGCCTTCCGATGGGGTAAAAATTTACATTTTTGGGGGCTTTGGGGTGGGGGTGGTGACTACCAACCTTAGGGTTATCCAATTTGGGCCTCGTGTGATATCAAATTAAAGTTCTTACTGAGTCCTATTAAATGGCAGATGCACTGAAAAAACAAGTTTAGAAAAATCACCTAATCTCGATTAGGTGATTTCCTTTTAGGTGAAAAATACGCAAATGTTAACAAATCATCTAAAATGATACCGCAAATTTATAACTGTCTTTAGTTAAACCACCTAATCCTCTTTAGGTGAGCTTAAAATTCCTAAAACTGTACCTATTTTGTAGACGTCGTTTGAATATATTAAGGAAATAGGAAATTCATCTACAAGGGAAATTTTTCACCTACTTCAATATATGTACAAGCCGAATAAAAATTATTATTTCATCTAATGCGGTAGGTAATTTTACAATTCCTTATAGGAAAATATAAATTGTGGAAATTGTCTACATTAATAACAATCCCACCTAAAATATAATAGTATTTGATTATGAGACAAAATCTGCTTTCCACCTACTTAAGTGTAGTAGCTTATATTCCTATTCGTTCTCATGCATTTAGGTAAAATGTAAATTCATCCAAACCCTGATAGCCAATTTTTATAGATAGAGTTGCTATTTATGTAGACAGTTCAACTACTTTTCTTGATTAGTGTTGTCATGTATGTAAAGGGCAACGAGAATTTATAAATCAATGTTCCATTGAGTTTTATTAAAATCTCTTTTCTAATTCGTTCGTTTTTACCGGATTTTAAATCTTTTAAAACAAGTCAGTTTTTATATAAAATTTTCTTACACGGACACTAAGCCAAGTACATTACTTCATTATATACCTGAAGGCTTTTGGAACTTGAACCTAGTAGAAAAATTTCAATATGAATTTAGTTACCAAACATCGACCAAATTGTCTTTTGGTTACAAATATAATTTTTCTTTAACGTACCCAATTAAAAAATCATTTCAGAGTCAATTAAAATTTTACATGGGATAAACACTATAATTTTACATTTATTGTCCAACTGACTAATTTTATATGGTGGTAACACTGAAGGTCTTTTTAATATTTCACTGATAAAAGTTTATATTTTAATGCATCGAAACTGAAATTCAGAGAATAATACAAGCCCGTTTCACCTATTTGTTTCGGTATTTTCACCACATCATCGAAGAAGTGTAGAAAAAACATCTACTATTGTAGTTGCTCCAACTACTAAAAATGGAAATTTAGCTACTTAAGTAGGTGTTGTAAACAGCGAGGAGTAGTTCCTTGTGTAGGTGATTTAAATGCTGTTAATAGAATAGAAAATTCGTATACTAATATGTGCGATCTCACTACTTTTTGCGGAATATGTACAGTTTTCAGTACCGCAGGTTCATTCATGTTTTCGCAGTGACAAGAAGTGGTTAGTTTCTATTGCAAAAAATATAAATTGAATTTTAAAATGGATTCTTTAGTATTAGAAGAAGTGAGGGTGGAAGAACTTTTGGAGAGTTGGGGCTTCTCGGACTTAACTCCTAGTTTTCGTGGTAAGTATTTTTGCTCTGTTGATTTATATCGAATTAAGTAAATACGAACATTTTCTTAGAAAAAGGTGTACTGGACTATGAAGTCCTCAAAAACCTTACAAGCGATGACTTAAACCGACTAATACCTGATGAAAAATTTGGTTTCCGCATCAAATTTCGCACAAAGCTATTTAATTGGAGAAGTGATAACGTAAGTCTTGTGAGTTTTCATGTCTTTATATAATTAAGTAATATGGCTAAGCTGTGCATACAAAATAGGCCCACTAGGTTCCGTATGACTTTTTCAAAAAGTTCGAATTTATTTATTGTTAACAGTTTATAACAGGTTATAAACAAAAGAAAAGAGATATTAACTTTGATTATTAGATAATATCCTATAAGTGTTTGTATATACATAACCGTATTTAGTTGCATTTGATATCTAATTCCGGTATACTAATTTCTTTGGTGTATGTTCGTTGCATAATTTTTTTTTGCATTCAATGCATATTTGTTTATTTTTCCAACTTATATTTGAAGGAGAAATATAACAACATTTCCTGCAGACAATTTGGAAAATAATCACAGGCTCCAACATATCATCGTCACACTGCACTATTCTATTACTAACGTTTCATTTTTAGGCAACATATGCCTCGGCATTCTGTTAACTATGATATTCGCCATCGGCCTCAAATGCCTTTTGGTCCATTTGATCCATAGCTAATGTATATTTAATCTCGAGGGACTAATGTTAAAATTCACCTCACTATTTTTGTTAATCTGATTTCACAGTCTTTAATTGGATATTTAACCGGGCTTGTAAGGTACATTTCGTCCGGATGAGAATTAGTGCTAAAATTGAAAAGTACAAGACGGATTAGTACATAGCATGCAGATACAACAGATACATTATGTACTATCTTATGATAAATGCTCTCCGTTTTGCGATGAATCTTAAAAAATAATTTTATTAAAAACATTGTGCAGAGGATTAGTTTGTTTATACCTAACTAAGGCGGACGCATTATACAATAAATACAATTTATTTCAGTTGCCTTTTAGAGGTCCTATAGATAGGCGACCTTTGGCTGCCTAGATAATCCGTCCCTCAAACCGAGTTTGTTTTGTGATCTAAACAAGTTCTAATTATTTCATTAATATAGGGAATTTCCTGCTTAGGAGATACCATTTCAATCCCACTGGAAAATTGGATAAATACTAGTGCAAGCCAACAAAGTGGAACGGTTGTGCCATGTTCTTCGCCTAGTTGTACGTCCGAGAGCAGTGATACTGGTCTAGTAAGTGTTAATAGTATGGACTCGCGAAAACATGAATTCAATGAATGGATGAAATTTGGTGGCACTATAGTGAAACCTTACTTTGTAATGTCAATGTATAATATCAAATCAATCTCAAGTAAAGTTTTCAAGTCTGCATTTATTCTTAGTGATAGCTTGTTTTAATAATGCCACTTGAAAAGATATGATTACTCAATAGTTCTATATAACTGTACTTTTATTTAATTCTTCCAGTCTGAATATGGAAATTTCAGTGTATTGTGTAGTTCATGTTTTCGAGAGTTCAGTATTAGAACTTAAGCTTTTCCACACCGCATTTTGCTAAACATAATAAGCATGATCGTGATCATAATTTTACTCTTCTTAGAACTTGACATCTTTATTAGATAGTTCTGCAGTAGGCAGATCTATTCGCCAAAACTATAAACAACAAGGATTTTTGTTAAAAGCGCACCGACAACAACTGTGTGGCATTATCTGTAATTATTGGGTAAACTGCGGAAAACGAATTACGACGAAGGATTATAGGAATGCTGGCGAAGAAATTAGGGTTATATTTTCAAAAGAAGAAATAGTAAGTAAGAGTTTTTATTTAAACCAATTAAAGAACATTTGGTTACTAGGAGACATATACAGGAAATAAATTCCACAGAGGAAAATTGCGCGAAAAATATTACTCTCTAACGAAAAAGCTACGAGGTAGCGAACAATTTTTGAACAGTAACAGGAAAACGAGAGCTTCAGCTTCAATTTCAACTCCGGAAGTGAGCCCCCTACCGTTATTGGTAATATATTACGTAAATATTACAAATAGTCCTGTTTGTAATCTTATCTATTATTTGCTTTCTTAGATTACGATGAATTAGTGCGGGAATGCCAACCAAATTTTGAATGGTTGCAGCATAACAAGACACCAGAAGCCTTAGTCATATCAAAGTGGCAAGCTACATATTCTTTACGACAATTTGATATATAATATATTAATATATAAATAATATAAATCTTTTGGAGAGGTGGCCGATTTTGAAACAGCAGATAGAGACATCTCTGGTAAGTTCTTTTATAATAATTTTTTTTTTCTGTTCTTGTTTAATGTTACAAATAAATTTAAATCTAACCTATATCTATTGTGCCTCATTTTTAATTTTCATGAGAAATCAAAAAGAAATGCTTTACATATTTCAGATTGAGTTAGACTTTGAGGTTCTGTATCCACAAAAAAACACACTTTTATTTTCAAAGTGGGCACCATTTTTCGAAAAGTGTCGGAATATTCTTAAAAAGGAAATTCGCGATCCATCGAATAAAATTCTTCTCCCTCTTTTGGATGATGAAAGAGAAGGTAAGATAAAATATTCCTGCATTGACTTTGTATTTAATAAAACTATTACAGATACTCGTAATTATGCTCTTTGCCTCTTACTTATCGCACATTTAGTCCCACAAACTATTAAAACGTCAAATATTAAGCAGTGGAAGCCGACAATTGCGGATAGCCAGAGCTCTTTCCTCATACATATTTCGGTAAGAACAAACTCCTAACTAATATATACAATATTAGTTTTTAAAATTATATTTTTAAGTTTTTTTAAAAAAATGTTTAGCTGATTTTTGTTTTTTTTTGTTGTTTGACCAAATTGTTAATTTATGGAATTTATGGCAATTGCTATCCAAATTATATTTCATTCTTCCTTCCGTCAAATTTTCCTAAATTTCAGGTGGATTCGTTTTAATTAATTAGTGATTAAAAATTACTTATATGTCAATTCGAAATCTAAAATTTACGGTTATCCAGGTTGAATCTTTCTAGCCCACAGTTATGTTACATAATTTGATGATTTTTCAATGCAAAAACTAAGTTAGACGTGATAATTCGGGAATTTGACGCAAGGAAAATGATCATTTAATCCAATTTAGAACTACAAAACTTCAGATAATATTACTTTTTATAAAAGCACCATTTTCGTAGGATAAAAACTTTATTTTATCGGCAATAAACCAGAAAAAAACCGACTGCCTTTCCCGTAAATCGACTTTACAACCGCTTATAATACTGATTGGAGAAGACGAGAAAAACTTTCTTAATTTTTATGTACATTATAACGATATTTTATATGAAGTAGATAGCATACTTAAAGCTATTTCTGTAACGTTCCAATTACATCAAGTGTTGCAATTGGAATATCCAAAAGAATGCAATCAAATTTGGCTGCTCTTTGAAGAATTTTTATGAGATTCCCGCATCTGGCAATAAAAATTCAGATTTGTGTGCTTTAATTGGTATTTTAAAAAACTAATATGATTTCTTGTTTTCTTTGCAAAGACTGTTTTAAAGTCGAAGACTATTGTAAACACTTAAAACATTTTCATAAACTTATAAGTACTTCAAAATTTTTCTGCACCTTATGTTCGCAAACATTCCAATCGCAGTATTCATTTAAACGTCATATCTTAAGGCAGCATAACAGCTCCGATAGCAGTTTACCAAAATTTACAGATTTGCATAATATTTCTTTAGCTTCCGATTACAATAATGAGACCAAGGGGAAAAATGACGTATCTATTTCTTGTATACAAAATAATTCTCACGAACTTAATAATGCTAAACCAAAAGCAGTAACTGTAGTTTCTTTAAAAGAAAACGATAAGATAGAAGAATTACTTGAACCCAATCTTCTCAAATTTGTTATGCAATTGTACGGAAATATATCACTTAGCAGGCGTACAGCAACGGAAGTTATTTCTAATTTACAATGCCACGTAATAAATCCTTTAGTAGGCCATTTAGAAAACCTTTTAAGCAATTGTGATGTTTCAAATTCTAAGGAAGCTTTGCAACTTATTACGAAATAAAGAAAGGTTTTGATTCCTTGAGCTCAGAGTATAAATTTAAAAAGTACCTTCTTGAAAACAATCTTTATTCTGAACCTGAGGAGTTCGTAATTGATAATCGTCTTGATATAAATAATATTAACTCAGGTATTTGCAAAGGCGTTATTATGCCCTTACAAGATAATTTAAAATGTTATTTAGAGATCCCTGGCATTTTGCAATCAATGATAGAGATTATGAGTAATTTAAAGCAATGTCCTGATATTGAGAATATTGTTCAAGGATCTATATGGACGAAAAAAGTTTCGAATTACAAAGATAAAATAGTTCTACCTTATATTTTGTATCAAGACGACTTCGAGGTGAACAATCCTTTAGGATCAAAAAGAGGCTTACACAAAATTTCTGCATTTTACTTAAGTTTCCCACTACTTGACAGTGGCCACCTTTCTAAATTAGACAATATCTTGGTTTGTTGCCTGACACGAAGTATTCACCTTAAATACGGGTCTCAATCAAATTTTGGCACACTTTGCTCTCAGTTAATATCTTTAGAAAATGATGGTTTGAACATCATTTACAATGATAAACCCGTAACAGTATATTTAATTTTGGCAGCTATTACCGGTGATAATCTTGGACTCAATACAGTGATGGGTTATGCAAGATCGTTTTCCGGAAATTACTTTTGTAGAATATGTAAAGCACATAAAGATCATATGAAAAAGCAAACACGAGAAGACCTGTCCTTACTTCGGTGTGAAGAAAATTATAACATAGATGTTTTAAATTTAGATACGTTAAAATCTGGAGTGAAAGAGATGTGCGTTTTTAGTAAAATTACTTCTTTTTCTGTTACTGACAATGTAACTGTGGACATAATGCATGATGTTTTGGAGGGTATTTGCCATTGTGAGCTAAGTTATATATTTAAGTACTTTTTGTTAGATGAGAAGTACTTATCACTGACTATGTTGAACAGTAGAAAGGCAAATTTCAACTATGGCCATAATGATTTAAAAAATTTATCAGCAGATATAACTATGACGCACTTAAATAATCAAAAGTTCCAAATGTCGGCTTCCTAGATGCTATGTTTCGTTACATATTTGCCCTTAATAATTGGTGATTTTGTACCCAAAAAAGACAAAGTTTGGCAATTCTTGCTTATATTAATAAGACTTGTGGATTTATGTTTAGAGCCAACCTACAACGAAGAAAAGTTAAAAGAATTTGATGATGTTATAACGTCACACCATGAAATGTTTGGTCGACTTTTTAAGAAACGCCTAATGCCTAAACATCACTTTATTCTACACTACCCTAATGTAATTCGAAAGCTTGGTCCTTTAAAGAAACTTTGGGCAATGCGATTTGAAGCGAAGCATAGAGCTTTGAAAACGTATTCCAATGCAATTACATCAAGGAAAAATTTGCCTTAGCCTTTCATATAAATTACAATTCGATTTTGCATACAAATTATGTTTTAGCAAAGAAAACAAGAAATATATTGCTGGTCCTATAAGGGATTCTAAAGAAATTGATTTTAATAATCTGAAACATAACAGTTTTTCCACACTAACCATAGATGACCTTAATAATGTAAATGTACTGAAGCATGTAGAAATTTATAACGCTATGTATAAGGAAAATGATATTATCGTACTTGATAAATATGGAGTCGTAACTTTTTATTTAGTTAAAAATGTTTTAAAATGTATACAAAAAGGATACTTTTTCATTGGAAAAGAAGTTTTAATGAAACGATTCGATCGCCATTACAATTGTTACGTTATTTCTGGATATGAAAAATATAATATTGTACTTAACGCTAGTAATATTAAACATTTACCAGTACATCAGATTCTCTTAGCTAATAAGGATATTGTAGTCAGATTAAAGCCGCCGATAATCTAGTTATTATTTTTGCCAGACTTTTTGCACTTTACATATAGAAGTACATAATTTTATTTTAATTAATTAAAAGGGTATTATTATTATTATTTTATTCTTAAATACATACTTTTATACTTATGTTAAATAAGATAAGTTTTTATATCCAAATATACCAGCATAGGGATTTTAGTTAACTAAAACAAAGCACTTATAATACATAACTACTTATATGCATATGTTTTGAATTAAAAAAAAATTGAATTCTAACCCTAAAATAAACTCTTTTATTTCTATTTGCTTCATTTTCCTTTTAAGCTTACAGGTAAATATATATCCAATTAAAGTTCAGTGCTAAATATGTTTGAAAATTGTATGTATACTTATTTTATGCAGGAAAATTTGATATCAAATTCCTGCTGTAAACAATGTATATAGAGAGTGCCGAAAATAATCAAAAGGTTAAAATTTTCTCAATGGATAAGAGTGATCTACATACTATTTTCTACAACATGAATTTAAATTATCCCATATGTGAAATATCCTAGAGGATACAAACTGTAGGTGTTTGTCTACAGTATGTAATTAGAAAATGTACTTAATGGCTGTGGATAAGTTAACTCCAAGTGGTAAATGGGTTATGAAAAATTGGTCTAGTTAAGGCTGTGGAAAGTTTGTCTACACTCATAGAATAATTGCCTACGAAGTGTAGACAATTTTATGTCGGGGTGTAGAAAATTTGTCTACAGATTGCAAGAAATCCATTTACAGTTTGTTCAATATTCGCCTAAGCTTGACGACAGTTCACCTAAATACTGCACAAGATTTGCCTAAAGGTTATGGAGTCTATCTACGTTTGCGAAGACTCAGCTAGGTGTAGGAGAAAATTTGTTTACAGGCTGTAGAAAATTTGTTTGCAGACTATAGAAAAATTGTCTAAAATTATTGGAGAACATAGACAATTTTTCCATTATTGTAGAAATTTTACCCACAGCGAGCAAACAAATTATATCCAAAATGTAGACCGTTCACCGAAATACTAACAAGATTTGTCTAAGGGCTGTGGAAAATTTGTCTACAGGTTGAAAAAATTCACCTAAACTTTATATCAAATTTGACTACATGTTCTAAAAAATTTGTCTAAGAACTGTGGGAAATTCGTCCATATTCTGGGGAAAATTTGCCTTAAGTTTGTAGGCAATTTGTAGAAAACTTACCTAAGAAGCGTTGGAGAACGATCTACAAATGTTGATAAAATTGCCTAGCTTATATGGGTAAATCTACCTAAAGTCCGTGGAAACCTCACTTACAAAAGTAAGTGATTTTCTAAAGGAATATCACCTAATTCAAATTAGAAAAACCAGCTAAGTGGTTTAGCTGGCTGAAAATCATCTACACAAAGTGGGTAAACTGCCTATATTTTTAGAAGATATATCTAATCTTTTTTTTCAGTGTGCGATTTAGTATGCATATGTTAGATAAAGTATATACCGTTATACAGTGTTTTTAGCGAAAATGTAATGACTATAAAGTAGAAAATAGAAAATATTAAAAAAACTTTTAAAATAAATAACTTTCATACATAAATTGTACTAAAAAGGTAAAAAATCATTTTTTCTTTCTCCGTGAAGAAAAGTTTTGTTGCAAAATATGAAATGCTAGAACTCAGATTAAAGCTTCAAAGTTTGGGCATGAGTTGCAGTTAGACAATTGTGATTATTGTTATTGTTGCATTACATATTTCGCAATAAAACTTTTCTTGTGTATATCACAGAGAAAGATAAAATGATTTCTTACTTTTTAGTACAATTTATGTATGAAATTTATTTATTTTAAAAGTTGGTTTTTTCATATTTCTTATTTTTTCTGTTATGTATAATGTCATGTTTTCTTCGTTATTTATATGTATATTATTTTGCTTGAATTTTGTGTTTGCTTTTCTTTTTATTTCGTAATTTTCTTATATAAAGTTATTAACGTAGTATCTTAGTGGACTTTTGTCTGTGTACAATCTTATTAATTTAAAAAATAAATAATTAAAAAAAATAAATATACACATCCAGACGAATTTCTTTCTTCGAGGTCTTGAAAGAAATTTAATACCTTGCCTATAACGTCGTACACGTATAGATGTGGTCCAAGTTGGGGAACAGTGCTGCCACTTGGCAATAATCGTGACAAATTTGCTGCGATTTTATTAAATTGTTATTTTGGTACTACATTTCGAAAATCCATCATATTTGCTACATTTTTGGATTTGCCCTAGAAGTTCCAATTTTATGTCGAAGTAAATTTTTCCGGTTTTGAATTTTTCTGTCGCTGTATGGATGTTGCAGCTTTTCACAGTATTATTATAATAAAAACAAGGAATGTAAATTTTTTTTTGTCTAAACATTTTGGGGGTTTTTCAGACAAAATTAGCATTTTATGGGGTTGTTGAGAATTTCTTATGGGTACGAAAACCTTCTGACCTGACAACACTGCTATGTAGTAAAACCAAACTAGTATTGTCCTTTTGTTTTCTAGAGCGTTAAGTTCATGTGTGCTAATTAGGTAAATTTCGTCTCGTTTCATTACAGTTTGTCTTATTCTTTTTCTTATTTTTTTATTTTTATGAATTGGGTAAATTTGGTAACCTGCGGTAAGGTGCATAAAATAATTTGCTTACCACATTGTGGTGCAACCACGGAAAGATAAGTTCCCGACATCAAAACAAAAGAAAAAATCAACCATTCAATAATGGGTGCGAAGAGTTTAATTCCAAACATAAAAACTTTTTGGATTCCGAATATAGGAAACTTCCAAAATTAAATATGATTTTATACTACGTCATTTTTACAAGTAATTTTGTTGTAGGTATTTATAAACTGTTGTACTTTCTCTATTGTAGTTGTTGTAAAGGCATGATTTGTTCAAAGAGTACACTCTTATATTTTATCCTTTGAAAAAATAATATATCTAAGTACGTAGGTATCCAAAAACCAAAGTCAGATTTGGCTACATTTTTTCTATGATGACTACACTTTTTTGCTATGAAAAACTTATTCCGAGTGGCTGCACTGACTGACAGCACATCCGCGTATATCACAATATTTCTATTGGAGAAAGTTAAGAAACGGTGAGTGAATAATTATGCAAATCCAGCATTGTAATGAATTCTCTCACGGGTATGATTAATTATTTATTTATACGCAGCAAATATAAAGCAAGTGTGAAAAAAATATCCTTATCCATAAAGGCCATCCTGAACAATAAGTTAGCTGTAATATTAAAATTCTTAAGCCATCTTCCACGCACAATACCAAACTAGAATTTAGAAAAACACGTAAAGAAGTATATGCAGATTTATCGAGTTAAAAAGATAAATAAGTTAACAGAGCCGTAAATAGTACTATTTCCAGCTCTGATGTTAGGTTATAATTTGGCAGTCATATAAGTGGCCATGTTAATGACAAGCAGCTATTACTTTTATTTAGTTTCAAACTTATAAAAACGACTCTTTTCAATATCAAATATTCTCTGAAATTGTTCGTTTGAAAGAAGACTGGCTACATAAATTGACACTCTGAAAACTTATCTACTGTATTTCATCATTATTTATTAAGTTGTAAAAATACTTCAAGATTTACAATCTTGTGTTAAGTATTAGGTAGAAAATTCGGTGACATAGAAAAACCAAGTTAATCTAAGCAGAAATATTGCTTTCAGCTGTCGTTAACGATAAAAGGCCCAAATAAATTACAAAATTTCAATTTTTTATTTATTTTTCCCCGGGCGGGAGCCGAACTCATAATTGTTAGACTCGGTGCCAGATGGAGAATGGAAGAATTTTTATTTTTAACGATTCTGAATTAAATTAGAAATACAAGAAGAAAAATCACAACCACCTCGTCCGGGGTTTGAAACCAGGACCTTCCACTTTCCGGCGACTGCTCTTACCACTGAGCTAACGAGAAAGTTGTTTTTTCCTCTTGTTATAAAATTAAGAACTAAGATTAAAAATAAAAAATGGAGTAAGTCATTCCATGTATAACTGATGACTACTAGTAAGATATTTGATCCATTATTTGAAAAAGAAAGAGAAAATGTTGACAAGAATAGCAAGACAATTAAAAAGAACTATGTAACAATGTAAGATTCTTCAAACACAGTGGTGTAAAATTTGTATAGTCGAAATTTATATCCCCTACTTATATTAAAAGGCTGAATCATATTGCTCAAATAAGAAGGTAACGAAGAAAAATCCACTTTGTATAGAATCATTAAAGTTGGTCGCTCAAAGGAACTCTTCAGCGAGCACCCTAACAACATCAAACTAAGATGAGAGACATGATCATACTTTCGTAGTTCAAAGATAAGCCTAATGCAGTCATTAAATGTTACATTTAATTTTCTAAAACATCGAGAAACAAACTTAGAAAATACAAGACAAGCTTGACTGAAATATGGCAAGACCAGTGATTTGACAAGATGGCAACGTAATTTGGAAGAAAGAATCCTAGCTGACAACCAAAGGCGACGCAAGGTAGCATATATTTTAGGTAGAGTTGAATCGACATCGTCGTAACCTTGAGTCATATGGAATAGTTGTAACATTTATTTTGATTGGTGGTAACGATAAAGAATCAAATGGACCATGAGAGAAAGCAATGCACTGCGACTTGATAGGGTTAAAGTTAAGATTTTTATTTAACGACCACTTACATATTTAAATCAAATCGTTATTAACGTGGGCCAGACAGTCTACGATGAGTCCAAAAAGCCGGGAAAGATAAATTTGGACATCATCGGCCTACATGTGTATGACAGCATCACGGAAAAACAATGGACCTAGGATGGATCCCTGTGGAACTCCATAGGTAATATAAAGGAGATCAGAATGCTTACCATTCTGAAGGGCCACTTTTTGAGCTCTCTGGGTAAGAAAATTTTTATTAGTGTAACAACGCTATTCGAAAAATTACATCCAGGTCGAAAACCTGACTGAAGCTTGCTCAAGAATTCATTTTCTCGTAAGTACTTCTGGATTTGATAACACAAATATTTTTCAAATACCTTCGAAAGAAAACACAACCAACTAATAGGTCAGATATGACATTGCGAATTTTACCTAAAAACCGAAATGCTGATTGCAAATCTGTGTTGAGACGTGATTGTCGCATAAATATTGAAGATACTCAGTGAAGCACAGAGCCTTATATTTTATTCCGTCCGACTTGGCGCAACTTTATATGTCTCATATCAGGCCTAGATTAGAATATAATTCCCATGTTTGAGCAAGGGCTGGACTTACTTATTAGCGATGACATATCAATAGCAACCATTGATTCCCTAGAGCACCGACTTAATGTCGGATGTCTATCTTGTTACTTCTATAGTTATTTCTCTGAGAAATCTCTAATCTGATCTCTTATAGAATTCTTCCTATGCGCACCAGACAAGCTGTAACCCGAGCTGTAATACTCACACCCTAAAAGTCAAAACCAGTCATGCTGTGAAATTCCACGAATCCTTCATAAGCAGAACAGTACGAATGTGGAACAGTTTGCCATCCTCGGTTTGTCCCCCTCAACTATGAACAGCAAACGTAAAAGCATAATGCACACAGTCACCTTCTTGGCTCAACCCTTGGCTAATCAATCTCTATTCCCTACCCCTTTTTCTCTCCTGACAAGGCTGTGCTACGGCATCATAAGGTATTCCCTGAGCTGTGGCAACATCATAAAAAAAACAAAAACAGAAAAAAGTCGCGATTAGCAAAAGAACTAACAAAACTGAGTACATTTGATTTTTTTAATAGATACTAGGTACTAATAAAAATCACAACGCAAATTAACAGAGCATCAAACCTCTGGATTCTGGAGGAGTTTTTTAAAAACATTAAACAATTCTCTTCAGGCCATTCATGTTAAAACACATTCAGAATTTTTCCAATTTTCAAATTTCTGAGGTACCTATTTACTTGGAAAATTTCAAATTCCTAGCATGCATGTTCTATAGTCCAAAGTGGCGGACAGAAAATATGTGAACTACTGTAAAAGATACGAAAAGACCTGGAATCCCCACATTATTAGACCTTCTATTCTTCTCTAAAGCCCCTATGTTATATAAATTGTAGCAGTTGTAAGAAGTATGTATTTTAGGGGCTTTTATATTGAATCTTCCGGAAGTTGGTATCATGAAGATAAATAAAAATCACACAAGTGCTGTTCAGATGATAGCAGTGATTTCAGGTACGTTATCTCACATTCAATTCAAAAATATAAAAGGAAAGACTTTCGAGCAGAAGACACATTCGGTTGAATTGTTTACAGTTGAGAACTAAGTTGACTTATTAAATTCTGGAATAATGAACTTCGGAAAAGTATTCTCTGTCATTGCTTTGATTGTCTTCGCATTGATTGGACAAGGAGAGGCTGGATGGGGATTTCTAAAGGATATTGTGAGTGAAGAGCTTAGAGTTTTGTTTCCTTTACTATTAAGTGTTTTAATTAAAAACATATTTTTTACAGGAAAAGGGAGTGCGAAATGTCCGCGATGGTGTTCTGAAAGGAGCTGATGTTGTCAACAAAGTTGCAGATGCTCGTGATAAAATTTTGGGAATAAGGCATTAGATTCTTTAGAATTTGTCTTCACCTTCAACAATGCGATATTCTTAGTTAACTATTTTTTCGTAATTGTTAAAAATTTTTTTAGTTGGTGTCTTATATTATGAAAATATATTTATGATAAGCTAAAACAGTTCTTTGTAACCAATTAATAGGCAAAATAGTGTGGAAAACTGGGTTTCAGCAGTAGTCAGCACATATTAATTGCATATTGCTTTTTGTAGTACGAAAAAGCATGACTTTATAATGCGATTTTTTGCTTCTTGCAGTTCGTGAGAAGATAGATAGTCAAAATTCCTTTGCGCTTTTGGCACCTTGCAGTTTATAGTTTCGTCAGGAGGCAGTTAATCCCAGCCTGTTTCTGTTTTCCAAAGAGACTGCATAATGAGTTTTTCGGTTACGGTTACTAGAGCTAGCCAACCAATGGGGTCGAAAATTGTCGCAATTCTCGAAAATAATACCCGTTTCGTTAGCTTGGCATCTGTGGTATTGATTTTTAATTTAAACTGGAATTCGTCTCGTTTGGGGTTCAGTGTATCCCCAACATTTTTATTGTGTCCTTGTCTCCGATTTCTAGAATCCCTTTTTCTATTAGTTCCTCTGGAATTATTTTCAACAGTTCTTGGCTATTCGATGTCCGTTACCGGAGATTGAAACGTCCTTTCTTTAACAAGGAATCTAATTGTTTTTGTACCTGGTATGTGCCGGCTTTGGTGCCAGTACCTGTGAGCATATCATCTATGTAGAAATCATTAAGCAGTACGCTTTTGGCTGCTGATAATTGATTGCCTTCATCTTTCGCGAGTTGAGTTAGGGCCTTGACTGCGAGGTATGTTTCAGGTGCTGTGCCATAAGTGACAGTGTTCAACACATATTCTTGGACAGCCTCTGTTGGTTGCTGACGCCAGAGTATACGTTGATAGTTTCTATCTTTTGGCGCTATTTCTATCTGTCTAAACATTTTTTCAATGTCTGCTCTAAATACATATCGGTGCTTTCGCTACCTTAGCAGAATTTGGTTGAGATTTTGTTGTATTTTTGACCCGCTATGCAATAAATCGTTAAGGCTTAGTCCAGATGATGTTTTACAAGATGCGTCGAACACCAGACGCAATTTTGTAGTTGTGCTGTCCTCCTTAAATACTGCGTGGTGAGGCAAATAGTATACATTGGCTTTATATCCAGTATACATATGGTTCTGCTGGACTCATGTGACCAAGGATCAAATATTCCATTAAGAATTTATTGTATTCGGTCATCAAGTTGGGAGATTTTTTCAACTTTTTCTCTATTTGTAATAAGCGAGCTGTAGCTCTGTCCCTAGAGTGTCCAAGCTCTCCTGAAATTTCTCTTATTGGTAGATCGATAATATATCTCCCATCCTTTGCTCTTTTATGTGTCTCTTGGAAGTGTCTTGCACAATCATCAATATTCCAAAATTGTTCCAGCTTTTGATCTATTTCTGGAATTGAAAGGAAACTTGATACCTTGTTAGTCTCTTGGAATGCATTAGGAATGTTCCCGAAGAGGATCCATCCTAACTTGGTGTTTTGTGAATTCGGCTTCCCTGGCTTGAGCCCGTCTAAGATTATGTAAACGTCTGCTCGTAGGATTAGATAAATCGGACCTGGTGTGTTGATAGTTGGGTCAGCTAAAGCAATATTTTCATATTGTAGTAGGTCAAATGCTGATACCCCAGCTTCCGGTAATAATGAGCTTAGTTTCGACAGAACAAGTGCTTCGACTCGAAGATAAGAGTTCCTTTGATGTTGAAGCTGTATTTGAATTTTTACCTTTCCGTGAGCTTGTGATGATTTGGCGTAACAAACAGCCAATATGCTTGTCCTTATGCGTTCCTTTTGTATTCGTAAGCTTTGCACTACGTCCTCAGTAATGAGGCTTACTTGGGAATCTGGATCTAAATATCTCTATTTGTCCGAATATGTTTCTTCGGTTGTTGGTTGGCTTGGTCTTGCAGAATTGGCGTTCTTGTAGTTTATTGACACAAATGTAGTTTTGCTACTAGGTTGATTTTTTTCTACCTCATTATTGCGGTGAAGTAAGGTGTGGTGGTTCTTTTTGCAATGGAAGTAGGATTTCTTTGTTTTACATTTTTCTGTCTTTTTATGTGCCAAGCAATTAGTGCAGAGTTTCTGCTGGGAAATAAATTGACCTCTGTCTTGTATACTCAATTTTTTGAATTCAAGCCACTGGTAGATATTGTGGTCTTTATTGCAATAGACGCAAGACCGCTTCAATGTGGTATGGAAAGTTCTTTTTTTTTTGTTGCAAGAGATTGAATCGGGCTTGACTTGCCTTGAGCTTTTGATAGCATCGAGCACCTGATAACGCTTCTGTAGGAAATTCAGCAATTCTGCGGTGGATGGCATTTCCCTTGGATTTATCAGCGCTTCTTTGAATGGTCTAAGAGTTTCTGTATCAAGTTTTCTTACTGCGATGCAAACAATATCGGACCCAATTTATTCGTGTAGTAATTTAGGTTATTTAAGGCCTTTAGACACTCTCTTATTATGTCATAGAGCTTTATTATGTCTTCTTGATATCTGTACTCTACTCGTTTTGCATCCATTATGGTGTTGATATAGGTTGTTATTATCTTCCTGTTGTTGTTGAATCTAGTCTGAACTAGTTGCAAAGCTGTATTATAGTTGACACTGCTTAACTGTATTTACGACTTTCCTTGGGTCGCCTTCTAGGTGATACAGAAGATATTGCATCTTCTCGACGGTTGCTCAGATAAGTATTGTAGTGTATTACGTTGAGAAATATGTCGATGAAAGATTTCCATTCTTTGTAATTCCCATTGACTTTTGGTATCTGTATGGGTGGAAGTTTTGGAAAATTATTACTCATGTTTGTATCTAGATAAGATACATTAGCCGTCAAAGGGTTGTAGGGTTTGAAATAGTTTCCGGCAGTTAAACCACTTAACGGAAGAGTAGAGGTTGAGGTCATCGAGGACGTGAATGAGCCGCTGGTACCTGCTATTGTGCAAGTCGTGGATGCTGTTGTGTCAGTAGTAGCTGTAGATGTTGCAGATTTTTGCGTGTTGATTTATCCTGAACTTGGGTTTGCTCTGTAGCTATCTAACAATTTAAAAGTTTGATCGAATAATTGTTTAGTTCGGCTATGTATATCTTCCGTAAAATAAAGATGATTCTCAGGAAGTAATTTTTTCAATTGATCGTGAGCCTTGTCAAACTCTTCCCATAGTGTCATGTGCGGCTTGTTTTTTTTTGGTATATATTCTAAATGTGTTCGTCCTTTTTAATATTTGCTAAAAGGTCGTCAATAGACTTAGCCAATTGCTTCTGGTTTGCCAAGAGGAGTTCTTCAGCCATGTTTGATAATATTTATCTAGCTCAGTTATCTAGATGGCTTTGTTTATTATGCAATTCAAGCTTCTGTAATTCAAACTTCTTGAAATTTCAGTAATTTTTTCAAAACTGGAACTCTATCTAATATGAGAGTTAAGATAATTTCCAGGCTTGGAGATTTGAAAAAATTAATTCATTGATTCTCGAAAAAAACGTTTCTACGTATAGTCTAAATGTTAACTGGATTCTAGTCGAGATGATCTGCAGGCTTGTAGATTGAAAGATAATCCAATGTCTCTTGAATTATCGTTTCTGTTTGTTAACTTGATTCTAGTTGAGATGATCTGCAGGCTTGTAGATGGAAAAATAATCCAATGTTTCTTGAATTATCGTCTCTACGGAGCTTGTAAAAAATAATCCAATGGTTCTTGGATCACTGCTTTTGTGTTGGTGGCTATATTGTCCAAATAAAATAATCCAAATATTCTTAAATTATTCCTTAAGTTCAATTAATAGCTCGAAGGACCATGTCCATAGGTAGCTGGTTCATATCCGGCTCGAAGGACCATGTCAAGTGTTCAACCTTAAGTTGAATCTTGAAAAATTGTAGGTAAAAGAAAACGCTTTTCTTGAGTAAAGTAATTAACACTGAACAAATTTATTAATAGGCACATGCCTTAAATAACAAAATATATATTTACAAATTGTACCGCTAACCTCTTTATGGTGCCCGCCGGTCAAGCTCATTGACCCATGCTGTGTGTATAAAAATGCTGTATTGCATAAAATTGCATTGTGCCGAGCAGTACAATGCCCGATAAGTGCAATGTATGAAGGAATGCTTACATGGGTAAATGAGCTTGAAAATATTTTTTCGGAGCTTAACCTAATTACAAACAACGTTTACAATAAAAAAAAATGATAAATTATTGTTCTGGCGTGAATATTACTAGTAAAATATTTGATCCATTATTTGAAAAAGAAAGAGAAAATGTTGACAAGAATAGTAAGACAGTTAAAAAGAACTATGTAACAATGTAAGATTCTTCAAACACAGTGTTGTAAAATTTGTACAGTCGAAATTTATATCCCCTACTTATATTAAAAGGCTGAATCGTATTGCGCAAATAAGAAGGTAATGAAGAAAAATCCACTTTGTATAGAATCATTAAAGTTCGTCGCTCAAAGTAAGTCATCAGCGAGCACCCCAACAACATCAAACTAAGATGAGAGACATGATCATAACTTCTCAGCAAAAAAAAAACCTAATACAGTCATTAAATGTTACATTTAATTTTCTAAAACATCCAGAAACAAACTTAGAAAATACAAGACAAGCTTGACTGAAATATGGCAAGACCAGTGATTTGACAAAATGGCAACGTAATTTGGAAGAAAGAATCCTAGCTGACAACCAAAGGCGACGCAAGGTAGCATATATTTTAGGTAGAGTTGAATCGACAACGTCGTAACATTTCATGTTAGAGTTTAAAATAACGCCAGAGTTACGGATCCTTGATTCATATGGAATAGTTGTACCATTTATTTTGATTGGTGGTAAAGACAAAAATCATATGAACCATGAGAGAAAGCAATGCACTGAGACTTGATAGGGTTAAAGTTAAGATTATTATTTAACGACCACTTACATATTTAAGTCAAATCGTTATTAACGCGGGCCAGATAGTCTACGATGAGTCCAAACAGCCGGAAAGATAAATTTGGACATCATCGGCCTACATGTGTATGACAGCATCACGGATCACCGAAAGTAAGTCATTGTTATACAGACTGAAAAACATTGGACCTAGAATGGATCCCTGTGGAACTCCATAGGTAATATAAAGGAGATCAGAATGCTTACCATTCTGAAGGGCCACTTTTTAAGCTCTCTGGGTAAGAAAATTTTTATTAGTGTAACAGCGCTATTCGAAAAATTACAATTACATCCAGGTCGAAAGCCTGACTGAAGCTTGCTCAAAAATTCATTTTCTCGTAAGTATATACTTCTTGATTTAGTAACACAAATATTTTTCAAATACCTTCGAAAGAAAACACAACCAACTAATAGGTCAGATATGACATTGCGAATTTTACCTAAAAACCAAAGGCAGCTACCAAAATGCTGATTGCAAATCTGTGTTGAGACGTGATTGTCGCATAAATATTGAAGATACTCAGTGAAGCACAGAGCCTTATATTTTATTCCGTCCGACTTGGCTGGACGTACTCATTAGCGATGACATATCAATTCCCTAGAGCACCGACTTAATGTCGGATGTCTATCTTGTTACTTCTATAGTTATTGCTCTGAGAAATCTCTAGTCTGATCACTTATAGAATTCTTCCTATGAGAACCAGACGAGCTGTAACTCGAGCTGTAATCCTCACACCCTAAAAGTCAAAATCAGTCATGCTGTGAAATTCCACGAACCCGTCATAAGCAGAACAGTACGAATGTGGAACAGTTTGCCATCCTCGGGTTTTCCCCCTCAACTATGAACAGCAAACGTTAAAGCATAATGCACATAGTCACTTTCTTGGCTCAACCCTTAGCTAATCAATCTTTATTCCCTACCCCTTCTTCTATCCTGACAAGGCTGTGCTACGGCATCATAAGGTATTCTCTGAGCTGTGGCAACATCATAAAAGAACAATAACAAAAAAAAGTCGCTTTCTAATTTTCAGATTTCTGAGCTGCCTATTTACTTGGAAAATTTCAAATTCCTAGCATGCATGTTCTATAGTCCAAAATGTATGCGGGCACAAAATATGTGAACTACTGTAAAAGATACGAAAAGACCTGGAATCCCCACTTTATTAGATCTTCTATTCTTCTCTAAAGCCCCTATGTTATATAAATTGTAGCAGTTGTAAGAAGTATGTATTTTAGGGGCTTTTATATTGAATCTTCCGGAAGTTGGTATCATGAAGATAAATAAAAATCACACAAGTGCTGTTCAGAAGATATCAGTGATTTCAGGTACGTTATCTCACCTTCAATTCAAAAATATAAAAGGAAAGACTTTCGAGCAGAAGACACATTCGGTTCAATTGTTTACAGTTGAGAACTAAGTTGACTTATTAAATTCTGCAATAATGAACTTCGGAAAAGTATTCTCTGTCATTGCGTTGATTGTCTTCGCATTGATTGGACAAGGAGAGGCTGGATGGGGATTTCTAAAGGATATTGTAAGTGAAGAGCTTAGAGTTTTGTTTCCTTTAGTTGTAAGTGTTTTAATTAAAAACATATTTTGCAGGAAAAGGGAGTGCGAAATGTCCGCGATGGTGTTCTGAAAGGAGCTGATGTCGTCAACAAAGTTGCAGATGCTCGTGATAAAATTTTGGGAATAAGGCACTAGATTCCTGAGAATTTTTCTTCACCTTCAACAATGCGATATTGTTAGTTAAATATTTTTTCGTAATTGTTAAAATTTTTTTTTATTTGGTGTATATTATGAAAATATATGTATTATAAGCTAAAACATTTCTTTTTAAACAATTAATAGGCAAAATAGTGTGGAAAACTGCGTTTCAGCAGTAGCCAGCACAGATTAATTGCATATTGCTTTTTGAAGCATAACGTTTGGGTAGCTTTATCTATATCTAGATCATGAATACACTTGATGACACATTTGAATAATATGGAATAATCTTAATAACGCATAAGCAAGCACAATTCCATTTTCAATTTACTTTTCGTAATCACAATAGATAAGTAAAGGTTTTTCGCAATCATATAATAGACTAGTAAAAGTCCGACTGAATCATCTCGACAATTTTTCATCTCGTTGAGCTTTTCTTTGAAGTGTTATATACCTAAAATAATTAATATTTTAGCATAAACCTAAAATAAATAATATTTTTGAATAAACCTGAAAAAGGGCAAAACATAAAAATTATTCAATAAATTTTAACATAAGCTAACCATGCTTAAAACATGGTTAGCTTATCTCTTAAATTGGTGAAGAAAATTGCATCAGCAATTTTCCTCACATACCATAAATTTTTCTCATAAAACGACTTGGGAAAAACAGAAGTTTCAGTTTACAACCCAAGTCGTTTTACTTAAAAAATTTTCACGACAAATTTTGCCTTCAGCAAAATTTGTCACTTCAACAATTTAATAAAAAAATAAATCAAAAAGCAAATCGTACCTTCAGTACAATTTGCCGTGAAAAAATTCAATATGTATGTACATACGTACATACATATTGTGTAAAAAGCTTTCACGATAAGAAACGCGCGCCGCATAAATGCATTGTATGTATATGCGCGCCGCGATTTCAAACGACGGGACGGTGGCTGATGTTTTAAAAAGTGTAAGATTACATTTTTGAAGCCATCGTTCAACGCGAATAATTCTGGACATGTTTGAACAAGTCCAGAATTGCAAAAATTAAAATTTTCTCAGGATAAGAAAATGCAATTTAGCATTTTCTATCCTGAACGACGGCTCTTGATCACGATGAATGTGATCAAGAGTTGAGTTGAGTTTAAAACATAGATTACGGCGGATCGAGAGTTTTTTTTTGACTTTGATCGGGTGCGACAAGACAGTTCGGAAGAAGAAAGTTGGAAATAAAAAACAGTTGTTGTACTTAATCGGTTAAATTGTAAAACACAGAAATCAGTTTTTGATAATTGGAAATAGAAAAGAGTTGTGGTACTTAATCGGTTAAATTGTAAAACGAAGAATAAATCAGTTTGTATAGTTGGAAATAAGAAAAGAGTTGTGGTACTTAATCGGTTAAATTGTAAAACGCATAAATTAATGGCTATTTGGAAATTGAAAAGAGTTGTGAAAGAATTTGGATTGGAATATAAAAAAAGAGCTCCAAAGAAAAACGGAAAGAAAATAAACTGTGAGTTAACAAAAAGTTGTGTTTAACTTCTGACTTAACCATTGTGCTTGGTGTATCATTTGGATTTTACGACTGCTTCGCGCCCTGCGAGCAGTGGAGGTAACTAGTATAATATAACAATTGGCGCAGCCGGTAGGATTAAGGAAGCTTGGTCAAAGTAAAAGATCGTAAACGCTTGAAAAGCCTTGATCCTGCAAGAATCTACGGGGATCCTGTGACACTAGCCACATTATACGGCCACGTCACCCCCAACGCTCGGGGTAGATATCATCTATAGGCGCCTCTGCTCCAGGCGAGCAAGCGTTCACCCCAGTGAGTGAAAAGATAGCATTAAAGGACTTGGATCTCCAGATCGGAATTCATCACCGAACACCAGAAGCTCTTTCCCAGCACCGAGAAGAAGTCAGGACAACGGACACCCATTCAAAAGCGAGAAGGAGGATAACGAAGACAGCCCCACTCAGCAACCAACTCCAGAAGGAAGATATCATCGTTCCTGGGTTGAAGGGGATTTCGAAGAAGGTTTTAAGCCCCCCTTTCAACCATATCCAGGGGAAATAAGTAGGCCTAGGGCCCCCCCGGCAGCAAACAGAAGCACCGGAAATTGTAACTTCGTTCCAGGATTGAAAGGGATCTCGAAGTCGGCAAAAGCCCCCCTTTCAATCTCAGCCAAGGGAAATAAGACGGCAGGAGCCCCCCTAGTAGCAAGAAGCATTCCAGAAGGGAATACTCCAAGAAGGCTGGAAGCCCCCCTTTTGGACAACGCGGGACGCATATGTCAGAAGAAAACTCGACACCGGCACCTGAGACAGGCACGAGATTAAACTCCATACCTTCATCCGACGCGGAGAAATCCCCAGGTGAAAATCTTCATCACCTCCGGGAAGGTACAGACAACGCCCCAGAAGACAACCCAACACAATCAACTAGCCAGGATCCAGACCCATCACAGCAGGAAAGAAAAGGAGTTCGCCTTCGAAGCGGCACCGTTTTAACAGGGCCCACAGTTGTATCTAAAGTAAGTCTAGATAAGTTTTTAGATAAGTTGTTAGAAAAGGCACGTGAATCCGATAAGCTCACTGTCACGCACTGCGACGCTCTTGACCATAGATTAAGTCAAGGCAGAGAGCAGAGGCTGACAAAAATCGAAAAATTTAAAAAAGATACAGAGCGATTCAAACAGGAGCTTATCGAATTTGCCGGGCTTTCACGTTCACTAGATTTAGATAAGAGCTCAGCCAGTGTAGTTGTAAGCGCTGAAGGTGACAGTGATATTGGTGGTGACGAAGCGGACCAAACAACCGCCGAAAATCTCCTTAGTGGCTGGCTAGAAGTATCCTTCACGGATTCTAGTCCAGAAACCAGCCCTGAAACCCGACAAAGCACAAGTAGACTACCCTACAAAAGTTTAAATAAAAAGATAATCACAATGGTAGATTATGCGAAGGTGGCCAAGCTCACGGCACAACTAGTTCCTCTGTTTTCGGGTGAAAATACCCCACAGCTAGGTCGTGAGCTACAAACATTTATTGGCTGTTGCAAACAGGCCCTACACTGTTTAAGTGAGGAAGAAAAACCAGCCTTCCTACATATCTTGCCCACAAGACTTCGTGGCGATGCTTATCAGCTGTTTGCTTCGGACGTTCCAACTACTTTTAGTGAGGTGGAGGAACGTCTGAACAGAACCTACCTACCACGAGAATCGTACCAGGAGTTGGTCAACAAATTGATCACAATGAGGCAAAACCCGTTGGAAACTCTCACTGCCTTCACAACAAGAGTGAAGCAGTTGTTGATGCTTTGCAACGAGGCAGCGGTACTGAAGTACGGAGCAACGGCAGCCCCAGCTGTGAAGACACAGTTGGCGGACTTCGCCAAGAATGCCCTCAAAAGTGGAGTGAACAATCCCCACCTATGCCAGTACCTCCTCACGCTGGTAGAAAATGATCTAGAGCAGCTGATACAAAAGGCTCTAGACATGGAAAAGCTGCAAGCAGGCACCGTTTTCGTCCAAACGCCGCTAACGCAACAGCCATACCCAATGGCACCAATAGACCCTAGTCTTCGAGTTCGGGCTCTCAGCCGAACTCCTTACAATCAAGCACCACAGCCACCCATGTATGCATCACCACGGGCACAAGAGCCCAGGCAGTTTAACAATCCCCCATACGTACATGCTCCACCACTACGCCCGCCGTTTCCACGAAGGGATTCTAGACAACCGGATACACAAAATCTGGTACAAAACATCACCTGTAATTTCTGCCAGAAGCGGGGACACACCTACACGGAGTGTCTAAAACGCAAAAACACCCCCTTCTGCACTAACTGTAGAAGTTACGGGCATGACATTCGCGACTGTCGAAACAACCAAACACAGTCTGCAAATCGTTTCACACGAGGATCGCCTAATAATCAACCACAGTCAGACCCGAACAATACAAAAGGCCCCAGAGTCTTTAACATAAGACAAAAATGTGATTTTTGTGGGCGCCGTGGACATAAGATCGACGAATGTCGGCAAAAGCAAAAGTGGGAGGATAAAAAACAGGGAAACGACAAAGAGTCGACCCAAAACTCCCCGGCTCGACTATAAACCCTACCAGCAATAAACAAGGGTCTTCTCAGCCGCCCAACTTCAGTGTGCCCACCGCCAGACTTCCTCTAGACATAGGTCTAAATGGTCAGGCCCAGCTAATAGTGGACACCGGCGCTGAGATTAGTATAATTAAGAAAAAAGCTCTCAAATCTCGCGAGCTAATAAACACCAACAAAAAACTAACGCTTCAAAGCCCTTTTGGCACCGGAAAAACCTTAGGAAGTTGCCAAGGAAACTTCATGCTAAAAAGCAACTTACCTTGCAACTTTCAAGTGGTAAAAAACATCCCAGGTATTTCTGACGACGGCTTGCTAGGAAATGATTTCCTAGCCAAAAACTGTAATGTTGAGGGACCCAACAAGGTTCTGCGATTTCCTCGCACGGAAACCAATCCAGAAGAGTTTGCTGTTCCATTAGAAACCGCATCGGACAACCCGTGTTTACAAAACACAGTCAACAAAGAGACACTGGTAGAAGATATTAAACCCGACGGGGATACACCTTCTACCCGAAGTGTTCTCAAAACTTCTCAGTCAGAAGAAGTCGGCTGTGATAAACAAGAACGCGATAAGGGTGAGTTGATTGCCAAAAATCTGGCTTGTAAGACTGGCCAGCATCAGGTAAATTTAAATGAACCTGTGTGCATACCAGCAAGGTCTCAGATCGTAGTCAAAGTTCCGTTGCAGTTGCAGGAAGAAATGCTCAGTCTGTCAAAAGAAATAGACGACGGAGTCTTCTTAGCCAACAGCTTACTCTCAGCTGGGTTAAAGGCAGTCCCTATAGGAATCCTCAACACACGCAGTTCACAAGTAGTCCTAAACAGCGTGAACCTAAGTCTGGTTCCCATTAAAGACTACACTGTCGTCCCCATCAAACGAGAGCCAGATAAAAATATCACAACAGCCCATCCTTTGAACCCCATGAGTCGAAATGACGGCGATGGTGAGCATCAAAATATAAGTAGATCTAAGATTAAGAAAATAGGGCACAAGAGCCCCAGCCAACTAAGCGGTCATAAGAAACTGCTCCAAGACGCTTGCGGGTCCCTCATGAGAACCCCAACGTCAGGCGCTGGCCAGCACACAAACGGTCTGCCGATAGCAACTCCCGCAGATCCATCTGACCCAGCGCCTCTCATATATAAAACAAGTAGGTTAAGAGTTAAAATAAGTAATACAAAATCGTTAAAGAAGATTAGATTTAAGGAAAATAAAAATAGGGCAATAAGCGCTGAACAGACGGCCACCCTACAACATATAAAATACTTGTTCCCAAAAGAAGTCGAACAAGAAGACACCAGTAATCAGCCCCGCCTCACCAGACTAGAGCAAGAACTCAGTCTGGATGAAACCCTAAACACTGAGGAAAAAGCCTCAATAACAGATCTGTGTGATGAATATGATGACATATTCTTTTTAAAAGGTGACAGGCTTACGCATACCAATGCCATCACCCACGACATCCCTTTGGTGCAAGACCAAGCACCAATTAACCAAAAGATGTACCGGTTACCAGAGACACAGCGAAATGTCATAAATGAGCAACTCAGAGAAATGCTGGACAACGACATTGTCCAGCCCAGCAAAAGCCCATGGAACTCGCCACTGCTAGTCGTCCCCAAAAAAGCGGGACCAGATGGTGAGAAAAGGTGGCGCGTCGTCGTTGATTTCCGTAAGTTGAACGAAAAAACGATTGGCGACGCCTTCCCGCTACCACGGATTGAGGATATCCTCGATCAACTGGGCCATTCAAGATACTTCACTACCCTAGACCTAGCCAATGGCTATCATCAGGTACTCGTCGATCCGAAAGATCGAGCAAAAACGGCTTTTAGTACCAACTACGGGCATTATGAATTCAAACGCATGCCGTTCGGGCTTAAAGGAGCCCCGGCCACATTTCAGCGTTTAATGAATTTCATATTAACTGGCCTACAAGGCCTAGAATGTTTCGTCTACTTAGATGACATCGTCATCTATGGAAAAAGTCTGGCAGACCACAACGAAAAGCTTCGCAAAGTCTTTGACAGGTTAAGAGAAAATAACCTGAAACTTCAACCTGAGAAATGTCAATTTCTCAGGCGCGAGGTAGTGTACTTAGGACACAAATGTTCTAACCAAGGAGCACTACCTGACCCTAGCAAAACGGCATGCGTCCAAACTTTCCCCATTCCTAAGACAGTAAGGCAAGTCCAATCTTTTTTGGGCCTTGCCAATTACTACAGAAAATTCATACCTGATTTTTCGAAAACAGTACGTCCTCTAACAAACTTACTCCGAAAGGATGTAAAGTTTAAGTGGACTGAGAAATGCCAAGAGGCATTTCAAAGCATTAAGAACGCTTTAATTTCCCCTCCACTCTTAATATATCCCGATTTTTCAAAACCCTTTAACCTTACCACAGACGCCAGCAGCGAGGCTCTTGGAGCAGTACTCTCTCAAGGAGAGGTAGGAAGTGACCAGCCCATTGCCTACGCCAGCCGTACCCTGAACAAGGCCGAACGTAATTATTCCACGATTGAGAAAGAGTTACTGGCTATAGTTTGGGCGACTAAAAATTTCAGGTGTTATCTGCAAGGCCGAGAGTTCACGGTCTATACAGATCACAAACCACTCAAGGGTGTCTTCAATGTTAAAGATCCCACATCCCGTCTGGTGAGATTTCACCATAAACTTTCCGAGTTCAATTATAAAATTGAATATAAGCCCGGAAAGTACAACACGAATGCCGATGCTTTAAGCCGCATTCCACGGGATAATACCAAAGACAAGGAAACTACAACCTTCACGGTAGAAGCGATAGTCCACCATCAAATGGACTCGGATATGGAGGAGGAAAAACACTCATCGGACCAAAAGGAGTGTCTGCAATGCAATGCAGTAACCAGAGCCCAGACACGAAATATTCAGGAAAATGGAACAAACCAAGACAGCCAGTCCAAACAAAAAGAACAAACTCATCATCCAGAAGAGGCCGCAGACCATGACAGTCCACCTAGTACCAATCCACAAATCATAGACGAAACTCGTCCCCCTGAAGTAATCACAAGCCCAGAGGAGATTCAATTAATCTTAAAAGATTATCATGATTCTCTCTTTGGCGGCCATCAGGGAGTGATAAAAACCTATAAACGGATTCGAAGAAAGTACTGGTGGAGGCACATGCTTAGTGACATCAAAAAGCACATTAAGCGGTGTGCCAAATGTCAAACCATGAAGGCCTCACCACAGTATAAAATGCCGATGGTGATTACAGACATAGCGGAACAACCATTCGATAAGATCTATTTAGATATAGTCGGCCCACTAGAGGAGACAGAATCCGGAAATAAATATATATTAACGTTTCAGGATAACCTCACGAAGTTTGTAGATTGGTATGCCATACCAAATGGGGAAGCTATAACGATAGCGCAAATTTTCTTCGACGAAATCGTCACGCGCTACCGCATTCCCAAAAGAATAGTCACCGATCAGGGAAGTAATTTCCTGAGTGACCTATTCAAAAAGGTATGCAAACTCCTTAGGATAAATAAGCTGCAGACTTCGGCTTATCATCCCCAATCAAATGGAGCACTCGAACGTGCACATAGACCGTTGATTGAATATCTACGAACTATAGTGGACGAAAATCCCAGCTCATGGGATAGTTATCTGCGAACCGCAGCTTTCGTGTACAACAACAGTGTACACGAAGGGACAAAATTAACTCCCATGGACTGCCTCTACGGCTTTACAGCGGACGTTCCGTCCAACTTAAGGCGAGATCCTGAACCCGTGTATAATCACGAGAGCTACTACCATATTCTCAGGTATAAGCTTCAAAAGTCTTATGCCATGGCACGGAAAAATCTTCTGATGAGTAAACAACGCTCGAAAAATTACTATGACAAAGCTGTACGTCCCCTGACATTTCACAGAGGAGACAAGGTTCTACTCAAGAGCGAGAGTCGCAAACATAAGCTCTCCCAGATTTGGGTAGGACCCTATACGGTAACCGGCATCCCCAGTTCAGTAAACACAACAATTAAAATTCGCAAACGAGAGGTGACGGTACATAACAATCGTCTAAAACCTTTCTACGAATAACATGGCGTCAACATAATCTAAGTAATTCTAAGATACATATATAATAGAATGTAAGCTACAAAATCAACAAAAACCCCATTTTAATATCCTACCCTATCCTCTCCTAGATAACAATGCGGTCAATAATTTTTTACGGACTGATCCTGATCACGATAGGAGCCCTCGCGGAGGAACCTTACACTATAACGCCCCTAAATAATACGGGAATACTATTTGAGGATCTTGGAAGCCTATCAGTTTACCACGATACTTGGAGCATCATAACTGAGTTAGATCTGGCGGAGTTGGACAATCAGACAAAACTGGCGGAACGCGCGGAACACTACGTACATCAATTATGTGGTAACAAATCCTCTGATCAAGATCTATGTACCCTACAAACAAAACATGTACATGCCCTGATGGAAAACATCAAGAGACGCACCAATGTCATTAAAGAGGCAGTGCCTAAATCACGCAAGCCCCGATCCATCTTTGATGGGATAGGTAATGCGATGCACTACCTCTTTGGCACTATGGATAGCGGAAACGAACAAGAGGTGTACAGCCGACTACGCGAATTAGAGGTAAATACTCAAACCTTAGCTGATCTGGAAAAGCAACAGATCAGTGTAATAAAAACCACTTTTGAACAAATTCAAAAACCCTTATCCTCACTGTCTGAACGACAACACCAGATAATCAATCAGATTAACCATCTGCAGAATACAACGGATGATTTGATAGCCCACCAAATAAGACAAGAGATCATTTCTAGTTTGACACTACAAATGATAGAGTTGGAATTTAGACAACAAGCTCTACTAGACATAATAGTGTCCAGCAGGAATAATCAGATTCATCCTCTTTTAATTTCCCCGAATCTCTTGCTAGAAATTTATCACAAATCTCATTCCACTTGTCCCAACCTACAGGACTGTTTGTCAGTTCTGTATCAAACAGCAGATGTTAAGACACATTTGTTACAGGACAAATTAGTTATCCGAATCAAACTTCCCATATTTAATATTCCCAAGATGAAAATCCAACAGATTAGATGTTTTCCCATACGGGTGGATTCAAACCACTCATTAATACCTGATATCGAATTTTCCCATGTGGCGAGTCAAATCCAGACCCAGGAATTTCTGCTGCTGAAGCCAGAAAACCTGAGATCTTTCAAAAAAATTTCAAAGGGAATCGATGAGGATACTTGGGTTGGTAAGCTAAATACACCAATCACAAAAGCTAGTAAAACAGATGAATGTATCATCAAACTTTTGTTTAACCCATTAGACGAAAACCCACAGTGTAGTTTCAGGGTTCAAATTCCCCCAAGGGACACAGTAATTAAACTCAATAGACCAAATTCGTGGCTGTATTCCTTAACCGAAACTACTATAGTACATATAACTTGTACTCAACAGTTACTCACTCATCGTCTCGCAAAACAAGGAATCATGACAGTCAACGAACCATGTTCCTTGCAAATAGGGCCTCATACACTTTATTATGAAGCAGAAAATTTGCATCCGCTTAGAATCCTCCAACCAACCTACTTCCCAGGCACAAACGAAACTCAGGATGAGTTGGCAGAATACATGTCCAAGATATCCGCTCCTAAAAACCTTGAGAAACAACCAACGTTACTCCTCGGAGACGATACAAACCAACGTATCCACCTAGATACAAAATCTCTAGACGAAATCCGTACCAAAGTGAACAACATTCACTTTGGACCAAAGGCCAAGATTCCTCATATACTCTCTATTACATCCCTATCAATGACCGGACTCTTGTTGCTAATTGCATCTGTGGTGGCATTAGCAAAATATATCGTACCCGCATTCATGGCATGGATTGCTAAACGCAGACAACAGCCCACAGCTGAAAACGTTCCCATGGAACCGGTTTACGCTAAAACCCAAGAAAAGTTAAAACGGGCGCAAAGTCTCCCCAGAGCGAGATCTATACAAGTAGTATAATCAAAAAGATCTATACTCGTTGGTTGGCCCCCGACTCATTCTTGTGTTACTGGCGCAGCATCCTATCCTATCACTACACTGGTTTACGAAAATAAGTTAAAATAATAGTAGCAAACATAAGATAAAGCGAACACGCGAAATTTAATATTGCATAAAAATAAAGTTTATTTAGTAGTATCTAAGAATAAAATTAACAAACCTAAGTACCAAATAGCAAAATAGAAATAAAAAATTAAATAAGCTAAAAAATAAAATAATAAATAGAAGAAAGAAAGGCAAAAGGTAATAAAATTAAAAGATAAAACATAACCGAAATTTATTTACACAAAAATAATAATAATCAAAATAATAAGTGAAAAAAAACTAGACATTAAGAGATAAAAGATATATTTCAAAAGAAACAAACAAAGTTCTAGCAATTAAGAAAATAAAAGAAAGAAAAACATAATATAATAGAATTAAAACAAACATATAACCAGGTAAAATATAATCAAAACAAAAAAAAGAGGTTATTAATAGTAATAAATAAAAAATAACTTACATTCAGTAACACTAAGTAGTACATAGGAATAATTAACTAACTAGTAAGATATAGACATAAAATCCCTAGGTTATACTAAATAGAAAATGGAATAGGTTAAATATATACGATGCAAGCTAAAACTAGAATAAATTAATTTTGTAACAAACACAAAAATGTAAAAACTCAACCGAAAACCGCCACAGACCTAGCCACCAAAAACGCACCCACATCAACTTCCCCTGAGAATTATTCCTCTTCAAAGAATAATTCTCTTTTTCTCAGAGGGAAGGATTGTTATATACCTAAAATAATTAATATTTTAGCATAAACCTAAAATAAATAATATTTTTGAATAAACCTGAAAAAGGGCAAAACATAAAAATTATTCAATAAATTTTAACATAAGCTAACCATGCTTAAAACATGGTTAGCTTATCTCTTAAATTGGTGAAGAAAATTGCATCAGCAATTTTCCTCACATACCATAAATTTTTCTCATAAAACGACTTGGGAAAAACAGAAGTTTCAGTTTACAACCCAAGTCGTTTTACTTAAAAAATTTTCACGACAAATTTTGCCTTCAGCAAAATTTGTCACTTCAACAATTTAATAAAAAAATAAATCAAAAAGCAAATCGTACCTTCAGTACAATTTGCCGTGAAAAAATTCAATATGTATGTACATACGTACATACATATTGTGTAAAAAGCTTTCACGATAAGAAACGCGCGCCGCATAAATGCATTGTATGTATATGCGCGCCGCGATTTCAAACGACGGGACGGTGGCTGATGTTTTAAAAAGTGTAAGATTACATTTTTGAAGCCATCGTTCAACGCGAATAATTCTGGACATGTTTGAACAAGTCCAGAATTGCAAAAATTAAAATTTTCTCAGGATAAGAAAATGCAATTTAGCATTTTCTATCCTGAACGACGGCTCTTGATCACGATGAATGTGATCAAGAGTTGAGTTGAGTTTAAAACATAGATTACGGCGGATCGAGAGTTTTTTTTTGACTTTGATCGGGTGCGACAAGACAGTTCGGAAGAAGAAAGTTGGAAATAAAAAACAGTTGTTGTACTTAATCGGTTAAATTGTAAAACACAGAAATCAGTTTTTGATAATTGGAAATAGAAAAGAGTTGTGGTACTTAATCGGTTAAATTGTAAAACGAAGAATAAATCAGTTTGTATAGTTGGAAATAAGAAAAGAGTTGTGGTACTTAATCGGTTAAATTGTAAAACGCATAAATTAATGGCTATTTGGAAATTGAAAAGAGTTGTGAAAGAATTTGGATTGGAATATAAAAAAAGAGCTCCAAAGAAAAACGGAAAGAAAATAAACTGTGAGTTAACAAAAAGTTGTGTTTAACTTCTGACTTAACCATTGTGCTTGGTGTATCATTTGGATTTTACGACTGCTTCGCGCCCTGCGAGCAGTGGAGGTAACTAGTATAATATAACAGAAGTACACTAGTACCGCTTTTCTTAGCAGAAAGTGATTAATTCGCATTTCCAGTCCTACAAAACCTGTTATCCAAACATAACTGGACTCTAATCTTTTTCCCAGTCATACGTAAAGCAAAGAGAGACTATGGTTATTTTCAACGGCTCTCAATCTAGTTCTTTTCAACAAGCATCTGGCATTACGCAGGGTACAATACTTGCTCCGTTTATTTTTCTAATTTACTTCAATGATTTAATACTTAACATAGACAACCATTATAAAATTAACAACGTTTCTTTATCACATGTCAAAGAAATAAAAGATTTGGATGTTACTTTTGATCACAAACTTCTCGTCGGTCCCAGTTGAACCTTGCTACTGTTAAAGCTTATCGTTATCGGTATGTAAGTCTTTCAAATTAAGCGCCACTTTTATTTCTCTGTATATTTCATTGATGATGATAACTTTTATCTACTCACAAACCCCCGACTAAATAACTTTGTGTCTGAGCGCCTGAGAGTGCCGTTCGCGACGATAGAGTCTTAGGGTAGTAAACGTTGATGGATTTACATGGGGCTTTTTATTTAGAATGAGTGAATGGGGAGCCTTCTGATGGGGTAAATATTTACATTTTTGGCGGTTTTGGGGTGGGGATGGTGACTACCAACCTTAGGGTTATCCAATTTGGGCCTCGTGTGATATCAAATTAAAGCTCTTGCTGAGTCCTATTAAATGGCATATTTCTTTACTTCTGTAAGAAATTTTATAACAGACCTTTCTGACCCGAATATCGTTAAAATGGATGATTTTCGAAGTTGTTTACAGAGGGTGTGTATGTAGTGCGGTGGGCGGGGGGGGGGGGGGGTTGAGCTAACAATGCAAGGTAGCATATATTGTAGATAGAGTTGAATCGACATCGTTGCAACATTTCATGTTAGAGTTTAAAATAACGCCAAAGTTACGGATCCTTGATTCATATGGAATAATTGTACCATATATTTTGATTGGTGGTAACGACAAAGAATAAAGTGGACCATGACAGAGACAATGCACTGACACTTAGGATTAAAGTTAAGATCTTTATTTAACGACCACTTACATATTTAAGTCAAATCGTTATTAACGTGGGCCAGACAGTCTTCAATGAATCCAATTAGCCGGGAAAGATAAATTTTGACATCATCGGCCTACATGTGTATGACAGCATCACGGATCACCGAAAGTAAGTCATTGATATACAGACTGAAAACAATGGACCTAGGATGGATCCCTGTGGAACTCCATAGGTAATATAAAGAAGATCAGAATGCTTACCATTATGAAGAGCCACTTCTTAAGATCTCTGGATAAGAAAATTTTTATTAGCGTAACAGCGCTATTCGAAAATTCAAGAAACAACAATATAGTTATCTCTCTCTGATCGAGGGAGAAGTGAATATCGGAGGACACTTTTAGGAGAACCCCGTCTCAAAATTATATCCAGGCCGAAATCCTGACTGGAGCTTGCTCAAACATTCATTTTCTCGTAAGTACTTCTGGATTTGATAACATAAATATTTTTCAAATACTTTTTTAAGTATTGGGACCACATAAGAAATTTTACATTCCCTGGGAAATACAGACTTGGTAATAAAAGTGTTAAAAAGATGTGGTACTAGACTGATAATGCACGGAGAAATTAACTTGATAAAGTTTGGTAACATATACCATCTGATCCAACAAACTAATTAACCCCACAAAAACAGAATCCAGAGTACACTCTGGAGCCATAAACGAGATTTCAGGGGCGAGTATTTAACCACGCGGTGAAGGGCTTTCAACAAAATATGAGTTTAGTTCATTCGGATTCACGTAATTATCAGATTTTTGTTGGCGCTACGAATATTCTGCCATAGCGTTTTAATGGGTTCACTTAAATCAAATTTATTTTTGTAGTATACTCGCTTGACATTACGAATTTTTAAAATTTTTGTTTCATAATGCAGTGTATGCTATGTGCTTATCACTAGTTTGAAGTCTGTGATAAAAAAAAAATATATTCTTTCTCGGTAGGTAAACATTGACTGAATTTCTTGAGTAAACCATGGACAGGATTATACGGTTTAATTACCTTTTTAAGCAAAGGAACATGTTTATCATATAAATATGCTATTGAGTCGCTGATAAATTTAATTTGGTGCGGGTGCCATGGTATTGATTCACAGTCAATCAATTAATAGTGAATCCAGCTGACTTACTGCAAATTTTAGTGGCCTGAAAAGTTGGTATCACATCAATTTTCTATTAGGGAAAATATTCGGTAGACTGAATATGTTAGGACTAAACAATCGTAAGAGTTTTCATGATGTTTCATGATGTTTCAATTTATTCAACCGATAGCGTACAATAAGATATAATCTTTTCAGTATGTACATTATCCCATTCCACACGAAATAGCTCACCTTGGAACCTGGCCATCTCCGATTTGGATGAAACTTTTAGATTTTGTAAGGAATGCGAAAATAGTTCATTTATAGTCTTTTAATAAATATTATATGTATATACCTACTATTGAGGACCTCTAGCACTTTTTCTATACTTTTATTTTTCTACCATAAGCCTAACTATGTATTTAAAAAACTTCTTCCCAGTTTCATTGCCGAAACAAAAACTAGAGAGAATAGATCTAAGTAAAATCATAGCATTAGATATATCTTCAAATTTTGTAGAAAAGTGTAAAAAAACAAAACCTATGCCACACAGATAACCCATTCACAATGATCTCGACAAATTCAGATCACATAAATCACTTTCCATTGATTCGAATTCCACAAGCAAATAACAAATAACAAACTAACTGTTCATTGTTATCAGATCCAGTAAATAACAACTATGCCCAGTCAACTGAACAGATGTATGCAATACTTATGTATGTAAATAAATAAAAACATTGAACACGTTTGTAACAATGAAGTTTAATTATGGATAACTGTCCACAGTTTTATGCAAATTTCTACAGTGAACAGAATCTGCAAATTATTACGAAACTAATCTATTTCAATACAGAGCAACACATAAAAAAAACTACTCACAATTGCACTAATGTTAATTTTTCCCAGCTTTTGCGTTCTTATCGCAACCAGAATATTTGAAAACAGCAAGGAATATTCGTTTTGCATAATTTTACTGTTAACTTGAAATAATGATCCAGAACGGTAGGTACTAATCCTCAACAATTTTAGAAAATACTAACTTTAAGAATAGAACAAGGGAGTCAATTTTAGAATCTTGTCATACCCTCCTCTTACAATCTGTAGCTACAAAAGGTTATTGAATCTTGAAAGTCAATACTATAATTAAAAATTAAGAAAAAAAAAAACAATTATTTTTCATGCTCTACAACCACCTTCCAGATAAAAATTTTCTTAAGACATTCGAAGGAAAATTTTTAGAAAAATTTAACTTACACTATCAGGCCGGCTATCAGCTACTGTAGACAACTGTTGAAGTCTCTCTAGATCGATTGTATTAAGTCCAGCTGGTAAAGATATAGAATTACGTCGAAGTGTATGAGCCGTAACGGAAGCAGTCACCAAAGGATCAGTAGATTCAGACGATTGATCAGAAGGCATTTCGGAAATTGATTCGATTATTATTTCATTATTTAACTGAAACCTTTTACGGCATTCCGAAAGGCTTGGTTGAAAATTCGGCACATTAAGTATTTCGGAATCAACAAACGGTATTGAATCATAATCATTGTTGCTATGAATCACAATAGCTACACTAGCTGGATTTTTTTCACTTTCACTCATAACCAACAATAATTACCAATTAATTCCTCAAAAAAAAAAAACAAAAATATCTCACATCACTTAAAAACTAAATTCAAAAAATAATTTGAACTCTACACGCCATTTGTGATTTTATTGAAAGTGTCAACACGCTATCAAAAAATCCACATCTACTAGAACACTTGTTTGCAGTTATAATGACAACTTCGAACTACACATAATAAAGAGAACCCGAGGCTGTCTATAATTTGTCGGACTGTACTGTTGTGATAAGACCGAATAAATATAACAAATGACTGCTATGAAAATTATCACGCGGACTTGTAGCTCTATGCATTTCGGCCAAATAAATCGCCTTCGACTTTCCAGCTTGATCTCAAGGTACATATGAAAAAATCTTTAAGATAAGATATCGGCACCAATTCCTATGTACATATATATACTCCATGATAATACTGAGTTAAGTAACGGTAGGCAAACAATCGATCTAATTACCGAAAGAAGACAATTTATTTACTCAGAAGAAGTCGGCGACGACGGTGTGATAATTAAATACTGCGACGATCACACTGATTATGCCGACACAGTACCGCAGATGATTTTGCAGCTTTTCAACTGATCTCTGCCATAAAATCGATTTTAATACCGCGCAAATATCTAATCACTACAAGGCAGTTATTTTGGTTGGTATAAAGTTTTTCATTATGCTTCACGTATACCTGATGATAATAATTAAATTAATTACCTGGTAGAATAGTTATAGTGTGATTGCATAAAAAGTGCAAATTAAAAGTTAAGTCACGATCGCATTTATCATTTATGAATAGAATTCTGAGTCTTTATCAAGTACGCATGTGCTAAGCCAAGTGTAGGCGAGACTAGCCTAGCTTAGCAATTAAAACAATTTAGTTCATTAACACTCAGTTCCTCTTCTAGACTACATACATAAATACTTAGGTAGGAGTGATCGTTTTTTTATAATTCATTTTTTTTTCTTTACTTGTCAAGAAATGATCGCACATTAAGTTAGATTTATTTGTGCTCTACTGCTGCCATGGTGATAAATATTTGTTCAGATCTCGATGACGCAAACAAACATCAATTTCAATAGACGGGAAGGTGCTAATAAATTATGATAATGAACCCAGGACCCCGCTATCCATGGGGTCCCCTAGCCCTTGCGATAGTAGTCCAACCAATGACCAATTTTTCAACCAGTAAGACAACCTCTTTCAAGTTAGTTTAGTTATTAGAGTTTGGGACCATAGGATTTATTCGAAAATCTATACATGGCAACAGATTTTCATGCAAAGCAACATATAAAAAAAAATCATTGTGACTGTATAGTGACAGCCCATTGACCTATAACAATGGACTGAGCTTATTGCCATTTTTCTACAGGAAAGAATGGCACAAATTTTACAGTTCTCTCTTTCGCCCTATGACACGAGTTGGAGCTACCAACACAAAATATTACTTACTGAACGTTTACTTATGCCATTTGATGTTTTTATGTTGGCTGCAGATGCAATCACCGCAGAAAGAATAAGGTAAAGATAGTGTTTACCCAAGGTATATAGATGAAACAAGGTATGCCCATTAAAATTTTGACATATCACAGCTGATCAAACAGGTGATAGTCTGTGACGTATTTCAGTGAATGAATAAAAAAGAAAAAGGAAATCTGACAGTGGCAGTACAAGCGCAAAGAATTTGACACATTACAGCTGATGCCCTGTGACGTACTTCAGTGAATGAAGAAAAAGGGAAAAAGAGTTTTAACAAAAATGGCGGAACGTGGTTCGAGTCGGGAATACCTTGTCTTCTATATACCTTGGTGTTTACCATGCGTCGTCTCTCTTGCCCATACGCGGGATTCAGTTAAGAATAACTTTTGAAAATTAAAGTCAGAATTAGTTTAATTTCTTATAAGAGTGCTTATAAGCGATTAAAACATCACTTGGACAAAAGAAAATAATTTTTTTTTAATTTAATTCGATTTACGGGTGTAAAATTTCATCTGATTGGTTGAGTTTTACATATTTTTATGTAGTTAACGTTTTAAAGGGTGCTCTATCGGTGATATACAGAAACACAATATTTTTTGTGCCACATGAAATAGCAAATCGCTCAGTCCATTGTTATAAGTCAGTGTGACAGCCGCAGTATATTTTTAAATTTCCCGCCTTTTTTCATAGTTTACTTTCAATAACTAAACTCTATTTGGTAGGTATGTAGTAGGTATAACCAGGCAACATTTTTATACTCTTGGCTCATTTTAACATAATACTGTCAACTGCCTGGTTAAGGTTATTCTCCTAAACCATTTCATTACAAAGCAACTAACCCGATTCGCTAGATCGGAACTTTCCCTTTACTATAAATATGACATTCGGATGAGGATTCTCCTTAGCACTACTTTACGTTAACTTTGTTCTCGTTTATTCGCCTTCAACTCATTTTTATTGTTTGGAACCTGTTGATAAGTCAAATCAAGACTTGAAACTTTGCTGCCATAAACAAAGTTTGTGTGTTACAATAACAAATAATTTTTGCTTTTTTGTTGTACTGGAAACTACCAAGAAGTATACATAGCTTACTTTGAAATAAAAATATATATACATATATGTATATAAATTCACCCGGTGATGTGACAGAACTTAAGAGGACCGACCAGGTAGATACCATCTAAGGTTAATAGCTCAATTCAATGTACTATTTTGATAATTATAATGTACAAACTAAATTCTAGTGTCAGACATACATATGTAGGTACTCGGGAACTTTGTAATGAATGATTTTAAACATAAAGACAAGTAAAACAGTTAGAATTGGTATAAGAAATTCATATGATAAGATAGATGATTACCCGTATGTAATTTTGAAATTTCTGTTCGAATGACCGCCTTTCATATAATTTTAGACCCGACATGAGAAATGTCTTAAGCGACGCAACGCATTATGATACTCTGACCATATTTTATTAACATCATTTAAGCGGGGGAGATCTTTGGCGATGGCGATCGACTTTCTTGGATGAAAAAGTGGACATTTTTCCTCTCGTGATTGTGCGAAATTGGTGCGTCGTGGAAAATGGCTTCCTATGAGAAAAATGTTCACAATATAGGACTAATGTCCCTGAAAGACAGAACGGAAAAAACATATTCGAAATGCAGTAACTGCGGTATATATTACCCAAGTGCGATACTTATAGTACTCGGCGAGACCCCTTTTTTCCACTCGTGATTGTGCGAAATTTGTGCGTCGTGGAAAATGACTTCCTATGAGAAAAATATTCACATCATAGCACTAATATCCCTGAAAGAAAGAACGGAAAAAATATATGCGAAATGTAGTAAGTGGGGTGTATGTTACCCAAGTGCATGAAAGTAGGTTTTCCTGCGACAAAATCGTCCTGAGAAAGTTTTCTGAATCAGGAAAAGAGTACACAACTCGATAGTAGTCGGCGAGACCTTTAATTAGATATGCAACAGCATGTGCTATATTTATACATATAACAACAAACATGGTATTGACGATACTAAGGATATCGATATTTTAAGACCCAATATATTGGTGTATCGATATTTTGAAAAAAAATAATGTAAATATCGGTGTATCGATATTTTTCCTATTATTGGCCATTTCTACTCCATGGGATAACCTTTTAAAGCCACTACAGATCCATCCTGCTTCCCTTAGGTAACTCAGGTTATCTCCAAGACTCTTTACCAAGATCCATCCTGCTTGTCTTAGAAAACTCAGGATATTATGAATTCAATGTTTTGCGGCTCCCCCAGACCTGACAAGAAATAGCTACCCAACAGCCTACTTCTTTTATTCATCAGGGCGGGGCATTCGCAAAGCATGCGTTGGACGGATACGATTTCCTTCGAGTCCTTACAGCTCCTGCAGAAATCGTTCGACACTATACTCAGTCCTCTAGCATGGTTGCCTATGGTCCAGTGACCCATAATAACCCCTACTAGATTCCTGGTATTTGTTCTGCTGCCATTAAGCAGCTCCCTTATCCTTTTCCTGTCATATTCAGGCCACAATTGCCTCGCAATACGGCAGGCATCCCTACTGGTCCACCGGAGGCGTGCCTTTTGATAGGCACCCCTGATGATTTCCTCTTTTATTGCTCCGATTGGGATCCTCACATAAGCTACCGCTGCGCAGCTATCCAATTCAGAGTCCTTTTTGGCCAACTCATCAGCCATCTTGATGCCTGAGATATCCTTATGGCCAGGTAGCCAGCATAGGATCACCTTGTGCCTTATAGCCAATACCTTAAGGCTAGTCTTGCATAACTGCACCAATTTTTATTTTACCAGCACAACAACCAGCGTCTGTATGACTGCCTGGCTATCTGTATACATGTATGCGTATATGCCGTGAGGGCTCTCTGCACATGGATACCGATGTTTCTGCCTGATAAATCGCTGCGAGCTCTGCCTGAAAAACACTGCATTTTTCAGGCAGTCTATAACACTCGTGCCACTGTAGATCTCTGGAGTACACTCCAGCCCCTGTGCCCGCACTTGTCTTGTTACCATCCGTAAAAATAGAAAGGTCGGATGCTACGACCATCTCTTTTCCATCCCAGTCACTCCTCACTCCTCTGTCACTTATCAAACTATCACTTACATCGATATATGTCTACTTAATACGACAACAATAATACGCCCTCCAAAGTCACATGTTTTCGACAAATGTCACGTTAAACGACAATCATAATACCACTTCTGTGTCGTAACACCAGCTCACACTTAAAGTGACAAGGATAATAACGATGACTATTTATATGAAAACGGCGTGTACAAAATTTCAGCCCTCTACTTTGACGCTTTCTCAGGAAGTGTCCAAATACATAGTGAAGAACATAAAATTTGTATGGCAACCCAACGAAGGAGTTATCCAATTCGTCCCATTTTCGAACTTAATTTTAATTTTTTTTATAAAAGCCGATGTGTAAAATTTCAGCTCTCTAAATACACGCTCTCTCGATTTATCGTGTGGACGGACAGACGAACGACATGCACAAATCAAAATATTTTTGAATATTATGCGTGGGTGTCCGTTTCCAATCCGTTATCATTATATCTAGGTGTTACAAACGGAATGACAAACTTAGCATATCCAATGATTTCATCATTTACTAGGGTATAATAAGTGTTCTAAGTTTATAACTAAGCAGCTCAAGTAGGGTGAGACATGATCGCATCTGCGCAACGAATAGACAAAACGTACGCATCGATTTATATGCCACATTGAATTTGCGTTGAGGAATATACAGTGGGTTGCCAAATTATTATGGACAGCTCAATTTTTCTGAACTTTGTACATTTAAATGTATTTAATGACCAAATACATTATTCCGGTGTGGTTTCTTGTCTTCTTATTATTGCCGGTAGATATAGAAATATGTTTTGAAAACTGGCAACACTTGTAGTATACCTTATCTGTCAAAAATTGATGTTGCTTTACTATACGACCATCATTTTGGTGAAAACGTGTGTTCAAGTTAAGTTATAAATTTAATTTTAAAAGCAAATTGTATTAGTTTTGCTAATTTTAAATCAATACTAAGAGCCGCCAAGATCAACGATGTGCGAATTAAGGTCTCTAAGAGGATAGTTCAGAGGCGGTGGGCTGAATAGAGCCTGATTGCTCATCCGCCAGCAAAAAAGCCACGCCTGACTGATGTAATGAAAAAAAAAAAAACTGAAATAGGCTCAAGCACACTGGAATATGACTGTTGAGGACTGGATTGTGTAATATTTATGAATAATGAATTGTTCATAATTTTGTTCATGTTTCACAGATCTGCTTCTCCGACGAGTCAACTTTCCAAATATTGGATGAGAAAAGTTCATTTGTGCGACGACGCCCCAAGGAGAAATTCCACCCTGATTACCTCGTAGAGAAGATGAAACACCCAACTAGTGTTATGGTGTAGTCGGTAATATCAGCGAAGGGTATGGGGCGTCTGTAGATCATGGAGGGAACAATGAGGCAAAACCAGTACAAGAGAGTCCGCGAAAATCACCTCTTACCTCAGGTCGCTGAACTGTTACCTGTTGATGAGTAGTATGTATTTAAGCAAGACTCAGCCTCATGCCAGAAGCATTACAGCATTCCTAGCTGAAAATTTGCCAGGTAATTCCTCCGACATGAACCGCATAGAGAACCTGTTCGAGCTAGCAAAGAGGGAAGTAGCGAAGGAATGTATTACAAATAAGCGACAGCTTATCGAAAAGCCGCTACATGTATGGCAACACTCTTCAGAATTAAAAGGATATGCGAAAAGGTGCATTGAGAGCATGTCCCGACGCCTAAGAGAAGTAATATGGTAAAGCGAGGGATAACGAAATATTAGTAGTTCTTCCGGATTTCGTAATTTAAAAGCCATTACGGAAAATTAAATAGATCCTATTTTCTTCCTCTAAACTAAACCTCTAATAAATTAAAAATAATTTTATTACATTAGAACACAATTGTTATCAATTTCTTTTTAATGTACCCAGGAAAATTTTATTTTTTCAAAGTGTCCCTAATAATTTGGCAACCCACTGTATATACAGGGTGTTTCCCCATAGGAGGTGATAGAACTCACCTTGACGAACCAAAAAGCGGAGGGGGGCAATAACAACCGTTTAGAAATTACAGGGTGATTAAGAAAAAAAGCTAGTTTTTCACAAAACACCCTGTATCTTAAAAAGTATAGGGCATACGGTCACAGTTAAGAGCTCATTGTATGCCTTTGTGTATGGCCTTTCCAACGACTACTCAACCAGCCCCATATCCCTCTCCCCTCACGAATTACGGTTGTCTAAACTAAAAAGTGGGGATTTTCTTATCTTTTTTGTTAATTCGACCTCTATTAATTTTGCAAAAAGGTCATTAACATATTTTTTTTTTTTATAAAAACTGCTAACTGTAGACTCTCCTCTTTAATTTGACCTATTACACCCTATGTGCTATCTGTAGCCCTTTAAGAGTTATTAGTTCTTAACCTATTTTCAAAACTATTCTGAAACCTATTCTCAAAGGTAATTTGTTCCCTTAGTGACTGAAAATATAGTACGTCATTTTAAGAAAAACTCGTCTAATTTTGGTGTGACCTGAATAGATTGTAAGCTAATAACCCTTAACGGGTGCAGGTAGCACATACGATGTAAGGTCAAATTAAAGAGGAAACTCTACAGTTTACACTTCTTGTAAAAAAAAAGTTATGTTAATGACCTTTTTGCAAAAATAATAGAGGTCGAATTAAAAAAAAAAGGTAAGAAAATCCGCAATTTTTATTTTAGCCAACCATAATTCTTGTGTGGAGAGAGGTACGGGGCTGGTTGAGTAGTCGTATAGTATAAAGGTAAGAATATGCGGATTATATATCTTTGGCACAACATTGCCTCTTGCCTTAGCAAACAGCCGGGATAAGACGTCCTTACAAGGTCCAGCAATTTGTGTCAACGTAGTCTGCACTTCATCTTCAATTAAACCCTTCTCATTTAGCTCCTCTAGCAAATTTTGTATTTGATTTGTCTTTTTCTTCTGTCAAGTCATTTTTTGGTGCAATCTTTTCACAGTCTTGCTTCTATTTCGGACACATTTTCTTAATTTTCTTAACTTAGCTTTCATCCTTATAATTTTTTCAACTAGCAATTCTGAGCAGCTTTCATCTTCTGTTTCTACGCATTCTTTAATTGTAATATTTTTTTCTACTTCATCCTAACAAAATAGATATGTAGCTATAACTCAGTTTACCATTTAATTTTATATAACTATCTAGATCAGCGCGTGAAATACCTATTGTGGCAACTGGACTTATCATTATATTCTGCGGAATCTTCAGTATGCTCAAACTAAATATTGTTTACAACTTACCACTGATATTGCCGGATTTTTTTCGTCATATAAAGAGGACTCCCCATGTTCATTTTTGAAATCTTTCATTGTCTTATCCTAAAATTAATTTAGCTTTAGACAACTTCAGATACAATATACGTATTATATGTATATATTTAGTTGCATGGTACTTACATTTTGTTCAACTTCTATATCGTTCAAAGATATCGTCTTTACACAACAGGACTGACCATTTGCCTCGAAAACTTCACATTCTCCAATAGGGAATACCACGAACTGATTCTATTAAAGGATAAAAGTTATTTATTATGAAATTATAAAATCTATTTATTTTAACCTGGACTTGTTGGTTCTGAAAATTAATTGTAGAAGTAACATTTTCGTTAACAGCACTTTCCACTTCCATACAAGTATGAGAATTGTTTATTGCCTGCAATTAAAAACTTGCAGTATCCAATATTAGCAGAATCCGGTGCGCCTGTACTCACAGTGTTACTTGTTGTTAAATGATCATCTGTTTGTATTGCAGAATAATGTCCAGAGCTAAGATTCACGTATGTTTGAGCATCCTTAAATGTAATGATTTAAATTGTAGCTCAAAATGATTAATGATTAAAATTATATTTCACAAGGTTAAAGACTTACATCAATTTTTAGAAAGGGTATCGCTCCTGGTTTCAGTATACTTTTTGTTTGGAAATGATCTATATCCGTGCATAAGAAATGCTCATCACAAATCTTGTTTGCATCTTTAGGAAGAAATTCTGGCCGGCCTATTACCTTCAACCATCTATTTTGCAAATCGGCATTTTTTGGGAATCTAAAAATTATGCATATAATAAATTACAACATTTTTTAGTTAAGTACTTAAAATTTAAATTCTAATACATGTCAATAAATATAAAATAATAATAATGAAATATTATCACACATTTATTTCGAAGAAATTCTTTCCTTTTTAATATAAACGTTTAATAATATTACGTTTGCTCTCATCGAAAATGTTTTTAGTCGCTGTCACTACGCCAACATACCCTGGGAATCTCGCAGCTGTCATAAACGTAAACAAATGTCGGTGGATGAAGGATTTTTCGATATTTCATCCTTTTTGTTATGTATTTTTAATGTAATTTGATATAAAAAGCTGTGTAAAGTACACAAAATAATATGTTATAACTAAACTTGCCTAAAAAATGATTTCCCACGTCGTACTTTGGTGTTGTTGTGGCAATTTTTCACCGAACACTTCATTCTGAAAATACATGAACATCACTGAGAAATTTATCACTATAATATCACCAGATAATTACTTACACTCTTTACTTTATTTAGCACTATTTTTATATATAATATCTTTCACTTTTCACAACTTTTAAATTACATTCAATTTCTTTCATGCACACGAATTTTACTGGTAACAACACTTCCTGTTGTCTCTATATTCTAAGGTGCACTGCACAGACCTTGAATTCTGTAGACCGTGATATCTGATAATATCAAGAGAAAAACTAATAAGATATTATTGCGTGCGTGGCCTTTGGTTCGTTATTTAAAACACAATATTAAATATTTAATATACAAGTTCTTTATTTTCGCTTTACACTTATGAAATTCACAAAACTTCAATTAATTATCGCTAATACTGTACTTTCAATTATCGCAATCCAATTACACTTTCGCCTGTTTATTACTTTCGCTTGTTAACACTGCAATGTCTAAGACAAGAATATCTCTCTGGCGGTGACAACTGTTATATTTATACCCTAGAAACTCTCCAGATTCTTCTAGAGTATTCTATTCCATAATCTTCTTGACTATTCTATTCCCGAAGATTCCATCATCGATTCTCCTAACCTGCAGTTGTTTACTCTCCATTTCCAATAGATATCACCAGCTGTTTTTTTTCTGTTGCACGTAACACTGCACCTTTGTTAAAATTGTTCGTCCCGAACAACAGGTGGTCCATGGTCTTGATGTTCTTAGTATTAACACAAGCGATTCAGATGAACTATTTTTCGTTTGCCTCCTGTACCACGTTGAATCCTGTACACTACGTCATTTATTCTAGTTACTACTTATTACAGTCCCGCCTATGGCTGTTGTGATTTTGGAGAATGTCCCTTAGGTCGGTTCAGGTTGTACTCAGCTCTCCTTTCCAATGGGGCTCTGACATTACACTTATACATTTCCTTTCTGCTTCTACGTGGCGGTCTTTTGTAAGAAGCACACATAGTGCATCTGCGACACCACTTCTCCACATCCTCGGGCATATGTAACCAATAACACTTTTCTCGTATTTTAGAAATTGTTTTATTCACTCCCAAATGTTCTCCAGACGTTCCACGATGTATTTTACCTAGAGCTTCGTTGACTTTTATCCCGGTACGACTATTTGCATTCGGAATGAATTTTCCACCGTCAGGTGCATCCCACTTGCGTTTTAATGTATCGCATTCAACATGAAGGGAATTTCATTGAGCCCAGTAGCTTTTCAGCTGTTCACTCATCCCCGAAATAATTCCATTCTGGGGCCGGATTCTGTAGCACGGAGAATTTGGGAATTTGGGAGATGAGAATTGCGTTTTCTTAGAATTCTTAATTCTCTAATTCTCCATTCCCAATTCACTAACATGGTTGGAGAATTAGGGAAAACGTAAGAAATGTGAAAAAGTGCGAATCTCCTGGGACGATTAAGGGTATCAATTTTTGTTCTAGAGGGTTGGACTTTTTTTCATATGTGAGGTACATCTGCCTATTACCTTCCACTGTCGAAATAAATTTAAATTTCTTTTTTGTTGGGGTAGTTTTTGAGGGATGTAAGAGGGTAGGTTTTCTCGAGTTTTTCCGGGATAACGAGAGAATGGAGAGTAGAAGGAGAATGTATGTGGTATCAAAAAAAATGGGAGCTCAGCGCGAACAAGATAGGCTTATGAAAAGGGGCGGGGAGAGTGCGGGGTAGAAATGGGAGCTGATTAAGGGAAATTAAAAAAAAAATTAAGACAATATCAGGAGCTGCAATAATTCGGAGGGGTAAGCTCAGGATCTCTAAGCCCAATAAAAAAAGTAAGAATTCACTTTGGTAATTAGCCATGCATGGGTATTATAGGCTATATTTTATTTCGATTAACGGTAATTTGCAGATTTGAGCGGCCTCGGCGGTAAATTTTGCTATCGCAATATTCACGGGCGCCTAACTCTATGCGGGAGGGCTGTAGAGTATTGGAATTTTTTTGATAGATTAAGGGTTTAGAGTACAAAAATATAGGTGAACAATTTTGTGGGCAGGGTGTTTTCGGGGTTGGGGGTCGTACCACCCCTCATAGGGGGTTGCTCAAACTACGTCATGTTTGGTACCAAATTAAAGAGGGAGGAGAGGGTAATCGAGTGGTGTAGTTTGTATTTGATCGTTTTAACGTGATAGCTGACTTTTTACCGCCGAAAAACTATTTTTTACACTACGGTCATATACACCCCAGTTTCCACATTTTGCATATATTTCTTCCGTTCTTTGTTTCACATCCATTAGTACTCCGTTGTGAACATTTCTGTCATGGGAAGTAAATTTCCAGGACTTACCAGTTCTACGCAATAATGAGATGAAAATATGTCAATTTTTGTACCAAAAACGGCCAATTTTTCACCTTAAAAAGGACTGCTACATTTCTTTTACAGTTCTTTCCAAAACGGTTTATCGGATTCAAAAATTATTTACATATTTAATTAGGGGACAAAATGTAGATGCGATTTCATCCTACACACAAGCTTTACCGTGTATATTTAAAAATTTTACAGCATCTCTTCTGTACTGGACGACGACCAAATTGATCAATTTCGCGTGATTTGTAATTTTTAGCGGGTACTTTGAGAGACAAAATCCTTGTTCCTCTGTTAGTATTCCATGGATTTAAATAATTTGTTTTTTACAATATAGCCAGGATACGCAGTTAATCAATAACTCAATTTGAAATTCCTAGCTACCTAGATACCTTCACAAAACGCAATAAAAGTAGACAATACAATTTTTCCACTTACTTTTCCACTTGCAAAACACCGGAGAATTAACAAGTGGAATGGAGAATTTGGGAATTAACAAGTGGAATGGAGAATTTGGGAATTCCGTACTCACTTACTTCTCAAATTCTCTCTCAGTTGAAAATTTTTCGTCTCACTTTCACTTCTCAAATTCTCCGGTGTTTGCTTGTGGAAAAGTAAGACGAAAAATTCTCAACTGAGAAAATTTGAGAAGCGAGTACGGAATTCCCGAATTCTCAATTCCACTTGTTCCGGTGTTTGCTTGTGAAAAAGGAAGACGAAAAATTCTCAACTGAGAGGATTTGAGAAGCGAGTACAGAATTCCCGAATTTTTCGTCTTACTTACACTTCTCAAATTCTCCGGTGTTTGCTTGTGGAAAAGTAAGACGAAAAATTTTCAATTGAGAGTGAATTTGAGAGGTGAGTACGGAATTCCCGAATTCTCCATTCCACTTGTTAATTCTCCGGTGTTTGCTTGTGGAAAAGTAAGGCGAAAAGTAAGTAGAGAATTCCCAAATTCTCCATTCCACTGGTTAATTCTCCGGTGTTTTGCAAGTGGAAAAGTAAGTGGAAAAATTGTATAGTCTGCTTTTGTTGCATTTTTTGAAGGCATCTAGGTATCTAGGAATTTCAAATTGAGTTATGAATTCACTGCGTATCATGGCTATATTGTAAAAAACAAATTATGGAAATCCATGCATTGCTAACAGAGGAACAAGAATTTTGTCTCTAGTACCCGCTAAAAATTACAAATCACGCGAAATTGATCAATTTGGTCGTCGTCCAGTACAGAAGAGATGCTGTAAAATTTTTAAATATAAACGGTAAAGCTTGTGTGTAGGATGAAGTCGCATCTACATTTTGTCCCCTAATTAAATATGTAAATAATTTTTGAATCCGATAAACCGTTTTGGAAATAACTGTAAAAGAAATGTAGCAGTCCTTTTTAAGGTGAAAAATTGGCCGTTTTTGGTACAAAAATTGACATATTTTCATCTCATCATTGCGAAGAACTGGTAAGTCCTGGAAATTTACTTCCCATGACAAAAATGTTCACAACGGAGTACTAATGGATGTGAAACAAAGAACGGGAGAAATATATATGCAAAATATGGAAACTGGGGTGTATATGACCGTAGTGTAAATAAATAGTTTTTCGGCGGTCAAAAGTCAGCTATCACGTTAAAACGATCAAAGACAAACTACACCACTCGATTACCCTCTCCTCCCTCTTTAATTTGGTACCAAACATGACGTAGTTTGAGCAACCCCCTATGAGGGGTGGTACGACCCCCAACCCCAAAAACACCCTGCCCCAAAAATTGTTCACCTATATTTTTGTACTCGAAGCCCTTAATCTATCAAAAAAATTCCAATACTCTACATCCCTCCCACATAGAGTTAGGCGCCCGTGAATATTGCGATATTGCCTATAATGCCCATGCATGGCTAATTACCAAATTGAATTCTTACTTTTTTTTTATTTGACTTAGAGATCCTGAGCTTACCCCTGCGAATTATTGCAGCTCCTGATATTGTATTATTTTTTTTTAATTTCCCTTAATCAGCTCCCATTTCTACCCCGCACTCTCTCCGCTCCTTTTCATAAGCCTATCTTGTTCGCGCTGAGATCCCATGTTTTTTTTTATACCACATACATTCTCCTTCTACTCTCCATTCTCTCGTTATCCCGGAAAAACTCGAGAAAACCTACCCTCCTACATCCCTCAAAAACTACCCAAAAAAAAAAGAAATTTAAATTTATTTCGACAGTAAAAGATAATAGGCAGATGTACCTCACATATGAAAAAAAGTCCAACCCTCTACAACAAAATTTGATACCCTTAATCGTCCCAGGAGATTCGTACTTTTTCACATTTCTTACGTTTTCCCTAATTCTCCAACATGTTAGTGAATTGGGAATGGAGAATTAGGGAATTAAGAATTCTAAGAAAACGCAATTCTCATCTCCCAAATTCCCAAATTCTCCGTGCTACAGAATCCGGCCCCTGGTCTTTCTATGTCTGCTTTCCAAGCAAGAATAGGCGGTATGTCCGGATCTTCTCTTTGCGCTGTTCGCAAGCTCTCGATGTCCCAACCTGTTGATGGTTCAACAATGACCAACTGTATAGTAGCTGTTGGGTCTTTTTCTTTCTCACGGCCGCAATGCTTACATTCAGGTTTGCAAACCTTCTGCAATTCCATGGATACGTCCTTTTCTATGATGAATCTCAAAGCCATAAGGTTGGAGTCCAGTCTCTCTACGAATAGCTTGCTCCCTATCTCGCCAACTTGGACATTCTTCTCTTTTTCTTTTCTGTTGATTCCCTTCGACGGCGTTTCCTGCAGTCGATTTGAAGGTGTCCCAATTTATTACAATCCCAGCATCGAAGAACACTACGTGAAGGGTGCTCAGTGAAAACTGCAATCTGTTGCAAGTCTACTGTCCAGCTCGCTATCTTTGTAATTCCACTCTCCTCTCTTCATCTAGAGATTCCACTCGTTGGCGTTGTCTGCAGTCTCTTTATAGATGTCCCGGTCTATTACAATTCCAGCATCGCAGAATACCACGAGAAGGAGTGCTCTGTGATGGCTGAATTCTATTACAAGTACTTTCTTCAACCGAAATTTCTCTTTGCGTTCGTCCATATATGTAGATAACTGTATATGAGTTTAGCCAGGTTTTTGGAAGTGAGATAATCATGTGCAAACACATTCCATTAACCGAGGAAGGTCGAACAGTTTTACGGGTAGGAATATTCTTAGCGGTGTTCCAGCCCTTGAAAAACACAAACAAATGTAGACAATTATTATAAATGGCAGTATGAATCTCAATGACAAATGGCAATATGCTGATGGCATTAGACTAGATTGCAGAAACTGTCAAAACTACTTTATCGCAAGTTACAGGATGGAACTAACAACTCCAGCAATTATCAGACTGTAGACTTGAGGAACAAGAGTTTTGACCAGAGCTACTTATATGATAGGATTTTATATCATTAGGATCATTCATTAATTCTCATGGGTTGCACGAGCAATTCCCATGTTTCGTAGATTACTCCACAGGATTTTAGGAAGGAGCTTGGCATTTGGTTTAGGGCGGAGGTAAGCACTCTTGACACGCTTGATTTCTACTTTAACAAAGTTTCGTGCTCTGCGATACAGTTCCCAATTAACGCTGGTCCGCACCTTTTTCTATCCGCAATAAAGCATATTCCTCTCGGCAATTAACCTTTTAATATAGCCTAAGAGCCACGGACAAGATAGTCGATGTTTATGTTTACGTTTTAAAGGTATATGTTGCTCATAAAGATTTAGAACGAGCATATTAAAGACAAAGCGACAAAATATTGACAATTTCCTGCCAGGGGCAGTTAGAATCATCATCATCATGTAAATCCGGTAAATTTAAATTTTGCCAGTCCCGTTAACAAAAAGACACTATTTCATTCATTCACCACGTCAACTTGAATATCATAGGAAAGAAATACAAAATCGTAATCAGAAATACCAAATAATAATTTGAAAGCATCGCTGTAATAATTAAAAACAAGAAATGATTTTAATTTTGATTTATTTAAAACTAATACAATAATGATGATTACTATAATATATATTAATAAATTCAATATATTCTCATTTAATATAAATATTTTATACTCTTGATAAAAAATAATCCTAATAAAACCGAGATAATAATAATTTCGTCAAAGTATTCATCACCATCGAAATCTTTCGAAACATATAAAGAGAGAGAAAAAAAAACATAAAAGCGCACATGGACGAATTCGTAATAGTTAATTAATTAGTTAATTATTGAAAAGCTAAACTCAAATATAATAAAATATACTTAAAATTAAAGTCAACAATTATTTATGTTTATTTTTCTCCATTTTCTTCTAATTGTTTTCATACAATAAAGACAGAAAAAGAGATAGACAGAGAGAGCGAAATAATAATATCTTCACTCCCTCCACATTAGACTTTTTAATACTCAACGGATCCTACTTCAGTGCAAATTCTCCTTCTAAACGTCCATAGTAAATCGATTAGAAAAAACTGTGCAATAACTTCTCGTAGGGAATTTAACTCCACGGAATGTTTTTAATTTCTATAATATAATTCTTTTTTTTTCCTTACTTTTCTTATAGTGAATTTGTCATTTAATTCGATTTTTAAAATTTTTACAATTTTCTTCTTTTTGCTTTTATTATGGCCACAAAATTTAGAATTAACATTTTATTTACAATTAATAATTTAAGAGAGCCAAGAGTGGGCGTTTTCTTATTATATTATTTGTTTTTTGTTATTTTTTTCCCGTTTTTTTTTTTTTTTATATAATAATAAATGCAAATTTTGCAATATATGCAACGTAAAAATTTATAACAAATAACGTAAGAAGGGAAGATTTGATTCTTAACGAAGCTAAAATGATTCTCAAAATCATTTTTTCTTTTTTTTTCCTTGGAGTTTTGTAACTCCACTAACCGAACGACCTCTTATCAATAACTGTGTGTATGCATGTGTGTGTATGTGAAATCTCCTCATCCCTTACACAATCGCTTAAATCTTAAAAAGTATTCAATAATAACACTGCACTCCTAACTACTACCAGTTATTGAGAGAGATTACAAGTGACTCAGACTTAAAGCGCATTAATAGATTAGAAATGCTTAAATTATAACATTAAAAAAAAATATACATGGACTTGGCTTCCAGGACAGTTACATGAAAAACCATGTAGTTTTCGGCCGAAAAACTATTACCAATTTTAATATAACTTGGCAAGTAAAGAGTTTATGTATAGAACATGTGTGAATTGTGAAATATATGACTATCATACGCGAACAGCTAATCATCATCATCATCAAGGAAATATGGTTTAGGGAAAACTAGGTAATAGGGAATGACTAAGCAGAGTAGCTCGACTGGAAGATTCAGATTATCTTAGGACTCAAAACCGTTTTTCTATTTCAAGTGTGAGATAAAAAATCCAGAAAGTGTAATAAATTCAAAGAGATAGTTGAAGCCGTTAATTATCAAAGGAAAAATCTGTTAGTACAAATTCGAAAACAAAATAATAAAAGTTATCGAAATAGTATGCAAAGTAAACTACCCCCAGTTGTTATGATGGAAAAGTTACTTTTACTGAAGAAAACGTGAATTAAATGGAAAACAAAATGTAAACGGGTGATTGAAAATAATAGTAACAGAAAAGTGAATGGACGCACTTAGGTTTCTATTGCTCGAGTTCAATCTAACCAAATTTTCGGGTGGATCCGTACGTATACGATTGGGATTGTATTCAATAATTGGTCTCACGAATATACGTTGTTTTATACTTCGCTGCAATTGGACAAAATAGCAAGATACACTGGTAGTAACAATCTCGAAAGAAAAGTTATTTTCGCATAATATTTATAAGAAACTATCCAGTGTAGAATAACTGATGCTGCATTGTATGTTTTTAGGCAGCCTATTCATATCAGAGTTCGTTTTTTTAAGCAGTCCCTATAAAGCATGTATCTATATTTTTAGCCTTCTAAACTAAATTTAGGTGAATCCATTACCTAAGGCAAGATTCTATAGCCTATTATATAGTGTGCAGTTCAGTTCTTAAAGGATGAAGCACATCATCTATGTACTCCACTGGCAGTGATTGTGTAATAATTATTATTATCTAGATGCAAGTAGTTTGCCTATACGCTTGCTTCTATCAGAAATGATGGATCCTACACAAGCCTGCACAAGTATTATTTAAATATTTTTATGATTTATTTTAATTTTTCCCACAATCGTACCCCTATTTAGAAATTTTTAAGATATTTAGAAAACGTTATGGCATTGCGCATGTAATTTGATTAATTATACATCGCGTTTTTGCGTTATCCTAATCCTACATCATGTAATTTAATTAATTATTTAGTTATACATTTTATATATATTGCTTATTTGAATATTTACAAGTAATTTTCACTAGCAAACTAACGACTACTTCCCACAGTACAATATTCGGGGTGTAGCTAGCTATATACACTCTTGCCATATATTTGCTAGACGTAATTTTTTCTTTTTAAGATCCCACTCGTTGCAAAAATCTCCACTTTCTAACTTATCGCAAGGATTAAGACCTCATAACAAATAAAGCCTTACAAGAAAAAGACAATTATGAGCTCAAAATCCTTTTATATCAAAGGATTTCTTAAGTAATTTCAATCTTTACTTTGTTTATGGACAAGACATTTGAAGATCAATGATTCTATACGGATTAAAGTGACGCGCTGAAGAGAACGTTTACAATGCTCATAACAGAAGTGATATTTTCAACAAAATTATATAGTTGAATGCGAAAAATTTATAATCCAACTCTCATATCTACCATTTCCAATCGGAGAATTGTTTATATTTATTTTTTTATTATTAAAATTACTCATGTAAATTTTCTGGCAACAGCAATACCATGCATCTAATAGCACGGCCCAATAAAACACTCCTATAAGCCGAAAGGTCACAGCTAAACAGATAATAGCAATACAGCCACCAGATTACTTCAGTCTGTATATTCTCTGCACAAGGTACTAAACAGCTATAAATCATGTCACCGAAGTCTAGAGCAGCCAGCATTCAGTTGTACACCGAACACCACCGTATACATCTAAGTCAAGCAAGCACCAAACAGTCATACGGTAAAATACCAAGCCACTAGAAAGTACCAGATTAGCTAAACTAATTAAGTCGAGCAAATACCAACTTATATTAGAAATCATCCGCCTAATTAGATTTAATAGGAAAATTCCTCTCCATTAGCCAGACTATCCACAAGCCTACAAACCAAAAGCTGCCGTCTAACGTTTCAAGTCAGAAACAAATAAGCTGATAAGACGAGCCAACAAGCCCACACGAGAATCTTAGGGCAATAAATTTGTATAAGAAGGCGCGCAGACATAGCCTACATTCTAGAATACCTTTTCATTCAAACAAATACAGAAAATCTCTGACTATTAAAATCTCATCGTTAATAATAAGTCAGATTTACTTATCGCAACTCCTGAGTTGAGTTTACTCAGAGTCGACTCTTCATTTTATTTGGAGATGATCATTTGAAGTCATTTGACTTTTGGCTCTGAGATTCATTGATCGCAAAGGAGCGAAACTTCATGAAGAATTTTATTGAAGGTCCTGCCAGAGTCAAGACAACTCAAGAGCTATAACAAAATATGACAGCAGATAACTCTTGCGACGAGTTGTGGCGTATTGTTCTCATATTGCACACGGGCACTTCATAGTGAGACGTGCATACATAACAGCACAGCTCAACCGTAGGCAGAGCCCATCATAGGCAATAAATAAGAAAAGAAATTTAACACGTCCAGCACTAAATTGGCTAATTGCGCAGGCTCTTTTAAAAGAGTCAGATGCAATTAGTCGACTCTGTGAAAAGAGTCACTTTTCCCATGTTTAGTGAGCTAGAGAGGTAATCCAACCGATTTCTCCGATAAATTGAATTCACATTACGTAGGAGCTGACCATCCTAAACTTTCCCATATTCCGTATTATTCGTATTGCCTATCATTCTATTCCTACTATCTCAAAGTGAATTGAGAAACTACTAGTGTTTTACTACCTGCGACAAAGGGGTAACATACTTCGAAAGACAAAGAGCAAGCGGTTAAGAAAAATATCACGAGCGTTTTCCGACAATTTCTACTTCCATAAACAATGATTAGCTTCTGGGCATTCCTGAAATAATATAGAAATTGTAAATCTAACCATGCCTTGAATTTATTACAGAACTTTTAATGTCAAATCGAATTTATTCTTTTACAAACTTAAACAGAAAAAACTGTGATAAATGCGCCAAATTTAAAAATACATACCAACAGTCGCAATTAAAAAAAGTCAGACTATAAAAAGGTAGTCTGTCTAAGGCTAACCAATTGGCCAAAGAGGAAATACAGAAATATAACCGTTCAGAGACTGTTATTATGTGCAACGACGTTGAGAACGTGACTAGCTTATCCAAAGATAATATCTCAAGATTTCTTCTAAAAGTTCATATCTTAATTGCAGCATTTGATATGATGTAATATTTTGTCGTACAAGTGAAGACATAGTACATATTCTTATTATCTGATTAATATGTTTGTATCAATGTCAGATTCCTATATAAAACAGAACAAAAATAGAAGGATGATATCGTTTGTTAAACATAGAATCAAAATCGCGATTGGAGTCATAGAAATATTTATTTGCGTCGAAATGCCTCTCTCGCCTCTCTCCTCATATCCCCTAATCATTTCTCTATCGCCTTCGTGCCATGCTGTGCTCGGCATCATAGCATATCCCGCTTGGCCTAGTATTAAGAAATAATATTTAAAAAAAAACATATTTGTGGCAAATAAATTCATTAGGGGAAACAGTAATGTACTACCATCGCGAAATTAACGCAGCTCAACGAAATATTCACTTTATAAGTGCATTAAAAATAATAAATAAATAAATGATCACATGACATAAAGAATCAGTTTTTTAAAGTTCTTCATACAAAAAATAAAATATAAATTTGAAGATGGCAGTATTTACTGTACAATTCACATGCTTCACATAATCTTTTTACTTGCCAAATTACAATAAAATTTGTAGTAGAATCGGTTCGAAAAGACGTACGAACGATTTTCCATGGAATGACCTTAAATCGCTTTCTTTTAATTTTGCAATTTATTTCAACACCTTTTTAGACGCATTAATCCCAGACCTATATTAGTGTGCTTAAGGCACACTCCTTAACTATCAGCAAATCTTCAATAAATTGACATGTTTTTTTTTACCTACGGCGGGAATAACAGTTATTCCTGCAGTCACTTACATACCTTAATTAAATAACGAATTACTAAATCGAGACAAAATTACTTTGGTGAGCCGAAACAAAGATACGAGATACATTTACAAAACTGGTCGTATTGATAAAATTAGAATAAAAAAAAATCTACTCAAATTGAGGGAAGCCAGAAACGGAGGATTAACTACACTAAAAACAAAAACATTCAAATATATTATAAGTACAAAAAGTATTAACAGAAGGGTGTGTTATCCTCCGAACGGGTTTAGTATAGTCTTATACTATTATATTCGATTTATAATTACGAAATAAGTAAAAAGAGTACTAATGGACAATGCGCTGTCGTTGAAATCATTGAATTGATTGCAACAACTCTCTACAAAAAATGTGTGATGCTTTGATTTGGAAAATCTACAGGAAGTGAAAGTATACTTCATCTTCTTTTTATGCTGTGATATTGATGTTTCTATCCTCCTAAGATTTTTGAATGTTCATTTTTTGTTTGGAATCATGGAATTATTGGCGCTTATAGCTACTATATATTGGACGACAAATTAGCATTAAAAAATTGTTAATCTCCGCTATCGTCCCATTTGCGTTCTTCCATTATTCTGTCAAAGCAATCTGCTAAATAGGCGTGCTGAAGAAGATAAGATATCAAATTTCATTGCATTTTGTTATTTTATATATTTAGCAAATATTTTACTTACATATGGCGTGTATACTTTCACCCATCTTGCAGGCTTCTCATTGCGAGTATATTGGAAACAGAAGGCCATAGATTCCTCATCACTTTCCCACCTTGTAATAGTATCCCATGTTAATTCAACCATTTGTGCTTCAAGAGCACCATCTTCTCTGCATGCATGCAATCGGAAACTTTTTATGCCTGAAAATAATAAATTATTTAATTAATGTGGTAGGAAAATATGTGATTGCATAATCTAAACATTTGCTTTTCTTCTGTTATAAACTAACTGCATTTAAATATCCATATCTCATGAGGCTAGATGGAGAAAATTTATGTTTCTTGACAAATAATGTAAATTAACTTACAAATTTTATTTGGTTCCCAATTATTATCGAATAAAATATTACTTCCGTAGTATTACAGCATCTCAACTCAATGATCTGTTATGATCATGTAATCTGTTGTCAGCAAATTCTTTTAATGTTTGCTGGTGCTCAAAGTAAGATTCATAGAAACATGAGCCTATGTTACTCATTACTTCCAGATGTTTTACTAAAAATCTCTTTCACTTTAAGTCTTTTATTGGATCGTAGGAGAGAATTTCACATTTGTTGCACTCTACTTCAGTGGACACAAACTTCGCATTCAACCCACAAACTCCTCGGAAGCTTGTGAATAACTTTGCATTTAGAGTGTATCCACCAAAAGAAGAAAATACAAAATTAGCACGTATTACACATGCAACTTATATACAAGCTAGCATTTTGATGAGTACAGCACGAATGGTGCGTCCAAGAAGAGAGCTGCTGCATACAGTCTGCTCCCTTGCAAGTCGATGTTATTGAGCTAATTTACGGTAAAATTCACAAAAGTTTCGTCATTTATTGTACTCGATCTCATACTCATCGAGTTGTCTGTGACTACATGAATAGAAAACTAAGAAAGAAACTAACACAGAGGAATATGAAAAACGGATGAAAATCATTTCGGAAAATACATTTATTTTCCATTTCAAAGGGAAAGCACAAAATCTGCACGCATCCAGTACCCTGTTAAGTTTTTTATGTCTCCACCGAACTTATTTGCGCACAAGTAGATTGCGGGTAGCATCTGGCATCGCTGGCTTAAATGCAAGATGCTCGCTGAATACACTTCAACTGCGCAGAGTACAAGCCACGTGAGTATTGCGTCTGTTAGCGTGCGAGCAAGATGCAGGAGTGCACTACTTTTGGTGTTGACACTTAGTTTTCTGAAAGCAAGCGTGTTGCGGACCAGAAACTTTCCGGTTGATATATGTCTTAATGAATGTTTCCAATGTCCATATTATACCACAAATACAATACAGTTGGACATTATTAAGCAGAAGAATTAGAATTAGATTTCCTTAGCTGCAATTTATTCATATCATATAAGAAAAGAAGAATGAAATTCTAATCTTTAGTGAAGTAGTCAGTTCATTAATAATCATGTAGTCAGGAACCGCATAAGAAAATTTCACGAATTTTTACAGTATTTTGTGTTGTGATGATGCCAATTATCATGTTAATGGGCACATAAACAAGCGAAACTTTCAAAACTCTGATGATTACTTCACAAGAATATAAAGAAATATTTGCGGAGTTGACTACTTCCCTTATTCAAGAAGCACAAATGTTTTTGCCTCCACGCAATAAACTTGTTCAAATCTTCGCGTATTGCATATTTATTTAAAAAAGAAAGGAGTCAATAATCCCGTTTAGACGGCTCAGTATGAGGTGCGCTTTGTGGTACCTCAAAATACCCTTCATAATTACATGAGTCAACTTGCTACCCTTGCTACCTTTCAGTCGGTGAACAAATACATCCACAAATTACGTAACTACACACTACGGTGCTTGTAACTGGAATGATCACGTGACTCATAATAGCCAATAAAAAGGCGTGCTGCCTCAAAAGCTGCCTGTGCTGCCTGCGAATTTTAAGTTGCACTGCATTCCTTCCCCCAACCATGTTTCTACCTACAAGTTTCGTGTACCAGAGGCAGAATACTAACCCATCTAAACAATATCAATCTGTCAAATATGCCAAACCTCCCATACACTAAAAAATTATGGCAATTATGAAGGTAAATTTAAGGAAAAAAGTAGGAAACATCGATGAATATAAAAGGCTTTCGGCCTTAGCATCAAGAGTAACCAGAACCGTAACCCATATTTGCACGACAGAATTTTTCGTGGTCTTTGGTGGACAAATTTTAAAAGTACAGTTAACTAATATTTCCCCGTCTGAACATCTCCCGTGTATATACCTGACTTTAAGAAATAAACTCATCCGATCTGTATATAAGGTATTCATTTGTGGCGTTATTTTACAAGATTGCTGTGATTTATTACCGAGTAAACTTTATATTTCTCAAGGAGGCTATTTTTGGATTCTCCGCAACAGCAGCAGAAGCAAAAAAAAAATTTTATTTGTTGTTTCATCACACAACTTATCGATTTTGGGTGGCAAGTTTCAAGTCATGGTTTTGTTTCACTTACAGGTCCCAAATAGCGAAATTAGAAATTTCTATTTTCATTTGTTTTTTCAGGGCGTTATTTTAGGAAACTAGTAATTCTCTACATAATCTGATCAACGTTTAACCCAGCGCGGCCCACCCGTAACTCACAAGTTGTGCTTACCCATCACACTAAACAACAATAAAACTTACCAACTGCAGGCACTACATGACCGTCTTTACGACTGTCACAGGAACAATGTGGAAATACAACATCACCATATCCTGGTAAAGTTCTTGCTAATGCCAAATATTCAGATGCCTTTTTTGCATCTTGTAAAGCTTTTAGTTCATAGAGTCGTCCCTCCGCTCTAATATTTCCACGATTAACTTCATCCACAGCCTATAAATTAGACCAATACTATTATTATAAACTGATATCATTATAAGTTTTGTATAAAAGTTCCTACAAACCTGATAAAAAATAAATTTCGCTGCTTGTTCACCATCTGGAAGGGATAGTTCCTTACTAATTGAGAATAACCATCGTCTTACGCAAAGACAAGTACTCGATGCAGTACTATAGTTTTGAACATAAAGTTGATGTGGCACTTCGTGTGGTTGAAGTTTCCTTTCTATGAAAACAAATCACGGATTAAAATAGGGTAAATTGTGTCACAATTATAAAAGAATTCTATTCTAACCGAAGTTATATTCGACAATCTCAAAAAGATAGAAATATTGCTGTGTATACGATGTGAGATTAGCTCGTTGAACTAAAATTTCCCAGACAACTTGAGCATTTGCTGATTTCTTAACAGATATTGTAGCAATCTCATGATCTGGTAGCATGATTTTAATATCAACCGGCGATGCTGATAAATCATCTTCGGAATCAGTCAAAAAATCTTGCACTGCATCACTTTCTGCAATTACTCGAACTGCACATACTTTTTCTAGATACTGTTCTAGGCCCCTTCTTCTTGCATCTAATTGCTGTTCACTTAACTGAAATGGCCATTTTCCCGGAAGTTTTGGGAAATTAAATCCAACAAATTCTTTTCTCAGAACCGAATGTAAATTAGAAAATTCTCTATATCTTCTGGAACAGAGCTGTCGCCCTGCCATGTGAATATTGAATACGATATAACGCTCTCCATTTCGTGTGACAATGTTGTAGTCGGGTATACTGCAAAAAAAAAAAAATTAATCTAGAATTGAACTTCGCATCTATATTTTAAAAATAAAAATATTTCAACATGAAATCATCTGTGACAACAAACAACAATAGGAGACGATGATAAATCCATTATTAGGAAAGCTACTGTGAATAAAAGATGTTTGTTTTTTGTATTTAATATTAGCAGAAACCCAATAGCTGACAGAAAGTAAGCAGATGAAATGGGGAAAATCTTTCAAAGCTGGTGAATTTCAAAATAGGTCGCTTTCCTCACAAAATTATTTCGATCAACAACAATAACGGTATTCTACATTTGCTACTAATAGAGTCATTCTAGTTTCTAAAGCAGTGTGTGTTGTCCATACTTGAATCCACGATGCAGCCTATTAGAGCTCCGCCTTTACTAATCGGACTATGTCCAGAGCTTTCCCTCATAAACATACATACTAAAGATTCCAGTGGGCACACTACTTACACCAGAAACCAGATTGATCACATCTGCCTCCTTAATTGCCGGTGAACAATCACAGCTTGCTCAAAAGCGTATAAGTCTAAAGAAATAATATGAGAGAGTGTGAAACAAATAGAAAGTCTTATAAGCAGCAAACCTGATAGAAAAATGACTAAGACTTGGCACAAAGAAGAGAACTCATAATCAAACTCCTGACCCAAAATAATCACAAGTTCTTAAGCAATAATACCACAAAAAATATGTAAAGAAAGAATGGATTCAAAATTTCATAGAGTTCCAAAAAGAATTGCACTTTGTTGGAATAAAAAAAAAATGACAGATACACATAGTCCCTGATTTCATAATTCCAAATATTTAATCATTTCAAATCCCATGGGAACAAAATTTGGAAAACATTACAATCTCGGAAATATACAGAGGATTTTATCAAAAAAGTCGAAAAATATATTCCGGGATGTCGTAGTTCAGAGTTTTAGTCCTGAAATTTTTTGTGAGATTCTGAAAATTGAAAAAGTAACCAACCCTGTAATTAAGGTAGTCACAAAGTGAGATATGCAAAATTCTGTAATACCTTTAAAACAAAAGAATAAAGACACAAGAATATTCCAGCCGCTCGAAGAAACAGAGAATAAGCTTCTAACCTCGTCACAAGATGAAAGTCACAGATGCAGACAGCATTGCACGGAATCGTCAACAGGTCAAAGAGAGCGAAAACCGAAATACTCAGAATCTACCAACGTCGTAAGAATTCTCACAAAACTATTCAAAGCAAACACAAAAACTACATCATAAGCTCTGCATGCTACCCTTAAACAATTATTAACAAATGAAAAGATAGCATTTTGTTAGAGAAGTAAGAGTAAAAAATCTAAGTGAATACAGCAGCTCACATAGTATCAATCAAGGTACTAAATCCGATAAGTAAAAAAAGCAGCTACATATTAGGAATGTTCGGAATGTGAAGTGATATAGCGAAAAATTGTGACAAGAACTAGCAGACCAAATTTGTGAATGCAAATACAAATCCAATGCAATTATTGGAATACAAGGCAGTCGTCCTTGTTCATCGTGTTCGCTAAGTTTGGCATTATGCTACATATTTCAGTAATTTTCGTTTTATGTTGGTATTTTGTAGGTAGAGCTTAAACAAATAAACGGCAAGGCACGTTGGCTTTACCACGAAATTATAAACAAATTTCACTAAAGCCTGCAATTGCAAGAGTTGAACAATAAATTATGTAAGAAAATTTTTCCCCATTTACACTTTGACTCTAACGTAGATATAGAAAAACTTCACGATTCGTCGTGCTATTTTTAAAAAAGAACGATGAACAAGGCAAAATTGTAAAAAACAAAAACTTGGGAAGAAGCTAAAACCATAATCAAATGGAGAATAGAGAAACTAAGAACCGCCTACTCTATGCCTCCATAATCTCCCATACAAAGAAGGAAACAAACAAGAACAATTTATATTAAAGGAATTACTTGCTTCAAATTCTTACCTTATGGGTAAAGATCGTTTTTCCGAATAATCAATATAAGAATATCCTCCAGGGTCTTCTTGTGGTTCCAAACGTTCTGCTTCCTGCACCAAGAATAAATACAAGAGAAATTATAGGTTAATAGGAATGTAATCTATGAAAGAAGTAAAAATTACCTGTGGTGTCACTGATATCACTGTTAAAGTTAAGCAATCACCACCAGATTTAATAAGATCCACAACTTGCTTATGAGTTGCACCTTCAACACTGACTCCGTTTCTGTAAATTATAAAAAAAAAAAATTTAATTTTGTTTTTAACACAATTTTAAAAAGTTAGAGAAAAAAATGTTTAATAACTTCGCTTTGACACGTGTAATGTAGCGTGGGAGAGAATTATCAAAAACTGCGTGAATACAGTAGCCAGCATTTTCTACTAAATACATATCCATGGTGAGTTAGCGTTTATTAGAACTTGCAGTGACTGATCTAATTTCAGTTGATTAACTTAATTGAAAATCCCTCTACATTATTGTAAAGTAAAATCCATTACCAAAACAGAAACAATCTCATATCAAAACAATAAGGCTAAGTGCAGAGGTTAAGATTAGTTAAATAATACTTATCTGGTTCTCTAACTAGACAAACGTTTGCCTAGTTGGACAGCTCCGATGGTAAATATTTATTGTGAGGCACCAGAGCAGATAATTAATTTCGTGGACCGTAAAGTAAAACAATTTTTTGCTATTTATTGCTTATCTGTGCTAACTAGAGCTTAGAGAAGCATAAAGAAACCGATTTTAATATATATTAATAAACTTGCACTGAGGAAGAGATGGGTGAGAAACAGAGTCCACAGATTATATGTAACACAGGTGTGGTGTAACAACACATAACCTTCGTTTTATCAATATTTTTAGATCTTCAATGTATAAGGTAAGTTATTTCGGTTATCTTTACTACATACATATATTACCAAAGCTCACGAGATACACTACAATACGATGCACAGCCTTGGCAAGGAAAGGAAGTAGCTAAGGTGATAGATGTTAAAACGGAGTGAAAGAAATTTGATGCACTTGTACAATCCTGTTAAAAGCCCCCCCCCCCCCGCATTTTTTTAAGGAGAAAAACACAGCAAATACCAAGTATTTCCAGCTAGGAATAGATCACAACATTTCAAAGTCGGACGAAATGGGTTGTTGGCAGAATGTGATCAGTTTAGGTAAAGGTATGATTACACATTTGCACAGGTTGCAAGTATGTTTACACAGTTTTTGCAACGCCCAACTCGAATACTCAAGTGCAGTTTTAGTTATAAATAGACCGCATCCAAAATTCGAGACGTATGGCTGACAGAATTTCTTTGAGTGAAATTACATAAAAGAAATAATCATTATATATTTCGATAATCAAGAAATGTAAGTTTCCATTTGTTTAACCATTAATTTAGTTAAAAATCGCAATAAGAAGCTAAACAAAATAATATACACCAGGAGTCACAATTCGGCTTCAATCCATAAAACTCGACCTTTCACACCTTGCTAAAATTCCACACAGATGCCACCAGAGCTGTAAACAGGAATGAATGCACTGCAGGCTGCTTTCTCGATTTCGGAAAAGCATTCGACTCGGTATGGACAGCAAGAAGACACATCTTCAAGCTTAACCAGCTCGGTTTCCCTCCACATCTCAATAGGCTTATCAATAGTTTCCCAGTTTCTAGAAGATTTTATATGGAGCTAGAAAGCCACAAATCAACACTCAAGGCGATTGAAGCTGGTGACCCCACGGATCTATCCTAGGTCCAAAACTTTCAACCTGTATACTTCAGACCAATCTCCAAACGAAAATAGGACTCTCTCACTTACACCCAATCTCGCTTCCCACATTTGGGTGTAAACAAAGTCAACCTAAACCTAACAAGTTCGACTCATATCACAGTAAAATGTGGGATGAGAAAACATCTAGGTTTTTTTTTTATATATATATAAAGGGTTTTCCAATAAGAGGTGTTATTTTAATTAGCCCGCTATTTCGGTAGATGTCACTTTTGGAGCTGTCATTTTTCGACATTTGACAAGTAGAGGCTACGCCATTAATAAAAATGGAACGATGCACCATTCAACAACGCATTGAAATTATTAAAATTCACTATAAAAATGAAATGTGGCAGAGACGGTTCGTAAAACACGAACATTTTTGGGTCGTCGTGAAGCACCTTGTCGGACCACAATACAGAAATTGGTAGAAAAATTCGAGCTGTCGGGACAAGTTAGTGATGTGAAGAATAAAACCCGTGCACGTCGCTCAAGAACAGCCGAGAATATTGCTGCTGTAGCCGAAAGTGTTGAAGAAAACCCAGGTTTGTCCATTCCTCGTCGTTCTTTGGAATTAGGCATTCCACAAACGTCATTACACCGTATTTTGCATAAAGATTTGGGTCTTAAGGCTTATAAAGTTCAGTTAACACAAGAACTCAAGCCGGCCGATCATCAACAATGTCGAGTCTTTGCTGATTGGGTCCTTGAAATGCATGAAAATGATCCGAAATTCCATCGAAAACTCATCTTGAGTGATGAGGCCCATTTCCACCTCGATGGCTTCGTCAGCAAGCAAAATTGTCGCATCTGGGGCTCGGAAAACCCAAGAGTTATTGCTGAAAAGTCTCTCTATCCTCAACGTGTGACTGTTTGATGCGGTTTATGGTCCCGCGGGGTCATTGGACCTTACTTTTTCGAAAATGAGGCTGGAGCAACAGTTACGGTGAATGGATTGCGCTATCGACAGATGATTAATGATTTTTTATGGCCGGAATTGGATGGTATCGATCTGGACACCGTTTACTTTCAACAAGACGGAGCTACGTGCCATACAAGCAACGAAAGCATTGATCTTTTACGGGAAAAGTTTCCGGACCGTGTTATCTCTCTAAGAGGTGATCACAATTGGCCACCGAGATCTTGTGACTTAACACCTTGCGACTTCTTCCTTTGGGGCCACGTGAAAGAGAAGGTCTACGCCAACAGTCCAGCGTCGATTCAAGACCTCAAAGATGGAATTCGTGAGGCTATCGAGGACATAGGGCAGCCACTTTGCGATTTGGTTATGGAAAATTTCATGAAAAGGATATGGTCCTGTAGGCGTGGTCGTGGTGGTCATTTGGCTGATGTTATTTTCCATTATTAACGGCATACCTTCCTCTTTATAATGAAATAAAGATCCGATCATTTATCTCAAAAAATGGCATTTTTCTTTGAATATCAAAATAACACCTCTTATTGGGAAACCCTGTATATTATAAAACCAAGCTCAGGGGATACAAAGCACAGCATGGCAGGAAGGAGAAAGGATTAAGAGACATGAGGAAAGTGGCGGAGGTGCTGATGTATGTTACTCTTGAAACTTCGAAAATTGTAAGCCCGAGGAAAAACCGAAGATGGTAGACTATTTCACATTCGTACAGTTCGGGATAAGAAAGCATCGCGGAATTTTATTGTGCGTCCGAAAGTATTTTGAAGGGTGAAAGTGTGTGCGCGGCTTGCAGTGCGAGTGCTGCGTGCAGGAATTAATCCACAAGAGTTCTGACCATGCATGTAGCGAAAAAGGAGCGAATAGGCATCCAACATTACGGCGGTTCTCGAGTTAGTCGATATGAGAAGTAATTATCAGTGAGCCAATGAGCTTGAAGGCTCTCTTTTGGACAATATCCCATGAAGCTAAGGCTGTACGACCAGTTCCGACCCTATAGGAATTGTATTAAATTCCAGGTCTGATGTAGAACTTATAGAGGACCGCTAGATTTGACGGGCTGAAATATTTCTTACCCTTTTTAAGAAATACAAGACATTTCGATGCTTAATGTCAAGAATGTTTAGTGGCAGCGAATCAGAAATGAATGCTCCATCAAATGGGAGTGGTAGATGCATTGAATTCGACGCGATTCGCTTTGTCCCAAGCGAGGATATTGTCAAGATCGTTATTCAATGATCTAGTCATGCAATATCGTTTGACACATGCGCGGCATTCCCTCTGGAGTCCGCAAGAGTATCAAAGAAATAAGAGAAATCAAGGCAAAGCTATGGATGGGATTGAAAATAAGGGAAAGCAGATCATTAATGAAAATTAGGAAGAGAGACGGAGAGATAACAGAACCCTGGGGCTCACCGGCATTTTATAGGGTGGGGTTCAGATATAACGCCGTCTAATACAACATGAATTAGGCGACCAGATAAAAAATTTTCAATCCATAATAGAAGGCGCGAGGGGGAGACCAAGTGCTTTAAGTTTGGTTAAAAGGGCAAGATGCCAAACTCTATCAAAAGCCTTTGAAATATTTGGAAACGATTTTGGAGTCACCAAAATTGTAGAGACTACAATTCCGTAAGAAAAGTCAGCAAGTCTCCCGATCAGCGGCCAGTCCGGAAACCATATTGGCGATCGTTGATGGGTTGATGGGTTTATATATACTTCATTAATTTGGAGTTAATGACAGATTCTAAAACCCTGGAAAGATTCGAAGTGATTGCAATTGGTCGATAATTTGAGGGATCGCTACCCTCTCTTTTTTTGGGAATTGGCTGAACGTGGGCTAGTTTCCAAACAGTTGGAAAAATTCCTGCCGAAAGTAGAATAGTTTGCGCAAAGGTTTAGCCAAGGATGAGGCGCTTCTTTTAATTACTAGGGGCGCGAAACCATCAGGACCTGCGGCTTTGGAGATATTGATCTCCTAAAGGACCGTGAATACATCTCTCGTACGGATGTGTATTGGCTGTTGTACACATCCACACGGGGGATGCAAAGCAGGTGTCTGTGAAGTGGATGAAAGATCAGAGTGAATCGAGCAGCCAAAATATTAGCCTTATCCAGAGAGACAATAACCACTACACCATTTTTAAGTAGTAAAGGTATAGTGGGACTGGTGAAGTTGTTCCAGATGATTTTGACGAGAGACCAGAAACCTTTGCTACCTTCGCGGCTTGCCCAGATTCTCTGCCTAATACTCTGGTCAAAAAGAATTTTTATCTCTATATAATGGACTTGCAGGTTTTGCGTGCAGCCTTGTAGACTTGTTTCAGCTCTGAACATAGATGCAATTGATAAGCGCGAAAAGCAGACTCTTTCGCTTTTATTGCTTGGTTGCACTTTTCATTAAACCAAGAGCGATTTTGCTATTGTTGAGATCTGCTGTAGGAATACGTAATGTATTCACGCATGCCAAGACTTAGAATGTTACTAAGCTCTAATGTGCATTCGTCAACAACGCTTGAAGCAAAACAAACCGACCAACAATTTCTCTAAGATACTGAATGAGACTTTCCCAAACAGCATTTTTATAGTGCCAGAGAAATTTGGTAGATTAGCTCTACCATCAGCTGCATCAAGAATTCGCGTTGGTGTATCCAGTAGCTGTTGCAAATTAAAAGATTCACAGAATAGTTAATCGAATCGGCCCGCAGGGCTTGTGGTAAACGAATGTTTGAACCACGGTATGTTGTGGACATTAAAATCGCCTGCCAGAACGATTTTGGAAGAAGGGGAGAAATAAAGTATTGTTGGAGATAGTGTCAAATACGGATACCATGTCATCATCAGACATATTTAGTCTGCGATAAAAGAAACAAAAGTATATGATGTGTCTATGAAGCTTGAACCTGATCCAGATTAATTAAACTCTGGATTGCAGAACTTAACTGTATTCAAAACCCTTCGACCGGACGAAACCGGCAAGAGTCTAAATCCAAGACGACCATATACCATCTACAACTTGGAAATTATCAAAACCACACAAAACGTCAAATCCCTGGGTCTCAATTTCCATGGACCCTTTATGTTCAATTACCGCGCCCAGGCGACCATAAACAAAGCTAATTTCTCTCCCAGCCTGCTCAGCCCAATAATTCACGTCAGGGATGGACTCTCAACGAGAACAAAACTTCTGCTATACAAGTAACCTATAAGACCTGTCATTACTCACTGCTTTCCTATATTGCACTCAATTTCCTCCAGCAAACTTGAAAGAAGTTTCTTAAAGCCTGTGCAGGGCTTTATAGAAGACCCAACAAAAAATACTTTCGCAACAAAGTAATTTGCGAGGCAGCCAATATCACTCCCATCAAGGAATATCTATTCGAATTTGCCGAAAAACAAGTTGCAAACATCCTTAATCATCTCAACCCAATCACAAACAGCTTGCCAGATCTTTTCATACCAGCAGACTATAAATATCTATCACCCGTACTTTTAACAAAGGTCGAGGCTAAGAGCATCTACCTCTGGGATGGTAGGATAAGTTTCCACGACCAAAAACATGATTGGTACCGAGGATAAGCATATTTAAGCCAATAACTCAGAGAGCGTCTCTGAACAAAGGCACATTTTTAAGACCCTTGACTTCTAATCTTTCCCCACAATCCACAACCTATCCTTTACTTTCTCCTTCCTCAGCCCTCCCACTAACTACAATAAGAACGACTAATACTAAGGTTGATATAGCGCATTATTTGTAAAAAAACAGGCGACAGCGAAACGGAAAATTTCAAAGAGGACAACTATCAACAAGAGAGAAAGAAAGAGGACAAGGAATCGAACTGAGGGCCGAAGATAAGCCCCGATGCACGAAACATGAAGAAATTATCAAAGAAAACTACGAAAAAAAAGGGAAAACGCGCAAAAATACATGACTGACTTACTTTAATTAGGGTATTGATCGTTTCGCAGATTTTATAAGCATCATTGCGTCTCCATTAACGTGACTAACAGCAAAATTTGCATCCTGTTCCAATGTACTACCAATGTACTGCCATTCTTTTAAATTATAATTATTATTATATTATACAGGGTGTTTCCGTCTAGGTGGTCCATAGAGCAGGAGGTGATAGTACCCACCTAGACGAACAAAGAGAGGAGTACGAGGTTGGTTGAGCAGTCGTTGGCAATGCCAGGAGCTTTAGACGGTGACCGTACACACGGTTGATGTGGACAGGAGGGGGCACTGCCAACCAATTTTTAGTTAGTCTAGGTGAGTACTGTACTATTACCTAGGACTCTATGGACCACCTAGACGGAAACACTCTGTACAGTAAAATTAAGAACCGTTTTGTAATTTTTTGAAAAATTACACATGTAGTTAGGACAAAAGTTTAAAAATTTGTTAAATGCACCTGCAGAAATGTTTGCACATCATAGTTTCAGTTCGCAACCCACGTTGAGTGTAGATATTTGGGTATACATTTAATAAAGCATTCTCGTTTGACTCTTCCCACGTGAATCTGCAAAAGAATCAAAAGAATAAACCGAACAAGCGAAATCTTGAGTATCACCAGAAAAGCTACGAAGAGGATTGAAGGGAAGAAACAGTAAATATTTAATTAATAGACGTAGAAAAGTAACAGATATATTATGGAGACCACAGCTGGAAGTATCTCAGACTACACAAATTGTGCAATTGGTTAAAAAAAAACTTACAATCCAAGATAGTAAGACTTAAGGCTAAAAAAGCAAGGTACAAGTCATTGTAAATAGACGTCGAAATATGTCCCGGGAACAATTCTAGCGTCCCGTAAAATACGACATTAATTGCAAATTGAACCGCCCTTTTTTTAGAATAGGCTGAACATAAGTTTTCATGCACTCGAAAATTTCGTTTTTTGGAAGATAAATGAAATATACGAAGAAGATACCTCGTCTAACAGACTGAAATTTATTGTAAATAATTTCAATAAATTATAAAAAGTCCATGTATTAGATTTACACACTGACTCATGTTAAAATTGTTCTTTAAGCCAAATTAAGCTGTATTGTATACAGAGAATGGCCTCTCTAATTAGTATTGATGTCATGCAAACAGCATCGACAGCAGCACTGTAAACTCTGGAGGTAGATGGCGCTGTAGGCAATGCTGCGTTCAGAATGAACCAAGGATCAGTAGTTCTAGAATTTTCAACTATTCCCAACGGAGGACTAGAATAGCTCACGGAAGGCTTAACTGGGATTCTGGTCGGAGCTAAAATTAGAAGCGACAGTCCTAAGTACGGGTATAACTGAGAATGAGTAGAAGGGATGTCATCCTCTTAACTGTCTGCTCACCGGCTACTGTCACCTGAGGAAGCATCTCTGGCAGGGTCACTGATGCACCTTGCAGATTCTGTCTGGAAAATTATGAGAGTACTTTTCATGTTTTGCGCAGTACTTAGCAATAGTAGCTAGACGCAGAATTGTAATCTTTAGTAAGTTACAGCTGCAACGTGGTATACAGCCCGCTGCGCGCCATTTTAAACCTATTTAAAATGGCTGGCTTGCATTAAAGATACGATACGGAACGATTGATGCAATAGGCCCTCCAAGTGTCACCTTAACGCGTTATTATCACTCATCTTAGTGTCATCAAATTTTATTTCAACAATATTTATTGCGCTTGAACTATCGGGGTTTTGCAGGCTTACTCTTGGAAAATGCTCAAATTTGCAAATTTTCGCGGGAGTTGTTGCAACAGAGTTTGAACGAAAGTCCCAAAATCATTCGGGTAAAATGCCAACTACAGAGGAGGTATGTAGATTATCGATTCTGTAAGTGGCATTTCCGTGCGTTTTCAAAGATCGTCGGTGGATGGCGAAAAGTAGGTAGGCAAAATTTTTATAGATTTAATTATTTTTTAACATCCGATCTTCCTGAGATTTTGTACAGATAATCTCTTAGTAAAAGCTGATCCATAAAAAAAAGGATTAATCGATAAGTTGTAGAAAAACATTTCGAAATGAATTTTCTAAGTTGCAGTGCGCATTTTATACAAGCGACATACTTTTCCCATTACCTAGAGTATGTGCACTTATGCAAGTTAGGCTCTGTCACGCTCTCTCTCTCCCGCATATGGGCTACCACTAACATTACGATGCTCCCACCAAGGGGCCTACAACCGTGTTGAGGTGAATAGTAAAATAATAGTATACTATCCAGGGCTCCTCAACTCCGTGGTCCAAGTTGGCAATGTCGGCTACCCAATTGGTATGGCTTCGTAGTACATGACCATAAGGCCATGGTTACTCCCAGTGGTATCATCATGCAGATATTCCTTTATGAAACGGGACTGGTTACTCCATTCGGGGTTAAGATCTTATTGGCAACGAGGTATCAGCGGAAACCATGAGAAGGCTAAGATACACTCATTCAAGTCTGAAGAGGCTAGAGATCACAGCCAGTAATCTTATAGCTGCCATGCATACTTGACATATAAGAACTACTATCATGCATGCTTAATATCTCAATCTATCAACTTCTAACGTCCTTCGCCTCCTCAAGAGTTTGAGACTTTTTTTACTATTGACATTACTTGTGTACATAAATTCTGTGTACATGACCTGAGCTAAGGGTCATCTCCATACATTAATACAGTACCCACAAAGTCACGAAGTCTCATTTTTTTTCGCAGTGGTATCGCGCATGTAAGCATATAACTTCTTTGTACGCAACATTTAGGACCTATCTTCAGGTCGCCATCGTACGTTATTACAGTTTGTTGTTATGCATGCATGAATTCGTCTTACATATCTTTCACCTTGGCAGCCCTGCGCGTCACAGACTCCTTTTCAACCGCCAAGTGTGCTGGCAGTCGGCCCAAGCCGAAATTTTTAGTGCAAACCATAAGGAACAACTTCACCACTTCCTCAATACCTTCACTACTTAACAGTGATGAAGTCGTAGTTGACTCCCTGGATAAGGTTAATATTCTGGCTGCTAGACTCGCTGCAAATTCTCGGCTTCCACCCATTTCAGAGACACCTGTTTTGCATCCCCCATGTGTATGTGTACAAGAACCGATACACATTCGTACGAGAGATGTGTTCAAGGTCCTTAAGGTGATCGACGTAACGAAAGCTGCAGGACCTGAACGTTTCTCACCTCTATTAATTAAAAGCTGTGCCTCATACTTGGCTAAACCTCTGCGCAAGCTATTCTACTTGTCTTATTCGACAGGAATCTTTCCAACAGCTTGCAAACTAGCTCACGTTCAGCCTAGTCCTAAAAAAGAAGAGGGTAGCGTCCCTCAAATTATCGACAAATTGCAATCACTTCAATTCTTTCAAAGGTTTTTGAATCTATCATTAATTTCAAATTAATGAAGTATCTAGAAACTCATCAACGATAGTCAATATGGCTTCCGGACTGGACGCTCATCTGGAGTTGCTGACTTTTCTTACGGAACGTTGGAACTGTAGTCTCCACAATTTTGGTGAATCCAAAATCGTTGCTTTGGATATTTCAAAGGCCTTTGATAGAGTCTGGCATCCTTCCCTTTTAGCCAAACTTAAAGCACTCCCTCATCTATTATGGATTGAAAGTTTTCTATCTGGTCGCCGAATACGTGTTGTATTAGATGGCGCTCCATCTGAACCTCACCCTATAAATGCCGGTGTGCCCCAGGGTTCTATTATCTCTCCGTCTCTTTTCCTAGTTTTCATTAATGATCTGCTTTCCCTTATTTTCAATCCCATCCATAGCTTTGCTGATGACAGTACCCTTGATTTCGCTTACTCCTTTGATACTCTTGCGGACTCAAGAGGGAATGCCGCATGTGTCAAACGGAATTGCATGACTAGATCATTGAAAAACGATCTTTATACTATCCTCGCTTGGCGCAAAGCGAATCGCATCGAATTCAATGCTTCTAAGACCCAAAGCTGTTTCATTTCTTTAAAGCAAACTATTTAACCACTCCCATTTCATTTGATGGAGCTTTAATTTCAGATTCACCGTCACTAAGTATTCTTGGCATTAAAATTTCCAGTAAATTAAGCTGGGTAGACCACATCTTCTCTGTTGCCAAATACACATCAAATTTTCTTGGATTTTTGAAAAGGTGTAAGAAATATTTCAGCCCATCAAATCTAGCGCTCCTCTACAAGTCCTATATCAGACCTAGAATGGAAAATAACTCTCACATCTGTGCTGGGTCTGGCCGTATAGCTTTAGCTTCATTGGATATTGTCCAAAAGAGAGCCTTTAAGCTCATTGGCGATTTGGCAATAACTTGTCACATCGACTCACACGCAATACTCACTCTGCAACCGCGCACATCCTCTCACCCTTCAAAATACTTTCGGTCGTACAGTAAAATTCCGTGATGCTTTCTTATCCCGAACTGTGCGAATGTGGAACAGTCTACCATCTTCTGTTTTTCCTCGAGCTTACAATCTGCGAAGGTTCAAGAGTGACATACATTCGGCACCTCCGCCACTTTCCTCATGTCCCCTAATCCTTTCCCTATCTCCTTCCTGCCATGCTGTGCTTTGCATCATAGGGTATCCCCTCAGCTTGGTTTAATAATATAAAAAAAAATCTCGATTGTGGACAAGGGAGCTCCAAAGACTGCATTAAGACGAGCCAGCTCGTCCACCTTTTTATCCTGGTATCAATAGGACGAATAGCTCATTACACCGAAAAAGAAATCAGTATGGTTTTACATTTCAATAATAGTTTGGAGATTGTAAAAGGCCTTGACACCCTTGTTCCAGTGTCTGAAATGAAGAGATACCTTCTCGCTTCAACGATGATCTTAATTTCTCTTTATAAACCGTAGCGTGGTATTCCAGGTGAATGCCATTTTCACGTGAGGGTCCTCGCAGAAAATACTTCGGTGTTTTCCTCCGATTTTGAGCCTTTTGTGTAGATAACAGGGTGTGTCAATAGTTGAAGCACAGAATATGATTTCCATTCTGCCCTCGATGGGATTTTTATTTGGAAGTTGCATTTTGGCATAGTCTCGAGAAGGTGATTGGTGTCCCTGTTGATGTCAGGTATGATTGACTGCACAGGAATTTAATTTAATTCTACATTTAGTTAGCTTTCGCACATAGCCTAACTCCAAAGCTTTCTTCAACTTTCGTTGGTTGGATAGCTACCGAGAGTGAATTTGTGATGAATCAGAGTCTATATCTGATTCATGATATTTTTTATTATTGGAATTTAGATATAATAGCCATCCTATCGATGCCTGAATGAAGTAGAGAAAAACATATAGTATAGTACATACAAGAAAAATATACGTATATTACAGATTAATAAAATTATTACCAGACCAGAGAATAAATTATGGAAAAACAATATGATCAAGGCGACTAAAACTCTAAGTGTGTAGCTTTTTCCACGAGTAATAATGATGTTATCTTAAACATACAAATTCAAGCACAATATAAAAGGTGAAAAATAAATTCAGCCAAATATATCCGACACAATCAGATTACGAAGAATCTGAATGCAATCACAAATCAGAATAAATATCTTAGACAAGCGTAAATAAAAATTAATTTAACAATCACTTGCTTGGTTTTATTGTGCAAAGATTTTTTTCATATCTGATAAAGATTAAGAATAACATACTTTCATCGAATTATCGCTGCACCTCTTTTCATTTCAACAAAAAAAAAAAAAAACCAGTTTGAAATTAAAATTTGTACAAATCCACGAGCAAATTTTGCAGAGAGTAAACAACTAATTTATCACATCGAGGAGATATTAATTTTCTATCATCGATTGAAAGGAGGTTGAGTACCGCTGGGGAGAGCCATAGAACGTAGGCCACTACAAGGCCCAATGTTCAAATTTTCTATCATAATTTCGATTAGTATTTAATACAAATTATTCATTTTCTTATTCGATATACTTTAAAAACACTACACATATTAAACAGCTTACAACTTGCGCTGCATAAATTATTAAAATCTTCAAGGTTATCACAGATCTTTCAAACTTTCTCATATCTCGATTTGCTCTACTTTTGCCTTCGACCTTTTAATAACATCATTATCGTAATACGAATCACCACAGAACTAACTGATATACATCTTAAGCGTAATCGTACTATTCTTGTTTTACCTGCATTTACGATTTTTCCATCTTTGCTTGCACTCTTCTTCAATACACTGCACAGAATTAAAAGCCAACATTATACGCAAGCAAGCCAAATCACAAAAAAAGTCAGTAATACTATGATGATATTGGCATTAAAAATAAAATGTCACAACATTCGGAATCTAGCCGATAGCTAGAAATTATTATGGGAGATGTGCCTTCTGTGACTCGAAACTGGATGGAAGTGACAACAGGTTTATCAACTTCGCTGCTGTAGGTTTTCATTTTCATTTGAGAGAGTTATCATTATCAATCACTGCTTATCTTTCTTTTAATCATTTTTGTTTTACTCTTTCATATTTTTTGTATTCTTTTTGTTTACTATAACAAGAGTGGTAAGATTTCGTTTTGTAGATATACAATCTAGTTGGTATTACTACAGCAGAGTACTGCAGAGTGGAATTATTAAGATGAACAGGGATGTGCCGAAACTGTTGCTGACTGCATTTAGTGCTGTAATTAGGATTTAATATTGCGGCTCTGAGTTTCTTAAAATAAGTGACCTTCTCTAGTTAAAAGCTTGAACCTACAATAAGCATAACATCGAGACGTCAGTCATCAAGAAAAAAATATGTTTTCTTCTTGAATACACCCACATAGCTTCCATTTTTTCTTTTTCGATTGTTGATATGTTGTCATAGGTTACAGTTACGGCTATCGCAAAAACCTGCGATCAGCTAGCTTAGACCATCTATGGTCTATTGTTATACCCTCTTTTTTGGACCCTATCTGGAAAATATTGCTTTATTTCGGAGGTTGCGTCAAATCCAGCCACAAGAGTTAATAAACCTTAAGGTCCCCCAATTCCTTGTGTGGTAATTCTCTCAAAAAAAAAAACTACTAAGCGTGTTCTTGCTATGCTTGACAAGGTTGGGACATTCACACAACAGGTGTGGAACGCTCTCAACCTCTGCATATTTTTCCAAAAAAGCAGTGCTCCGTAATAACTGCAGTAAGATTCCGTATGTCATTGCGGTTCATCCTTAGCAAAGTTGCTGCCTTCCTAGAACATATTTTGGCCTATAGCTGTCTTGAAAACTCGCATGTAATTAGTTCTCCCCATCTGCGATTAGCCAACTTACAGGCATGTAAGTCTAGAAACCTCTTCGCTGATTTTAGGGGCCTACCTATGAATTTTCCAGATAAGCATATATTCATATGAATCCTTTCTGGCGAGAGCATCAACTGCTTCATTTCATGATATATCACTGTGGCCAGGCACCATAACCATGTGGCTAACACCAAGTTTTCTGAGTTCACTACGACAACGCAACCGCGATCTAATGGTGTTCGAGTCCAGAGTATTGAATAAATAACTAATAAGGACACAGCGTATCGTGCGAATACAGTGTACGTGTTAAGTAATTCAATTCTGACATTTCATATTTTATGAAATTGTCTTATGTCGATTTCGATGGGACTTTGGTGCAACACCAGTATTGCATTTTTTCCAGCAGTGCAACACTCAAAATGTTCGATGGGACAATTTTTATAGCAGAAGTGCAACACAAGCTTTGCACTCACTTCCCCTACTTTGCACCGGATATTTTCTTGGTGTTACAAATACATATTGAGGTCGAATTGTCATCTGCTCTGTCAAAGTGTACTGTCGCGGTTATTTGTGAAATTTTGGAGTTAAATGAATTAAAATTTTTTATTTGGTTAATTGGCTTTAAGTTAAAAAAAAAAGTGTTTCTATATATCAATAAACAACATTTATTACGTTTGACAGTTCCGTGTATATAATACGTGTGTCAACAAATACAAGGAATATGACAGAAATATGTTCGATGGACTTCAGTTCTCCCAGTTCTCCGCTGCCAGAAAAAGTGCAAAACTGAAATGGTCCCATCGAAATCGACATTAGAATATAGAGACAACAGGAAGTGTTGATACCTGTAAAATTCGTGTACATGAGCGTGGATATTTTTAGGGTATCGTGAAGTAGATTAGAATTATTTTGAAACAAAGAGACAAGTGTATTTTCAGCTGTCAAACGAAGTTTCCAAATTTGCAACAATTTGAATCTAGTCAAAATATAGGTGGGAAATCATTTCTTAGGCAAGTATAGTTATAAAATATTATTTTGTGTACTTTACACACATTTTTATATTAAATCAAATTGAAATTAATTACAAAAACGATGAAATATTTGTTTATGTTTGTGACAGCTGAGAAACTCCCTGGGTATCTCGGCGAAGTGGCAACGACTAAAAGCATTTTCGGTGGAAGCAACTGCAGAATTTTCAACCATATATCTTGTTGCCCCGCTCTCTATATTGATTCTACTACACGCCTGTACTGAGCTTTCACTAAAGCGGGAACAGATACTAACACAAGCAGAATTTGACTATGTCAAATTTGGTTTATCACACTTCCTGTACTCTCTATATTCTAAAGAAATTGTAATTGCTGCCTAAATTATGTCAGTCATACAAAGGCCAACACCAAGAAATATTATCTGAAAATAAGGGAGTGCTAAAAATTTGTTTATTTTACATAGCAATTTGGATTATAAAAAATGTCCCCGTTCAAAATCTCACGATTTCATTACTGCAATGACGAAACGAATACAAACACAGCACACTAATACGTTTCGCCGAGTTGCTTAAGTTTTCACCCAATATGCCGTTTCCCTTATTAGTTATTTATTCAATGGTCCAGAGCTTTGGCTGTCAATAAAACTCTTGATAACTAGATCACTTGCTACGTTATAAGTTCTATCCAGCAGCCTAACTGCGATACTGATAGCTAGAACATCCGCTTGGAACACACTACAGTAGTTGCGGTAAGCGGTACGATTCTTGTATTTAAAGAGATGCTGAATATACCCCGGCTCCTCTCCCACATCCATTATCGAACCATCTGTAACGACACGACACACATCAGTCATTTGCCACGCGATTATTTTCCCACCCCTCCCTACTAGGAATGCTAGTTAAGAAACTTTTCTCAAAGTCTACCCGTCGGACAGTGTAATTCATAGTTCCCCGTATACAGTCCTCAAGACAGATCTTTAGTATTCTGCTATAAGCAAAGTCTGCGGTTACAGCACGATTCTCTAAAGCCTGACTTACAATGTGACGCCGTCGTGAGACGCGGATGCTGTCGCTAGATCTGTCAAAAGTTCAAATGTATGGAAGTACTCAAGCATAGGTAGTGCGTGTCTCTAAGGGTGTTACTGACTCCTGTCGCGTGGCTTAAAATATTTCAACTTGACACGCGCAACACCTTGAAAGCTGGAGTTGAGGCAATTTATTTTTGCAGAAAATTGAAATTTTGAGTGAAAATTGCAAGTTTTAAGTAATGCTACAGTATTTAATAACTAGTTAATTTATTTATTTACAATTTAATGGTTTTATTTAACGATGGAACGAAAATTCGACACATGTTAGGGAACAAAATAAGCAACAGTCACTACGTCCGCGTTAGCATCAGCAACACCATTCGCGATATCGGCCGGGACAGCGTTACATTATAACTCAGACTTTAGTCTCAGTGCACTTTTTGCAGCTATGCGTTTCCCATGGATGTCACGAAGCAGGAGCCGATGCATAATCTCCAGTCCTTCTGTCGGTGTTATTCAGAAAGCTCCTGTAATACTTAAACAGGCACCACACCAAGATTACATAGGTGAGGATTTGTGGGTTTTACAATAACAGTGTACATCCAGTGCAGGATGCGGGGGTGTATATCTCATCTCCTTCAAAAAGTTTTCTTGTAGACATAAAGCCCAATGGCCGCCTTTTTGATACGCTCATTCACATTTATCCTCAAATTTATTTTGGAGTCTATTATCATTCCTAGGTTTTCGGTTTCAGTTTTAAATTCAAGGGTAATGTTACCCAGTTTTAGGATATCAAAGGTCGAGATAGCTCTTCTCCGTTTAAAGAAAACTAGTTCAGTTTTGTGGGGCTTAGCCCTAGACTACAACTTACAGCCCTGTTAAGAAGCTTTTGCAATGTTCCTTGGGTTAGATCACGTCATTGAATAAATAACTAATAAGGAAGCGGGGTATCGTGCGAATACAGTGTACGTGCTTAAGCAATTCAATGACAGTCCCTATGATCGGAGGGTGGAAATGACAAGAGGGCTGTGCATTATTTAACAATTCTGTTTGATTTCTGACATTTCATTGTGACAAGTGCATTAAATTATCAGAGGCACCGCCAAATTATTTGAAAATAAGGGGGCGCTAAAAATTTGTTTATTTTGCATAGCAATTTGGATTATAAAAAATGTCCCCCTTCAAAATGTCACGATTTCATTACAGCCACGACGAAACGAATAAAAACACAGCACACTAATCCTTTTCGCGAGTGGCTTAGGTTTTCTTCCGATATGCCATTTCCTTATTAGTTATTTATTCAATGGATCACGTCAATAAGAATTTTCTCGAGACAAGGCTCTTTAAGTCATCCGCATATGCTACCGCTGCTATTCCCTCCCTTTTTAGAAAGAGAGATGAGATTTCCATTAACCACCCATAACCATAGTCGAGGTGAAGAGTATACCTCCTTGGGAGAGAACCTCTAGATACGCTGTTAACTTTATTGCTGTCAAGCTCTGAGCATTGAGTTAATCCATCTGCGAATATAGGATTCGACTCCTAGATAGTTCAGGGCATCGTGAATGACCTCTATTTTATCATACATAAAGGCTCCCTCGTTATCAAGAAATGCACCTATAATGTATTCCTTACTATCGATTAATTTTTCAATGGTTCCTACTACGTCATGTAGCGCAGCTTCAACCGATTTACCTTTTAAATATGCGTACGTTGTCATACGAGCCAGAAATCACATAAGGAACAAATAGATTCTTTGAATTTTGCGGAAAATTTTTGAATTGTCTAACAATTGATTCAAGTGATTTCAGTTTTTCGTGCCAGAACACAACTTAGACAATGGAAGAATGCAATTACTATGGAATGGGAACTGGACTAAATCATCAGAGTCAAATCGCACGATTCAAGAGAGTACATTTTGACAGATGCCAAAAGCGTCTTATATGGCACGAAACTGATAAAAAAAAATAATAATAATCAAATCCAGCGCTTTTTGCTGATCACAGATTCCAAGAGATTCCTTCGGGTGGTTACCAGAAAAACAAGGTATTACCTTCCAGAGCCTAGACCCTGATTGAAGAAACAGAAGAAGTCCTAAAGACGACAGTTTTATATGCTATCTAACGGGGATCTTGACGAGTTATATAAATACTCAAATCAGCCAGTGCCTAACTTCATCAGAAAATAAAGCATGATGTCAAATAATTATTTGTAGAACTTTTCAGCTTTCATTAACTTGTTGTGGATAGCTTATCAAGAAAACATATACAAGCCGAAAAATTTTGTATGTATCATCAGATTGAAGAGCTCCTAGTAAATGTCTTAGGTTCCACTTGTTGGTCGACTTACATTTGAAAATACTACTCTCCAGAAGAATTCTGATTCATTGGAAATAGAAAAGTTTTACTGTGAATGACTTGCAGAACTGTACAAAAAAATGGGTATTTACAAAGAATTTCCGCCAAAGTGCACCTATATATATTCCGACGATGCTAGGATACTAAATGAAGATAACAATGACTATCTTCCGCTTAATAACTTGACAACAAAGAAATCACTCATCCTGTACACTATCTCATTTCTTGGTCTCACCTAAATCAGTAATGTGAAGAATGACATGATGCGGGTAACTTATTATTTGAACCTAGCTCAGTTATAATGTCTACTCTTTACAAATATCACCCCTTATACTAATTACATATTGCTTTGAAACCAAAATCATTACAAATTGTGACAAAACACAATACTTCTTCAATTTTAAAAAGGCTAGTTTTTCGGAACTGTCCAGTAGCTTTATCTCTCTTGATTTCAGCACATTACTGTCTTGACGAAGATAATTCCAAATTCCCTGCAAGCATCAGGGGTTCTCTAAAACATCTCTGAAACGTTTCCAAAATAGAAAAAATCAGTTGTTCCTCTAACATTTCTAAAATGGACGGAGTCTTATTTAGATAACAGAACATATCAAATCTTAGTCCGACATTCCATCTCTAGAGTGTTAAAAGCTTCGTCCAACGTACCTTAAAGGAGTCACTTGGGCAAGATGCTTTTTATTCTGTCTATTGACGATATTGTCTTGTTGTGAGGTACTGCAAAGTCGTGAATTAGGCTGACCAAATTAAACTTTTCGCTCAGATTAAATCTTTTAACGATTGTAAACAGATGCAGTGTGACCTTCATAAATTTTGCGGTTGGTTCAAAAACAATAATTTGACTCTCAATATCGACAAATGTGATGTTATGACTTTCCACAAGGAATCAGAAATCAAGCACTTATGATTATGTGTTCTCAGAGTCCTCGATTCGTTACGTGGATTTCGTCTGCGACTTGGGTGTCAAATGTGACCAAATATTGAATTTTATATCCCACATAAACTACATAGTATTAAAGAAGAATTCTATGCTGGGCTTTATTACACGTTGGTCCCGAGAAATCTCGAAACCTACCATAACATTTCGTTTGTACACTTGCTTTTTGAGACCACTTCTTCAATACTCATGCCCAGCCTGGTTTCATTTTTACGGTACACACATCGACCGTATCGAGTCTGTTCAGTGAAACTTCCTACGTTTTACTCTCAAGCACCTACCCTGGTATAATTCATTGATTCTTCCACCTTATGGGGATCGCCTTAAAAGCATGTACTTTTTTGGATAAAACGTCGTATGGTTGCCGATGTAACTTTTGTGCATCAACTCTTAAATTCGAATGTGGATTCTGCGTCTCTAATTAGCAGCAAAGTATCTTTCTGTAATAGTTGGTATAATTTGAGAAGGTTGCCCCTGTTTATATAAACCGTATGTGGACGTTTCTAAACAAGTTTTGAAAAAACGTCTATATAATACTAGTTTTCTGTTTCTATGTTGCATTCTGTCATTTTATCCGGTTTTTGGTTTATGTTTAATTTAACATACTAAACCGACTGACTGATATCTTGACGACGGGTTATATATTACATTTGTCACTACAGCAAGCTTGTATTAAGCTGGGTCTGATAGTCATTGAAACGGAACTGATTATATCACTTGTAGTCTAGAAGACCAATACGCATTGGATCATAACCTTTAGAAAATATAAGAGGAACAAGTCACATTTTCCAGCATAGAGAAAAGTGTAAGTTGATTATAACAAAGAAATTATTAATGGACGGATAAGTAGGAGAACATTCCTGAGAAAAATACATACCTGTTCATATCCGCTAGCATTATTATTTTTTTTTTTTAAGAATAATGCTTCTGAACTTTGTATCCAACGTATATTATCAAAAAAGTATTTTGATTTGTGTTGTGAAAAGTGAAGCCTAGTCAAGTCCTTTTCTTTTCAGGGACTTGAAAATTTGTTTTTACTATGGGTAGGTACCTCTCCTACGTGACATCACATACCACCATGGTCATAGCAAAACATATTTTTAACTTAGAGTCGGCGGAGTTTTATACTTCAGTTCAATTATTGATTTTGTCTACCTACAGATGAGATTGTTTGAGATTGACTAGTCAATGTGTCTGTCGTGTCAAGGACCCTAAGTTTATTATCCTCAGCTTATGCGTTAACCCTTTCAATGCGGATGGTTTTTACCCTAAGCAAGCACAGAAATTTGCAATAAGTAAAACGACACTCAATCCAATGCCTTTAAAATGTCGCCAATCCTATAAATACATTTGTGGATAGCTCATCCATGTCACAGCAATTGTGTACTGCTTTTAAAGCAAATCAATATTACAAATCAATGACAAACAGGACAGGTTCCTAGAAGGGCACTACAAACAATATTTCTCTTGTAGTCAAGGCGTTAAAACAATTTTAAAATTTTGCGTACAAAATAGAAGTGACTTAGTCACAATACATTGAAATCTTACAAAAAGTACCTTGGATTATGTTTGCTGTTGTAAGCATTAACCACGTTTTGGTAACTTTGCGTAACCAATGTGGAAAATATTTTTATCACAATTAAAAACAAAAGATTGTTCCCTCTTCTTGATATGTATGTAGTACTGAAATGGGGGGAGGGAATAGAAGCACACAAATGTTACGATGGGGGGTATATTCAGTATATTGCAAAAAATGTCAACTAGTCGTTAATTAGATTTACCCGACAAAGATTTTTATGATAGTTTTTCCGTTGTAAATGTAAACCATCAGCACAACACACAATTTCCATTTGTCTTCTTGTATTATATAAAATAAGCCAAGCGAAGATATTAAATTAAGCGAAGTCTCTTCTGGATTGATCAATAACAAATCGGTAAACGTGCATTACATTTACTCTTTAACAAAACAGGAAAGTGGATTTGTAACCAAATGAACTTACACTTCAAGGATCCGATCACCTTTTTTTATTCCAGCCTTTTCTGCGGCCCCATTTTCAAGAACAGCACTAACATGTTGGAGCGGGGCGTAAAGTTCCCCATTGATTGATCTCAACTGTCCACCCTCTGACACTTGACCGCGTACGTTAAAACCGAAACCCGTTTCTGTTTTATAAATAGTCACTACCCTAGGACCGTACGGATTGCTCATTTTCGATTCTTTTCCATTTAAATCGCACACTTGTTCAGAAATTTGCTTATTAATTCTATTATTTGTTTCACCACCCCCGATCAAATCCGCCATTGAAAGTATATGCACTTGGCTATATTATACACACGCAATTAAAAGCTCTATACCATAACAAATTTGACAGTTCAATTGACAGTAGGTGGTTGTTGTTTTTCTTTTTTTTTGCGAAATCTTGGCGAAAATCAAGGTTTTTAATTTGGAAATTAATGATTGATGTGGCAATGCTAGAGTACAAGCAAGTTATAAATTTTTAGAGATTGGTTAATTTTTATTGGTATTTTTTTTCATCGGTATTTCTAATTCCTTTAACTACAAATCCGCTTCTTCATCGATTCACTTAAAAAAATCTATATTGTTTAATACATATATTAAGGTCATATTAACTAGTTAAAACTAAATGAAATTTTAACCTGCAGTTACTCACAAATGCTTTTTCAAATCTTTTCGTTATTAGCCGAGCAATTAGTTAATTTCTTCTTTGCTCATAGAAATTCATTTAGTTAAGTTTTATCATTTGAAATACATATATATGTGTGCATGGTGTTCCATTTTGAGTATGCAATACTGAAGCCCCTAAAATATGAGGTGATTTGCAATCGAAAATCTTATATTAATTATTTTCGAATCAATGTTATTTTCGAAGTTACAAGGGATTTAGATTTTTTTCAAAAATGTGGTCCTTGCATCGCTTTTATGGCTGTAAACCATGATAGAAAGATTAACAGGGAGTGGGCTGGCGACTATTGAAAAAAATTGTGTATTTTGAAATTTCTTTGCTGTTCCACTAGCATATAATTCCTTTTTTTTCGAAATGACAGATTTACGTCACAGGCTTTCAGCTGCAACGTGTCAAAATTTTAATGGGAATATCTTGTCTTCTATATACCTTGTGTTGCCCAAGGTATAAAGAATACAAGATATTCCCATTACGAACCATGTTCCACAATTAGGTGATGTAATATGGTGAAATGTATAGGAAAGTACCGTACAGAGAAGATAATACCAGCGAATAACGATTGTAACGTTGTTCGTTGATAATACTCTGTATCCTCTCTCTGTGTTTCCTATAAAAATGTATATACCCTAGTCACAGAATTACGTCACAGGCTATCAGCTGCAATGTGTCAAAACAAAACAACTAAACAACTCTAAAGGCTGAAATGCAATGAATGCGTCACACATTAGTCCTAACATAATTTTCGAACATGTTACGACATTAGGGCATAGCAAATGCTGCGACGATAATTCGTCGCAACAAAGTAGAGCAAATTTCTAAAATTGTCGTTGCGCAGTGCGACATTTGAGTTTAACAGTTCATCTGTTGGTAAATTTCGCATACCTTTCTCTTAAATCTGGCTTAAATGCATATAAGCTTTGAATACAACGTATACTTATTCTTACAAAATGTAAAAAAATTTCTGTAAAAATCACAAAAAGCAATACTTAACTCAGCTGTCTTGAAATGACGACTACAATGTCGCATTTATTGTATTACGTCTGCGACAAACGACGACGCCAATTGGCATCGACAATTTTGTGTCGCATTCATTGTATTTCAGGCTTAAAGAACGCACCCTTTAAAATGAACACACACACATGACAGCATTTGCCATCATTTAATCGAGCCAAAATGGCGTCAGACTTGCCAGCCGACCACGAGCTGGTAAGTAAATTTTTAACGTTTTTGTACTAATTATTAACATTTTTACTAAAATTTCGTATACTTAAGAGTATTAAAACAGTAACCGCCGTAATTAACGTGAAAGTTGCCGATAAATTCTATGCAAAGTGTTGAGGAAAATGAAAACATGAACGGCAGTGAGAATTCTTGGAAAACAAATTGAATGCAAATTCTTTGTGTAGTAGAGTGTCAGCCGTTTTCTGAGTGCTTAAAATTTATTATTTCAATAGAAATAATTATACATAAAGGGCCAGAGTTTTTGATATGCAATTTGTGAGTTCTATATCGGAATTTGAGATATACATTCCCGTTTATGGTGTACATGTTTTTTTTTTTATTATTTTCATTCATAATAAATGTAAAGTTGTAGTGGTATCATGTGCTTACTCTACTCGCTCTTATCGGGTGGGCGATAATTTTATTACAAGATTTTGCGATACCTTTTTACTGTGCCCCATTTGTTTTTAAACAAGAAAAAGTAGATACGGTACATCGCTCTCGGTTAGACGGTGGGGTGATTGTGTACAAGATTAGCTTTTTGGCTGATGGGTGATATGATGCATATTAAAAAAAAAATTTTTTAGCTTTAATATCAATTTATCTCGTAGATTAGATTTTATAGCAACGGGAAGTATTAAGTGCTCTTAAAAAATCTCATTTCTATTTTTGATTGTTTTAATTCAAAGGGCAATATAATGTTTGTGCTGCGCCTAGTAAATATTCTTTTTAGCATCTTACCTTGAAATCAATTCAAACCTCCTTCACTTCCACCCTAACCGCGGCATGGCTGCATTTGTTATCCCATGCAGCTCTAGATTAAACTGCTACATTATCTATTCCGGTGTGAAATTCGCTAATAATTACTTAATTATTAGTAGCTAATTGTAATTATTTTACAGCATTTTTAATTTATAGCAAGCAAACCAAAGATGATATTTAGATACATGTCATTTTCAGCGAGTGGTAGGAAAGTATAGAAAGGAATCGAGCCCACGTCTCTTGGGATAATAGTCAGCGTGCTTACCAACTGAACTGAGTTATCGAGGCAACTAGGACTGTATTTTGAACGTAACAAAATAATTGTTTTTCCTGTTCGCAGATACAGATTTGGTCTCTGGCTTATATCTTCTGTAATTTGCAACGTTTAGGCCGTTGTTTAAGTTTAGTTCTACATCAGTTTGGCTTTGAGTGGAGTTTATACCGAGAATGCGATTCAAAATTTAACAACATCATTTCCGTGGTAATTTTGTGAACATGAAAAAAAATCATATTTGTCAGCTAACAGCTACCGTATTTCCCGAAAAAAATATATGTAAGATATTTCTTACTCATTTAAAAGTTAATATATTCTCTTAACTACAAAAATTTATATATGTATTGGCGTAGCATTTCAAAGGTATTTAGGCCTCTTTCAAATCTGGTTATACAGAATAAAAAGGGTTTTGGATCACTATAAATGGTATTCAAATTCTGAATGAGTATGCTGCATTAACTTATGTAGCATAAGTTACTACGGCCTATACATGGCTTTTGTTCTTTATGCACAAGATTACTACGACGACGACCTAAACATGGCTTATGTCAGTTTTGTGCTTTATGCACAAAGGTGGAATTGCTTCCTGTATATATCAGTCAAATGGGTCCAATAGCATCTTTGATCGGAGAACCTGCTTCTGCGATGGCTCTGCTTGATCTGATTGATTTTTGGATCCCTTTACCTTAGTTAGTGTTGAGTCTAATTTGACACGGGTTCAGATGCTTATTCTGCTAGCTCTTGTTTACTCCACATAGTGGAGGACTTCGTCTTTGTTCGTTAATTTTAAGTTTATTTCTATATTTTCGGGTTAGAAGCTTGCCATGCCGCACTTTTGATTACCCGACCTACTCTGTTCATTTAATCCTCGGTCACATATCTCGGTGCCGACATATTTAACATTCCCGAGGTCTCCCCATTTCCATTTGGTAAAGTAAACTTTATGTCCCCTATTAACTAATAAGATAATGTTCTCCATTTCATTCTCTGTTGTGGCTCTCTGAGCATCACTATAGTTTATAACTATACCTAAATTCTTATGTCAGCTTAGTCTTTTTCTTATTCTTTAACATCTACATACATAGTTTCCAGCTGATTAACAAGTCATTTCCACCTGCTTTGATTCGTTTTAATGTGGACCCTTGCTGATATACAGGGTTTTCCAATAAGAGGTGTTATTTTGATATTCAAAGAAAAATGCCATTTTTTGAGATAAATGATCGGATCTTTATTTCATTATAAAGAGGAAGGTATGCCGTTAATAATGGAAAATAACATCAGCCAAATGACCACCACGACCACGCCTACAGGACCATATCCTTTTCATGAAATTTTCCATAACCAAATCGCAAAGTGGCTGCCCTATGCCCTCGATAGCCTCACGAATTCCATCTTTGAGGTCTTGAATCGACGCTGGGCTGTTGGCGTAGACCTTCTCTTTCACGTAGTCCCAAAGGAAGAAGTCGCAAGGTGTTAAGTCACAAGATCTCGGTGGCCAATTGTGATCACCTCTTCGAGAGATAACACGGTCCGGAAACTTTTCCCGTAAAAGATCAATGGTCTCGTTGCTTGTATGGCACGTAGCGCCGTCTTGTTGAAAGTAAACGTTGTCCAGATCAATACCATCCAATTCCGGCCATAAAACATCATTAATCATCTGTCGATAGCGCAATCCATTCACCTTAACTGTTGCTCCGGCCTCATTTTCGAAAAAGTAAGGTCCAATGACCCCGCGGGACCATAAACCGCACCAAACAGTCACACGTTGAGGATAGAGAGACTTTTCAACAATAACTCTTGGGTTTTCCGAGTCCCAGATGCGACAATTTTGCTTGTTGACGAAGCCATCGAGGTGGAAATGGGCCTCATCACTCAAGATGAGTTTTCGATGGAATTCCGGATCATTTTCATGCATTTCAAGGACCCAATCAACAAAGACTCGACGTTGTTGAAGATCGGCCGGCTTGAGTTCTTGTGTTAACTGAACTTTATAAGCCTTAAGACCCAAATCTTTATGCAAAATATGGTGTAATGACGTTTGTGGAATGCCTAATTCCAAAGAACGACGAAGAATGGACAAACCTGGGTTCGGCTACAGCAGCAATATTCTCGGCTGTTCTTGAGCGACGTGCACGGGTTTTATTCTTCACATCACTAACTTGTCCGGACAGCTCGAATTTTTCTACCAATTTCTGTATTGCGGTCAGACAAGGTGCTTCACGACGACCCAAAAATGTTCGAGTTTTACGAACCGTCTCTGCCACATTTTCACCATTTTTATAGTGAATTTTAATAATTTCAATGCGTTGTTAAATCGTGTATCGTTCCATTTTTATTAATGGCGTAGTTTCTACTTGTCAAATGTCAAAAAATGACAGCTACAAAAGTGACATCTACCGAAATAGCGGGCTAATTAAAATAACACCTCTTATTGGAAAACCCTTTAGAGTGCTGCTCCGTGGTTAGTCTCATTTTATTCTCAACACGCAATTCTTTATTGTTGTCTTTAATGCGTGCAATGCTTAATTTTCCAGTTATTTCGCCCAATAGTTTCAAAGTGTCTTGAAGGTACTGTGTATGGTGCTATGTTTCTTGTGGTTATTCTTAAGTTACTTTACTTTATTCATCCATTATTTTATGTTGTATTACTTTATGCTCTCTAATATTTTACTACCTCGTTATTATCTCTAATACGAAGTAAGTTTCTACTGCAATGTGTTCTTTGCACCTTTGTTAGTTTTCTATACAATTTTTGTTAATGACAATTTTCTATTTCCTACTCGATGTACCTAACATTATAACCTTAGAATATAGAGCAAACAGGAATGGTTGAATCGTGTAAAATTCGTGTGCATGAGCGTAATTTGTCAAGAGCAGGAGACTACATAGGAGTAAGTGAGATGCTGGAATGAGAAGCTGTTGCATAATTGTCAAAGCTGTTGAATAATTGTCAAATGTGCTTTTGTTTTGTGAACAGGTTAACGCAATCTAAAATACTCTTGCAAAATTCAACAAAAGTACGGAAGTAATTCTTTTCAAAACTATTTATGTTTGAAGTTTATTTTGTGCAAAGTTTTATAGTGCCACTAGTGCATATTGAAATCTTCATATCAATTAAAAAAGCAGAAATGAAGTGTTCGGTCAGTGCTTGCAAATATAAATTGGATTATAAACTAGGGAATCCCGTTTGAGGCAACTGCACTACCTAAATTATCTTTTTTGTTAATAGAAGCACAGATTTATATTAATTAATTATGTGAATTGTTTCAAAATAAAGCAGAAAAATAACATTTTTTCCACAGATGCTCCGCTCAAAACCTTTGTTTACTTTTTGCAAATTGACAAGTTGCTTAGAAAGTTAGAATAGGGATGGCGTGTAAATACATGTAAAAATTTACTACCAACACAACCAAAAATTCATTACGCAAAATCGGGCTTATCTCCATTCCTGTTTGCTCTATATTCTAAGGTTATAACGTAGCTTAAGCTGAGGTTCTTTAAAACTGTTTTCCTTTTCTTCTATGTCGGCCAGAAATGAAGTAGTTATTTATGGTTTTTGTTAAATAGGGAAGCGGTAGGAAACACTTAATGGGCCTTTTGTATTATTTTTTCATTCACCCCACTAAAGTAAACCAAGAGTCCACAGGCTATTAGCACTGCACTGGACGGTATACAACAGAAAAAGTATGTCCAAAATTTAATTTTTTTTTTTATATAATTATCATCTTTATTGTTTAGAACACGTGTGAAAACCATATTTTCATATCTAAAGTATTTTAGAATTCGGGAAATCGTTAACCTTCAGATTCAGCATAATCAGTTCTTAAAGGAAGAAGAAGGACCACTGTTTGGTCAAAGATAACCTAATATTAAGAAGATAGGACACATCCGATTAAAATTGAAAATTTCCTGTTTTTTTTTAGAATGAAACAAATATGTGATGTCATATACTTTCGTCTTTTGCATGAATGGGGGAAAAGAACTTGGCTATGCAATATTGTAGTGCAGTTGAAACAACGAGCTAAAAAACAAAAATCGAGAGAACGTTGGATTACCCGAACGACAAAATCTTATAGAATACCTTCAATATCCTTTCAAAATATTCATAATAATGTAGGGTAGAGTCGCTAGTGGTCAGCACCTTAACGTATTTTCTTGAAATAATAGCTTGTAAAAAATTTTAAATAATTAATTTTGGGGATGTAGACACAGGAACATTAACCTCAATATATACCTATATTTTAAATTTACAATACTAAAATATCGCAAGTTTTCATTTATTAATTAAAATTGTAATGAAAATATAAAATTGGGAAAATTCTCCTAAAGTCAGCACAAAGAACCCAGTGCTCGGCATTCTAGTTTCCTTTCTCCAGCATGCGGCTTAAATTTAAGTTTTATTTGAAAACAAATTAATAAAAGCAGTTAATTTTTGAATTTTGATATCATTTTATTAAATCATCGATTCAAATTTGCCTTCGGCATAGATTTATAAAAAGTTATCTTTCTTATATGTTCATTGATTCATAGGCAATATGTATGTATATCACATGAAGTTATGTTTTTTTTGGTACAATGCAGATCACATTTTATTTAGACGTTTATGATTGGATTTCAATATTTTTTTAATCCACTAATAAAATAATACCTTAAAATTATAAAATTAAATTAAATTCACATTATCAATTATGAACTAAAAAATAGGAACTCATTTCAGTCGTCCATAAATAAATTTCAGGGTTTTAAATGCACAAAAATTTTGATTGTGATTGCTTTTCCATGATTTCCGGGCATGCGTTGATACTCCCTCACAACCACTTTGTAACCATCCTTAAGTCTTTTAAAAAATCCCACATAAGCAGGCTGCAAAATATGTGTTGTATTTGGCGGAAGCGAATAGAGCACGATTTCATTATTTCTGCAGAAGTCGCTCAGTTTAGCAGTTAAATGAGATTTATGGCCATCAACTAGAAAAAGCACAGGCCTTTTTATATTTTTAGCTGTAAGCTAGTTATTAAATCCATTCGCGACATACTCGAAAAAAGTTTCGCTACGCATCCAACCAGTTTCCGATTTCCCCAAAATTAAATCGTTGGGCATGCTGCTGCTGATTGCTGCTGGAGGCCGAACGTATGGAAACACGACCATTGAAGGAAGTGTTTGACCGTCTGCTGATAAAACTAGTAGGATGGTAAGCGTGTCCTTTTCATTTCCAGGCTTAAATTGGTAAACATTTTTCCACCCCTTCGGTGCAATAATGTTTCATGTTTTTGGAATTAAATTGAAATTAGTCTCGTCTCCATTAAAAATTCGCGCCGCTTCTTCTAAAATATCAGAGACATTTATAGATGTCAAATATTTCTTCAGTTCTGAAAAACACTCTCTGATTCCTTCTTCCGTAATTATGGCTTTCCCCTTTGACACGGTTTCTGGATTTCGCAGGCTAAGCTCTGGATGACTTTTTAAAAACGCGTAGTACCACTTCTTTCCTGGTCTTCCATCCTTGAAATGTGTAGATCTTTGACTTTGCAATATTATTCTTTGCACCGTATTGAGGAGATCATCAGGTTTCTGAGGAAATCCGCATTTAGCTAATCCCATAGTTTCTTCCTCAGGAGAAAGAACTGTATGTGGGCCCATTCTTCTAGGACCTTCTTTGACACGTCCGTGGATTCTATCCTGTATAATGCCCCGAGGAACATTGAATTCTTTACTAGCCACCATGATATTTAGTCGTTTCTCTCGCACAGCTCTAAAAGCATCTGCCAAAGCCTGCTCGCTGTACTTATGGATAACCGTCTTTTGGAGTCCATTGTCCAATAAACCTATATAGAAAATGTATATAACGCGATTAATTGCTTGCGATGTATGCTTGCAATGAACTAGCCTAGATTCGAACTAAGGAACGATCCCTGCAAACATAATGCAGCAAAGGAGATGCATAAGCAAATTGCAAAAGCGAGATCTCATTTCGAAACAAATTTCGATAGCAAATCGTTTTCAGTACTGAAAAAGATGAAAACAGAGCGCTGTAACGGCATTTTCGTGATAAAATTCTCGAAGAAATATATAATTATAGGAGAATACTCGAAACTGTGAGCAAAGAATATGTTAAGTGTACTATGCGGCTTGAAGCAAGGATTCTCGAATCGAAGATAATTCGAGGAAAGGACCCTTCGATAAATTATTTGCAGGGTTTGGTTTCCTATATCGACTAGCACCAGCAAGGACTTCATTGTCTACTGGATTAAACTAATTTTGAATGAGATCCAGTCTCCAGCATGCTGTGCTGGAGATAGACAGCACTTTTAAAATTATAAATGTATTTTTGTAGGTAAATTTTCCAAATGCATTAAAAAACTCGTAAATTAACACTTTTTGTATAGAATAATTTTTTCATTATTTCCACTATTTATTTTTTAACAAAACTTGTTCATTACCATCTTAATAGATCCCTAAGGATACTGACGATAATAAAAAAAACTACGAAGGATAAGTGCAATAAAATTTTTTAAATTTCTTGAGAACAGGTTTGAGGCGTGCGTAATTAGTTGTTCGCAGGAAAATTTGTGAGATCTTATTCTTATTTAAGGCAATTTTGTGTAAAAAGTGCTGAGCATTGGGTACTGCTGACTTTAGGCGCTACTACCCTACATCAGGTCACACTACCTCTATTTTTTAAGAAAAAGATAAATTTCTCTTTGGCCAAGGTGCTGAAAGGAGATAAAAACTTCCTCTCAAATAAAATTCTCATTTTTCCCAAAAACATCATGAATCTAGCATGAGTTTCTCCCACTTATTTCTTAAGAGCAAAACGAAGCAAAAAAACGAAACAGAAGCACGTGCTGTTCAAATATCATAAGATTACAGCAACAACATGTGATCAAACTCTGTTAATAGCTCTGTTCTTTTGTGTACCTTGTTCTAGAACTCCCATATACTGCAGAGAACAAATTGTTCTGTCGATTGAAGCGAACTATTTGTACAGTTCGCTTCATTTATATATCTTCTATGAAAATGTATGAGGCGTTCTTTTGTGTATCTTTTATTCTGCTCTGTTCTGTGGGCGGATACAAAAGAACACAGCTACTATTTCATGAAAACCGGTTTCCGCTCCGCGGGAACATTTTATGAGAGTAAAATCTGAAAATTCCGCCCCTTCTCATTTATTTATAAAAATGAATCATTTGCCATTCTGTTTCGTTGGATGCAATCTGTTCTTCAAACGGCTAGCATGTTTTATTCAGATTTTTTTTTTTTTTAAACGAAAACCGGTAAAGCCTCCAAATTTTATCAAGTTTAATCGTTTCGAATGAATTGGCAGAGCTGTGGAGCGCCCCGCGCAGTACTTCGTGCACGGTTTTGTTTGAAAGGTTTTTTTTTTTTTGATAAATAAAATTAGAATTTACTTTCATTAATAGAAGAATAAAATACGTTAAAACCCATTTCCAATAGCATTAATTTAATGAAAAAAAAAAAAAAAATCAAGTTCATGCATTTTTCATGCCGCTTGACGGTAACCTTCCCTTAAGTCAGCAAAACTTAACGGTAACTTAATTTTGGCTCATGGAAACATTGTAACATGATCTGTTTTCTGAGAAATATTTTCTTATGTTTGCATTGATTATAGATTGTAATAGCTAGAGCCTATACGCTGCTAGCATACTACACTTTACGTGCATGCGAGTCATTCAGGGGAGCAAAAATTCTGTGTTACACTTTTATGCCATAGCCCACACGCGGAAGTTTTTAGGCAAAGTATTCGGGGGTAGGAAAAATTTCGTGCTACCAAGTTTCGATCGGGAATACGGGCAGCAAACCAATACTACTGCCAAATTAGCTCCGGCCATTTAGAAATTGCGATATTTCTGAAATTTCTGATCGAACGTCTGTACAGATGTTTACCTGTGATTTGAGGTGATAATATAATAATCATTACGTGTTGTGCATCTATGATTCAGTTATTGTTTATATCAACAACTGTAACTTGCTTCAACATGCAGACAATTAAATTCACTAATATCATATAAGTAACTACAGCATAGCAAAATTATTGTGATGACACCTCTGGGCACACTTCTAGCAAAAGCGATTGTGTAAAATATATTTTTCTGTATATTTAGCGGATACATTGCTAGTGTACCAAGTCTACTTTTATTGATAATATTAATTAGAGTTAATCCATTGTGTCTGTGAAAAAAATGCATAAATAATTGTTGATCATTTTGTTTTTCCCCTTCTAAGCCGGCAAAATCTTTAATTTTCAAACAGGTTATTTTTCCTTTAAAAGAATTCACTTTGATCGTTCGCGTTTCGCTTTTAACTCATTTTTGCAATTTATGTACTTGGTTTACTTTAACATTGAGCCCGCCATTTAGTTAATCAGATAAAAAAATAATAAAAATGCGTTTACTAAACGAAGCCCTCAATTTTTTCTTAGAAATTTACTGGAAAGTTTTTCTTTAGAATTTTTATGCATTATTGGGGACCGACAGCGGGTGCTTGGGCCCCCAACGATTTTTATTTTATTTGATTTACTTATATCCCCATTTAAATTCTATACATTTTTATGGACTAGGTGAAATCTCGTAAGTTATTCTTAGGTAAGCTGCAATTTTGCTTTTTTTAAAAATTTTGTTGCTGTTTATCTTGTGTTTAGGTTGGTCGATGAAATTTTCATTTTCCCAAAGAAAAAATGAAATTTGGACGAAATTTTCAACGTTCTTAGCTTAGTTCGGATCCCGGATCCAAATTATTCCGAATAATCCGGATCTATGTATATATTAATGCGTTATATATTAACACGTTAAGCGCCATAAGCATCCGTATGGATGCACAATGAGATTTCCTATAGGGCCGCGATCATCCTCTCGGATACATACATACACAAGAACACAAGGTAAAACTTACGAGCTAGTAGCATCTGTATTGATCCACAGAGCAGCTATAAAAGCATGGGTAACTCAAGTGCGTGGCCCGGTGTAATAAATTTTAAAATGGGCCACGATTTTTTTGTATCTTGACATAGTAATAGAGCATAACATAAAAGATGAAATAATTTTTGTCGGAAATATTTGATGGAGGTGGCCCAAAGAGAAACATAAATTTTTTCTATTGTGGTGTTGAAAGTGTCGCTAAATTTAGATTTTGCGGAGTTAACATGCTAAGGTTAGACCTTTTCAAATTGTGCCCACTATCACGGAAAGAGATTTTGGCTAAGTAGTAGTGGAGAGTCAACATTCGCTTTTAGTTGATGCACAAATGTTACATCGGCAACCATGCGAAGTGGTTCAAGTGAGTGCATATTCAAAAGCTTCAAGCGATCTTCATTAGGTGGAAGAATTAATGAATTATTTCAAGGATATATGGTCTAAGAGTGAAGCGCAGGAAGTTCCGCTGAGCAGACTCGATACGGTCGATGTGTGTACTGTAAAATGGAGACCAGACCTGTCTAGCGTAGGAGGTCTCACCAAGCAAGAGTACAAACGCAATGTTATGGTTGGATTCGAGAGCTTTCGGAACCAACGTTTTAGAATCCTCCATTATAACAACTGAATCGATTTACATTTTTATCTAAGGTTTAAATACAAAAGCAAATCTTATGATAAAGTGTTACACTTTAGCTTTGCTAAAGTGACAAGATGAGCCAAATGCTTATGGTATTCGATGATAGTGTAAATGGACCTACATATGTCAAAAATTGTTCCTCTCGTTGCAAGCGAATTGTAGTGTCACTTACCCTACGAATACACCAGTAGTACTGAATTTGCAGTCTGTCAATTTTATTGGGGGGGGGGGGGGGGGGGGGGGGTTACTACATTGTACCATCCGTTATTTGACTAGTACCAGTAGTACTAATAAGAAAAAGAAAGATATTTTAGGGAACATAATTTTTATTGTTTATTCTTATAAAACTTATGGCAAAAATTAAAAAAAAGTTAACAAAAAATTCAATGATATCTAATATAAAATTTATGTAATATAAAATCGCATGCTTTACATATGGTCCTTGTATTAGTTTGATCCTTCTGGCTGGAACATTTGGCACATCTTCGTCTGGAAGATCCTTCTATCGGTAAATGATTATACGCAATCGCAGGTTTTGAGATTGGGGACCGTACTTTGAAGATCGTCGAACGCACGAGCTTTTCAAGCCTTCGTCAATCAGCGTTTCTGCTAAAATAACCAAAAACGTTTTGAATGGCAATTTCTTGGGATTTAGCTCGGAATGAATTACCCAGGCGTTTACAGCCATCATCATCAATAAACGATAAAACACTTTTCCACCACTTAGTAGACTTACGGTCATGTGCATAGAGACCAGACATTTGATCAGGCAAATCAACCCCACCCATTATTTCACTGTAAAACTTTATCATTTCGGGTCACGGTATGACAATTTTTCCCCTGTTTTCATTTTTTTTAGAAACAGTCGTCATATTTGGATTATAGCAGTTACTCAAAGCTAAAACTTCTTTCGTATCCAGCCACTTTACACAAAGTAATCCAGAAGTTGAACTCATAAATACTACCTCTCCACAATTGAGTTTCGCTTCAATTTTGGGTACATATTTCCTGTTTAACATGTATGTACCAACAGCTCCATAATTCAGTGATTGGAGTAAGTGCACAGATGTAAAAAAATCTGTAGAAACACAAAATTACATCTTCCTCGGGAATTGTACTTGCCAATTTGTTAACTACTCGTTCACCTAGAGTAGCTTCATATGCATCAAGTTTTTTGCCACAATATATATCAAAATCGTCCGTGTAATCGTTAGTTGCATCACAACGAAGCGACATTTTTATTCCTCGTTTGACGTTTGAGTGACATGTATTGCTTCAAAGTTGAGCACCCTTGAATTTCGTCATTGATTCATCAATACTTTGAAAGCTACTATCTTGTCGACATCCCCGAAACGTACTTTTCAAAAACTGCACTGAATCATTCACATAATACCTTTTACTGCAATTAACAGGTTTTTGAGGGGGTGAAAAATATAGTTTGGAAGAAAGCAATTGATACAGATCTCAGGAAATAGTCTTTATTGCCTGATTACCTAGAGAGGGATGTTGTGACCAGTAATCAGAAATTGCTGGAAGTTTGTTGTAACACATTATAAACATGAAACCTTGTATTTCTCCACTATTAGTTGCCTTAATTTTTTGCCGTTTAGCTTTCGAAGTACTTTGCAAATCCAGTCGCTCATTTGTGCATTGAGCGATATACATACATGTATACTGAACGTGACATCAGCTTATGGAAAATATCTGCAGGAGAAAAATTCCGATCAATATTTTCTGCGATAGTGCATGTACGCGTAATGCCAGGCCGTTTTTTTTGGACCAAATGTTTTTGGTGGTATTGACCAATGTATAATTCCTTCGTTGTCATTTGATGCACCTGGTGGTAGCTCCATCAAACCATCTTCAGATCTCGTAGAATTACATTCAGATTCATCAGTGTCATAATTGGAGTCGCCAATATTTTCTTTGTTGTTTCCTTCAAAATCAGGCTGGTTACTGTGGGAAGTAAAGTCACCAAATTCGTCACTGGATTCGGACTCCTCCACCAACCTATCTATACCCTTTTCGTTCAAAATCTTAGCCATTTTTCCCTGTAATAACATTTTATAACTACATTGATACAGTACTGTTGGTACATATGTGTACCACTATTGAGTACTGACAGTACAAATGTGTACCCTGAATTAAAATAACTGATAAAGTCACTGAAAATAAGAACAATTTCCTTACCTTACAAAATATTAATAATACGCATAAATTATTACTATTATAATCTTTGATTTATTTCTTTATACGCTTAAACTCACTTTATATTAAATAATCACTTTTTCGTCCGATACTCTGCAATAATCAAGAGTACGAAATGGTGCAATTCAGAATCAATTTGAGTGCGAATTTAACTTTCTAGGACGATATAAACTTTAACGGTACCAGTCGGATCGAAAGGGTTTAACAAAAATTCGTGTGCAATAGCAAAAAATTTTTATTTTCGTTCTGCAGTATTCCAATTTCTTCTGTTAGTTTCATATTCTCACGATTTTTGTATTTTATATTATCGAAGTATTGCCCTAAGCCATCTCCACAATATTTCAACTGTGAATTGAAATATCTTCGAAGGAAAATGTACAACGTTTATAAATTAGGATTATAACGATTTCTAGCAGAACTGTTACATTTTCTTGCAGTTGTCCTTTGAAATCCTTCCATTGACGTGCACTGCTGGAAAAGTGTACGTCAAAATGACCTTGGTAAACACACGAAAAATCTGCGGTGGTACACTGAAAAACACAAGAGGGGCGATCATTCTACCAATAATCGGAGAGTGGTCTTTTAGGCTGACAGGAGCGCTCGTTTTCAGCCTCTTTTGACCTCTCTTTACCATAGGCACGTCACTAGAGAGAACCACTCGTTTCGAAGTCCGGAATGATAAAACCTGAGCTCTCGTTTCTAGTTCAGAAAGATCATAAACGGATGACTCCTTTTTAGCTAAGCATGGTCATGATTAGAGCTCTACTTTTTAGCTCTAAATGCTCTTCTTTTAATTATCCTACTGAAATGAAATTATTTTAGAATAAAAAAACATTTTTAAAAGCATTTTGCAAATTAAAAACGAAAGCCTCAGTTTTTTAATAATAAACGAATGTCATTACTGAAGCTATACTGATGATGATGGGAATATTACATTCAATTTACTCTAGTCCGTACGGACTTTGTTTTGTATGATAATCGTCAGCTCACTCCAAGATCTTCGAGTTGATTGTAGACTTGCAGCGTGTTTCCAAATTAATTTCACTTTCATTGTTTTATTTCGTTGTCGATTTCTTCAGTTCGGAAAGTCTCCACAATTCTTCGATCTTATAAGCGACATTGGACATTGATATTGGAGTTAAATAATCGAGATATAAACTAGAGTTCCATATCCGAGACATCCATTAATTCGGGAAATCGGTCGTTTCGATATCTACCCCAACTCAAAGAATTGTTTTCCAGCTCATACCGCGTGGAAGCATGTTGAGAACTTGATGACATCAGAAACAGTTCCGACACATATATTTCCGTCTGGAGATGTATCTAATATGTTTTCCCTATTACCTATAATCTTATCAAATCAAGTAGAAAACTCTGAATAGAAAAAAATTATATAGAGGATATAAGATGCCATTCTATATCCTATATAGTATTAGGTTTCATCAAAGCTTGTTTATGGAATTAGAGGTGAATAAGGATCTTGGACGATGTTGAATTCGGTATCCCATAATTCTGGAAACAATAAAATTTTCTCCAAACTCGTTTGTTCTATATTGAGCATTACTGACCTTTTTGTGCAAGAAAGTTTGTGAGAACTAACTTTGTACAGGCCATCCTCCTTCCAGTAAAATTATAGGTAAAAATCTTGCTGATCTACTTTTTTGGTTGCTTCTATTCCGTATTGCTCCATGATTTATGGTGCCGAATGATCTTCCGAAACGAATGATTTGTAAAAGGGACAATTTCTTTTAGGTTTGTTCGATGAAAACACCGTGTAAATTTTCCCCAAATTTACCCGGGGTTTTGTGCACTCATCGTTTTTAAAACACCGGGTAAATCTAATGTAATGACATTTCTCTGACAGTTCTCCTGAGCATAATTTAACTAATAATTTCCAGTGATTTGTGAAAATATATTTATAAAATAGGTGAAATAATTAAAAATTTAAGAATAAATAAATATTAAAATGTACAAAAAATATTTCTTAGTTTTTTCTTAGTTACATATTCTTTTATTAGCTTTTTTACATCGATATTATCGCCTTTTCTGTAACTTTACTTTGAAAAAATGACAATTGGTTCATCTGTGACCAGATATAGCTCCATCATTTCTGCAAGAAACAGTTGTGCTGCACTATTTTCACTTTTATCATCAGATGTTTTATCTCTAGGTATAAAGTTAATAGTTTGGATGATCAAAATCTACAGAAATGATTTTCTCTATCCCGTTGGCTTCTTCTCGAGCCACTATTAAACCCTTCCCTGACATCTCATTTAAGAATTTAGAGAATTTCTTATATGTTGTTTGCTTTAAATCTATTTGCTTGGTAGCTGCAGGGATAACGTGAAGTCTATAAAAATTACTTGTTAATAATGGCAAAGAAACATTTTTACGATCAAATTTCTTACTAGAAAGGCAGATCTTAAGATTTCATCCATGTTCTACGACCTTAATCGCCTCCTCAAATATTTCCTTATAACTTTCATTCGAATTTCCTATGTGCATATTATCGATGGGTATTTTTGTCATCTAATTTCTTATACAACTTCCTTATATAATCTGAATTTGGTATGAACTCCACGATTTTTTCACTTTTATATACAGCACTCAACCGCAATCACCGAACAAATTCCATATGACAGCTCACAAATGACAAATGTCAAACGTTTACCCCTAGGAATTTTTAGTGCAAGTTCGGGGCACGAAATCAGAAACACCGGGGCTACCCGGTGTTTTCATCGAACAAAACCTTTTTTCTTTCAATCCTATTGCATCTTATTTTGCCTACTATAAATCCAAGAAGGATACTTAGAAACTACATTTTATAAGTAGAAATCGAGTGTATAAAGCAAAATAGTAGAGGTAGGCGTTGAAGATACAAAGCAATCGATAAGCATAAGACCACTGACATATATATAAAATGGACTGCTGACACTATTGAAATTGCTTACATTATTTGACATTATGGTATCACTTTTTATAGTTCTCTTTTTGGATTAACTGATTCCACTGAATTTCAAATAATAAGTTCTATGCAAAATCCACCATAGTCCAGTTTCAGTTCAGTGGTTTTCCAAATGAATATATAGAATAGAAATAGATGGCAATACAATATTTGTAATCCTTTCTCTGTCCCCATACGTACTTTTAGGGGCAGGTAGACTGAAATTGCTTAATTTTATTTCTTTAAAAATCAAGTTTAAAACATAAAGTTGTAGGAGATAAGCTTCGAAGAATAGAAATAATTTCTAATACTTCTGTAATTTGTTGAACTTTTAATATGCCAAAAAAAAAGTTGACCCATATGAAATAGAAAATCAGGCAGTCCATGTTATATATGTCAGTGGTCTTCATACAATGTCAAAAACAATATTCAGTTATTTCCTAATTTCGCTATTTTGAACACAATCCAATTTTGACTTGTGTTACTTTTCTTGCCAAGGTGCGATATGTAGTTCTGTTGCAAGTCTATATTTCTGAATCTGCAATTTGCAGCGCAATCGTTACAAAAATGGACGTACCAGATAAGGTTCAAAAATCTTTAAACAACATTGACTGTTTTTTCAATGATAAATAAAAAACGATACTCAGACGAACAATCTAAAATTACCCATTTTTTCAGTCCATACATAAATGTAAACTGTATTATGTAGGTAAAACAAATAAAGTACGAAACATTAACAAAATCACAACATTTTTAATGAAAACTCCTTACAGCATAGAGAATTTTGACTGTTTGACGTTTCTCATGTCATTGTTTCTTCTAGCCTTGACAAAAATTCATTCTTTATATTGTTGTAGCTTAGCCTCTGAACTCGTTTTTTTTTTCTCATACTTACGTTAGTTTTTCTGATTAAAACTTATGATATCATTGTCAATAGTTGGAACCTCAAGAAGTAATGATTGTCATCATAAGAATGTAGACGTGATCAATCTTTGCTCTACTCATCTCTCTACTAAAAATATTATGGGGCGGGGTGGTCTGTAGAATCATGTTATGTACCTGAAATTCTCCTGTGCGCCATTCTCCTTTCTTGCTGGGATTCATGCGAGCTTTTATGAATTCCGACAATTATATTGCATCAGATACTGGTCTCTAGCTTATTAAGCTTCTTAGTAATTATTCTGGCTATTATGTCAACACAACACCTTCATTTAGACTTCCAGAACGCACCAATGTGACACCTTCTTCTGTTGTTATTACCCTTGTGCTAGGTGAATATACTTTTGTTTCACCAATTTCAATTTTAAATTTCCGCTGCCCGGGTGTTTGCCCTGAGCCTAATCATGTCCTTGCTCGATGAGTGCTAATGGTCGTCTGTATAACCCGGATGGAAGTAACGTTCCAGCTCAAGTTTTAAGTTAACTTCCGTCTGTGTAAATCACTGATCCTCACGTTCTACGATATATTTTAATATTTGATCACACGAACTTGATATATTCAGAAATTTCATATGATTTAATTTTTTTGATTAACAGATTTTTTTTTATGTATTTTAATTTTCATATTATCTTTTTGTAAAATAATAACTGAAATGATAAATCAGAACCCTTTTCAGATCATAAAACGTTAACTTTTCAAGATGCGGGCATACATAAATCATATGCATATCATTAACCCAAATTTTACGGACTGTTTTCATGTAAATTTGATCAACTCGGTTTGTTTTAGACAAATAATTTTCGCTTCCCTGATCGTACTTCATGAATGTACTCCTCTCTAGAAATGAATCTTAATATAGATTAGCATAAATTGCAGTGTTCTCTACGATTAATTTCAATATGTTGGCGTTGCTAAAAACGGAAAACATGTTCTTCTCGCCACTTATCTAACGCAAATTTCATTTACCTCGAAGATGGTAAGATCAATGGATTGACTTGGCTGGATGGTCTTCGTATCTTTGTTTCACTCTTGTGCGTTTGCATCTCGTTATATGTACGTTCCTCCTATGCCTATATCCATGCATCCAAGTATGGGGAGACGCTTAAAAGAAAGTTAAAGAAACGATGTTGTCTTTGACTAAAAGCGTAAAAGATTTGAGTTCATTTTAGTCACCAAGCATGACTGTATGTTATTATTGAGTCAGACTTTTGTGGATTAGTTCAGCAAACTAGGTAGTGGGCACCTCATCTCATTCACGGTTTCACACTTTTTCAGATTCCGTGAAATTTATTGAACATACCCAGCCAAGACCAAATTTGTTGACTCGTTTCTCAAATTAGCTTTTAATTGTGCATTGTGTGTGCTCGTTGAATATTCGAAGGTTTTTTGTGCGTTAATATCTTTTGTCTTTTGGATAATAATTATTACACGCAAAGTGTTGAAACATGAAAAACTTTTAACGATTTATAAGTGAAAATGATCAAGGAACAAACGTATAACGTCTTTAGTGGCTTCATTGAATGTTTGCTTAAGGTAATTAAATTAACAAAATTTAACAGTACAGAAATGTATTTTAAATTTATCAAGCGTAAGCGGTTATTTTGTAGAATTGCATTCATCGAATTTGGATTTATCTACATTTCATGTATCTACTCGATCTTAATTATTTCCATTCATTTAATTACCATAAACCTTTCAAAGCTGTTCATAGAATAATCATCTTGTGTTTATCATTACTTAGTATATTAAGTAGAAAATAATATTTGTGATGATCCGAGAAATCCACGTTTACCTCTCGATTTCCTGGATTTATTATTATGTAAACATTCGGAGAAATTCGATTTAACATCACAATGATTACCAAATGGCAACAGTTTAAAGGTGTTTTCAAAAATTCATAACGTTGTAAAGGTTCAATTCCAAATTTGAACAAAGGCTTTCACAAATTGTGTAAATTATTTAGTTGTCATAATGTTTAAATTCAAAAGTTTCGAACTCTGGTATTTTTGCTTTCTGTTGTTCATACATTTAACAATTTGTACTACTTTGGATTACAAATTTTTTTTGTTGTTATACCCTGGATGAATTCACAGTATACTAATGTGAATTCTTTTTTGTGACTCGGTGTTAACAGTGTTACTGAATCTCCCATTCTCGTGCTCTTTTCTTCGCTACTGATGTGGTGGTAAGAAAAGAGCCGGGAAATTATAGATTCGGTAGCGGTGGTTACATCGAGTCACAGAAAAGAATACACTATTAGTTTGTAATGAATAAAAATAATAATGGTAGAGTAAAATGGATTGGGCACCCACGCATAATATTATTTTGTTATTTTATTAGTTTTGTTATTATTTATTTGTTATATTTTGATTTTTGCATGTACGTCTGTCCTCACGATAACTCGAGAACGCGTTCACTTAGGGAGCTGAAATTTTTCACGCGGGTTTTTAAAAAAAAAAATGTTCGAAAACTGGACAAATCGGGTAACTACTTCGTAAGGTTGCCATATAAAAATTTTGTTTTTCGCTATAAATTTAGACACTGCCTTAGAACGCGTTGACGTAGAGGGCTGACATTTTTTAAACGGTGTTTTCAAAAAAATAGTAAATGAAATTTCAAAAATGGCCTAATTCGGGCAACCCCTCTTGGTGTTGATATACGAAAATAGTGATTTTTGCAGTATACCGTGAAAACGATCAGCCGTAGACGCTCTTATTAGCTGCGTTTTCTATCTCTCTGATCTGATCCTGTTCAATTTTATGTACCTAAAACAACAATGGATCACGCATTGTTATTGTTTAACGTACATAAAATTGAACCGGATCAAATCAGAGAGATAAAAGAACATAGCTATTATCCATTATTGCTGTTTTACGTATATAAAATTAAACCGGATCAGATCAGAGAGATAAAAAAACGTAGTTGTTGTACTGAAAATTTCTTTATATGAAATTGATTATAATCATTTTTACTGTCAGACGTTTACATCATTAAGCCAAGCGATAACATTTAATAATTATAGACCATTGTTAAAGATTCCATTCTTTTTAATTTGAAGTCATTCTATCCAGTAATCTAAATGTATTTAAGGACTCATACAAATACATCATTATCTGGTTGACGAAACCAGCATACAGAATTTACAATTTAGCTGCCGTTCTCGAGGTAAATACCTACCATACCCAAAGCATTATCATCATCTTGTCTATCGTTGCTGGTATCCTTGAAAATTCCATTAAAGGAATTGCTTCGTAATATTGTTTCCTTCATATCGTAGAGTGTGATCAATCTAATTCTATTGTTTTCTTTTCTTTTGAGCACTTTTAATATGATTAATGGTATGAACTATTGCACTTGGTGGAAGTATTTTATGTTTGACATCCTGATATTTTTGTTAAAGAAAGCACTTGATTAACTACTCCACTGAATGTTTAATTATGTTACACCGATCCTGGTTTAGTGGTCAGGACCAGCCATACCCCCCAACTACTCTAAACACATAAGGAAAAAGGTATTTGGAATAAACTGAGTGTTTAACCGCAATAGCAGCTCATATCTAAGGCTACTACATCACAAAACAACACACAAAAATAAAATAAAAATCATAAAATAATTTTGATATGTATATTAGAATGGAAGGATTTTAATTCATGCACGTTTTTTCCTAGCAAGAAAAATTTAAAAAATAACACAAAATTGTAGGGATACCAACCGCTAGGAGGGTTTTACTTAAGTGGTCTCTTATTACCCTGTCGTTAACCAGTTAAGCTGATTCAATGCCGTCTTGCAGCTACCTTGGAGGCTTTTTATTTTTTCTCCGTTAATAAATTTTACTTGATTTAGCTTTTCCTCCAAGTCATACAACACACACTTACACACTACCGCATGTTTAAAATAAAAATATAAAAACAGAAATATGTTTATGAAAATTTGAGAGAAACGCACTATGAGAACTTATAAATCGCTAGAAATCGACTAAGACACTATCAAAGGCTATTTGGCTGTGATATTTGTGAGTAATGGTTTGGAAGAATTTCCTTCATTCCTATGCTTTCTGTACTCTATGGCTTATTACGCTTATTCTAAGACCCCTTGTATTACGATTATCTCACCGCGACTGAATATTCTCACCCAAATTTATGTTTCCTCTTGAATATAGATCACGTGCTTATGTTGCTCATGTTCGCTATACCATTTCCCAGAAAAAGGACATAACTTAACTAACTGCGGTTTTTAATGAAGGTACACCACTTTTAGTAAGTCAATCCTACATTCTTACCATTGTTTTTAGTAAAGGGTTTTCCAATAAGAGGTGTTATTTTGATATTCAAATAAAAATGCCATTTTTTGAGATAAATGATCGGATCTTTATTTCATTATAAAGAGGAAGGTATACCGTTAATAATGGAAAATAACATCAGCCAAATGACCACCACGACCACGCCTACAGGACCATATCCTTTTCATGAAATTTTCCATTCCCAAATCGCAAAGTGGCTGCCCTATGTCCTCGATAGCCTCACGAATTCCATCTTTGAGGTCTTGAATCGACGCTGGCCTGTTGGCGTAGACCTTCTCTTTCACGTGGCCCCAAAGGAAGAAGTCGCAAAGTGATAAGTCACAAGATCTCCGTGGCCAATTGTGATCACCTCTTCGAGAGATAACACGGTCCGGAAACTTTTCCCGTAAAAGATCAATGGTTTCGTTGCTTGTATGGCACGTAGCGCCGTCTTGTTGAAAGTAAACGTTGTCCAGATCAATACCATCCAATTTCGGCCATATAAAATCATTAATCATCTGTCGATAGCGCAATCTATTCACCGTAACTGTTGCTCCAGCCTCATTTTCGAAAAAGTAAGGTCCAATGACCCCGCGGGACCATAAACCGCACCAAACAGTCACACGTGGAGGATAGAGAAGCTTTTCAACAATAACTCTTGGGTTTTCCGAGCCCCAGATGCGACAATTTTGCTTGTTGACGAAGCCATCGAGGTGGAAATGGGCCTCATCACTCAAGATGAGTTTTCAATGGAATTCCGGATCATTTTCATGCATTTCAAGGACCCAATTAGCAAAGACTCGACATTGTTGATGATCGGCCGGCTTGAGTTCTTGTGTTAACTGAACTTTATAAGCCTTAAGACCCAAATCTTTATGCAAAATACGGTGTAATGACGTTTGTGGAATGCTTGATTCCAAAGAACGACGAAGAATGGACAAACCTGGGTTTTCTTCAACACTTTCGGCTACAGCAGCAATATTCTCGGCTGTTCTTGAGCGACGTACACGGGTTTCTTCACATCACTAACTTGTCCCGACAGCTCGAATTTTTCTACCCATTTCTGTATTGCGGTCCGACAAGGTGCTTCACGACGACCCAAAAATGTTTTAGTTTTACGAACCGTCTCTGCCACATTTTCACCATTTTTATAGTGAATTTTAATAATTTCAATGCGTTGTTGAATCGTGTATCGTTCCATTTTTATTAATGGCGTAGTTTCTACTTGTCAAGTGTCAAAAAATGACAGCTCCAAAATTGACATCTACCGAAATAGCGGGCTAATTAAAATAACACCTCTTATTGGAAAATCCTGTAGAAATTATGTCAGGCTAATTTGACGATAGCATTTAAGATGTTCAATTCTTCTCCTTCCTCGAAATCAACACCATATTAACATATTTCTATCACGGTATCCGGTATTTTTGCAATTATAATTTAACAAGACCATTTGGCATACTGCCATTTGTGTCATTTGGCAAAACAGGCATAAAGAATATGAAACTTGAAAAAAAAAACTCTTCTATCACATTTACGGAATGCAACTCAGATTGTATCTAGGTTTCAAAAATCCTCACTAACGCGAGTTCTTTTATTTTCAGAATAAGGTTCATTGTATATATATTCTAGTCTATCCTGATGGAAGCCCGGTCTAGATCCATGTGAACAATGGCTGAACGGAAGGATTTCCACATATACTTTGGCTTCTTTCGGAGGATTTTTGTTGTAGGCAAATCTAAAGAGTTCACTAGCCCTTGGACCTTCTCGTGTTTGTTTTGTTTTTGTATCATCTGAGAGCCATTCTGTATTTATCCAATTTCCAGGGCGTTTGACCTATTGAAAAGTTTTTTTTTACACTTAGCCTAGCCTATCTAGTTTCATGTTCATCTAAGACACACTTCTCTAAGAAGACACAAGATTTCTAGTATAGAAGGAGGCTATATTTACAGGCATTCATTTATCATGTCGAATAAATTTGCTTATACCAGTTATACATTTTTTCCCTAGTTATTAATTAAAACTCGTAGTATTATTAGTAATATCTATATAATATCATTCACAAATTAGTAGAAATAACAGTAGGCTAGAAAAAAATATTTTAAATGACTTGGTAACTTTATTAATTTAACGCTCAAATCATTCTTTTATAGGCTGTGAAGCAATTTATAGATCTTGTGAATGAAATAAGAACATGCTCTGTAAGGAAACCAGTATCAACAGCCACAGCTATAAGGTTTTTATACGCTCGAAAATTTGATGTTCCACGTGCAGTAGCGCTTTATGAGCAACATGAGTTGATTAGGCAAAAAGAGGAGCTGTACAATTTCGACCCAAATTGCGAACCTCTTAGATCGGAATTAGAAACTGGGAAATTCACAATATTGGTAGGTGGTAAATATTTTGATTAACATTTTTCATCTCTATTAATATTTTTTTCCTTTTATATATTTTTTTTAGCAAGCTCGAGATTCTAGTGGTGCAGCAATAGCATTATTTACTGCAAATTTACATAGTCCTTTGACTGTTACGCACAAAACAACGCTACAAGGTATAGTTTATCAGCTAGATATTGCACTTCAGAGTAGTGAAACTCAAAAGGCTGGTCTTGTGTTCATTTACGATATGAGCGGATCAAAATATTCAAATTTTGATTATGATTTATCTCAAAAAATATTAACGCTTCTAAAGGTAAGTGAAAATTTTTTTATGATTTTTTATGGTATATTGTATAGTTTTAAATGCAATTTGGAAATTTATTTAAATTAAAAGAATTTTAAAATTCCATAATCATAACAAAGTTAGATCTCAGTTTTTGTTAGACATTAATATTTTTTCTTCGTTCAATATTTACGTTAAATCAGAAACCAGGGGATGAGTCAGCGAAAAAATAAAATATATGGATCCTTCTTATCTCTTGATGGTAGAAATGTCTATCGTGCAGAGTAAAATACAAAGGACTGCAAGTGAAAGGATGGGGGGACGAGTAATAATAACGAATGAATAAGAAAATAATCTTCCTGGCTCGTTTAATAAAAGCTCTAATTTTTCTTACAAATCCTCATGTAGTCCTTATTTACTGCGTCCCAATCACAAGCGGTGCTGGTTCCTGATTGTGTATTTTTTAGTTAATACGATTTTTGCTTAAATACATTGTGGATATGGACAGAAATTTATGTGAGATCCAAACAAAAATATCATTCATTACAACAAATATTTGTGGCCAGAATGCTGGCATTCTTCTAGCAATGCCTCAATCATTGGCTGGCGCTGGTGGATTCCGAACACAGCTATGCTATCCACTGTTATCGCTAGGTATGTAGATGCAAAACAACATTTTCTGATTTTGCAGTACAAGGGCAATTGCATACATACCACATAACGGGGAATATTATTGACAGGTATTACGAACTGTCAAAATAAATTGTTATGAGTCAAATACTGACTGGCCATACAGGTGTTTCGATTCGAATTACTCTTCCCATGATTTTAAACTTACATTTGAATAATGAGCTTATTTTAACCAACTATTATGAATATAATTTCCGAATATTTGAACCTGAACAGCAATTATATAACCGTGTAATGTAAGAAGTATATTAAATTATTTTTCTTTACTTGAAATTTACGAAAGTATCTATGAGAAGAATTCCAAAATATTTAATTTTTTTTTCAAACAACCGACGTGTATTTAAGTCATTTACAAATGACATTTCTTCTTCGTACGTAGGAAATATATTTATTCTTACTTATTACATATTTTAAACAAGAAATAAATGAATAAAAATAAATCGTACTAGTCAATTTATAAAGAATAACTGGAAAATAATATTTTAATAACATTGAAGTGTTTTGTAATAAATTTTCTTTTAGAGAATTATCTCTATTTGTCAGGCTTAATGTTTACTGTAATGAGAGATTTCCAGATTATTTCCATGTAAAACGTATCAATAAAGAAATTGTGTTCATTCATGAAACATTAAGTAAAAATTAAAGGAAAATATACCATGCGTTGATGATACCCATATAGTATTACAATTAAAGTTAAAAAAATGCTTTTTAATGGTGAGTTCTTTTCAACAAAATCGAACAAGCACTGAACTGAACCAGAAGTTTCCAAATCTACACCGAACTTAGTCCTGTCCGCAACGCGGATAAGCTGAAAAAATATAAGAAATTAGAGTACTTGAAAATGTTCGTCCATTATAAGTTTAATAAAAGAATAATAAAAGAAAAAAAAAAAAAAAAACGTAAAAAAGCTAGAATTGGTCTAAGACCAATTCTTATGATACCCTAGATGAATACTCGTATGCCATTTCTTTGCGAGTTTGATTTTTGAATTGGTTTTTCGCATATAATTCTATAACAGTTCGTCAGACAGAAAAAATAATTATAACCAATTTTATAGGATTTTATATTCTGAACAACTTTTCGGTACATTATAATAGTATAGGACTTATTGTTTTCACAGTATACGTAAAAATCCTAAATTTTTATATGGCAACATCAAGAAGGGGTTGCTCGATTTAGCCCATTTTTGAGGCCAGCCCGTCCTTTTTAACTCGTACACGAATTTGTCTGTCTGTATATTTATTTATATATTTATTTCTTTTTTTTACTATTTTCGACAGTCTCGTGGACCCACTTTTCACAGCGAGCTGAAATTTGGCACACGGGTTCATGTCGCGTGACAATTGAGTCTATCAAAATTTGAACCGGAAATTTCCATGGAAAATCGGGAAAAATCATTTGAAAATTTGGTACAAATTTGATTAGTGATAAATCCGTTTCAGAAAAAATGCAGTTTTCCGATTTTTCCGAAAAAAATTCCGGAATTTTCCGACTTTTCCGGTAAAAAAGTTCTCTAAATTATGCAGGATCAAGTTTCCTATCAACTAGCATCATTACTTTCTCTCCGACAAAAACTTGCAGAAAAAATCGAGGAAAATTCATGTAAAACGCTTTTCCGGAGTTTTTCCGACCAAGGAAGCGTTGAGTGTTTTGCAACAAAGTTGTAGAGCGATATGAGTTGCATAAAGTTGCTTTTGTAGAAAACTCCATGGAAAGCCCGGAAAAGCGGGAAAATCATCGGAAAAATTTTCATCGATATGATTAGTGATAAATCTGTTTCAGGAAAAATGCAGAATTTTCTAATTTTTTTGGAAAATTTCCGGACTTTTCCGGAAAATTTTCCGACAAAAAAGTTTTGTAAGCTATGCGGAATTATTTTTTTCCGTCCTACTGGCATCAATACTTTCTCTTCAACAATCATGAAAACTTGCATGAAAAATCGAGAAAAATTCACGTAAATTTTTAAAAAAAAATCATAGGAAAAGTCTGTGGAAAACATGGAAATCGGGAAAATTCATGTTATATGGGATCAAGTTGGAATACAACTAAAAAGCGCTGTTTAAAACATAATTTGAATTTCAAAAAACCGTTGCAGTACTTCAACGATTTGATACTCGAAAAATTTTTGTTTTCGGATCGGCACCAAACATGACTTAAAATGTCGGTAATGATAAGCTGAACAAAAACTTCCAGGCAACCACGGTGCTGACTTCCAATCATCTCATCGTAGCTGCCTTCAAAATTTCAAATTTATCGAAACCACGGTAAACCGTAGTCCGAGTTATAGAAACTGTTCGGATTGTGTTCGAAGTACGGTCAGTCAATTGGAAACTCTCGAGTCGTATGGAAGAAAGAAAGAAATATAAGGATAAAAATAAGAAAAATTAAAGGAAAACGGAAAATTAAAAAGAAAGTAAGAAACTAAAATTAAATTAGAATTAAGTAAAAATATAATTAAGTTCGGTTAAATTGATATTAGAACAATTTAGTTAACGTGAAAAAGGCAGAAAATAAAATAAGTAAAAAACGAGTTTTCAAACAAAACTGATTCCAAGCCGCATGAAAAAGTAGAAGATTTTTTGATTGGGACATTTCTCTTGAATATTCTTTCTCTTCATGAATCAAATCACTTACTACCTCTGATTGATCATACTGAAATATATCGGTGATTGTCAGCGAATAAAATCTGAGTCCACCTCTGTGTGTGAAGAAAAGTTTATTTTCTACTTTTTCATGCGGCTTGGACTCAGTTTTGTTTGAAAACTCGTTTTTTTACTTATTTTATTGAAATTGTTTTTACTATTTTCATGAAAACCCTATGTACAAAATTTCAGCTCTCCACGTTGACGCGTTCTCAGGTATTGTCAAAATATATAGTGAAAAACGAAATTTTTGTATGGTAACCCTTATGAAGGAGTTACACGATTTGTCCCATTTTCGAACTTGACTTTTTCTTTTAAAAGCCCGTGTGCAAAGTTTCAGCTCTCTAAGTACACGCGTTTTGGCGTTATCGTGAGCACAGAAGGACGGACGGACATGCAAAAATCAAAATAACCTTTAATTTTATGCATGGGTGTCTAATCCATTTTTCTCTAACATCATTATTTCTAGGTGATTCAAACGGAGTGACAAACATAGTATACCCTATACCACATTTACAAAATGTACAACCTCCACACTTTGATTATAAATAATTTCGATTTGATGTTTACTTTCGAGCCGTACCTAAAAATTTTCATCGAGTAAGAAAGTTTGAAACTGATACAGAAACTAAATATAGAGCCGCTGTGAAAAAAAAACAAATTTTCAGAACTAGGTCTGGTTAGTGAAAACACTAGGTTTAGGAACCGAACGAGTGATAGTTCAGTTCAGGTGAAAATATTCACCATCATAAGCATCGTTTTACGCTAATTGAAAGTACATTTACAGCATAAAAACCGACGTAAGATATTGTAATAACTCGGCTGATTTTGTCTGCCCTCTTTGTCTTATTGTGATAGTGGATATTCGCGTATGTTTCATTAGAAAACAAAACAATATGAACGCTTTCAGGAATTTTTGAATTCATTTCACTTTACTGTTGTGCTTCTTCGAAAACGACTTGATATAAATTTCATGTTTGGTTATGAAAGAATTATCAATAATAATAAAGAGATAACACTTTAAGATACTTTCATCTACGGCACCGGCCACCCGCTATAACACTGGATACGCAACATAGACGGATGGCGTATATAACTGGAGAAAAACAAAATGCAGCGGGAATTGTTTTTATAGCGTTTGTTTCTGCTTATCACCATTCCTCATGATCGCGATATCCAGCGATTCATAATGATGACAACAATAATCTTACGGCAAATATAGATAATTTCACAGGAAAGTTAAACGCTGCGTTCAGGAAGGTATAGCCAATAGAGCAATGAAGAGGCATCAAAAACTAAGGGCGCGGAAAACAGTTAAATCCTGTACGTAGATGTACTAACTAACTGTGTAACTAATTGGATGTTGGAAAATCATTCTACAATAAGAACGATGTTTATGACTCTAAGCAATAATCTTGTTGAATTTTTACCACGACACCCTAGGTCAGGGGTCGGGGAACTATTTGACCTATTACCTCAAAATATACTTATTTAAGTCGACGTTGCCTTACCCCCTTGATATGATGAGAGAGAAAATCATAGATTATTGAAATTCAAATCTATCTAACAAATCTATCCTTTGATGCTGAACGTTCATCGAATGTACATGTACTTACAACTGTTTAGTCTTCGTCCCTTAATTTACATTTCCAAATTTACAGAGTATTCCGGCAGTTTGGAAGACATATATGGGTGCAAATTATGCAAGTGTTTCTTCAATTGACTTTCTTCTTGATATTTCTTCAGTTGTTATTTTCCATAGATATGTAAACCTGGAACACTTACTATTGAAAGTGTGGACGATTCTTCCACGTATGCTTGCTTTTGAGGATTTACTGGCCCCTCGTTAAATTTTTTAATTACGGCTTTTGAATTTATTAATAGTAAAATATTCTTAATAAACCACCATATTGCCTTGATCCTCGAAGTTTTTGACCATGTCGGATGGTTTCTATATAGATGTGATTAGTTATGACGTTACTGCCAGACGCAGTGCTTCCAGAAAAAAATTTCTGTCATAATAAAGAACACGCTTTTTATATAATTTTATTTATATTGAGTCCTCAGTACACCAAAATCAAGAATTTAATTTTTACCCCTTTTGGGGTATTTTACCCAGCTTCGCCGACCCCTGCCCTAGATTAAGGCCCGCCGCACATTGAACACAGCACAGTGTAGGGCAGAGTAGCGAAAGTTTTTATGATATACACAAATAAATGACCGACCGCATATTGCCCACAGCAGAGCGAAACAGAGGCTTCCGTTCGTTCTCACGATAACTCGAGAACGCGTTCACTTAAAGAACTGACATTTTGTACACGGCTGTTTGAAAAAAATGTAGATTTAAGTTCGAAAATTGAACAAATCGAGGTAACTCCTTTGTATGGTTGCCATACAAAATTTTGGGTTCCACTATATATTTGGACACTGCCTGAGAGCGCGTCGACATAAAGAGCTGCAATTTTGTACACAGCGTTTTCATAAAAATAATGAATACAATTTCAAAAATGAACTAAATCGAGTAAATCCTTCTTAATCTTTCCATACAAAACTTTTGTTTTTCACTCTATTTAACTTTTATTCTCATCTAGGGTATAACATCTGTGGTCACAAGACATAAAAGCGTAAGCCGAGATATGCGACTATTCCTTTTGCATTCATTGTCATCCATAAGAGCATGATCAGTTATATGTGCTCTCAAAATGTTATTGCTCTAATAGTCAAAATATCTTGAAAAAGACTAATCGATTAACTATGAATGATTACACTCTGCTTTTGGAATAAGCACATATACATATGTATAACCACATATTTAACTTTATTCCATATTGAAATAGTGATTATATTTAAAAGTTACATCGACAAATAAAAGCATATTATATTCAAATACATATCTATGTCATTATTCTAAATAAGAATTTGTATTGAACGCAGACGTGTGCTTAGATATTCGATTATTCAAAACATTGTTTGTGGAAAATATTTCATTTATGCCCTTATTACAAGACAATTTCATAGATTATTTTTCATTAATCTATGAAATTGTCTTGTCACGTAAAAAGGAATAAGAACATTATGTCAAATTTCCACTTATAACTTTTTATTTACCGTAGGATTTTAATTGTATTTTTATTAATATATTCAAGATAATAGCAACAAGTACAATAGCTTCGTCTAAATAGGTGTCATACTTTTTTCAAAAATGTCTTTTGAATTTGTTCATTGTGAAAACCTAGTAAAAATAAGTTATGCTGTTATGCCTTGTAGCCACAGATATTATTGGTACCATTTAAAAATTTTTTTTAACTCAAATACGTACATCGCCTTAGAGATAGTAAACTTTATACTGTATTGTTGCAAGACGGTCGGTCACTCAATTTTTAATTGGTCGTTTGCAAATTAATTTAATTTTTCGTTTACGTTGAAAACAAAAATGTATTTACTATCAATGCACGACAGAATCGAAACAGAAACAAAAAAAAACCATAAAGACTATTGGATTGGCTATTCGATGAAATGACAATATTGTAAACCATACCCTTGACTCCTCCTACTCAGAACTACTTAAGGGGTCATCCCGTGTAACCCACATTATATTCTATGTTTGGATGCAGTTTTTGGAAAAATAAAACGTTATTTTTTTTTACCAATCACACGCCTTAACCCATTGCAACACAAAGCCGGCGAAACGCCGGCCAAGGTAAATTTGTCACTGATTCACAAAACCGGCGATTCCCCGGTTTGTCTTTGAAGTGATTTTTTTACATTAAAACTGAATGACAATAACTTTATTCATAAAAATGACATAAATAAGTATATTTCGGTTATTGATTTCATAATAAAATGTAATGATCAGAATTTCTTTCACATTATTTATTACAAAATACTACGATATTTTAACATATGTCAATACCTCCAAAATGGCCGAGCACATTGCCCTGCCATCATACAAGCGCCGTGGAATTGTTTCAGGAGGAGTATGCCCTTTACAACACTTTGCACACTTTCCTAGGCAAATTTCACCAAATCAAGTCTAACAAAACCCATCGAGATTATGCAAAATGTGTTTCTTGAAGACAAAAAAGAGCGAATCACGATGGGAATGTGAGAAGAGAAATGTTTGGTGGTTCTCCACATGCCAGAATGCTTTAAAGCTTATCACACTCTTCCAAAACTACCTGGGCATGAGCAATAATGATCTAGCTTACGAACAAAAAAAATTATGCTTTTATGTTTTACCATTTTTATTTTGTGTGTAATTTAGTCTTAATGTTATTGAAATACAAAAATGTGTCAAAATTAAATAGTGTGTTGTATGAACAAATTATGTCATCTTTATTAGTGGCGGAATGCGTTAAACCTCAAGCAAGTAAATAATAGATAGACAGTTACTTAACAAAAAATTGGCCCTTAATTTTACAATGCCTAATAAAAATGTATGTATGTTTGTATCACACACATTTTGTTATACCAATTTCCATTATGCAGGACAATAATGAAGAAGTTATTTAGCCCAAATAGACAATAGGTTCTGACAATTAAAAATCCGATGGTATTTCAGTATTCCATGTATACCTTTTAACGGCCGGCAGTCTCAGAATCACAGTAACGCAAACTCCTTGCCGTATATTTTTTCTAGACATTAGCTCACAAATGTTGTCTCAGGGCTTGAAATATCGCAAAAATAAAAATAAAATAAAAAAAAATTTTATGCCCATGGTACCAACTTTTTGAAGACAATGTTGTAGGAAAACGACTTGCAGTGACAACTCCTGACGAAGGAAAAATTATCTGAAATCAGAAAATCCAACGGGATTTCATTAATAACACCTAAGCGCAGTTTTTAACCGGTTTTGGGAAAACACCAATTATTAATACAACGGCAACTTTGTATACTTCAAGTGCACCTTTTGTACCCAAAAATCGGTGTTTGAAAAAACGAATTTACTTTAAAAATGGAAAAGCCACACTTAAAAACTGAAGAAAATAGTTGAGAATATAATAAAACAAACTACAGGTAAATCGTACTTTTCGTTCTTTTTTCGAGATAACCGCATTTAAAGTTTCAAGTTCTGTTTAAGGTGTATGTATATAGTATGTTCAAGGCGGTACTCTTTCCAAGTCTCATAACTTCTTCAATTTTTATCACACCAACTTGAAATTATTACACAATAATATTGAATAGTTGTGCTTTCAGATTATAGAAAAAAAAACTGTTTTTTTTTTAAAGCTGCAGGTAAGCGTACACCACAAGTCCTTATTTTAATTGGCCTTCTAAAAAGCTATTTAATTTATCAGCAAATTTGCTCCAAATCGAACTTAAAAATTATTGGGGCATTTCAAAAGCTTCAGGCAGAGTAACGCTTCAGTATGTAGCATTTAGTTCAAATCAGATAGAATTTTGCGCCAGAATGTTATGGTCCCGTTGCACCTGACCTCAGAAATTCCTGACCCGCTGGGCAATCTTTCTAGCGACCCCGGGGACATCTGTTGGGTATTGCAATAGCTGAAAAAAAGTTCCACGTTGTCGGATGTAGGAAAGTGGACAGGAGAGAGGTGTGTGAAGCAACTAAAAAGTCATTTACTGTACAATTCAATTTTTTTTTTTATTATTCAAAATGTTTATTTCACCCTTAATTTGTAAAAATGATCATAATAAAAATAGTTTGCGTGAAAGCGTAAAATATATCTGAAGCCGAGAATGAAAATCCGTCAACAAAATAAGGTGAACAAGAACATAAAACCCCGATTACACTTCGCTAAAAAGTTTAAAATATAAGCTCCGGAAGGATTTTTATTTTTAGAGCAACACATCTCAGTAGAAGTTGTATTTCAAGCCCTAGTCATTTCAAAAAAGTTTTTCCTAATGTTAAGAGTGAATTCGTAAATTACCACACAATGTTCAGAACGATAAATGTTGAACACTTTGCAAATTGTTATATAGTGATTTTTGAGTTTTTACAATATGTAACCTTAGCCAGCGGAAGGTAAGACACGTTCCTGCTCATTGTTGGGTCCTGTAAAATATTTATTTACTAAGGGGAGCCCGCCAGCGTTGCCCGGCGATAGTATATATGCCTAGAGGTGTGGATTGAAAGGGGTGGGGTGGTTAGAGATGCATAATTACTAAGCTATCATCTAACTCGATCGCGCGATTCCATACTCTTTAGTTTCCCTTGGTTTCTGTGTGTGTGTGTGTGCATACGTTCTACGTTGAAGCGTTTTCAGCCAGTGCCCAAATATATAGTGAAAAACGAAATTTTTGTATGGCAACCCTACGAAGAAGTTGTCCGATTGGTCCCATTTTCGAACTTAAACTTCCTTTTTTTTTTTTTTTAAGGTCCATTGTACAAAATTTCAGCTCACTAACGCGCGAGCCAGTGTCCAACTATATAAAGAAAAACTAAAGCTTTGTATGGCAACACCAAGAAAGGGTTGCTCGATTTGCTTCACTTTTGGATCTGTATTTACAACTTTAATGAAAACACCGTGTACAAAATATGAGCTCTCCGTGTCGATGCCTTCTCAGGCAGCTTCCAAGTGTATAGTGAAAAACCAAAGCTTTTAATGGCAACACCAAGAAAGGGTTGCCCGATTTGATCCACTTTTTGACCTATTTTTAGATTTTTATGAAAACCCGTGTACAAAAGATAAGCTCTCTACGTAGACGCCTTCTCAAGCAGCTTCCAACTATATAGTCAAAAACCAAAGTTTTGTATGGCAACACCAAGAAGGAGTAACCCGATTTAGTCCATTTTTAAAATTTTATTTACTATTGCTATGTAAACACCATGTACCAAATTTTAGTTCTCAGGCCATGACTAAATATATAGTTAAATTTTTGTATGGCAGCCCTATGAAAGAGTTGCCCGATTGGTCCGATTTTTGAACTTAAATCTACGTTTTTTTAAAAATCTTGTGTACAAAATTTGAGGTCTCCACATCGACATATCGGGAAAAACCAAAGTTTTGAATGGCAACACCAAGAAGGGGTTACCGATTTCAATTTTTCTTTCCCTCAAAGCCTTATTCATTCGGACTATTACGAGCGTTAAAAAAATATAGCCAAATCGTTCCAGCCGTTTTCAAGTGATGCATTTCATTTATATAGATAATATTGTATTTTATGAGTAAATTTCCTCCAGTGAGAGCATTTTCTATTATTTACCCCTCATACACAAACCACCTTAGTATTCGATCACTGATACCCTCTATAATTGTTCTCCAATATCCATCCTTTCGATCATTTAGATCATAATACTCTAGACAGTCTGTGTCCATAATGACTTAATCTGAAATTGAGTCATTTTAAGGAAGTGAAAAGGTGACAGACTATGGACGAAAATGATTTCATTTGGAATGTCATTGACAGTTCCTCATTGTGAGTAAAGATCATGGGAGAGCTGAATAATTAAATTAAATGCTATCAAGAAAATTTGCGAGAATTTAGAGTAGTTGCAAAGCATTTAGTAGAAGAGAATTTTTATTGTTGAAAGACACCAAAACTAAAAGAAAGCGGCAAAGAAACTTCTTTCATGATCATTTGATGGCTGTCACTGCTAACTTTATTTCAAAAACTTTCCACTTTCCAATAAATTCAAGGTGTATTTTCGAAATTTGATCAAATGAAATGTGCGTATACTAGACACCTAGACAAACAAAAAATTTTATTGCACGGGGGGTTCCCCATCAACCGTTTGGGAGTTACAGGGTGATTAAGAAAAAAAGCTAGATTTTCAGATAACATCCTGTATCTTAAAAACTACAGGACGTACGGTCACAGTTAAAAGCTCATTGTATGTAGAGCTTCATGGTCTTTCCAACGACTGCTCAACCAGGTTCGTACCTCACTCGTCTCGGAGTTATATAAGGGTCTAAAATAAAAATTTAGGATTTTCTTACCTTAACATAACTTTTTTTTTTTTTATAAAAAGTGTAAACTTTAGACTTTCCTCTTTAATTTGACCTATTACACCCTATGTGTTAAGTATAGCCCTTCAAGAGCTATTAGCTCTTAACCTATTTTCAAAACTATTCTCAACGATAATTTGTTCCCTTAGCGTCGTCTAATTTCGGTGTGACCTGAATAGGTTATGAGTTATTAACAGGCTACAGTTAACACATAGGGTGTAATAGGTCAAATTAAAGAGGAGTGTCTACAGTTAACAGTTTTTATAAAAAAAAGTTATGTTTTTTCTTAATAACTCTGTAACTCCCAAACGGTTGATGTGCAACCCCCCTACAATACAATTTTTTGTTTGGCTAGGTGTCTAGTATCCACACATTTCATTTGATCAAGGAAAATCACATTGTATAAATCGTTTTTAACAAAATTCGTGTCTTTGGCATGCACAACATATGTCATAACATTAACCAAAGTACGCCAATGCTTAAATTTAAATGGACTGAAACTAATTCATACCGATTCAAATCTGCGATATCATCTAGTTTACAAATGAAGAACGGCAATAGGATTGTAGCGGCGCGGCACCGGTTTTGCCGTCGTGTGTGCAAATAGGTTAACACTCAACATCCAATCATACTTAACTATAACATACTACGTATACTTTACAATTCAGCTCCAATACTATCTACCAAACCATTAAACTACACTAATGTTTAATAATATTAAATCCCATTCAAAATGAGTTATCCAAATATTTCCACTGATTACTTATTCACTTTTTATTTGCTTTTAATCGAATTTAAGTAAATTGCGCACGCGGGAGGACTTGGACGAAATGATTGAAACGTATACTCTCGTTGGTTCTTTTCACCTCCTTGAAATAACCCTCTTGTCTGCTTTGAGAACTTTTCCTAAAAACCCAAATAAACAGAGGGCGAGGCGAGGGAGGTTGTAGGTAATCACTTTTACCAACAGCCTCTCTACACCGTGGCACTGAGAAGAAAGTTGTTCAATTCTAAATCATTCCATTGGAGATTTGAACCCAGGAAATCTCTCTTAACAAACTGAATGACTAAACATTGATCCATATACTCGATCCTTTCGAATTGCAGGTGTCCTATAATATTATATATATTATATATAATATAACATGATTAAGTCTGTACTTCGACTTTGTCTGATTTCAAACATTAATAAACAAAACAAACAAAAAAAGCTTAAAAATAACGAAAATATTGAAAATGTTCTTTGGAAAAAATATAATTGTGAAAATTGAAAAGTGAACCAAAAATATCTACGCTTTTATTAAGTAAAATGTAAAAATAATTTTCTACTTACCTACTACAACTCCTTCAAATTCTTATCTTATCTAAATGAAAATATTTTTCAACTATTCTCCTTACATCTTGCATCATTCCTTTTGGTGTTTAAAAAACACAATCATCCATGATAAAACCGAACGAAGCAACCCTCTTAATTAAATACATGTCCACTACTGGCGCAAAGTACTAATAGAAAATCATAAATTCCCCGTGCAAATCTGGCCGTAGCTCATGAATACGGTGAGTAGGTAGAGGTAGCTATCTATAAAAATAAAAGTGAATTAAATTTTTAATGCGCAGACTCGTCAATTTCCGCAAATCGATCTGAGCTCGTTCCGCTTTTCCGCTTCGAATCAAATGCGATGCGATGTGTCGCGCGGTGTATTACTTGGCTATTCTTGTGTACATTTTACATATATAGTAGATTCACATCATTCCGAAGTACGGAGACGGACCAAAACAAAGTAAAGAATTTGCACGACGGGGGAACTCGTACTGTAAAAGCCAAATTTTTCCAACAATTAGAATCTACCTTGGAACAGTGTAGAACTTGAATTAAATATTCTCAGTCAGAGTATTTATTTTTCACACCATTTCGAGTTTTGAAATGAGATTTTATTTAATTGAATATTGTGATTTGTAAGTGATAAACTATAACTAAAAAAAAAAAAACACAGACTAAAATTCAATGAAAACCATCCCGTCCTGGTTTTGTTAGTTTCGGGGATGTGCTGCGTGTGTGCTTTATATAAAGTTAAGGGAGATTATGTTGCCGGCCATTTATAAAATCAATGTTACTGTGAAAAGTGCTGTAAATGAATCAAGTGCATAAGCCAGGAATAAAAATTATATAAAAGTGTGTTTATAAAGGGTTCCGAGAAACGACAGACTGCAAACAACTTACAAAAATTCCGGGAGAGAACTTGCATAAATATCATTCTTGTCAAGGTGAGCTCATCGAAACAAACCTATCCGCGATGCAGATTTAACATAAAAACATTTAGCGCCTTACATTTGTTTTTCAACATAAATCCAGTAAATGTGAGACATTTTCTTGAGTATCTAGATCGGAAATACGTTTCCATTTAAGGTTTCGAACGAGTCAGCTTCATTATTATTATTATAATTTTGCGATGTTCCCAATTCTTCTAGTGAGTGTCGTAAGCTAGATCAAGCTTATCTAGCAATCTAGCGGCTAACTACTAGCCTGCATGATATACATGTTTTTTACGCGTTCTAATGTTCTATTGAAAGCTTTGCTGCTGGCTGTTTAATAAGCTCATAATGTGGGGGAAGGACTCATTATTCAATCGCGTGACGACGTAGGTATACCAAGAGTAGTTTACAAAAGAGAACAATCAGGCAGATAATGTGAAAGTTTTCTTATAGCATGGTTGTATATAGAAGGCTATTATTTATTTAATTTTATCAGCAGCCCCCCAACATAGAAAAACGAAGGTATTTTTATATAGATAAATCAGTGAATTTCTCAGAGCTGCAAATGATTCTTAACTTTGGCTTGGCAGCTGGCACTGGCACGGCACTCCCTCTATCTCTCTTAAATGCGCTTGTATCTGCTGCTGCTGATCTACAGGTCATTCTATTTGGCAAAGCGCTAAGCTAAGATTTTTTTTACACACGTGTAATTCTTCTTCTTCTGATTTAAGTTAGTTGGAATTTTTTACGCTGAATTTATCAACAATTAATTTATGCAAGATTTATTTCGCCGTTTTTGTTTGCTTGTTTTTGTTTTTATTTTATCGGAACTGAAAAAAAAAAGTTTCGTCACAATGCTGTTCTTGCCCCACAATTCTTACGATTCTTTCTTAGCATTTTTGGTTTTGTTTTGTTCTAAAAAAGTAACAATTAAATACTGAAATTCCTTGAAAAGCGTTGTTGAATATATGTAGCTCGAAAAAATAGGTAGAGGTCAATATTTAAATTGTATAGTAACAGAGCAGTTGCTTGAAATTATTTTTGCGTATTCATCTTTTTTTTTTTGATAGTGATGAGTAGACATTTTTTTTTTTAGTTTATTGAGGAATCTTGAATTATGATGGCATTTTTTCAATTAAAAGTCTGTAAAACAGCATAATTACTTAGAGATCGAAGCTCTGCCAATCGAATGTGTTTAATAATTAATTTCTATGGCAATATAATCCTATAAATGTATTTGTTGATATGTTTTCCGGTTCGGTCTACAAATGCTATAAGCTTGTACTGTATTAACACTTTTTTTCGCTTTTGTAGTCTATGATGTCAGCCCATACGGCTGAAAGTAAAGAATTTTCATAGAGTATATGCAATGCAAGGGCGATCGATGACATTCGCTTTAGGCAGGCCTCATGAAAGATGCAAATGCTTCGTAGATGCACTAAACACTTGCATCATGCTCTTCAAAAAAGCATCACATCGCACACCAATGCAGCAATTGCTTGATAGAGGGAAACTTGCTGTACCCATGCTGCAAACATTTTCGTTTGAGTATTGCATGTACAGCTTTTGCGTCAAGCATTTTAGTAATGGCCAATATTTGGATGAGATATTCATAAAACGACGACACGATAAAAACAATTTAAACACTTTACTTGGGAGTATTCAGTGCAATTTCTCTTTTGGTGAGCGGCTTACTATACAGCATATGCGAAGTACATATTGCATGCACGAAGTATTTGCATGTTTGTTGAGCGTCCTGCCTTATTGTGCATTAGATAGTGGATAGCTCAACTGAAATAAGATAATATAAAAATTTTGCCAGTGCATATATTAAATTAGATGATAAAATTCTAGCGTATACTAAGTTTGTTATTCCGTTTGAAACACATAGAAATAATGATGGTAGAGCAAAATGGATTGGAGACCCAAGCATAATATTAAAAGTTATTTTAATATTTGCATCTCCGTCCGTCTGTATTCACCATAACTCGCGAACGCGGGCACTTAGAAAACTGAAATTTCCTGCTTGTTTTGTCGTCAAAGATTTTAACTTCAGTTCATAAATATTCAAATGCGGAGCTTTATAGGCGATTCGTCTTAACTACTATTAGAGGCAGAAAATTAACTAAGAAAAAAGTTTTATAATTAAATTAAGACCAGGTATTACGGACACATTAGTTGAAAATGTAATCGAGTTGCCGCGCTGTTCTAAAAATCTATACATAAAATCGTTAAATTTATTCGCAATTGGTTCGACGAGCTGTAATTTGACCATCTATCTATCAAAAGTGTTTCAGCTTATCCCTATATTGGTAAAAAATTGCATTAAGAAAACTGAATTTTAATTTATAGAAAATGTTAACAAACTTTAATTTGCTCCTCTGCGTTAGTCCTTCAAAAACGTTACGAGCAGAAAATCTTGTTCTAGATCACTCCAGTTTACTTTAAAGCGGACTCATATTAGAGTACTTTAGAGCAGTACTTTAGAAATATAATAAATAAAGAAGAAGAAGAAGCATTTTTACTATTTTACTCACTCTTCCAATATCGTCGTTGCATCTGCAAGAGCTCCTTATGTAAAAATACTAATTTTAGAAGGGAGGCAAAAACTGTGTGCTAATTATCATAGGTGTATATATCAATGACGTCGATTTTTGATTTTATAATAGTACTAATAGAATGGAATCACAATAAAATACGTTTCTAAATAATAAAAAAAAAAATTTCATTATTTACTCATTATTTATAATACTCTCGTTGACATTTTTCTGAATTTAAAAAAAAAAAATATTTTTAGCGCGCTAAAGAACGGCCCGGGCGGGTCCTTGGTACAAATGTTTGAAGTGTCCCAAGGTACCTCTTGCAAAAGAAATAAAACTGTCAACAAGTTTTACCTTAGCTGGAATCCAAAGAATAGAGCTCCAACACTTTCAATTCTTTATCACTAATTCCCAGAATAACTTAAGTATTATCTGTTGATTAGTAAAATCGGATAAAACTGCGTTTATCCACCTACATAAACTAACTACTAACTACAGCCCGCGTGGAAAATGAAATGCCCAAGATACAGCATCTTCCCTTACTATTACCAGAACTTAACCGTATTACGTGGTTTTAATGATATTGGAATTTTTATTTGGAAGCGCCAAATTTTCGAACTTACATAGATCTAAAATTTTAACATCAACTGCGGACGATATTTCTCAGCGGTTAGTCATTAAGTTTATCTAGTGCTTAGTCCTGGGTTTATATGTCTGTGGAACGACTTGAACTTGGACAACATTCTTCTTAGCCCTAAATTTACTTAGTACAAAAAGAAAAAATAGTTAGTGAGTCTATAAAATCTGAAGAAAGCTAGACTAAGGGCCTATCCGATTCCAAGTTCTTGATATAAAACCTGGTGACGTAACACCGAGTAAAGCTCTATGCAATCCATGTCTGCGCCACCTAGCTTTGCTATTTTGTATATCAGTTGCTTAACTTAATCGCCGAGTCAAGAATCGAATTGACTTATTGAAATGTAAGCTGTCTACGAAATCAAGCTAAGCAAACGAATTGGGACAGTTTAGCTTCTCCTTAAGCTTGCTGGAAAATGGCGAACGCTCACAAAATGATGCATAAATATTTTAATTTAAAAACAATATTGTTTGGCTCATTTTAATAAAGCAGTCATAATTCGTGGCTAATAAAATTAGTCTGCATTACAGCTTATCGTAGTAAGTACAATATAATTCATGCCGTCAATAATTTATTATTTTTTGGTAATTTAATTGCATTTATGATGGTCAAGAATTATATGCTTGCTTTTTAAATATCTATAACCCTAACAAATATTTCATCTCACGGACTAGAGAGCTTGTTTTCATATCGATTAATGTAAGGGGCGAGAGTTACAAAGATCAGATCATGTAAAACAGCACAAGCTCATAATAAAACGTATATCAAGATAAGTACACCAATTCGGGCAGGTTAGCTTCGTCTTCGTCTAATTCTCATAATGGATGAGCTTATTTTGTGACGTTTACTGGCTGTCATAACAAGACGAAGGCTTGGATTCGGGCAGGTACTTAGTACTGAAAAGCTTTTCTCCATCTCCCTTCCTCAAAGCGGATAATACGGAGAGATTGCTTTGAATTCTAGGTGGTATAAGGGATAATACAATGACTGTTTATTCTAAGTCGTTCTAGAGAGGAATCACGAAGGTTACAGAAGAAGCAAGCGCATGTGTATGCTGTACAATGTAGAATCGGCAAGGATCTGTAGTCAGTGATGATAATAATTGCATACTTACCTAAAAGTTCTACCGAGTTAAGCCTCACAAATACTCCCTCAAAATTCAACCAGGATTTTTTAGTATTATTTCAGCGGTGTCCTCTAGCGAATTGATTTTACATTCGAAGTGCTTCGTCTAAGAGTCTCACGCTATACGTTCTTCAAAGATCTTTTCGGAAGAGCAAGGGAAATAAAACGTATTCCTACTCTTTAATTGGTCGCAATTGGTAAGGTAATGATTTAACCCAAGTACAAATTTTTCTACGAATTATCTATCTTTTGGTAAACATTTTTCATGGAAATGTGTTCGCTCAAAGCCAGTACAGACTTTTACCTGTTCATACTCGCGATACAAATTATTTAATTTAGGATACCTCCACGTATTATACAAAAACATTCAAAATTTGTACACCTACATATTTGATAATTGCTTGAAAAAGCTAGAACGCTTCACGAGACTAAAATATTGAAATGGTGCTGAAAGTGATCATTAATTAATTATACCTATATTTTTTGATTGAAAACACAACAGAACCCGGCGCACGGGATACGTCAGTCGGTATAAGTTTTTGACGGTAGTCGCATGCATAATTTTTAGTTTTTATTATCTCAAAGATAGACATAATGAAATGTCAATGAAATTGTACCAGTATTGCCCTATATTGCTGGCTTATCGGCTCATCAATATAAGATAGTTTTTTTTTTTTTTAATTAAATACATGTGGAAATTGAAAAAAAAATATGAATATGACATATCACCAGCAGCGATCGAAGTTCGAACCATGATACCAGCGTTCAGCATATCTGTTTCAAACAAGCCTTAACGTCTAATCTTCCTAAAAGTCATAACCGATCGTATCTCACCTGCATCCATGCAAAATCGAAATTACTAACACTACTAACTTTTTTTAATTTGGTGGTTTCAGTGATAAGGGTAAATGTGTTATTACATATTATTATTATATTTGAAATTCTCTAAATTTAAGTATTGCTAGAGATATATTTATGTAACTATTATCGAAGTTAACGCCGTTGACCTTTCCCAAGATCGAAAGTATAATAAAAATTAAATTACATCTTAGCCAACAGGCAGATCTTAAAATTAGTAATTAGAGATAAAAATAAATAATCAAATGAGAATTGATAATTTCACATCAAAGTTAGATAGAATTCTTTCTTTTTTAGCAGCAGAACCATCGGACTGCAATATAGCCTAGCTTCGAGGCTTTTGGGTATCGTGTTCTAGTTCAGTGGAGCAATAAACGTCGGGCTTCACATATCGTATAACAAAAAGACTCACTTATTAATTACGTTAGATAAAAGAGCCAATGCCGCATACTTGGAAGTTAATAGCTCAGTTTGCACGCAAAATTAAGATAAAATGTAATAATAAAAGAATTCTTACATTTAACTTTAGATTATTACTTATCATATATATTCATTCTAAGAAAAATTCAACTTGATTAATTCAAACAAACCCCAAAAATTCTTTCACCGATGTAAAAAGACTTTTTTCAATTTAATTCTTGAACAATAATGCTCCAACAAAAAGCAGCCCATTGGGAGCTAACTCCCGGAATATAAAGCAGCAAATAAGAACACATAATTGAAGCTCCTAGAGTGATGAAAGCCAAGGACAGGAGTTTTCTACATCGGTTCGGGACTAGGATTGGGAATTAACTCCGAAGCAAAAAAAAGCACCTAAGAGAATTTTTGAAGTGATTTTATTTTATTAAGAGTGTAAAAAAAGAGTTATATGGAGGGATAAATAATGTGATTGATCGTGTGAATTTCAAGCGGTTGTTTGAAACTTCATAGTTATCTTATAAAAGAAATAACGAAATTTTAAATATGCTATTTGTCTGCATGATGATGACATTGTCATAAATTTTAATTAATGGCAGATATAAGAGATAATAAATGGCGCTTAATAAAGGAAGTATAAAGTATTACGGATATATTATGATAAATACAGATTTCACAAGGTATGCCACAAGGAATTCAATGAGTATTGAAGCAGGTCTACGAATGCATTACATTAAGCATAAGTAAAGCTAAGGAACGGATGTAAGAAAAATTGAGAAGCAAAGGGAAATAAAAGATGACAGTTTTCTTCGCTTTTATCATGTATACCCCCTACCCAATCTTATCATGGGTCTAAATGTTACTTTTAAGTTGCTTGCAATTCGTTTCGCTGCTTTCGTATACATACCATGAAAATAGAATTGGGCTTATGGTTACTACAAGCATTTCTTTTGACTTATCTTACGATTGACACACACGTTCAAGTGACTCATTTGGATTTCTTAAATCACTTGTCTCAAAAGATTTATTTACATATTAAATGTTTGAATTTTGCATTGTTGATGACTGAGAAAACAATTTCATTCATTTAATTCACACTACGATCTCTAAATGCAGTTTTACAACGCCTTGCTGCAACAACCTTATATTCCGGACCCAGCTCCATTTGGGATGTGAGTAGAATTTTATTCTCTTGCTTGAAGTCTTGTGGGTACGAAATCGGTTTATACCAATTTCATTCTTGTCAGACTTTATGACAAATTTTTTAATATGATTTGTGCTACACATGTCAAGTAAGTCTTACGACTTGTCATGCGCTTGCGAAGTCGTAGGATTTGCTTGAGCTTGTGTACCGGACTTTACAATAAATTAGTTAGTTTCATTTTTTTAATAGGTACTTTTACAAAAACGAGTTTATGTACTTTACTTTTTCCGAAATTCCTCAATACTTCTGACAAATTTAGGTTATATCGTCTGACCGTTCCGTAAAATGTTTAAAGTTGTTCATATGCACCAAGCGTTAGGTGATTGATGTGAACTCTGATAAATGCTTAGTAGAATGCATTCAATTATTTGGAAAATAAATACTAGCACTAATTTTGGTTTGAACAATTTCAATCTGGCGTTCGATTTTTATTAGGATATTGAGCCGTTTTCGAATACCATACAAAAAAAAAAAAGAATTATAAATAAAAGCCCCATAATTATGCTGTTTTATTCTGTGGTACTTGATGTTCTCTCATGTTCGAATGGTTTGCACACGGTCTACAGAGTACAAGGTCTGTGCACTAATTTCGAGCTGAGATATATTGGCTGTTAGTTGGTCCTAAAGTTTTGACAATAATTTTTAAAGGATATGTAATTCTATTTTTTTGTGAAATTTTATATTATATTAAGGGGTGGTTACCGTTCTGACGATGAAAAACTTAATTTTTTTTTACGTAGTTATCACCTTAAAGTGTTTAGAACACGTGGATGAAGGCATATTTTAATATCTAAAGTATTTTAGAATTCACAGCCTGTTTAGAGCGGAACCGCCCGTTGTCTTGAAAACATGTAGCTGAGGCGCTCGGAAAGCGCTTTCTGGGGAGACCTTTTCTCGCTATCTGAGGTACCATCATAAATTACGGGAAACCGTTAACCTTCAGATTCAGCACCAGGGTTTGAAAGCAGGAGCAATCAGGAGCAAAGCATACGTCTCAGTGCTTTGCTTTGCTGTACACAAAAAAGCTTTCAATACATATCGCTCCCACTTGCTCTTGCTCTGGTTATTAAAACAAGCTTTGGCAATTGCTTTGCTCTTTTCTCCGAAAGTATTTAATGAAAATTTGATTAGCTCTTTTTGCTTTTAATGTGAAAAGAGTTTAAAATTGCTCTAGCAATTTTGCTCACTTTGCTTACTTTGCTCTCAAGTCTCAAGAAGAGTGTATGCAAAGGGAGAAGGAAATGTTGTGTAATTGTGAATTGCTTTGATTGATTACTGTGTCAAAGATTACCCAATAAGAAGATGGGAAGCAGTATACAAAATTGGACATTTTTGGTGTTTTTTAGAATGAAACAAGTAATTTCATATACTTTCGTCTTTTGCATGAATGGAAAAGGACTTGGCTATGCATTATGGAAGTGCAATTGAGACAACGAACGACAAAATCTTATTGAATCTCTCAAAATCCTATCAAACTAATCACAATAATGTACATCAGGTCACACTACCTCCCATCTTTAAAAGAAAGATAAATTTCGCTGATTTTCATAAAACATTTCGAATTTCTGATGGGTATAGCTGAAAGGTGATGTAAAGTTCCTCTCAAATGAAATTATCATTTTTCCAGAAAATATCAGAGAATCCAGCATGAATTTCTCCCACTTAATCCCTTCAGAGCAAAATGAATGTAAACAGAAGCACGTGCTGTTCAAATTGCATAGAAATTACACTAACAAACATTGGTTATGCTATAAAAAACATTGAATATTTCTCATAAGATTTCACAGAAAACCGGTTTTCACAAAAGCGCGGGAACATTTTATGAGAGTAAAACGTGAAAACAATTTCCCCTTTCACATTTTTTACTTTTATTCATAAAAGTTTTAAAGAGAGTTTGATTTTTTTAAAATTTTTTTTTTTATTTCTTCCATCTCTTGCCGTGTACATTTTAAATCTAAAACACTTGGAAATATCGCCTGCTTCTTTCTTAACTTATTATTAAGTTAACTTTCACTCTGTTTTGTTCTCAATTATTCTTTCTTGAGTTATCAAGCGAGTTACGTGCGTGTAAAAACCAAATTTTTAAATTTCCGTTTTCCAATTTAGAAAAGTGAGTTTGAAGTGACGACAAGTTATACCTCTATTCTCTATTCTTTGCAAAAACATGAGAGCGGAGCAAAGTATTTTAAGCATTTAACAGCAAAGCAAAGCAAAAATTGTCAGAGCAAAAAGTTTTTTGAAGCAAATCATTTAGAGCAGAGTTGTCTTCAGAGCAGAGCAAAGTAATGAAGAATGCTTAAGGATTTTTTCAAAGCGGAGCAAAGCAAAGTAATTTTACTTTGTTTCAATTAAGAGCAAAGTAAGAGCAAAAGCAAGAGCAATTAAAAAGCTCGAGCATTTCAAACCCTGTTCAGCACAATCAGTTCTTGGAGGAAGAAGAAGGGCCCTCTGTATGGTGCTAAAATAACTGAAGTAAGCTGTCAAAGATTTCTTATAACGTTAAACTTTATGAGTTTTTCTGCGGGGCGCTCTACAGTTTCAAGGAATGAACCGATTCGCATGAATCTCTGCGCAATTGAAAGAAAAGTCCGTTGAAGTAAAAAAAAACAGCAATTTTTTTTTTACGAGACCGGTAAGGCCCCCCAAATTTTATCTTTAGAGGAATAAAATACGTTGAAACCCATTTCCAAAAGTATTTATTTTATGTAAAAATTTTTTCCAAACTTCATGCATTTTTCATGCCTCTCGACGGTAACCTCCCCTTTAAGAAAAAGTGGAAAAAATGGTGACGAGTGAATTATATTAGGTTTGTCATTCACTGCGACCTAAAAGATCTATTGTGAGTCTCCGTTCCTTCCTAGGCTTATACTGTTAATAAAGTACAGAATCCTTTATGGGATTTAGATTCCACACTTAGTTTGGTAGAGGAAAAGCATGTTCGAGGTGGAGTAATCTCCTTCTGGCCAATGCTTCGCAGTTGTAGAGCAGGTGGTCCGAGGTTTCATGAGCAACCTGATAGAAGCAGCAGAACGAAGTCATAGTCAGTATATTGTGTAGTAGTGTTTAGGTGATACTGCAAGGAGCAGTGACCTGAGAAGAGCTGTTCTCCTAAGTTCTCCTAAGGAGTAGGAGTTCTTTTGCTTTTCCGTTAGATGCATTCATGAACTTTTTTTGCCTGACGAAATCCTTTTAGCCGTTCCCAATAAAGGGAGTGTCCGCTCTCTTTTGGCTAGAGCGTCAGCACTTTCATGGCCTTTATGACCAGGTACACAAGCGGATAACTTTGTTTTCAGACACTTCCAGACTATGTTTGACTTCAACTTAACTTTTAGTAGTTTTATTGAGATAATATCTCACTGAATATAAGTCAATTTTCCTTTCCCAAATTGGATTTATACCACTTTAAAATAAATCGTCTCAAATAATGGATGGAGAATCTTCTAGTACAAAAAAAAAAAAAAATACAAAAACATATTTTTAATACCCACTAAGCACAATCAATTATAATGTATGGTAACACCTGTATTTACTTGGCTGCTGCCAAGTTTTTTATGCCATTCTTCATCATTCTTTCTTTCTTTCTTGAATCTGCTTCAATCATTCGACGGATAAAAAGCCGAAACGGTAATCTCCATCTGTCCCTATTTCGTGTGACAGACAGGGTTTAGTTTACTCCATCAACTTCTCACGTAATGCACGAATTCCTTTTTTTTTTAATAAACGCTCACTTTGCTTACTGTGCTTCTTTTATATGGTAATCCCCAAGCTCGAGAGCTTTTTATGAAAGTGAACTTTCATATACTTACTATTCTTAAACTTTTTTCGACTATGTAATGAAGTAAATAATTCAACTGAATTCATAATTTGATTTTAACAGGGACCGAAAATAACTGGTATTTTGAAAAATTTAGTGGAATACCAAAAGATGTCTCGTGAAACCCGTTTCGATTCCTGTAAAGCTTTTGAAAACTTAGCTTTTTTTTTTAAAGATAAAAAACTAAGCTGAAAAGCTTATTATTTTTTCTGGCAAAAATAAAAACCCAGCTTGACTTTTTATTTTTTCGAGCTGGAAGTAACAGGTTTTGAAGCCGGAAGTATGCCAAATTGGCTTCATATTTTCAGGGACCGAACCAGTTATGAATTTTTACGAAAAAAAGCTTAATTTACTTGTTATTCCTGGCCGGCAATAGTTTTGAAGCTAGAAAAGCAAGCGCAAGGGCTTGATACTTTTTTCGGAAAAAATATAAAAAGCGAGCCCGGCTTTTTATTGTTTTAGCCAACCTGGAAAAAATAATAGGCCTATCCAACTTAAGTTGAATATTTTTCAACGAGTTCTACACCGGTGCAGTGCAGCTTTACGTGTTTTTGTTGTTGCATTACAAAAACAAAACAAAAAGAATTTGACATTAGTTTTTTTTTAGCTTCAAACTATTATCGGTCAGGGATAACAGTAAAGTAGGCTTTTTCGTAAAAAGTCATAACTGATTCGGTCTCTGGATTTTAATTTACTTAAATGAAACTTTTTAATCAATATGTAATTAATCTCACTGAAAACAAAAATATTAAACTCAAACTTTTAATGGAACAGTGGACAAAATTTACCTGCACACAATTTTCCAAAGACAAGAAAAGCATTTTCAGCGATGTTGACAAGTGATTTATTAAAAAATGGAACACTATAAAAGGTGCACATTATTCATCGCTTTTATAACCCCAAGAAAGATATCAAGATCATAGAAACCAATTCAATGTAGACATGGTATCACACAGCTGGTCTCCATTGACCTCTTGTGCTTGTGTAGGTATGTACATACATACATATATATATATATGTACATTTGCTACCCTTCCCAGTCAACAATCAGCAGCAGCAGCAGAATTTAGTTAATCAATGCAAAATTGTCAGTGTATAACCAACTTGGGCGTCTGTGTAGAGTACACTCTCCAATCAGTGACTTTATTTACCATGGATTTATTTCTTTTATTTTTGCACCACCAAGTGGTGCAACCCTCGTCTTTATAGTATAAGTTATACATACACAGCATAGGGTCGGTTTTCGTTTGCTTTATATTTGTATGGAAAAGCATCATCATTGCTGTCGACTCAAAATATTTAGGCCAGATGAGATTTTTTTATTGAGGGTTATGTAGTAGTTGCACGATACACATATCCCTTTTCAAGCATAAGATTGTAGATGTGAAAGAAAGTGAATCCTCATTGCTCTGAATAGAATGAGAATCCCTTTCAAGAGGAATTGAATAGGATTTCACTGAAGTTTCAGTAAATTAGGTTGCACGCGGCCGTCCGTCGTTGTCGTCCACAGTTTTTCTCGTATAGTGACAAATATAATTCGGAAGTAATCTATATATCCATATAGGAAGCTTTATTTTTTTTTTCTCTTTCAAAGAGTTCAAAATATCATGTAGTATGCATTATTTGTTTATTTTTAAATTGAATAATTGTGCTTATTGTGTGCTGTATTTAATATCGTAAACGTTTTTATTTAACAAGTGCATGAGAGTAAAAACACTTTTGATCGCACCATGATTTATGTAAATATCTGGTACCTAGGCGAATTTAAGTGGACCACTTCATAATGAATAGATACAATTGCTGCATTGGTAAATATTTCTGTATATACCCGAAATGAAGTGTAGTTATTTGTGATTTTGTTCTATAATTTTTATTATTACGTCCTAATTTTTTTAATCGACTGAATCAAAAAATCGCATTTAAATTAAAAATGAGTCTATAATACATAAATTCAATTGACAAAGAAATTAATATCTTAATGAAGTCCATAAAATTATAAAATTTTCACACTTTTAAATATGTATTAGCAACAAAGTTTAGTACCATTTTATCACATTTTCCCTTTTAGCTTTAGAATCTATATCTATTTGTCAAACAAGCATTACATTAAAAAAATAGTTGTCTTTTTGTTAGTATAAACTTAGCCAACGTAATAGAAAGTTGTAAAGGTAACTACGTACATATATTTCAATTTCAATTTATTTAATTAATTCAGGTGTACACAAGAGTATTTTTACTTCTTAGTACTAGTACACAAAAATAGTGATAGCCAACATATAAAATAAGACAAATTAACTAATAACTAAAAGTAAGCCTATAAAACAAAGAAAATAATAAAGAAAGAAAAGAAAATTATGAAAGAATATAAAAATAAAAATAAAAGATTAAGAAGAGAAAAAAAAATTTAAGGAATTTAAAGAAACGTAACAGCGATAAAAAAGACTAATGAAATTAATTGTGAATTTGAACATTTGTCGGCAGACGATTCCACAAACGCGAAGCTTGAACGAAGTAAGAGTCACTTTGAACAGAATATACATAAGCCTTCTTCTGAGTAAACGTGCGTTCAAAAGTTTAAAGTGTCTATACTCTTTGTAACGACTATTTCAGTGCAGCTCTCATTTACCATTGTCGTCCATTGAGCTGTTTGGTTCTATATTAACTGTCTGAGTTAATTCACTCACACTATTCTCAAGATAACTTAAAAACAACTAGAAAGTAAGCTATAATAGGTCTACGCAAATAATACAAATACTTTACTGTCCGAAAGATTTGAACAAACGGATAGGTAGTAGAAAATTTAGTAATCCGTATGATTTATTTCAGGCTAGGTTGGGTAAATCACACAAAAATATCTCAAAAACTAGCTATAAGTAATATTTTTATTGTTATTTACTTCATACACTGATATACAGCATCCAATTCTAATCTAATTCTAGTTCAATTGGGTAACTATTCCACTTATCTAAATCAACTGCTTTCTGTAGGGATCGGATACCTAAACTATTCAAATAGATTTTGAAAATTATCTTTGTGTCAAGATTGCACTTGTTTTATAAACTCTAGCTTCATACTGCTTGATCGACACAGACGACTGTAGATTTCTGCTTAACGAAGTGAAATGCAGCCTACCGATATGACTAGAGGAATCAGCAACTTACAGATAATTTTGAAGTAACATTTTAATTTTAATAGTGGAAATCGATTTTGTGTTATTTGAACATTTGCAGTTTTCCTATATGTAGTTGGATGTAAACAAGTACATACTTATATACATACACTAGGAGATTCATCTGTAAAGAAAATACAAACCTTTTTCGGTGTTTGGAAGGCGATTTCTATAACGCATATCTAACCTTCCATCCTTCTATATAAGCTTTTGCCTATTGTCTTTCAGCGTAATTTGTCTCACAATAAACGTTCTATGTTCTGTTCTGACCACATTACATAAATGGTATGCGAGATATGTAATCTCTTGAAATAAGGCGCCTTCCTCTTGTCAAAATGTTTGGTAGAGGGGAACATTTAACTTGTGGCCCTCAGTTCATTTTTATTTCGCTTAAAAAAAATAAAATAAAAGGAAAAACAGCACATTTCCTTTTATTGAAATAACAAATTAAAAATAGAAATATTAAGTCAACCTCATTCCTGATTGGATACCATTCAATCAATTTGAGCAAAAGCTTTTCGTACCCGTGTCGATGAAAAACAAAAATAGGAGAAAGATGGTTTCTGATAATTTATAATAAACACAGCTGTAAGAATTCATCCACGTGCACCTTACATCGCTTAAATTATAATTCGACAGTTACAACCTTGAAAAGGAAATAATGTAAGAAAGAATAATCTGTGGCATATGTAATATAGTTGCTACTTGAATTTCGTCTAAATTATAAATTACCTACGGTTCAAAACCCAATTTTTCGTACATGATGTGGAGGGGGTTGAAAATGTCTTGGACATTGTCCTTAACCTTCAAGCGGGCGTGCGATCATTTGTAACGGCAGCGGTCGCGCGTAATCGAAAAGACCTATGGGATATATGAGAGAAATAAAACACTAATTAACCAATAATCATTTATTTTTTTGTATTCAGATAAAATATCATTGTGTTTAAATTCAAATTGTTGAAAACTAGTAACTTAAACTGAGAAAAAAATCAAATAACATAATTGAAATATTCTTTGGATCAAAAAACAATTTAGGAATACAAAACCTTCTTACATACCTCAGACTAGTATAAATACCTAATAAAAAAACAATAAAAATGATAAAATATGTATAAAACATAATTAAACTTAGGTCTAGTTTTTTTCTGCATTGTGTCTTCCTCCTGCCTCCTTTTTTTTTTGCTGGACATATTTTGCAGCTTCCTCTGCATGTGCTGGAATTACTGCGTCATTACCAGCAGCATCTTCAGCATCCATATTCAAATGCTCCCTTATATTTCTTTTCCATTTTCTTGGAAGGCTTACCATCGTTGCTCTTATTTGGATGTATGCCTTTGTCAATTTAATGCCTAATGCACGTAAATACTTTCACCTTTTCTGTATGATTACATTATTTGCCCCCAATATCATAATGGCATTTATTTCAGCAATATCCAGAAGACGAAAGAAGAGTTTCAACGGCCATCTATTATTCTTCCTTGATGTCGAATACATTTTTACTTTTTTATCGGCTTCAATACTGACCTTTATTTTGTTGTTGTTGTTGTTTCAGCAGCAGAATGAAGTGATGATATTAGAACTACAGATCTTTTATTTTTGAGCACGTAAGATACCAGCGTAGCTGTATCAGAAAATCCAAATTGACTTGAATATTCAGGTCGTTTTTTATCTGTAAAACAAGAAGATATTTCTTTCTTGTGCTTACGCATGGTACCCACAACAGAAATCTTATGATTTTTGGCCAAATCGACCATCAAAGGCACACTGGTGTCCCAATTGTCGAGTGTTAGGTTTCGTCCAGTGCCAGAAATTGGTGTAATTAGCCTCTTCCCGACGTCTGCTGTAGCATTACTCAACTGGTACGGTCCTTCAGGCTGCTTGCTGGCATAAAGTTTAAAGTTGAGGACATAAAACGTGCAGCGTCTACAAGCGGATAAAGTTTTATTCCGTATTTTTCGAGTTTTGATTTTAGGTACTGTCGAAAAGGACATCTCCCTCGAAAACCTGCCATCATCTCATCGATAACAATGTCCTGTTCCACAGAATATGGTAAAAGACTGTTTTGTGTAAACATTTCTAAAACCTCTCTTATTGGTGCAGCTTTGTCCAGAGTACGGCGAGATGTTCGTATAGTAGCATCATCAAACTGTAATGAATTGAGTAGAAATTTTGTTCATTTCAGTGACATAGTAGGAAAAATAGGAACACATATAAATCCTCTAAATTTGCGTGTAACATCTTCAAGGATCCTGCTATGTACAATAACCCGAAAAGCGTTCAAATTTCTACAGCAACAATCGGTTTACAGTCACGTGATCTGTCATACGATGGCGCTTTTTTTTTTTAATAAATTCGTTGGTATGTGTAACAACTTTTTCAATAATATTCTCCCTAATAAATAAATTTCAGGCGTCAACCCCACGCTATTGATACAAGTACCTGAATCTTCAGTGAGAATATTTTGATCTTGGCGCCTCACCCTGTTGTTGTTGTTGGATTTTAACCACTTTGTTACCTTATCATGTCCTGTAAAACAGCTGCATATATCTGAAAGAGGCAAATTCTCCGCATCTGAATCCGAGCTATTTGATTCTTCAGTATACTGAGTTCCTTCTGAAATGATATGGTCGGAAATTTCTGAACCTTGGTCGCTGAGCTCTGAGATTCACTCTCTTCATCTTCTCGTAGTATTTCCTCAACTATTGTCCTTCGTGTTATCGGTCGACGACTCATTTTAGAAAAAAAAAAAAACTATTACTAGCTTAATTCAACCAATATTGATAGCCGAAAAAATAATATATCCCGTTGAGTCGCGCGTAACCTTTTCGACGACAGACACGTGGTGTGCTTTCGACGCCTATGCCGCGACAAAAATAATAGCGATCTGGTGGTGTGGTGGCATAGAGCGGAGGTAAACTGTTTATCTCGCACACACTGACAAAGCGACAGGCATAGTTTTCACAAACGAAGTTACTGTCCCAAGTAACCCCGTTTTTCAGTCCCTCACTTCTTGACATACCCACTAGTTTATTTGCGCCAGCACGAAAATGAGTTCCACTCACTTCAACTTTTTAGCGAAATGGAAGTTGAGAAATAGTCAAATTGAGTACATTTTCTGCAACTGGTACATTTTTTTATTTAAGTAGTCTTTAATATTATCAGCTGGTGTGGAACTTGTAAAATGTCAACACATTTGTGTTTGGGCTTTTACGTACTCCCACTTTCTTTTTTCTTCGAATTTTTCTCCGAAATTGCCCTTAATTACATTGCTGCACAATTTATGACCTTTTCAATATATAATCTTTCACTTGAAACCATTATCTCTTCGGTAGAAAAGGATCCTCATGTGTCATAACCACAGGAAATATTTTGGCGTGACAGCAAGCAAATAAGAATTTGATTCTTGCGTTTCTTGAGTTCATCAACTTGCTATCTTATCCTTCCCGCGAATCGCATTCTTATTTGTTTCATATTCTTATACTCGCAAACTTTATTTGTTTTCAAAACTGATTCCGTTCTTCTCGATTTCTTGAAATTCAGTTATGAAGGCCTCCAAATACAAATTGATTGAGTTGGCTCATGCGCACCAATTAAAAGAATTTGTGTTGAACCTATGACATTAAATAAAATGGGCCATAATTGTAAGTTGAAACTGCGTTTGACAATCGATCTATTTTAACATCTATGAATGGAATTTTCAAGTGACGCTGTGTTATTGCACATTTATTGCATTGATGTAAATAAAAAGATATATTTGTTGCTGCTTTATGAGAAGGAAGATATGAGAGATACGTATCTTCTTTCCCTTCTTATTATCCCACCACGAATTTAATCCTTATCGAATTTCAATCATCCTTGTAATATTTTTCAAGCAAAAAAAAAATACAACAGTGCTACGATAAATTTTTCGTATGGAAGAGATCGCTACCTTTTCATCTGGGGGATCTATCGTCCAAATATTTGCTACGTCTCTGTTGCTCTCTATTGCCTTGCTCACCACACCGCCAGAGTACTATGAAAGTAATTAAAGTTACAGTACACTGAAAGTAAATAAAGTTACAAGAAATCTGTGTTCAGAGCGTTCATAGTGCTCTGACTAGAATAAAGATACGCACCCCCTTTATGCTTAAAATATCGCTCCGAAAATAGTGATGTGTACTTAGCTCTACTCCAAGTAGGAGCGAAAAAAACGTAATTTGCACCATTTGCAGTAATTTTTTTTTAAATATTACCAGTTGAAGGTAAAACTCTGGAGTGAAGCTTTTGCGAAGAATAAAATATTTTCTAAGATGCTTCAGACGCGGAGCAACAATATAAAAAGCACCTACATAAGAAATACTGTTTTCAATGAATCTTGAGTCTAAAGTTCAGGATTTATGTACTCGATGATTTGACTTACTAGCGTCACTATCTGGCTTACTCACACTTCATGCAATGACTCTCCGTCTCACTCAAACTAGAATCTGAAAGTTATGGTCTTAAGGCAAGCTTTGGGTACACTAGAATCATTTTTAGTAGGTGAAAAGAAATTTTTCGAAACTGGGTTTCTTGAAGAAATTTTTTTTTCCCGTAATGTAAGATATAATGTAGCCAACTTTTAAGTTTACTTGCCAAACTAGCGTAGTACATTTTTTTTTTCTGTACAGTTAGTTAAAGTTGGGTGAAGTATTAATTTTCTATTCTTGGTTCGGTAAAATGTGCATTTTCCTCCAAGCTGGAGCCGTTGACTTAGAATTTAAAGCAACAGGCTACAAAAGCACTATTCGGGATTACATAAGAAAAATAAAGTTGAAAAAAGTAAAGATTTGTAGCAACGCTAAAAAACCATCACAGGGTGTACATTTTCTCGAAAACAAAAGAAATGTCTATGATTTAAAAAATACATGACTTAGATTTTTTTTATATTTTTCTGGTAACTAAATATTATGATTTGGTCTATCACCCGATTCCGACTTGACGTCGACTTACGGGACACCCTGTATACTATATACCTGATATAATTTCTTGTGCCAATACATGTCCACTTACTGTTCACTAGGAAGGTTGTTTTTGATGCCGGAACGTGACACCTGGGTCATTCGAGGACATGTAAAGAAGCTGAAGTGCTAGGTTCATGTTTTTGTGCAAAGGAAGCGGTAAACGCCAAAATTACCAATCGCAAACTTTTTTCTAACCTCTTCTTTCTTTGACATTTGAAAACAAGAACTCTTGTGCTTCTAGTCAAGAGCAAGAGCAGTTAAGGTTAACCTGGGGTTAAGCCAAGTAAACAACAAAAACAGAAAGTGACAGCTGCACGAGTGCCATGACTCTTGCAAAACGAAAATAAAAGGGACTTCATCGAAGCAAAAATAAAAACACCATAGATCTCCTCAGTCTCCTTCCATCCTTATTTTAATTGGCGAGTTGATGAGTTATATTATTTGTGAACAAACAATTTAACTTCAAATTAAGCTTAGAATTTGTTGGACCAATTCAAAAATTCCAAGCAGCGAAATGCTCTATTGTGAAGCGACTACTTAACATCAAATGGAATTTTGCTCGAAAAAGGAGCTAATCAGTAAGGAGGTGTAATATATAACGGTCCGGAAGGTGTCTTATTTTCATGGAGCTATATTGCAAGCCCTGGTCGTAAGTGCTTCTCTCAGACCCTAGACTACATTCAACAAAATCAATCGCTTTGCTCTGAACTTAAAAATAATTTTCTAAAATAAGCAAAGTATGTAGTCAAAATCATTCTTGGAATGTTAGACGGGCTACTAACCACATTCTCATCGCTATTTTATACTATAGTTGTTCCACTGAAATCATCCACGATTTATCTTAAAACCATCAAACTAGATAACATAAGATTTTGTATTTATTTTTTGACCTGTTGCTGCGAGTATAGAATTCAATCATCCCCTACAAATCCATAGATGTGACATCATTATATTTATGAATTCGATTCGATCAGAACGAGATGTGTCTAAAAGTATAAACTAATGAAAAAAATTCTCGAATTTTTACACCAAACCTCTACAAAATAGCTATACACTGTAGATTTGGTGACTGTTGGTAGATTTTTGTTATCATACTTTATGGAATTTGCATAATTATTTCTTTCATCCATATATCTTTACACAATCGACCTCTTTCTGACCTAAATCACAAATGAAACTTAAAGAATTTCAACTATTAATCAATAGCTTGTAACTTTAATTTTTAAAAATAATTTTTATTTTATTCTTCAGGGAGGTTATCCTGCGCGGCTTAAAAAGGTGCTAATCGTTACAGCGCCGTTGTGGTTTAAAGCTCCTTTTAAAATTCTACGCCTTTTTGTTCGAGAAAAACTACGAGAAAGAGTATTTACTGTATCAATTCCCACATTAGGATTACATGTTCCAAGAAAATCATTACCAATTCATTTAGGTGGATCCTTAGAGATAGATCATTCCTCATGGTAAGTTCGAAAAATATATATATATCTACAACTTTAAATCAAATACTTTTTCATACTAGGTTATTGCATTGCTACAAATCGATGACGAATCGTGAGGACGAATTATTGGCCAACATTGGGCAACCAAATGTTCCACAATTATCATCGGATTTAGTTTGCCAAAGTGAAACAAATGAACAATTAAATAATCACGAAACTACAGCTCCATTAAGTGAGTTTTGGTCAGAGAATCCACCTAGTAGTGCTTCATCGGGTTTTAGTGATGACGACAGCCTGGCCGGGGCAGAAGGAGATCCTAAAACAATTGAACAAATTGTTCAAATGGTTAAAGAAAGAGGGCGACAGGGTTTAATTGAGGAATATGGGGAAATAAGGAGTAGACCACCAGAGGGAACATTTATACATGCTAGGTAAAAATTATTACCTTCACAAAAAAATAAAATAAAGAAAACGGTGCAGATTTTTATTAAATATTATTATTTCAGGATGCGAAATAATTTAACAAAAAACAGATACACAGATGTTTTATGTTACGACCATAGTAGAGTAATTTTATCTCAAGAGGATGACGATCCATCTTCAGATTATATAAATGCAAATTTTGTAGATGGTTACAAACAGAAAAACGCATATATTTCAACTCAAGGTTAGTTTTATCAAACATTCATCATTAAAATACTCCATTTAAATATAAAATTTTATTATAGGTCCGCTACCAAAGACGTCCAGAGATTTTTGGCGAATGATATGGGAACAACATTGTTTAGTTATAGTTATGGCAACAAGAGTAATGGAAACAGGAAGAGTGAAATGTGGACAGTATTGGGAATCAATAGAAGGTAGTACGTGTGAATTCGGACATTTTCAAGTGCGAACAATGAGTGTGGAAACAAATGAAGATTATACGGTAGCATCTTTAGAACTGACTAATACCAAGGTATTTTTTATTTTTATTTGATTTACATTTAAGTTTGTGTGTGTGTAAAAATCCTATTGAACTATTATCCATTCTTTAGACTGACGAAACACGAAATGTATCACATTGGCAATTTACAAGCTGGCCAGATTATGGGGTGCCTACGTCTGCAATGGCGATGTTGAATTTCTTGCAAAAAGTTCGTGATAAACAAGCCCAAATGGTCAAAGCATTAGGTGACACTTGGGCTGGACATCCAAGAGGACCACCAATTGTTGTTCACTGCAGTGCCGGAATAGGCCGTACAGGTAAATCATATTTTGAATATAATCGGGGATATACAGGGTATTTCCCCTTAGGAGGTTTTGAGCTAATAACTAGGGTATAATGGGTCAAAATTAAAAGAGAGTCTACAGTTTATAATTTTTATAAAAAAAAGTTGTTAACGACCATTTTGCAAAAAAAAAAAATCTTCGTAACTCCTGAGAGGAGGCGGGGTATGGGGCTGGTTGAGCAGTCGTTGGAAAGGCCATGAAGTTCTGCATAACAATGAGCTCTTAACTGTGACCGTGCGCTCAGTACTTTTTAAAATACAGGGTGTTGTGAAAAACTAGTTTTTTTCTTAATCACCCTGTAACTTCTATACGGTTGATATTGCCCCCCCCCCCCCCCCGCCATACAATTCAATTTTTTGTTTGCCTAGGTGGATACTATCACCTCCTGTTCTATTGACCTCCTAAGGGAAACACCCTGTATATTTAATTCAATCGGAATAACTACGCTAACTATTAGGGAAATGCAATGCTAAATTGAATTTAACTTCGGAAGAAATGGCCCTGAAACATTTACAACATGCTACTGCCTTTTTTAAGAATGTCAATTCGATTACAATTGCCCCATTCCATAAGATCAGACGTGATAATTACTTCGGAAAGTGATCTTGATATCGCAAATGGATTCAATAGTTGTCAGTCATAGATTGAGAAATATCGTTGAGAAAGTTAAAATTTTAGAGAGATAGCTAGAATTTAGTTACGACAAGTAACTGTTATTTTATATTGGAAAGAAATAATTTAATCGGGTTATATAGAACAATACAATAAGATGTGTATATACGAAGATGTTCGTTCAAAACTGTAGAGTACATACACAGTTATGCTCACAAAATGTGATTTAATTTATAAACAAATACTTTACCGATGATCTATAACGACATGAACTGTTTCAAGTCTCAAATATTCAGGGAAATTTAAATGGTGCACTCAATGTCTGTCGAATAATTAATTTATTTAGCAATAAAGAACTATCAAAAAGGTGAATTCCGAATAAAAAAATTTAAGAATTTTCAACCTTAAAACGCAATACCTCTAATTTAGCTTAGATGAAGAAAAGACCTTTATCCGGAAAACGCCCCGTAAGCCTACCGACAGATATAACGCAAATATAATCCTCCTCATCTCACTGTAACAATTGGTGCTACTTAGCGGCCGCCTTTCGAGCTAAAGAATTCATATACTGCCATTCTGATACAGTCAACTGTAGTGAACTGATTTGCATCCTTCAACGAAATTCTGGAGAGACAGGAAAAGATAAATGTTGTTGGTGCAAGGTCCGAGGAATATGGAGGATAAGACTACATATATCTTCCAGCCAAAGCGGCCCAGTGTTTGGAGTGTTTTCCGTGGAGTCGGCCATTTGAAGTGTTTTCCGTGGAGTCGGCGTTTAAAATTTCACCAGGTTTCAGAAACTTGCGATACAATAATTCAGCATCTTTGGTGTACATTACTTTTTTGATATCGATGACGAAGGCTGTCCGGTTAAAACATATAAGATTTTTTACGGATCACATTATCGTACCAAATCTAAACAGTGCTTTCCGTTATTATATCGATACCAAGCAATTCACGACATTGTCGCGAACAAAAAGAGGGACTGCTAATGAGAGTATACTACTCTAGCTACGAAAGTTTGGTAAGCGTTTTTCCTCTTTAAATTGAGCTTTGTTTCCCTGATGATCTTTTAATCATCTTTGGTCCTATCTTGTTGATGATTGTCCTTTTGGTTTTGTTGAACTTCCGTTTCGATGTCATCTTTTCTTCTGCGGTGGCGGAGTTAGTTTGTTAGGGGGCGGCTGGGAAGGAGGAGAACGGGCGGATAGGCTTGGGGATTTCTGTAAAGTTTTAGGAAGTAAGGTTTCCTAAGTTCATGGTTCTATAAAAAAAAAAGCTTTGAGGTGTTGATGAGTTTGTTCGGGATTACCCTCTGTAGTATTCCTTTTATATTGTAGAATATAATTTTCGGGCTTTGTAAGGAAGGAGCAAGAGTGAGATGTTTAAAGTCTACTGGAATGAGAAGATCCGGATGATTGTTAATAAGTAGGTTTTGGGGTGTGTAAACATTTTCTTGAATTGTATGTTCGCAATTTCGAACAGGTACTCCTTGAGGGAGTAACATTGGCTGCTGCTTCGTAGATTTCATGATTAGTGCTTACCGTTGGGGCCTCGGAGAATTTTCCTCTTCACAATGCTTAGGCATTCAATGCAGGTGGATAAGATGGGTGCCTACTGGAAAGCAGTATTTGGGTTGAGAGTCCATTCCTGAAATTGATTTTATGGTTGATAGCTGCTATGGTCTTTTATCTGTCTGTTTGGCCCTGTGTCAAGTTGACGGATGCAGATGAGCTCAGAATCTTGGGCGTTTCTTTTTTATCTAAGAGTATTATTATTATAAATAAGGGTTGGAGCGTAGAGCCGGCCTCTTAGAACTGTGACCTCACAGCTTTTGTGCTATGCCCCTGCCTGACAGTCCACTTGCTCTTTTTAGGAAGGTTAATTCCTCGTTAGTTTTCTTCCCCAAGTGGGAAATGGCCAGTCATAATGCCAGTAAATAGCCTGATGTGGTGCTTATGACAGTTAATGACCTCATAAAGTCTTTGTATGGTAAATTACTGAACTTTTTCGCGTACCTTAATCAAGGCTCTGCAATTATATCTAGTGAGCCTTTTCTATTTTGGACATCAGTTCTCCGTCTAGGTGCATTTTTGTAAGTCCGCAGAAGGTTTCGCGTCTGGAGATTGCGCTCTTTTCCTTACTACGTAGTCACCGGTCACATTAACTTCATGTCCCTCGTGTCCTTGAATATATAGTATCTAAAGATTACTTTATTATCCTCTGATAGTAAATCTAGCATATCCCTACAGTCCCAAATCAGCTTTGAACTATAGGTATTGGAGTGTAATACCTCTATCGCGGCTTGGTTGTTTGAGTTTATATAATATGTCCGAATAAAAAACTTTTAATTACGCTATGACGAAGTTGTAACTATTCGCTGCGCGACGGTAAGCTATTTTCTTGTCTGTTGCTTATGATAAGCTATTATAGGATGTGTGGATTTAATGGAATGGGGATGTTGGATATTGAGGAAACATCTTGTAAGTTAAATTTTGGCATTTCTTCCTACATGGTGAGAATTATCTTAAAGCTTCTGATGGTCCTGCGTTGATGAATCCCACGATGATCAAGCAACGCCAAGCTTCGATTGGGTCCAGTCCTATCCACGATAATAGTTTCCCGTGCTGATGAAGGACGTAAATTTTCGCTTAGGTAATAAGTGTTTCTCGTTTCCGAGTGAATAAGGTGAAGAGGTGATAGTTAACGAAAGTTTTCAGCATGTATTTGTGTTGGAAGCTGGCTAATGAGGTAGTTTGGGTGTTGACAGATCTTCTCAAGTTTTTTAACTCAGAATTCAAAAAGGTAGCTCGATTCGGATAAAACATCGTACAAAGAAGTTGGGAAAGTTGATACCGTCAGATCTCCAGTACAGTCATAGACAAACTAATAACTACAAAGACTGGGCATGTAGTATAAAAATCTGCAACGCTTTGCTCGAATATAAAATCCACGTGACTTGACATACTGATGTAAGCAATGGGTAAGGTGCTTGGAACACTAAAGCTACCTTGTGAGCCTTTCTGGACATAGAGGGGCTTTTGACAGGGCCACCCCAGAGTCGATATGTTCGCCAGCTCGTCGACATGGTGTTGACCACACTGTAGTATGATGGATGGATCAAATGTTAAGACGACGATACTTAACTGTGGAGGGGGCGGCCGAACCTCTCTCAGTGTGCTGGTGGAGAGATCCTGAGCGCAGGGTGGCGTACTTTCTCCAGTACTATGGTGTATGTTGGTTGACTCACTCATCACGGGGCTGAGAAACGTGGGATTCTCATGTGAAGCGTATACGGATGACATCCCTCTGCTTATTTCCAGGCACAGCATGACTGCTGCCTGTGCCTTCATGCAATGAGGCCTCAATACTGTTGAGGACTGGTGCACCCATCATGATATGGCAGTGAACCCAACAAAGACCAGCTTGGTGATCTTCTCCAGAAGACGTAAGCTTGGGTACTTTGTTTTCCAAAGCGTTTTGGGCACACTGCAACTCTCTCATCAAGTCAACCATCTTGCAGCTACGAGGGTCTTCGCTCAATGCAGGAGAACCTTTGGCTGTACATGGGGCATGAGACCGAGGGTGTGGTGTGCACTGGATGTACACCTCGATCGTTAGACCCATGCTTACATATGCCTCCTGTGTATGGTGGTCGAGGACGCTTGTCGGGACTTCGATCTGGAAGCTGGCGGACCTGCTTGGGTATTACGGGCTCCATGCGAGCTATGGCTACTACTGCTCTTGAGGTCCTACATAATCTGCTACCCTGGATCTAGTCATTCAGGCAAGTGCCAAAAGGGCTGTGTGCAGGTTGCACTGGGGATGTTGGGAAGACGGCAGGACAGGCTCTTCTCATTACTCTCTTGCGTACGGGCTGGGCTTGGAAAACCCTTTGGCCAATATGCCACGTGATGCGATGGTACCCGAGCTTCTCTGTGAGCTTTCCTGGAAGGGAATCGTGGACTGAGGGAAGGCCTTATCGAGCCTTTCCCGGTCCGCTCTAAAAATTTTCACCGACGGTTGTCTCACCAATGCGGGAGCTGGGGCGGGTGTCTGCTTTCGTGAGCCTGATATTGGGATGGATTACTCACTTGGAAGACACACCACTGTCTTCCAGTCTAAAATCTTCGCCATACCGATGGCAGCGAAGTTAGCCCTTGATATGCAAATCGAAGGATATTGCTATCCTCTCAGATATTCAGGCAGCCGAGTGGCCCCCGGATAACATCCAAGTTACTGGGGGATTGCAGGTCTTCTGTGGATAAGTTGTGTATCCACAACAAGGTGTCCCTTCTGTGGGTTCCTGGTGACATGGGGATCACGGGGAATCATTTCGTCTTAGAAATTTATAGAAAATGTTTCTACAGAATTTATATTTAATCTGGAGTTATTTTCAGATACAATACTTTCATGTGTGCCGTTGCAGCCTCCAATAAAGGCCTAGGCACAATTGCGACAGCGACGGCAAACGGCACGGCAGACTATTTCAGTAATAGAAATAATTTCCTCCAAGAACGTTTTACGGAGCCTGTATTACAACGGCACGGCAGACACGGCAGAAATAATTTCCTCCAGGAACGTTTTAAGGAGCCTGTATTACATAGGAATGTGAAGTTGCCGATTACGACGGCGACGGCAAATGCAGATTCCAATTTAATACACGCTCCATAAAGCGTTCCTGGAGAAAATTGTTTGTATTACTGCAATATTCAAATTCAAATTTATTATTTACATAACTATTGTACAATTAAGACATAAATCTTTTTTATTTGTACAAGTAAAATCCAAAATAAAAACAATATGACTAAGTAGTATATACCTACTAATGGAAGAGAGAAAAAGCTCAAACAATTAAAGAATAATTAAACTAAAAATATAAAAAATTACAATATAACGTAAAAAAAAATAGCCTGCCGTTCATCGCTGTCGCAAATCTAAGGAACAAATTTCCAGTAAATTTCAAGAAAAAATTGAGGCCTTCGCTACGTCATGTCGAGGCATCGTTGATTTTGTATTGGCGCGAGGCATTACTGGCTCAGCCATTGGTTACGTCAGCAAGTTGAGGCATTATCGATTTTATATTCGAGAAAAGCGCTGCAGATTTTTATTCTATATGCCCAGTCTTTGTAGTTATTAGTTTCTCTATTGTACAGTGCTGTACAGGCCCGCATGATATTTTTTGATCAAGAGTGCCAATATGCCTCATAAGAATTGCTGATAACTGGGCGGCTGGATAAGCTACTTATAACCTTGTATCTTTAGGGAGACCGTTTCTCCTTCTAATAATTGGGTTTAATAGAGAGTTGGTATAACTTGCTTTCCTCACGTCCATTTTGGCGTGATTGCTGAATTTCAATAGATTACTGAAAAAGACACCAAGATACTTGGCGCGTTTTTCGAAGGCGAGAGCTTCTCATCATTGAGTTCAATTTCAATGTTGTCACCACATTTGGCGATATTGGGTCTCTTCACATGTCCGATTTGTTCAGATTAATTTTGATTCTCCCTTTCCTCTAAAACATGCTGCTCCACTTTAGTAGCAGCAAAGTTGGCTGTTATTGGATGGGCATAGGTAAGATAGTCATTTACATAAAGCAATGTGGTAGAGTTCGCGTCATTGGGAGGCTGAACCAAACCTTGGGGGCACCAGCACACGGTTCTCGGACCAACACTCTTCAATCTTTATACTTATGATCAGCCTACCAGTCATTTTTCAATTGTTATTGGGCTTGATATTCAATAAAAAGAACAAATAATAATTGGCCTCTCCCTCTACTTATTTCTTACCAACAATATTTTTCTTCTTTTACTAATTTTCTATAATATTATTTTTCAGGAACATTTATAACATTGGATATATGCATATCTCGGTTAGAAGATGTTGGAACAGCAGATATTAAGGGCACAGTAGAAAAAATACGTTCACAACGAGCCTATTCAATACAAATGCCTGATCAGTATGTGTTCTGTCACTTAGCACTAATCGAGTACGCCTTATCCCGAGGGATGCTTAAATCAGCAGATTTAACTGGTTTTGATGATATGACTAACTCCTATTAAATGAAAAAAAAAAATGGACAATATATTATAATCCGTTTTTACCCCCATCGCCAGTCACCTTATCCACCACATACATTCATTCATATACAATTGTAAGGAGAGGTGAGAAGACAGAAGAATAATAGAGAGAATAAAAAACAACAAACACTTTTTGTGGAAATATATATAGAACTGGCCTAAATGTCATGTAGTAAAGCTCCCGGATGAAAAAAGTGATTGAAGATTTGATACGTCTCGATTGTTTCAAACATTTAATATAGGTTTGTCCGAGAAAACAAGAATTTCGTATTAGTTTTGTTTTTTTTTTTTACATTTACCATTTTTTAAACGTACGAAGGAAACTTGGTCGATTTCTCATAAAAAGTTAGTTAGTAGAGTAAAAAAAGGAAGTCAACTATTTTTATAGCTTTTTAATATTTAGCGAACACATTTTCTTGATGACAAGAGCGTCGTCGCTAACAGAATGAGTTTTATAATTTCTTCTAATTGAGAGGAAAAAGAAAAACTAATTCAAATTTCTAACGCAACAAACAAACAAAAAAAAAAAAGGACACCAGCCTCCAAGTGGGGTATACTCCTTGGCGAAATTCTTGCAAAAAGCTGAAAACAAAATTCATCTCATGGTTAAATAATTTTGTTCAAATTAGCAAAAGTTTAACGATTTTATATATTTAAGCGAGCTCCTTCTGGGTTTGTTGTTGACACCTCTGTAATAATTAATGCGTGTCCAATATTTTAGTTTACAGTTCTAGTTTTTATTACCATAACGGTGCGAATGAATTTCATTATCATAATAATTATATTATATTTTCTAATTGGAACAATATTGCAGTCCGAAATTCACAATAGTTTCTTAATATATGATTTTTCGTGGAAAATAAATGATTTATTTAAATGTAATGCATTTTGTAAATATTCATTCAATAGCAAACTAGAAAGGTTTTCATCTTATTATTAATTAAAAATTATTATTATTACACATCTCTTACCCCGTTCAGATTTTAATTTTAATCCTTCGTAATGTTATTGTTTTACTCGTTTAAGTCTTATCTATATAAATGTATTATTATTAATGATTCTTATTTATTAATAACAGAATTATTATATTTAATTATTGTAACTCGTCAACATATAAGTAAAAATTTGTTATCTAATTTTAAAAACTATTTAATTCTCTTATTCATGTTTATAACTAGTTTTGCTAATTGAGTGGTGAATTATATAATTTCAAAAACGTAAAAACAATAAAATAGTATTACGAGTGTAAATGAGATCGTTTAACTAAAAGTAGCCAGCAAATAATGTTTTTATTAAACATTTCAATATATTCAAAACTTATTTCAGTCAATGTAATACTAAAAACTCGAAGAACTAATGCAAAATTTTCTCTCGAATCGGCCATACCTTGTTATCTTTGTATCATGGTGCTACACTGTCTTGTTTTTTTGAAAAACTCAAGGCTACACTGTGTTACCCCGAGTTTACACTAAAAATTTCTTGGGGTAAGAGTTGGATTTTTGTCACTTTGTTGCTGATTGAGCATATAAATTAACTTATTAAGTAAAAATTAGAAGAAAAGAAATAGAAAAACAGTTAGAGCACATTTTATTTGTCTTTTATAAATAAATTTTCACAATTAATTTGACTCAGAAGAACTGTCAAAATACACTAGGAATTCGGTCAATATAGACTGATGCGTTATGACTCAAGTTCAATCCGTACGGAAGGTATTGTTATTTATCTGAGGAAACAGTATCAATTTGAGATAATAGAAACAAACAAGGTATTTGGTGGATATTTATAAAGGGGGTTTTCAATAATAGCAGGCTAATGATCACTCTTACATATAGATCACCGAGTTACTCGAACGTGAATTTTGTGAGCGTTTCAATGAATTGATGAGTGGACGGATGATATATTGGTTGTTGGAGATTTTATCATAAATTGGTGTAATAATAATATTTATAGAAATAAAATTCAACGAATTGTTGAAGATAATGGACTAAGCCAAAAAGTGGGTGAATTTACAAAAATTTCAAAGGCTTCTAACACATTAATTGACTATGTGTTTGCGAATTAAAAAAGAATAAAAGTGTCGAGATAAATTGTAACAAAATAAGTGTTCATGAAACTCTTGATATTGAAATAAATAATCATGAAATAAGAAGTAAGAGAATTGAGGAAATCGAATATGTGTGCGATAAGAGAGAACGTTTCAGCAATGAATTTAAAAACAGTGGATTTGTTTATTTAAACAGAATTAATGACTTAGATGTGTGCGGAGGATCTAATTACAAATATGAGAAGCGTCTTGGAGAAGTTTAAAGTTAAATAAATTGTGAGTGATAAAAAGAGAATGCGTATGCAAGAGCAAAAATTAGTAATGAGCTAGTTGAATGGAACATATACAAACAGGTAAGAAATAATTATGAGAGCAAAATTTGTTATGGAAGTATGTTGAAGGCGACTTGACCAGGACGTTAAGTCCAAACTGCCAGCATGGGCTGACAGATCGCCTGATGACAACGATAGCACAGGGCGGCATGCTAGCACCTCGGCTAAGGGTGGCGGAGAGTGTGGGGGAGTTCCCGAAAATACCTGCCGCTGTCATCATCCATAATCAAAAAAATTTCATGCCTGCATACAAAAGAGCCGACACACACTCGGTCCTGAAGGGACCCTTACGTCACTTACCTACTTACTGTGGAAGGCGCAGATGTTCTGCCTTCATGGCCTTGCCCCATCCTCCCTATGACTCTGCTCGGCACGATCTGCAAAGTCCCTTTGGCTGACCTGTAAAGAGAGAGACTAGCGGACCTAGACGACCTTCATGTTATAGGGCTCCGGGAAGGTGAAAGGAGAAATAAAAGCGTTTAGTAATTCATGATTACGTTATAAAAATTCAGTTTGTATAATTAATACTTGCTTATTGGTTATCTACTTAGTGACTTTACAGAAAGTATGCGCGATAATCTATGACACTTATAAGTATACTCTACTATACTAGCTGATACCACTATTCACCTTAATATCGATATAACTATGAGGGGCTATTATAAAGAAGGGAAAGAACGCCCGGAAATTACGAAATAGTTACTTATGTAAAATTGAACCTCGTTTTATTTAAAACCAGAATCAATACTTTATCCATATCCAACGTGAAGCTCCTTACTAACTTTAGTGTTACTAAAACTCATATGTAATACCACAAAATATCATCATTAAAGAAATGGAAATTCTAAAAATTATAAATAAAATAATTTATCTAGTAGGGTAAATTTGATTGGTGTCTTAATTTAATTCCACCATATTTCTTTAAATACTACAATTTTTCATTTTATAATAGCCCTCTGCTCTTTACGTATTTCTACCTTACAAATATTTTCAAAATTGGACAACTATTGATCTGAAACTTTTATACAGGAGATAAATGTGACTAAACGGCAGGGATACATTCTTACGCAGACTTCACACATTTTCATATTCTATATATTGTTTGACTTGCCTGATTAATTAAGTACTAATAGTAATTTCAGTCGTCTTCTTTTCCTTTTGTTAGTATTTTTCTTATTGATTTTTTTTTTTTTCTATGCTTAGTTAACTTTTTATTATATGGCGATTTAACACAATTTGACGAGAAAACGTTTTATCGCCTTTCTACGAAGATGATGTTCTTTGGAATTCGAATTCGAAGGAACACGACACAGACGCAAGGTGACGATTTTTCTTTTCTTTTTTTTTTTTTTTTTTTTTTTTTTTTTTTTTTAGCAATAATTAACTAAAGTTTATTTTAATCGCTTTTCATCAATATTCAATTCGTTGAAGCAATTTGTAACGTCAAAATTTTTTGTTAAAATAAAGAACCGTCTACGAAATGCTGTTAGACATAACCTTAAAGCACTATAATGCATTAATTCATTAGAATTTCTCTTTCTTTTTTTTTGTGTTTCTCAAGAATTACCCTTACATATTTAATTAAAAATTAAGATATTCATTCTGTTTCTCTAATCAATAGTCAAAAAGAACTTTGTTAAAAATTAATATTAGCACAGTTGAGTCCTAAGGACGTAATAAATTTTAACCTTTTTTCGTTGCATTACTTATGTGTGTCATTTGTAATGATTCAAATTTTCTTTTCTTTTTATAATTAAAACATTTCTTTTTCTTTTAGAACATGATATGGAAAATGCGCGAATGACTTTCTTGTAATCATGTAATTTTAAATGTGCCACTTTCTATGAATATTTTTTTTTCATTTAGTGGTCTTATCTAGATTTGTCTAGTGGTTATGACGAGACTGAGACAGCTACTGCTGGTATAATCAACACAATCTTCTACATTTTACTCTGAAACCATTGTAGCATGTGTGATAACCCTGATAAGAAAATTTCACTCTTTAAGAATACTAAAATTTCTAAAAATCATGCAACTATTCTAATAAGTGACAGCAACTAACCTGAGTAGTAAGTTAAAATCAAATTTTTTCCTTGGAGTAAATAATCAATATGATACGTTTTAGTTAACCGCTAAACAAATTAAGTGCGATCGAATTTTTAAGAAGCAAGGTTAATTCTCCCACTGTAATCCACGGATTTTCGTGCCATAATACATGGTAATATGCAGAGATGATGGCTGGCGTTCTGGAGTTTAAAGCTGAATACTATTTTTAATTCCTTCTGGAGTGCAGCTCATTGTCTCAGCAATGCAGTGATCAGCACCAAGTGATTCTCGCACGGTGTATCGGATAATTTGATCACCCTTGCTACAGCTCAATTATCAGCGCATTAAGGCTGTTTCAAAAATTTGCATAAAAACCTGCTAGGACCGTTTTACTGGATCACTTGTAAGGAAGAAGAAATTTTTTATATAGTAGCTGTCTTATTTTATAGGACTTCGATTCTGGCGGCACTTAATTTTGCCCCAAATACTTTTTCCAAAGGTTTGGTTTTAAATATTTATACTTACTTTATCAGAACTTAAATTTCGGCGTGTTCCCAATTTTCTAAGGCAATACTTCGGTAGTTTGCTCATCATCATCAGAAGATCCTCTGATGGGAATTCAACTCTTGTTTCGTTCGCGATGCAAAACAGATTTTTCGATTTTTTTCCGATGAAATTATCCGGTGAACACTACTTATCTCCCCGTTTTACCACACACCTTGTTCAAAGTCGAGACTTCAAAAAAATTAGAGAAGCTTCTTCTTCTTTCTGTCACTGAACATGACACCGAGCTTGAGGAAGCATTTCTCTCGGTCGGGGCGCGTTTTGGTTTCATGCTGTAGTCGACAACAAGCCGGGCATACACGCTTCAGTCCGTGGTGGCATAGTGCTATATGCAATATGCTACGACCATAACAGGGCAGAGTGGTCTGCGCCACCCGTGGTTCAGACGACGCTGAAAAATGGTCGACTGAGCTAGCCGGTCTTACACATAGGCCTCATCACTGCGGGCGCTCAATGTGTGTCACGACCCACGACCCTATGCTTTCCTCATCCTCAGACTCTACTTCCGATGACACGTCGAGGACACATCCTTGAAGTCTCGTCAGTCTTCGATCAGACTTCGACATCCTTCTCCGTGTGGGGAAGCCAAAGCTACATCGACAAGCTGGTAACCCAAAAAATCCAGCCGGTCGATGCCTCTCTGCCTTCCTTCACCGAGATGCTGAGGAAGCCCCGCGATCAGTAACCTAAAGAACTGATCGCTAAGCTTTCCCGGCGCAACCTCTCACCCTGATCTCAGACTACGATTGTTCAAGGGTGTGTCTCCAAGGCGTCGTCGAAGTAGTGACATGTTGACAGCCGAATATGGGAATGGATTCCAACAGGTATATCACCCACCATTGACGGGGCAATAGGAGGGCTTCGTGATATCCTATAGTTTACCAGTTAAGCTGGCTGGATGCCTTCTTAGGGCTACCAGGTATAGATCTAGTACTACTATGTCCGACGATTAACGAAATGTTGCAGCTGGACAGACAAGGAAAAATTTTCCTCCTAATGAGGCCGATCCGGAAGGGACTATAAAAGGTTATCTACTCACAAGCGGTAGGGGTGCTATAATGAGATTGACTTTCAACAGGTATATCACCCACCATTGACGGGGCAATAGGAGGGCTTCGTGATATCCTATAGTTTACCAGTTAAGCTGGCTGGATGCCTTCTTAGGGCTACCAGGAATAAACGACAATAAGTATCGACGATGTTTTCATACTGATGATCACTGCTTGATGTCTTTAGCGTGATAGACACCTAACAGTTTTCCCCGCAGATCTTCAAGTTCGTATAGTGAGTTTCCTTTCTTGGCTCTAACCCGACATTTAACAAATTTTCGTCCCAGTTTAGCACTAGTCTGCTGTTGGAAATTGCTTTGGGCAAAAGTCCTTCTAAATACCTCCTGACCAACTTTGAACTCGACGGGTTTTGCCCTGAGATTGTAGGCTTTTGAACCCTGTTCGAATGCGTGTTGTAAATTTTCCTGCACTCTCGCACGGATCAATCTCATTTTATCTTCTGCGTCCACTCTCAGTGGCTCATTAAGAGTTCCAATGCTCCTCAAGATGGAATAGGAGCTGCCATGTTCTATCATTTGTTGACCGAAGAGTGTTCGATAGGGAGAGAAACCAGTAGCTTGATGGAAAGAGCTCCGGAGGGAACTAGCTATTTGGCTCAGTTTCTCATCCCATCTGGTGTGTTCCTTCTGGATATAGGCCCTAATCCCTGACAACAGAGACCGGTTTACTCGCTCTGAGGCGTTTGCTTGCGGCGAGTAAGCTGCCGTTCGCATATGCTTTACCCCATACTTTTCCAGTAGTCTGGCGAACTGAGCCGAGCAAAACTGGACTCCATTGTCAGAGACTATGGTCTCCGGAACTCCGAACACGTGAAACACTTCAGTCTCAATGAATTGGCATACATTGAGCGTAGACGCTTTTCTCATAGGTTTGAGAAGTGGGAATTTAGAAAAGTGGTCAAGAACTATCAGAATGCAGGCGTTTCCTTTAACTGACCGAGGATATGGACCTAAGAAATCGACATACAGCTTTTGCCATGGTCGTTCTATCACAGACTGGACTTTCATCGGTGGTCGCAAAATAGTATTAGGAGCCTTCGTTTCTTTACACACGTCACAGGCGGCTACGTAATTTCTGACATCAACTGTCATTCGTGGCCAGTACAGATGTCTTCGCAGACGTTCTAGGGTTTTCCCTATTCCTCCGTGTGAAGCTAGCGGCGGATCATGCGCTCTCGAAATGACGTCGGTGACAAGCCCACGTGGAATCCAAAGCTTCCACGCTTCTTCCTCCTGGATCGGATCGCCTGTTCTCGGAACAGTCCGAATATAAACGAAGCCATCCCTGACGCAAAGATCTGGTAGTTTGCCAGAAGTCGTTTTAACCTTATGCCTCAGTTCTTCATATTCCAACGAATTGAAATATGGCGAACTAAGGTCAACTTCCGGGCCAGGATCTTCGTTTGTGTTCATGCTGTCACAATGAATGCGTGATAGCGCATCAGGGACTACGTTCAGGCTTCCTTTCCTGTGTTCAATAGTGAAGTCGAAGCCCTGAAGCTTCAAACTCCACCGAGCAAGTCTTCCGCTGAGGTCCTTTTGAGACATCAGCCATTTCAAGCTCGCGTGATCCGTCACTATCTTGAACGGCATAAGCTCTATGAAGGGCCGGAACTTCTGTACGCTCAAGACTGCAGCTAGGCATTCTTGCTCTGTGACGGTGTAATTTCGTTGAGCGGAGTTCAACTTTTTCGAGACGTAGGCTATTGGCTTCTCGTGGCCATCGTCATCTAGCTGAAGCAACACTCCTCCAATACCTTGTTGGCTCGCATCGCACTGAATGACGAACGGTTTGGTGAAGTCTGGACTCACTAGCAACGGAGCCGAAGTAAGTTTTTGTTTGAGTAGATCAAGAGACGTCTGGGCTTCAGATGTCCATTTGAACTGACTCGGGTTTTTCAAAGTGTCTGTAATGGATGCAGTCAAATCAGCATAGTTCGGAATAAACCGTCTGTACCATCCTGCCATACCTAGTAGGCGTCGGGCTTGCCGAACAGTTTTAGGTGACGGATAGTCAACTATGGCTGATATTTTGTCAGGGTCAGTTCTCATACCTCCCCTTCCTACAATGAATCCCAGGTATTTAGTCTCCTTGATACAAAACTTGCTCTTCTCGACGTTTATAGTAAGGCCAGCTTTCCTCAAACAATCCGCTACCCTGGCTAGCAGCATGAGATGAGTGTCGAAGTCAGATGATAGAATTAATAAATCGTCTAAATAGACGAGAACGTTCTCACGAAGATCGAAAGGAATGACTTTATCCATGAGGCGGCACATCGTTTGGGGAGCGTTGCATAGGCCGAATGGCATCACTGTGTACTGATAGAGAGGATGACCAGGTACTGTGAAAGCGGTCTTCTCTCTGGAATCAGTGTCCAGTGGGATCTGCCAGAATGCATCTTTCAGGTCCAGGCTCGTTATGTAGTTTGCCGGAGGAAGTCGACTCAGAAGTGCGTCTATCTGCGGTAGCGGATAGGCGTCCTTCTTCGTAACCGAGTTGACCTTCCTGGCGTCAAAACAAAGCCGGACCTTTCCAGGCTTCCTTACCAGAACGACTGGAGAGCTCCAAGGACTCTGGCTCTCCTCTATCACACCCAGTGATAGCATTCGCTCTAATTCTGCATCCATCAAACTTTGCACTGCCGGGGAAATCGGATAAAAGCGCTGTTTTATCGGGGCGGCGTCATTCGTATCAATCTTGTGAGTGACCAATGATGTTTTTCCCAGGCCTAAAGAGGCGAAAGAGGGGAAAAGCTGTTTTGTGCTCTCTAAGCGTTGGTGTTCTAAGCTAGAAAGGATATGCCCATCGGTGTCAGAGGTAGCTATTCCACTTGGATTCACTTCTGCGACTATACCTAGGACATCCGGAGCTAACCCAAAGAGGCGCCAGAAGTCTATTCCCAGATATAGTGCCTGTGTGAGCCCAGGAACCACGTAAAAACGCACGTTTTGGGTCTTATCACGGAAAGTGACGTCCAAGTTCACATGACCATGAACAGTCGTCATGGCACCATTAGCTACTTGGACCTGTGTCCGATACTTCTTCCATTCAACCTCTGCTTCAGCAAGCTTCTCGAGAGCTCCCTGGCCTAGAATACTGACAGTGGCACCACTATCAAGTAATCCAGTCTCAGTTCGCCCGAGCAGCTTTACTTCTGCGTACGGTCGAATGTCGTCTGGCATCGACACGGAAATCTGTGCTAGTTTTTTCCTTTCCAGTTTCATTCGTCGACAGTATTCTCGCCAACGAACGGTTGATCTTTTCCTTTTCGGTCTCATATCCCGGTCGGGAAACATAATCTCCGCTAACTCCGCTACTGAGGAGAAAATTCGGTCTCTTGCTGCTCTGTATCTCTGCAGACGCGTATGATACGGCGTCAGCGGATGTAAAACTGGCTCACGCCCACTCGTCATATCAGAGCTTGGTGGCCGTTTTAAGATAGAAATGGCAGGAGGCCAAATCTCCTGCTCAGTAACCTTGTCGGCTACACGTGCTATAGGTGTCAACGGGACATCGAAGATTAAAGACTCTTCTAATGAAGTGTCTAGCAATGTCACGGGCTCCCCAGAAGTGGAAATGGGAGCTTGGAGATCTGCAGAGAAATCCATCAAGTTCTCCGCCTCTATCAAAGACGTAATCGTACTATCAGGTGTTTTGCTGATATCATCAGAGTCACTGAATGATATCAGAGGACATATCAGGGAGTTTTCGATAGTGTCTGTTAATGGAGCGGACCTTCCTCCTTGTTCAAAGCTTGCACTGGAGTGTTCGATGCATTGATTGCTCGTGATGTCGACGCTGGTCGGAAAGAGGTGTTGGTATTCCCGACCCGTCTGAAGTTTTTCTGTTGACATTGAATGCAATCTGGCTTGAAGGTGTTCTTCCGTCCACATCCGTAACAGAATACAGTTTGTCGTTCCTGCCGGCAATCTTGGTAAAAGTGTCCAGACTGGTCACAATTCCAGCAGGTTACATTTTTAGGGGTTGAAATGGCAGATAGTGAGACTTCGTCGCTACGTCCAGGTGATATATTCAAGTCAGCCTCGGTCAAATGATCTCCATCCACCTCACTAACTCTTTGTCCGCGATAAGCGTTCCAACTACTTGCTGTTGCGATGCGCAGCTGCGTCGCTTGGATTTGATTTACCAGAATCCTGAGCTGGTGGATGGTGTTGGTAGGATGCAAGCAAATTTTATTTTGTATTTCCGGCAGTAAGTTTGACTTGACTATTTCCAGAAATTCAACGTCTGGCAACGGGTTCTGCAGTTGGTCTCGTAACTGTACTAGATGCTGGTAGTAAGTGGCAAATGACTCTCCTCCTTTCTGCTTGCGCAGCATGAGCTGGACTTTGACCTTAAGGTCGTCCTTGGGTACTCCCCATTCAGCTAATAGAGCTGCTTTCACATACTCCCATGACGGCGTGGAATTTTGCCTCAGGAGAGACCAGTACCAGTCCATTGCTGGTCCAGAAAGCAGAGTAGTCATGTGACGCACCAGTAAGTCGAAGTCTCCCTCCAAAGCCGAATAAGTCAAGGCTTCTACTCGGAATACAAATTCATCGACTGTGAGCCGAGAACTGTCACCGCTGTAAGAGATATTCCACCTGCGGATAGGGCTGCCAGAACGTCGCTGTCCTATGCCTGCAGGAACACGAATAGGTGGTGGTGGTACAGGGTTTGGTGCGGGCTGATTTAGAGGCTGACCAAACGCGGATGGAGGTCGATTAAAGGATTGTCTATGCACATTGGGAAAATCGTCAGATGGTCTGGGATTTCCCATAGCCGGAGGAGGACGTGAAAAATCTATTGGTGGCACCATGGCTGCTACTTGCTGACGGACACTATCTACTAACTCAGACCGTAATGTACTGAGGCTGTGTTCGAGACCTTCACGTACCAGGTCCTGCATTTGTAAGCGTAAGCCTGCCAACAGCGCACCCGTAGCAGCTGAGGTGTGGCCTTGAGCTGGTGGTAATGGACTGTCTTGCCGTGAGTTGTGATTAGTGAACGTCCGGGAATGCAAATCGTGCATTCCTGGAGATAACGAGCGTCTATTAGGTAGTGGTAGGTCGAAACTAGGCAAATCTACGTTCGGCACATCGTGCTTAGTAGACTTCACCGGCTTCAAATTCTTCGGTCGCTTCGGTATTGCACCATTGTATTCTCGGAAGTCCTGTTGTGTAATAGGACATCGGCAGTTAGGACAACTAGCATGTTCACCTATCCAATGCTGCAGGCATGCTTGGTGAAAAATGTGCTCACATACGGTTATTACAGGCTTCCTTTCGGCTGACCAGCTTGCATCACGACAGATGGAGCATGGTTCGGGTAGCATTGACATACTGTTTGTCGCAGGCGGTGGCGTTCTTACTGTAGCCATAGTGAGTAAAAATTGAAAACGTTTTGCAGACCGAAGATTCGACGAAGAATGTCAGAGAAAAATTTTGTTAAAAAGTTAAAAATCGAGATTAACAGACTCGAACAGGATATAAGCTGACGAGCTACTAAATTTGTTGACACGTGTTGTGTCGATAAACGAAAAATAAACGAAAATACCTAACGAAATTCGAGCAGATAATTCTTATCACTAAGACATTTCATACACCCGTCACATACTAGTATTATAACAATTCACTGCTGGTATACCATAGGTATATGAGGTAAGCAACAAAAGCCTTCGGGTGTAAAAAAAATTTTGAGTATTCCTACGAAAGACGGACTACTGAACCGCTAAATAATATAAAAATTTCTTAACTACAAAATTCAAAATGTGCTCCTAAATATACGTTTTGTTTTCCAAATAATTACTATAACCAGGAGAGTTCTATGTACCATTAAGGGACTTCCGAGTTATTTCATACATTTACTAACTTTAGAAATTTACAAGTTGGGATGAGATACTAGAATTCAAGGAAATATCTTCCCAAACGTACGAAGAATATGCAAAAATTCTGTACGAGCAAAACAATTACAGCGTTTCAAAATTGAAAAAAAACGAGATAAGAACAATTCGATCAAAACATTGCTCCCTCACCTCCCGAAGCTAACTCCCACATAAGAGGTCAGGTCGCTCTCTCTCCCCCAAGGTCAAAAACAGGATACAGGCAAGTGACGTGAGTGTGTGCATTGAAAAAGTCAGAGCTCTTGCAGAAATCTGGGAAGAGTAAAGTCGGAGGTATCAAAGACTGAGAATGCTGCCAGAGATTCTTCAGCCAGGCAGTTAGCAGTATGCCAACTCCTGATCACTGAAGATCTCCAGCATCAATCCCATCCTCCGAGAACTCGTTCTCTTCTCCTCACCGAATCGTCGTGTCCAGCTAGTTCGCTAGCCGGGCAGAGTCATGAGTCTGGTCAACTAATTAGCTGGAAGCCAAGAAGTTGTCTCGCAGATTCATAACTCTGTCCAGCCAGTTGCCCAACAGAGACATGTCCCCACAAGAGCTCAAACGAAAATTTCGTGAGGCCACCTACCATTTCCATGGCAGAAGGCCAGCGGGAAAGATCATCCAAAAACATTTCCAAAAACTTTCAAAAAAAATTCAACAACTGTTCAGGCTTGAGGCTTGACCGAAGTCAAACCTAAAACCGGATTTCAACTTCCAAAAAACTTTCATTAAATTCAAAAAACGTTACTTTACTTTAATCCAAAAATTCAAAATATCAAAGACTTCCAATAAAACTTTCAAAATATTACGTTACTTTACAAAAAAAAAAAATTTTCAACAAAACCAATTAGACTCAGGTCCACCCATATCTTCCACTGGATGTGAGACCTGAGGTCAATCAACTGGCAGACACCAGATGATCATCTCTCTCAAAGTCTCAGTCCCCAGTAAAATTTATATTTAGACCACCGAAGTCTAACTGAGGTGGCCCCCCGTTGGGCGCCATTTTGTTATGGAAGTATGTGAAGGCGACTTGACCAGGACGTTAAGTCCAAACTGCCAGCATGGGCTGACAGATCGCCTGATGACAACGATAGCACAGGGCGGCATGCTAGCACCTCGGCTAAGGGCGGCGGAGAGTGTGGGGGAGTTCCCGAAAATACCTGCCGCTGTCATCATCCATAATCAAAAAAATTTCATGCCTGCATACAAAAGAGCCGACACACACTCGGTCCTGAAGGGACCCTTACGTCACTTACCTACTTACTGTGGAAGGCGCAGATGTTCTGCCTTCATGGCCTTGCCCCATCCTCCCTATGACTCTGCTCGGCACGATCTGCAAAGTCCCTTTGGCTGACCTGTAAAGAGAGAGACTAGCGGACCTAGACGACCTTCATGTTATAGGGCTCCGGGAAGGTGAAAGGAGAAATAAAAGCGTTTAGTAATTCATGATTACGTTATAAAAATTCAGTTTGTATAATTAATACTTGCTTATTGGTTATCTACTTAGTGACTTTACAGAAAGTATGCGCGATAATCTATGACACTTATAAGTATACTCTACTATACTAGCTGATACCACTATTCACCTTAATATCGATATAACTATGAGGGGCTATTATAAAGAAGGGAAAGAACGCCCGGAAATTACGAAATAGTTACTTATGTAAAATTGAACCTCGTTTTAGTTAAAACCAGAATCAATACTTTATCCATATCCAACGTGAAGCTCCTTACTAACTTTAGTGTTACTAAAACTCATATGTAATACCACAAAATATCATCATTAAAGAAATGGAAATTCTAAAAATTATAAATAAAATAATTTATCTAGTAGGGTAAATTTGATTGGTGTCTTAATTTAATTCCACCATATTTCTTTAAATACTACAATTTTTCATTTTATAATAGCCCTCTGCTCTTTACGTATTTCTACCTTACAAATATTTTCAAAATTGGACAACTATTGATCTGAAACTTTTATACAGGAGATAAATGTGACTAAACGGCAGGGATACATTCTTACGCAGACTTCACACATTTTCATATTCTATATATTGTTTGACTTGCCTGATTAATTAAGTACTAATAGTAATTTCAGTCGTCTTCTTTTCCTTTTGTTAGTATTTTTCTTATTGATTTTTTTTTTTTTCTATGCTTAGTTAACTTTTTATTATATGGCGATTTAACACAATTTGACGAGAAAACGTTTTATCGCCTTTCTACGAAGATGATGTTCTTTGGAATTCGAATTCGAAGGAACACGACACAGACGCAAGGTGACGATTTTTCTTTTCTTTTTTTTTTTTTTTTTTTTTTTTTTTTTTTTTAGCAATAATTAACTAAAGTTTATTTTAATCGCTTTTCATCAATATTCAATTCGTTGAAGCAATTTGTAACGTCAAAATTTTTTGTTAAAATAAAGAACCGTCTACGAAATGCTGTTAGACATAACCTTAAAGCACTATAATGCATTAATTCATTAGAATTTCTCTTTCTTTTTTTTTGTGTTTCTCAAGAATTACCCTTACATATTTAATTAAAAATTAAGATATTCATTCTGTTTCTCTAATCAATAGTCAAAAAGAACTTTGTTAAAAATTAATATTAGCACAGTTGAGTCCTAAGGACGTAATAAATTTTAACCTTTTTTCGTTGCATTACTTATGTGTGTCATTTGTAATGATTCAAATTTTCTTTTCTTTTTATAATTAAAACATTTCTTTTTCTTTTAGAACATGATATGGAAAATGCGCGAATGACTTTCTTGTAATCATGTAATTTTAAATGTGCCACTTTCTATGAATATTTTTTTTTCATTTAGTGGTCTTATCTAGATTTGTCTAGTGGTTATGACGAGACTGAGACAGCTACTGCTGGTATAATCAACACAATCTTCTACATTTTACTCTGAAACCATTGTAGCATGTGTGATAACCCTGATAAGAAAATTTCACTCTTTAAGAATACTAAAATTTCTAAAAATCATGCAACTATTCTAATAAGTGACAGCAACTAACCTGAGTAGTAAGTTAAAATCAAATTTTTTCCTTGGAGTAAATAATCAATATGATACGTTTTAGTTAACCGCTAAACAAATTAAGTGCGATCGAATTTTTAAGAAGCAAGGTTAATTCTCCCACTGTAATCCACGGATTTTCGTGCCATAATACATGGTAATATGCAGAGATGATGGCTGGCGTTCTGGAGTTTAAAGCTGAATACTATTTTTAATTCCTTCTGGAGTGCAGCTCATTGTCTCAGCAATGCAGTGATCAGCACCAAGTGATTCTCGCACGGTGTATCGGATAATTTGATCACCCTTGCTACAGCTCAATTATCAGCGCATTAAGGCTGTTTCAAAAATTTGCATAAAAACCTGCTAGGACCGTTTTACTGGATCACTTGTAAGGAAGAAGAAATTTTTTATATAGTAGCTGTCTTATTTTATAGGACTTCGATTCTGGCGGCACTTAATTTTGCCCCAAATACTTTTTCCAAAGGTTTGGTTTTAAATATTTATACTTACTTTATCAGAACTTAAATTTCGGCGTGTTCCCAATTTTCTAAGGCAATACTTCGGTAGTTTGCTCATCATCATCAGAAGATCCTCTGATGGGAATTCAACTCTTGTTTCGTTCGCGATGCAAAACAGATTTTTCGATTTTTTTCCGATGAAATTATCCGGTGAACACTACTTATCTCCCCGTTTTACCACACACCTTGTTCAAAGTCGAGACTTCAAAAAAATTAGAGAAGCTTCTTCTTCTTTCTGTCACTGAACATGACACCGAGCTTGAGGAAGCATTTCTCTCGGTCGGGGCGCGTTTTGGTTTCATGCTGTAGTCGACAACAAGCCGGGCATACACGCTTCAGTCCGTGGTGGCATAGTGCTATATGCAATATGCTACGACCATAACAAATTCAAGAAACCAAAGAGTTATATAAAAACAAAAATATGAATAATGCATGCACGCAAAAGAGGAAATGGTAACATCTGTAAAGGAAGACTGTATTTGAAAGAGAAAAGGTAAAACATTCCCAACAAATTGCGGATGAACTCAATGATTATTTTATTGAAAGCATAAACAAACGCAACAGGTTTATAAATAGATTTGAGTTTTGAAAATGTGAATAGCCAATTGTAAATCAAATCTATGAATAAGAAGAAAGATTGCTAGGAGTACATATGAAAATTATATTAGACAATTGGAACATTATTAGTGAGCATCTTATCATAATTGTAAATAAGACTTTAAATGAAGGAAAATTTCCAAGCCCTTGGAAAGAATCAATTGTAGCTCCCGTGCTAGAGGTGGAAAATACAAATAATAATAATGATAAAAATTTATTAGCAATATTATCGCTATAGAACACCACTATCTTTCATTTACAAGTTCACAAATATATATATCTTAAAACTTACAATAGCTGCGTTTGTTTATCTCTCTGATCTGATCCGGTTCAATTTTATGTACGTAAAACAACACAACAATGGATCACGCATTGTTGTTGTTTTACGTACATAAATTGAACTGGATCAGATCAGAGAGATAAAAAAGATATTACACACAACCTTTTATAAACCACTTAAAATTTTGGTTCACTTTATAATTTAGTTGGAAGTTCATTAAATTTCTTAAAACTCTTATATACTAGTGAATTTTGTGTACTCGATCTATTGTATAATTGTAGTCTGAAGTTCTCCGACGCTCCTCTTAGATTATATGGTTGAGCCTCAGCCTCCGGAACCAACCCATTTTTCATTTTGAATATAAAAAGCAATAAATTTAGCTCTCAATTCTTTGCTTAATATCAAGCCATAATAAAGAATTTAATTCTTTCAGTACCCATCTTAAACGCGCAGCTGGAAAAAAATTTTAGTAATGGTTTTTAGTCATGTGGGTCACAGAAGTTCTTTACGGTAATAAATTTTGTACCTGCCTCTAAAGGTGTGGCCGGTGAGAGATGTGCACTTGAGTGTACATGGGTAGTCATGGTAGTCAAACTCCGACTCCTTCATATGAAAAATGAGGGACTATACGAGAGCTAAGGAAAGGTGCTTTGAGTGAAAAAGGGGTGGTGTCTTATGTAATAATGATTTATTTTAACTGTAATTTAATTTATAAACATTTTTATAGCATGGCTTTACAAATATCTTCTTTTCGATTATATTCGAATAAACATTCAGAATTTCTCCGAATGTACGTTGTGAAAAAGTTGCGTACAATTTATGGCCTACCGAATCTCGTGGTACTTGCTTCAATAACTGGAAAGCAATAGCCGCGCTGAAACCAAGATTTTCCAAGAACGCCGGTTTGATTTCAGTGGTCGAGCCTTGATAGGCAATGAAATCGTAAGGCATTCCACTTTTACAGCATAGCAGATAGAGCTTTATATCTCATGGACATAGCTTTCCTCGCATATATTGTTTCATTGGCAGACGTCCTTTGAACCGTATAATCTGCTCATCGACACAAGGTGTTTCTTCCAATTGGTGCTCCAACATAAGTTTTCGAGATGCAAATGCATACGAAGTGTATAAAATCGATTACGTGAATACTGCCAATGCAATCTCTTTTTCCCAAAACATTGTGATCCGCGGAAATTTCGAAATTCCCATCATGCAATGTAGTGCAAACAACTTGCGAATTTCGGCAGCAGATGTTGGCTGAAACTTCGAATTTTGTTGTACACTGTAGATATTTGTAAAATTCGTAACGATGGCGAAAAACTGAGGTGGTAAATATATTGAAAAGTATTCATGTTCACTTTTCACATCTGTCCCTGATTCGTCAAAACGTTCAAATTATGCATCGCTTATTCGGTCATTGGTACAAGATTTTCGCCACTCAATACTTTTTTTATCGGCTATATTCACCAAATCATCAATTTCTGGATGTATTTCAACTTGCCGATTCTTTTTCGTGCATTGTCTCGTTGGCACGAGCTCCACCATTTTTCCTTTCGTAAGTAGTTTGTTGTGAATTTTTTTTCTTTTGGAATTATTTGTCAAATTTTAGAATAAGAGACCACCGTGGGTCAGGGGTATCTTCTTTACTTGTTCGCTTCTGCAAAAAAAAAACTATATTTTCTCTAGCGACGTACTGGCTTTTTATTTTAGATCATACAATGGTTTTTCTTGATAATTGGTGATCAGAAAAAATTTGTAAGAGGGGCGAAAATTGTAAAACTAGAGTTAATATGGAAATTCGGCACATCTTCCGATATATATATCGATTTATGTATAAGGAATAGCCAGTTTCGCGATGTGGGCAATTTTAAACATTTTCCCCTGCGTTTAAAGTAATCGAACATAGTTTATTGGTTTGCGTTATATATACAGAAAAAACAAAGAACAACATATAGCGCCAGGTATGTTGGCCAGGCACTGGACACTTACCCGAACACCAATTTCAAATTTTTTTGTTTCAACGTGTTTATAAGACTGAACTTAACTATATAGCTACGATCACTTTCAGGGACTTTGTTTTATGTCTAAAATTTGAGAACGCAAAAATAAACTTTATCTTTTGACCTTCCTTAAAAAATTCAGGACATTTTTTGTTGTAACAGCTGTGGTATATATCTAGTCTTAATTTAAGCTTTTCATTAGCTCTTATACAATTGATGCACTTATTCACTCTTTCTATCATACTACAACTTCTTGTATCATGCTCTTCCATACATTTCGCACACACCTCGTTATTTTGAGCTTCATCAGATCCTTGACACTTAAAACATCTTTTCACACACCATCAAACACAGCACCCTATCCCATCCCATCCCATCCTATATAATTTTTTTTTCTTTTAATGCATTATTAAAACTTTCAATATCAATCTCAATCACCGCACCAAATCTTATCAAATTACGTACGTAAATATAAAAAGCTTAGGTCCAGTAAATACATTGAGCTTATTCGAAAAATTTTTAGAGAAAGTCTGTTAACTTCAGCTTAAGAAGTATTTAGGGGAATGTAACCTTATTATGAGTTAACAGTCAGGTTTCAGAAAAAGGCACCTTAATCCTAGTCATAGAGGAATGGAATAAAAACAAGTTTGTGATGCTGTATTTTTGGGTTTTAAAAGAGCCTTTGAAACGATTGATAAACAAATTTTTTTGAAAAAATTACGTAAATGTGAAATTTTTGGAAAAGAATCTCAATGGATTGAAGGTAATTAACAGGAAATGCAAAGAACTAAAGTAAACGAACTAATTTCAATAGAAAACGAAAAAGTAGTAGGCGTTCCACAGGAATCGATACTTGGAACAATAATGTTTCTTATATTAACGATATAGAAAATGTGATTAAGGTAGCAAGACCTGTTTTATTTGCGGACCACACACTAGTATGTATAACTGGAAGTAAGTGCATCAAATAAAATGGCAATTAAACCAGGATTCAAAGCTTTAAGTAAATGGCTAAAAATTAACGAATTGCTTAATTAAAAAAAAAAATAAGATGGATAGAACTAATGACACAAAGAGGGATCGAGAGATGCAGAAGCTACAAAACAAAGCGATGGAACAGGTATACATCAATAATAAGATGTATGCTAGAACTAAAGTGGATGAGATTAAAAGAGCGAATTGAACTGAATATATTGCTGTTCATATTCATGGTAAAAGCTGGTCGTCTACCTGAATATCCTACCAAACATTCCAGTTATACATCCTTACACATTTGTCAGTCATAACCGCATTTCGCTCATTCAGATTCCCTTAACTGTAACTTATCAAATTAAGGCGCACCAGTGGAATAATAAGCTTCCTAACTATTTCTATTTACTGTAATGGTTCTATGATGAGCGAGTGATGGTGAACGTGAAGTTCAATCTATCAGCCCAAGCTCATAGCTCACTCCGTGACAACTGTGAAAGGATAAGACTGAGACGTTTCGGCAAGCATACCATTCCTTTTTCACAAACTCATTTATTTACGAGCTTTGTTTATCACCCATGCCAGGAGAAGAATTCGCGGGTTTTCCCGACTTATTATGGCTGTTACCTCATTCTTAAGTGACAACTGTGTAAAATTAATAAGAACAAGTGGAAACGAAGTAGAATAGACAGATTTTAACTAAAAAAAACTCTAAGAATTAAGTGAGAATTGTCGATAATAAAAGACAAGTGATAAAAGTCGAGAGCTCACCTTACATTTCTCTGCTGCTGCTGTTGTCGATTTTTATTTCATTTGTTAGGTGTTCCTATGAATTTCACATATTCATGTCACTAGAAGTGAGGTGACGATCATAATAACGGTGAATGCTATAAAGTGATAAATCATTCTAAACGTGATGTTTTGCTCGCAAAAGTACATTACACTGTTCAATAGCCTTACATTATTCAATTGTTGAACTTTCACCCAAATGGTGCCGATAATTGCTATCGTTGCAGTTTCTTTACTTTATTCAAAGACCTCGGTTCTATAAATCTACCGAATGCCTCAGATAATTTTGCAATTTACTATGCAAATAAGGAAACCATTTTTGTGTAATAACACTTATTAAAAGATAAATTTACAAATCAGTGAAATACTTTTTATTTTATTTTCGTTTTTAATATTCTTTAATGGAAGAGTGACTGATGAGTGAAGAGAGGATAATATCATAATGTACAAGCTGACGGCATTGTTTAATAATCCCACGTTACCTTATGAAATATTCCATGCAAATACATATTACAAAGAATTCAAAATACAATTTGTATAATGTTACAATGAAATCCTAACAAAATATAACAAAACAAAATTGTTATGTTCCACGACTCATAAAACTTGGGGTCCATTTCTTAACGATAGGTTTCTCCTTCAGTTTTTCCTCGCGCTCTTTTTCTTGCATTTGCTCCAACAGTCGTCGTTGATTTTCTCTGAATTGTTGCAAGGGATTATCAAATTGTTTATAATATGATAAAACTTCTCGAACATCATCAACTTCAGCTGTAGCAACCGCTGTAGAAGGGAGAATTATATTAATTACACCATATGTACTCATATGTTGATAAAATATTAATTTCTTACTTTTAAGGAACGCTACAAGATCAAATAACGCTGTATCCTCATCTTTGCCTGTCCATCGTGCAATATTAAAAGTATTTTCTGGATGAAGTTTGGTGGAATTAGGATCCCAGTCAATAACAATAACCTGAAAATAGATTGTATGAGTTGAAGATTTTGCAGCTTTATAGTATGTATGTCGTGACTAAAGAAAATTTTTAAAACAGACGCTATATCACAGACAAGTAATATCTGGATATTGACTAGCCTTAGATAGAAAACACGCAAAATGTTAGCTATTAAATGCTGGCTATCCAAGGTTAGATCATTTAATAAATTTTCAGATATAGCCTATAATGCATAAAAGCAAAGAAATTTTCTTGTAATACGATTTCCTTTCAAATCTCTCCCAAACTAAATAAACTTGCTACAGCTAATGTGGTACAGCAGCTGTAGTAGGAAGAAGAACCAACAGCATCACGTGGAGTGACCTCCCCCCCCCCCCCCCCTATATACACCTTGCTTACGTGATTTTTATTGTTGACAACAGTTGACAGGTTGATAATGTATCAACTCTTTCATAAGTGCAGCTGTTTTTTACTTCGTCCGCAGTCTGAATATGGACTTTATCTTAAAAAAACGTAAGTCACACGGAGCTTATTACAGCGGTGGTCCAGCACTGGGATGCTTTACTTTATGAACAGAGTATTATAAGCTGGAATATTTTCCTGATGAACAGCATTACATTTTACATTATCGCAACGCTTTGTTTGGTTTTTGCCATGACAGGGCCACCCTATCGTCCATCGTCTTCAACATTTTCTTGTTACTCGGCAAATCGTTTGGGCCATTCAAACACGGTAGACGTGACATCACAGTATCATCGTACATTTCTATCCTTACAACAGTTCCAAACACATACTCCGCGATTTCTTCAAGTTCACAAGGAATTTGAGATTAACGTGCTGGTCGATTTTAAGACCACACACATACTGCTGTAAGTATACCGCCTACAAGGTGCCCAGTCTCATTTTTCAATAGCCAAACATCGTATGACTAACATTCTTTATTATATGATTATGTAGACCTATATCTTCGACATATGGATATTATATAATCTAAGATCCGACTAGAAATTCTGTAATCAGAAAGTTATCTGGATTAAATTGTTATATACGAAAACTTGAGGTGATAAAGTGGATGTCTGACAGACTTTCACTAGAGCCCCGTACAATATAATCAGCAGTTCATGTCATATGCAATAACTTGTTAACGGTACAATTACAAACAAATTTGTAGACGTTATAATCAGGAACCAACTTGCTGGCAACATATTCCCATTTCTAAGTGCAGCGAATGAGTCTCTACTTCAAAATCTCATTCATTTTTAATTACAAGGACTTGAACAAACTCTTGCAAACAATATTTTTTACGTGATGTCCATCTACAAAATGCGTTGCGTCTCGGACAAGCCTGTACATAATGTATCCATTTGGATCTAAGGCATCTAAGATTGGAAACAGAGCCATACTTTTATTTATTTTAAAGGCAGGGGGACAGTAGACCCTATCCCAAGCACGAAGGCCACAGTTGCCCATTGTGCTGTCCTGCTAGAAGGCCATTCACCAAAACCTTCCTGTCCTCTTAATGAAGCGCATCAGGTCTTGGTGAGGAAGGTTTTTCAGCTCATCCACAGATAGAAGGGCAGACCCTAGAATATCCAGCCTGCATCGGGCGAAGGCCGGACACATACACAAAAAGTGTTCGGTTGTCTCCGGCTCTCCCTCCAGGCAGGACACTCAGGACGGTCAACAACTCCCATCCTTGTTAGATGAGCGTGCAGTGAGCTGTGGCCGGTGATGATGACAACCACAGTTCTACATTGTTTCCTTCCAACCCCCATGAGAAAATCGGAGATATTCCCATTAAGGCAATCAAGAAACAGTTTTGTACACCTGCAAGTACTCAGGTTTGCCCATCTCTGCTGATGCTTTCTATGAACATCCGCTTTGATGAGACCCGATACTTGAGGTGACAATGCCGACGGCGCGTTCCGGTCCGAGGAACGGAGAAACAGAGTCAGCCCTTTCATTCTCCATGTGACATGGAACCCACAGAAGGGACACCTTGATGTAGAACACAATTTATCCACAGATGACCTCCAATCCCCCAGTAACTTAGATGTTATCCGAGGGCCACTCAGAGCCATCAAGGCTGCCTGACTATCCGAAAGGATAACATTGTCCTTCCCCTTGATTTGCATATCAAGGGCTAACTTCGCTGCCATTGATATGGCAAAGACTTCAGCCTGGAAGACAGTGGTATGTCTATCAAGTGAGTACTCCATTCCAATATCAGACTCAGGAAAGTAGACACCCGCCCCAGCTCCCTATTAGTGAGAGAGCTGTCGGTGAAAATTTTCATGTCATATGCAATAACTTGATAGCGGTATACCTACAAACAAATGTTTAGACGTTATAATCACAAATCAACTTTCTGGCAACATATTCCCATTTCTAAGTGCAGAGAAAAAGTCTCTACTTCAAAATTTCATTCATTTTTAATTACAACGACTTGAACGAACTCTTGCAAACAATATTTGGGCAAATTTTAGTGGACGCACCGTTTTATCGCAAATCCAGATTTAATGCATTTCAAGTCAGAATAATTTGCTGGCAATGTCAACAGATTTTTGAGATCAAAATAAAATGGGTATTCATATTTATGACTATATCCACCACCTAAAATTTCTTGCAGAAACAAAATCAAAGTTATATGATTTTTATATGGGATAATTACCTTTGTTAAGTCTCTATTTAAATTATCTAAATTTTTTACGTGATGTCCATCTACAAAATGCGTTGCGTCTCGGACAAGCCTGTACATAATGTATCCATTTGGATCTAAGGCATCTAAGATTGGAAACACAGTCATGCCTTGATCAGCAGTGAAAACTACAATTTCAAAATGCTTTGCACATTGTTCCAAAAAATGATCAACTCCTGGTCTTTTCTTAAACCGCCAACCAGTCTGATATGTCCAGTCAGGATGAACTAAGACATCTTTCATCTCAAGTACTAATGTGTACGGTGGCTGCACATATGGAGGCTTAAGTGGATCAGGTAATAATTTTTCTCTTGACGGTTCTTGTATCATCTACAGATAAAAATACTTAATTGGGTAAATAAATTTTGTTAAATAATAACGAGCACACCTTCTGATAGTATGTCAGAGATTGCCACATTCGTTTGAAATATTGTTGAATAATTGGCATATGGCTAAACTCGTCTTCTAGGATTTTTCCATCTGGTCCTCTTTCTGGTGACCCAAATTCATATATAACCCAGGCTCCCATAAAAGCAGCTGATGCTCCAAAAACTGCAAAGCTAAACTCAAATAATACATAAACATGATAATTACAGTTACAGAATAATAATGTATACCCAATTTTCATACGTTTCCATGAACTTTCTTTTTCTTTCCGATTATCTTCCTCTTGTTTTTTACGCTCTTGTTCAATTTCAGCAGGCGTTGGTTGAGCAGTTTGTGGAAATAGTTTGGATAAAATTTGTGGACCTTCATTATTATTTGTTTGTTTACCTTAAAGAGAAACTTTTTGTAATCTTCGTTTGTACATTTTACTATGGGTTTAACCTTACTTTCTGATGCAAAATTACGAGCCGGAGTCGGCATTAAAATTTTGTTAGAACATAGTAAAATATATTTTCCGTATGTGCGATTTATTACAGGAAAAAAATTTTTCGTTGATGTCGAAATACAAATTTTCTTTGCAAACGTATAAATACTCCGTTGGGCCATTATTATCCGAATAAATTTTAATAATATTAAACGCAACTAGGCTAGACCATGGTTTTTCAAGACTTTACGTTTAATAAGTCAAATGGTTTAAAACAATTAACGCTAGATGGCAGTTAAAAAGATATAGCTTTTTCCAGAAAATGTCAAAACTTAGCGAAATTTTAAAATACTTTGGAGATATATTTTTTGGAGAAGTTTTATTATGCACAGTGAGTAAAGTTTTGTAAAAAATTTCTGCGTTTTAAAAAACAAAATATAAAATAGGCGTTTTGGGTGTGATCATAATAATAAAGCATTTTTAGATGACACTGTAATAATGTTAAGATTATGTTTTTGATCAATTTAATAATTATAGTTTGGAAACATAATTTTTTTTTGTTAAAAATGTAGGCTTTGATTTTAATACTGAATCAAGAAAAAAATGTATTCTATTTGTGTGGGTGGGTTCACATCTGACGATGATTTGCTGTGTTTCCTCCTGATCTGTGTGAACCGACAGAACGATGTTATAATTTAGTTTTGTGAACAGCACATATAAACGGAACCAAACAGAACTATTTCCAGTGTTTGAAATTTCTTCCATTTGACAAAAGCAAATATAAGTTCGTATAAATTTTTGCTCATCAATAAGCCATTTTCCAACAAAAAGAATTTAACCTTAACTATTAGCACCTTAGCCAAAATAACAACAAATTTACGAATATAAATGAAAACCGTTCTGCTTTAAACCGGGAAAAACTTTGATGCATTCAAAACCACTCGGGGTCAGAAAGCGTTCGGCCCAAGAAATATAACGACTTCACATGATTGAAAGAAACAGCGAGAAAAGGAAACAAAAAATTTCACGAAGGTAACGGCAGTTAAAAGAAACAGAACAAAGAGTGAACGCAACACAAGTAACGGAATAAGTTTTGACGTTTGCAAGTTTTTAATCAACTTGGACTTATTTAAAGTGGATTACAAATAATTTCTTAAAATGTACTATTTTCATCGAAAATCGGGATATTAGATTGTGAAATTAGTGATCTACGATTTGATCATTGTTGTTTTCATTTATACGCGATTTACCTACAGTCGAAGTTCGACTTGTAAATAAAAAAAAAATACATTAAAGACAGTTTTTAAATAAATAAAAAAAAAACTTTCGCAAAAAATGGACAAAGAAGTAAAAAATATTTTTTTCTTTCTCAGTTAGATAATTATTGAAGGATTAATATTAGGAAGGAAACAAAATAAGATGAATACTAACTTAACTTAAAAAGTGATTAGAAGCCATTTAAGTTGGTAGATTTGGCAACTTAAAACAAAAATAAAATTAAAATACTTGAATTTCGGCAGATAACAGTGATTAACTTGGAAACTAAATTATTATCAATAAAATACCACCGCAATATAACTAAGATGTAATAGCGCGTAAATTTCGTATATAAATTTGTGGAAATGCATAGTTTTAAAACAAGTGAAAATTAAGTGTACAGTGAAACGTTGCAGAAAAAAAGAGCTTATCCAACATCCCGAAGATTTTTGCATAATTAAAATAAGGTAAGAGTTACTTATACAAGAAAGGATGTGTAAAAAATCTGCCAAAGCCACTGGCACTTTCTATCTTTCCTTATTTATTTTTTGTTTAATTTGCTTTAGAAGGTATATTTGATTCACAAGAAGCTTAGAAATTTATCTGAATAGAACCAGCTTAACACAAGCTCGCTGCACTGACACGTTTAATAAATAAATGGTCAACAATATATATGCTTTACATCACTTAGTCGGTGTTAGTTAGTATGTTAAACCAAACATAAACCAAAAACCTCACTGGGAAAAAGAGTGGTCTAAGATACTTCCTGAAGCGCTTCCCTGGAAGGTCGCAGTGCTATTTCTCTATCCCAGTTCATTGCTTTTTTACATAGGCATATCCGCAGAGGCAAGCGCTACATTGCTGTTCTTAAGAAGAGCTCTAGGATGTATGCTAAATGATTGACGAAGAAGCTGTTTGAAGGTTGTTTAATGAACTTTTTGAATAATAATCGCAGTGCTTCTTCCTTAATCTCATAAGAGGCCTGCAAGACTGCTTCCTGAGTACAGTATTAAGGCGCTTGCGCTTGCTTGTGATTATTTGTAGTATTAAATTTTTTGAAGTCGATTAAATAAGTCAATATTCTCCCTTTTATTAATTAAAACTTCAGATTACTTTAAACCATTCTGAACTTAACATTGAAAATGAGAATTGTGTTACTTCGAAAAATAGTGGAAAAATCCACAGATTCGTGGAAAATTAGATGAAATTTAACACTTCTTCTGGAGCTCATCAAATAATCTTCTATACAGCTTTCCAGTGATGGCTACAGTTACTTACTGGGACCAGATGAAATGACATTCAATTCAACATAGAAACAGAAAACTATATTATATAGACGTTTTGTTTTTAAATGCTTAGAAAAGTCAACGGCAAAATGCTCAGCCTTAATATTAACAGCATTTCACATGCGATTAATGAGTTCGTAGTCGTACATGCTAAAGTTGGACCTTGCGGAGTTAACATGTAACAGAGGTAGCCTTCCCAAATTCTGCCCACTATCGCGGAAACAGATTTTGCTAAGTAGCAGCGGAGAATCAACATTCGCGTTTAAGAGTTGATGCACAAACGTTACATCGGCAACCATGCGACCTTTTTCAAGTGACTGCATATTCAAAAGCTTCAAGCGATCCTCATAAGGTGGAAGAATCAGTGAATTATTCTAGGGTAGGTGCCTAAGAGCGAAGTGCAGGAAGCTCCACTGAACAGGCTCGATACGGTCGATGTGTGTACCGTAAAATGGACACCACACCTGACTAGGCTTTTCAAGAAGAAGTTTCACAAAGCAAGTGAACAAACGCAATGTTATGGTGGGATTCGAGAACTCTCAGGACCAACGTTTTATAACGCCCAGTATAGAACTACTCTTTGATAGTAGTTTATGCAAGAGATAAAATTTTATCTTTGGTCACATTTGACACCCAAGTCACAGACAGAACCCACACGGCTAATCGAGGAATCCAAGAACACATAATCTTAGGTGATTGATTTCTGATTCTTGTGGAAAGTTATAAGCTCACATTTGTCGCTATTAAGAGCCAAATTATTGTTTTTGCACCAAACGTAAAATTTGTGAAGGTTACCCTCACTCAATCGTTAAAAGATTTAATTTGAACGAAAAGTTTAATGTCGTTCACATAAATTAAGATAAAACTGCAGTGCCTTACAACAGAGACAATGTCGCCACTAGAAAAATAACGGCTCCAAGTGACTCCCTTGAGGTGACCTAATAAGATGATAGAAATCAGCCGTACAAAATTGGAAATTTTTTGTGTTTTTTAGAATTTCGTCTTTTGCATGAATGGGGGAAAAGAACTTGGCTATGCACTATTGTAGTGCGATTGGCACAACGTGTTAAAAACAAAAATTTTCCCAAAAATATCAGCACGAATTACACTCACTTAATCTCTTCAGAGCAAAACGAATGTAAACAGGACCACGTGCTGTTCAAATATCATAGGATTACATAATTTAGCATTACAGCAACAACTTTGAGACCAAATCTCTCAATATTTCAGAAAAACCTGTTTTTACAAAAACGCGGAAACATTTTATGAGAGTTACATCTGCCATTCTGTTTCGTTGCATGTAATCTGCGCTTTCACATTTTTTATCTTTATTCGTAAAAGTTTTAAAGAGCGTTTGATTTTTTGTTATTTTTTCTTCTTCTTTCTTTCTTTTTCTAGCCTTGGGCATTTTAAATGTAAAACAATCTGGGAAAACTCTTTTGTATTTAACTTGTCATTACGTAAAATTTGCTCTAGAGATGGAAAGACGGAATATGATTTGATTGTTACACGCCATTAATAAATTAAAAAGAAAAGATAAAATTAACCACAGGTCGAAAATAGACCCAACACCCCGGAACTGTTGCAAAATAATAAAAGGTTGGAAGGGATAAATAAAGTAATGTAGGTGAACAACTTCTCGTCTCTATAGACTGAAATTCATAGAAAATAATTTCAATGAATTTCTATAATGCATTGAAATTGCAGAAAAGAATGGAACTTTTCGACCCAACGATCAGAGAGGTCTCATCAGTATAGTTATAGGCTGAACTACAATAGAAGTAAATAACTTTACGAAATTAAAAATTGATATTTTTAGCCTAAATATGTATATATCACATTCCGTAATAGTTATTATCTTGATATTTAATGTTTTCAATTTTATAAAGTGGTAAAAGTGAAAAAATTAACAATTGGAAGTTGATGTAATTGAAGATTTATGCCTTCTATTAATTCGTAGTACCATTTTTATTTCATTTTAATTTTTACATTGCACTTTTAATCATTTAGTAATATAATTTAATTGTTTGGACACATCGCGTTCTTACGGAATGAGCGATTCTTAGCGCACTATACTTACAGAAATTTGGATATTTACACCTCACACGAGTTAAAGTTAATTTGTTTACGCCTCTTAAATTAAAGGGCGCGTTCGCTTTACTTAAGTAAATGTACTTACGTATACTTCTATTGTAGTTCAGCCTTATCTCTGATCGCCTACCATAGAAGTTTGATAATTGGGTGGCTCAATTGACCATACAAATACTTTTTATCAAAAGCAAGATCCCATTAGGGCCAATTATGAAATCATTTGCAAGCCCATTAATATGATCAAGTAGGTATATTCTCTTTTGCAATTGTAGAGATAGTGAATGAAACGTTATTGCAGTTGAAGTTATTATTTCGAGGAAGGAAATTTGACGAGGCAAACGCATTGTCAAAAAATGAATCAAGTATATTTCAAATTTTAGATGAATGATCTCTATCAGAATCTTTTACCTCATGGTATTGGGGTAGTTGTGCGTTTTTTTTTCATATTAATAAACTTAAAAAAGATGCATGCGTCAACAATTTCGCATGCATGCTTTTAATATATTCATCATAAAGTCTAGAGAAACAGTTTTTTGAACTCATCATAGGATGTCAGGAAGTTTTTGTCTTTGTCCCTCAAATAACTTTTCCACAATTTATTCTTAAGACGTTGCAGTTCTTTATTGAACCATGGTGGAGATATTTTAAAGGATTGCTGATGCTCGGAGGAACATGAGAATAAAATAAATCGAAATTAATAAAATAAAATTTAGAAACGTGTTAACAAAAATAATATAACATAGTATTATGTTATAGTATTTTTGGTCTTAATCAACGCTATTGCTAGACAGTAATGCGTTGAAGTTAATAGAGGTAAATCTACTGGAAAACTCCAAAGTTATCCTTTCTGAAATTGGAGAAGCTACGGAACGTTGAAAAGCTACAGCTGACTATTGCACTTCCACGTTGGGCAACAATGTGGTTAAGCATGAGAACTCATTCTCCTTTTCTAACGTTAATAGTTTTAGAGTTTCCTATGACTTTACACGTGTTAAATCAAATGCTATTGGTCTTGAATCCCTTTAAAATTTCTGAAGCTAGTTTTTCCTGCTTTGTCTTGGCATATAATTCATCTCTCTAATACCATTATTACTACTTCAACTTTCCCCACTGCTTGAAAGGTAATTCCCATTCCCAAGAGCTCTAAAATCCACCACAGGCCTTGGATTTCAGGCCTATAAATATTTTACCCGCACTTTCTAAGGTTTGGAAATTCTTCTTCTTAAGAACCAAATAATTTCGGCATACTTCGAGTGCTATCTTGGACATTACTGAGATGGTAAGGCTCAACATGGATCGCAATCAGGTTAGTGTACCTCTGTTACTTGACTTCAGTACTCAATCTATTGTCATAAATTCCAGAGCCTCTTCCTCTTTTCCCGGTCAGCATTTAATCGATTCTTTCATATTTGAACTTGCGAATCGTCAATTAGATATTGTGAGCCTTTACAAAGGTGTTCCACAGGGGTCTATTCTTGGCCCACTTTTATTTAAATTGTTTACAAATGATCTCCCATATTTTTGTTGATAATGTGCAATTGCTTTTTTCTGCGATACTGTCATCTATGGATCAATGTGTTACAGATATAAATGCTGACCTCTCCTCTCTCTTTTCTTGGACCATTGACAACTCTAAATCCATATAAGTCTCAATCGATTGCATTTTTTTGTCATCCAATTAACCAGCTTCTGGATCCCACCTTCCGTAATGGGGTTACCATACCTTTTTGTGACAAGGTATCCAGCCTTTGTTTCATTCTAGATGAGATCCATCCTTGTTTCCTCATATCAATACTTTAATAGACAAGGTAGGCTTTAGTCTTTGCAAATTATACAGTATTAATAGGTATCTGCCGACGATAATAAGGAAGAAGCTGGCCCATGCCTCCTTATTCTCACTTCACTCACTGGTGGGGGAAATTTATAGAGTGTTTCCACCATGGAGGTCCATAGGGTAGGAGGTGATAGTACTCACCTAGTCAAAAATTTATTAAAGGGGCCTCAACCGTATTGGAGTTACAGGGTGATTAAGAAAATATGCAAATTTTTCACAAAAGAAACTTTATCTTACAAAGTATAGGGTGTCCGATCACCGTTAAAAGCTTATTGTATGAAGAACTGCATGGCCTTTCCAACAACTGCTCAATCAGCCCCATACTCTGCTCTTTTATGGCGGTTTAAAATAAAAACTTTTTTACATTTACCTCGTTTTTTTTTTTACAAAAAGCTGACTGATGTGTTTTTTTATAAAAACTAAACTGTGAACTCTCCTCTTTCGTTTAACATTTACACCGATGTACTAACTGGAACCTTTAAAGAGTTATTAGGTCTTAACCTATTTAGATCAAAGATAATTTGTTCCTAGGCATTTTAAAAAATATCGTCTAATTTCGGTATGGCAACGTTTAGTATAGCTTGGCTGCAAGCTGTGAACAAATTAGCAAGTATTTTACCAACACCCGACAGTGAAATGTGCTAATTTAACGAATCCGTTGGATTTAAACTGTTTGCTTTTATATGAAGCCATGTGAAATCTTCACATAGTGCCAAAGATTCAGAATATTATCCTTAGATAGGAATTCCTCAAAAATTATTTATAAATTCGCTTTCAAAGTCGACTTCTGAACAAAAAGCCCTGAAAATAATGAGGATGACCACGGATGGCTGTCATTATAGAATTGTTACATTTTATTGGAAGAAACACATGCACACATAATTTACAAAAGGTATAGACAGTTATCACATTTAGTACAATAGACCATAAATATATAAAAAATAATAATAATAATAATTTCTTCGAGTCTACTCAAGAGAGACTTGGATTCAGGGGATTTCCTTCATTTCGTTTTCAGTGTTGCTTCATATAAAATCAGTGTAGTGTCCAGGTCAAAGTATTTACTGCCTATCTTTCCGATATTCATCGCCTTTATCAAAGGTTCGAGCTTCTTGTCGACCATTTGCGCGCTCAATATACCAATTGTCAGTGTTATGTTTTTCGCGATTCTTTCGAGTATCTTCTCGTTGCTGCATCATTCTTTCATGCCAATCATTCTCATGTTTTTCATCATTTCTATTCTGTTGTTTTCGAGATTTATCATATTCATTCGTCTGCAATCGTTCCTTTGAATGGTACTCTTTCGACTTGTCTTTTCTTCGATCCTCATTTACGAATTGTTTATCATTGTCATTATTTTTATATCTACTGTTATCATAATTTTTGCCATCACCTGATGGATATTTCGGATGGTTTTCATATTTAGGTTTTCTTTCCCTTTCATATTTCGTTTCTTCTCTCGCTTGTCTCTGTTCATGATATACTCTCGAAATTTTTACATCTGGAATTTCTTTATGAAATTCCGAATGTTTCGGAGGTTGAAATTGTTGCTCTATTTCTTCGTAATCAAAGCTAGATGGTTTGAAAACAATTTCTTCTGGTTCTATGTTTAAGTCATCAGCTCCAGACCATACTTTGGGAGGATCTGGATTTTTTTCACCATGTTGATTCACTTCTTGCTTATAAGAATTTTTCCATTCACCTCTGTGGATTGATTTATCTTTTAATTGGTTTAAGTAATTGACCTTTTTGCTAAGCAAATCGATTTCTGCTCGCAAAAGATTATTTTGCATTTCCAGATCTTCTATCCTCTGTATTAGTGGTGAAAGTTGGGACGTAAGCGATAATTGCTCCCATTCCGGATATTTAAGTTTTCCAAAAAATGCAGCAAAAGCAATTACAATACATAAAATAAAAACTCCTCTTACTCCTAAGCCAAAAAACGGCCGCTCATAACTCTGCTCAGATGTTGGTTGCTCCAGTCCAGTATTCTTAATATCATCAAGTTTTTTTTCTTGTATTCTTAACCTAGTTGCTACTTGTCTGGGAGTTGTAGGAGGCGTAAGTGGATTATACTGCACGTCTGACGGAATTTCAGTAATCAATGGAAAATTCCTTTCAGTTGTAGAATGCTCCAGAAAAGAATGGGGAGAGATTCTTCCTGCACTTTCATTATCACTGATAATAGATATGCCATCGGATAGGTCGTCTATATTTTCGTTATCTCTGAAAGCATATAGAAATTACAATTTAATCCAATCCATTTTTTTTATATTATTATGCCAAGCACACAGCATGGCAGGATATCAGGAAGGAGCTAGGGACCGTGAGGAGAGTAGCGAAGGTGCTGATGTATGTCACCCTTAAACTTTCGCAGATTTTATCCTGGAGGAAAGACAGAAGATGGTAGACTGGTAGACTCACAGTTCACAGTTTACTGTACGGGCGAAAGTGATTTGGACGATAAAAAGAAGAGCGCTGATTGTGTTTCAATGCTTTGGTAGCTAAAAATTACTTCCAAAAATCGCTTGGTAGTGGACGTTTTCCACAGCAGTGGAAATCTTGTGTCGATTAATAAGGTTATTAATGTTGCCCGAATAGGAACAAAAGAAAATTATGAAAGAGTCTATGTCAGTCCAAATCACACTTTGTAACTTTTTTCGGAATACAATCTCAAAAGTTCGAATAGGTACCTTAACAAGCGATTGGAGGCCTTCACGTTCTGAACACTGACAATTCTCTTTATACATACAGGATTGCAAATTAGAGTTAAGCAAATGGCACTAAGAATCACTGGTCCTTTAGTTCGGCTGTGTTGTCAAAATTTAGCCCAACTACAAAAGGAGTGTGTCACTAACGAAGGAGCAATGCGACAATATAGTTAGTAGGATTTCTTTTCTTAATGAGCGTACACTATGAAAACAATGTTTACTTACTTTTTACTATTTTCTCCTTTCTCTATCAATACCACACTATCTTCGTCATCTGATCGTTTTTCTGTCTCCAGAGCTATTTTATTTGGGTGACGAGTTTTGGCCCCCTCTGTCACTAGAGTCCAACTTTCAAATGATTCAGATTCTGTGCTTGCCGTAAGTGATTCTGGTGATGTAACCGGATCAGCTTCATTATGATTACGCCTCTCCATTGTAGATTTCCTGCAAGACGCATATTTTTAATTCAATTTAGCAGAAGGTCAAAGGTTCAAGTGTTACTTAATCAGCGTAGAGAGGTTATTGGAATAGTTTCGAGAAATCATTTAATTACGGGTGCAGAGTAACTTTAAGTTTTAAAGGCTTCAAATACAAAAATAAAGTAGGGATCTCGGTTTGAATAGTCTGATGCCGGTGTTAATTTTCGCTATTATATATTTTTGTGCTTTCAGTCTTTTGAGAAGGTTATTCAAAATCGAAATGGCTGGAAATGGTAAAGGGAAACTGCCAAGTCTGTATAAATTCGGAATATTGGTGCAGAGCTTAAAGCCATTTGAACACACAATTGTGGTCAATATAGTCGAGCTAGAAAAATTACAGTGCTCTGACAATGTCTATTATCAAGGAACTGATCTTTGTATTTTTTTAAAGATTTTTTATAAACATTAGAAAATGGAGAGACTTGATGCTAACTGATGCTAACAGGAAGAGGATACAGCTTTAAAATTTTTATCCGATTCGCACGTCACATTTTAGCACTGCTAAAAAAGTAATAAAACTTGTAGCTTGTGGCAGCGCTAACATAGTGGCAGTATAAAAAACTGAGTTAAAGACATCGAAACATGTGAAATCGAGGTGGCGTCTGCGTTGGGTTTTGTGTTTGTTGCCCTGAATTCTTTTTTCTGACAGTTTGAGGATGTCCAGTCCAAAATGCTATATTTCCATCATAGAAAAATTTCCAAGAAAAGGTAAAATGTATTATGATTATGATCAAAACCCTCGAGAAATACTTCTCAAGCCATGAAACAGACTCTCCCACTAATACATGAGAGCCCTAACACTAGCACTTCCCTAAAAGCTCGCAGCGGTTCTTTCCTCTATCCCAGTTAATGTTTTTTTTTTTACATAGGCATGTCCACAGAGTTAAGCCCATCACGCTGTTCTTAAGATACGCTCTAGGAGGTATGCTAAATGATTGGCGAAGAAGTGTTTTAAAGTTATCTTTTCTAAAGCTTTAATTTTTTGAATAATCATCGCAGCTATTCTTCCTTAATCTCGTAAGAGCCCTTCACGACTGCTTTCTGAAAGCAGTAGTAAAGCGTTTGCTTCTGATTATTTGTGGTATTAAATCGTATGATAAGCCAATATTCTCCCTTTTATTAATTAAGACTTCAGATTACTTCTAACCACTCTGTGGATCCTACCACTGGAAGCAATTTAGCGCTTTCAGGTTCATCCAGGACTACCACGCCTGGTCATGAACTCATTTTCTCAGAGGACATCTCTGTACCCTATTCAAGCATGCACAACTTCTCCTTCAGAAATTGTGATGAATGGAAATCATAGATGCACTTCATCACATAAAATCAAACGCGATATAACTGGACGAGGATCCTGTTGAATTTCTGAATATCTTTATTCACAACATTCTCCCTGAAATTACTAATTTATTCAGGCTACTTGCTGGATCACATTTTCGTACGATAAAGGTGAAGAGGACTTGGGGATAGGAGTTATCAACCCGGTATAACTCCTATCCCAAAATCATTTTCATCTTTATCACTATTGTCGGCTATCTCTAAATTATTTGAGGTGTTAATCAAGGTATAAATCCAGTCGCATATAGACTCCGAGGGCATGCTAATAAATTAATAGTCGGTTTCAGACACAGACACTCTACTAGTTTGGCGCTCGAGAAAGTGATGAATGATATTCGTGTCTGTGTTGGGCGTAATCAACTACATTTTGAATCAGATTAATAATCATGATTACATCAATCATGATTACCCATCAATCATTAATCATGATTACATCGAGTAATCTTAGGAAAATGTAACCGTAATCATGATTACATGATTACATTTGTTTTTATTACAGATGAAACTTTTCAAGAGATTTTAAAATTTAGTTCTAAGAAAACAAACAATCTGTGATCGTAAGAATTTTTATTGTAGAAAACTGCAAGACACTGTTGAATTATGTATTAATTGAAGTCAGTGTAAAGAATGTAAGTGCTTCTATTGATAGAGACTCACACATATCTGATCATCAGCTTAAATTCAAGGATCTTGATTATATGTGAAAAAAAGATAGCGAAAAAGATTAGATTTCTGGGGCGTATAAGAAAGTCGTTGAGCATGGAAAATGCAATAATGCCCTTTAACGCTTTGATTTTGCTAGACTTTTCAATTTTCATATTGCTCCACATTGTTATATGCTAGTTCGAATGAATTCAAGGGCAGAATGCAGCTGTTGTAGAATAAGGCGATGCGAGTTATTCACTACCGACTTCGGGATAGAAATACAACAATGTTTGTTTTCTTTTAACTATAATTTTAAACCTTTTGCAAATTTGTAATCAAAAAATGTAATCATGTAATCATGATTACGGTTACGATTGATCAATCATTAATCGCCATAAATGATTACTTTTCTGATTAATATTATCAATCTGTAATGATGATTACAGATTGTAATCGTAATCATTAATCATCAATCAGATTGCATTTTGCCCAACACTGATTCGTGTGTTCTGCCACGAGGGCAAAAAGGCAATTCATATTCTCTTGGGCCTCAAGCAAGCCTTTGATTAGATAGAAGCGTAGTTCTGGCGGGAGCTGTTAGTTGGAATTTCCTATCTAGCTTGGTGAGACGATATGATTTCCTCTTCAAAATTAAGAAAATAGTCCTGAAGCATTTTTCTTCTACACAGGCATTGGACTTCCTGCGGGTGTAACAACCTATGATTTATATATTAACTAAGTAAATAAATTTATTTAGCATTTTTTTGCTATTCATTACAAAAGCAATATAATTTTGCACTAAGTATAGCTCTCTTTTTTTTATCCTTGTTCTTTCCTTCTACCTTAATTAACGTATTTTAATGCTAATAGGTAATCCTAACAAATATGTATATGACTGATTAAAAAATGACATGAGATCTTTTTTTTAGTATTGTTTTTATAGGGTTAGGGCAATAACACAGTGTAATCTAAATAATTAAAATTTTAATAACAATTACGCAAAAGGCTTTTCGTTGCATACATTGATCAGTGTGACACGAAGTTAGGATCGGAACAAGGATTTGGAATTTACAATTTTTCAATCCTTCTGATCACATCTCGGCTATTTCTTCATATTTTTCTTTAATTATAGCTACTACCTGTGATATTCAATCACGTTACAAACCCACTGCATATTCCTCCCCCCCACCAGTCTTTAATGGTTGATCAGCAATGGAAAATGGACTGGAATATTAGACTTTCTTTGCTGATAATATTTAAGTTCTGTATTATAATAGTGCAATATGCCAGCTCTAACCTATCTAATGTTTTTATATACATTTGTTTGCAAACTTTAAATATGTTTATTCGCTAACCTGTGCTTATAAAAAAAAATCTGTAACTCCTCAATTTGCCCACCGTTATATGACGTGGCCGTAGCCGGGGTTTGTAATAAATAATTTTTATGACTATGACTATGCTAGCCTTTAATAATGTAAATGTTCTTTTTTTTTATGTTATTTTTACCTGCAATGTGCTTTTCTCATTATAAAACTTGCGCCAAACACAATTAATATAAGTCCATTGCCGCACTAAATTTAGACATCACATTATGAACTCCGTGTTATTTTATTCTAAATGAGAGGAAACACCGGTTTCTTGGTGTATTCCTAAGTCCTCTGAGTTAAATAACTTCTGCGCCTTCATCTGACTTTGAAATGTAAATGAACAATGAGGAAAATGAGAAAACTTCACCGTTTATTTACTATGTTGATTGGGATTTATAGCAGCACTTCTTAGTGCTATATCATTTAAAGCTCTCCATATTTTGATTTTCGATAAAAGCTACTCTGCAAATAATCAGGAAGTACAAAAATGGAAACGCTAACATTCATGGAGAGTAATTGTTCCCAGATAATGAGATTTTCACAACTAAACATTTTATCATTAAGCGGCCTATAAACAATGGAATCTTTTCGTATTTTCAAATTCCAGATGTTTCCCATCGAAAACGATCTTACATCTGTGTATAACTTTTTTGCTGTTTGCATAAAATTGAGGAAAGTTGATAAGTCTTCCCCCACAATCATATCTAGATCGTAAGTATTGGCAAAGCAAATACATGATTTAAAAATACACCTCTGGAGATCAGCTCAGCTGATCCCACCAAATCTACTTTGTAATATGGATTTTCCTACAGAAGAGCTCATAAAGTCATTTTCAAATTAGTAATTTGATTTTCAATGCTGATTTTTCGAAACTACCTTACATTGCTAGTATGTACTCATAATCATTAATTTAATTATACTACCATTCACTTGTGCCTCGATTTTACTATTATGTAAACAGTAAGTGATGCTAAGAGGTAGACGTCATACTTTCAAGGTTTTAAATGAATTACTATTACTATCAGTTTCTGTAACAGCCGGTAGACACTTGGGTTTTTATCATCAAACTTAGGACATTGCAAATTTATCTGCTAGATATAATTGACTTACAATGAACAACAGTATTTCGGAAATATTTATGAAATGGACCATAGCCCGCAACTATCCAAGAAACAATATTTTACCAATATTTTTTTTTTTACATCCCAACACGTACCTAAAGACTACTGTTCATATTTTTTTAAACGTTATTGTTTAATGGTATAGGTTAATCTTCACGGAATTTCTTAAGCAACAGAATTAACCTTGACGGAAGTTGAAAATGTTTTGCATATTTTTATCTTTTTGTCCGTTATCTAGACAAGAGAAGTTCAAGACCATGGGAAATTTTTCATGTCAGGCAGGAAAAGAAAGAAGCCAGGAAGAATACTTAACATTTTATCTATTTAACAACTAGTTAGACAAAATGTCATTGCAATGTTCACTTCCATCAATTATTCACTGAGAACCAAGTTATAAATAAAATTTTTGGCGGCCTTCTAATGGACGGAATATACTTAGGTAGAGGTCTTTGACGTACGTTCTGCAAAAAAAAAAAAACTATGTACACAATATTTTGATAGCTCAATGCGCTCATGAATGCTAATATAATGAAAAGCTAATTTTGCTTGAATATGCAAAACTAAAAACACCACTTAATACATTATAAAAAAAAAAAAAAAAAATTGCGACACGGCAACCTCACACCGAAGTCGAGCAAAGTAAATTTTTTTTTTGCTTTAATGTGCAGCGGAATTTAATTTCTGCTATTGTATGTAACGTAACGGCTCTATGTAGCTATAAATAAATATAACACTTTGAGATTAAGTGGATCTCTTCTCAACCAACAGGTAAAAAGTAAAAGTTTTGAGTTTGCTCACATCGAATTAAGTTCTTCACCACCAACATTTGTTGCCTTTTAGACTAGATAAATAGCTGTAGAATGTGAAAGGTCCAACTTTTCTTCTTCGGACTTGTAATCGTAATCAAAATAAACAACACCAAACGCAAACACTTAATGCTGAAATATTTACGAATTCTTTAATAATTTACTATCAAACGGATAATTTGCGTGTTTTGTAATTTGGGAAATATTATCTTGCCAAAAAAAAAATAATTTGCTTAGTTAAATCAGCGCCTACTTTTGAAATGCTCTGACTTCACTCCTCTTTGCTACTAAAAAAAACTGAACTATTTTGATATTTTTGAAAGAAATGTCAAGAAAGAGCTGCAAAGAGTAAAAAAACAAAGAGAACCAATATTACTCGTTGTTTTTCTTTCTCCTCTTCGTCGCTCTATTTTGTTGTGTGACATTGCCATGCCATGCCAAGACAAGCCATAATTGTGTGCTATAAAAATTGATGTTAATTTCTTACATAGTGCTGCCATATACCAATGTACCAAATTTGACTAATTTTGGTGAAATTGCAGTAAAAATGCCACCTACCGTCATTAACCCCGAGGTTACACCTGCAAGTACAGCTTGCATGCAACTTGCACTGCCATACTTCTTGCACGTGTAACCTCCACTGCCATGCTGGCAGTACAGCTTTCAGCGAACTTGCATGCTGAAAAACCATGGCAGCTGGGAGATAGTAATTTGACATTTATACAGTTTTCAAAATGGCGGAAATGAAATGCTTGAGAGAAATTCATAAATTTATACCAGGAAAATGAAATTTGCTGGGATTATTTGCAATACATCATTTACCAACACCTTCATTTTCCTTTTTTCTTGGGTTTTTATCATTGTGATGCTTCCTTTATTGCCATAATTTTCCAATATACGCAAGAGTTTACGTCTCAATGCCATTTTTTAAATGAACTTGCATGCAAGCTGATAAGACATCAACCGAACTGCCTTCCGCTGTCAAGTTAAAAATCGTGTTGGAAGGGAGGCTTGCATGCAAGCTGTACTTGCAGGTGTAACCGTGGGGTAAAATGAGCTAAATTTATTGGAATTTGTGCTATAAAAATTGATGTAAATTACTAACAAGTGCTGCCATATACGATGGATAAACATTTACAAATGGATCAAATTTTACTCCATTTAGTGAAATTGTGTGCCATTACTGTCTTAAAATGAGCTGAATTTATTGGAAAGTGGAAAGTTGTTCCAATAAAGTTGATCATGTAAGAAATTTCTTTGCCGATTTCTTCTCTTTTTGGTCTCTTTCAACAACAAAAATTGTCTTCTACTAAATGCTTTGCAACTCTACAGTAAATACTTGCAAATTTTCTTGATAGCATTTAATTAAATTATCGGACTCTGCCATGATCTTTACTCACATTGAGGAACTGTCAATTACATTCCAAAGGAAATAATTTTCGTCCATAGTCTGTTACCTTTTCATTTCCTTGAATTGACTGAATTTCAAATTGTGTTTATGGACAGTCTGTCTAGGGTATTCTATTGCATTTCAGAAATAGGGATTTGGTCACTGATATATGATTATAAGAAGGGCTGAGTTTGAGGCATTTTCCTGCGGAACATATAGGCATACGTTTTGAGGTGATCTCTTTCCATATTATTCTAAGTATGCAAATAGAATATTATTACTGGCTACATAATGGCTATACAAAAACTAGCCACTTTTCCTTTTCTCTTGATTTTTCGCTTCTTTACTGATTTATATTCTTTGAACACATCACAAATGTGCGATATATCAAAGGCTACTACTTAGTGGGCTCTATATATATGAAAAAAGCTTCAGACGACTGAAAAGGAAAACTGTAAACAACTGTTAGACCTTACCCTGATGACATGGTACAAAGATTAGTTAATTAATTAAATATCTTAATTTTTATTTCACTCTACATATTCAATGTGCCTGGCAGGAGCGGAATCATATGAAACTTACCTTTCGGAATGCAGCGCCCTACAATGGTTGGAACAATAAGTTTTGTTTTATGGTTCTGTGTGTATATGATGTTAGTAACTGTTAGTTTTTAAAGATGGCAGCACATTCATATAATAGAGAGGTCTCTAAATTTAAATTTTGTCACAGGTCAGTGTTTTACGTTAGTCTCGCAAGGAATATTTCAGAGCATTGCGTCCCCCTTATATGGAACCCAGTTTATGCTACATATGTACAAAACATTGAGGACGTTCAGTTCAGAGACGTTTTACCCGGTGTATAGTTTTCAAATTTGATTAGTCTAATTATGAATGTAACGACGATAGATAAAGTAGACTGTCTATAGCAACTTTACTTAATCGACAGTCTTATCTTGACGAGTTATTATATACCCTAGATGAAATCCTAGTTTAAGTTTGTCATTCCGTTTGTAACGTACAAAATAATAAAATTATGGCAGAGCAAGACGGATGGGACACCCACGCATAATATTAAAAGTTATTTTGATTTTTGTATGTCCATCTGCCTGGCTGTCCGTCTGCACGATAATTCGAAAACGCGTGTACTTAGAGGGTTGAAATTTTGAGCACGGACTTTAAAAGTAAAATTAATATTAATTATTCGAAAATGGGACCAATCGGGCAGCTCCTTCGTAGGGTTGCCATACAAAAATTTCGTTTTTCACTATATATTTGGACAGTGCCTGAGAACGCGTCGATATAGAGGGCTGAAATTTGGTACACAGCGTTTTCATAAAAATAGTAGGCCTGTTCGATGAAAACACGATGTAAAACACCGTGTAAATTTTTTTTCTACAATATGGCGGCTATTTACCCGGGGTTTTGTGCACTCATTGAACAAGATTTTTGCAGTTTAGGGTAAATCTAGTGTAATTACATTTCTCTGACAGTTTTCCTGAGCATAATTTAACTTCTAATTTCCAGTGATTTGTGAAAATAATTAAAAATTTAAAAAATAAATAAATATTAAAATGCACAAAAAATATTTCTCAGTTTATTTTTAATTACATATTCTTTTATTAGCTTTTTTTACATCGATTCGAGATATTATCGCCTTTTCTGTAACTTAACTTTGAAAAAATGACAATTGGTTCAGTTGTGACCCAGATATAGCTCCATCATTCCTGCAAAAAACAGTTGTGCTGCACTGTTTTCACTTTTATCATCAATTTTTGTCACTAGGTATAAAATTAATAATGTTTGGATGATCAAAAACCACAGAAATAATTTTCTCTATCCCGTTGGCTTCTTCTCGAACAACTATTAAACCCTTTTCTGACATATCAAACCTATTTGCTTGGTAGCTGCGAGGATAACGTGAAGTCTATAAAAATTACTTGTTAAAAATGATGGAAAAACATTTTTACGTTCAAATTTCTTACTAGACAGGCAGATCTTAAGTTCTTCGAGCTTAATCGCCTCCTCGAAAATTTCCTCATCATTGTCATTCGAATTTTCTATGTGCATATTTTCGATGGGTATTTTATCATCCAATTTCTTATCTAACTCCTTTGTATAATCTGAATTTGGTATAAGCTCCACGATTTTTTCACTTTTATATAATGCAATCGACCAATTGATCGCAATCATCGTACGAATTCCAAGTGATAATTCACAAATGACAAATGTCAAACATTTATCGCTAGGAAATTTTAGTGTAAGTTCGGGGCACGAAATCAGAAACACCGGGTTTTCAACAAACGAGTTGGTGTAGGGTTTTTAAAAAAAAAAACAGGATAGTGTAGCCCTAGATTTACCCGGGGTTTTCATCGCACAGACCTAGTAAAAACAACTGAATCGGGCAACTCCTTTTTGGTGTTGTCATAGCTTTTTACGTATACTGTGAAAATTATCAATCCAAGAGGTTTTTGTTGTACTGAAAAGTTCTTCAGGATATCTTCTATGAAATTGGTTATTGTTATTTTTGGTATCCGACGAACCGTTCTAGAAATATAAGCGAAAAAACACTTCAAAAATCAAACTTGCGCGCACAAAATTACAAACGTGCGCAGCGTTTCTTAAAATGTGTGCCGCGAGACTCTGAGGTTCCGTGAAGATTACTGAAGGGTTCCGCGAAACTTACATGCTTTGTTTTTTATAACATTCAAGAAAGTAAAAGAAAAAATCAAAATTAATATCTCTCCGAAATTAAAAAAATAGAATAACCAATAACCCTCACTTTTCTTTATACTAATCTCGATAGTCGGTGTAATTGCGTTAACACGATGTCGTTAGGTCGCCATCAAGACAATTTTTGGTATTTTACAGTGAACTGCGCCACAGAATCACCGGGAATCTCTGTATCGGTGATTCCCCGGCTCATTTCTTTATTGACCGCCTCACATGGGGAGTCTTACAGATCTAAATACATATCTAAATCTACACGTATTTTTGGTCTAAGGGACGAAGTGCGTGCTTTTTTTTGGAATACAATTTCATATTGAAAGGTCGATTATTTGCATTGAATAAATAATTAACAGAAACCGAACTTAGATTGGAATGAATACAGTGTATGTGAATAAGTCACTCGGCTGATACTCGGATTGAACTTAACTGAACTTATTTTAACGTTTCTGAAAGTAAATATTTCAGAGTTCCGGGAATTCAGCGGCTTTTTCAAGTTTGTTATTATTAATACAAAAATTTGAAATTTGAAATGCGTTGTTTTAAAGCTTAAAGTGTATATCTTTATTCAATTTTAGTATTTGGCAAAATTATTGCGCACTATACATTTAAAGTTTTTGTCAGCGAGAGGCTTAAGTTTTCACTCGATATGCCGCTTCCTGTTAGTTGTCTTTTAGTTAGTTTAACTTGTCTGGACGAGAGGAATCATTTGGCAAAATATTGACATATTAGTCTGGGACACCCTATATAACAAAAACAATACCAGATCTGGTAATGCTATGACGGGTCTTTATTACTAAAGTTATGACGTCAAGTTAAAAATGGAGTCTAATTTTTCGATTTTTCTAAATTCGAGTGAAATTTTTACCCCAATAAATATTTTATTATAAGGGTTTTCCAATAAGAGGTGTTATTTTGATATTCAAAGAAAAAGGCCATTTTTTGAGATAAATGATCGGATCTTTATTTCATTATAAAGAGGAAGGTATGCCGTTAATAATGGAAAATAACATCAGCCAAATGACCACCACGACCACGCCAACAGGACCATATCCTTTTCATGAAATTTTCCATAACCAAATCGCAAAGTGGCTGCCCTATGTCCTCGATAGCCTCACGAATTCCATCTTTGAGGTCTTGAATCGACGCTGGGCTGTTGGCGTAGACCTTCTCTTTCACGTGGCCCCAAAGGAAAAGTCGCAAGATGTTAAGTCACAAGATCTCGGTGGCCAATTGTGAGAGAGATAACACGGTCCGGAAACTTTTCCCGTAAAAGATCAATGGTTTCGTTGCTTGTATGGCACGTAGCGCCGTCTTGTTGAAAGTAAACGTTGTCCAGATCAATACCATCCAATTCCGGCCATAAAAAATCATTAATCATCTGTCGATAGCGCAATCCATTCACCGTAACTGTTGCTACAGCCTCATTTTCGAAAAAGTAAGGTCCAATGACCCCGCTGGACCATCGAGGTGGAAATGGGCCTCATCACTCAAGATGAGTTTTCGATCGAATTCCGGATCATTTTCATGCATTTCAAGGACCCAATCAGCAAAGACTCGACGTTGTTGATGATCGGCCGGCTTGAGTTCTTGTGTTAACTGAACTTTATAAGCCTTAAGACCCAAATCTTTATGCAAAATACGGTGTAATGACGTTTGTGGAATGCCTAATTCCAAAGAACGACGAGGAATGGACAAACCTGGGTTTTCTTCAACACTTTCGGCTACAGTAGCAATATTCTCGGCTGTTCTTGAGCGACGTGCACGGGTTTTATTCTTCACATCACTAACTTGTCCCGACAGCTAGAATTTTTCTACCAATTTCTGTATTGCGGTCCGACAAGGTGCTTCACGACGACCCAAAAATGTTCGAGTTTTACGAACCGTCTCTGCCACATTTTCACCATTTTTATACCCTAGATGAAATCATAGGGGTATACTAAGTTTGTCATTCCGTTTGTAACACCTCGAAATAATGATGGTAGAGCAAAATGGATTGGACACCCATTCATAATATTAAAAGTTATTTCGATTTTTGCATGTCCGTCCGTCCGTCCGTCCGTCCGTCCGTCTGTCCGTCTGTGCGCACGATAACTCGAGAACGCGTATACTTAAAGTGCTGAAATTTTGTACACGGACTTTAAAAAAAAAAGTAAAATTAAGTTCGAAAATGAGACAAATCGGGCAACTCCTTCATGGGGTTGCCATATAAAAATTTCGTTTTCCGCTATATAATTGGACACTGCCTGAGAACGCATCAACGTAGAGAGCTGAAATTTCGTACATGATGTTTTTACTATATTAGCAAATAAAATGTCAAAAATGGACTAAATCGGGCAACTCCTTCTTGGTGTTGCCATATAAAAATTTCGGTTTTTTACGTATACTTTGAAAACGATCAGTCCAAGACATTTTTATTGTACTAAGAACTTCTGCAGAATACGAAATCCTATAAAATTGGTTATTACCATTTTTTCTTTGCGACAAACTGTTCTAGAAATATATGCGAAAAACAACTTCAAAATCAATACTTGAATAGATCGGTGACCATACGAAATTTAATACGGGCATTCATCTAGGGTATCATAAGAATTGGTCTTAGACCAATTCTAGCTTTTTTACTTGTTATTAATGGCGTAGCTTCTACTTGTCAAATGTAAAAAAATGACAGCTCTAAAAGTGACATCTACCGAAATAGCGGGCTAATTAAAATAACACCTCTTATTGAAAAACCCGATATATGCGAAAAACCACTTCAAAACTTGGGCAGAAGGGTGACAATACGAAATTTCATAAGGGCATTCATCTAGGGTATCATAAGAATTGGTCTTAGACCAATTCTAGCTTTTCTACACTTGTTTTTATTTAAGTTGCTTGTTGATGCTTCTGACATTCTATAATTTTTTTTGCGTAAATGCTTCATCTCGTCCTGCACGTCAACCATTTGTATTTAATCCTGAATCACATTGCACAAATATAACATTGCAGTCTCCTGTCGTTGGAATTCAAAGATCTCATAATGATTATTTCAATGACCTTGACCTCTTCCATTCTTGCCCTTCAACTTTTAAGTGTAATGCCATAGATAAAATGGTTTCTTACAAGGAGATTTCTTTTTTATATTTATTGATATTATTGATATTTTATTTCGTTTCTTGCTGTTATTTTTTTTCCTGTTTCCTCTACATTTCTTCCTTCTTCCATTTTTTTTTCTCTTTTCTCCTAATATTACCTATTATTAATTATTAGTAGTTTTCAATTTATTAGTCATCCTTTTGTTTTTTTAAATTTGAATTTGTATTTAGTATAATTTTTTATTTCTTTTGTTTTTTCTAATCTTTTAATTTTTCTTTTATTAGGTACCTACATTGCCTTAGCTTTAGGTGTAGTTTTGTATTTCTGTTTTACTCTTTGTTTTAATTTAGATTTATCGCTTTTTCTTATAATTAAATTTCTTTAGTAGATCTATTTTTTCAAATTAACACATTACATGCGGGAAGGGTATTAATACCTTTTACGGCGACTGATCGTTATGTGCGGGAAGGGTATTAAGACTTTAATTTGACCTATTACACCCTATGTTCTAACTGAAGCCGTTAAAAAGTTATTAGCTCTTAACCTATTCAGGTCATACCGAAATTAGACGATATCTTTTTTAAATGACGTGTTTTCAGTCACTTAGGGAACAAATTATCTTTGAGAATGCGGTTTGAGAATAGGTTAAGAGCTAAGAACTCTTTAACGGCTACAGTTAGAGCACAGGGTATAAGAGGTCAAATTAAAGAGGAGTCATTCCTGCCATTCATTGAATACAAAAATTCCAGTTTTTCATTCCTTAATAAATAGACTATTGAATGTCCCTTTAAAAATGAATGAATTAAATTTTATAAAAAAATTTTTTTGAAATAACATACCCGTTAACTAGAATTATTTATAAATTAATAGAAAACAACGAAGGATGAATTTAAATGAAATGTTCCACTATTTGAGAAGATGGATGGGAAAGGGTGGAGAAGAATCCCGTACATCCAAAATATATCATCCAATTTAATACTAGCTTTAAGGAAAGAATATATTAAACCAGCATTTTTTAATGTTCGAAATTTGAAAAACTTATTAATTAATAATAATATTGATGAAAAAACAGATATTTTAAAATCTAGTGGAGTTTATTTATAATATAAGCTGTGAGGACTGCTCTGATATATGTACATATATAGTATAGGGAAGACTAAGCGTTCATTGCAACAACGTTTTGGAGAGCATAATCAATTCTGAGAAATTACGTAAACCTACCTCTGGCTGAGCAAAACATTTAATTGACACAGGACATAAGTGCATGGTAGAAAATTTAGAATTGATGCATATATTGCGCGGCGGACGTATATTAGATAAATATGAAATTTATGAAAGAAAAAATCCAATGAATATCGCGGCCCCTTTGTCAGTCCATAGTCTGTTTGATGAAGTTCTGTATTATGACAAAAATTTTAGTCACAATTTTGGTGGAGACGTTCCCCATTTGAGTTGAATAATGGTTTGTGGATTAGTAGCATACGCCTTTCTCTTCAGGTATATCTTCATAGAAAAAGACTAGCGGTGTATTAAATCACACGACCGAGGCGGTAAATTAATTTCTCCATTTTAGCACATAACATGGCTGGGAAATTATATGTGCATAGTGTGGTTTATTGCGCCGTCTTGCAAGAACCACACATTTCCATAAAAATTTGGTTATCATATTATTATTAATATTATTAGTATGTATACAGGGTGTTTCCCACTAGGAGGTCAGTAGAGCGGGAGGTGATAGTACTCAGATAGATGAACAAAAAATTGTATGGCAGGGGGGGGGGGAGGCCATATCAACCGTTTAGGAGTTACAGGGTGATTAAGAAAAAAAGATAGTTTTCCCCAAAAACACCCTGTATCTTAAAAACTACAGGGTGCATGGTCACAGTTAGGAGCTCATGCAGAACTCCATGGCCTTTCGAACGACTGCTCAATCAGCCGCATAGCTCTCTTCCCTCAAGAATTATGGTTGTCTAAACTCAAAATTTCGGATTTTCTTACCTTTTTTTTTAAATTTAACCTCTATTATTTTTGCTAAAAGGTCGTTAACATAACTTTTTTTTTATAAAAACTGTAAACTGTAGACTCTCCTCTTTAAGTTGACCTATTACACCCTATGTGTTAACACCAGCCTTTAAACAGTTATTAACTCATAACCTATTCAGGTTACACCGAAATTAGACGATATTTTGTAAAATGGCGTGCTAAGGGAACAAATTATCCTTCAGAATAGGTTTGAGAATAGGTTTAGAGCTAATAACTCTTAAAGGGCTTCAGATAGCACATTGGGTGTAACAAGTCATATTAAAGAGAAGAGTCTACAGTTGCCAGTTTTTATAACAAAATGTTATGTTAACAATCTTTTTGCAAAAATAATAGAGGTTAAATTAAAGTAAAAAAAAAAATGATTGAGCTTCTCGACTTCTCGACTCAAAAAATTAAATTATTTTTGTGTGAGCTAAATTTTGCAGAGGTGACATTGAGAACCAAGTCTCTCCTCAGGTGAGGATATGCCATGTTGTGGTTTCATAGAAGAGAAGCCCAATTAGGTTCGACTTGTTTACTGTATCGGTCGATTGAAATGGTCGAATGAATTACGCAATGCGGGGAATGTGCAACGTTCAGACGTCGTGTACGACGCAACAATCTTAATCCCTATTGGAAAAATCAGCAGTAAGATTGCCCTTAACTTTTTTTTTTCCAAAGCACGGGGATGAAACATTTTAAGCACTGAAATCAAGGCGGCCTATTGAGCTAACCTGCTGCAAAGAAAGGAAGCATAACAGAAACCTGTATAGTCTTAATGAGCTGAGTGCATCAGGATCAGGGGAGAAAAACTCTTCATCTGAGCCGCAAATAGGAAGGCAAACTAATGGCAGAAACACATCCAGGCCTCGAGGCTTCCTCGAGGTGTTGTCAAAATTTCCAACACGGGTTTTTAAATGATGCAACACAAAACCAAGCTTACAGCTAGCCTCAAGGCCTAGCCGTAAAGCGCGCTTTGCTCAATGTTCGAAATTTTTCTCACTCAGGCCTACTTCTGTCAACAGATGTATTAACAAAATTAAAATGACAGCATCGAGCCACAGTATATTCTACGGAGCCGGGTGGTATCATTTTGTTTTCATTTCTCTGAGGCAAGCCTTGAGGCGAGCTGCGAGGAAGCCTGAGAGAGGCCAGGCCTGAGGCTTGCTTGGATGTGTTTCTGCCTTAAAGAGTATTCATCCTCCATTGAGCAAAGACCGAGCAAGTCCTTAAAAAGTATTTAGTCGTCACAAGTTTTTCTTCCAGTCACAGAACACTCTGGGCTGTCAATAACTTCCATCTTTGTTAGATGAACGTGCGAACTATGGCCAGTGATGATAACAACCACACTTCTGTACTATTTTCTTCCGAAACGGAAGAAAAGTCCGTGAACTTCCTATTTGGCCTATCAAGAAACAGTTTTGTACACCTGCAAGTGATCAAGTTTGTCCATCGCCGCTGATGATTTGCATGAACTACATTGGAGTTGGACCGCCATAGTTTCGTCTTGTTTCAAATCTTTCTAGAATTTTATATCTGGGTTAGCTGAGAAGCAGAAAACTTACGATTTACAAGTACATACTCGTATAAGGAAAACAGCATCTTTTCCTGTACCGGTAGTTTTGATAATAATTCTACCAGGGTAACATAAATACCTAGCAACCGGCACTTTGCTGTTCTCAATGACGAATAAGATGTTGTTCGTGTTAATCCGCATTTCTCTGGTGTTTTGTGGATTAAGTCTTAGGTCAAATGAACTACGTTTTGCTGTGTAAGATTTTGAATAATTGTGCTGAAGTTTTGTTATTGATAAGTTAACAGGTAGCATAATAATAATTTGTAATACATTCTAATAGCTCCCATTGTACGATCATTGCATCGAGCCATTTGCATCTACATAGATTTGTATAAAGACTCTTTTAATTTGATTATTTTCTGGGAAATACCTCGTCTTCAAGTGCTTTTCAAATATCCTTTTTGACAATTATGTCGAGATTTAAGGACCGATAGAAACTGGATTAAGAGGAGTTATACTCAGCAAAAGTTTCAATTTAGATGCCAGGAGCCTGTAGGCAATAAAATTTACTATATGTAGGTTTGTGTCATGAAAGTGAGAAAATTCATATAAAATTATCCTAGACTTAGACCACAGACCACATTAGAGACATCTAGCGTAAAAGACAGAAACCCAAAAGGCGAAAAGTTAAGACGAAAAATGAATATTTGTAGTTCAAATAAATTGAAATTTTTTAACGAGAATCAAACCTAGTAAATTTTTTTTGCACATAATTGTTAAATATACTATTTTGCCTTGTATTTCAACAATTTTCAACGAAATATTGCAATTTCTCGTAGGTGAAATATCGGAAGAAAAAACAAGTACTATTAGAGTCAAATAATTAAAAAAACCGCAACTAAAAATAAAAAAACTCGAAGTTATTTGCTAGATCTGGGCTTTATCTTTTCAAAATAGTCACAATGTAAAGAAATGAAAATACCTACTAACAGGAATTTGATTTAAAAAACTTCAATTTTTACCATTTTTTACAAATTTCCTAGCTAAGATCTCTCTTCCAATACATTTTTTCTGCTACAAATAGTTTGCCAGAAATTCGCATTGAACAATGTACGAAACGTGCAAATTTTCATACTGACTCCTCTTAAGAAGGTTATTACTGTTCCAAGTATTCGGAGTATAATTTGAAAAGAAAAGACAAAATTGATATGGATGTCGGTGTATACTTTTAGACTATAGATGATTTTCTGGTTAGGAGTAAATTGTTTCAAAATTAACGAGTAAGTCGTAGAAGTTAGCAAAATAGTATTAAGGATATGAGTAAGCTGGTGAACGACAAAAGCGACAATCAACTTAATTAATTTCAGATAAATACCATCAGAGCATACTCTATCTATTCCACTCCTCTGTTAATATACTTTTTGAGGAAATATTGAAATTGTTTTTATGTTAAATGTTAATTCCAAAAATGCTAAATACCAATTTAAGTAAAATAATACAGAAACCACACGGACAGTATATTATTAAACAAATAAACAAAAAAAAACTCTCCTCCCAATTTTTAAAGACGAAAATGGATCACCTGAATAACACACCTCTCATTAAGAACTGAATTTTTGAAATGCTTTGCGACCATGATAGATGCCAATTGGTTTTTGAAGATAATTTCCTCGGGAAATAGTCAATGCCGACCCACCACGGAATCATTTCATAATAAATCGCCTCAGGCAAAGATGATTGATCGCGATTTTAGTTTATACAGCCGCTTAGTTCTCTAGTTTTAATGTCAATTTGCATAAATTATTGGGTTCAGTAGCGAAAGATTAGCATCTCGCTTTTGACTGCTGCGCATCTCCGTAAGTATCTATTCGAAATATTTGACAAAAAACGCGACAGGAATTAGCTAGTTTTTGCCGTTACCATTTGTTCCTTCCTTTTTACATAACATATTCCGTCTAGACAATGAAAAACTGACTGTCGAAATACACTCTTCTTAGTAAAATGGCGTTTAAATACACGAATCGAAATTTCTGTTTAATCTGTAATAATAGACTTCTAGTTGAGATCTTCCATTTTTGACTGAGAGATACAGGTGAGATTTGAATGCTTCAATTTTCAATTCAATTCAATTATTTATTAAGGGTTATCATATATCAAGATTACTTAATCTTTTAGCAACTTGGAAGCAACTAATGAGAGACATTATAAGGTATGGAGATACAATATATGTATACAGCAAATGTTGACAATATCATTAACTGCTTAGCTTAGCTTCTGAAAGAAAATGCGCCGAGAAACCAAAGTTTACGAAGTGCGGCATATACCTTACCCAGGATGCTGTTAATATAATCGCAACAGGTCATGTAACAAATATCCATGATTTTATTCTGCAGGATGTTAAATAAAATATCAGTGAAAGCAAATTTTCTTGCAAAAGTAATGAGAAGAAACTGATTACCAGATTTATTTACGAAATGTAGAAACTCTCCGGAATATAAAATGGTTTTTTTGTCTAATTTTTCGGGTTCGGACATTATTTTCTCAAAAAACTCGATAATGTCTTCTCTGTACATACTGACAACCAGTATTCAAAATTCTGGAATTTGATAAGATAAGATAATTATTTATTAGTACAAATAATGATTTTATAAAAATAGTTCCTAAGTTACATACCAATTCCTTAATCAGCTCTATCCTTTACATATTGCACACATTTTATCTTAAAAATCTTAAAATTACTTTCTCTTTTTATTTCTAATGGTAAATCGTAAATTTTTTTAAATCTTTTATATATTATTGAATTTTGTGCCCTATTTTTATTAAATAAGCCTAATCGAATATTTACATCTGCTCCTCTCAAGTTATACGGCTGAACATCTGATACCATTCTAATTCTCTATTGTAGATATATCGGTAGACATCCCATTCTAATTTTAAAAATGAAAAAAAGTACATTAAGATGTATTCTTTGGCTGCAACTCATAAATTTTAAGGCTTCTAGCATCATTCTTATTGACGTGAATCTATTACACCTTAGTATTATGCGCATTACTCTATTTTGAAGCTTTTGAATTCGCTCTAACTTTGTCTTTGTGCACAGAAATTGTATTGAAGAGCAATACTCAAAATGAGATTTTATTAAAACATTATATATTTTGATTGCACTCAATGTCGATAAATTGCTTCGAGTTCTTCTAAAATAGACGATTTTTTCCAATTTTTTTACAAATATAATCAATATGTCCATTAAAACATAATTTGTTGTCAATAATAATCCCAAGATACTTAATTTCACTCAAGCACTAAATGTTTTCATTATCAATTACTAAGTTGTCATTATACGTATGGGACATTGGGGAATTGTGAGTCACACTTTTTCCAAGCTCGATAACTGCCACAAAAATCAAAATTTTTTAAAATTTCAAAATGGTTTATGTTACTAGGAAGGAAACCATAACTTTTAGCTTAAGCAGTATCTTGAAATTATTATCTGCTGAAAAAATCTGAGCGTTGGCAAAAAACATGCATTTTTGAGATTTTTAAAAATGTTGGGGAATTGTGAGTCACCGTCTGAATTAAGTGGAAAATCAAAAATATCGCTGTAAAATATTTATTTTATGGTTGGAAATTACATAACAATTAGTTTAAAAAAATATATAAAAAGGAAGGTATTAAAATTATTCGGATTCGCAATTCGGGCATGTGAAATAGGCTCCAGTACTGACGCATTTCAAATGAACAGCTCAATCGCATAAATCGCAGCGAATGGAATTGTTTCGGTTCAATTTCTTCGGCATATCCTCCATACAAAGTATGCAGAAGTCAACTTCTTCGTCTTCAGAAGAAGAAGCATTTCGTTTCGTTGTTGATTGTGCTCGACATGTTCGCTTTTTTTGAACTGGTGCCTTTCCATCTTCACCTGACTCACAATTCCCCAAACGTTTTGATTGACAAGAGGGCCGTGTATGATTCGCTCTGCATGTTTATGCGAAATTCCTTTTAAAAGTTGAAATGTCGATGCCATAAGATAATTATGAATATATTTACCTGAATCGATTCTCCGAAAATCGTTGTCACATCAATGCAAACAGAAACGCTCGGAATAAATATTTTGAGAAAATTTTCCAAGTGGTTGCCGCACGGAACGAACGAGTACGTGTACACGCATCGATTGCTAATGGAAAATGAGTTTGGTCAAATATAAGACAATGACAGCCATTTGCATGAGTCAGACTTTCCAATTATGGTGAAATATTGACGTGACTCACAATTCCCCATGACTCACATTTCCCCAATGTCCCCTACTATTTATGGCCATAAATTTACTTTTTTAAACATTTAATTTCAGTTTATTCTTTCTGAGTTACAAACACCAACCCATAATCAGCAAAAAGTCTAATTTTTGAATGCTTCAACACACTCTTAAAGTCATTTATATATATCAAAAACAATAATGTACCCAGCACTGATCCTTGTGGTACTCCCAATTTTATTTCAACTGCTTCGAAAAACATGTCATTAACTCTTGTTCTCTGTCTACTTTCCTGTAAATAGTTCCGAAGTCGAAACCAATTGTACTCCTCACCCTGTATACCATATTTTTTTCTTTTCATTCCGTCACTGCCCAATTTAATGCTGTCTCGTAATTGTGTTGCTTTCTAAACTTTGATTGTTCCTTAGCTATAAGTTGGTATGTCACTATTAATTTTCTCTACACTTTCTATGAAATACTTATTGAATTTGTTCGCTATGCTCTTACTGCTCGTGCTTTTACCATATTCAAAATAGACTTCAGATATATCTGCTTTTGATATCTTTAATATCGTTTTTTTATGACACTCCACTTCTCTTTTTGATTTTTGACTCCATCGATTCTTCTTATTATATAGTTTCTTTTAGAACACCTAATTTTTTTTATATTTATTGCGTATCGTTTTGTAATTTGTTCATTCCCTCTCATCATTAGTTAATGTATCTCTTTGATAAGCATTATTCTTATATTATCTTAATATTGCTAATTCTCTATTATATCTCTATTTATCCTACTTACAAACTTCTTTTCCATTAGCTTTGATATTACCTGTTTCATCTTGCCATCAAATGCTTTCGTACGTATGTCCATATCGTCAATTTCAGCTAATATTCCATATTAACTTCATTAATCGCACAATTAAATTTCATTTTATCATAGCGCATAACTTCTATCCATTTCTGTACTCTACATTGACTTCACTATATTCAATATTAATTTCTAATGACTCGTGATCACTAATTTTTAAAGTGTTATTCACTTTCACGCTTAAATTTATTATTCATATCAGTAATTACATAATCAATAATAGTTTTAGTCGTTGCCATAACTCTTGTAAATTCATTAAGAGGAGTCAGTACTCAGAAAAAATTTCGATTTAGATACCAGCGAGCCTGTACGCAATAAAATTTACTATACGTAGGCTTGTGTCCTGAAAGTATGAAAATTCATATAAAATTAGCCTAGACGTAGACCACAAGTCACTTTAGAGATATCTAGCGTAAAAGACAGAAACCCAACATGCGACAATTTAAGACGAAAATGAAAATTTGCAGTTCAAAGAAATTGAAAATTTTTAACGAGAATTAAATCTCCTAAACTTTATTTTGCACATAATTGTTAAATATACTATTTTGCTTTATATTTCTACAACTTTCAACGAAATATTGCAATTTCTAGTCGGTGAAATACCGGTAGAAAAAACAAGTAATATTAGAGTTAAACAATTAAAAACGCGCCATTAAAAATGGAAAAACTCGACGTTATTTGCTAGATTTAGGCCTTATCTTTCTAAAATAGTCGCAATCTAAAGAAATGAGAATACCTACTAACAGGAATCTGATTTAAAAAACTTCAATTTCTACCATTTTTTTTACAAGTTTCCGCGCTAATATCTCCATCCCAATACATTTTTTTTATTTTTCTCGACGTTATTTACCAGACCTCTTCGTTACCTTTAATTTAAGATATAAGTCATTATTCTGGTACAAATAGTTTGCCAGAAATTCGCATTGAAAAATGTATGAAATTTGCAAATCTTGGTACTGACTCCTCTTAACTTTTTGTTTACAGCTGTTATCGTTTATTATTCGTTAGTATGTATTTTCAGTACCCCATATTAAAATCACCCACTATGCATAGCTCTTCAGCTGAATCAGCTAAACTGTCCATCCACTTCTTAAAAATATTCACAAAACTGGCGCTCTGACGAACTAGGTAACCTATACACGAGGGGTGGCCAAGACGTCGACCGCGGTTGACCGGTCGATCACGTAGACGTTTTTGGTAGACCGCGAGAGTAAAATCAGTTGAATAAAATTCCAATACAATTACAACAATATGGCGCCATTTCTTCACCACACTTACCCATCGCACTTTCTGTAGCTCTCTCTCTCTCCCTCTCTCTCTCTCTATCTTTCTCTCTCTCTCTCTATCTTTCTCTCTCTCTCTCTCTCTCTTTATCTCCCGTACTAATAAAAAACACGCCTTTGTGTTTTCAGTCAGTATAGCCCGCTAGTATTTAGCTCTGACGATTGTTTTATTGCGTGATAATAATAGCGACTAAAATGAGAGGGCAAGGTTGTCGAGTGCTGAAAAAGATTACCATTATCAGAGGAGCTCTTTACCGTTATGTTCAAGAATAAATGTGTTTGTCTTATTTGTAACTCAGGTGTAGCAAAAAAAAAAAAAAAACAAATGTCGAAAAGTATTAAAAAACAGAAGTAGGTACCTACGGGAGTTAAAAACTGGCTTTTGTGCACAGCAATACGAAGCCAGGTACAAAATCAAAAGCAGCGACATTGGTATGGTAAAAATAAAGAGGAAATTCTTTTGTAAATCAACGGTAGTTCACTGATATGAAAAGTTTAGTTAAAACATTCAAAGAAAAGATTCAGGTGCATCCATCCTAACTAAGAATAGGCGAATGGAAGAATTACCAAAAACTTGGAGCAAAAGTACGCATAATTTAAATCAGGAATTCCAAAGTTTCGCCGAACAGTTGGAGAATTTATACGAGGAGTTCGAAGTATTTGGAAGAAATTATAGTTGGTGTGACATAAGCATTTTTGAAATCTGGAACATTGGAAAGTACCTAAAGGATTTTTGGGAGAAGTTTTTGCATTTTATTTAAAACAGTTGCTGACGGTAGACCGCTACGATTTTTTCAATTGTAATGTAGACCCCGTACTTCGAAAGTTTGGCCACCCCTGTAACACGACTGCAATAATCATGCTTTTATTCTCTCTGCAACATTTAACAGCTAACCATCAAATATCCAATCCAGATTTGAAATCTTGTACTACTTCATACTGCCACTCATTTCTTATATATAATATTACACCTCCTGTTGGGCTTGATTCCGTATCACATCTTATTAGGTTGTAACAATCCAAGTTAATTTCGCTGTCTTCAGTACCATCAGCGATATGAGTTTCTGACACCATTATAAATTTATAGCTACCTTGATTAAAGATAACTTCCATTTCATTCCAATTGTTTATTAGGCCAATTGACGACCAACGTGTTGGAGCAAGTTGTGAAAACTTTATTGTAAAATGGTCATAGAAAGCCCGAGATCTCTTTGTAGAGTGTGCAAAATATGAAAAATGTAAATGCCTCAGTTATCGAGATATTAAGTTTGAAGTTTTATTTATTTATTTTATAAATATGCTTCTGTTCAAAGTTGATTAACATTTTTGTGTTTTGTGAAAAAGGAAATAGTATAATCCTTATGACACATTCACATGTGACAACTGGCATTCTCTTTTTCACCCGCAGTAGTGCATATGGCTATCTTTGTTTGGCTCAGAGTAGCGCAGAGTGGAGCTGCATGAAAATCGCATTTCCGAAAGCTTACAAACTGGAATTTCGTACTGTTAGCATGTAGATGGCGTGGAAAAAGCTCCATACTTCTTTTTATCATAACTAACATGTTTTCATGTTATTTTCTGATTTAATATTTTTCATGCAAACTTATAATTTGAAAATCAAAAAAATACTGAGACACTTGACCACAAATCGTAATACGTTGAATATTGTAATAAAGGATGAAAAGTACACAGTGGAATCAGTGTACAAGTTTTATCCGGCGGTATCCGTGAAAGGACTTCTGAGCAAATCGCAAATCGAAAAATTTTCAAACATAAATTTGAGGGGCAATGACTGAATGAAGGGAGGGAGGTCTCAATAAAAGTATAATCAGGACACTGCTAAGAACCCATTGGCATACTACATCCTTCTTATTTATCGAACACACTGCACATAATCTCACAACTCAGCACACCTAAGCAATTTTCTTTGAAAATTTCCAGAACTACAAATATTTAAAAAATAACTCCATTAAAACTTCAAAAAATTTCATTTTGCCTTTCTACAGCTTTTTTTAAAACCCATTAAAAAAATTAAAAAATCGAGAGTGGGCTTGTTGAGATATTCCACGATGACGAACTTATCCTTTATCCGTGAAAACAAAGTTTTTTTTTACAAAAAAGGTCTCAACTAATTTCTTTTACAAAGTTCAAAGCTTCCTTAAACAAATAGCGTCTGTTTCATGGGCCTTCAATGTATATATTCTGAGATATAGGTTTTTGAAATTACACCTACCAAGCAAAATTTGTAACTTTTTTCAAATTTCAAAATATCGTATCTTCGTCAAAAATGGAGAAAAACAAAAAATAGTTCAGTAAAGTACTATTAACGATAAAAACAACCTATCTGTGAAATTTCATAAAATTAAAGATGGTCGATGCATCAATTTACACAATATTTGTTCGATTTTCTGTCGAATGAACCTATAGAGATTTAATTCGCATCACATCACACACACAAAATGCTGAATCTATTGTGTGGGACAGTCATAGCTTGGTAGGCTATATACCATGCTTGGCGGTAACACTGTGAGCAATACAAAGGCATAAGGGCTGGGGAACTTACGAATTTAGACAGAAGGAATTTTCATTTTTATTTTATTTTTATCTGTACAAATATACGTTTATGGGCAGGGTATTTAGTGAACACCTTGAACCCTTTGACGCCTCGCCATTGACTGAAACCCACCAGTCACCTTCGGTATAAAGTGACTGGTCTGAGTGTTTTTCCTCGAAAGATGTAGAGAGCTACTCTGAATCTATTAATAACATTTTATTTGTGGTTTGGGATGTGCAGCTTCATTCTGCGCAGATACAGAGATATTCAACCTAATAATTCATCTTGGTTTAACAATGACTCCTATGCAGACATAAAAGACAAGAAAACTGTACTTCAGGCATATAAGCTGTGCTATTCAGCGGAATAGAGACATATCTGTAGAAAGGCACGTAACACCTGCAAATCTGTTATTCAGTAATCTAAGTTTCAATTCGACCAAAGCATTAGACAGAAAATTCTTTACTAGTCGGAAGAGTAATAAGAGTTTCTGGTCTTTTGTTAAAACAATCAAGAACAACTTCATCAGTTTACCGCCCCTAATTCACAACGGGGATGTGTACTCAGAATCATTGGACAAAGCCAATTTGTTTGCAGCTAAGTTTGCTGCGAATTCTTTCTTAGCACTAACATGCAATTATACTCAAAAACCGTTACATTCCCGCACAAGAGAGGTGCTAGTGGGTCTCAATGTGTCTAAGGCTGGTGGGTCTGATGGTAAGTAGTTCGCCCCTGGTACTCAACTGCTGCGCCTCTTCTTTAGCTATTTCTATTTCACCTATTGTATGTTCAGCCAATACCCAAAAAGGAGAGGCAAGCGATCCCTCAAATTATAGACCGATTGCCCTTACTTAGATTCTTTCGAAGGTTTTCGAAACACTCATAAAAATCAAATTGATGAAATATCTAGAAATTAATCACCTTATTAGCGATCGCCAATATGGCTTTTGGGCTGGTCGCTCTACTGGCGATTTATTAGCATTCCTTATCAAGCGTTGGAATCAATGTATCCATAATTTCGGCGAATCTGAGATTATCGCATTACATATCTCGAAGGCTTTGATAGAGTCTGGCATCCTGCTCTTTTAGCTAAACTTCAGGAATTATGGATTGAAAGTTTTCTTTCTGCCGTTCAATTCAAGTTATATTGGACGAAGGTACTTCTGACCGTTTTATAATCCATGCCGGTGTGTACCGCAAGGCTCTATGTTCTCTCCTACTCTCTTCCTAATTTTTATTAATGATCTGCTAGCTCTCACTTTAATCTTATTCATAGTTTTACAGATGACAGCACCCTTCGCTCGACTCTATAGCTGATTTCCGTGGGAATGTTATAGTTGACAAATGAAGAAACATGTTTAGTTAACTAAACTATGATCTAACAACAATGCGAGCTTGGGCAGAGCGAATTGGCCCTTATTTAATGCTTCCAAATATTTAATATTATTAAAGTTTCCAAATATTTTAATATTTACTTTAAATTTTTCTTCTTATTTTTATCTAGGCAAAGTCTTTTGTAATTTTAGCAAGGCTTAATCAATTAATCGCTTTTAAAGCATAGTTCATCGCATGTATACGAGTATACCTAATTTTTTATTAGGGCAAGGTTACTGAATCAGCTCAATCATCTTCTGCAACTGTGATTGGGAGACTGCATACATCTCCAAAACGGAATTCCAACTGCAACTAAATAAATTGCATTCAATAATAAAAGTCGACTTTCTGAGACTTTCTTTTTTCCGAAATCTTTGCTGTGTTCCTTTTCTAGTCCAGATTGAAACTATGTGAACCGATAGAACGATGTCATAATTTAGTTCTGTGCATATAGAACAGACTAACAGAACTATTTCAAGTGCGTTTCATATTTTTTCCATTTGATAAAAGCAAGTATAAGTTTGGATAAATTTTGGTTTATCAAAAATATAGGCATTTTCCAACAAAAAAAAAAAAACTTAACCTCAAGTATTAGCACCTCGGCCAAAATGTAAACAATATTTTCACGAATACAAATGAAAATCATTCTGCTTGAATCCGGGAAAAAATCGTGCATTCATAGCCATTCGCAGTAAAAAAGACAGTTAATTTTGTCTCGAGAATCGAACTTTAGACAGTTTGATTGTTAAAAAAACGTATCCGAGAAATGCGTGTTATAATGTATGTATGTATATATTTTCGGGAACATTATATTAAATTTTTCTTAAAATTTTTCGTAGACAAAATGGCTTTAAATATATGAGTAAAGTTTAAATTCGATACCACTGCCATCTACTGTAATACAGAAGCATTCAAATTTCAATTCGACCTTATTTTCCATACTTTTTTATTGCGACTAATTTCAAAAACGCTTCAATTGTATCAAGCTATAGCCTTTACATTACTTTTTACTCTACTCTATAATTATAGAAATGTTGTTGTTTGTACAAAGTGTGACTTTCGCTAATAAAGTGCCTCTCATTTCTCGAATTGAAAAAATTGATTGGTATTACGTGTCCCGATCCCGATAGCAAAATAACTAGCCCATGGGCAATTCGATGAGACAACTGACTGTTATGCTCTGGGAATGTTCGATTCTCACAAATTCATTGCTTCCAGATTTAATTAATTATCGGTTAGAGCAAATGAAGGCTGTACATCGTTTTTAAAACATCATCTACAGTACGGGAAGGGTAATTAAAAAGTCGTTCACTCGATACCATAGGGTATACATAGTTTAGGTATATGGTTATCGCTGCAGACAGCAGGCATCAGGCATCAGTGAGACTAATAAAATCGACAACACAATCCATATTCTCAAGTTTTGCCCTAATTATTTGCCTTCTCTACATCACGTTTTCTTATCTGTGTGACTTCTAACTAACCCAGTGGCCAGTAATTCGTACGGCAGAGCCATTGCCATTAGCTCCAATCCTCCTCGTTTTTATTAATAATTCCAGAGTCAGAGACCGAACCAATGTTAAAGAACGCACTATGGACTGGTCCGCCTTTTCTGAGATTCTGACTGCGTATATGGTCTTTTTGCAGCTTCAGTGATTCAATGGTGGTGGTTAATATACTTCCCAAATCATTATCGCTTCCAGGTAGTCAAGTTGTAATATTACCGGAGTATGATGTCTATTGATTTCTTAAGAAAAAAAAAAGGCATATACACCGTGATCGTGGGAAATTGTTCGTTGGCATAACAAAAGCATATTCCCATCGACACTTTGAGCTTTATATGAATCATTGAACTTTATTACAATTACTATAGGTGATTTTATAAACAACAGTAGGATTGTGCTATGGAAGTAGGATTAGAAAAAATAGTTTTTTTTTCTTATGATAAGTGATTTACTTTAAAATGATACTTGAAAAAGAAAGTCGTCGGATTTCAATGGAAATTTGCATAACCGTATCTTATGACATCATGAGAAAGAAGCATTTTAGTATTTCCTCTATCTGAGCCAAAATTAATACAGAAAAAGGAGAAGATTTATTGACCCGCAGAAGATGTCATATTACTGCGTCCACGGATGAGAATCTTCTTCTCCGACTATTACTATATCTATATCTATCGGTGTACAGCTCCGGCCTATAATATGGGAATTGTATTCTATTCTAGGTCTGATGTGGGACTTGTAGAGGAGCACTAGATTTGACGGGCTGAAATATTTCTTACACCTTTTCAGACATCCAAGATATTTCGATGCTTCTTTGGCAACAGAGAAGATGTGATCATGTGATCTGTCCAGTTTAACACAGTGGAAATATTGATGCCAGGAATGCTTAGTGGCGGTGACTCGGAAATTAATGCTCCCTCAAAAGAAACAGGAGTGGTGATCTTGTTTCAAAGAAATGAGACAGCTGTGGGAAGCGAGGATATTGTCAAAATTCGTTATTTAGAGTATCAAAGGAGTAAGCGTAATCAACGGTCATTGATCGAGGCTTCAATGCGCGATTAACAAACAAACACAGGCTTCAGCATACGGTCTCCTAAAGCATTGCTACAAAATAAAAATGTGACCCATCCTCTGCTGCCTTAAAACCACTAGTAGGTACTCTTTTGTGATTTTGCTACATATGCGCGGTTTGACATTTTTCTCCAAAAGAGACCAGTTTCGTTAAAGACCTGATCTGGACTATACGCACGCACTATCGGGAATTATTTTGGCAAGTTTCGGTGGAAATTCTTTGGCAGCCTTCACATCTCCAGAAGCCTGCCTTTCGAGAAATCCTGTTCACCATCCTGTACTTGCAGAATATATATAGCTCTTATGTATGATGATTTGTTTGAGAGGGTGTAGATGATTCAAGTTCCTTTATTTGCTTGTAAATTCTCAATGCTATTTGCTTGATAGTATTTCCATCAAATGGTATCCTTTTTTGTGTATTGTCCTCTATGCATATTACCAATGCTTTCTCCATTTTTTCTTTAACAGATAGTTTCATTCCAGATATTACAGATTTCCTAATAACATTTTCAGTTTAATGGCCCTTATTGTGGCTTCGTTCAGACTAAAACTCTTACCTAAACACTTTGCACCATCTCCATTTTTGAGGCGGTCCAAAATTTCAATTTTAGTTTCCAAAGAAATGCCTTTCCTTTTGAGCTTCGGAGTTAGTATTCGACATTTTTCTTAGAGCCCTAAAATTTAATAAAGATATCAATAAGTGCGAATTGTATATAAATATGGCTTACACTATTCTTATCGATGTAACATTTTTTTTTTATGTTACGTAGACAACTTTTATTGACACTAAACAAATTCATAAGCATACATACAGTAAACATACATAAATAAACTAGAAAGGGGAATTCCCCTGCAGAAATAAATAATAAATACTCACCGTAGTAAAACTTTACTTCCCAGTTTACTCAACTGAAGTATCGACTGAAGTAAGAATTAATAATCTCACTCTATTCTGGGTAGCGACTGGAATAAAAAATATGCCAATCCCAAATCTCAATAAAATAGAAAGCCAAGTGAATCAACTGCCAAACATTAAACTGGCAAGTGCCTACAACGTCGATTGCAACAACATTTTTTCTATAATTTTAATTTACTTTTAATATTACTTTTCATCATTTATTGAATTGTAGTTAAATAGTTTCATATTATTAAATCTTACATATATTTATATTTATTAAGTTATAGTATTTATTTTTGAAAATTTAGTGTGAGATTGACTTGACGAACAAACGAATAAAATAAAATAAAACCACGGAATTAGTAACTTTAAACTAGTGGCATAATTTTCACTACATTACACCTTTACTCTACGTACATATCTAAAAATAAATGAAAAAGACTTCACACTAATTTACTATATACCTTAAAAATGCCAGGAGGTGAATTCCAGAACAAGAATATCATTTTAGCTTGACTAATTTCAATTAAGATTTATCAATTTTTATGAAAGTAAATTTATTTATTTCTTGGACCAATATTAACTATGGGATGCATTTGCTTAACCTTTCACCGGCATATGTTAAGTTTTTAACATCTGTCCAATTTAGATAATACATGAGTACATACTCATAGCTCACAGGGATAGATTGATTAGTCTGTCCACCTTCACATCAACTCTACAAATCACATATGTACATATATATGTAATAAATTGATGGTCTTAATTAAATTTAGCAAATCATGTCTATGGGCATGAAGGGTTATTTTGCTATGGAGTCATAGCATGCTACTGACAACTCAATGAAATATCCTGCGGACAAAAGTCGCTTTTTCTGTGTGTCTTTCACGTTACATATCCAATAGATTTTCTGGAATTTTTCTTTTAGCGGGCCACACAACCGTATACAAGACTGATTGGGCGTTGCATATTTATATGCCTAGTGGTATATGTACATATGTCATATATATTCTAGAGAATGTATAAGGACCACATCAATCTGTATTTCAGTTAGAATCAAGAAGTTCCTGGTAAAATACACATATTTTCCTAAAAATAAACAGAAACTGCATGCCTGGAATATTAACGATTTGTGAAAAGAATAGAAACTTTTTCAAGAGCTCATTTGCGCTATGCCGTGTTAATGGATATTATTCTGGCAGCAATGCTTTATTTTGAAGTTGTTTTGTGTCCAGTCATCAGGTCATGTCGAACAGATAAACAATTTCATTAATAATGGATCAATGATCTCGATTCTATGCAGTAGGACTCTCAAGTGCTGATAAACAAAGCTATATAAAGACTACATAATATATGTATTCGTCGTGTGTGCATAGGTATATATGTTTGCAGGTATTTGGGATTAATATCGAGGCAATACACGAATTAACTACGATATTTTCTTGTTGTTCCCCAGAAAAGATATGATATTAAAAATGTAAAAATATTATAAAGCATATTTTGTCAATTATATAGCTTATACGGTATATATATACTAATTGCATAACAGTAGGAGATTTTAATGCTCTACACTCTAGTAGGTGGGGCTAAATTCGCGTCAATGGCCGGGGAAAATCTCTATACATGCACTCTCTATTATGCATTCTTTATCCATACACCCAGAAAAACTTCTAGTCAAATATGACTTTTTTTTTAACTACTTTTCTGGTTCATTCTGAGTTAACCAGAAAAATAGTTACTTTAGTCATTTTTTGACTATCAGACATAGTTATTTTGCAATGACTACAATGTTGCTATTTTTAATAACATTTTGTAGATACACATGACCATAGCTTCTAGCATAGATGGCACAAGAACTAGATGTCACATGGCATACTAGAATAGAATATACAGATTGTGAAATGGGTAATGCATTCTGGAACGGGCCATAACATGTTTGAGAGCGTGCCGAAAGCAAATGTTTTTATAATAGCAGTTTTGTATATATATGATCGACTTCCTCAATACTTCAGATACGAAAAAATATGAATCACACGACGTATACATTATTTCAAATGTTGTGGTCCATTCCGGAATGGACCACCCAGCCATATAAATTTTGTATACTGTTTCGGTACTTCATGCGACATCTAGTTCTTGTGCCATCTATGCTTCTAGTCAACATGCATAATTATTATTCTAGTCACTTTCAATTATATTTGCAGTTGCTTTCAACTTGAGGTCTAGTTCCGTAAATGACAATACTTATGGTCATTTTTAACGGAAATTTATATCTCAACCGTTTCGGATGGTTAAAAAAATTAGCTATTTGATCACAAAACATCCCATAACTTCCTTCTTATACAATCTACGAAGATCTAAGCTTTCCAACGAATGTCGACCATCACTGCACTCCCTTCATGTCGCTAGTTATACAGCGTGTTTCATAATTGGTGAACATAACTCAAGGGTTTGATAGCTGAGGTGGAGACAAGCAAACAATTATAAGGTGAAGGGAGAGTAAGACGAGTCGTTTCGGCGGTAGGGGGGTTAAAGATTTTTAATAGTTCTTCCACTTTATACCCTGTAACTTTCTTGATATACATCCTATCAAGTTAAGATTCATCTCAGATGATAGAAAACCGTTTCAGCTCTCCAATGTATGCCCAATAAGTCCGTCGCAAGTTGTAGGAGGTCAAAGTCAATAAATTGGAAAAAAATTCCTAATTTTTTCAAATTTTAACGACTTTCCCGCCAAAATGCATGACAACTATGCAGTTTTGTTAAAAGATTTAGAAACCTCGAAATGTTACCTTTAATTAGTCTAAGCACATGTACCTGCCTAAATGGAACTGTTTTTGAGATATTCCCGTTTCTATGATTCATAATATCATTAATTTTGCTACTATGGTAATTGCGCCTACTATTATACAACTCTACGCAAAATTAGCATCTTATAATTTTTTCTTATCTCTACCTCAGCTATCAAACTCTTGAGTTATGTGCACCAATTATGAAACACCCTGTATAACTAGCGACATGAAGGGAGTGGAGTGATGGTTTGACATTCGTTGGAATGCTTGGACCTTTTTCTTTATATAATTGACAAAACATGCTTTATAATATTTTTACATTTTTAATATCATATCTTTTCTGGGGAACAACAAGAAACCGTACATTTTCTTGGAAGATTTGAAAATCTCAGAATGTTATTTTCTATTTGATTTTGTACCTATCTACATGCAACCGTTTTTGAAATAAGTCAGTTTTTATGATGGAGTGAACAAATTGTTCTGTCAATTGAAGCGAACTATTTGTTCTGTTCGCTTCATTTATAAATCTTCGATGAAAATGTATGAGGCGTTCTTTTGTGTGCCTTTTGTTTTATCCTGTTCTGCGGACATAAAAGAACGTTAATTTTGCTACTGATGTTGAAAATCGAATCTAATTTCATGCGATTCTACGGAAAATTAGTAAAAATAAATGAAACTGATGCCGCCTTTGATGACGATGATCTGGAAATTAAGTCTAATTGCTCAAGTTTAACTAAATCTGGTATAGGATAGATTACTGAAATATATTAAACAGAAATTGAAGACAAATAATTTAATTTTATACAGGCTATTCAATTAAAATTTTAGATAAAAGTACTTAAATTCAAAGAACAGTGAATAGAAATTAATTATGATCCAAAAAACAAATTCAATAGATTACTTAAAGAAACTATAAACAGATCAGATACAATTTTTGATAGGAAAGAAATGTGTTCGCTAAAAAATAGCGATTCTTCATTACATTTAGTTTATGGTCTTCCAAAATTACACAAAAAAAAAAATGTAGCAGTTCGCCCCATGTAAGCATCTTTTAATGCACCTCCACAGAGGCTTAGAGGAGAATTGAAGAGAGCGTTATCAGTTTTGCTTAATTTTGAGTCAAAATATTCTATTAAAAATACTAAGGGCTTAGTTAAAGGATTAAAGCTCTTAACTTACCCAAAACTACGAAACTAGTTATCAGTTGACCTTTGCAGCCTTTTCTCTTCTGTCCCTGTCAAATTAAAATAATTGTTAACTCACACATCAAAATCCAACCAATTAATAAATTTGTTAAATATCTGTCTAAAACAAAATTATTTCATGTTTAACAATAAAATTTATCTATAAAAACATGGGATATGGCCCTTTACCCATTTCTAGTTGACTTTTTATGAACTATCTAGAGAAAATTTCTTTAACTTCCTTTTGATATATTTTAATTTGGATATGATACGTCGATGACGTATTTTGTATTTGGACTGGAACAAATCTGTGGTTTTTTTTTAAATAACTCGTTATCTGCAAAATTTATGATTTTTTTTTATAATATTAAGCCAAGCATGGCAGGAAGGAGATAGGGAAAGGATTAGGGGACATAAGGAGAGTAGCGGAGGTGCCGATGTGTGTCGCCCTTAAACTTCCGGAGATTGTATGCTGGAGGAAAAACTGAAGATAGTAAGCTGTTCCACATTCGCACTGTTCGCGATAAAAAAGCATCACGGAATTTTACTGTACGCCCGAAAGTAATTTGAAGGGTTAAAGGATGTGCGCGGGGTTGTAGCGCGAGTATTGTGTGCAGGGATCAAGGGATCAGGGACAAAGGAATGAAAGGCATCCATTTTTTCGGCGATGTTTGAGTGAGTCGATATTACTAGTTATTGCCACATCGCCAATGAGCTCGAAGGCTCTCTTTTGGACAATATCCAATGAAGCTAAGGCTGTGCGACAAGCCCCAGCCCATATATGTGAGTTGTATTCCATTCTAGGTCTAATGTAGGACTTATAGAGGAGCGCTAGATTTGACGGTCTGAAATATTTCTTACACCTTTTTAGAAATCCAAGACATTTCGATGCTTCTTTGGCAACAGAGAAGATGTGATCTGTCCAGTTTAACTTACTGGAAATATTAATGCCAAGAATGCTTAGTGACGGTGAATCAGAAATTAATGCTCCATCAAAATAAATGAGTGTGGTTAAGTTATGATCTTGTTTTATTGAGATGAGACAGATTTGGGTCTTACATGCATTGAATTCGACGCGATTCGCCTTGCCCAAGCGAGGATATTGTTAAGATCGTTATTCAATGATCTAATCATATGCAGTCTAGTTTAACATATGCGGCATTCTCCCTGGAGTCCGCAATAGTGTAAAAGGAGTAAGCGACATCAAGAGTACTGTCATCTGCGAAACTATAGATGAGATTGAAAGTGAGGGAAAGCAGATCATTAATGAAAATTAAAAAGAGAGTTGGAGAGATAAATGAGCCTTGAGGCACACCGGCATTTATGGCATGCGGTTCAGATGTAACGCCATCTAATACAACACGTATTTGGCGACTAGATAGGAAACTTTCAATCCATAATAGAAGACGAGGAGAGAGATCAAGTGCTTTAAGTTTAGCGAAAACTGCTGGATGCCAGACTCTATCAAAGGCCTTGGAAATATCTAGGGCAATAATTTTAGATTCATCAAAATTGTGAAGACTACGGTTTCAACGTTCCGTAAGAAAGGTCAGTAAGTCTCCAGATGAGCATCCAGTTCGGAAGCCATATTGCCGATCGTTGATGAGATGATTAGTTTATAGATACTTCATTAATTTTGAGTTAATGATAGATTCAAAAACTTTTGAAAGAATCGAAGTGATCGCAGTTGGTCGATAATTTGAGGGATCGCTACCCTCTTCTTTCTTGGGAATAAGCTGAACATAAGCTAGTTTCCAAGCAGTTGGAAATTTTCCTGTCGAATAAGACAAGTAGAATAGTTTGCGCAGAGGTTTAGTCAAGGATGAGGCACAACTTTTAATTAACAGGGCCGAAAAACAATCAGGAACTGCGGCTTTGGAGACGTTGATCCCCTTAAAGATCCTGAACACATCCCTCGTACGGACGTGTATTGACTCTTGTACACATCCACACGAGAGATGCAAAACAGGTGTTTGTGAGGTGGGTGGAAGACGAGAATTTGAAGCGAATCTAGCAGCTAAAATATTTGTTTTATCCATAGAGTCAACAATCACTTCACCATTATAAAGTAGTGAAGTTATGGAGGAACTGGTGAAGTTGTTCCTCATGGTTTGTTTAAACTAAATATACCATTCGGTATAAAATTTTATATTTTATAATCCTGCGTACTCTGTTATAGCAATTACACTATCATTCTTTCTTTAGCTCGTATGCCTGGAATTCGGCGTAGTGAAGTGGACCTCTGGTTAGGCTCAAGAGCTGTAAATAAACGTTAATATTGACTCAAGCTTACCACTGGTGGGGGCTTAAGTGCTGGATACTAATAAAGCAAAAGGCAGGCTTCTTTGCTTGGGAAGTTCTTTACTAAAACTTAAAAATTTCTTACATTACTACTGCTTTTATAATACTGCAAAATTACTAACTAAGCAATTTAGTGTAATGAACTTAAGGTGCTATGTAGTAAGCAATATTTGTCTCGAATTCAATAATTATTGGGAGCAATTGCTTACTTTGCGAAATTTGCCTAGTAAGCAAGAGTTCAATAATTATTTCGAGCAATTATTGCTTATTTGTTTTATGCTATGCGGTTTTTGACCTTTTGAAATTTCGTATACCTACAGTCAGATTTATTGTCTTACATACAAATCTCAACAATTTTGCAATTATGTAGATCTACAGTTATTTCTAGTAGATTGGAGGAAGATTGAACTCTGACATGCTCTCCACGTCCTCTATGGGTGTTGCCTCAGGATCTGTTAATGTGAGTTTTCGCTTCCACTTGCATCTTATGATCGCGATAATCCCTGCTATGATAAATATTGTGATGGTTGAGATGCTTGCACCGGTGATGTGGTGATGAATGATCTTCCAGCTTCCCTCAACATGAAGATTATTGCCTTCAACTTCCAATGCCTCGTAGATTTGGTCGGACGTCTTTATAACTGGTTCCATGTCTGTTGATATTGTAAAGCTGCTAATTGTTGGTAGGGAGATATTGATTGGCACAGGTTTTATAAAGGACGCGATGACTGGTGTTTTCAGTGAGTATTCGGATTTGAGTGTATTTCGCTTCGTTTTTATTGTACATTCTTGCGAAATTCTGATGATTCCAGTGCCATTTAAAAGGACGTCCTCATGATTTCCATTACACTGTATTGCTGCTGTGGTGGGTTTGTTGGCAACAAATAACCAGGTGTTGATCATGTGAAGGTGCTTCCATGGAACATTTGTTAGTTTGAATTGTCGGATTGGACATTCACTGCCTTCGTGTCGGTGATATAGCTCATCTATGATGCAACTCGGGTGATTCTCGATGCTTCGTATGACTGTTGGCGTGCATAGTAACATATTCTTTTTGATATTTATACAACTATCCAATTCCATCTCAGTTAAACTAAAGTAAGACTGTGTGTTGTAGTTTATGGCTAGAATAGGAGTCGCAAGATCTAGCACCAGGTATTGGTTGTCTGATTTTCTTTGAGGTATCGCTGTACATTTTATCAGATTGTACTGGGATAGTTCGGCTATGTTGAGGTATGCTAATACCTTAATCTCTTCTGCTGAGAATTCTAGCTCAATTTTGGCGTTGTGGAATGGCAGAATGTCTAAACTCGATGGTAGATTTCCTTTAGCCTTGGTTAGTATTTCTGATATTTGGGCAGGATTTAGGAAGTCTATTAGGCTTCCATAATGGAAGTACACCCTTGTGATCTTGTGATATTTTTCTAATAATTCCTCCAGGTAATTAGCTGCAGCATGGTATGCTGCGAGGAAGTGTATGTTTGGTTTGTTTGTATCGGGCCCTGCGAACCATTGTGCTTGCATCTTTTTAATTGCTGTCAATCCCTGGTTCAACCTATCGGTGAAAGTGTTTAATTTTTTTCACTGTTCTTGCTTCTGTCTCGTTGGCTGTGGCGATAGTTGTAAGCATGATGTTCGTTTGATGGTTGATTGTTTGAAGTAGGAGTTTTTGGTTATGATCTAGTTCGTCAATATTTTTATACACCTCATCGTTAACTCCGAATACCGTCTCTAATAGCCTCCCCAGAATTCCTCTTTTTATCCTTTTATTTTTTTCGGATAGCAACATTTCTATGTGGTTTTGGGTTTCCGTGTGGATTTCTTCTAGATGATGTATTAACCCTTGGCAATGCGTTTCGTCGGATATTTTGTATGTCTCGTCACAGAGTGTTTTTATTTGATTCATTGTCTGTTTTAACATGCTGCTATCATTTCTTATCTCTGCTGAGGACAAGCTCAATTCAATTCTGAAGGTGCCTCGCTTCACTTGAACATCGCCCATTTGCTCAACGTACAAGCCTGCTTTTGGTTGCGTTAGGGTGTAGGAACAGTGCCCTACTTTCACAAATAGGAGTAGCAGGAGACAGAGTATGGTTGGATGTATTGTCGTCCACCATCCTCCACGATAAGTCGACCTTCTATACTCTTCAGAATAGTATCTTTTGGCAAAGTTAGGTAACTGTGTTTTATAGCGCATTTCGTAAGCCTTGACTGCCTGTAATTGTTTTTCTATAGGTACTAAATTTTTGTACCCAGTTGTTATAGGGTAAATGCGAACACCATTACGCTTACGTTGCATATGATCGCGTCGAAATTTATGTACTTGTGCCTTATAATTTGATGCCGTGTCTGTGCAGGTGTCTCTTTTGTCCTGCTTGTCTGATGCTGAACGGCCTTTGGTTTCATTTCCATTTGCTGCTAGATCCCGATGTGAGGGTAGTGCGGGGACATTGACGCATGCTCTGTTTACTGCGTTGAACTTTTGAGTTGGTTTTGATGAAACTGTGTTTCCTAGTGTCTCGTGTTCACCGGCTGACTGATCTGTGAAGGAAATGCTCACTTTGCTCACTTTCATTCTCTTAACTGACCTCTGGTCTGTGTGCACATCTGGAGCTGGTTGTCTCCTTATTAGCGTGCTCATTGAATGTGCAGCTATTTTTCTCTTTACGCAGCTCTGGGTTAGATCATTGTCGTCGTGTTCTACCACAGGCAATGGACAAATTTTTGCTATTGGACGTTTTATGGTATGATCACCTTTGTACTTTAGTGTTACTACTCTCACTAAGTTGTCCGATCCTGGGTGTACTTCTGTGATTCTTGCAAGTGGCCAATTTGTGGGAGGTGTACCCTCGTCTTTTATAAGTACAACTTGTCCTATTTTAACGTTGCTAGTCTTGCTTTTCCATTTTGACCGTTGCTGTAATTGCTTAAGGTAGTCTTTCGTTCACGCTTGCCAGAAATCTTTACTCATCTTTTGGATATGTTGCCATCGAGAGAGACTGTGCTGTTCCTTCTCCCATCCTGTTAAAACTGGAGGCACAATTAGTGCTTCTCCCACAAGGAAATGCCCTGGAGTGAGTGTGTTTATGTCTGTTGGATCGTCCGTCAATGGGCACAGGGGTCTGGAATTGAGACAAGCCTCAATTTGACAGAGTAAAGTTGACATTTCTTCATATGTAAGTGTGGTTTCCCCTATGACTCTCTTCAGATGATACTTAACTGCTTTAACACCGGCTTCTCAAATTCCTCCGAAGTGAGGAGCTGCGGGGGGAATAAAGTGCCATGTCGTTCCTTTATTTGCGAGATATGAAGCCGCGCTTCTCACGTTTTCTTTATTAAGTACTTTATTAGCACTAACGAATGTTGTGGCATTATCACTGTAGATGTCAGTGCACGTGCCTTGCACTGAATCGCTTGTAGGCTGCGAGGAAGTCCTCTGTTGTCAAGCCGCTTACAATCTCTAAGTGTATGGCTTTAGTGGCAAGACATACAAATACTGCAATGTAACCTTTATAACTTGTGATTCCTCTGCCTTTAGATGCCCTGATTTTTATCGGCCCAGCGTAGTCTATTCCTGTGTGACTGAATGGCTTTGATGGTGTGACCCTTGGTGTTGGTAGTGCGCCCATTTGCTGAGATGGGTTTTGCGCTTTAAAACGGGCGCAGCGAATACAGTTTTTCAATACGTTCTTAACAGTATTCTTGCCTCTGATAATCCAAAATTTTCTGCGAATGAATGCTAAGGTTGTCTGGTTTGATCCATGGAGTGTCCGTTCGTGGGATTCTTGAACAATTAATTTGGTTATGTGATGACTCGAGGGTAGGATTATTGGGTACTTTTCGTTGTAAGGTACGTTGGAGTTACCGATGCGCCCTCCTAATCTGATGAGTCCCTCTGTGTCTAAAAACGGGTTGAGTGATAAGAGTGCACTTTTTCTTTCTAGATTTTGATTTTTGCGTAATTTGTGGATGTCAGAGGTGAATTCATTTTCCTGAATGATACGGACTATGCTGGTGAGAGCATTCAATATCTCTGCTACTGTAATGTGCATTTTGCTTATTGGTTTCCTTCTGCAGGCGTTGATAAATCTTTGACAATAAGCCCACACTCGTAAGAGTTTAGGTAACTTGCTGTATTTTAAGAAGATTTTTTCTAGGTACGCGTCCTTTTCCGATATGTTTCCGCATATGACTTGGCGTTTCATTTCTTCTCTTGTCGACAGTTCAGGTGATGCAAGGGGTGGCCATTTGCTCTTTTGTTCCATCAGCCATGTAGGCCCATGTCACCATAAATTTAAGCCAAGAAGTCTTGATGGGTTGATTCCTCTAGATGCCACATCTGCAGGGTTATGCTCTGATCGAACGTGATACCAGATGGTAGGTGTTGTTAATTCTACGATTTCAGCTACGTTATTTGCGACAAAGGTTTTCCATTTTTCTGGACCTCCTTTGATCCAAGCTAACGTGATTGTTGAGTCTGTCCATGCGTATGTGGTAACGTGTTGAAAATGCATGATGACTTTTACTTGGTGTAGCAATTTCGCCAAGAGTGCTGCACCGCATAATTCCAGCCTTGGAAGTGTTTTCTTAAGTTTTATGGGTGCTACTTTGGTTTTAGCCGTTAGTAGTGTTGTTTGAATTGTTCCATCTTGCTTAATAACTCTGCTGTAGATTGCCGCAGCATACGCTTTTTCGGATGCATCACAAAACCCGTGTAATTCTATTTCTTGATTTAAAAGGGTATGCTGCATCCATCTTGGAATGGAGATTGACTCAATTTGTGGGAGCTCCTTCTTGAATTTTTCCCATTTTTGAGATACATCTGTTTGTATTTTCTCATCCCATGAGTTTCCTTCCATCCAGAGTTCCTGCATCATTATTTTAGCTGTTATCATTATCGGTGCAAGCCATCCAAGGGGATCGAACAGTTTGGCGATATCTGACAACATGGTTCGTTTTGTTTGTTGTTTTCGATCACAAAGATTGACTTTAAAATGGAACGTGTCTGTTGCAGGCGTCCAATATACTCCCAAGGTTTTAATTGTTTCTCCGTTGCTGAGCTCAATTGGGTCTTTCTCCCGTAATTCTTCTGGAATTGTTTTGAGGAGGTTTATATCATTACTTGACCATTTTCTTAGGTTGAATCCCCCTGCTTTTAGCAACCCAATTAATTCGAGCATAGTGGTCATACTTTCTTGTATTGAATCTCCTCCAGACATTAAATCGTCAACGTAAAAGTCTTTTAGAGTGGCGTTTACAGCTTGTGGGAATCTGTTATGCTCATCGACTGCTAATTGTTGTAATGTCCTAACTGCCAAGTACGGTGCTGAGGCTGTGCCATATGTAACCGTCGTTAGAACATATTCCTTAATAGGTTCGTCTTCTGAAAACCTCCACAGTATTCTTTGCAGATTTTGTTGTTCATCATCGATTTGTATCATCCGATACATCTTCTCGATGTCGGCTTTGAACACATATTTGTGTGTCCGCCAACGTAGTAGGATGTCGAATAGGTTTTCTTGCAAGCGTGGTCCGATGTACATTACATCATTTAGACTCAGTCCGTTATTGGTTTTAGCGGATGCATCAAACACGACTCGTAATTTTGTCGTGATGCTTTCCTCTTTTATTACTGGTTGATGAGGTAGATAATAGGTGATACCATCCGCCTTTGGTGAAACTTGCTTCATGTGTCCTAGATTGAGGTATTCCAACATAAATTTGCTGTACTCCTTTTTTAAAGTCACACTCTTCCGAAATCTCTTTTCAAGTTGAAGTAATCTGGCCATAGCTATCTTACGGGAGTCGCCAAGATTGTGTGCGTTTTCTTTTAGTGGCATTGACACTGTATATGTCCCATTGAGATTTCGAACGTGTGATTCTTTGAAATGGTTTTGGACAACTTTATCCGGTTTTTGACCTTTTGAAATTTCGTATACCTACAGTCAGATTTATTGTCTTACATACAAATCTCAACAATTTTGCAATTATGTAGATCTACAGTTATTTCTAGTATTTTATGTTCAAGTTTGAACAATCATTAACAAAAGAATAACCACTGAAGTACCCAAAAATCTCAAATTATATTTTCAAAGACAGAACAAGTAGATATGCTACCGAGAAGTTAAAGAAAATTGGTCAAACAGCAATGCAAGTGCAGATAAGTTGTTATTTTAAAATGAACTTCCGACTTTTTTTTTTAATTTTCATTGTTTTGTTTGATTTGTATGTATTGTATTAACAACTATAATAAAGGATGCCGTTTATCTATACCAGTATTAACAACATTCATTTTCATTTCCAGTCATTTTGCCTGATAAAATTTCATGGCTTTCGCGATTTTTCTTGTTTTATTATAAACTGCATAAGTGAACTTCTTGAGTAAACCGTAAATCGATCTGTAGCGATTACTGATTTCAAATAATTATTCATCTTCAATTGAGTCGTTAGTTCTCACACAGTACCTATATCGAAAATAGTGTTATAATCGAGAGCGAAAAACATTGTATGTCCAACTTCTTTGCTATATTTAACATTTTTTGAAAAAAATTTTATGCAGTATTGTTAATAAAATTTATTTCAAAACGTCCTGTGAGAAAAAGAAAAAAAATTCCACAAATTGATGATTTCTCAATACCTTTGCTCATTTTTTTCCACTTATCCTTCTTTTTCTCAAAACTGGCTTTTTGCAGATAACTAGGTTTTTGAAAAAAAACCACAGAAATAGACATTTAAATAATTTCCTCAACAATGTTTTAAATAGACTTGACAACAATAAAAAATTAGCAATAGATTAGGCAACAAATCCATTACTTTCCTAAACTTGACAATACCTGTAACGTTGGATTTTAATATATATATATAGAAAAGACAATTACTCCGACGTGATAATACCCAGATTTTCTTTGCACCCGTACAATATTAAAGTGTCCTCTTGTCACTCCATACTAGAAAAGAAAACTTCGAAACTCATGACAATAAAACTGATCAGTAGTAACAATGGGTATAGTAATAGAGCTATATATTATTGATGCAACAACACTATAAAAAAGCATTTGAAACGACTTTTCCTTCTAAACAACTAAGCTTGAATCACAATTAAATAAAATGGAGAAGGAGAGATATTAAGTTTAAATAAATCATTTAGGGAAAAAAAAATATAAAGCCAGCCTTCTTTAGCAATAGAACTCTAAAAAACATTTGAGTCAAGAACAAATTGAAACCTAAAATTAGTAAAATTGTCGAGGCTTATAATTGTGATGCCATTTTTTTGGTTTGACCAATGTGAGGTTAAACCAAAAAATTATCTATAAGAACAACATTTAAGGATCATATCAATAGCGCAAACGCTGCAAATCCAAATTCTGGTTTTAGCTAAACACCTTAGTTTAACTGGCCATAAACCTAATCCAGATGACATTAAATTATTACATAATCAAAAAAGCTAAAGGTAATGGCTATTTTATAGTAAACAATCAGATCATATTTCAAAAACATCAGCTTGCTATTGAATGATAATTTAGTATATTACGCATGCGTTAGTAACCCATGAAAAATTAGTTGCTAAATTAATCAATCCCTTAGTACAATAAGAGCCCTGATGATGTGCTGATAGCACGAAACGCGCTGGCGGTTGAAATATATTTTAATGAAACTATGCATCATAAAAACAGGTTTATCTCATATTCGCCTTCATAGGCTGTATAACAGGGAAGGTACGAGGTGTTTTGTAAAAATAAGACATATTTTCTTAATTACCATCTAACTCCGAAACGGTTGAGATACGCCTCCCCCCGCACCTCCCTTCTAACATAAAATTTTTTGATTGCCTAGGTAAGGTGAGTACTATCGCCTTCCTTATATATCTCTGGGCCGGCATATATAGACACTTCCATATTACATATGTACATATGCATTCGTAATAAAAAAAATTTTACGACATGTAAAGTGTTCGGTAAATTAGCAAAATGGAGTATGCCAATAGATTTCTTGGAATATCTTGTCCACACCGCTCCATAAAATCACTCCATACCTATAAAATTCACGTTTGAAAATTTTTCATTTTTCAAAGGAAGACCTTTCAAGAATATATTGCAGAATCAAACTTGAGCTCATGTTCCAGAGAGAATCTTTCAGCATCTTATATCATCTTTGTTTTTAACATGTTAAGATTTATGGTCAAATGCTTTAGTTATCAGCTATCAGTTATAGTTTAATTCTTAAAAAAAAAAAATTGAATTCATACGAATTTGTTATATTAGGCTTTATCTCGTAATATTTATACACCAAGAACATATTTTTCTCTCCTAAAATGTGACCCATCAATAGTGTCCTTTACAACAAAAACAAAATACAATTACTTCAACATCTGCTTGCATTTAGTGAAAAAGTGAAAGAGTTTAATTTCCAGAGCAGAATAAGTAGCCTATCCTTTTGCAAGATACACAAATTTCTATACTCTATTCTTCACAGAAAACTTTTTTGCTGTTCCATCCGATCTACAACTTCCCGCCTACCGCCCTCTAATAAAAAGTTATGCGATCGCGTTCAAAATTTGCTAAAATTTATTGTCATAAATAGTGGAAATTTGAAAAAATCACTTTAAATTTGAACGATTTTTGAATTTAGAGTTTGCAGAAATTTCTTTAGGAGGATGGTAGAGGGGCAATTGAAGATTATATAGAACAGCAGAAAAGCTGTGTATCTTATTCTAGAGAATAAAGTGTAATTTTACCTTGCAGTGTACGCAGTAAAAAAAAATTACAGGGTAATAAGATTGATTCACACCGCCGCGATAGTGATAATTATAGCGATAATGATAATAATGGCGATAGACTAGTGACCCGATCACAGTGATAGCAATATACATTATTTAGCCGCTTGAACCAAATAAAGGCCTTTGGGAAAATCCGACCATGGATATTGCGACAAATTACAGTTTCCTAATTGTAGTGGGTAATATTGATGTTAAACATGCTACCATTAAATGTCCATTCAATACGTAGTGACTCGAATTATTTTTCCAATTTGAGAAAGTTTGCAATTGTTTTACTGATTTCGAATATAAATTTTTATTAAATGGAGGGCAACAGAAGTTTGTACTGCTTCGTCTATAGAGATGAAATTTGAATGCGGTTTGTTCGAAGTATACCTACCAGTCGAGAAATATTTGCCTGATCAAAATCAAAGAACACCTAATAACTCGATTTTCTACTAAAGATTCCTTTAAAATTTTACTTGGTACTTCGTTTCGCAGCGAGGTATGCTCGAAAATGATCCTCAGAAAGATCAGTACAATAATTAAATTTGCACAGCCTAAAAGTAAACCATTGAAAACGCGTTCGAAATTTTGACCCAAAATGGAGAATGCAATACAGCCTGATACAACTATTAAAATTGTTCAAGCCTCATACGTTCTTCATATTATTTTACAAACCACGATTGAGGATGATAGTTATTACGTCCAAGACTTAGAGCCTGCGGAATAAAAAATGTGGTGTTTGATAAATTTTTAAGTCAATCGAAGAAGACTAACGGAGGAAATTTTCCGAATCCAACAAAGTTCTTGTACTTGTACCATAATCTCAATTCGTTTAAAACTTACCACTTGTAATCTAGGTTAGATTCAGCCTAAACACTTTAGGGGAGGACTTAATAAATCAATTCTGGTTGAAGTGTCCGTAGGGTTCCAGTGGCTCAATCACCCATACTCTTAACATAACTCCTTGGTAATATCATCATACATTTAATCCTTTTTTCTAATATTTTTATAATGTTTTAAATTCAGATCATATAAAATTGAGTGTTCCTTTATATGACTCTAATTCATTTTTTAAATACCCACTTAAATTTACACTATCCATTTTGTTCTCACAGCTCCTGATAGACGACTGAAGCTGTGCATGCTGCGATAGACATTTCAATCGCTAGTCAAACTAAAGGCCGATTCACACCGTCGCGAAAGCGATTGCGATAATGTAGCGATAGCGATAATGAAGCGACAGTAAAGATCGCTACACATAGTTTTGCATGCAAACTCTCACACCAACGCGATAGATCACAACGATAAAAAAAATTTCTGCAGCGTTTGACTACCGATTCAAATGTCTATCGCAGCATGCACAATTTTAGTCATCTATCGCGAGCTCTGAGATCAAAATGGATTAGTGTGATTCAAGTGGGTGTTGGAAAATGCATTAAAATCATATAAAGGAATACCCAATTTTATATGATCTAAAGCATTATAAAAATAGTAGAAAAAAGGACGAAGTGGGGGTTGATATTGCCAAGGAGTTGAATACAGGTTGGGTTAGCTTAAGTGTATTTTTGACTTGGGCACTGCGACATTGCGGACACTGCGACCAGAGTTAATTTATTGTTTCCTTCCCTATAGAGGCTAAATCTAGTCTAGAATACAAGTAGAAAGTGTTAAACGAAGTGAGGTTATAGATGTACGTAAAGTTAACACCGCAACTTCGCCAGATTTAAGTCGGAACGTTCTCATAATTTGTCGTTAATTTGTCGTGAAAACCATAAATTTGTAGTGTCCTTTTTTCTAAAGGAAACTGGATGTGGTACTGAGTTGACGTCAAATTAGCACCGCAACTCGCTAGAGCTCGGCTAGACCTTATTGGATTGGAAAATTTCACATCTTATAATTTGTCGTTAATTTGTCGTGAAAAACATAAATTTGCTGTGCTATTTTTTCTAAAGGAAACTGGATGTGGTGCTAAGTTGACGTCAATTTAGCACCACATCCAGTTTTCTTTAGAAAAAAGGACAGGACAAATTTATGTTTTTCACGACAAACTATGAGATAGTTCCGAGTTAAATCAGGCGAAGTTGCGGTGCTAACTTTACGTACGAAGGTTATAGTGCAAGTACAAAAACGTCGTTGGACTTGGAAAATTTCACTTTGTCCTTTTTCTACTAATTTTATAATGTTTTAAATTCAGATCATATAAAATTGGGTATATGATTTTAATTCATTTTTCAACACCTACTTGAATTTGCACTAATCCATTTTGATCTCAGAGCTCGCGATAGATGACTAAAATTTTGCATGCTGCGATAGACATTTGAATCGCTGGTCAAACGCGGCAGAAATTCTTTATATCGCTGTGATCTAGCGTTTACATTGAAAACTATGTGTAGCGACCTATCGCTGCCGCTTCGTTATGGCTATCGCTACGTTATCGTAATCGTATGTGTAGCGATCTATTTCTGTCGCTTCGTTATCGCTGTCGTTCCGTTATTGCTGTCGCTTCGTTATCGCTGTCGCTTCGTTATCGCTGTCGCTCAGATATCGCTGTCGCTTAGATATCGCAATCGCGACGATGTGAATCAGGGTTAAGTGATGAAATCACCTAAAAACAAAGAAATAATCTCCTAGCGGCCAAACGAAGCATGTCTACCCTCTCCCCTCGCCCCACACCCGCTCAAACACAATATATTGTTTGCCTGGGTCCTATCATCCTGTGAAACATTCAGGACACGAAACCAAACATACTAAATATATGGTTCTAGACCAGAGTTGTAAGAAATCCTCCCGAATTACATTTTCTCTTTGATGTGATGAAACAACTAGTATTACCGAATCCAAATATATTATAAAACAGGCTAAATAAATGATATTTATCGATTTATGTGTGGAATATGTTTTTAGACATCTTTGTTTGAGAAAAACAATAATACACTTGCTCCGATTATGCAATATTTTATTAAAAAAAAAAAAATAGTAACAGCCTACGCGTTTCGTCTGCTAAGACATCATTAGGACTTGCCCTAAATCTAGATCTGGGTCAACTATGCTAATTGTATACATACATTCTACGCTAACCGAGCTACATACGCACGCTAAGAGCTATGTAAATGCATACAAACCAAGTTAACCAAGTTACAAATTTACAAATACGTTAACCAAGCTACACACGAACAAAAGATCATCGATGAGTTATAAGTATATATATATAATTTGTGGACTAATGCTGTAATATAATTAGGTTAGGATTTAAAAGTCAATCTGATCATTCAACAAAGCTTAACCGTCATCATTAGCCCTACTCCTTTTGAATATTTCATATCTATCCAGTACTGGTCCTCCATCAATATTATGTAAAAGTCTTATATTTTGGGTAATACATTTATGTCCAGTAGATTTTCGATGTTGACCTGAAGTCGGATTATTTCAATTAGAAGAATTAATGTATTCGTTGAATCTTAGTTTTAAAGATCTTTTTGTTTTTCCTATGTAGAACCCAGAGCAATCGCTGCAGCTTACTTTATAGACTTCACTCCTATTCATTGTGACTTGCTTTAACCTTTATTATTAGTTAGTAAATTTTCAGTGGTAGGGCAGGGGTTATCTGCTTGTTGGCTAGGGTTTTTTTTTTTAATTTTTCAGAAATATTGTATAAATAAGGAATTTTTCTCCACTTCTTTCCACTAGGTTCATTAGACATAGGTAAAGGGAAAATGGAACTCAGGATACCATTTTTTTGTTTTTTGCTAAGCATCTTGTAATCTAATTTTGAGTCATATCCGTTTCTTATAGCAATGTCTTTAATAATGTTTAATTCATTGTAAAAACTATTGTTGTTCAATGGAAGAGAGAAAAGGCTATTTAAAAAAGAATGGAAGGCTACCATCTTAGTATTCCAAGGATGGCAAGAATGGCATGGTGTAACCACATCCGAGTAAGTAACTTTACGATAAATGTCAAATCTCAAATGTTAAAAGACTATCAGTATTAATAGTTATAGTCAAATCTGAAACAGGTTATACTGTCGTCGATTTTATTTAAAAAGGCATTTAAAAAACTACTCGTTAATTGCCTCTCTGTGCCAGTCGAAATACAAAATATGTCATCAACATATCGATACCAAGTCAATATATGTTTATCTAAATTATTATTACTACTAAATATCTTCTTTTCAAAGGAATCCATATAAAATTCGGCACAAAAAGGAAAAAAGCACGAACCCATAGCAAGTCCATCCTTTTGAGTATAAATTTTATCATTGAACCCAAAATAATTTTGTCTAATGCATATGTTGATCAAATTCATAAGCTGAAGAGAGCGCTTGCGGTTTCGCACTTTAGATTGAATTTTTTCATTTAAATTACCAATTAATTTCTCAACGGGAATAGAAGGAAATAAACTACATATATCGAAAGGGACCAATTTCGTGTTATTAGGAACTTTTAAATGCTTTATTTTGTTTATTAAATCAATTGAGTTCTTCGCAGAATGTTTGGGCGTAATATTGATAAGTTTTGGAACAATTTCCCAAAAGTTGGGACGGAGCATTAAACCAAAACAAAACATGTCGAACCGGAGTATTCTTTTTATGTAGTTTAGGAAGACCATGCAAAGCAGGTATGGAGCACTGACTGAGCGTATTGCCATTTTCCTACAGGAAAGAATGGCACAAGTTTTATAGTTTTCTTTTTCGCCCTATGGGGGAATTGGAGCTACCAACACAAAATATTGCTTACTGAACGTTTTCTTATGCCATTTGATGTTTTTATGTTAGCTAAAGATGCAATCACCGCAGAAAGAATAAGGTAGAGGTATTGTTTATCATGCTCCGACTCTCTTGCCCATACGTAGGATTCAGGTAAGAATAACTTTTGAAAATTAAAGTCGGATGTGAGAAGCGCCGTATTTACACTCTACGACTTATCGTACAACCTTTCTGAATATTCCGTTCTCCGAACCCTGCGGTTGTTGTAGTGATTCGCCACGTTTCTGAATCCTGTTACGTAACTGCAAGCGATATATTTGCTGCATGTGTTCATCTCCATTACGTAATTCTATCGCCTGAACTAATAAAGTGTAATCACGTTGCTTTTAATCGATATAGTTTGTAATAGCTCTGACGCGGGACCTGGAAGTGCTAATACCAGAGCTGTAGCTTTGTCTCCATCATTCCATCCATTTACTTCGGAAGCTGTCTCGAATTATCTCTTGAAAATATGCCACGAATTTTGTCTCATCAAATATTGGAGGTTTCGTTCTGCCTTCACTGGATATTTCAGTTCCTTCGTACGGAGGTTGTCGATGCTTCATCCTCTGCAGATCTGCTTTAAAGTTCACAAGCTTCTCCGTAACATTTTGCTGCACTTCCGACACTTGTTGTTGAACTTCCAGCACTTCCTGCTGGATTCCTTCAATTTTCACATTTTGTTCGTCTCATGAATTTTTATGAAAATTCTTCTGTTCCTCCAAACAGGTTTCTAGACAATTCTGCAAAGAACTCTTTTGTTCATCCCAACGGTCTTCCAGAGAATTCTTTTGTTCTTCAAAACGTGTTTTGAGAGAATTCTTTTGCTCTTCTAAAAATGCTTGCAGAGAATTCTTTTATTCCTCATTAGCATTTTGTTGTTCCTCCAAGAGAAAATTGCTTTTATTCCTCAAAAGCATTCTTCATCTGCAGGGCTGAAAGCTCCATTTTGGTCATTAATGTACTCCAAAGCTGTTCTAGATTCAGCTGCTTCTTCTTCGAAAACAAATGTCTCAGGATTCTTTTCTTCCTCTATCAAAGCTTGTCTAAGTCGTCCGACTAGAATATTCTTTAGACTTGTCGTTTACAATGACCCGCTTCCCCAATTACACTTTCAATTCCTGTGTGCGAAGCTCCTCTAGTTGGAGTCCCATCCTTCGTCTTTAGTAATTCACTCAAACTTTAATATAAAATTATCTTTCGGAATTTTCACGCACGATTTCACAAAATTAATCACCTTTTGAATTTTTTCGTGAATTTATTTTACTTCTGACACTAGTTGTTACGAGCGTGGCCTTAGTTCGTTATTTAAATCACAATATTTCAGATATCATTAACAAGTTCTTCTTTTATTTAACTTCACTCTTTCTTTCACAAATTCACAAACAATCAAATCAACTCTTTATAGTTTACGCTAGTACTGTACTTCTAATTATCGCAATCCAATAGTTTACTTCGTTCACTTCACTGTCTGAAATAAGACTCCGCCTCCTGGAGTCAGTCAGAGTCTTTCTTGCGCATTTAAAATGTAAAATAAACCCGATCAGAAACATAAGGCCAGCTGGAAACTTATCAGCTGTAAACTTAAAATGTATTGTCCTTAATATGTACAGTGTAGTCCTAACTTCCCTATTTGGATTTATGGTAGGGTAGATTTAACACTCAGGCTTTTTATTTTGGCCTAGATTTCACAATTGTCTTGGTTTTTTCTTCTTTTGGTACATACATATATTGATTAAAAACTTTTATATTTGATATGTTTTTTGTTGATTATTACAGCTTCGCGCGCGACACTAAGCTGTTTCCGTGGCGGTTGTTTGTTATATGTTGTTTAGGAGGGTGAGACGGAAAATTGGGATGGGTGCGGTTAAGGAGGATGAAGAGCTCTGGAGCTTGGACCAGGTATCCTTGTGGGGGTCTTCCTTCTCTAGGCAGTTCCTATGTTGGGCGTCCTGCTATGATGACTGTGGCTGATGTTCCGGATATCTATCCTCGATGATGGGTACCTTTTCTGCAAAAGAAAGTAAATCTTTCGCCAGTTACTATACTGCCCGTACTCTCAGGGTCAACAAGTTGAAGAGGTGAGATGTATCCGAATTCTGCAGGTGGAGTGTGTGCAGGCAGGTTGAAGATGAGATGGTTTGGATGATGAGGAAGTTCTTCCATCTGATGTGGGGCTTGCGAGACAAGGTAATTGTCGATAGGAAGGATTTTTGCTGCCTCGTACAGCTTTTTGTTGGGGTAGTACTTGTTGTCTGCCCTTCTACGAAGACCAGTACAAGAACGGAGTACTTTCCTCTCCAGATTTCTGAGGTTTTTCATGTAGGTTGGCGAGATCGTGTGCCATATTGGGAAACAGTATGTGAGTGTTGGTCGAATTAGTTGCTTATAAAGCAGGAGCTTGGTGGGGACAGACAGGGGTGTTGAGAAGTGGACTCAGAAGGCTATAGGCAGCTTTTGCTCTTCTCAGAGCATATTGTGCGTGAGGGTTGAGCTTGTGCAGGTTAGAGAAACATATACAGAAGTATTTCGTTTTTGTGGAGGGTGTTATTTTCTGGTTATTGACTTCAATGTCAATATTTTTAGCCAAGGTGCCTATGTTTGCTCGGCTAGTAGTAGCTGGTTTGCGGATGCAAATCATTTCAGATTTGGCAATGTTTATTTTGATACCCCATTTCTTGTAGTAGGCGTCCAGTTTGACAATATGCTGCATTGTGGCATTGTGATCATTTGGCGGTTGATCTGACGTATAGAGGTCGAACAGGATTGGGCCGAGTACTGAGCCCTGAGGGACTCCCGCTTCTAGAAATAGGGTAGCTGAGTTGCAGTTCTCAAGTTTCACTGCAAATTTCCTTGAGGACAGAAAGCTGTGAATAATTTTTGTTATATGTAGTGGGAATTGTAGCTCTAACAATTTGAAGATGAGGCCGTTTTTCCAGACAGAGTCGAAGGCTTTCTCGACATCCAGGAAAGAGGCTTCTACCTCCTGGATGTGAGAAGTGCCGAATTTATACTCTACGAATTATCCTATAGCCTTCCTGAATATTCCGTTCTCCGACCCAAAGCTTACTAAGATGTCACTAACCTAAAGTTGTTTCCATTTCCAACAGATGTCGCTTGTGTCACTTTGTAGCGCGTAACAATACACTTTAAAAAAAATTTATCTTATCAAGAATTAAATTCGAGTTATATACTGCACTTATGATAAGATGATTATACTTTGATGTAGGATCGTTATCCAGCTCTTCTGCGTTCATATTGGTTAAATAAACATCTCTATGTAGAATTGTTACAGAATTGTCTTTATCAGCTTTGTTTAAAATCAAATTATTAACTTTCAGCTTTTTCCTAATACTAAGAACCGTTTTTCATCCTGACTTTTACTTACTAAACTATTTTTTCCTATTACTATTATCTCAGTATAATAAAATTTTTCTTTAACATCCGCATCTTGGAGAACTGCATCAACATGTGTCACCAAATTTTAAGGTTCTTTCTACTTCACCTTAAGAGGAGATGCAAAATTTAATCCATGTTCCAAAAATTCGCATTCATTAGTCAAACAAAGATGTCTAAATAAAAGAATTGAAAATTTAATAAATATAATAAATGTCCTTATAAAAATACAGAGCAGATGATAACTACCCATAGTCCAGTTAAATCACATAGTAAATCAATAAAAAAATGTATGCTTAGTGCTTAGGGCGAGTGCGAACTTTTAAATGAATCTCGTCATGGTGCCGTTTCCTGCCACTCACCTTAAGTATGCATGCATAAATAACAAAATACAAATTAGTAGGTTTTCCGTATAATGCAAAAATAAAACACTTTTCACTATATACTTACACTTGCTATACATATGTATTTAGTATATAGATAAAATACACACATTCAAGGCACAATGCACGGCATTACTCACATTAACAACCATCACTGAACCTAATTTAACTGCGGGAGACTACAACCTGGTAATTTGATGCATTTAAAGTAATTGTCGTTCATTTTATCGTTCATCGCTGCTCCTGTATAGCATGGTAGGTAGAAGTATACATATATGTAGGTATTCAATGGAATAGAATCTACGTCAGAGATACCCCATAGAATTTCTTCTAAAGGACTTTGTGCATTCACCCTCTACCCCTTTTAGCTGGTTGGTTGGTTAGTTGGTTGGATGGTTCGTCGGTTCATTATACAGGAAACTATATTACACCACTGTTACACTTTCCTTTATCTATAAGGGATTCATCTAAACTAGAATTCAACTTGAACACCATATACTATACGTACTATAGTAGTAGATATTATACTTATACTAGAGAACATATTTACTAGAAGGCGACTCTAATACGGCATAGAGAAGACAATGACTACCACACTAGATATGTGTATTGTGCAATAGTGTAAGGAGAATTTACCAGTCCACAGGATATGGCCTGGCTCTCTATAAGAAATGAGTCCTTCACACGCTATACGGATCGGATCCTTTCTTCAAGTTGCATTAAAATTGCAAATTTAGAAAACAGAAGCTTTAGAGGTTTCGTTTCTGTGTCACAACACTCTAATTTAACGATATTTATTGCAACTATAAATTTTAAATGCATAGCAGATGCATTTAAACACATACATATACATATATACATTTTTATGGATTTTTTGCAAAAATTAAGTGTCAAGATGCTTTCCGGAAGATAATTTTTTTTAGTGGTCTGAGAAAATCTAACTTTTATATTGCCTACTTTATGCTATGTGTGTTCATAATATGTGTTATACACGCTATGATCATTATATAATAGTTAAACTGACGTCTTAGGTGGATTCATGTAAAGTGAATGATAATAATCAGAAAATGCAATCATTTTTACGTATACATTTGAAATTTATTTCAAGGTGATATGTAATTGTTATACTAAACCTGTTCAATCCATATTGGGTACGGCAAAAATTTGTAATATAGATTAATGATTAAGGAAAGAATTTAAAAGTGTGTTGATACTGTATTTAGTCAGTTGATCAGTTTCAGGTAGGAATATGTTTCAATGTAATGCTGATTCGGATTTTAGTTAGTGCCGAAAGTAATTTTACGTAGGTAGCAAAAACCAAAGTCCAAATACTAGGAACACAAATTCAAATCTACTTCTAGATATTTTTATGTCTGTCTGCAAATATATAATAATAATTTTTTTTATGTAAATAGGATCTTTATTTTGTGGGACTTTTATCCCAGTTAATGGGCAACTTGCCACCCACCAGGGTCCAACCCACCAGACCTTTTGTCAATTCAGGTGTAGACTTTTGTGGTCCCTTTTGGACACATTTTAAAAGCAGAGGCAAACGACCATAAAAGTCTTATGTGACAGTCCTTTGCTGCTTCGCGACCAAAGCTGTTCATTTGGAGGTGGTAAGGGATTTGACAATAGATGCCTTCATCGGCTCACTCAAGCGATTCATGAGTAGAAGAGGAAATTATAGAAAATTGTATTGTGACAATGCCACAAACTTTGTCGGAGCTAAAAATCAACTAGCAGAACTCAAAGAAGCAGTATATTCTCAAGAATCGCGGCACAATATTACTGCATTTTGCACCACCAGAGGAGTGGATTTTAAATTTATGCCTCCACGAGTCCCAAATTTTGGTGGCCTTCTTTTGCTCTTTTCAAAATTTCTTAAAAATAGTTGGTAAAATTATAAAAACGACACTAGCTAAACTTAAGTTATAAAAGTCACTAAAACAAAATGACACAAAAAGTAAAAAAAAAAATTCGAATAAAATTCTCAAAAGAGTCTAAAAACGGACACAAGAATTTTGAAAAAAATCGAAAGATCTATAACCAACAATTTAGAACCAGTCCCAATTTTGACAATTAGGTAAGTGGCAGTTCCAAGAAGCTCCAAATTTCCAAAATAATTTCATAAAGGCTAATTTCCTAAACGAGTGAATTTTCAACAAAAAATTTTCCAATTTAGCACCGAGACCGAAACCGAATTTAAAATGACTAATCGAACGAACGAAAAAATTTACGCGATACCGTTCTAGAGTCCCGCGAGAGCAGCCTGTAGTATCATAGATCTCTACAAACTGCCCTCATCATCGCTCAAGCTTAGCATCTCTAACAGAGTGCTTGTCCTTTCCATAGCACTTGCAATGATTCGTAAGCGGGGAGAATCCCTGTGAAATAGTATTGCAAATTCTGTGGCCTGCTATCACCAGTGAAAGACAAGTGCTCCGTCCTGCAGCGGCGATAATGGTTGCCAAGTGCAGTTGAATGTGTCTGCATTCGTTGCCAGATATTCAAGACGTAAACGTCTCTTCCATCTGTCAACGAAATGGCGATTAAGTGCTTGTGCGTGGTATTTTGGGGCAGTCTTCTGATTCCCATCCTCGACTCTCATGTAGTACAAGTGAATTGTGGATTTCGCCAGTGTTAACACCAAGCTAATCAAACAATTCACACGACTACAAATCTTTGGTCCCCATAGACACGATGTCCTAGTAATTCCGAAATTCGGGTGGATCAACTGACACATATCACGCACGAGTTCCATCAGATTTTGCAAAGCTGGGCAAGTGAAGAACCTGTGAAACAGAGTGCCTTCACCAGCACAAACTGTGCATGCCACATCAGCATCTTTGCAATTAGAAGGATATCTGTAGACTACTCGCAAGTTATCCTTTCCATTATCCTCATATTCACCTCGAGGTATGTTCGCCATCTGTTGTATCCTGTATATTCCGGAGGTCTCATGGACATAAGCACGTCATGGAGCACACGTATTGTAAGTGTGCTGAAAAGTGTGTAAGGTGGTCTGTTCAGAACGAAAGCATCTTCCAACTTGTGCCAGGGTCACTGGTCCCAAGTTGGCGAAATCTCTACCGCTCAGAAGCAGCCAGATCGTGTAGTTGTGATAATTGAGATATCACTAATATCTCCGAGAACCGTCAGTGGAAGCGTGTCAGCTTCAAAGCCTCGAGCATTACTGAACACTGCATCTGTCAATACAGGATTGAACCTGATTGGAATTGACTCGAATTGTGTGTACCATAGAGCATTCCACTTAAAGTGAAATGCTGGCCTGATTCTGCCCCAGGTCTGAATCGTTGAGATGAGATCCTGTGGCCAGTCACGAGGATAGTGTGGTCAAACAGAGAGCAGGTACTAATACTCCCCTATGCCGATCCCTCCCAGTACATTCATCCACAGTTAAGAAATCAAGGTAAAACACTCTTTGGAAAACACGCACTTGGAGACACCTTGATTTTACAACCAAGTTAGTGAGACCTAATCCATCTATCTTGACTCGCAGATAGAGCTTTTGCTTGAAGAAGACTTACAAAGCATTTATCAAACGTCTCAGACTTTAGCAGATGTACGATGGACGAAGTATTCAAATAATTAATTACCATTTAGGATAATGGAAATAGTCGATTACGCCATGAGTTTACAGCTCTAAAGAGTTTCTTCATTGCCCTGGCTATTATTTGATTTACCCTCGCGTCCGATATACACACCTAAATACTTCAGGCAAGTATTAGTCCATTGGATGTTTAGTGGAGTATCTATACGATCTCTCCACCTTCCACACCACAAGCCTTGACTTAGCGCTCGCTATACGTTCGTACTGTTCGAAAATAGCACCAGCGACCGGAATAATAATAATGTATTCATAAATTCAACAGTACACAAGATCTACAATCTTATAATTAGTACTTCTAACTTAGAGGATCTTAATGTATAATTGCGATTGCGCATTCATCCAAAATAAAACTAAAAAAGTAAATTTTATTTATTTTTTCCGGACGGAAATCGAGCTCACACTTAATAGAATCGATCAAATATGGAGAATAGAAGAAATTTAAGAACCCTTTTTTTATGATTTGATTTAGAATCGTTAAAAAAATACAAAAATTAAAAAAAGGTTCTTCCTTTATTCTCCATGTAAAAAATTAAATTAAACCGAGAAATTATTTATGGACCAAAACCTAAGAAATAGGAAAAGAAAAAAAAATGATTAAAAGCATACAAAATAATATAAAAAACAATAAAAAATATAGAGTAGGTCACACGAGAAAGTAGATAAAATAAAATGCTATACCAAACTTATTCGAATCCATGCCAACTGAAGTAAGAACTGAGGATCGATCTTTAAGTAGCCTCTTCAACATGTTCAGGGAACCAGCACTTTCGATATTTGCTGGTAAACTATTCCGCAATCTGCACAACTACCTGAACAATATAAGAACATTCATAAGCAGCTCTACCTACGGAAACGAGGTAACAGAATGTATGAGTCTCTAAAAGAACGTAGATGTTGTATATGTGGAAAAAAACAGCTAGGCGTTTATGTTTTTATCGGATTATATAGAAAAATCAATAAATTGATTTCCATAGATTTGAATATTGAGAAGCCGAGCAACCTATAACATAGAGGAGAGAAGTGGTCAAACTTCCGAAGGCCATAGATAAATCTAATGCAATCATTGTATGCGATGTTAAGTTTACGGGAGAGGTACTGTCCAATTTTGAATATATTGTATTTCAAAATGTAAAATGAGATATCAGATCGTATCCCTTTAGACATAATCGAGGCGGTTTGCCGCAGTTGCTTGAGTCCTCCATAAATCTTACCAAGGATTAAGCTAACACAGTGATGAATTTATAGTTATTCCTGGATTTTTAACACATCCACCAACCAAAGACAGAGGAGTATTGTTTAGTAAAATGTTACGGAATTCATTAATATTGAGGTTGCTGTTTTTGATAATAATGTAGTGAGATTTACTTGGATTGAGAATTAGATGATTTGATTGTGCCCATTGATGTATCTTATTTAGATTACTATTTACTCGAGCAAAGCGATCCTCGATCAGACCAATTGTTCTGCTGAAGTAAATCTATAAGCGTCATCAGCATACAAGTGAATATTAGCATCCTCTACAGTTTTAGGTAGATCATTTATGAAGATACTGAAAAACAATGAAGCCCAATATTGATCCCTACGGAACACCACAAGACAGTGGAAGGAGGCCTGAGAATGTATCGTTTGGGTCATTCCACAGAAAATCGACAGATATTGTGTAAATTTGTGCATCGATCATCTTCGACTTTGATGAAATCTTACAGGTAGGTTGGTTTTATTGTTTTTAGTATTTTACTGAAATATTTTTCGTCTTTGTCCATTTTTGACGGAGATATGATTTTGAAATTTTTAAAAAGTGGCAAAGTTTGCTTGGTAGGTATAACATAAAAAATGTATATCTCAGAACGCATACATCGCAAGCCCGTGAAACAAACACTATTTATTTAAGGCAGTTTTAGAGTTCCTGCAAAATTTAGTGAACATCCTTTTTCTTCTGAAAAATTGTTTTCAAGGATGCGCGTTTTATATTTTGAAGAAGCTGCTGAAAGGAGAAAATGGAACTCCTTGAAGTTTGGATGAGGTTATTTTTATAAATATATTGTACTTCAGGAAACTTTGAACGAACATTGAAGACGTGTGCTGAGTTGTCCGATTATATGCAGTGTGTTCGATAAATAAAAGGATGGAGTATGCCAATAGATTATTTAGAAGTGTCCTGATCATATTTTTGTTCAGAGCCCCCTCCTTAAAATCACTCCATCCCTCAAATTTACGATTGAAGGAAGTGTGGTCACTTACTTAAATATTTAGAACAACCAAAATTTTGAATTTGAAGCGTCATACCTCTGGAGTGGGGAGGATTACGGAGGGTGGTTGATCATTCATAGGAAAGACCATAAGGTTGTGCATACAATACCGTTTTAAAATCCGTACACCGTACACCCTGTACTTTTGAAGATATAGCGTGTTTAATGAAAAAAGAGAATATTTTACTAATCACCCTGTAACTCGATAGGGTGACATTTTGACACCCCGCCCCCCTCGCATACGCCATACAATTTTTTACTTGTGTGGATGAGAAGAATCATTTGGAAAAATATAGTCATATTAGTCTGGGACACCGTGCACAGTGAAATTTTTAGGAACTCGGAATTGAGAGCTTTATTTTCTACCATTCAGCTTTAAGGCTGAATGGCACGAATTCTAGCTTCCAAAAGTTTTGACAGTACTTTACGATGGAAACGTCAGATTGCCTCAATTGACATTAGTATTGCCATATTGCAAAACTTATGCTACAACTTACGTACAAATGTTAAAAAGTAGTGGGCTGATAATGCGCAGAGAAATTAACTTGATAAATTTTGTTGGCACACCATGTGAGTTAACAAACTCCGCTTTAATGGAATAAATGGCGTTATATACCTCGGTGCAATCAACCCCACGAAAATCATAATGATTTAGTGGGTACACATAAATCAAATTTTTTTTTGTAGTATGCTCGCTTGACACTACGAATTTTTAGAATTACTTTATTTCATAACGCAGTGTATGCTATGCGACTATCACTAGTCTTAAGTCTGCGATAACAAAAAAAAAAATATTCTCTCTCTCTACATTTAAACTCTCTCTACATTTAAACTGAGTTTTACATAGCAAGACATGAAAATAATATCATGATCTAGAATGCATAGGCAAAGTGACCAATAATATTGAAAAAGAATCGTTTAAAATTAAAAGAAAAGAAAAAATGTATTTTTCTCCATTAATAATATACAAAAACAATAGAAATTCACTAGTATTACAAAGACACTGTAGTAGTTGACTTACGTTCTTGAATACAATTATATAATCCGGGAGATTTCTTAAATCTTTATTTTCCATAGAGATGATATCGAACGAGATCCAGGGATCATTTATTAGCAGGATCTTTATGTTATCCGAAGCCATAAAAATTACCGTCAAGTTCAGAATAATAACAAAAATATCAAAATCTTTACAATAAACTCCTTCGGTAAATTTGTTTGATCGAGTATCGAAGATATATCTCTTTTCTTAGTAAAACAATATATACAAGGGTCAATCGAAACGCAACCTACACAATTTGTGTATACGAGAATTGCGGTAAACAATATTCCATCTCAGTGTTCGAGGATCTAATATTTCGACGTTATTAGTTTCGCCTCCAATGGCTCCATTTACTCCAGTTAATCTAAAATAAAAATTAGTCGCAAGCATTTCTGAACCGCAATCCCATTCTCATTTGCTAAAATCAAATATTTCCGCGGTATTGCTACCATATCCACCGCATGCATAGATTTTGTTGTAAAGCTATGAACACAAATGCCCTCCTTTCTTTGTTTTCATAGATGAAAACTTTTTCCACTTCTCTGTACTTGACTCGAAGAACTCACAAGAATTAGTAAAACGGCCCTGTACAAATCCTCCACATACTATTAGCAGTTTATTGTCGAATGTTGTATAACCAAAACCATAACGTCGAAGATGGTTGATTTCTTTTTCAATGGCGCTTTCTTCTCCAAGACCGATAAACATCGTTTTTGGTGTCAATCTGATTAACCGTTGATTGGATTTATGAAATATAAGCCGGCTTCAGCAATTGCGCGTTAGGCTAATATATCTTCATTGTGAAAATTTTTTCAAAAATAAATTCTTTTTTTAGTAAATCGACAGCTTCTGAAAATACTTGAGAGAAGCTTTTGGTTTCAGAAACTTTACCTTGAGCCCATTTCCAGACATATTCAAAGAGATCTTTTTTTCGTCGTATTATGGATGTAATCTGTGTTATCAGCAAGTAAAGATCGCATCTCCTCGATAGTTAAGTCGCTCATTAATGAGCTTTTGAAACGATAATCAGCCTTACTAACGATATATGACAAACATGTAGCCTCCAAAATATGGATTAGATTGTTTTCAGCAAGCTGCCAATGTTTCAAGCAAGTGTGATCGTTAATAGATTCGCTCAGATCTAGCAAACAGATTTCAACTACATAATTGCTCAAACTGAAAAATCACTGCATATTTGACAATTTTTTCAATATCTTCGATTTCTTCATCGAATTCGCTGGTGTAAATGAACGTAATTATTTTTTCTAAAACATCTGCAATTATATCTGGCATTAATATGGACTCTTCAAACTTATCTGTTATTGGAAGCGTTAGTAAATCTTTGAAATATGTAGTTACTAGCTGAGGAGATAAGAACTCTGTGCATATTGATTTCGAATCCATCTTCACTTTGATTTGATTCTAAATCACAAAATTCATTTTCCTTTCGCAATTCGTTCAGTTGACCAATAAAGATTTTTTCGGTAATTTTGTTTTATCCATTATAAATAAAAAATCTGTTGAAGGAAAATAGCAAATAATTAGGAGATACCTGGTGAGTATACTTTATTTTATGTCTCCTCTTACCTTTCTTCTATTGCATACTATGATTTCGCAAACAATTGTCAAATGCTCAAAATTTCTTTAAGATCAATACTCGTGTCACTTTCAGTAAATTTTAGTTTTGTAAAAAAAAAATCAAAACAGTTTCCCAAACAGATTGTGTAAATTTTATGAACGTTTACACCTCACAACGATGGATATTCAATAATAGACTCCAGACACTCAAGAACTCAAAGTTATTTATTTACTCCATGATTCACTTTTAAGTTTGAAGAGATTTGATTAAAACCCGAATTACAATTACGACTTCTCAGTCGACTTTAATAACTTTGCCCAAAATGGTAAATGCATGTGGCAAGATTAAATTGCAATTTCGATTTCGACTACCACTTTGACTGAAATTGCAAAGTTCGTTTCGATTGCGGTCAACTTCAGTTCAGAAATGTCTGCGGAAAAGTTTGGAAAGAAATCGAGAAAGTCGGAGTTGTAATTTAATTACAAATTTCACCTCAGCGTCGATTTTGATTGAAAATCAAGTCGAAATCGACTCAGAAGTTATAATTGTAATTCAGGCCTAAAGCGTGGGTTTCACAAACGAACTTACTGTCACAAATAACCTTATTTTCAGCTCTTCACCTTGGCGTACCATACGAAAACGAGTTCCACACACTTCAACTTTTTAGCGAAATGGAACCTGAGAAATAGTCAAGATGAGGGTATTTTCTGCAAATGGTGTATTTTTTATTTAATTAGTCGTCATTAGTACTATTAGCTGGTGTGGAGCTTTTGTGACACATTTGTCTTTGTATACAAAGAGAATGCTTTTTATAATTCGGTAAGAAATTTTATAAATTAAAAAAGATAATTACATCAGCAAAAAAATATTATTTCTTAACAATCAATATGCCAGGTACGTACTCACGGTTTCTTTTTGTCTTAGAATTTTCTTCTACGAAATTGTTCTTAATTACCATTTCTGTACAATTTATGTCCCTTCAATGTTTAATTTTACGCTTGTTGAAACCATTTTCTCTAAAAAGAATCTGTTCACATTTCACGAGATCCACATCAGATGATATTATAAATGACGACATACATAAAAACGTGTACCAATTGCAGAAAATATACTCAATTTGACTATTTTACAGGTTCCACTTCGCTAAAAAATTTAAGTGTGTAGAACTCGTTTTCGATTGGTCCGTCAAGAGGAGGTAAAGGACTAAAAACAAGGTTATACGTGGGACAGTAACTGCGCTTGTGAAAACCATGCTCCTGATTAATTGGTGCACTTTGAAGTAGTATACGTTTATACAGCTACCTTACTTACCTTAAATTAGCCTTTGTCACTTTGTTGTAGCCAAGGAAATTACTTTACATTTCCAAATAATCCGAACCGAACCGAACGGAATTATACAATTGACCAATAAAATCAGCTGGCTGGACTTGCTGGAAATTGACAATGTAACTGCGAATAGATACAAATCGAGGAGTTGGTGTGATGATTCATTCACAGTTATATAAAAAGCAATTATCTATGTAGATGTCATAATCATTATTAATTTTTATTTATTCCTTTCACGATTTTGCACACAGTCTAATTATCGAAAAAGCAAAGAATACCGCTGACACTAATGAAATTGCTTATACTACCATGGGATGGCATCACTTTTCTGTAGTTGTTTCTTTTTATATCCTAAATGAAATCTATAGGGTATACTAAGTTTGTCATTCCGTTTGTAACACCTCGAAATAATGATGGTAGAGCAAAATGGATTGGACACCCATGCATATAACTAATAGTTATTTTGATTTTTGCATATTCGTCCGTCCGTCTGTCCGTTCAACCGTTTGTTCGTCCTTCCGTCTGTCCGTCCGTCTGTCCATCCGCACAATAGCTCGAGAACGCGTGTACCTAGAGAGCTGAGATTTTGCATACAGGATTTAAAAAAAAATTGAGTCGAAAATTTGGCAAATCGGGTAACTCCTGTGTAAGGCTGCCATACAAAAAGTTCTTCAGAATATGAAATCCTATGAAATCGGTTATAATCATTTTTTCTGTCCGACGAGCCATTCTAAAAATAAATGCGAAAAACCTCTTCAAAAATCAAACTTGCACAGATACCATACGAAATGACATACGGTCATCTAAGCTATCATAAGAATTGGTCTTAGATCAATTCTACCTGTCTAACTTGTTGCTTTAAGTACTTTATTCTGCTGAACTTTAAATAATAAGATGGCGGGGTGGTGCAATTACCTGCCTTTTTCGATTTCCTGACTAATTTTTATTTTTGGGTAGTCATAAAAAGTGTGGTGGGGTATATTACTGAAGTTAACACCAAGGTAGTTACTAGTTAGAGCTACGAAATCATATACATACATACATGCTGCCGTTGAACCATTTCGACAAGAGTTTGGGTTCTTAGGTGCGTGAGCGAATTCGGTAAGTTCAACTAGGCATTGAAAATGGTGGAAATAAATTCGAATAGTTGCTATGACATTGTGGTTTATAATACATTTTCAATTATGTTTTTTCTTTCATTTTTACTTCAAATCCACTGATAATCCGAAAATAAAAAAAACTTTTACTTAATTTTTTTTGCCTTATTAGTCATTATTTATTTATTTATTTATTTATTCATTTCAAGTTCACCAAAGACTGATTACTAAATAGCCGTAAAATAACAAAAATGTAACAGTATTAATAAGTAAGAAAAAATTAGAAAAAATTATAAAAATTTTCTTAGCCGACTCTTGATTTGGTTTTTAACTTGACTATGCATTCGGAATAAGCGATATTAAAAAAGCGACACATCGCAGATATCTGCTCATGCATACCGTAATTAGTACTGTGATCGAGAGCTTGGAAAAAGCCACGATACCTAAGGAAGCGAGGTGGAGTTCAAATGCTAAGAGCCGCCATAAGTTGAGGGGAGTTAATAACGCCAAGTAAAATATCCAAAGTGAAAGCGACTCTCGAAAAGTTACGTCTTTTATCTAGGGTGTCTATAAAGAAAGTAGATTAAATCTTTGCGAGTATGGGGCAGAACAATAAGTTTGCTTGTTTTTCGTTGAACGTCCTCAATTCGAGTAATATGCACCGCGTAAGATGAAGCCCAAACAGGACAATCGTACTCCAAGATAGTTCTGACAAAGGCACAGTAAAGAGGTTTGGCGACATAAGGATCGTTGGATTCGTTACACCATTTTCTCATAAAACCTAAAATATCGTTAGTCTTGTTCACGATCGAGTCAAAACGACTCCTAAATCTTTAGTTTTGTCAATCCATCTTGCTTTTATTAGATTTCTCTAAAGCATTTGATAGTGTTTGTCACAAGAGGCTCTTGATGAAACTGTCTTTGCGATTTGGTTTCTCCGATTCTGCCATTCTTTTAATTAAACATTTTCTGTTCGGTAGATCCCAATGTGTCATATTGAATAATGGTCATTCTTCAGATATTTTGCCCCTTTCTTGTGGTGTACCCCAGGGGTCTATTCTTGGCCCCTTATTATTCAGTTTATACATAAATGACCTCCCAGAGGTGACACATGATGTGAAAATTCACCTATATGCAGATGATGTCCAGCTTTATTTGAGTCGTCCCATAGGTCTTATCGAAGATTGTGTAAGCCGCATTAACTGTGACTTCCAACGAATTTACTGCTGGTCAATCGACAATGTTCTTAGTCTTAACCCTAGTAAATCCCAGTGTATTGCATTCTATCCACGACAAATTGATCTGTCTGCATTGCCAGAAATTCTACTTAATGGCATCAATATCCCATATGTTAGTAGGACTCGAAATCTTGGAGTGTACCTTAATTGCCGGATGAGCTGCTGTGATCACATAAGTGCCATACTATCTAAAATCTATGCTGGCCTTCGTCGTCTTTGGCTATATGCTAGTATTATGCCACTAAGCTTACGTATGACTTTGGTCAAACTACTCTTGCTCCCTCATTTCACTAATGGATGCCTTATTTTTTCAGCCTTAGATTCTGTGTGCTCTAGAAAACTTAAAGTGGCATTCAATGATTGTATAAGGTTTATTTACGGGCTGCGCAGATATGATCACGTATCCTATTACAGTCTCTTATTGCTGGGCTGTTCTTTAGAGACATATTTGAAACGTAGGAACCTGGTTTTTCTTTATAGGATATTGCAATTGGGCCAGCCTTCTTATCTAGCTGATTTTCTGCAATCGTTACATTCCACCAGGGGTCGCAAATTACTGCTGGAGCGTTGGCGTACTGGTTCTTATTTTGTTCAGGTTATTCGCCTCTGGAACAGTTTACCCTCCCGGGTTCAATGCGCGGGCTCGGTCGGCACTTTCAGGCGACTTCTTCTCAATTGTGCGATTTAGCTGTTCTCCATTTAAGCCCGAGATCTGTATTCATTCATTTGCAAATAATTTTTCTTAATTTTTCTTAATTTTTCTTACTTTCTTGTAATTCATATATTCTTTTAATATCTTTTTCTTCCTTTTTTAGGTTTTCTTTGTTCCTATTAGGCATATATATTGTTTCTTTTTTTCAACTTCTCTTAATGTTATTAAATTTAACTTTGCAATTTTCATAAATATACATATTTTTTTTTCTCTCTTTTAGTTTAGTTCTAATTATTTTAAGGTAGTCTATAAGTATTCTAGTCCCGTTATTATACCTTATTTTTTATATAGGATACTATTAAAAGATTTTAATCTTATTGTATCTTGGGCCGTAATAAAGAATTATTGAATTGAATTGAATTGAAGTCTAATCAATAAATTTCCATCTACGGAATAATCAAAATACAAGGGACATTTTTTTCTATGAAAGGATAGAGTAGTATCAAACTAGATCCCTATTAAAAGTGAACTAGATTGGATCTCCTAGATATTCTGATGAAAAATCTAGTTGAAATCATTTAAGCAGAAGTCCAGTTGAATATTTCAATTGCATTTCTAGTGAATATGTTATCGATTTCTGGACATGAAAACTATATATCCAGCCTTATTTTATGAACAGGGTTTCAAGTAAATTTAAATGTTATTTACCATATGCCAACTAGATTAACTATTAAATTTCAAAATGCTTTTCCAGTTAATTAAAGAAGATTTCTAGTTTAACCAACCGACCTAATCAGATAGATATATCACCTAGGTTTACAGTTAATTTAAGCCGAATGCAGTTTAATTAAACAGAGATCCAGTTTTCACAATCAGAACAGATTTCTAGTGAAATTAAAAACTTTCACGTAATATTACTAGAAATCTACTCTGTTTGCGAAAACTACATTCATGTTTATCCTTGCCAATTTTCGTTTCCAATATCCTGCACCCAGTATAATATATTCGTATACATGTCCTTGCATAATATTTTGCTCATTTATTTGTAAGATTTTCACTTGGTAAAACTGAATTGGATAGCCTAAAATGCCTATGTGGCATTAGTTCTTATCAGGAAATATGTTTTTTTTTGTTATTTAAGAGGAAAGAATAAGCCAAAACTGTACATGGAAAAGAAAAGACTAAAAAAAAAAAATTTTCAATTAGTCAATTTTGTCAAATGTGTGCTGTACTTAAAATTGTATAAATTATACAATATACAAAGGCATGGCGTACATTGTCCCCTGTTTCTATACAAATATCCTCTAAAGAAACATAAAAACCTCCCGTTTCAAAAAGTCGCTCAGTAACTCAGATCTACACATGATTATGGGTTGATCCACACTTTTTTTTTATAATGGTGTTGATGTCACCTTCAAGCTGAAAATAGGAAAAGTTCTAAGTACAAATTTTATTGTTGCATTCCTACATTATTTCCAAAGTTATATTGATCTACTGTATTGGTTGCATTAAAAATGTTTTGAAGTTTTATTCTTCCCAATTCTCCATATTTGTGGAAATTTGGCAGTACGACCGTTTGGCCGTTGGGTAGTTTTTTTTTTAGAACCGTTTCGAGCATCCTCAAGTTATCTATGTAAGTATTTAAGAAAAACAGATACCCCCCCCCCCCCCGAAACCTTCCTTTACGAGTTGTGGTTGAAGATTTTGCCAATATTCGTGAACACTGATGGGAATAAATAAGTATAACTTTTGAACCACCATATAGATTTTGGTTTGTTGGCTTATTAAATAGCCAAGAATAGTAGCTGTCGAAAAGTGTATTACTCTTTTAATTAAGCATCTTTAAATTATTCTCAAATAAACCCAAAATTTTGATTTTTTTACACACAAATTTCATAAATAACGCTATTTATTTCAAAAACTTTCTTCCATGTAATCCAAATTTATTGCTTCTTATTAATGCCCCTACTATCCTCTATCACTGGAAAAAAACCGCATGCCAATATCTGTATATGAAATCTTACCATCTTTTAAAAATTCTCGATAAGTATCACTTTGAAAGATTTTTATTTTGTACATAGCAAGGTCATCAATTCATCCTTCATGCTGTCCCATATTTTGGAAATCTAATTTAATCTGAATACGAATATAATATGTAAAGATGTCAATAGTAAATTTTGTATAATTTCTTACCATACCGCCTTTAAAATCAATTATTCTTGCGAACATGTCAAAGATATATTTCACCGATTTTCCGGATAATATCATAGTTATCCTAGTACCATAAGTTTCTTCCATTAGATTAATTATTGTTTGGTAGTTTTTCTCCACAGGCAAAATAGTTTTAAGTTCAGATATCTAAGTAGAATTAATACCACATGTTAGCAACATACATGATGGGTCGCATCATTGCCGTCTTTATGTTCTATTAAGGTCTAACCAAAATTCCGACTTTGACGGCAATTCTGATTAGGCCTTTACACTTTGTTAAAGACCTTTACACTTTGTTTACCTGAAAATCAAACAATAAATTATAGAAAATATTATTTTCTAAGCACTGTAAACAATATGCTAGACCAACTAATATACACTTTATACACTAATACACACTTTGACACGTCCGTCGACTTTCACATCACAATATTAAATGAACACAACTCAGTCCACGTGTATCCTAAACAATGAAAACTCTATTGAATTTCTCTTTACAAATCAGTTCACTTTAAATGATTTTCATTTAAGTGAACTAGATATGCAATTCAGGAATGTATAATAACTGAACCTCCAAATAATTAACTGGAAACACATTTGAAAAAAACTGAATTTCTTGAATTCCGAAAAAACCAGAAATAAAAATAAGAAAGCATTTATCCGGAATCCTAGTTGAGTTTTAATTTTAAATAGAAATCCAGTTAGTCATATTAACTAGACATACACCCAGTTAAAATTAACTAGAAATTTTTTTACTGTATACACTTACTAATATTCAAAGGCAGTAGATTAGTGGAACACCAATCGTGAAAACGTTTAAATCGGAAATTAGAGGATTGACCCCACATCATTAATATAAATAATGAATAAAAGCAGACCGAGATGGTTACCTTGCGGAACGCCAGAGGTGTTTGTACATATAGTGGGAGAAATTCACCTAAAGAGAACACGCTGCGTACGGGCAGACATATATAATCATAATCATGTAACGAGGAGCGGAGTAAAGCTAAGATTGGTGATCTACAGAATACGGTGATTAATTTGTCAAATGCCTTAATGAAATTAGTTTAGACACAGTCAACCTGATTGTCAGCCTCAATGGCAGGAATGCAGAAGTTAGAGAATTCTGCTAGGTTGGTAGTAGTAGATTTACATTTTTTAAAGCCATGCTAGAAGAACCCTAGTAAGGGCATATAAAGAAAAGTTAGAACGTCAGAAACTAGGGCTTCAAATAGATTGGCAGTACACGATAAATTGGCAACTGTCCGATAATTAGAAACAACAGAAATTATGAATAATAGAAGAGAAGAATAGAATTAGGAAAGATACCACTACGAATAGATAAATAAAATAAATAATACAGAATAGGAACAAAAGATAAATGGTATTTTTTCAAGACAGATTGAGGACCCCTAGAAAAATACTCCGACAAGCCCGAAATGCGCAAAATCTATCATTACCTAATTTTATGCGTATAGGTAAGGAATCACCCTATATACAGCGCCTAAAACTAGTATGCACTTCGGAAGACAAAATCGAACGATATCTACACAGTGAACAAATTTCCTACTTAAAAACGAACATTCCCCCTGCTTCTTCCCCTCTGAATTTATGAAGTTTTGGATTCAAAATTTTACTATGCCACAAATTCCTTCTGTCTGTGAAGTCAATTAAGCTAGAGAGAACAGATTTTTCATTTGTTGTAATAAGAGAATAAATACATCATAATCGCCCTCTTCTTAAAAAATTTATGGTTCAATTCCAAAATTTTGATTTAAAAGTGCCATAAATTCAGAGTAGGAAACTCAAGGTGCTTCAGAAGAAGAAAAAAATTATCAAAAAAGGATTTCAAGTCATTTGTTAAAGCACATATTAATTCTTAAAAAAAGAAAAAAAAAACAATATTGAAAACAATAATGAAACATGAAGAAATAAATAAATGAAGCAACAATGAACAGAAATCATTGCTTGTACCAGCTCCAAATGTATTTCTGTTTTTACCAATATTTTTAATTACATTATCGGAGATTTACTTCTTATTTAATATTTGAAAAATAAAAACAATAAACAGAAAAACTTCATTGGATCTATTAAGCCTGAAGGTATTTCCGTTCGAAAACTCTGATAATTTCTGAATGTCATATAAGTTTCAAGTTGTATATAGCAACTGCATTGTGTCCATTGCCCAGTTCAACGTAATGGAACAAGTCAATTGCTTCGTTGATTGCTTGTTATCACCTGGTGCCGCAGGAAAATTAAGTACATCATGTAACCTTGTCACGCTAGTGAAACCTATACAAGAAGGTTCCCTATGCCATTCAATAATAACTTTTCACTCTAAATGAAGTTCATATGCTCATCTGTGTAGAGGAAGGGTCAAGGGCTCAAGGCCATTCCATAAAAATATATCATGATCTTATATGAGAATTGACTGCATCTCGATATCCGTTGCAATGCGCCTACTATGTACTGTGGGTATACTACATAATAATACAACCAGTTCTCGAATTCATTTCTTAAGTTCAAGCCAGACACCTTAGCCAAAGCATAATATCTTAAAACGTGCTGTGGAAACGTAACGCATCACAGTTTTAAGTGAAGATGTATTTGGTTACGCTGATTCGTTTCAGTGTACGCCACTAAGCCACTTGCGCCGCAAGAGTAATGATGATAATGATAAATAGCTCATCGTTTTTAGCTGCCTGCAGTTCGTTCAATATTGAGAGGGATGAATGATTTCTATAATAAGTTGAGATACTTAGATTTTTTTTTTATATGGATGCTTATGATGTATATGTACAGTTTTTGGTTTTTTGTTTTGGAAACATTGTTGGGATGAAATCATGCAGCAGGAATAACAGGAGAAAGAGGAGTACCTACACATTAGAATTTTATTATTTTAACTTTGCATTAACTTGAAGTCATTGCGAAGTAAGTTGCTGTGCTTATTAATTCCATTTAGAGAGCTTTCCTTATATGTAAAGCATGGAAAATACTTTCTAGAGTGCATTGAGCTGAGGACAATTGACCTTCTTTTACAAATGAGATACTACGAGTAATGCTGCTGTATTGCGCTACAAGATACGTCGAAGTAACCCAGCCTCACCGCTCGATAACTTTTATTTTTTATTTTTATTTATGAAAAACCTTGGAATAGTTCAGATCTGGAAAATGTCGATATGGAAGAGAGTAGTTTTTCAGTGCGGTAAGCTTAACAATTTTATAAATTAGTCTAAGTATCAAAATGATTGTGATTGTGGGTAGGCCCACCTGCATGGCTAAAAAAAGTGCATTTTCATGATTTTTTTTTCAATACTTTTCACCATTTTTTTTATAGGATTTATGTATTGCTCGTTGGAGTATGTATTTAGAGGAATGTCATCAGGATTGGCCCGTTATTTAGGTCGCTCAACTGCGTCAACTGCGCCAAATTTTTCTTAGTTTTGACCACTAGCGCTACCAATATGCGAACACGACAAAACTTCTCTCAGTGCGACAGCGAACTTTTCGTGACATTATAGATTTAGAGCGAGAAAAAAAAATTGTTTTTAGCATCAGCATCGGCCAGAAAGTGAGGCGAAAATATGCAATCGTTAAGGTAACCATTGTAAATGTTTTGTGTGGTTTATGATTGAATGCAACACAAGAGGAAAATTTAATCCTGTAACATGTTTAGCTGTGGTGTGATGCGATGCGGCTATGGCGCTGTTCGTCAAGGTTAGACAATTTGTGCAGTCAGGTTTGGCCCATCGTGATTGTGTGCTTCGAAAACGTCCAGCACCAATCTTAACGAAATCCGCTAATAGAACACCAGATAAAGGAAGATACCCGACCAAAAAAGCACAGAAAAAGCCCTCTTCGTACAATGCAAGAGAGAAGTGCATTTGAAGTGCGTCAATATAAGGACGAACTATTACATTTGTCGGTAATGCGATTCCGAATAATAATGAATAATGAAAATGTTTCTTTTTCCCAGAGTTTTGTGTTTGGATTGACCAAAATCTTCCTTAAACGGAAGTAATAGGCAAAAGTTAAAAGATTGGCCTACCCTGCAAATATTCCCTTATATACTATATGGATTTTATGCCATTGAATCAACTCTTTGAAGACGATTCCTGACTACGTAAAAATGTGAAATCAAAAGATCCAATCGGATTCCATTAATAACTCCCAACAGGAGTCCGCGATCGTGGATTTTGGGGAAAAAAAAACCAATTATTAACAAAGTGGCGACTTTGTAAACTTCAAGAGCTAATTTTTTACCCAAAAAATCGGTGTTTGGCGTATGAATCAAGAGGACAGCCTCTAAAACTTTTATTTGCGGTTGTCTTTGCTACATTTTAGTCTCCCGGGTATTAGCTTATGGCCGCGCATCAGAATTTGTGATTCGCTGTTGGTCCTGTCACTTGGCATATAACTGAAAATTTCGGCCACAGCTGACCTCCAATCATTCGAACATCTGCGTTGAACATCACTAAAACGGTATATGCTGCAACCGCCACTTAGAGGGTGCCACAGGGAAAGATTTTTTGACTTATTTTCCTAATCAATTGATTCAGGCTCTTGTTGTTATTTTGATTAAAACCCCCTATATACCGTTTCAGAAGTTCGTCCTAACTCAAATCCTTGTAGATGCGCTTAATGGCCTTCAAAACACTTTTTACTCGCGTCTAAAATATTCTGCGGGAACGTGCTGCCACAGGTACCATGACTTTGACTTGGAGTCCACCGGTAACTTGTCATGGAATTGGCGCTTGTTGGTGGATCAATAATAATCATACGTGGTCCAGATGTAGTTTTTCATTTTCTCGGCTGAGTCATAGTTGCGTTTAATGATGTCAGCTTTCCTTTTCCACCAAGCCCTTTGTTTTTTTCTTACATTCGCGAGGTCAGCTGCCCATTCTTTCCGCACGTGTGCGATGTAGTCCAGTCAGTAGGAGCTTTTGCCCTACAAAATGTGGGGTAGTTGGGCCCCGATGAAAAATCTAAGTTTAAACCCTGGGGGAGGGGGGGTCCACGCGGTCCCCAATCTTATATTAAAGGTACCAATAACTGGTTTTCGTTAGAATAATTCCTCAACGGTTGATCCTACGACAAAAATGTAAAAATATAAATTTGAAGAAAAAACTTTTAAAATAAATAACTTTTGTAAATAAAAAGCAATAAAAAGTCAAAAATAATTTTTTTCTTTCTCAGTGATATAAACTAGAAAGGTTTAAGGCAAAATAAGAAATGCTACAACTCAGATCAAATCTTAAAAGTTTGGGCATGATTTGCAGTTAGACAATTGTGATTATAGTTATGAATGCCCAAACTTTTAAGGGAAACTATTAAACAGAAGATACTTATTAAAAACGTGTTGTGTAAAAACTAAATAGTGGTTCGATAACAGAATAGTTCCTGCACAGTATTTGGGTTTATTGTTCACTGGGATGGACATTGGGGCTGAAGGATAGAGTTGGCAAGAATGACGAACTAATAATTAAATACTATAGAAACCATAAAAAATCCCGAAAATGGCCACTAAGAGTCATATTTCATGCAGTAGATTTAGCGATTGTTGACAGCTTGCTAGAGTACAAAGTTGATTTTCAACGCCTGCAAATCTCCGAAAAATATAACATATATTTATTAGAATTCCGACTAAGGCTACCTGATTTGTTGCTATTTGTTGGAAAACCAATGGCTGATACAAAGCGTGATAGGCCAAGAACATTTGGAGAGTGGGAGGTTTGTACTTCAACAGGTCTTCGCAGAAAAAAGGCCCTTGTCCCAAATTTGGCTTGACACCACTGATCACCTACCAGATTGTGATGAGAAGAAATGGGCAACACATTTTGTAATAAAACAATAAATTGCACTTATAAAGCTCGTTTATTCCGCCTTAAGTCCAAAGTTCATTAATGTTTTATAAAAGGTAGGAGATGTTTTAAAACTTTTCACCAACAGATGGCGTAGATGTAGTTAATTTTTAAGTTTATACTATATTGTTTTTGTTACTGAAGTTCTTTGGGTGTTCCAGAATTGTATGTGATTTATTTTTCTTTAATTGTATTTTGTCATTGGAAGACTAAGTATAAATAAAAAGAATGTGAACTTATCATAACAGTTTTTATCAGTTTAATATATAAGAAAATTTTGCGACCAGTGAGTCCATATTTCCACTGGGATGGACATTCTCTAAAAACTATATTGCTAACTTGTTTGATATACAGATGATTTTCATTCTATATATATTTAAGTTATCTTGACATTAAAAATTAGGGTAAAAAGATTTTCAATCGCGTAGAAAAAAAGTCGGCTCCGAAAGGGTTAAGAAGCAGAGGAAACGAAATATTTTTATTTTGAAATGCTTAAACGGGTGTTGCGTTTACAATCTCCTACTGTGTACAATTTACAACGTCCTTCAATCAATATAATAGGAAACTCTTAAATTAAATGTGTTTGTAAAAAATGTCCACCAAAAAATGCTAAGCGGAAAACATAATGCTAATTTTTCCAACTTGACATCAGTATAACTTTAAAGCCTCAACCTTATTAATTCTGCCAACTTATTCAAGTCTCAATATGAACTTTGACCACTTCTAATTAATAGCTGTTAATTACGCTGCTGCTGGCTTCAAAATTCCAACTATTTTGCTATAAATTACTACAACAGGAATAATTTATGACGGGAATAATGTTTCTATTTTTTTAATTTTTACAAATTCTTTTAAACTTAAACAATGCATGTACCAAATGATAACAAAAAGTTATCTGTCAAAGCTACTCTGTCAGCAAAAGGAGAGTAAAAAGTAGACCTACTCCAGTTCAACCTTAACTTGGTCGATCTCACCAACTTTGCCATTCGGTTCTGATAACCTGATCTTATGTAATCTACACAACTGTCAAAGTTGGTTGATTCGGCCATGTTCGAAAAGTTAGCACTGTATTTCCCGTTTTAATATTTATATCATGAGGTATCGATAGCAAACGGAGTTCCATTTCATCAGCTTTTACTTGTAATTTCTTCGTGCATACATTCAATTCTTTGTAAACATTTCTATAATTCGATTTCTTTTTTATTTAAGCCCGTGTTAATTAACTATCATTAAAGAGAGCTTCAAAAATCCCAATACATGTGCCGGATGGAAAGTACAAACAAAACTTAACGAAATCTTCAGAGAAATGTCAACAAAATCCCAAAAAATTCTCAATAGCCACACTTTACTCTCCCAAATGAAGTTTATTATTAAAAAATTGACGAGAATTCATTTGTTCATTGAGCTCGTGCCCCAGATGAGAACAGTTTAAATTAGGTCATGGTCAAGTCAACTTGAAGATAAAGTTATCAGTAGCTACCCCTAGGACCTACCATCCTATGTGGGTATGATGGCTACATAGGGTTTTTTTTTCGATAAATTCTCTTATCAGTGGTCGAGTTTTTAAAAATTTTAACGAAGGCTACACAAGACACGTGCAAACGCCATTGAATAAATTTTATTAGTAATGACGCTAACGCTGCAAAGTGAATGCAAAATTTCTGTGCCGTCAATTTGAAATATTTAATATCAGATCCAGTGCGCGTAAATAATAATTAAATAAATTAAATAATTATAGTTAGCTCCATATAAAGTGTGTCGTGCGCGTGTCATTAACGGAAAATTAATGTTATTATGTGCTGAAAAGTTTTACAAACAGAAGCAATAATAATATGGAGATTTGATTAAGTTTTTATTTTCATTATAACACAGGACAGTAATTAGTAATTAACATATAAAAAACAAAACTGCTATTTATAACAAAGAAATAATATTCATGAAGATTGTTGGATATAAAAAAACCACAAAACTTTAATTTAAAGGGATAAAAAGGTGAGTTATTTTCAAATGTTGTAGTCTTTCCACGTGTCACGGGCGCTGTCTGGCTACATTTGTTTCGATTCTTTCTTTGTTATTCTACTAAGTACTTCCAGCAATAAGTTGCAAGTTGCAAAAGACTTGCACTCGTTTCTTTATTGACATTTTTGACTGGCTACATTTTATCTTATGATTTTATTTAGAAAATTTTCATAAAGTTATTTGTACCTCGTTTGGTCCACGTTCAGAGTAACAATAGTAGGAGCTGTTGCCACCTGGAGCGGTGCAGAATTTGCCGCCTTTTCTAAGTCAATCAATTGCTCAACCACCATATGAGGTAACAAGTGCATTCCTTTTCCCTGTTGACGTTGTCCATTACCCATGGGGCGCTGTTTGCAATAATAACAATGATTCTAGAGAAAATGTTAACAGCTGATGTTTGTTTATACACGTTTTTAGGCTGACATTTGTGCATTTTAGTGTAAAAACGAGTTTTCTAAAGTTGTAAAAGATAATAGTCATTTAAAATTATGGAAATTTTACTACTTTTAAATGGCAACCAAAAATATAGCAGCTTGTAGGTATTTGATGGTACGCTATAGATTGTGACCACAGGGCTCACCATATGTGTTGAGCTATAACTCGAAAGGAAGTATGTCGTGCTTCGGATGTATTGAAGTCTGGAGTCTTCGCTATACACGAGATATCTTGAGGCAGGCGTCTTCTCTTGACGGAGGACTGCGGTATACCGTTGCGAGAACAACAGCATGCCAGGAGATCCTGAATTAAGGTAGGGCTGTGAAGATAACTAGCCGGTTTCACTGTTGAGTTCCGAGCGCGGAGACAACAAAGTCATCCCTGGGGGTACTACTTACTTGGCCGAAAGACATATGGCAAAAAACACTTTCGCAAAAGATTGTTTTACAAAACATGCAGTTTCGCAAATGGTTCTTTAACAAAATCAGATGTTTCACAGAACGACACTTAGCGACGGGCTGTTTGGCAAAAGGATGTATGGCAAAGGGACATTTGGCAATAGAGTATTTAATGTTTTTGCGAGCATAGTTTGTTGGAACGCCGCGGCGTTCGAGGAAATTATGCTCGCAAAAACATTAAATACTCCATTGCCAAATGTCCCTTTCCCATCGCATTTTTAAGGTTCCACTAATCGGAAGTCATAAGTCCAATAAAGTGTTTTTTCAATATTTCTGGTTCTATTAAAAGAAAACCCTTCAGTATTCAATTTATCCTTTCCTTTTGTTGATTGAAAAAATTCGGACAACTTTTCTCGTTGTGTTGCAAATTCAGGCGAATCCACAATTGAATGAGTTTCTTCGTAATTCATACTGAGAAAATATATTTATCAATTTAATAAAATATTGTCTTTCCTACATGCTTCTAATTGCTGTAATTACAATAAGTCAAAATGCAGTAAAAGTCACTTATGTATATGCACTCTAAGATATCTCACTAATAACTGATCGATGTAATGATCAAATTTTAGAGATATGAACTAGTGAGAAAATTTTAAATAACTGTCTTCTGTTATCGCACTGTTCAGAGCATGTAGACAAAAGGTTTGAAAGCAAGAACTTTTTGCGAAATGCCCTTTTGTGAAGGAGTTGCGAAATGGCTTTTTGTGAAAGAATAGCTTTGCTAAGTGCACTTTTATACACCCAGAGAAATATCTATGTAAATAATAAAAGAAATGATGTTGTCATAAAAAAAATTTTGTTGTTATACAACCGACAAAACTATTCGTTCTTAACACTTTATGTGCGGGAAAGGTAGTTCTACCCGCGCGCCTGACTGATGCTAAACGGCGGGACGGGTAGTTCTACCTTTTTAGCAGACTCTACTTTAAAGGCGGGAAAGGTAGAACGGGTGTATTTGCGAAGCGCACAAGCCATAAAAAAACACTTCTCCTAGCGCACAAGCAGGAGTTTGCGAAGCGCACACCTATTGTTAAGGGATTACGCATTGTTTTGGAAACGCGCGGCTATGGTTAAGGTCAACGCATTGTTATAGCACGTATCTTTACCTGATCTATGAATTTTGCCTGATCTATGTAAGTTAAGTTAAGTTTTTAAACCACTAATATCAATAGGAGGAGTACGCTCTGCGCCAAGCGCAAAGACACACACACACACACAGAGGCAGGCTGGCAATGCTTCGCTCCGCGCGCGTGTGTGTGCCCCTGCCAGCCTGCCTCTGTGTGTGTGTGTGTGCCTGCCTGGGTGTGTATTTCTTTGCGCTTGGCAAATATACCCTACGGGGTTATATTACTTAAGGCAGGTAAAGATATGTGCTAGAACAATGCGTAATCCCTTAACAATAGGTGTGCGCTTCGCAAAGTATTTCTGACTAGATTAATTTTGGGTTGTGCGCTTCGCAAATATACCCGGTAGAACTACCCGATTTGTGTATACGAATGTTGTATGCCAATCTCTTGGTAAAGGTTCAAACTACATCTACATGTATAAAAAATGCCAATATACGTCCAATATACCCTTTTGTCTTCCTGCCCATTATGTAGTAAATAATAAGTAAAAAAGTTAGAAGTGATCTATTGTGCACTATGGGTGTAATAATTGGTGTAATAATTAATGGTTTGACAGCTGAGGTGGAGTCAAGAAAAAAATTATAAGGTGAAGGGGGTAGGTAAGATGCATCGTTTCGGAGGTGGGGGGGGGGCACCAATTATTACACCCTGCATAGTGCACCATAGTGCACCATCCATAGTTCACCTTGCACCCTGCAATACATGCGTGACATATGTGATAAACTCAATATATTTTTAAAAATTTAGGCGACTTGTTGACAGATAGTATACAATATCAATTCAATTTCAATTTTTTTTTTTCAATTTTAATTTATTAAGCTGGACTGGTACACAAGATTTAACAATCTTTTGTAAGTACTCTAAATTATAGTTACAGTGAAAACAATGTTCAAATAGTTACTTATACTAAGCGTGAATATCAAATATTAATGAAAATAAAATCACATTGCAAAAACTAAATTCTAATAGAATTATAATGTGAAGATATTGCTACCACAAATATACTCAAGCAAGTAATAAATACTTATGTTATGTTAAAGTCATTAATCCATAAAGCAAGAAAATAGCTAATTAACTAATTAATTAACAGCACTCTTGAAACCATTTAGATCTGAATTGAATATAGCAACCGCTTAAATTCACCGACAGTAATCGCTCTCTGCACAATAGCAGGTAATGTGTTCCAAAGCCGTGGGATCTGAATGAAGAAAGAGCTTTCCTGAACCAAGCAGTTATGACGTGGAATCCGAAGATCACAACGACGCCTAGATTGGAGAAACTGAAGCTCATCCATTAAGTAATCAGGGCGTTTAGTACGAATAACCTTGAAGAGGAATAGAATTGCTTGTCGTCGTAGGTAAATGTTCAGTGGACAGCCCAGTATTCTGGGTATAAAATTAGAGACATGGTCAAATCTACGTAAGTTGAAAATAAAGCGGATACAATCATTATAGGCAACATTTATTCTACGAGAGCAGTAGCTATCCAATTTAGGGAAAATTAAGTTCCCGTAAGAGAAGTAGGGCAGGATGAGGGTTTTTACTAATCTACATTTAATGTCCGTGCTTAATAATTTTGCAGAGAGCCAGAGTCGTCGCAAACCTCCATACACACACCTCCATACACACAATATCAAGGACCATACTGTGGTAAGTGAGAATTGCAAATTTCATTAAAAAATAAGAAACGGTTTGGAAGATAGAACGTTTTTTCTAAAGTTTGTTTTTCTATCACATTCCAATGGTTTTCGACCGCTACACGTACTAGTGACGCGGGAGCGGCACCCCGCACATTAAGTGTTAACACAAACTCGGCTTTGTTAAATTCCACTTCCCCTCTCAAACAACAAATATTTGGTCACTTAAAAAAAAGTTTTTTTAATAGTAAAATTTAAGTTCATTTCGACTTTCGGAATATCGAAACTTATTTAACAACAATTTTGTTAAATTTAAGACATTTTCCATATTCTACGAAATATATTTTAGAGTAGACAAAATATATTTTGTAGTAGTATAAAATTTTAATTGCATATTAAATATAATTAAATAAAAATGTTATTTTTAAGCCTTCTGTTTCGTTTTGTAAATAGTAAAAACTGTTTCATTTGTATCAACAATGCTGTTGTTCAGAGTACTTTTTAAAGTACTTTTTTATAATCTTTGTACGTTTACAGTAATATAATGAAGTTTATCGAGTTCAGTTAATAGATATTAATAAATAAATACCTTTTGAAAACTATTATATGTATAGTAACCAGTTATTGCTACATTCATAAAAACTATTAGAGGTTCGCCCAAGCACCCATTATCGCCTCCAATAATGCATAACAATTCTAAGGAAAAAATTTCAAGTAAATTTCTAAGAAAAAATTGAGGCCTTCCCTACATCAGGTCGAGGCATCGTTGATTTTATATTGGAGTGAGGCATTACTTGCTTACCCTGGGTTATGTTTCAATTTCAGGTGGGAACAATTGCTTGTGTCAAAAAAAAGTTCTTACGTCGCACAGTGGGACGAAACCCCGAAAAAGTGGCCAAAAATCGGAAACATGAAAATTCGATTCGGGGTATTTTGACCAGTGGGTTGGGTAGAGAAATGATTGGTGCATTCAAACCTCGAAGGGTAAAGCCGTCCCTTCTATACCTAGCTCAATACGTTAGTTCAAAGTCAGCCTTCGTTCAGAGTGCACACGTCGAGCGAGTATACGAAGCAAAAACAGCAATCTTTGAAATTCCGTATCTGGATAGTGAATTGACCGATTTCAATTCTTCAAAATGGATTCTATTCCTGGAGGTATGTAGAAAATATTTCTATATTAGGTAAATTTAAAAGTCATGTTTATCTGCTTGAAATACGGCCATGTTCGGTACCATCGCGAAAACGATATGATTTTTATGATTTTAGAGACTTCTACTTTCAAATAGACAAAAAGTATGAAATTGTTCACTATTGTCCAAACTTCTAAGGGAAAGGCTTTAGGTGAGTCTATTAACAATTGAAAATGCCGAGGAGTACCTGCGGGATCCTGCGCAAAAGTGTAGTTTTGGCTGTTATAACATACCTTGAGCTGGTACCCGGGTAGAACTAATACCGATGGCGGTCTTAGAGTATATAGGGTGTCCATAACAAAGTAGTACAGTTATTTTAGATTCACATTGTTTATGAGAAATGTTATTCATGATTTGTTTAAATTTTAATGTATTTTAGGAAAAAATTGGTTTATTCAATGAGTTTTATGGTGCTTTATTCATTATAGCTTACGTTAATTATTTCAAGTTTTCATATGCCATATCCGCCATTTTGTTTTTTAGATTTTTGGCTTCGGATTCGTGATCAGCGACCCCAAAAACCCCTGCGTACAGACTTTCACCCAAATTCCAAGCGTTTTTGATTTTTGGCCGCTTTTTCGGGGTTTCGTCCCACTGTGCGTCGGCGCGCCAGCATTGAAAAATCATTGGCGGGAAGTTGAAAAAGTGAACACACAGCTCGGAAAGTGATTTTAATAAAACATTGTCTTTGGTACAACAGATTTTATCAGTAATAACCCTAAATGATTAATTGACGTTACTGGTTTTGTTCTACTTGCCCAGTCTTGTTTGTATGTTATTAGTTTGTCTAAGCGGCACATGCTTTGACAGTTCTTTGCGTGCTTTAAAACTCAACAAAAAAGGAGTTGCGCTAGAGATTGTGTTTGCTTTTCTACGAAGAGTTAGATATTTGTAGGTACTTTATAGACTCAGAAATACCTAATTAAAAATCTTGGTACTTAAGTACAAGTAAATAGAAGCAAGTACTTCTGTTCAAGTACTAAGTAGGGCATTTCAAAAGTACTGAGTAATAAGTCTTAAGTAACGAAAATGTACTTAAAGTAGTACTTAAGTATTTTTTTACGTAAGTATTGCCCAGCTCTGCTGGTATGGATTTCGAGAGTGCCTTGTAATTTTTGCAGGTATGATAAGCAGGCTGTGAGAAGTGAATATACAAAGCTTCGAGGCCGTAAATTGTAGGGAATATTCCTCTAAATTCTAGAGAATATTCCCTAAACTTTAGAGAACTTCTTCCTCTTGCGATTTCGTAAGTTGTTGACGTTCACTATTAAGTAATTTCGTTATACTTTCAATGTATGTCCTCATGCTTGCTTGGTTGAAACTTAATAATTGATCGATTAATTGAATTTAATAGTTTTTGATCGTATTTTTCTGGAGGGAGGGGGTGGCACCGGTGCCGCACTGGTCTAACTGGGCGGAGGGTGCCAACACGTTCCCCTACCTAGATACGCGCATGTATATATATTTATGTATTATATAAAAAATACATAAATTAATAATATATAATAATATATAATGTAATATAATTCTTTCTTGAACTTGTTGTTTGAGAATCAATAGTTACGTCCGACTTATTTGTGTTCTGCTAATACTACTTCTACTATATCTCCTCTCGTGGCTGCAAATCAGTGCTCGCTGTAATAACAGGCGGCATTAGAAACAAACTAAACAATCAATTCGAAATACTTGAGTGGCTGTTTTTGGAGGAAGTGTGATTTGCGAGAAATGCAAATCAATAAAACTGGTTAATTCATATTTAAGATCACTTCAAATATTTCCACGTTCATTATTACGCCGGCTTTTTTTTCGTAAAGTCGGCTTGCTTCATTCAGTTTTTTTCTTTGGGCGCCAGCGCCACGTAGTTTTTTAGTCAAATTATGCCTCTGGGTACAATATCGCTCTCATTTTTCGAACTTCGGACAAAGTTTCGGTATACAAGTTTGTTTGTTTTTCGAAAACTATTAACTTCTGTTTACATTCTGGATATTTACTTATTTCAGAAGAATTTTTGAAATTTTATAATTTTGCCGAATACTTGTATCGAAATAGGCCGATTAGATATTTTCGATTTATTATTTCGTTTTATTCCAATTAGTTCCCGACCGTTTTGTCTCATTTCTTTCATTTGCAATTTTATTGTTTGAGGGGCATGGATCGAACCTTTCTCATACAAATGTATAAAAAATTGGAATTCCTCCAGTTCTGAATGAGCAATGCAAAGTTTATTCACTGAGCGATGTACTAATTTTTACAAATTAAAAAAAAAAGCAATTAAACGCGAACTTGTACTCGTAATATCTACAAGGATTAGCTTATTGTGTGTGTGGCTCCATTAAGATTAGAGTGCCTGTTCTGGTTATTTGCTTTTAAATATTTGTATAGTGCCTGCTCTTATACTAGCATGGATTGCAATGACTCTTCCGTGGTGCGAGTGCTCCCTATAGCTAAAGTAATCGGAAATCGATCTTTTACAATAATAGGAGCGCTTATTATCAACTCCATTTGCCCTCCTTTTAACATAGGCATGTTATTAGAGAGGAGTAGTCGTCACCAAAACTGGAAATATCGGTTTTAGCTCTGAATGATCATAGATGGATAGCTCCTTTTTAAGTGTAAGCATTCATAAATGTAAGTCTCCTTTTCAGATCAAAATGTTCATAAATTTAGTTCTTCTTTATAATTATTGTAATGAATGAAATCTTTTTCGAGACAATTTATTTTTGAAAACATTTCAAATTTTAGCAAAAAAAAAAAAAAACATTTTAGCGAGATAAATGCGATCTTTGAAGAATCGTTTAGTTTACAAAATATTTTCAAAAAGCAGATTTCGCCATAATTTTTTTTTTAAATACCATGCACAACACGCGCTGGTCTGAACTGCGTGACTATCATACACAGAATAAAATGGGACGCCAGAGTACAAAAAATATATGATTCATGAATTGCGTATAATTTAATTCTATCTCACTTCCTTATATCTGTTCCAGAATTGCTTCTTTTTGAATTCTCTTAAAACAAAAAATGAAATTTTACCAAAGTTGTGTACCTTTATTGCTCCTAGAAAAAAGATCCTGATTTTTCCTACTGGGTTTTTACCTGATTTCTTTGCTTTTTTTTTAGGCCAGCCATTCCCTTTAACTCGTACACGAATTTGTCTATTTCTTTGCTATTTTCGACACTCTCGTAGACCCACTTTTCGTCATCACAGCGAGCTGAAATTTGGTACACAGGTTCATGTCGCGTGACAATTCAAATTTCCACGGAAAACCCGGAAAATCGGGAAAAATCATTTGAAAATTTGGTACAAATTTGATTAGTGATAAATCCGTTTCAGGAAAAATGCAGAGTTTTCCGGTTTTTCCGAAAAATTTTCCGGAATTTTCCGACTTTTCCGGAAAATTTTCCGGTAAAAAAGTTTTCTAAATTATGCAGGATCAAGTTCCCTATCAACTGGCATCATTACTTTCTCTCCGACAATGGTGAAAACTTGCAGAAAAAATCGAGGAAAATTCATGTAAAACGCTTTTCCGGAGTTTTTCCGACCAAGGAAGCGTTTGAGCGTTTTGCAACCTAAGTCAAAGTTGTAGAGCGAAATGAGTTGCATAAAGTTGCTTTTGTGGAAAACTCCATGGAAAACCCAGAAAAGCGGGAAAATCATCGGAAAAATTTTCATTGATATAATTAGTGATAAATCTGTTTCAGGAAAAATGCAGAATTTTCCAATTTAGTTAACGTGAAAAAGGCAGAAAATACAATAAGTAAAAAACGAGTTTTCAAACAAAACTGAGGCCAAGTCGCATGAAAAAGTAGAAAATAAACTTTTCATCACACACAGAGGTGGACTCAGATTTTATTCGCTGACAATCACCGATATATTTCAGTAAGATCAATCAGAGGTAATAAGTGATTTGATTCATGAAGAGAAAGAATATTCAAGAGAAATGTCCCAATCAAAAAAACTGAATCCACCTCTGACATTTCTCTTGAATATTCTTTCTCTTCATGAATCAAATCACTTATTACCTCTGATTGATCTTACTGAAATATATCGGTGATTGTCAGCGAATAAAATCTGAGTCCACCTCTGTGTGTGAAGAAAAGTTTATTTTCTACTTTTTCATGCGACTTGGCCTCAGTTTTGTTTGAAAACTCGTTTTTTACTTATTTTATTCCAATTAAGTATTTTAGTCGCTTTTGAAAGTAAGAGAAATACTCGACAGAATCAAAGTTTCAGATTTGAGGATAAAAAGACAAAACTATCTGGTTTCATGTCTTGCAGCTTTTCAACTATTAAATTAAGAATCCAAATCTTCAATCCAATCCATTGATGAACATAACAATGAACATGTAGAGCAAATATCTGAACAACAGTTACAATTTCCAGATTTTCGCTTACAAGCCACTTTGACTTCTTATTATCGCCTTGAAAATACTTGTAGCATTTTCTTTTTTTTTTTAGTTGAGTATAGTACAAGAATCGTAGTAGAATCTGTTTCTTCATAATACTGTAAGATGTTCACATGATCCAAATGAGTAACGTCCGTTATTGAGTTGGCAATTAAAAGTAGAAAACAGATCAGCCAATAGCTGAGAACAGTTATTGAATTACTTAACTAGACTGCTCTATGATTTTTTACCGGGGCAAACTTATATTTGCTAATACGAAACGCTTATTTTTCCTTTTTTTTCAGATTTAATTCTTTCGAATTAATCAGGTTTCTTAAATTTTTTTTTAATTTTTTGTTTGTTTTTTAAATAAAGATGTTTTTTCTATTTTTTTTCTCAACTTTCTTTGTTTCTTTCCATTTTTCTATTTTTCATTTGTTGTTTCGACTCACTCAATTTCGCTATTTTGGACTTTTTAATGAGTCAAAACAAAAACTTGAAACTTGCTACCCAAAATCAAATGAGTTGAGTGATGGAATAACAAATAAAAATTTTGCCGGAGAATCCAGAAAAATGCCTTCTTGAACAAATATGAATTATTTAAGTATACTTGATTCGTTCTGGAGATTCAATATGCGCATGGAGAATAGGAATATGGCGGGAAATCAATTTAGTGATTGATCGTCAGATAAATTCCAGGACCCTCGTAGAAAAACAAGGATCCGGGTATTTATCTGACGATCAATCACTAAATTGATTTCCCGCCATATTCCTATTCATCGTCGTCATAAACTAGATCAACAAATCAGCGAAGAAGAAAATGGCGCACAATTTTGAATATCGCTTTTGAATATATTATGAAAACTTTATCTGATTTCGGTGGTGCTTTTTGTAGTCATCGTGAAAATTAACAGAAAAGTAAATTTTCACTATGACTATAAAAAAAAAAGCACAACCGAAGTCAGTTAAAGTTTTCATGTATATTCAAAAGGGATATTCAAAATTGTGCGTCATTTTCTTCTTCGCTGATTTGTTGATCTAGTTTATGACGAGTTCTTGTTTTTTGTTTTATAATGTTGCCAAGGCTAGGGGGATACCTTATGATGCCATTAACATAGTATTGGCAGGAAAAGTATAAGGGGTAGGGAATTGAGAGCTGAGTCGAAGAGGTGACGGTGTGCATTTCCCTTGAATGTTTGCGACGCATAATTGTGGAAAAACAGAGGATGGTAAACTGTTCCACATACCTACTGATTTGCGTATGTACGACTCGCGATTACCGGTTGCAGAGCTCTTGTGGTAGATTCTATGAGGGATCGAGGGATCAGGCTAGAGATTTCGTCAGAGAAATAGCCATAGAAGTAGCGAAAGAGAGACAAACATCCGACATTATCAACCGTTGCGATTGTTAGGTGATTGCGAACAGGCCGGAAACCATTCATTTGGATTTTATCTAACGGGGTGAATACAGTGCATCCAACCCCTATCCAAATGTGAGAATTTGGCTTGAGACTTGTACATTTGCGCAAAGTTGGATGGTGTACAATATTTCCAACATCTTCGCAAGAAGCAATCATCGCGAGTTTGGCAAAACCAAAAACGTAATCGGACCATCTAGGATTGTTGGATATTTCAATGCCTAATATGTCTAGGAATGGCGAGCTCGAGATATCTACTCCATCGACGTAAATAGTTTGAGCGGCTGTTGGGGGTAGGTTTGAGTGATAACAGATAACATTACGTTTTGTAAGCATTAAACAAGATCTGATTCGCTCTGCCCTAAGCAAGTATTACCGTAAGATAATTGTTTAGTGATCTAAGCATGTGGCTTTATTTGTCAACTATACTATTTTCACGGAAATCAGCTATAGTACTGTGTTCTGCTAAACTATGAATAATATTGGAAATGAGAGCTAGCAGATCATTAATAAAAATTAAGAAGAGAGCAGGGAAGAGAACAGAATAATGATTAATTATAAAATGACCAAACGTTATTCGGTTCAATATAACTTGGATTGAACAGTGGGTGAGGAAACTTTCAATTCATTTTAAAAAGAAGGGCTCTAGACCTATATTGCCTTAACTTAACTTCTAATTTTATACATGGGTGGGGTGTCCAATCCATTTTGCTCTACCATCTAGGGTATAAAAAGGAAGAACGCCTGCTTTTTGAAGTAATGTTCCAGTAGCAATGTCTTGTTGACCTGGCAATATCTATAGTCTGCAAAACTTTTACATCATCTCTAAATAACTACCAATAAGCATAATTTCTTGTTGATGAATATGATGATCAGGGACTTGTTTTGGAACATCTCTATTATATGAATCGATTCATTTTGAGAGTACTGGATAAAGTGAGTTTTGATTGGTGGGACAATTAAAATTTCAATGACATCTCATAATTATTACCTGCCTGCATATAATAATGTTTCTCTACAACAACAGTCCAAATTTTAGAATAAATTTTTTTTTTAATTAATTGTTGACAGCTAAAGTGGTCCAGGTTGCAACTTTTTATTTCTCTCCCGTAAAATCCGCTACTGCACTGAAATTTTGAGTATACAAAAAACTTTATAAATTTTTCACTTTCCAAAGTTTCAAATTGACACCCCTTTCTTTAGTTAATATCTGGACAAGTTTCACAATCTTCGATTCTCTTTAATACAACTTATCTCCGTTTACTTTCATAAAATTCCAGAATTTAACAAAACTTTCACCCTATCAAATTCTCACATACTTAAAAATTGATAAGAGACTAAACTTCGACCAGAGATTGCCAGGATTGATTTATATGCAACAACTTTCCTCCTTATACACCATAGAGAGATATAAGGCCAGCAGAAAGTAAGTTCACATAAGTATTAGGGTTTGGTTTGACTATACTTTGGCATTTCGGAAAAGAGTTTTCACCGAAAGGATTTAAATCAAATCCTATGATGAAATCTGCAGAAAATTTATATAAACATAGGAGGAGCTCTTTATAGCTTAAAATGTCTTACATTTCAAGTTGACTTAACCGGCGACGGACTGTTGTACGCTTTGTTAAGCATAAAAGGATTTAAATGGTCCGCAACTAAATATTGACAAGTGCGGGTCAGCAAGCAAAAGACCGTAAAAAAAGGTTCGTTCACTGCAATCTCCTATTTGTCGACATTGCGGTAAGGGATTGGATTTGGATTTGATAAAAGAAAAGGAAAGGAAAAAAAAAGAAATAAAAAAAAACAATCCCCAAAGGATATAGCCACAAAATTGGAAACGTATGAAGCTCTGTGGTTTTCTGACATGGGTTTGTTGAAAATACTATTGTTATCGAATGCCTTAACCTTGAATATAAATATTTACGGAGAGATTTTATTCTTTTTACATTTGAAGAGGGCTTAAAAGAGGGTTGGGATAGTGTGAACTTTTCCTTACTATATAATTATAAGAGAAACACAATTTTTGTTGAATAATAGTATAATATCCGACTTCACAGTGTCATGTTGGTTTAAACTTTCGCTCAGCTGAATCTGAGCACTAAGTTTAGGTAAGCTGTAGCTTAAGTCAAAATTATTTTACAATTTGTTTCTATGCTCAGCCCAGCTGACCTAAGGTCACTGGATTTTTTCAGAATACTGTGATTCAATGAGTTTTCCTTTTGTGGTGAAATTGTCCTTGGAAATTTTATTGTTTTACTTACAGTGTTCCTTGATTATTTTTTTTGAAGCCACGCAGTGCATTGGATCGTTTTCAGTAAGCCAAATAGAAAAAAAAACCCCAAAAGTTGTATATTATATCATTTTTATGATGGTGATCCGGAGTAGTAAAATTAAGCATAAGCGATTTGAGTCTTCGTACTTTAGTCCTTGGTTGACAAATGTTGTAATTTTTTTGGTTTGATGTTATTATTATTTAAGGATATTTGAAAAAAATTTGGTTGAAAAATATAAAAAGTTGAAATGCATAATGCGAACCTCGCTTAACTCCTGTCCGGAAATTACTGGCAGCGCCACTGTACCAAAAAACAGAAAACACGAGAAGCGACGAGTTGGACGCTGGAGTTCCGAGACAAATGTCAACAAGAATAGACGAAAATTTGTGTTTATAGGCCTGAACACTAATTAGGAATCATCGGTTTTAATCTCATTAAAGTTGCAACGCCTAATATTCGTCAGCTATAAAATAGAAACCAAACGTGTAGCATGAGATTCCAGGATATCTATTTTCTGCTTTGCAAGAGCAGAAGGAGAAAATTTCTAATGGCCGGTTTCACAGTCCAGGCTTAAGCCAGAGCTTAGCTAAGCCACGGGTGTGGCGTAAGCCCAGAACTTAAGCCTCCTCGGTTTCACAGTACTCAGTAAGCTGAGGCTTAGTTAAGCCGCAGATGAAAATTTTTAAGTTGTCCGCACTGCTGTAAAGTAAATTGCCATTGTGGATTAAAAACCAAGCGAAAAGAAGAACTTTTTATTTACCAGTTTGTTGTAGTTTTTATCTAGCAGGATATCAAATCCAAAATCATTGTTGCAGAATGTTTCGACAACGTAAATCATCTAAGCCGAATGTTTCTATAGTCGGAACCGAGAATAAAAATCAACGTCATACCATTTCTCAAAATTTCGCGGGCGACTTCTTATAATTTTTTCACGGGTCACACCTTGCGATATTATATTATACATTTTTTCGTCACTTATATCCTCTGCATTAGATAAATAACTCAATTTTGTCTTAAACTGTTTGGTTTCTTCCTAAAACGTCAAATGGAATGCTGACACTAGATGCTAGACAGTACTCAAAATGCTAACTAGATAATTGTTCGTTTAATAACAAAAATTATAATATTTAGGCAAAATATAATATTTAGAAATAATTTCTTATGTGTTTCACAGCAAAATCTGAGGTTTAAGCCTTTGTGATGACGGGCTTAAGTTAAGCTTGCCTTAAGCCAATGATATAACTTAAGCCAGTGCACTTAAGCCAGTGATATCATCTAAGCCTTGACTGTGATACCGAAATATTTATTAAGCCTAGGTTTAAGCCATCGCTGTGGCTTAAGCCTTGACTGTTAAACCGGCCATAAGTCACGAAGTGGAGGACTTTCATCTGGCAGAATTGAATAATTTATCGGAACTTCCAGGATTACCTCAAGGGAATTGCAGAGTAAATAATACTTAAATATACTAACCTTACTTTTAGCTATTTCTATTTAAAAGATTATTAATTACTACTACATTTTAACCATTCTGGTAGTAGGGCGGCTGCATAGGTACTTGATTAAGTTACATGTAAAATAATTGTGAATTCGCAGCTGATTCGAATTATATGACTTGAATTTCCTTGGGTGTTTCCTTATTTTTGTATTTGTGGGGGATAATCCTAACAGGATGTAAAACACATATTCGTCTGAGATGTTTACCAATCTTAACTATCTCGCGTATTATCACTTCGACTTTGAGATGGTGGTTCAATACAATAAATAGCCTTGATTTGCTTGATATGACGTCATTTGGACATCACGAGCGCTCCATATCATGCATTTTTGTGCGATCATAACGACATTCAGTGCAATAGAGAAGAGTCCCCTTAAATAATACTATTTTAGCTTCTTTCTTAATGCAAAAATTAGTATATCTGGCCATGTAGCTAATTTTTTTCAACTACCGTAATGAATCATTAACAATATCAAAATTATCTTTTTGACAGATCTATTTAAAACTTTGTGGAAAATGTCAAAAATAAAATTACTCTTCTCATTTAAGAGGAGTCAGTATCAAAATTTGCAAGTTTCGTACATGGTTCAATGCGAATTTCTTTCAAACTATTTGTAGCAGAATTATGATTTATAGCTTAAATTAAAGGTAATGAAGAAGTCTAGTAAATAACGTCGGCAAAAATTAAAAAAAAATGTATTGGAAAAGAGATATTAGCTCGGAAACTTGTAAAAAATGGTAAAAATTGAAGTGTTTTAAATCATATCCCTGTCAGTAGGTATTCTCATTTCTTTAGATTTGACTATTTTAGAAAGATAACGCCTAGATCTAGCAAATAACGTCGAGTTTTTTCATTTTTAGTGGCGGTTTTTTTAATTATTTGACTCTAATAGTACTTGTTTTTCCTTCCGATATTTCACCTACGAGAAATTGCAATGTTTCCTTTAAAATTGTTGAAATACAAGGCAAAATAGTATATTTAACAATTATGTGCAAAAAAAATTTAGTAGGTTTTGATTCTCGTTAAAAAATTTCAATTGGTTTGAACTACAAATATTCATTTTTCGTCTTAAATTGTCGCATTTTGGGTTTCTGTCTTTTACGCTAGATGTCTCTAATGTGGTCTGTGGTCTAAGTCTAGGCTAATTTTATATGACACAAACATACGTATAGTAAATTTTATTACCTACAGCCTCGCTGGTATCTAAATTGAAATTTTTGCTGATTATTGACTCCTCTTAAGTGCCATTAACTTCTTAAACAGCCTCCGTAATTTTCATTCATATGTTAAACAAACACAGGAGCATCTACAGAACTGGAATAAAATACATTTTTAATATTATTATCATTTAGTTATTTTTGTAAAATATTCTTGGTTATTTAGTCTTTGTTCTTTTCTTTTTAGGTATACTTGCTGAAATTAGTTTGCCTTGATATTTTTGAATATGTTGGGAAGTGCTTTAGTGTCAGACACTTTCGCTAATAACTTAGTGAGCAGGTAAGAGTTCTTATTAATATTTTGAGTATACTTGCTAAGACCGCTTGAATATTTGCTGCCTTAAAGCAAGAAGCCTATGCGCAATAAAATGAATAAAATAATAGGTATCTTCATTAATATAACTTTATAATTCAAGAGTTCATACTGTCTTCGTTAGTTTTGTGGAGTTGTAATGTATTTTAAAAAGAAATCGTGAAAGCTGAGAAATTATAGTAATTGTGCTAGTGTTGTACAAGTTTATGAAGGAAATTGATTAAGTTATTGAAAGCAATGGCATTTTTGGAAAGCCTTATTGTTGTATTCATTTTATCTTCTTTCCTTTTCTTTTCTATATTAATTCTTAGTTAATCATAAGTATAATCTTTATAAACTCAATGACACCAGGCCTGTAGCGGGGGGGTTTGGGTCACAACTAAAATGTTCGAGTGGAATTGGGAAGAAGTCGCTTTTAAAATTTTGTAAAATGTATGCTTTCCAACGTTCATAAATATCCTTGACAACCTAGGCCAGCCAAGGCACCTGAATCAATATAAAGCTTTGGAATCATGGTCGGCCAGCAATAGTGCATGAAAAATCTAAAGAAAAATTGTCAAATCATTCCAAGAAAACTGACTACTTGTGCCCTTGTGGTCAAAAGAGTTATTCACAGGAATTAATTCACCAATTCGTTTGTACCGTTGTCGGTGAAATTCCTAAGAACAATTTGCAAGTAAAGTTTTAAGTAAAATTTTATACTACCCTACAATCGTAAGAATTTTGAACAACTCAGGCTTGAATCAATGAGTGGGTTATTCGTTGATTGCATGGAACTAAGGTTCTACTGGAAGAACCCTAGACCAAAATTTGTTAAGTCAAGGCCAAAACACAGTGAGAGCGACACAACAATGTTGGCAATTTAGTTGGCGATAATGTCGCATTTAAAACACAGTGAACGCGACTCGACAAATGTTTTTGACAGCTATCTCTGTTTTAATTATTGTAAAAGAAATGGCAAAAAGGAAAAAATTAAGGAAAATCGCTAGTATAGCTTATGCGGCATACTTAAAATTGCAAAGCATAAAAAAAAAAACTAAAAAAAGACTAAGAAGAGATTTCTATACATGGCATGACGTTTATTGCACAACATAACTTTTTCCCTAATTTTCTCTATTAATTCCTCCTCAAAACCAATAATATAATAAATGAAATTAATTTTATACAAGTTTTTAATAACTAGTTTATTTACTATTATCTTTTAATTTACTATGTTTCATAAAAATATCCAAGTCCACATGAATGTCAATTATTCACTATCCACACAGAAATGTCAATTATGTTGGCGACTAATTTAGAGATTTTCCCAAACTTTTTGTTGGCAACTAATCGCGTTGCCCTCATTGTGTTAAGTATATGGGACTTGCATATATTCGAATCTTTGACAGCAACCAATTTACGGCGACTTTGTTGTGTCGTCCTCACTGTGTTTTCGCCTTCAGTTTGCTTGCTCTATTGCGAGATCCCCATCAAGTTCTCCTGCCATCGATTTTATGTCGGAAAATCAGATGGGTAAAAAAAAAAATTTATGATTGCTAACCAATTTCTTAGAAACAATAGCTTTGTCTTTTTTTTGCACTATGGATCCGGGTCATGATCAGAATTAATTTCCACATTGAGTTATTTCGATAGTGCTATGATTTAAAATATTTTTGGCAAAATACAAATTTTCAATCACATTGCATTGGAATAATGAAAAATGTAGATAAAAAACGTTTTAAATTTTGAATCTAGAACTGATATGGATCAATGTTTGACATAAGAATTATTAAAAAAATTTTTCCATTTTAGTAAAAATATTTTAAATGATAGTGCTCTATCGAAATAATTTAAGAGGAGTCAGTACTCAGCAAAAATTTCAATTAGATACCAGCGAGCCTGTAGGCAATTAAACTTACTATACGTAGGTTTGTGTCCTGAATGTATAAAAATGCATATAAAATTAGCCTAGACCTAGACCACAAGTCACATTAGAGACATCTAGGGTAAAAGACAGAAACCCAATATGCGAAAATTTAAGACGAAAATGAAAATTTGCAGTTCAAAGAAATTGAAAAATTTTAAAGACATTTAACTCTCCTGAATTTTATTTTGCACATAATTGCTATATATACTATCTTGCTTTATATTTCTAAAACTTTCAACGAAATATTGCAATTTCTCGTCGGTGAAATATCGAGAGAAAAAATAAGTACTATTAGAGTTAAACCATTAAAAAATGCGCCACTAAAACTGAAAAAACTCGAGGTTATTTGCTAGATCTAGGCTTTATCTCTCTAAAATAGTCACAATATAAAGAAATGAGAATACCTACTAAGAGGAATTTGATTTGAAAAAAATCAATTTTTAGCATTTTTTACAAGTTTCCGAGCTAATATCTCCATTCCAATACATTTTTTTATTTTTCTCGACGTTATTTACTAGACCTCTTCGTTACCTTTAATTTAAGATATAAATCATTTTGCTGCTACAAATAGTTTGCTAGAAATTCGCATTGAAAAATGTATGAAACTTGCAAATCTTGGTACTGACTCCTCTTAATGCAGAAATTACTTCTGATCCTGACCCGGATCCATACGCGAAAAAAACACAGCTAATAACATTTTTCAAGCTCGAAATTGTGTGCTTTTTCGTTTATACGAAAATATAAAAGCATCATATTAACCAGGTTGCTAAGCATTATAAGCATTACATGCTTTTTTCTAAACAATCAAACACCCAAATAAATATGTATTCCAAAATTACTTATCATTCCTGTGATAGGTATAAGATGACCTTTCGACATTATATAAAAATACAAGAAATTTCTAAAAAATTCGTACACGATTCAAAGACGAAGAGCTATGAGTGAATGACTAGTAGCATAGATAGCACAAGAACTAGATGCCGTATGGCATACCAGAGTAGAGTATACAGATTGTGAAATGGATAGTGCATTCTGGAATGGACCATAACATGTTTTAGAGCGTGCCGAAAGCAAATGTTTTTATAATAGCTGTTTTGTATACATTTGATCGATTTCCTCAACACTTCAGATACGAAAAAATATGATTCACTCAACGTATACATCATTTCAAATAGCCATATAAATTTTGTATACTTTATTGGTATTGCATGCGACATCTAGTTCTTGTGCCATCTATGCTAATAGGTCCAATCTATATCGAGAGCTACACAATACAAGCTACACGAAGCTCTATTTCAGCTTCATGAAGTGAAATCTCCTACAATGAGCGCTACAATCTTTACATTCGTACTGATAACTTAACATGAATAATGCTAAAAATTTTTGAGAGTTTTTCAAGTTTTTAGTGCCATTATATCATCAACTGTTATTCACAATAGAAGAAAAGGCATTTATATGGAGGGAGAAAAGAAGAGGGCCTAAGAGCGATGCCTGAGATATACTTGCAATTAATGTTATCGGAGAAGAGATGACATTTTGCACTTTTACAATTTAAAATAAAAACGACTTTCAAACTAACAGCCGATAAAGAAAAGCCCTATTTTGTGGTAAGTTTGAAAACCAATTTAGGCTGTCTAAGAGAATTGAAAGAATTACAGTAATAAAGAAGGACTGGTTCTGCTAAGGTTTCTTTGGAATAGAAAAAAATATTATCTGTTTTCATTGTAATTGTGAGATAGAATGACATAAGTTGTAGATGTAAGTAAAGGGCAACCCATTGCTAGTAAGTTTATGGAATTCGGTGCTAATGCACCAGGGCATAGAATAAAATGCTAAGAAAATTTCCCGTGTCATCCCACACAATGATAGGAAACACTTTCAGAAGAAAAGTTTGCATGGAAGTCATAAGTTTGTATATACAGGATGGCCCGAAAAGTGACGTCCAAAGGTAAAATTGCGATTTTCTATAGTTTTCGACTTATGATTTTTTAATGGGTTTTAAAATTTTTCAATCGGATTGGCTTAATTTTTTTTTTTATTTGTAGAAGGTCTTTTTCGAAATTGTTTTTTGTAAGTTTTTCTCTATGAATTGTACTGTCACTCATAAAATAATCAGCTTCGTAACACTAATGGAAGTTTTGACCTAAAATGGAGAAATGGCGTTCGAGCGAGTCAGACTTGAATTTTCAACTTTAAATTAAGAATCAAAAACGGCAATTCCTTAGTTCCTGGGTAACTTTAAAAACTGCGATAGATTCTAAGCTTTCATAATAATACAAATCACAGACACACGCCACCTTACATAATTAACGAAAAACACATACCAAGATTTTTTGGATTGTAAAAATAAAACGACGCCGATGTGTACCGCAACCTGACCAATATCCCGATCATCGTATTTTTATGCATAGCACATTAATGACAGGCCGCATTCCTTGTAGAGCTGGCTGTCGGAGAAGGAGCCTTTAGACTTGATACGGATTGTAGAGAAATAAAGCTTAAAGAAGTTCATGGGAATCCATCAACGAATACCAGAACTATGGCTCGTACTCCGAATATCCCAAGATCATCTCTCCAGAAGATACTTCATGTGGAAGGATACCATGCATATCATATTCAGCGAGTCTAAAATGCGAAAATAGCAAAAGGATCTAAGATTTATTAATAAAATTGTGTGGACTGATGAGTCACGATTTGAGCGAACTGGAATATTCAATATTCATAATACGCACACGTGGGCATTGGAAAATCCACACAAAGCGAGAGCCTCAACTTTTCAACATCGTTTTAGTATAAACATGCGGTCTGGTATCCTCAATGATGAGTTAATTGGTCCGTTTGAACGAACTACCATTGTTGCTGGAAGATGTGAGTCTAGAACTATGATGTTTCAAAAAGACGGCGCTTGAATGAAACGTACCCTAATAGATGGATCAATTAGGTGGCCTCCACGCACCCCAGACCCCAACTTCTTCGATTTTTTTGATTGGTGTTTTTACAAAGAAATTATATATGCCCGAGAATGTTTGAGTGAACAAGAACTGAGGGGGAAAATTGAAAAAGCCGAGTGTGCGGTAAAAGGCAATAGAGAAGCTTTTAGAGGATTAAAAGAAAATTTCTTGTGTAGGTGTAGGATGTGCATTTCTGTTGGCGGCCGTAATTTTGAAAACCTTTTGTAAATAAAGGGTTTTCCAATAAGAGGTGTTATTTTGATTCAAAGAAATATGCCATTTTTGAGATAAATGATCGGATCTTTATTTCATTATAAAGAGGAAGGTATGCCGTTAATAATTGAAAATAACATCAGCCAAATGACCACCACGACCACACTTACAGGACCATATCCTTTTCATGAAATTTTCCATAACCAAATCGCAAAGTGGCTGCCCTATGTCCTCGATAGCCTCACGAATTCCATCTTTGAGGTCTTGAATCAACGCTGGGCTGTTGGTGTAGACCTTCTCTTTCACGTGGCCCCAAAGGAAGAAGTCGCAAGGTGTTAAGTCACAATATCACGGTGGCCAATTGTGATCACCTATTCGAGAGGTATAAGATCAATGGTTTCGTTGCTTGTATGGTACGTAGCGCCGTCTTGTTGAAAGTAAACGTTGTCCAGATCAATACTATCCAATTCCGGCCATAAAAAATCATTAATCATCTGTCGATAGCGCAATCCATTCACCGTAACTGTTGCTCCAGCCTCATTTTCGAAAAAGTAAGGTCCAATGACCCCGCGGGACCATAAACCGCACCAAACAGTCACACGCTGAGGATAGAGAGGCTTTTCAACAATAACTCTTGGGTTTTCCGAGCCCCAGATGCGACAATTTTGCTTCTTGACGAAGCCATCGAGGTGGAAATGGGCCTCATCACTCAAGATGAGTTTCCTATGGAATTCCGGATCATTTTCATGCATTTCAAGGACCCAATCAGCAAAGACTCGACGTTGTTGATGATCGGCCGGCTTGAGTTCTTGTGTTAACTGAACTTTATAAGCCCTAAGACCCAAATATTTATGCAAAATACGGTGTAATGACGTTTGTGGAATGCCTAATTCCAAAGAACGACGAGGAATGGACAAACCTGGGTTTTCTTCAACACTTTCGGCTACAGCAGCAATATTCTCGGCTGTTCTTGAGCGACGTGCACGGGTTTTATTCTTCACATCACTAACTTGTCCCGACAGCTCGAATTTTTCTACCAATTTCTGTATTGCGGTCCGACAAGGTGCTTCACGACGACCCAAAAATGTTCGAGTTTTACGAACCGTCTCTGCAACATTTTCACCATTTTTATAGTGAATTTTAATAATTTCAATGCGTTGTTGAATCGTGTATCGTTCCATTTTTATTAATGGCGTAGTTTCTACTTGTCAAATGTCTAAAAATGACAGCTCCAAAATTGACATCTACCGAAATAGCGGGCTAATTAAAATAACACCTCTTATTGGAAAACCCTTTACATTTATTTTTAGCACAATCAATTGTGTTTTATTAACTCATTTAATTTGTAATATTATGAAAACCGGTTTCACTGTTTATCTCTGGTCATTGGCAGCTACAATTCGTAGAAGAATTTTTTTTCTCTGTATACTTTTAGGGTGGTAACTGGGATGTATGTGACCCAAGTGCATGAAAATGGATTTTCCGACAAAAACATAAACGTCCCGCGAAAGTTTCCTGAATCAGGAAAAAAGTACACTACCCCATAGTATTCGGCGAGACCTTTAATTTGACATGCAACATCCTGTATTGGAACCAGCACCTTCTCGGGGGCTCCTACGCTAAACTCTAAAATTATGCAGAGAAAAAAAATCTTGTAGGAATTGTTGCTGATAATGAACTGAGGTGAACATTGAAACCCGTTTTCTGCTCGGACAGAACCCTACCGAATTAGAGCCGATCTAAAGTGTGAAAAATGTATGTGCTATCCCAGTTCGAATAGATTAAGGACTTAGTACGTTTTGAACTGTATTTTATGTATGATGCCACAGATATATCTCAATAAAATTTACACGGTAAATAGCCAATAAAATGTGGAAGTTTCTAAAATAGATTTGGGAGAAAAAAATGTGACTTTTTGTAAATCGCCTTCAAAAATTTTGGTACAATTTATTATTTTCAATTATATGGAATTTAACAATTTCTTTTGGCGCAATGGTATGAGCTACGGAATGAAATCTTTTTACATTGGATGGGCCTAACATTCAGCTAAATTAAAAAAACAGAAATTAGCAATTTATCTCAATTATTCAACTCACAATGACCAAAAATATCTTCGAATTAGTAGTTAGGTGAAAAATCCAAAAAAAAAAAAAAAAAAAAATCATAGCCCGAAAACGAACAAAAACGAACGAATCGCATAACATACATGGATATGATTCGGATACCCCTCAAAATGAGGTACCTAAATTAATAGTACTTAGTACCTTTAAAATTTTAAAATTTCGAAATTTAATTAAATGTAAAATGAAGGAAATGTCTAGAGAAATTTTGTGATGCAAGTGAAGAGAAAAATTATTTTATATATTTTAGTATGGATTTTGTATCAAAGTCTTTTCTAAAAACCTTTTTTTTTATATAAATTTTTATTAAATATATCAGAATAGGCAAGTGTTATCCGTTGACTTAAATAAGGATATGAATGGCGATAAATTACAAAGTCGAAACACAAAGTCCATATGATGAGAGGTTTAGCGTAATTTGCCGAATAAAAAAATAGTTTTAGTTCGATGGACAACGCAAAAGTCAATATTTTGCAAGATAGCCGACCAAACGCGCCGGGCCCCCGTAATTTATAGCCCTATGGTGGGGGCTATGTGATGCTTCAGTATGTAAAGGAGATTGATTGCTAACTGTAACTATTTTTTTTATAAATGCAACACAATAAGTTATGTTTTGTAAAGATCAAGTTATTTATAAATAACTTTTTCGTCAACAATTAATAACTAGAAAAAGTAAAAAAAAAAAAAAAAAATTAGCGAATTCTTGACTGCCACCAAAGTACTCCACATATCCATACATACATAACTAATCCATTTTTGTTATATATTTGGTTTTTTCCTTGTCTTTTTCGAAATTGCAATGTAATAATTTTATTTTGACCACAATAATAATTTTGTATAGATTAGCATCAAAGTGTCAAAGGCTCTAGATATTGATACGTTTAAAAAATATTTGTTGTCCTGCACACGCACCTCTGTTAACAAAAAGGGCACACAAAAAAAAAACAAGAGCACATACATCCAGGAAATTCCTTACGTGGGGAGCATGTCTTAAGGAAAATAACAAAAATATCAATGGAAGTCTGTTAACAACCGAAGATGATTTATTGAGTACATTCATACATTTACATCGAGATAATATTTTGTCGCGGTTTTTAATTTATTTCATTTATGTGAGTTTTGTTGTTGTTCATCCCGCGATACATGGGGGAGAACTTTGGTCCAGCAGTAACAAGATCGAGTCAAGAACATAAATAGGGTCCCGCAGTGTCTAAAAAAGGCGCCAATGTCTCGCACTCCATGGGGTTCTTTAAGATTCCCCTTGATCGGTCGGCATTTCGCTTGTAAATTTCCTTCAGATAAGGTCAATTTCAGGGATTTTTTTTTTGTTATACCATTTGTATTTTTTCGAAAGGTTTGTCGCAAACATAACACGCAGATATTAGGTAATGACTGCTAAATGACAGTCCTAAAAGACAATTATGATTTTTAAGCAATACAAAATGAGGCACGATATAAACTTTTACCACCCTCTGTCTGCACGGTTATCAGACCCGCCACGTTGTATCGTATTGAATACATTAATAACTGTCAGGGCAGGACAGGACAAGACAGGACAGGACCACTCTGTACACTATACAGAAAAAGAAAAAAAGAAGAAGTTTTTAAATTGCAGTTCAGTTTTGATAAATTTCCGTTGATATTTTATCTTGAGCAAATAGCTCTTAAATTGAAGACGAAGAATTATTTTGAAGGCGATCCCTAGGAGTGAAAGAATTTCCTCTTTTTTTTTTCTACATAAATGTCAAACATTTTAAACAGAAGAAACGTTTATGCTAGTTTATGTGCGTTGTGAAAAGTATAGGGTGCAGAGTCACCTTAAGACCTCATTGTATGTAGAACCTGATAGTCTTTCCAAGGTCATCGACTCTTATCATCATCGGAGTTATGGGGGTCTAAAAATAAAAATGTCAGATGGTTTTACTTTTTCTCATTAACCTCTTTTTTTTCTGATTGATGTAACTTGTTTTTTTTTTACTGTAAACTGTGGACTCTCCTCTTTGATTTGTCGTATCACACCTATGTATATCCTAAATGTTACCTCTTAACTTATTCAGATTATAAGGAAATTAAACAATATGTAATTTATTTTTTAATTATGTTTCTCAGTTACTAAGGGAACAAATTATTTTTGACGTGAATATGCTAAGCGCTAATAACTTATTAAAGGTTACAGTTAGCAGACAGGTGTAACAGATCAAATTCCAATATTCAAATAGACATTTTCTACTTCTAATTTTTCTTAAAAATTATTTTTTTGCTATTTTTTTTACATGCTCGTATGTAATTGATGTGACTATCAAACTTAAATTTTCCTTAATTTCTGTAACTTGTTCTATAGTCGTATTTTCAATTTCTAATTTCACATCTTTATCTCGTATTTAGTCTCTGAAATATTTAGCTTCGATTTATTAGCTATTAGTCATGTATTCACTCTTTTACCAACCTTCTCTTCTTCAGTTGTTATGTACATAGGTACATGTATGCAGTGTTGATATTCAATTTTTTTTTAACAGTTCGCTTATCCAGTTACGTGTCTAATACTTCATTATACTGGGGTAAAATATTTTTTCGAGTATTAAACAAAATAAATTACAATTCAATACAAGAACATTTATTGAAAAAACCTCCACTTTAAAGCTACGTTATTACGCTGGATATATAGAGTTCTATTAAGAAAGTGAACATTTTAACGAAAATACATCAAAATGCTTAGAAAATTAACAAAATTCAATGAGGCATTTATGTTTAAGAGCAAGAACTTCAATTATAAGAATTAGATTACTACAATAAGCACGAGATAGCTTATTGATTTCGAAAATAATTTTTATGACATTTTTTTTCCTCTTCTATCTTCAGTTTTATGATGGCCATGTTATAACCACAACTTTTCAAATCGTGTTACATCCCAATCTGTTAAAAGTTTTCCAAGCAGATTTGTTGTGAAAAAATGTGAAATATTTTCAATTAATAAGAAAATTATTTTTTCAGTTGCCATATCTTTCATCACACTGAACGCTCGTTCAACTTCGGCAGAACTACCTGAAACAACTTTTGAAATATCCTAGCTCCTTGAATTATTTCAGTAATATGTGGATTTGGTAAACAACCAATTCTCACTGGGCACTCATGTCTCAGGGGTCACCTTAACAGGATGAGACTTGTTGACGATCCTACATGCAGGGGTTGTGGGCAGGTGTCCGAAACAGTGACCCACTTTCTTTGTCACTGCCCGGCACTCTCAGGTATACGTTACAGATTCCTTGGCTCACACCACTTGGACGAGTCACACGATGATGGCAAGGAGGGCTGGGGCCAATACTGAAATTTATAGGAGCGTCCGGTTGGGACATATGAGCGTCGCTCATGGGTCTGGAGGTTGAATAATGGGCCTTGATTTGGGCTACGGTTCGGGAGATCCATCGGGATCCCAAACGTCTATATCAATCAATCAATCAAACAACACACTCTCGAAACCAGTTTCAGAGATAGAAAATTTCAAAAACGTGGATAAATTCTCTAATTGTTTCTCGTCTTCTAGCCAAGGCGAAAGTGAAACCTTTCCTCGCCATATATTTAGTAGGATTTAATACATTAAAAATTAATACCAAATAGTTACTTTGTCTATTACAGCTTGAATTAACATACCTCTTGGCAAACGAACGCATTTATTATCAACGAACAATAATAACGTTTATAAGAGTATGAGTTACAAACATTCATAAATTCTCTTATTTTCTTTCATTAGCTCCAGTGCTCTTATATACCTACCTCCGAGTTAGTCTATGTGCTTTATTTACTGTCACTTCTCGACCTTGTAAACCTAATGACAGTGACAGTTCTTCTAGAATGTCAAATGATTAACGCCAGATCTTTTATAAGACCTTTTTTTAATTAATTTTTTTTGTTTTAAAATCTTATGAAAAGACAGACTTTTAGTAACGAGTTCAAGTCCCAATAAATAAAAAAATTATAAAATAAAAATTAAAAAAAAAAAAAAAAAATTAAAAATATTAAAATAAAGTAAATGGAAAATTTACAAACTTAAGAGAGAATCCCATTCCAAGAACGGGCAACTTTAGCTAGTTTTAAATATAATAAAGTATTTATTGGGGTAAAAATTTCACTCGAATTTAGAAAACTCGAAAAATTAGACTCCATTTTTAACTTGACGTCATAACTTTAGTAATAAAGACCCGTCATAGCATTACCAGATCTGGTATTGTTTTTGTTATATAGGGTGTCCCAGACTAATATGTCAATATTTTGCCAAATGATTCCTCTCGTCCAAACAAGTAAAAAATTCTATGGCAGGGGGGGGGGGGGGGGGGGCGAAGTGTTACCCTACCGAGTTATGGGGTGATAAAGTAAAATGTTCTCTTTCTTCACTAAATATCCTATATCTTAAAAAGCACAGAGTGTACCGTCCATTTTAAAACTGCATTGTATTCAGAACTTTATGGCCCTTCCGTACCCGTACCCCTCCCCAATCCAGAGGTATGACGCTTCAGTTTCGGTTTTTTTTAAATACTCTCATTAACATACACCCCAACATAAAAAAAGAACGAAGTTTTGAATTTGAAGCGTCATAACTCTGGAGTGGGGACGGGTACGGGAGTGGTTGAGTAGTTGTTCGAAAGGCCATGAAGTTCTTAAAATAGACGGTATACCTTGTACTTTCTAAGATATAGGATGTTTAGTGAAGAAAAAAGAGCTAATCACCTTGTAACTCGGTAGGGTGACATTTTGTCCCACCCCCTGCCATACAATTTTTACTTGTCTAGACGAGAGGAATCATTTGGTAAAATATTGACATATTAGTCTGGGAGAAAAAAAAAAGGAGGAAGTGTAAAAACTTCCAAGTTAAGAGCAGTCTTACATGGAGTAGTTCTTTCGAAGACTTGATTGATTACAAAATTTGTTTTCAAATATTTTCAAAGTTGTATATGAATACACTAGTAGCAGTAGCAGTTTTTCAATACTATAGAGAAAAGAAATGTATAGAGACCGAATACCTATACAGGGTATCTCATGTAACATATTCCCTGGGCATTTTTCTCGAAAATGGGCGGAGATATCGAAAAAGTTCTAATAATATAAGTTACGTATCATTAGTCAAGGTATCCTCATAGCCAAAGTCTTTGAAAAAGACTTGGAAAAGGATATATTAAAGAAATTTACTTTTCGTCCTTATTAAGGATACATTTAGATTACATTTTTGAATTCCGCAAATAAAATTAAAACGAAAGTGTAATATTGAAAATTCCAGTTTAATCCTTTATTGTCGAGATATAAGGCCTCAAATTGTACTATACGTACCGTGTTCCTTTGCAATTTTCGCGAAATTGCATACAGATATCATCGAAGTGCTAGTAACACAAGTTACCCATCATAAGCCGGGCTATCTTTTCGTATGGTAAACATTTCAAAAAAGGCACATGACAAAAGGATATCTTCGGTTTGGACCTTTTCGTCCTTTCTGAGGATACATTTTGGCTACATTGAATAACTGCAAATCAAATTAGAAAAAAAGTGGTATATACCTACTCAAAATTCTTCGCAAAAAGAAGGTGAATCATTTACAGGTATGTAATATGATGTCATAATTCCTTAGATAAAAGGGTTGGCATTTCGTCCCTATTCAATTTTCAGGTAAATTATCATTAACTTATTTTTATTGTTAATGTAAACTTTTGAAACAGAAGTAATGTACCATACTTACAGGTAAAAAATTTATGAGAAAGGAGGTGAAAAGGAAGGAATTTTCTCTGATGTGCAACAACATAATTTAAAGACACAAATATTTTAAAAAATCTTAAATTAACTACTAATTTCTAATTCTTAGGCTAATAAATGCTAAAAATGGCCCCACCTTGTTGAATAACAGCATGCGAGTCGCCGTTTGAAGTTTTCGTACATCTAATTAAATATATATATATATATATATATATACTTTGTTGTCAATTTGTCCCCATAAAAAAAAATTAAGTGGGGTTAAATCAGGTGAACGAGCTGGCCAGTCTACTTCTACCCCGCGTCCAATCCATCTTCCTGGAATCATGCTATTAAGTTGCCTTCGTGTATCTAACGAATAGTGTGTGGGAGCTCCATCTTGCTGGAACCACATCAGTGTTCTTGCTCTTAAACCGACTTCATATAAAAGTATGAGAACTACCACCAGGAGACCCTTTGATAAGGTGCAAAAGATTCAAGCACCATTGGCGCTTTGGCGCAATGTTGAAACAATTTTGGAGCTACAACCACTTTACCTCTTTGCCCAGAAGGAAACAGCGGCTAGTATGCTTCGAAAGAAACGTTCAAATGATCACACTTCTTCCGTTGTAGAATATTTCAACATCCTCGAGCAGGTCAACATTAAAGACATAGATGCTCAAACAGATATTATGATGGCCAAAAGATTTTCCTTCAAAATTGGTTACCAGGTAGCCATTAATACTAGACAATGCTCCAGTTCCCAGAACGGTATACTAATGCATCCAGGAAGGATGACAAAACAGTCGCAAGGTTGATCGGTCCAGAAGTGTACCTCTATATTCCGTTTAGTGACTCTTACCTTGCATTTTTCAGGCGGAAGTCTATATGCTATAGAGATGAGAGGCCAGGAAAGCCTACAAACAGGGGCTTCAAGAACTCCAACATCTACATCTGTTCAGACAGTCAAGAGCTGCGCTTCTAGCTCTGTCCTCTTAAGACTTTGAGTCGAAAGTAGGCTGGAGTTGTTACTCAAAACTCCAACTGCAAATTTATTGGTATTAGCCGGACAGTGGCTCAGACTAATTACCAACGCAGTCACTGGACATGGCCCCTTCCGCAGAGCTGAGAAAACGTTTGTACCACTGACATATGTATGTAATATGGATTGCTTAATTTTCTATCTCACGTGGGCACAATTTCTTGAGTCTAAAGAAGTTCTTACGTCGGTGCCAACATTGAAAAAATAATTGGTGGGAAGTTGAAAAAGTGAACATGCAGATCGTAAAATGTTTTTAATAAAACCTTTAGAATTTCTTCTTATCTAATGAATATATTGTCTATGGTAACAGTTGTTATCAGAAACAACTCTAAATAATCAATTTAAAAACGATGGATAAAGAAGAAGTTTTTTTTTTAAGAACTTTTATTTTTAACGATTTCAAATCAAATTCATAAATACTTATTAAATTATTTACTTATTACTTATTAAATATTTATGAATTTGATTTAGAATCGTTAAAAATAAAAGTTCTTAAAAAAAAATTCTTCTTATCCGTCATTGACTGATTCTAACAAGTGTAGGTTCGATTCCAGTCCGGGAAAAAATAAATATAATTAAAAAATGTTTATTTATTTGTTGTTTACAGTTCTCTCTTAGTTGGTAGGTACTTGGTGCTTAAACCGAAAAACTGAGCAATATTAAAGTGAACTCACTTTTTGCAGTATATTTCTATGAACGTAGTCAGTCCATTTTACACATGTCAGTGGTTTTGTACTACTAATATAACCTAAACGACATTTTTAGGAAGATCGTAGTTGAAACAAGTTTTCCCCAACAAGCTTAAAGTAGTCTTAACTCTTATTATTTAATTTAGTATTTTCAAATACATTCTATTCCGTAGTTTAGATTTCACCAAGTTTATCAATCTGAACGAATAGTCTTTCATTTTCTGTACTCGAATGCGGTTAAGATAGCAGTGAAATAACTAACGCAGAAAGTTCACTAAATTGATTTTTGTTTGCAGCATTTTTATATTTAGATACCTCTAGCTAAAAGAGGCTTGTATTATTGACGTTTTTCCTTATCATAAAATTAATGTTATTCCATTGAGTTAAAATCTTGCCAATAATTTATTTTTCGGTCCCCATAACCCTTTACACCCGAACAAAAAAAGTTGCTTATATTTAAGAAAAAGTTGATTAAGAGCATTTCTAGGAGTATAAGGAAGCTATGAAAAATGCAAAAAACATCCAGAATTTTCAGTTTTCCTGAAAAGCTGCCCTCACGATCGTGACACTTAGGTATAATCTACAAGTCTCACAATAGTGAGTGCTATCTTCTTAATTTAGTTTTTCTTAAAAAAAAACAGCGAATTAAGTACTATTCATTATTTATTTATTTGAATAACCTCCTCATTAATCAGTCTTTATCATTTAAGAATAAAGTGAACCTTCTTCTAACTAATTATCTAACAGAAATCAATAAAATTCTCAAAATTAACTTAAAATCATACAACTAAAATTATTTCAACTTTTTTAGGAACAAAAAATAGATCACAAATTATTTTAAAATATAGTAAGAATAGCAAAAATTAACACAGTTTACGAAATATTATGGTTTGAGGTGATAAAATTGGAAACAGTTTTGTCTTCGAGAAAGACACAGGTAAACATTATACTTGGAACATGTGATCTTTGATCGGCTATGGCATCCCTCCATCATGCAAGTCCTTGGTGTCTTTATGTCATCAAACACAGCTACGTGATCATATCCATCATATGTTTTGCCCTGTGATAGGCGTATTGGTCTGTATTGTCTATTGATATAGGAGGTGGCTCGATTTCAGAATCGACGTCTACGTCGTCACAGCGGTCTTTTTCTGGAAAGTTGGTTAAAGTGTCAGCAACACTGAAACGGAAATCCAGTAGTGTCAGAATGCCCTTTCTCGAATAACCATTTGCTATGCAATCATTTTTGTATAGTCGCCAAGAATTGACTAACGCCAAATCCAAAAAGTGGATAATAACTTTCAAAGGTCATTTTTTTTTGTCTTGATGAAGGTACGGTAATATTCCATTTGCTGATCGAGAATGTCAACACCTCCCATGTGTTGGTTGTACTGTTGGATTATTTTAGGAGCCGCTACATCAATGTAACCTCTTTGTTTTTTATCCCACCGTTTGACGATAGTACCCGACGAAGATCCTGTACAGTTAGATGCCATGATCACGGACTTGTTATCCCTAAATTTGATGATGGCGGTCGAATCCCTGCTGTAGTGCTGACTTTCGCCGCGAATCATAGCCGAATCTTGTTTGAATTTGCAAGGGGCTCGGTCTGGGATGCGAATAAACATGATTGTGCCAGTGCTGTGTATATTTCTCCGATTCATTTCTTCCAATAAAGGTACCGTAGTGAAAAAACAATCATGATACACACAACTTCCTATAGGGACACTTCTTGTAAAATGGAGTATGACAGAAGGTCCCAGACCCAAAGACGTATCAGCACACATTGTATTAGCGCCTCTATAAATCTCGAAATCGAGCATCAGACCTTCGCTAGTAGTTGGAACAAAATTTTTGAAACCAACTGGTCGTGGTTTATTTTTAACGACCTGACACAAAGAACATCGGCCAGTGAAAGGTATAATCTGCTCATATATGGAATAATAGGACGGAACTCTTTCCAGTTTGTTGCAGGTACGTTGAACCCGTTTGATTATCGGTTGTACCTTCCAAAGTGGATTGTTAGTCTCAGTTTCAGTTGGCTGATCGTGATCAACTACATGAAGAGCATTGCGTAAAATTATAAATCGGTCGCAAACTATTTTGTCGGAAATAAGTCCAATCCTCATATTAGCTCGCCAGTACATCGGTATTCGTGGGTATGAAAGGCATCCCATGAGAATATGCACACCAAACACTTTAGCTATTTCCGCTTTTGAAGTTTTAAGTGCCTGGCCAGTCTTTCGCATGTGATATAAGTTTGTACACCGAGCAGCAATATTCGGATGGTGTGCGAACTGTGTTTTTTGGTACGGTTACAGTATATTCATGTGGTTTATCGGTAAAAGGAATGTTCTTCCCCGTGTCTCCATGACCACGTTGCTGCAGATTTCGTTGAGTCGCCGTAGTACGAGAACGTCCTCTGCGTGACTGCACTCTCTGCGAAGTAGTACCACGAGACCTCCCTCTGCTTCTAATTTATCGCGAAGTAGTACTATGAGAGCGTCCCCTATTTGGGGACGTTACCTGACTTAGACGTTCAGGCTCTATTTCATCGCCTGAACCTTCAGAGCACTCGATCATGCCCATAAGTTCAAGGAGTTCTAAAATACGATCACCAGATATAGGAAGCACTAAAAAAAAAAAAAAAAAAAAAATACGCGGCCACCTTTTACCTCCGATTGTGACAAACGAACAACATATTAGACAACTCGGGCCTCACTACGCGCAAGTACACATCTTACACGATCGATCGTCATCGGTTGCGTTCGCAAAAATGAATCCGCGCGGTCTTCAGATTTTTTTAAAGTTACTCGCACTATCGTATACCGTCGGGTGTAAAGGGATAACTTCCGCCAATACTATTATTTCTTTACGTTTAACAAATTTTAAAACTTCTACTACATTCAACTAAAATCCTTGCATCGCACAAAGTTTTCTTCTTCAGCCGTTATACTAGTTTTTCGAATAGCAGGATCAAAACTATAACCCAGGTATGGTGACGGACGTAACATTGTTGAAATCAGGATTTTTCCACAAAGTGGCTTAGTTAAAGTCGAAAGGAAAGTTAAAAGTTTTTTATCCCCTTCGAATAATTTCACAGCTACTTGTACTTCAGAAACAACACTTTTAAATAAATTAAATAAAGTCGATTTGTTGTGTCCTTGTCCTTTGAGTGTAAAATATCGGCTTTATAACATTTCTCTTTCTCACGACTCAATTGAATATGTAACGATAATTCATCCCACTTCTCTAGTATGCGAGATATGGCAGGTTTAATTGACAGCCAACGAGTATCACAAACTTTTAAAATCCACTTCTTCCACTTTTATGCTCCTTGGATTTATTTAAACGTAACTCAACCCAGCATTTGACCTTCATTACCTTTAATTCCTTTCTATAGCAAAGTCGTCAGATTTTCTTGTACACAGTAGTTTCTTCCGATTTCATTCATGACAGTTCTAAGTTTGAAGTATACGTTTTCACTACTTTCTTTAGCATTCAAAATATTTGAATGTATTACTCGTATATATTGCTTGATTTTGTTTTTTTAAAAATTGTAAGTCGTATGTAGAAAGTTGGAAAAGTTCTTAAAAATGCTTGTAATAAAAAAACAGCTTTGGGAAGAAAAAGTAGCTAAAAAGTGGCTAGTAGCTAAAATTAAATAAATGTGGCCTAATTCTTTATAAAGTAGCTAAATCTAGCCACAAAGTAATTAAATCTAGCCACAAAGTGGCTAAATTGGCAACACTGCCCTTCCGTTCTTTTTTGAAGAAGATAGGAAAATCCGTGATATATGAGTGTCCAGCCTTTGCAGGTTTAAGGGGACTGGCAATCGTTGCAAATCATTGGAGAAACACTTATCTCTTCAAATAAGGTTTAGGCCATAATCGAGCTCGTAAAAACACTAGATTTTGCCTAACCATCTTAGGGAAAGGCACAATAGATCAATTCTGGTCGCGGTGTCCGCAGATCGCATTGTCCCAGTGGCCAAGTCGCCCTTACTCTTAAACTAACCTAACACATAACCTAGTCATGCAAGTAATTTGAAGATTTAACACTTTACAGCCAGATGTAGAAGAAAAAATTGCATCACTACTTCAAGATTGAATTTTTCTGATATTTTAATCCTTACCATTAGCTCTGTATTTTAAGATAACAGGTGCTACATCGTTTTGCTCCTTTTAGTAAAACTTTAACTTTTACTTCGCAATACTCAAAGTAGAACGAGACTTTACAGCAATGCGATATGTCATGCGGCTGGCAACTGCATACTATGCGAGTATAGGAGATCTAAGCGCAATCATGTATAAAACTGCTCCAAACTACTCAATCAAAAGCGATGGCACGCCTGCTCCTGCATTCCACCCATATATAATAGGTTAAAAAGGGGACCCGTAACTATATCCATGGCATATTTTCTAGCAACGTCAACAACAGCAGCATGAGATCCTTAGATTGCGTGCCATTTGTCACCCCAGTCATCACGTCACGTCGTCCACTTCATTTTGTTATTAAACTTGAGTGGTACTTGCTGGGTATACTACCTATGCAGGGTGTGCAGAGTGTTGTGGTGGTACACCAAAATAAAAGACTGTAGAACGTCACGTTGTAGCATATAGCAGCTTTATAAACAGAGCCTACCTACAAGGCTCAGCAGGTAACTACTGTGGTGTAAGTGTAGTAGGTATACTTAAATCATTCGGACAAAACTGAAATGTCAGGCGATATAAATAGAGGGCGGAGTTTTGAAATTTATACCGTGCCTCAACTTACCGTGTCAGGGCATAAAATATAAATAGGCACCGTAGCCGTATTACGGACAAAAGACAGTCCCCTGACATGTGTCTACTTTTACTAATCGGAGGGCTTAATGAATGAAAATTACAGAAAATTACAAGGGTGGCAAGCTTCGCGCAGAGGAAACGACAACTTTTTTTCCGTTTACATGCAATTATTGAGTTTCATTAAGAGAAAGAAATATTTTTATTTATTTTTATTTTTAGCAAGCATAACCTGAGAGTTTTGTCTTGATCCTGGATTTAGATGTGGGGAATTGATGGGTTTAGTAAATTTTGTTGGTTTTAATGGTACGAAAGAACTTTATAAGTGATCAGAGTTATATTCAGCATAGATTTATCTCTAGCATACCATTAGACAATAAATGAATAGAAAAACCTCCATTAGGGTTGAGGAGGAGGTTTCTTATACCAATTCGTATCAAAACGGATATACAGTAGGTGCTCACCGAATTAGACGTACAAGCAAACCTTACGAAATATAATTCTATTTCTTCTTCTGCTTTTTTCAGCCCACTGGGGGCTTATACAGTTTCGATTCAATATTTTCCTACAAAATCTGCAATGTATTTAAATTAATACAAAACTACAAAGGAAGACTTCGTACTATTTCATTCAAACGGGAATTTGATTTTTGCGGTAATGGTCGCTTATTTAATTAATAAATCTTGGTTTGTGGGTATCATTGACATTTTGCGCGTGTTTCGTTCCCTAAATGACTTAACATCTTTATTTTTTAACTCCGCAGCTTCTTCCGTCAACTGCAGTATTGCATGGCGTACAATTTGTGTACCATGTATAAATACCTTGTAGACAAAGGCTGGCATAGGATACCATGGGTATTCATTAATAATATCCCTGGCTGTTTGCAACGCGTATTGTTCAAAGAGCTGGGCCATTTATTTCGAAGCCACAGAATAATGCTTTCAGAATCACCCCACATCTCTCTATGATGAGTTCGTTTACGCCTGTTATTTCTATTGACAGCGAAAGATTAGCAAAAACTCTTCTGGCCGTTTTCCCATCATTGGAATTTCCAACATCCTGTTTCGGCTTGTCCACTCATAATCCAGTCTTTTCTTTAAACTCGGCCTGTATACGTTCTTCTTTTACTGTGAACAGTGACTTTACTTCGTATCCTGTGCGCCATTTTTTGAAATCCATCCTATGGGATACCTAGAGGAGGAATTAAAAAAAGCGAATCCACGCATGTAGTGGCGATATTCCAAAGTCCAAACTATCTTCATTTACCGGTCTGGTTAGTGTTGCATCAATATTATTCATCTGTGTGGGCTTAGTCCCACGAAGATAGCATAATTATGATCAAAATTGCTTGTGAGTGCATTACATATTTTCCATCGATCATCGTGAGCTTGAAATTGTGTTTTACAGTCACCGTTTTGCCACCTGCAGTTAAAATGGTTAGAGTAAGGAAAGTTGTTTATTGATATTAATGTCATCCTGCTCAGCCTTGCTTAGCTGCGCGGTTTCTTTTCTTAGTTGCAACCGCACAGGCCTGCAGTACCAAGTTGATTCAGGACGAGTATTGTGCCAAACGATCTTCTTTTCGGAGTCAGGACCTGCAGATATAAATAGCTGTAGTGGAACGTAAGAAGTCATAAACATATGACTACCGCCTAAGTTTTCCGAAATCCTCTCTTATATTCGGATTGGACATTGCTTCCATTTAATCCCCATTTTCCTATGAGGGTTAAATTAGAAAAATCAGCTTCTTGAATCGTCTCAAATACTTCTTCCTTTAATCTCAGTAGCCGTGAAGCAGTCCGATATAGAAGACCTTTAAGAGCTACTTCCGCTGATGATTTGGTGATAGTTATTGTAGGTTAGGTTTGCTTCTACTAGCAATGAAACCGCATCATGCTCATGTAGACGTATTGGTGCCATGGTCGCGGCAGTCTGGATACCTCTTAACTCATGTGGTAGTACTTCATCAAGACATGCCAAGCCTTGCAATCACCTTCTTTTTGTTCGCGATGAACATGCCGAAATCGCCTTCCTCAGCCTGCCTTGACCTTTTCCTCCTACTGGATGTGTTATAACAGATATGGTGTCATAGTTTTCGAATAAATGGAGCCAATGACCGTATTTTTAGAGGAAACTAGATTCCCTTCGTCCGCATTTTATCCATCTTGATAAAAACGCCTTGCACAAACAATTCACTCTTTCACAATGATCACGATCGTCTTCTAAATTAAAAGCTCCTTTGAAGCCTTCATACGCCTCCTGGTGTTTAAAGGAATGGTTTTTGTTTTTTTTTTATTTGACGCGAAATATGAAAAATGTTAAAGCGTCTAATTATCCGACTGAATTCTCAAACTAGAATCGAGCTCCTTCAAATTTTTTTCTGCATTGAAGATAGAATAAAATATTAGCGAAGGTACACATTCAAAGAGAGTTTTCTTAAAGTTTCGCAAGTTTCCACATACAATAGTGTAAAGTATAGTGTAAAGTAAAATTAAGTTCAAAATTGTGACCAATCGGGCAACTCCTACGTGGGGTTGCCATACAAAAAATTCGTTTTCCAACGATTTCAGGGCTCCTCGAATATACAATAAACACAAGAATGAAATCAAATTCATATGTCAAAACGATAATTTGACATTTCATAAAAAGTGAGGTTAGATTTTGCTGCTATGTCCTTCATGTAAAAACTTACTGCTAATAGAAAACTGTGTTTATATTTCTCATCTTCTCTTTTTTGTGTGGGAAATGACTGAGCTTAATATACATTCTAATCTTTATTTTATAGAGAACAATGACGGAATAAGGAAGAAATTATTAATAAAATTAGTAAAAATTAAATGCATACTGAAGAGGAATATCTACACCATTTGACGAAATTTTTTTGTAACGAACTGACTAGTCAGTTGATCGAAACATAATGCGTTTGTGATTAGTAAAATTGTCAGACGAAATGAGTACTGACCGCCAGTTCTACCGACTCATGTAATCGTGGGTTAGTCTTGAATTTTCGCATCGAGACTCAATCACAAAAGAGTTCTTATATCATGCTATGTCAACCGAAGGGAAGTAGTTGGTGAAATAGTTGGTCCATCTGTGTTTTTCCATGATTGATTTTCTCAAGTATCTATACACCTATCCACCGATATCCTGGTGCAAGAGCAAGAATTTTGCATTGCGATTTTAAAATATTTCCATATAAGTTGAAATTAGTACAGGAATTGTTGCCCCATTATTTCCGGTAGCGTCTACAACATCACGCAATTCACTTTGCACAATTAACAAGATAATAATTTGAGAAATAACTTTGTAATGAGTGCGATGAAGCTAATTTCCATCTCAATGAATTTCTTAATAAGCATAACTATGTAGAGCTATGCACCGGCATTAATTATGCTCTAGTTAGATCCAGTTTCTGGTGTGTTGTTATGATAGTTCTGTTTTTTTTTTTTAGAACGACAAAGGGAAATGCAGAAATCATCAATAGCGATTTATACTAGACGACTATTAAAAATTTCTTGCACCTGTGTGTCGAGTTGAATCATAACATAAGTTATACAACTTAAAGCTAATATTCGGACCGAAGTAAGATTTTATGAGTTATTTATTGCGTTCGATCATCGAAAATACTCTTAATATAGCCTCAATATATGCCAACGCAAAAATTATGTTAATTTTTCTAAATTAGGTTCTGTGTCAATCTATGCAAGAAGGTTCGTCTCAAACGTTATGATGAAATAACTTTTTTTTATAAATAATTGCAAAATTTAAATATTAAGCGAAAATGTTCGATTACTGAATCAAAGAAATTCAAGAGATAAAATTTCGCTAAGGGGGATTTAACATGGACTAAACAACTTAACTAGGTTGGTCAGATGAAAACTGTGATGCGTTGCGAAAAGATTGTGATTTATTTAAGTCGGTGTCATATGGGTGGGATTTTCTTGATGGGTTGGGTAATTTTTTGGGTCGTATAGATGGTATATTTCTTAACGCAGTATTCCTGTATTGCTAACTAGGTGTTTTGTTTTAGTCAAAGTCTTAATGAAACGCATACCTTTATATGGCTTGTAGTCATAATTATCTAAAACTTTCTTTGGAAAAGCAAATAAAATATTGTTTTCTATTTCCCAAAATACCTTTTCTAAGTTATAAGGGCTCTTTATTACTAGATTTAATCTTATAATCTCTTGTTTCCTATAGTGGTAACAAAAATGAGGTACCTTAATTGACAAATTTATGAAGGTTTGTTTTGTTTGTAATACAATACTAACATCTGAGCAGTAACACAACTAGTAACATAACTAGTGGAAAAAAATCTTGCAATCGAAAATTCTTTAAAAAAAAAAAGAAATTTCTATGCAAAAGCGGGCGTTTCGTAATAGCAGGAACCGTATTACTCATCAGTACGGCTTGGTTCCTACCTGTCATATACGTCACAGTGTACAGCCAAGCTGACCTCATATATACACTTATAATAATTTTTAAGTGTGACTTATATACGAGGCGAAATACTACGTATTCACTTGAATGCCTAGCAATATTAGACCTATGCGGAACTCAGTCAATTTAATATTGACTAAATTCTCTATGAATTTATTTCATGGAAAAACTCTCTATGAAATGCTAGTCCCGCATAGGGCTAATCTTGTTAGACATTCCAGTAAATAAATACTAAATATTTCGCCTCGTATATAAGTCATATACGAGTATTTTCCTAAAAAAAAAACGGCGAGGTAGCAGAAAAGTATAAATTTGGATGGACTTATAAGAGATTAGCTGTTAGTTGCTACTTTATACATATGTGTACAGCCTTGACCAAAAGTATAAAGCACCCCTGCAAAATTTGGATGTCTTAAGAACTATTTAATTGTAGGAAATAAGAAATGAAAGGTAAATAAAAATAAAAGTTTTTTTTACTATCTTTATGAAAACAGTTCTCTTCGTTGGCGCGCTTGTATAAAGTGTTCAAATTACAGCTGAAAATTGGATCCGGATTTGCTTATATCCGGATATCCGGATACCCGGATCTGCGAACTATCCGATTCCTGAGATCCGGATCCGAACTATCCGGATCCAGATCCGAACTATCCGGATCAAGACTAATCAAAAAAGCTTTAAAATTATGTTGTTTCGCTGAGAAAATGAGAATATCATGAAATTTATATTTTCCCAATGGAACAATCCAATCTGAAGGAAATTTTGACCTTTTTTTGCTTAGTCTGGATCCAGATTGTTCGGATCCGAATGTGGATAGTTTGGTTCCGGATCCGGATAGTTGGGATTCGAATAACAGGATCCGGATTATCCGGATACCCGAATTTGAGGAATCGGATCCTAATTATCTCGGATAATCCGGATAGTAAATTATCCGTATACTTTCAGCTCTGGCTCAAATATTTACTTTTTTTTTATGCCCGGCTGAAAAATTTCAGCCGCACGGACGGACGGATATGCAAAAAATCAAAATAATTTTTAATTTCTGCGGGGGTGTTCTATCCATTTTGCTCTACCATCATTATTTCTATGCGGTACAAACGGCTTGACAAACTCACTTGATTTTATGATTTCATCATCTATGTAGGGTATAAAAACAAGAAAAAAACTCTTTCGTTTTTTTTTTGTTTCAAATTGTTCTTATTTCGCTTGTTTTCGCTTCTTTTCAAATGCCCTTCTATTTTAGTCTCCATGCCTCAATAATACGAAATCAAAAATTGTCGTACCAAAAAGAAGGAAACGCACTTAATTCATTATTTCGCCCGGCCATCATTGCGGCCCGATCTAAATGTATTTTCCCAGCGAAGCCTTCTTATAATCTAATTACGTATAGCTTAACGTTAAACAATTATAGTTCCAACCATTGCGATCTATATACACGTATGAAAGACATAATACCTCAATGCCACCGCGCTATATAGCCTTACATTTGAGTTCCGCGACGACGTCTATTCGTTAGACCGTCCTTAATCATAGGCTGTGCAAAAGACAATTAAAGATTGGTTATGTTCAACGGGCATCAACATAAGCTGACAAAAACATATTTGCTGGTTACGCTGGACAACAGTGGCTAGCACAAAAACTTGGAGTTCTTGAAGTGAATGCCTGTAGGTATGCCTAATCATTTGGGGACGACATAACGCGGAGCGGAGCACCAATAGTACATAGTTATACTACCGCGGTCAGTTCAAATGTGATGGTTACATAATGATCTCTTGGAATCAATCAATTGCCTCCAACATCTGTCAGACAAGATTCGAGCTGAGCTGAAAGGCGCAGTATAGGTACCAGTAATGATGAAAGTAGCCACTACGTACATAGAGGTCTGTTTTTCCTAAAATGACATTGGAGGCAGTCTTTGCGCTCGGTGACTGGCGAACAAAACCTGAAATTACTTTACAATTATTAACATAGCCGCAGTATCAAAGAGTTAATCGTGGTCATTGGGTTAAGATTACTTTATCAGCCATCGACAAAACTTATTGACATACCATGGGAAAATTTTACCGAAATGATTTCAAAATGCACACTATTTCGTCGAGCTACAAAAACTCATGATTACCTTACATACCTGTATGTAGAAAAAAAAATAATAATTTGTGTTGGAGAAATTATTGTCAATTGTCTGCAAATGAAATATGACTAAAAGTACTTAGAAAAGTTTTTGTTCTTGTTTTTATGAAAAACGTAAGTTGGTAAATTGTTTCACATTCCCTGTCTTCTACTTATTAACAAAATTTGATAGAGGGTGAGTTAGTGTTCGGGGGTAGGTGCAGAAGAAATGTGAAAAGTACAATAAAATTGGAAATCTAATAACATATATACAATTAGTTTGTTGTATTACTTAGGGAAAGTATTCGAAAAATTAATGTCACGACAAATAACATATTACTTGGATGAACATAGTCTATTGAGTCCTTTTAAGTCTGGCTTCTGGAAGCTCCATAGTTGTGAGACTGCTCTCATTGACGTCACGGCACATACTCGGAAATCCCTCGATAAGAATCACGTATGTATTCTAACACTACTTGACTTTTCAAAAGCGTTCGACTCAGTTGATCATTCTAATTTGCTCTCGAAATTGGGATCTCAAATTAACTTCCTATCTTATTGGTAGCTTCTTATCAGGCCGTCATCAATATGTCGAGGTAGGTAAATAATACTAAATCTGGTGTTTTGCAACTTGTCTGTAGTGTGCCCGAGGGCTCAATCCTTGGTCCACTGCTATTCAGCTTGTATATCAATGATTTGCCCGTTATTGTTGAGAATTGTAATGTACACCTATATGCTGATGATGTACAGCTGTATCTTAATCGACCCATTGGCCTGTCTGAAGACTGCATCGATCGTATGAACTCAGACTTAGAGAGGGTCTCATTATGGGCTAATTTGAACTGTTTGAGTTTGAACTCTCGGAAATCTCAGTGTATTCGTTTTTATCGAAATAATCTTACTATCTCTCCCATTACACGTCGGTGTCTCAATATCTTCTTGTGAGCTTGTGAAAAACTTAGGTGTATATATGAATATTAAGATGAAGTGCTTTGATCATATAGGATATATAATTGGTAAAATATATGGTACCTTACGTTGCCTTTGGCTTTCGGCTAATCTTCTGTCAACAAATACCCGAATGCTTTTGGTTCGATCACTTCTTCTTCCTCATTTCATTAATGATAGACTGGTGTTCCCTCGTTTGGACTCTGTTTGCTCAGAAAGGCTAAATGTGGCTTTCAATGATTGTATTAAATTTGTCTACGGACTTAGACGATATGATCACATTTCCTGGTACAGGAACAATTTACTGGGGTGTTCCATCACTGAGTTCCTTCATCTTCGGTTAATCATATATCTTTACAAAATTATTTACTCTGGTAAACCGGCGTACATTTTTACCCAACTTAGATTTTCTAATTCTCTGCATCATTATAATTTAATAATTCCTAGATTTCAATATTCAGTTCGTCCGTGCTATTCGCGCGTGGAATCTCTTACCAATAAATATCCAGCGCACTGATTCGGCCGGGGCGGTCAGATTTAAGGCACTTCTAATGTCCCTTAATGATTAACATATATTAATTGGTTGATTTAATCTGAATCATTTGACTTAGTTATGGGTTCGGGTCTTTCGAAAGGTTGATCAATTTATATTAAGTATATCTTATCTTACAGGCTGTAAATTTGTAAATTTAATATGTAATCTGAATTGTTTGTTATTCTGAAAATTTCTTTCTCTTACAATTATTAATAAATTAATAAATACTACAAAAGAATTTATATCAGTTGATTCTTGTGTACAATTTATTTAAATAAAATTGAATTGGGCAAGTCGAACAAAAATCTGTAACGCCCCGCTCCAATATAAAATTATCGATGCCTCGACCTTATGTAGGGAAGATCTGAATTTTTTCTTAAAAATTTACTTGATTTCATGACAAGTTAGCTCAGCAAATGCCGCTTATCGGCTGTCAAGCAATGTCGCAACGGTGCATGCTGAAAACTTGTTGCATCTCAACCGGGCAGTGCAGACCCATGTGTAGGTACACATTAAAATACACGGTGGCTCGGCATGCTGCACGTTTACCGGTCAACATTTTATCGATGTCGTACCGACCAGTGAGGGGCCTTATATTGGGCCTGTATCGTGGAAAGGCATAGCTGTCGGCTTTGAATAATGCATAAAAATTCTCAAGAAAAATTTCCAGTAAATTTCGGCATCGTTGATTTTATACTGGAGCGAGTCATTTCTGGCTTACCCTCTGGTTACGTCAGCAAGTCGAGGCAACGTCGATTTTATATTCGAGCAAGGTGTTGCAGATGTTTGTTCTACTTGTCCAGCCTTTGTATGTTATTAGTTTATCTATGGAAAAATCGTAGATTATTGTGACCAAGGAGATACCCCCTAGTCATATTTTGACCTCTTTCACGGAGCTATCAGTCAGCATTGTGCAGAAAAGATTCTTGGCTTCTATTCCTCTCTCGCAGGTATGACGAAAATCCTGGTTCTATTAGGAGGGTTTTGAATTGGTGTTTTGTATTCTGATTGCTTCGTTCAAGATTATTTGTAAGCGTGGTCTTCTTACTTAAGTTACCGACTTAGTTACTTGAAAAGCTGTGATCAGAGGAGTTCTGATATATCTCCTGCAGATAACGCTAAGGAGCTTGTTTCGCTTCGGGATATCTTTAACCAGGATATTTTTGTCTTGTTCTAGTTAAGGTTCTAAGAAAAGTACTCTGAGCTAATTTTAACTCCGCTTGGTTCGGCCCAAACCCAGATGACTCTGAGCATTGATTTTTGCACAATTGCTGGCATTGGTATTTTTCCTTAAAATGTAGGGAATATCCCCTAAAATGTAGGAATATCCCCTAAAATTTAGGGAATATTCCCTTTTAGGGAAAAATACCTAAGCTTTGTGCCAACAATTGTGCAAATCTTTTTCTGTGTAGTTGCCACTGTCACATATAACATCATCCGCTGCCCCAACTGAAATTGCTTACATTAACATGGGATCACATTTCTATAGTTATCTCTGTTTGGTTTAACTACTTTATTCCGCTGAACTTCAAATAATAAGTTCTATACGAAATCCACCATAATTCAGTTGATTTTTCAAATGAATATATAGGATAGATTAGCGGTTAGTGGCTGTAATACGACATCATTCTATTTAACCAAGGAAAAAAAAATTCATTTTCGCTTGTCCAAAAAAACAAAAGAGCTTAATGCTGTCACGGACATCGCAGATGGTGGAGCACGTTTTCTCGTTACTCTGTATGGTGGCAACATGGAAAAAGAAACTAGGGAAGAAGTCCATTACCAACATTTCGCAAAATCGGCAATAAAAAGTAATTTCAACCTAGCTTCTTTACCACCAAGAAAGGATGCTGCACGGTATCATGCGGTTAGGAGCTACCACCAAATCCAAGAATAATGTGGAATCCAAAAAAGTTCATCCGGCTGGGACTGTAAACTTGGTATCAATAGGGTCACTTGAGTACCAATGTCGGAGAAACCAGACTTAGATACCTTATTAAATGTCATTTCTTGTAATTGAAAAAAAGGATGTGGTGGGGAATGTGGGTGCAAGAAAGGTGGGCAGAACTCCTGTGTTTTATGCGAATTCCGCGGAAAATGGATTAGAGAATATTAGGCAAATTAAATAAACAAAAAATAACATCTATGTGAATTAGGCCTACTGTGATACAACAATAGAATAAAACACGCCAAAACACAAAACTACATTCATTATGTAATGGAATAGCTACAAATTTTTAGTTAAAATAAGATCAACGATTTTTAGGAAGAATGTTTACGTTTCCGTCGTTGTAACTTGTTACACATTAGGTTTACAAAAAATGTATTTATACGAAAAATGTATGGAACTCAGTCTTCTTCTAATTTATATTATTACATTATTGTCGTAGGATTATCTGTTGGAGAATTATTTTGAAAATACCAATCTTTTATACCTTAATCCAAGATGGCGAAAAACACTGACCGCCACCAAAGTAGAAAACTCGGAATTTTCATCAGGGCCCGGAGCTAAGTAACATATATCAAAATCGTTTCTACCCCACCTTTTGTGTAGGGCAAAACCCCTACAGACTGGACTATTACTACTTAAATAAAAAAACCTAACAAAAACAAAAAACAAAAAAAAAGGATTTTTCTCTAAACTCATCTGCACATAAATGGAGACCATAAATCACATCATGTGTAGATTGTAAAATTTTACAATATCCTAACGGATCTTACTGCTTAACCTATTTTCTGAACTTGCTTCTAATTATAATTTCTAGAACAATTAAATAAATCAACATAACGACACTGGGGCACTTTACACACCACACCTTAGCACACCTCTTTGCATCTGAATATACACACAGAAAATACTGTGCGAGCATCGCAATGTCATGTGAGAGTTGATTTTTTCTTCGTCTTTATTTTTCTTTACTTTTCTTTATTTTTCACATTTACCCAGATAAGAACACGCCGTGGTAGCCTTGTAATTTTAATAATTAATATTATGGTTGTTAATTGTTTTCTTGGGAACCTACCATTTCGAAGTTAGCGAAAGGTATGAATCAACAATGCAAGCAAACTCACCCGGGAATAAAGATAAATTGTAAAATGAGTGCTAATACTGCCTGGAAGGCATTTTCCTTCTAAACGAAACATGGCTCGCGTTGTCGTACGACTTGCGCGACGCGATATTCGTCGGATCGTTACGTTGATCGTATAACATTCTACATATAAACAAGTTTTCGATCGATATTCGTTAAGGGAGCCAGCCGATCAGAAAAGGGCCGGGCAAAAGTTCCCGAATTATAATAATGCGCCCAGAATTTAATACAGTACATATAACTATGTAAGTATGTAGAGACGTATAGGTAGGTTATGTATTGCATCCTTTTAGTACGCTCATGCGTTTTTAGAGTGTAATTACCAAATGATCTGTGCTTCTGGTCTTGCGCATCATAAGAGAGTAGGCATTTACTTACTTAGAGACTGTGGTGCATATATGCTTATACATACATATGTACCTAGTTAGGCAATACCTTTCTGAAAGCGACGAACTTTGGGCATGATCTCTTATATGCATTTTATCTTCCCGCCGGCAATTTAATTTTTCATTGATGGATCGATCGGACAGACAAGCCTCTAACTTTATTAAGAATCTCTCTCGCGCCTAAGAAAACGATTCATAAAATACTCCTTGCACTCGACGATATCGGCTTATGTATGTATACATACCTACATATTCGTTATATATTTGTTTGTATGTTGTTCGATTGTGCAGGCAGCTTAATTTGAATTTTCCACTCAATTAGTAGCCTCTTAACAAATTACTTATTATGCAAGCGCACATAATAAAGTCAATTTATTATCGGTTAATTGAAAAGAATGTATCGCGAGACATGTGATGTAACTACATACATATAGTAGGTACATGATGTGTTTATCGAATTTGGGATGCTGGAAATTATAAGCACATTCATTATATATATATACATATATATGTATGGTAGCTACTTTCACATTGTTAATTATAATGTAAAGTGGATTGAATTATTATTTGTTTGTTTGTTTTTTGTTTTTTTACATTTCTTGCAGGATTTGTTGTTTTATATTGCTCTAATTGTACCAATTCATGGATATATTCCGCTAATACATAACCATTGTGGAAAATAGAGCAAGGGGAGATATAGTTTGATTTCTAGCTGACGTACAATGAAAAAAGCTTATAGGAGAGGAATTTCGAGTATTGTGGTAGTTTCTATTTGGACAATTATGGTAAAAGTATAAGTCCAATTTCAACTCAATTTAGCAGGCAATTTTGGAAACTATTATATTAATTTCAACTAAATAAAGACTGTCCAAGAAAAAATTGACCCTTTTATTTTTGTAAATAATTGATTTTTTTTAATAAAATTAATTTAATTTAATTTATTAACAACTTATTTAATAATAATAATTTTTTTTAGCTTTTTGCTTAACACCTGCCATAAGTTTCCGTACAGTTGCATTTGTAATCTCCTTGTAAGCACTACGTCATTTAATTAAGAAGTAAACATCGCTTTAGATTTTTCCCTCGTTTTCATCAGAGCTTACTTCATGAAATCCCAGTATCTCTCGATTGGACGAAGATCCGTGCAATTTGGTGGAATTGCTTCTCTAGGCACAATATTAATTTTACTTGTTTTATACTAATCCATTGTTGTAGAAGTGTAGTGACACGTAGCCAGATCAGGCCAAATAATTCAGAGCCTCTATTTTGTGGAATAAAAGGCAGGAAGTGTAGCTGCAATAAGTTTTCTTTTTCTTTTTTGATTTTATAAGCCCTGCGTGGTAAATTCCTGGTTCCTGAGTTCAGAAGTACAAATCGCCTGCCATTTCATATATATGTAGTATATTGTTTTGGGAAATTTGCTTACTTTTTTACCCTAGATGAAATCTCTAGGGCATACTAAGTTTGTCATTCCGGTTATAACAACTAGAAATAATGATGGTAGAGCAAAATGAATTGGACACCCACGCATAATATTATTTTGATTTTTGCATGTCTGTCCGTCCGTCCGTCTGTTCGTACGCACGATAACTTGAGAATGCGTCTACTTAGAGGGCTGAAATTATGCACACGGGTTTTAAAAAAAAAGTAAGTAAGTTTGAAAATGGGTCCAATCGGGCAAATCCTTTCTGGGATTGTTATACAAAAATTTCGTCTTCCACTATATATTTGGACACTGCCTGAGAACGCGTCGACACAAAGAGCTGAAATTTGGTACATGGAGTTTTCGTAGTAGTAGCAAATAAAATTTCAAAAATTGACTAACTCGGGCAACCCTTTTTTGGTATTGCCATATAAAAATTTTGGGTTTTTACGTATATACTGTGAAAACTATCAGTCCTCGACTGTTTTAATGTTTCAGTACATTCGTTCTTCAGAATGTGAAATCCTATGAAATTGGTTTAAACCATTTTTGCTGTCCGACAAACCGTTTTAGAAATATATGCGAAAAACTACTTCAAAAATCAAACTTGTACAGAGAAACGACCATAAAAAATTACATCCGGGCATTTATCTACGGTATCATAATAACTGATCTTAGACCAATTCTAGCTTTCTTACTTGTTTTTATTGAAAATTCAGTGATCACTGCACACTTTTTGGCCAGTTAGAGTTCATATAATCTTCGAGCTTTTCACGTTTTTATTCTCCGAACGATCTGGAACTTTTTGAAATTTATACGTCTGTAAGCTTTTTATACCCTTAATGAAATCTATAAGGTCTACTAAGTTTTTCATTCCGTTTGTAATGCATAGAAATAATTACGGTTGACAAAATTGGATTGGACACACTGTAAAAAATGTGCACAATTGTTGTCACAAATCCACTGCCCGCCGTGTGAGCTCCATTAAGGAGAGCATTCCATAAACGGGTTGTTTGAATAGGATAAGAGCACTCCATTGTCGACCTATTGAAGCGAGGCATTATTAGATTCCTACCTCTTTGAGACGCGGTGAATTGAAATAATTCTCTAAGATAACGCGGCTTATTAGTCTGTAATAGGACATTTAGAAAAATTAAAGCCATTTGTTTTACGCCTGGAAAGAGAGCAGCCCAAGAGGTTAGTCCTGAAGAGCGAAACATGTGGTCAAATCGCCTCAACCCAAATATAAATTGTATGCAATCGTTAAATGCAACCCCTAGCTTGCGAACAGAAAGGCCATCCAGCTTAAGATAGATGATGCTGCCGAATTTGAAATGAGGTAAAATAAGCGCCTTTATAAACTTAGATCGCATGCCTCTAGATAAGATGTGAGCCGAAAGCCATAGTCATCACAATCCTGCATATACCTTGCTGAGAGTAAAACTGACATAATAGCAGCACTTCATATGCTGATTTAATACAATTCCTAGGCTGGTTACTTTATGTGAAACAGGTAAGGAGTACTCATTTAAGATTACAGGAGGGGCATCCGATAATATTCGTTATTGTTATAGAAAGTGATGCATTGAGAGTTTTGGGGATTCAGTAGCAGTCTGTTGTTTAAGGCACATGAGTGGATTCTATCTAGGTCGTCTTTTAAGCGAGCTATGAAGTCCTCAATAAGTCCAATAGACCGATTTATGTACAGTTGTACATCATCTGCGTATAGGTGGATGCTTGGAACTTGCATAACATTCGGCAAGTCGTTGATGTATAAACTAAAAAGTAACGGATCTAAAATTGATCCTTGTGGCACCCCGCACAACAAATTCTTAATCCTCGCACCCCCACTGCGCCCCTTCAAAAAGCTTTCAATCATCGAAATTGCAGATGCGCTGACACTAAAAGAGTTGCATAGCTTTCGGAAGAGGATGCGGTAGTCTGCACTTTCAAAAGCCTTCGAGAGATCTAGTAGTGTCAGAATAAAAAACATGTTGCCTATCCATGGCGATTTTGATATCAGAGGTTACTTTTAATACAGCGGACTCACAGCTATGCGACGCACGAAAACCAGATTGCCAATATGTGTAGGACTATAGCTGAGTTGCAGTTACTCTAAAACCAGGAGGATGTGAGGCAACAGTTGACGATGTGAAGAAGGTACTTACTAATAAGGATAACAATAATATCGGAAAACGTGGTGTCAGGATCAATAGAGTCTGATTTGATAGAGAAAATGGAGGAAACAAATTTATCAGTTTCAACCCCATGGAAATAACTTGTCCTGGTGGTATGACCAAGTTCCCGTGCACTATCCAGATTGCCAACTAGATTCGAGTTCGGGGACTGTAAGTGAGATGAAGTTGTGCTGATGGAAGTAAAAGTGTACGTTGAGTTCATTCGGGTCAAAATTGGAATCAGCTTTATCCTTTCCAAATACTCCGGTTTGGAGTAGATTACGCCACAACTCCTTAGGCTGGAGCCTCACATAGAACTTAGACATATAGTATTCGTTTCGTAGACGCAATGGAAGTATTGGCTTTGTTACGCGCAGCTTTATACAGCTTCCTAGATGCATCAGATCAGATCTAAGATGCTTATGTCGCTGTTACAAGAACTCTCGTTGTAAAGACCGCACACTAGCGAAAACCATGGGCATCCATTGGCAGAAACGATCAGTCCTAGACATTTTTATTGTACTAAAATTTTCTTCAGAAAATGAAATCCTATAAAATTGGTTATCATCATTAATTCTGTCCGATGAACTGTTCTAGAAATATATATATATATATAAATCAATGTGACCCTACGAAATTTCATATGGGCATTCATCTACGGTATCATAAGAATTGGTATTAGACCAATTCTAGTTTTTTTTTGAACTTGTTTTAATATTTAATACAATTGATTTTGATGTACCGGCAATTTTAGCCGTATCTCTAAGTAAAGTGTTTGGCTTGTACGAATATAGACGCAGTTCTTTGGACGCCAGTTTCTTATCAGCAGAGCCTGGCTTTCTACCTGAACCAGGTTTTCTTTCTATTGATTGACACTTTTTGTATTTACCTATGGTCCTTTTAACGGTGCTGATTGATCTAGCTATTCGTTTTGCAAGAACACTGTACTTTATTACAGGATTTTGAAGGAATTTGTGCAAAATGGATTTTCTGGTTTTGGCTTCGTTTTCTGATATCTTTACTTTACCTTTACCTCTCAATAACTAGGATACTAATGACTAATGTTAACATTATCTTCATCTTATATCTGTGTAATTGACTAATATAAAAGGCTCAGTTTTTTCTTGGACAGTCCTTATTATAATGAAGAAATTCTTGTAAACTTTTAAAGAGATTTTGTAAACTAAGTATATGGCATGTTGAAAAAAATGGCAGTGGGGTATTCTCAATGTATTCTTTTAAAACGAACTTCTTAGTTGGAATAAATGGAATATAATTTGACATATGTCAAATGGCAAACATCACTCCAAGAAAGTGGAAGCCAGCAACTGCAGAGACACGAAATATTGATTTAATTTTGTAATTAAAACGGAATATTTTATTTTCAGAACCTGAAAATTGTATATGATATTACGTTTTTGTGTTGTGTCCAACTGGCAAATTCTGATTCTTTTCTGTTTACTTAATAATTTCTGTTCCGAATTTTCTTGTACCACGTGATCAGTATTCTGTTCCTGCTATTCCTTCCACAGAAGAAAAGTACTCTTTATTAAAACAACAAAAAACAACAGAAATGCCTTCTTGGCTTAGAAATAAAAAATAAGGGGTAATTATTTTTAATTTATAGTAAAGGATTAAAAAAAAATAGATCTTCTTCTTAGCTTAGCATTTGTTTTAATTATCAAAAACAAAACAAGAATTAAAATTTGAATACATTTCAAATTAAGCAGTCATGTGCATGACAAACAAAAATGGCAATTCTTTTTGGGACAAATTTTTCAAGAGCCCAACCCATTTCGCATTGCAAGCATGAAATTCATTCAGTTACTCTTATGTCATCATTACAATATTTATTTCAGAAGTTGCAGGCAGCTTCCTTTGAAGTAGGAACATCCGAAAATTCTTCCCAGTCATTCGAGTCTTGAAACTTAACGTTTTTTTTCGGAGCCGCTAGTTTCGTCCCTGTTAGGAACGCGATTTTTTTACGGGGTTTATTACTACGGTACAACATCGAATCGGTAAACGTGCAGCATCTGGCGAGCCACTGTCGCATTCTATATTTTAATCAGTACCTACATATGGCTCTGCGCTACGCAGTTGAGATGCAACATGTTTTCGGTATGTAGCATTGCGATATGTCCTATCAGACGATAAGCAGGTTTTACCGTGTTTACTGGTGAAATTAGTCGTGAAATCAACAAAATATCCATAGCATGTATGACTGTGAGGGAGCTCTATGCAGTACGACATCGACGGGATAAATGGCGTACCGATACTATGTCGCTACCATTCCAACCCGTGGGATAGGGGCCTTAGGATTTTCCCTGAAAAGGCATGTCGCAACGCTGCATACCGAAAACATGTTGCATCTCAACCGCGCAGTGTAGACCGGCATGCTCCACGTTTACCGAGTCAATGTCGTACCGACCCGTCAGGGCCGGCCCTTATCTTTGACTTTCTTCCTAGCTACAAGTTTAGTTATTTTGGGCGGTGGAGATATTTCCCAAAATGTGATATGAGATATAGACGAGCTTTGTTTAAAAGAACGTGGAAGGTAGGATGATAGTCTCTTGCTTGTGCTAGCAACGCCTGTAAATGAAAGAGCTTCAGAACTTTGCGTTGTAGCTTCTGCAGCAGTGTCCATTACAATCATACAAATCACTGATCATTTTGTCTCCTATGAAATTAGTATCCAAAAAAATAAGTTTGTCAAGGGGATAAATACTTGTTTTCTCAAAGCCATTGATAGCAATCTCGTCGGTCTGGACTGTAGACATGCTTTAGTGAATATCCCATAATAAGGTCATATATAATAAATTTCTGACCGTGGTCACGAGAAAACGTTTTATCTCAAAAGACTCAACAAAGATTTATCAAGCGGCTGCATTTTATATGTCGAATGTGGTGGATAGGAATTATAACTACATACACCGCTTTCGCGTGCTAGATCTAACAATTGAGGGGCTCAAAGCAAAGACGTACAAGCTTAAAGTCTTAATTAAAAAAATAAATAAATAAAATAAAAATAATCCGCATACCTTAAACATTTTTTTGATGTGGTTAAAATAATGTTCGCTGGTTTTTGGTTTAGTAAGAAGGTAATAGTTTAATCTCATGCAATCACTTATGCACCCTTCACTGTAAGAAGTGCCTATGAGCAAAAACGCTTACTTGTAACTAGTTAAAATAGCGGCTGCTATAAAACACCAAGAGGTAGGAATTTAGTTATACATATGTCTGAATTTAGTTATATGTCTTTGCCACTAATATTTTGTGTATATCTAATTTGCATTTACATATGTACTTATCTAAATTTTTAACAATATGTTACTCGTACACCTTTGCCTTTGAGTCCCTCAATTCTATATTTCTGGTGTGACTGTAATGTCAATCCAATATTAGCAAAACTGGTTCTTCTTTTGATGGTTTTACATTACTTAAAAAATGTTTGAAGCATTTTGTAAAATTTGTTACTTGCGTCTATCAAGACACATGGCATGATGTCTCTGAGCCCGGTGGTGCATCCTTCATTAAAAGCGGATTCTTTCACGGAAAAATAAAACAAGATCGAGCAAAACCGCCGGCTGCACTCATGCAGGAAATCACTAGTATATACGATCCACGTTCTGCAGATGCCATTGCTCCAATCAGGGAAGGATTTGATAACTTGGCTGCCCTACGCCTATGGAAGATTGCCGACCCCTACTCCCTGTAAAACACGAAAGTTAATTCTCAGCCTAATTGAAAAATGTTATACTCGAAAAATTAATTTTAATAGGGATGTAGGACGAATTTGTTCGGCACGTTGCCATAGTAAAAATGCCACCAACAAAATTTTAATTCATTCAGGACTTACGAGCTAATTATGTGCTACTTGCTTATCAAATCTAAAAATTTTGTATTCAAATATTTAATTTTTTAAGATATAAATACAAATCTTGGTAAGTATTTAAGTACAAAATTAAGACTTGAGTAAAATTAAATAGAAGCAAGTACTTATATTCAAGTACTAATAAGGGAATTTCAAAAGTTTTAAGTAATAATTCTTAAGTAATGAAAATGTACCTACTTTAAGCAGTATTTAAGTACTTTTTTACTTAAGTATTGCTCAGTTCTGTAGTAGGTTGTAACAAATCCATTTTATATGTATGTATACCTAATCATATCTTTTGTAAAATTAAAAAATAATTTATATATTTAGTTACAAATTTCGAATTAAAATCGAGAAATAATGGATCATCTTAGAAATGAAGGATAATTGAATGCAACATTCATCAATTCTTAACTTGCATAATGTGTTTAGAATTTTTGAATGCTGTGCTGCTGTTTACCTAACTATCATGTTCAAAGGGGTCCATAATTTCTTAATGTATAATTACCAGTATGGTATAAAATTTTTTTATTTAAAAATGTATTATTAAGTATTCTGTTTAATATGGACCTGCTTATGCTATTAAAATTGTTTGAAACATGGGATCACTCACTATTGTTGTCTCTTTTTGGTTTAACATAGCCCTCTCTCGAGTTTCCAAAATGCATACTATTGTAGTTCTACACTCATTTCAAAACTACATAAATTATCGCTTCACTTCCATGAATTGTTTTAATGTTGCATGTCGTAGGTACTTCTTATTCAACAGACACACAAGAAACGCAGATTTTAATTTGGTGTTTACAAAAAAAAAAGACAAAAAAAATACAATTAAGTTGACTTTTTATGAGGATGGTAATTTATGAACCCTTCAATTTAATAATATCCTCAAAAATTTCTCACTTCAAATGAATAGTTGTGTGTTTCTACGACGTTTAAATTGTTAAAACGTCTCCAATTAGAAATAATTCGGCCCATTCATTTGGAAATATTCTCAGTTCAGATTTTCATTCAGTTTTGTACCCCATTCAGTAGAAGAAGTCGGTTGTAAAAGATTTCGCATGCATCCCATCCCTTAATAGCAGGCTTTAGTTACGACTGACTGAGAATATCCGCCTCTCTTATAGAGTCCCAATTTCCCGTCCACGAAATCCTTCTTTCTACACGCCTAATATCGTTGCGAAATGATTTTTTTTTTGTCCTTTCCAGATTTCGCTATCGTGCCGAACTGGACTGCAAAGATTGCACTCTGTTAAACCGCGTCTCCTCAAATCACTCATTTCATTTAACTCCTGTCGGCATCAGCGGGCTGTAAACTATCCCACAATAAATAAATAAACGGCCCTTGGTAGGAAAGGAGAGTTGGTAAACGAAATTAAAAACCTAATGGGAAAAGTCTCTTCACGCAACCAATTTACAAGTATGCTAAGATCTTTGACTGGGCGTCTGTTCGTTCAGTGAATATATGATATAGTCTCTGTTGGCTAAGATGAGCACAAAATGTTTATGGAAAAAGAAGCGACCAATCTTTGTCGTTCTTTTTGTTCTGTTCTGTTTTGTTTTTATCTTAAGAACACCAGAAGAAACTGAAAACAACAATTCAAGCGAAGATATGGGGCTCTAGAATTGATCCATGTCTTAAGAGGGCAACAAAAACTTAAAAATCGATACGCTACTCAGATGCTGTGATTTTCTGTACCAAAAGGTAGGCAGAAGTTCCGGAGCGGATGTTCATTACAGCACATATGTATATATATATGTATGTATACATATGAAGACCAAGCCCGGTCAACCTTAAGGAGGACTCAATATTTAGCTGTTGTTTTGGTGCAATTTATGTGCCTTATGTACCATGAAATAACAAAATTGATGCAAGAGCAACTGTTGGCAACTTTTAATCTTGCAGAGTTCAAAGTTAAACTAAACCGACTATAAGTCAATCATTCCAACCTTAGTCATTCTATATAAAAACGAAGAAGTATGTCCAATTCTGAGACGTAAAGTAGAAGATCCCTTATAATGACTATTGCCTTCTTCAGATCCTCCCATGCATCAATGTAATTTGCATATGTTTCTTATACTATAAGCAGGTACGCAATGATATTCATGGCAGTTTTCAACCTCATTTCTAGCTTTAAATTTAATTGATCTAAAACAGAACGGGAGCGTTGATTGGGAATGGTAAGTAATCGGCAGCCTGCTACCGTACACAAATTTTTAAACTAAATCTTGGAAATTTTTGCATCGCCTAGAAGAGCGAGTCGGACTCAAAATGAACATAATAAAACTTTAGAAATCCACTACAGCATGGAAAATTGTGAGATACCTCCAAAGAATTGAACTGTTACAAATTGGTTCAATAAGTACCCGTGTTAGAAATGAAGACAGAATTTTTTCAAAAATTTATTTTTTTATTTTTCAACATAGTCCCCTTTTAGAAAGATACACTTCTCCCAACGTTTCTGCCATTTTTTTAACCCCTCCAAAAAATAGGATTTGTCGAACTCTCCAAAATACGCTCCTGTCTCGCCGATGACTTCCTCGTTTGAGCTAAATTTTTTTGCCCGCGAACCATTTCTTCATGTTAGGGAACAAGAAGAAAGCACAGGAAGCCAGATCGGGTGAATACGGCAGCGATTCATAACGCCATTCATGCAGTTTGGCGGCGACAACTCCGGATGAATGTGCTGGTGCGTTATCTTGGTGAAACAACACCTTCTTTTTCGCCAAATGCGACCGTGTCTCTTTTAATTTTTTGTCGAAGTGGTCCAATAACTCACTGTAGTATTGTCCAGTGATCGTTCTTCCTTTTTGTAAAAAATCCATGAGGATGACGCCCTTCGCATCCTAAAAAATCGTCGCCATGACCTTTCCGGCCGATGGGACCGTCTTCGCCTTCTTTGGAGCAGATCCACCGGGAGAAATCCATTGTTTTGATTGTTGCTTAGTTTCTGGTGTGTACTGATAAATCCAGGTTTCATCAACGGTGACAACTCGACGCAAAAAGTCCTTCGGATCTCGCTTAAATTGCTCCAAACACTGCTTCGAAGTTAACAGCCGCATACGCATAGATGGCGAAGTGTCCCCATAAACAGCATCCAACTTTGCTTTTATCTCCTCCCATTTTTTCCCATCCAAAAACAAAAAGCGAATTACCGAACGTCATTGTTCTTTATCCATCTTATCGAAAATTACGAAACACGTCTCACTCGAATGGCTGCCAAATCCAAACTAACCTATCAATCAGTCTGAAATTTGTTTTGGCGTCCTTTGATATGTATATGGCACCACACGATGAGAACACCAACTTCCCTCAGGAACGTCCTCTATCTTCAAACACGGGTACTTATTAAACCGCCCTCGTAGTGGTTAAGGAACTTGCAGGGAAGTAAATGGCATGGCATAATGTAAAAGAAAATATGAGCCCAGGACGAGAAATCGTCTGTTTTAAATAATTTTTACTTAATTCGAATGTAGCTTTCGATGATAGATCAGTGAACTTGTAAACGAAGAGCGAAGTAAACAGTCGCTCCAGTAGTTTGAAAGATTTTACATATAACTAGGCGCCAGATAAAAAAAGCCAGGATAAAAATATGGTTTAGATGCCAAATTAAATTGTCACCTCCCAGGTGGGGCTTTTCGGTTAATCGCTACCAAAAACGTTCTTCGTTATTCCGTGGATAACTCAGACGTATTTTATGGTGACGAATGTAGGATGTATGTAGAATGCATTGCAAACCGGCTATCTAGAATGCTAGAAACAGGACAGCATATAGAAATAATAACAAAATTATATAACGTTTGAACACAAACCAGAATGCAAATATTGCTAGAGGCCGGAGATACGTACTCTGAGTCTACAAGTCCCAAGTCTACATTTCATCTTTTTTAGAAAGGCCACCAGCCACCAGTTTGGGATGGTTTTTTGAATGTTCAATGCGTTTATGAATTCTATACTCAAATATTGGTGATCTGGGCACGTCAGCCTCACATATTCATAGAATCGGAAGTTATAGTCTGTGACCTTGTAAATTTTCTTAATTATATATAGTACATTCTATTCCTTCGTGGACAGGGCCCAGCTATTTAACAAGTAAGCCTTCCAAGTGCAGCTGTTGTAGGTTCAAAGTGTCTTTAAGTGTTTTTGAACCACAAAATTGTTCGGGTTCGATAAATGACTACATGTGCTAATATCCACCAAAGCTCGAACCAAATTTAAAGTGAAAGCGTTTTAGTGCCTTTGTCGCGATTTGCTTGCCTGAGTTTATACATTATATAAATGTGTGCGTGAGTACCGATTTAGGCTCTTTGTAAGCTGATTTTGCTGCACATATCTATGGCATGAATTTCCGATTAAAAAACTGTTGAATGGTATCGCAAGATTTTAGTTTACATTTTGATTATTAAATTTGTACTGCCATCTTCAGATAAGGTTAAAGTATCCAACATTGTGGTGATGTTCTAAAGAATGTACAAGGGATGTTATTGCCTCCTTGCCCAATGAGATTGAAGTTTGTAGGAGGTAAGTATCTTATTAACTGGGTATTTGGGAAGTAGTTGGTGGCAATTTTGTAGGATTTTAATTAAATTGGCTCAATCCCACGGCATTCTTCCTGCATGGATTAGTCATAATGCGACAATCAGCGCCCTCATGAAACTTTTCTGCCTCAATGAGCCCCTGTAGGACAGTGCATACTTGACTTTCTTACTGGTAGAAGCCGAATCTTTGAGCATGCAATGTATTGCTAGACTCGAAAATATACTCTCTCTGTCCGTGTTCTCATAAAAGGACTTCATAATGTCGGGGTGGAAAACCTAAATTTCCCACGGGCACCCGACTATATAGACTATATAGTATATATTTTCTACCTAATTGGTATGGCTTCGTAATCCAGACTATAGGGCCATGGTTACTCCCAGTAGATTCTTCATGTAGTTATGTTTTTAGAAATGGAACTGGTTACTGCATCCATCTTATTGATACCGTCTAATTAGACAGTTCCAGCTGGGACCAGCGGGTGAGGTTAAGATGGGCCCTTCGAGTCTGGAGAGGTTTGGGACTACAGCCTGTAATGTATAGCTGACCATAATTATCAGACATGTAAAAACTACTAATATCTAATTTCTCCAATCATCCAAACGTCCATCACTCTTCGCCATAAGGCTTTTGTTTGAGATCTTATTTATATTCGATTTTTGTGAGCACATAGCTTCCTAATACATGACCTCTCCATGCCATGTACTGTACTAAAGTGTCAACTAAATCGAAGATCTCATTTTTGTCTCGCAGTGGATTGTGTTTGTGAGTAGTTATGCTGCCACTTCACAGCATAGATACTATAGTGCTCACGTCACGTTAGGACATTCAGAGTGGTCCTCAATTTCAACTATGTTTCCAACAGTATAACAATTTTGCAGAAGACAATCAAAGCTGTCAAAGACCAGCATAAATCTTACGTATGGTTACAATATTTCATGTTTGAATTGAGGAAAAGCCCGAGATTCTTGACACAATCAGTCTAGCGTAAAACCAGGTAATTCCAAAAGATGGCTAGCAGATCTGATGCACCAATCGGTCCGCGATAGAAAGCAACGCTTTTTTCGACTTTTGTGAGTTAAATAATAAATCAGTTTTAGTTGCCCATTGTCAACTCAGCGTTTAGTTTGTTTGAAGCAACAGTGTCGATTGCAGATTTAAAGTGGTCTTATATAAAATTTTCTTTAATTCATTAACATGAGCAGTGACAGAAACTTCAGCGCAGCAGTTCTGATGAATGGCAATCCAAGCTAGCCAAGATGTGTAGTCGCCAAGCAATAGTAATGGAGTTGGAGGTAAGAATGATATGTAAATCGTAATCAAAAGATCGAACGCAACAGGTTCGCGATGCTTTATCATCGACGAAATTTGCTCTAAAATTTTTTCCTTCTTATTCTCCTATGCTCAACCCAATAGAACAATCGTTTTCTAAAAAAACGGCGTTCTCACGACCAGTTTTAGGTGATGTAAGTAGAGAGCATACCACTGTTACTGTTATTGAAGATAGCCTGCAACAAGTCACACCGACTGACTGCGCTAATCATGGAATGGACTTGGTTTTATTCATCCCTTTGCACTGACCATTTGTTCAGAAATTTTATCTATCTCATCATTTATAATATCTTTCATATTAATGTCATGTTTGAAGAAGTTGCTTTTAATGACAAAATGAAATAATAAATATTGATTTGAATTGAAATTGAAAGCTTTTGTATTAAAATGTCTTATTGAGAATTTAGGATATATTTATTTGCTCTTGGGTTAAGCTTATTCGTGCTTGCGTTAAACTTATTTGTGCTTGGGTTAAACTTATTCGTGCTTGGGCTAAACTTATTTGTGCTTGGGTTAAACTTATTTGCTCTTGGATTTAACTTATTCGTGCTTGGGTTATACTTATTTGCTCTTGGGTTAAACTAATTTGTACTTGGTTTAAATATATTTGCTCTTGGTTTAAACTTATTTGCTCTTGGTTTCAATTTATTCGTGCTTGGGTTAAACTTATTCGTGCTTGGGTGGTTAAAGTTATTTGCGCTTGGGTTAAACTTATTCGTGCTCGGGTTAAACTTTATTGTGCTTGGGTTAAATTGATTTGTGCTTGGGTTTAACTTATTTGCTCTTGGGTTAAACTTACTTATGCTTGGTTTAAATTTATTTGCCCTTGGGTTAAACTTATTTGATCTTGGGTTAAATTTATTTGTGCTTGGATTAAAGTTATTTGTGCTTGGTTTAAATATATTTGCTCCTGGGTTAAACTTATTTGCTCTTGGTTTAAACTTAATCGTACTTGGGTTAAACTTATTTGCGCTTGAGTTAAACTTATTCGTGCTTGGGTTAGACTTATTTGTGCTTGGGTTAAACTGATTTGTGCTTGGGTTTAATTTATTTGCTCTTGGGTTAAACTTATTTATGCTTGGTTTAAATTTCTCTGCCCTTGGGTTAAACTTATTTGCTCTTGGGTTAAACTTATTTGTGCTTGGATTAAAGTTATTTGTGCTTAGTTTAAATTTATTTGCTCTTGGGTTAAACTTATTTGCTCTTGGTTTAAATAAATCTGCGAATGCTATATGTTGAAGAGTAGAGGACCAAGATTAGACCCAGAAGATATGTCAAAACTGCTATAATCTGCCAGGTAGAAAGCAGTGAATAAAGAAAAAAATACGGGTAGAGTAAACTCATGAGGTTCAATGCACTGCGAATATCATTAGTCTTACAACTATATGGGATTTGCGGAAGCCTGATTGACAAGGCTTAGATAAGTAACCAGCTTGCAAGTAGTCTGCAGCTTGCCATTTTCTCTTCATAGAATCAGTAGTAATCGCACTTTTTGAAATTGTTTATTTGAATATTTTACACGCATTACTATATAGGATGGCCACTGAAAGACTAAATGATATAAAAAACAAAAATATTTCTTAAAAGCAAAATTTTACTTTTCCAATTTTTTATAATTCTATTTTGAAATTCTTTCAGTATTATGTATGAAAAATAACATCCTTCAACATACCACAATTTTCCTGCTCACAAATACAAGCTCTTTCCGGGGCATTTTCCATGACGTATACCAGATTTCATGTGCTAACGTCAGATTTCGGTGCTCAAATGTTCCCGTTAAGTTCGTTAGTTATTCGAGATAATCTGTTCTTTAATTGTAGTAGTAATGGCGTTGAAGAAGAGTTAAATAGAAATGGAGGCTTCACTAGTTATTTTTGTTTTCATTTGATATGTAAATAAAGTAAGTTTCCTAGATTTTAGGATGACATTAAATATGATGACATTAATATGATGGTAAAACTTGACTACATATTGCATAAATGGTTCTACTCCAAGTTGTTATACGACAATATTCTTTGCGTGTTCTAGTCAAGGTCTTGCTTTTTAATGTTATTATTATCTTGTTCATGGGTAATGAATTGAATTGAATTAAGAGTTTTCACTCCTTGCAATAATATAGTAGTATTATTGAAATTGAAAAGTCGCTGCACTCCTTGATTTATCTAAATAGGGTTGGATATTTTTTTCTTTACCATCAGATTTAGTAATTATACTATAGAGTTAAAAGAAGCTTCCGACTTTATTACACACAATCCTTATGTGGGGAGGCATAATTGAACTTGTTTTCTGTTTTGAGTCTTTAACCGATTAGCCTACATTGTTTTCTATTAAGGTGCTAGTACTGGTGGACCAATAAGCAGTTATCAGAAAGATTTTAATCAATAAAATGTCCAAACAATTTCTATTGCATACATAGATGGCACAAGAGCTAGTTATCGCATGGTATACCAGAGCAGATTATACAGATTGTAAAATGAATGGTGCATTCGAGAAAAAATGCTGCTGCTTGAACAGCAGTTCTTTATATTTTCAATTAACTTGCTCAACACGGGAAATGCGAGAAAATATGAATCACTCGACGTATTCATCATTTCTCATGCTGTGGTCCTTAGGGGAATGTACCACTGGCCAATTAGCCCCATAAAAAGATGTCTGGTGCAGTCAAATCAGGCAAATTCAGTATTCGTTCTTCGAAATTTTTTCTAAGGATTTTCATCGTCTCCGTGGCAATGTGCGCAATAGGTCCATCCTGTTGGAACCATCTATATCTCCTGTTAATCTTCAACTGCTAAGCGTAAACAATTTTCGAGCATTTTCCTATACAGGGTCTCGTCGATTCCTTCTGGCTGACCTTCCTAATACTCAAAGATATTGGGGGATCAACAAGTCTTTTAGACATAGCACCGCATCAAACTGTGCATTTTCGGGAATATAATTGATGTTGATGTAATTCCCTGTACGGTTTTAAGTTCTACTTCAAATTCTGTAGTTTTGTTTGTTGTATTTATGTACCTGTTTAAATGAAAATGGACCTTATCACCATCATCATTATAAGGTTGTTCTAAAAGTTGTTTTTATCTCTGGCTAGGTGTTGAACTCGAATGGCATACTGTAGGCGCTGCTGAGTATCTTGTGGGACAATTTGGGGCTTTTAGGTGGATAATTTCTCGTCTATAGTAGACTGAAATTCAATGAAAATAATTTCAATAAATTTTCAAAGTGTATTGAAAATGCAGAAAAAAATCGAACTATTTGGATCTTGTATGGAAACATTTTTATACAGAAAAATTAGAAGATTTTTCGTAGAAAAATGTTATCAATTTAAAAAATTTATAACAAAAAAGACTGTTGCTAAAACTGCAACTGATGAAAATTAAAAGTCATTTCGTATCAGCATGAACTTAATACGCTTCAGTTCGGCTAGTTCTTGTTTGGCGTATAGGCTTGGAAAGAGTATTAAGTTCGTTTTGATACAAAACGTCTCATGCACTTTCAGCAGTTGCAATTGCAGTTTTAGCAATAATCTTTTTTGTTATAAATTTTTTAAATTGATAACATTTTTCTACGAAAAATCTTCTTGATTTTTTTGTATAAAAATGTTTCCATACAAGATCCAAATACATCGATTTTTTTCTGCATTTTCAATACACTTTGAAAATTTATTGAAATTATTTTTATTGAATTCTATGAAAAGTCTTCTTGATTGTTTTATATGAATTTGTTTAGTCCAGCTTAGGGCTAAACTGCTGAGTACAAACAAAGCAAATGCGTGGTATTTCGCCTCATATAATTCACACTCAGAATTTTAACTGAGCGCATATAAATATGTGAGGTCAACTTAGTTTTTTTTTCTGGCGTATACGCCAAGCAAGAACCAGCCGTACTGAAGAGTATTGATTTCTTGTTGATACGAAACGCCCTTTGCACTTGAAACATTTTTAAATCCAGTTTCAGAAAATTCTGAAGTGATGCTCTGACGGTGCTATAGTTGAGCCGATCTCGACGGGTAGAAGTAGAAGGATCCTCAAGGACACTCTTTCCGGAAGATCGCCGGCTGATCCCGTTCTTGCAAACCGGGAGTTTTAATCGCTGCTTGCTGGACATTATACTCGTACGTGGCACATTATTTTTAATGATGCTTTGTAACCTAAAAAAAAAAAAAGATAATGAAAAAGTTATGACTTTTTAGTGACCACCCTGTAAGATGTATCTTATCCTACACTTTAAACTCGTTTTCCTTTGAGTCTAAGCTGGTCTAGGACTGCAAATGAAGGAGCCAGATCTTCGTTTATTGGCCATGAACCTCTTTTTGGATAATACCCAAGAAGACACCTATCTGCACAGATAAGCTTCGGGGGAAAGAATTAAAATGGCACACTGAGAAAATATCCCAGGGCTGAGACAAGCGAAGAAGTTTGTAAAGTACTCACAAAATAGTACAAAAGTATTCCTCATGCTCAGCACAAACGAATTACGGCTTACAACGGGACTATTTACTGGGCATTGCCCACTTAGATATCATATTAAGAAGGATGGGTAAAGTCGATGATGAGACCTGTCACTTCTGTATGGAGACTAAGGATCTGTTGAACACTTCTACGTGACTATAAAACTCTGTATCGCTCCTAACAATCTGAGAGATAACTGCCCATTTTTGTGGGTAGATACGTGTAATCACGGTGGCAGATGTTGACAGATATCTGGCGACAACGTCTGTCACTCAAAAATGTCCAGACATCTGCCGCATGCTTAATCAACCATTTTTTCTATCTGGCAAATTTTTGAACATCGTCTGCTAATCTGCCCAGTAAATTTTTAAACTGAATAGATATCTGTCCAGTATACTCGTTAAAAAAATAGCTTTGTGCACATAGGGATAGGAGTATAGAACAAACTGCAGGAGACAAGTTCATACAAGGTTCATGAGTATACAGTATATAAATAACATAATTAACAAGATTTGTATATTTTCTAAATTTCTATTTCCTGAAGGAGTTTGACATAAGCTCCTTCTATATTTCTTTTACTTATCCCCTCTTTAACCCAAGTTCGTCTCTTCTTTTTAACTTTATAACTTTTTTTTTTTTCACGTGTACAAAATGCACTATACACAATAAAAGCAGCCGCATTCCTTTCTGTAGAAGTCATTTTTGAACAATAAACTTCATATTAGTTTATGATTTGTTTGCCAGATAAAAGCAGTATTTTACCAGATGAAAAATAGCAGATCGTGTAATCAGTAAAGACAGACGTATGCCAAATAACTGACAAAAAACTATCTGACAACTCTGTGCCAGATGACATCTGCCCGAATATTTGTTCCGTGTGTAATCAGTAAAGCAGATATCTGCCCACAAAAGTTGGCAGATATCTGGCATTTGGCCAGATCGTTTAGGAACACCCAAAGACATCTAGAAAAGGTATTTCCACTGCCAGAAGAGGTTGCAAAGATGGCCCCAAAGAATGTTATAGGCTTTGTAAAAGACTTTAAGTTGAAAGGGGCGCCCTACGGCACTTATTGGTAATATAATAAATAACAGATCTTATAGGTCGCGGTGATTAGATGAGAGGCGCGGGAACTCTGTCTACATCTCCCCACAAAATAATAATAATAATAACCTGCACAAGATTAAATACTTTATTAAATGGAGCAAATTTTACTCCCTTTAATAAAATTGCAGTTAAAAGTGCCACATACCGTCATTGAATTCAGCTGAATTTATTGGAAAGTGGAAAGATTTTACAATAAAGTTAGCGACAGTCATCAGTTGATTATGAAATCTCTTTTTTTGAAGCTATTCTTAGAAGAAAAAAATTCTTCCGCTAAATGCTTGCAACTACAGCAAAAATTCGAATATTTTCCTGAGAGTATTTAATTAAATTATTGAACTCTGCCATCTTTACACGCAGTGAGGAACTATACATGACATTCCAAATGAAAAAAATTTTCGTCCACAGTCTGATCTTGGTCTGATCATATCTTCATTTCCTTGAACTGACTGAATTTCAACTTATAAGTCATTATGGAGACAGTCTGTCTACAGTACTATGTCTGTACCATTTGAATTTGAGTAACTGTATAGTTTTGCGAAAAATAAAATGTATTTGTTTTTTTCTCTCTGAAAATTAATCTAGTTTTAAATTAACTTTATTCTTTTGCAAAAGTAATTTTCTGAAGAACCCGTAAATAAAAAAATAAAAAAACCCTGGATTAATTGGCCTTAAGAACCTTTCTGTTTCAAAGAAAAAGAGCCCTATGGCCTATATATCTTCAATAGGGTGGACACCAGATGATTTCTTTCGCGATTCGGTATCCTCCATTATCATCCAGCAAATAATATTCACGACTTATCAAAATTAATTAAAATTGCCTCGAGAGGTATACTCTATGTAGGTGTGTGTATATGTACATGTAGGAAGCCTAAATTCCTACCATATTTAATTATATGTTTACCGAAACGGATAAGATTTGTTCTCATTTTTAGTATTCACCCAATTTCATAGATAAAATGATTTATTACGATCGTTTTACAAGTCCTACATGCACCTGTTAAAATTTAACTTTGTAAACAGATCTCCCCCCGCAAAAAAAAAAGAAAGAAGTTAAATTAAAAAAAAATAAAAGAGACCGCAAAATATGTATCTTCAGAAATAATTACGCCTACACCTAACAAGTTTTTGCAATTTTCCATACGTAGGTACGTTATGTCGTTGTTGTTGTTGTCGTCGTCGTCGCGTAGTCGTTGTCGTAGCCGTTGTAGTCGTCGCTGTCGTTGTCGTTGCAGCCGTCCATCGGGAGCAATGGGAGTATTGTACCAATGTTCATTAGTTTGGCCACAATCCGATCGGCGGTGCGGTTTTCACGATATCCAGACTATAATGTGTAGTACCTACCTATATAGCGTACACTATCCTGCAACTTGTGATTTATGTCCGCCGTCTCGGGTAAAATTAAGAAAACGCCCCGATCCGAAGATGGAACAATATGAAAATATTGAGAAATGGAAAATCTGTCATTGCTTCTAAGCACGCAATAATACGCCCAGGGTCTGGGGATTACATTACTCACCTGAATCGAATCCCATCAGTGTAAAGAAGGGGCGGGTGTTTTTCGATGTTTTGTTATTTTCACTATAGCGCATCCAGTTTGTAGTCGTTTTGAAATTCTCAGTTGGCCTCCTCACAGTATGTTTCCGCGCTTTGTTTTGCCGGACTTGGTTGGACTCCTCGCCTTGACCATCATTAGCTTTAAAAATGAAATGGATGCGACGCAATAAGAGGGAACATTGCATTCAACATACTTTACAAACATATAACACTAACAAACCTAATCCAATAAAATTGTTTATCATAATGTAAGCGGGTATTCTACCTCCCCCCCCCCCCCCCCCCCATCAAAACTATACTTTAGACTCTATTTCTGCAGATTTTATTTTGATATGTATGTAAGCATGGCGAACGAAGATTGCTGATCAATTCAGGAATCTGCTGGGATTCAATCGATTTACAAACAAACGACTGTGTCGTGTCGTTATCGTCGTCAGGCTTATGAATTTCCATTCAGAAATAGTTGGATGCTTTCGTTCGAAAAGATAATGCTCATCATCTCATCTCTGGGTACAATCAATAGTAGGAAAATAATGTTGCGCAGGCAAATTATATTATGAGAAATGGACTTTGCAAGAGTGCGCAAAAGACTTGCTGAAGGCAGGTGTCAATGGTAATTGGTGGTAATTTTTTATATTAAATAGAGAAAAGGGTGCGAGTTCTGTTAAAGGTCTTGGAAGCTATACATATTTAGCTCGTAGTAATATTGACAACAGGTCATTTATTAAAGATGTCAATTTTAACTTTGTGGTGTGACCTTGAAGGCGCGTAAAAATTGGTTTTTGTTGGTTTATGGATGATTTAAATGGATTGCCCTTCTTATTAGTTAGATTAGTTGTGTCAAATCGGATTTCGATGATTACCTATAGTATTGCACTTAATTGTACAAGTGCAAATACTCCGTAAGCCATAGGCTATTCTAAATTACTTCTCTGGTCCATTCATACAGGAAACGACATTTGAAATGGGGTTTTCATGAAATATTGTCAAAAGTGATATCTATCTTGTTATCGATTTCTAACTATACATACCCAAGTAAGAGATGATTTCATACAAACAACCCACCCTTGGCTAATATGGTTGTTGCAAGCGTACTGCATAGATTGTAAATATATATGTACAGTATACATACGTAGATATCCATATAAATATGTAAATGCATTCTGAGACAAGTTAATCATAAGATTAATAGCCGCAATCCCTATTGAGCAAAATCCTCAGCTATCCAATGTACCAAGAAGTCGCCACATCATTCCCATTTATTCTTGACGGGTACGTACAACCCCTCCAGTTAAATAATATTATATATTCCGTTCGTATCCGATTCATTTCGTCTCCATGTCCCAATGATTGAGCCACGAATCAGTTATCGTTCAGAATTTTTGCTCCCGTCATCTTGCATATTTCTTATTTTTTTTCTTCTTCTTCTTCTTCTTCGCCGTCGTTATACTACATAGTCGTTTTCGTCTTAGGAGGAAGGTTTTAGTTTCATTGTAATGAAAATGTTTAGCTGCAGGCAAGCATCAAGTTCAAGATCCGTTGCGAATTGTAAAATGAAAATGTGCTTCTTGAGATTACTATTGATATTTAAATAAGATGACAAGTCCACTTTCCATGTCTATGGAGAATTAGTTCCGATATAACTGGTCTTTTGATGGGTAGCTATCATATGAAATTAATGTTTCTCAATGCGGTTTAGATGTGGGACGTAGTAAACTAATTACAAAACTTAAATAAGAAATTCCTACATTTCTTAGCAATTTTTTGATGATATTGAATGGAGTAGTTATCTAGATACTATATTCAATGTTGGCTATTAAAAGGTCAAATAAATATGTGAGTAATTACGAAAGTTATAAAGTTTATTAAAGAAATAATGCTAAGTCATAATTTATGTTATTGTTTTTTTTTTTTTGTTTCTTGGGTCCTTGTACTATGAAAATTGACTTTAGTAAAGGTCACTGGGCACCTTACTATGGACGTTTGACCTACCGTGGACATGAACGAAATTGATAGGCTGGATTGCTATATGACTCTACTTAAGTACTAGTGATGTGGGTCGCATCATTGTGAGACACGGGAATCTCGAAAAATCATTAAAATATATAAATGTATAAAAAATACTTAGAAATGCATAAAAATCCATATAATTTCAAAATCTATGAAACTGTTACTATTTTATGTTTATAATTATGATATTGCTGCGACTCTTCTAATCCTAATACAAATATTTATGTAATTATTTACTTTCATCTAAATAAATGGTGAAAAAATAAGCCAATTACTTTTATAATTCTTAATTCAGCTTGATCAAGATCAATTATTACATGATCCAGGTAAGCAGCCGGCGCGTTCATAGTTTCTTGATGTCTAGCCCAAGACAGAAAATATACTATACTGGCTATATGCGCGGAGCTCCAGACAGTGCGGCGGCCATGTATACAGGAACAGTAATAATCCTCGATAGCTTGTTGTCCATGTAGCGTTGGAATAACTTGAATATAAGTATAATATTGTCGCATTCTGATATAGTCCATCGCATCATCTGGTTAAAACCCCCTAAAATAACCTACCAAGCCAACAATAACCACAGAGCCAGCTATAATCTATTAAATCTATTTATAACGGCAATATATCTTATTCGTTATTGCATGTCATTAACATTTAACTATTTAAAAACCACTACAAGCCTTTAAAGATACAAACTAAAGGTAAATAAGAAAACGCTTACCTCACGCGGTATTATCTCTCGTAACAATTATTCTACATGGTTCCGGTATCTCTCCAGAAACACTGGAGTCAGGCTATGTCCTTGGCTACGTAAGACAGATCGTGAACATGACACACAACGATTTCGTCCATCCATATCAACAAGAACCAGGGACCGAATCGGTTATGACTTTTTACGAAAAAACACTACTTTACTTGTTATTCCTGACCGATAATAGTTTGAAGCTAAAAAAAACTAAGCTGGAAATGCTAATAATTTTTTCTGCAAAAATAAATAGCCAAGCTGGCTTTTTTTTTTGCCGCCAGAAAAAATAAATAGCATTTCCAGTTTTTTTAGTTTTTTTTTTTAAAAAGTTAAGTTTTCAAATGCTTTACAGAAATCGTAACGGGTTTCACGAGACATCTTTTGGTTATTCCATTAAATTCCACGATCATAATTTATCCCAGCTTTTTTTGTTTAAAGTTTTAAAAATACCAGTTATTTTCGGTCCCTGACAAAAACCCAATCCGAAAGCAAATAACGAGTCCAGGAAACACGCACGAGTCGAATAATAGATAAAGAAACTTGGAAAACACGATAATGCACAGATCACAACGACAGATGACGAAGGACTGCGAAGGGGGCGGGTGGAGGCTCGGGCGCATCGCGTTAGAACCAGATCCAGAACCTTACTAATGTGCGAAAGAGAGAGCTAATATTAATGTGTGTACTTAACGTCCGTAAAGCGTGAATTACAATTACAACTGATCTGTTGACTGCGACTTGATTTTAGGTCGAAGTCGACGCTGAGGTGAAATTTATAATTAAATTAAAGCTTCAACTGCTTAAACAAACCAAAAGTCCCGACTGCTGTGATCGAACTGAAGTTGGCCGCAGCAAACATCAAATTTGCACTTTGAGCAAAGTTTATTTTCAGTCGGAGTCGCAGTCGAAGTCGAAGTTGCAATTGTATCTTGCCACATGCATTTCCCATTTGGGCAAAGTCGTAGTCGACTGATCAGTCGTAATTGTAATTCAGGCCTAAAAAAAGATTTTGGTATATAAATAGTCTTATAACAGAAAAAATATTACTCAGATTAAATATTTTTTAAATAAGCAATAACTTTTTTTCCCACCAATTTTCAATTAAATTACTAATTACCATTAAAAGTTAGTAAAATCTATTTAATTTAAAACTATTTAGAGTGATGTCCACGATTACACGCAAAGTGGGTCGGATCGCGCCCAATAACATTTAAGAAATTTGCTGTGTAAGGATATATAGGCGACGTGAACTGTATAGATTACCTGAGATTTTGTTTTTATATAGGTAGGGGGATGAGAAATAATATGCACTGACGCCAATAGAACCCATTGTCCTAACCTGCTACAAAGCTTCTCACGAAAACCTTCTTGTCGTCTTAATAAACCGCATCAGGTCTAGATGAGGCTTTGGAGTATGGGGCAATTCTTGGTAGCTGTCGTATTGATGGAATCGAGGGTCCTCAATAAAAGAAATATGTCGCTTCTGTCTGAGATAGACAACTGATAAACACTGTCCTCCTGGGCCCAGCTACGTTGTCTCGAAGAAGCACGGAGCTACGTTCGAGTCCAGACTGTCCCTGTGAAAACTTTGGGGAGGACCCAGTTCTAGTTGAACTTGTACAGTCTTGAAGTTTGTGGCCTGAGGTAGGGCTGCATTTATACTTTTGGAGGACCTAGGCGCAAAATAATTATGAGGACCCAAAAAAATAAGTCTGTTTCAGTTAACAAAATACACCTACATATGCATTTTTTAAATAAGTCGACATTTCCATAATAATGCATTTAAATAACATAAAAATAACACTACATTGGTATTTAAAAACCTTTTTTTTTCTGGCTTTTATTTTAGCAAATATGTCTATAATGTCATTATTCGAGTTCATTACATCTGATTCAATCACTGATATATATAATTTTTGGACTACCTATATATTAACATACACTTATTAATATACATAGTCGAGATTTTTTTGATGGCACTTACATCTGAAGGAAACCTAACTATCATTCATGATAAATGATATAGGATAATATTTAACTATCAATAATAAAATTGAGCCATCATTCATTAAAAACGATAAAATCCAACCATTTCTTATGCTAACTAATAAAATCCAGGAAGGCCAACGCTTCCTGGAAGTTGGGTTATATTCCGTGTATGGAGGAAAGAAACTATGCTAATATGACGATTGTCAATTGTAAATTTGAACTTCTAAAATGGATTGGAAGAAGCGTTTCGTATTGGCAGAAACGTTAATACTCTTCAGTACGGCTAAGTTTCTTCCTGCTATTCTGTGAAACTTAACAAGTGTTTTAGTTTTCCTTAATTGAAAATGAGGTTTCACCAAGTGCCAACAAAAAAATCTGTTGATTACATTAATATTCTATGAATGTTCCGCTGTTGTGTATTATAGCTGTTGTTACTCCAGAGCAAGATTAGCAACATTTGGATGTTTCCCAAAGACAGTCAAGAGCTCTGTTGTTCCACTCGAGTTCCACCGCTGGATTAGTTGATATTGTAACTTCTAAAGTACCACCACTGCTGTATTTATTAACATTCCAACTACCAGTTCTCAGACCCACAATAATATCACCAGATGTTTCTCAGGCCCAATATAATCAAGATTACCGCTGTTGTGTATTATAGCTGCTGTTACTCCGGAGCAAAATTAGTAACACTTGGAGTTCCACCGCTAGGTTAGTTGACATTATAACTACTAAAGTCCTGCTGCCGTTATTATTTCTGGTGTCACTTGTACCGTCACTAATAACATTTTTAATCTTGCAATCGCTTTTATCGTCACTAATACCATTACCAATATCATTTACATTTCCCCATACAAACAGGTTGTTTTGTAAATAATTTTTTATTCGTTTCAACATCGAAAATGATTCAGCATTTGGAAATAGGCATCGTCAAAAATATTTTTAAAATTGTTTCTACGTTCGGAAAAGTAGCTCTTAACCCATCCTTTATAAATTTATACATATTTTTAATTAAAAAATATTCTTCAATAATTTTTTCTGAGTCAATTATCAGTCCCCATAAGTTTGTAAAAAAATTAACTTATCGCAAATGACATTAAAAGTATTAACAATGAAATTTTCTTTGCCATGTAATATAATCTCATCGTTAGATTTTGAAATTCGTCACATATTTTTTTCGTTTTCTTATTCTTTTCTTCTCACCTTTAAATTTTGTTTCGTCTGTTAATAAATTGGCTTCTTTATTTAAAGCAAAACCAACTAAAGACTGTAACAAATTATTAGTTTGCAATAAATAAATAAATAAAATGCTAACAGAACTCATGAAGGCGCTGTGCTAGAGCCAATTACTTCTAATAAAAAGTGCAAATTTCATGACATTTCTTCACGGTGCTACTGACTTATCTATCGTCATAGTTTCCAGTGATTCTTTTTTTGGTTTTTGGGTTTGTTTTTATAGTGCATCTCATTTACACATGTATTTTCCCTCCTTCGTTATGAGCTACCCCCTCGAGATATTATTAGCGGCTATCACCTTCACTCATGTACACGAATTTCGACGGATTTCCGCATTTATGTTTATTATAATACTCGTATGTTCTAAGGAAAGAACAATATAATAGGTGGGGCAAAAGTAATGTCATAATGTGAATGTGTCATAATTTTTGCAAATGGCATCAAATGTCATTGTGCTTTGACATTTATGTTGTAGACATACAGAAGATTAGTTAACAATAAGTAATGTAGTGATACACACTTAAAGAGCGCAGAATTATTGTGACTGCTTATTTGATCAATCTCCTCGTCATTCTGCACCATGTGCGCGAATAATTAAGATCTTGGCTGAGAAGAGTTTTTTTTTGCCGCAAGTTGCTGAATTGAGTCTCGAACATTGTTCGTTCCAGCAAAACGGAGGAACCACTCACATAGCTCAGGCAACGATAGGTATTTTGAAATACCAAATTCCGGGCCATGTGATCTCACGTTTTTGGCGATTTGAACTGCCCGGCCAGATCTGACGGCGTTAGACTTCTTCCTTTGGAGCTTTCTGAAATCTCGCGTTTACCACAATAAACCACAAATCTTCCAAGCCTTGAAAGCCAACATTGGAAAAGAAATCATCAATTTGGAGCCAGATGTTTTGTAATCAATAATTCAAACTGCCATAAAACGTGCACAAATGTGCATTAATTCAGGAGGTGAACATTTGACCGATATAGTTTTGTAATTTAATATTATAAATTTTACACCTTCAAATAAACTTTCTGTGAAAACAGAACCAAACTTTTGTCATTTCTAAGAAAATGGCAACCAATTCACGTTATGACATTACTTTTGCCCCACCTGTATATACATATTATATGTATCAACTTCAAATGGAGGCAAATTTTTCAGCAGGCTCTTGTTTTTAAATTATGATTTTAGCATTTAAAAGTATTTTATTTTGCAACAATAACGACACCGTTTTTGTTATATTGTTGTTTGTGAGAAGTGAGACGAAAATTAACCAAGCCAACCCTATCTAGACGAGGCCGAAGCAACAACAATAGAAGCAGTGCAGTACTTGCGAGGTCTACCTGTATCAAGCCTTAGTAGCGGCGATAACAGTCGCAATAGCACTCGAGTAATGAATAGTTGCATAACAAAAACATGAGCATATTCGACTGTATCAGTCACTGGTTGACAGGATATTAAATAATTAAATTTTTTTGTTTTAAATATTAAAATCAAGGTCTACTCATATAACCTTTTCCAATTCTCCAAGTGGCTTTCGAAAATCCTACAAATGTCAAGGCTGCCCCAAGTCCTTTTGCGACGTGCAGATGGCTCTGTGAAGCCGCGATAAGGTAAGTTTTTCAGCTCATACACAGATAGGAGGGCAGATCCAAATGTATCCAGCCTACGCGGGCCGGACAAGCTCACAGAAAATCTTTCGTTGTTTCAGGTTCTTCTTCCAGGCAGGACAAACACTCTGAGCTGTACAACTTCCATCCTTGATAGATGAGCGTAAAGCGAGCTGATGTCAACCACAGTTCTGTATTGTTTTCTTCGGAGCGCAAAAAAAAGTCAGAGAAATTTCTATTGAGCTCATCAAGAAAAAATTTTGTACATCTTCAAGTGCTCAGGTTTGCCCATAGCTGCTGTTGTTTCATACAAATATCGGCTATGATGAGAGACCTGATCAGTATGGCACCTATGGCAGGTTCCGGTCCGAGGAAAGGAGAACCAGACCCAGACATGGCTAGAAGATCAGCCTTGTCATTCCCCATATCTGAGATTAGGAAGTTAGATGAAAAATTCATATTGCATATTCAATATGAAAACAGATTAGCGTAGGCAATATGAAGATGAATCAATCATTTTATGACATACTATTTATTTGTTTTACTCAACGGTAATAACTAAAGCAAATGCAATCATATGTATGATCCGTGTACATGAGCGTACCCAAAATTCCCATACATTTGTGTATCTTTCCTTCCGCCATTTTTGGTCTTTGCTGTCAAATTCATGCTGAGGTTTTGGGCTTGGCGCGTTTTTTTCCCTAATTATTAACTTTTTTATGCCAATGTTTGCAAATTCAGTAAATACTTTTGAGTACATGAAAATAGAAGCGATTAAAATTGCGCAGAGATTGCACAATTTTGTAAAGATGTATAAATTTTACGGCGCTTATGTACAAACAATATCAGTGTCAGAAATGGATACGTGATATTTGCTCATTTTCATCTCCTTTAGTTCTTATCTCGTTGGTTTTACTTATTGTGTATCACATGTTAGTTCGAATTGTCAATCGACTTGTCAACCGAGGCCCAGCGGCTCTTTGCAGTATCTTAAAAATTTCAAGAATAAAATTTGGAGGAGTTTCTGTTCCTCAAGGAGTGATGCTGATTACGTAACTTAATCTTATTTCCGTCCTTAGTACATTTCGTGTTTGAGTGACTCGTACAAAGATTATGTATATAGAATGAGGTCGGTTTTGCGTATACTGAACCTAAGCAATTTTGGAAGTTTGTGAACTCTAAGCGCAACTGCGATGGTTAGCTTTTATCATTGAGACTAGCAAATATGGACAATGTTGATCTCTTGGAGAATGCCAAGCTTTTTGGTGCTATCTTTAAAACAGCCTTCTGTGATAATCACTGTAATATTAGTTATAACTAGTTATAATTTGACGAAGCTTCCGCTAACTTCTTTTCAATCTAAATAACTGTTTTTCGACGAAGCGTCTGTCTCTAAGTATATTTCAAGCATAGCTGATAATTTTTCAAGCGGACCGGATGGCGTTCCTTTCACATTCATAAAACATTGTGGTATGTCCATCTATTTTGTGTTATCTATTTAATTTATCTTTAACCTGTGGTATATTTCCGAAACAGTGGAAGATTTCTGTGATTATTCCTTTGCGCAAGGCAAGGGCAACAAGTACGACATTTCTAACTACAGACCTTTCGCTAATTTTTGAGTTGTACTTGTAAGTTAAAGTCCTGTTTGCGATGTTTTGTACTTTCACTGCAAGCCTTTCTTGCGCTCTTTTCAGCATGGCTTTTATGAATGGCAAATCTACTACGACTAAATTGTTAGAGTTTACTAATTTCTGGATTTCTGCTATTGAAAGCGGAGTATTGAAGTATTATTACGGATTTCAGTAAAGCTTTCAACTGAATCAATCACAAAATTTTATTTCATAAGTTGACCGTTTTCCTACTATCTTTGTCAATTGGCTTCGTTCTATTTTATATCGTTATATTCCCCGCAGCTCTTTTTGACGAAATAGATAATACTTCTGGCGTTCCTCAAGGTAGCCATCTGGGACCACTATGTTTTATAATTTACATCATCGCTGATTTTGACTAAATCAAGAATACTTTGTTATGCTGACGATGACAAAATTTCCCGCACTGTTTCTAATGAAAACGAGTGTGGAATTTTAAACTTTGACTTAAACACCTTTCATAAATGGTGTGCTTCCTCTCAATATCAGAAAATGTATGTACAATGCTATGTCTTTTTCTCGTAACAGGGGGCTTGTGGACTTCAGTTATATTTTAAATGGATGGTTATTAGCTAGACTTGACAAAACCGTAGATTTGGGTGTCTTCCTTAATAATCTTCGTTCCTTCAACGATCATATTAACACAATCATTTCCAGGTTACTCTGGGGTTTGTAAAGAGATATTAGAACAAGTTTAATGATCCATTCGTAATGAAAGTCCTTTCCTGCACATTCGGTAGACCATTTTGGAGCATGCCAGTCAAGTGTGGTTTCCTTTCTATGCTTTCTACATAAATCGCATCGAGGTTATTAATCGGAGATTCGTTCGATTTGCCCTGCGTGGGCTGTATTGAGACAATCATGCTATTTTGATTCCATATGCAAACATGCTTAAGCTCTTTTCATTAGTTGCATTCTCTTTTGCATTTGACTGTATACAGGAAGTGATAAATTCCCCCTAGCTCTTAAATACTTTTAATATATCTGTTCCTCTACGCTCCTTGAGGAATCAAAACTTCTTCTTGTTCTTCAGCATAATACAAACTATGGCATGCACGGACCGATTTCATCAATGTCTCGTCTCTTTACCACCAGTTTGATTGCATCGTCTTTCATCTTTCAAAAAGAGATCGTGAAAGTTTCTTTTTTCATTATAATTTTTATGTATACTTTTTTAAACTTAGTAATCAGATCTGTGATGAAGTTCCAAATAAATAAATTCTCATAGTACATGCCCAGGAAATTCTGCGTCTTCGTTGTTGCAGAAGTGACAGCTGTCATCTGTGGTCTTGTCCATTCTAAGAATGTACCCATGTGGTGAATGGCAAGTCAATATACTATGGTGAATAACCTTACAACAGTTGATGGCTTTTTTGTAGGTTTGGTATGGCAAACTAATTTGTGCTTGCCTTAGTCCAGGAAGGTTTTGTCATTGTATCTGGTGAGCCTTTCTATTTAGGACATTATTTTTCCTATAAGCTGCCTTTTTGTAAGGCCGCAGAAGCATTCGAGTCCGGTATTTGGATTTCGGAATTCGATTGCTTTGCTGGCTAAGTAGTCAGCGGTTTGACTACCTTCATACCCTTGTGTGCTTGTACCCATCTAAGGCTATTCCTTGATAGTAAATCTAGGACATCCCTACTGTCCTAAACCAGCTTTGAAGTGAATGATTGGAGTTCACTGCCTTTATGATGGCATAGCTTTCCGAATTTACATATAGTATATGTTTGCATGTCGATAGCCTCATTGTATATTGATGCTAATACATGTTTTCTATGCCATAGATGTTTGCTTGAAAAGCAATTTGGTAGAATCCCAGGGCTTTGTGTAACTTACTTTTGGTCCATAAAATCTTATACCCACCATAACTTCTTTCTTAGATCCATTTGTGTACCAGACGAACCAGACGGGTGCCCGCGTGGAAATTTCGGTTCACTGATATTCCAACTTTTTGCGGTCTTTTATGACCATTCCAAAGCGGTGCCCAATTCTAACAGTCTTGGGCATTATGTCTGTGAACTTGGAGGTGTCATTTTGAAATTCTACAAGATTTTTTTGATAACCGCCTTAGTCTCCAGGTTTTCTGGAGCCAGCAATTAGGTCCTTAGTACTAAGAGCACGTCCATTTTTAATGAAAAAATTTAGACGATGTGGGCCCAACATCAATTCTAAGGCTGATGTTGGACAAGTCCTCATAGATATACAAGTCTTAGTAGTTTTTGGAACCTTATTTGCACTGTTTTTTCCTCTATTTTGGTTCATCATACAAGGGCGCCATATAAGTAACAATAGGCTTAACGATAGTGGTACCAATAACCCATTTTCGGTTTCACACCACATTTTTTGCCATACAGTCTTTGGTATGTACAGTATGCTGCTGTGGCTTTCTGTATAACCAATGATAATCCCTAGAAACTTTACCTCTTTAGAGAGTTCTATGTTTGTTCCATACAGGACGGGTGCCTATAGATTAAGTTTCCTTCTCCTTGTGAAAGTGGCGGTAGTGCTTTTGTTAAGGATTGATGCTTAGATTTTCGTTTATTGATCATCCAGAAACAATATTTCGGGCTCTTTGCGTTGGGTCGAAATCGTACCATCATGCTTGCTTCTTATTGTTAGACGCTGAAGCCGTAAATTTTTAAAATTCAAAGTTGACGTTGCTACAACTTAAAAACTTTTTGTAGGAAAAATAAGAAAAACCAAATATTTTCGACTTGTAATTTTTTAATTGGCGAGAATGGCCCTTCTCTGGCTCTCGCTCTCCAGGCTTGTGCTTGTGAGGAAAAAAAATTATTTTATAATTTTTCCGTAATATATAAATGTGGTTTCACTAAGCACAGTCTTTTTTGTAACCAAAATGGTAGCCAACTGAAAAAAAAAAATTTTCATCGAAAATTCACACAATGTTTTTTTACTTTATTTTTGAACATTTTGAACTGAAAAAAGTTGATCTAATCCAATGTAAATAAATAATTATTATAGTTCAGTTTTACTTTTATTTGTCGATTCCGGGTCTAGACAAAGATAAAAAGTATTATCATTGCCTGGAAAATGATTAATAAAAGATCATAAAAATACACAGTCCCCATAACTTTTGTAATTCTTTGAATTTGAACTGAATATATTATAAGCTCAAAAATAATTTTTTTTAACCGTCACCCTGTTGATCTCTCTTAAAATAAACTATTTAATGAATTTTTTTTAGTTCACTTGGTAATATAAAACGAAGCCTTCAGGAAGTAAAGCATGCGTCCAAATATATTGGAACCATTAGAATTTTCCGATCAGCGAGAGTAAATTAAGATAAATATAACACAAATACTGGCTTAAGTTGCCCATTCTTACAACGGGACTCTATTTTAAGTTTATAAATTCATGTTTTATTTTTATTTATCTTTTTTTATTTTTTTTTATTTTATTTTTTATTTTTATTTTATTTTATATATTTTTTATATTAAGCATAATTTTTTTTATTTTATGTAAAAAAAAAACCATGCTGGGGTTCGAACGCGTTACAGATAAATGGAGTCCGAGATTTCCTTAAGTCTATGGGAATTTTTTTTTACGGTATAGATACCAATTACCTCGACGAAGGGGAGACCGATAAGCAGACAAATGATATAACCTGAGACAATCTAATAATAGAAGATTCTATGGGCTTAGATTTTATGCCGCTCTCGACTTCTGTCAAATCTCGGGATGCAACTTTAGAAGATCGGAAGCTCGGTACATATGGGAGCAATGAACTCCAATTCGTCTTCTTCACTAAGGGGTTCGTTCCAACTTCACCAAAATTATTATATAGAATTGTAAGTGAATCAAAAATTTTGTGGTAGTACCTATTTTTACTATGGAAATGTGTTGGACGAAGTTATTCTACATTTCCATTTTGGTTGCTTGAACACCCCATTAAATTTTCGAGTATAACGTTTTTCAATTAGGTAGAGAATTAGCACGTAATGCGCACACAAATCCTGAATGAATCAAAACTATTATGACAGCATTTTAAAAATATTAATAACTTTTGAACGAAAGCAGATTATGACCATGGTGTAAAAATTTTACGAGATCAAGGATAACACAATAAATTTGAATGATTTTTTTTTTCAATAATTCAAGTTTAAGGTTCGATAACTAAAGAATTTGACCTTAAATCGTGGCAGGTTAAAAAGGATGAAAGGTCTTCTTTGGGAACAAGTGCTCTAGTTTGATCCTGCAATATCCTTGAAAGATGTTATTATCATTTAAGTGACTCACTTCCTTTAAAAAACGAAAAATTTCCAAACGTCAATTTTAGAGAATAAGGAGCGATTTTGTAGGTGGGAGATTTGTAGCAAAAGATCAGGACACTCCAAGGAATCAACTGGCATAATCTGTCCTAATTATTTACCGAACACCATGTACATATAATTTTCACAGTTGACTCTAATATGAACATATACATATTGAACAATAATACAGACCATTGATTAGTAGGCTAAATAACAATGGCCCAAGTATAGAGCCCTGTGGAATGCCACGTTTAATGTTAGAATTTTAATCAAATCGCTTCAAGTCTGCTTTATAAAAAGCAATATCCACTTAATCGGTATTAATGAATCGAAAACTATAAGCCGCATCACAGTGACATGGGTGAAGAAAATAATGGCACATGTGCTGTATAGAAATGAGCATGGCGGAAATATAAGGCTTTAAATTGCAATCGTACTTCCTCAGATTATCTCTAAGCTTTCTCATAGAAAAATTTTCTACGTCTATACTTCACATTTGTTTGCTTTTATTTTGGAAGAAGACATAGAAATATTTCACTGTTATATTGATCTAACCAAGATTTAACATAAACATTTTGATGTTATAATATAACATAAAAAAATTCTTAAATCCGACTAGACAGAAAGAATGCAAAACTAAGATACTCTCTATTTTTTTTTACGACACATCAGTCATTAACAAACTCATTAAAATCAATTTGGGCTTCAATTACAAAACCTTACGACACACAGTAAATTTCAAACTTATAATGTGTATTTGTGTGTATGTGTGTGTGTGTGATGTAAAAAAAAAAGTCACAAGGTGTTCTGTTATACAGATCCAAAGTTGAATGCAGATATAAAATTATTTTTTATTATCAACCATGACACTTCAATAAGGGTGAGGAAAAAGTTAATCATCACTGGGCATCATCATCAACATACTTGAAGTGTATATATAGAGAGAGAGAGGAACACACACTGAGTCTGGACCCAATCTTTTGTTGTTTTGTAAAGGTACTTTGACTCAAGGTTCGTTCGTTGTCGGTAAGTTGTCTTCGTCGTTGATAAAAGAATAAGAGTCTCGCCGAACTCTGAGCTCTCGACTCTCGACTCGACTGACTACTGCACAATATGTATGTGTATATATTGAGTTGCGTGATTACAGTTGCCAGTTCACGGGTAACTTGACGGCCTTAAATAAATAATTAATCAAAATTATTTGTCGCTCAATCTAAAAATAACTTTGTTGTGACACAATGGCAGACTTACCTGCATTCATTACTTAAAAAATATACAGAAGAAAAGAAACTGTCGTCTTTTATGATTTTAAATTTATGCCATGTGACGACATTTATTCGTATATATCTTTTGACTTTTGTAATTAATTGAATCGACTCTTTAGAAGAATAGTAGGTACTCAACCCTTAAACAAATAAATTTCCAGTAATATTTCTACTGTCTACTATGTAGAATAAGGCACTATTATTTTCTTTGTGATTTATCTAATAGAGTAAAGATTCCTTCTCAATATGTATAGATTTGAAGTCATCAGACAACTTATACTACTACTATAATAAATGTAGTAAAGTCATTCCACCCGATCATTCTAACATCATTTTTCCTGAAGGAAAAGCTAATTTAGATGTTCACATTAGAAGTAGAATCCTCAGTGAAAAGTCACTTCACAGTCATCGTCAGTGTAATTACCAATCAAGAAAATCAACTGCTGAAGTGAAGCCTTATACAATCTCTTCATCAAGATTTTAATGGGAATTTCACAAAAAGTTAGTAACATTTTGTGTTTTCCTGGACATGGAAGGTGTCTTCGACAATACAATGTTTGCCTCATAAGAAAGAGCATCATTGAGGAAGGGCTGCAAACCATCGACAGTCGCATGGATTAGCTCCACGCTTCTCAAAGTCGAAGTTGAAGTTGCATTCACTGCTTTGGTGTAACTGCATTGATTGTTTGAGTACCTTCAAGTTCAACTAAATAAGATTCCATGTGAATGATGTCAATGAATTCAAAATTTAAGTAAAAAAAAAAGAGAGAAATAATAATAATAATCAAGATTAAAAGATGAACTTCAACATTCCCCCGATTCCACTGATTAAATACTCCAGTAAGACTGTCATAGGGAGAACCTGGAGTAGAAGATCGATTTACGATAATCCGGCTTGTCCATGCCAGTCATCCAGATGAAAATTCAAGCGATTCAGCTGATTGAATACTTCGTCAGGCTGTTATGGGGACAGGCTGCATATGACTACTTTTCTGGTTAACTCCAGTGGTCGAACCCACTACGTGAATTTGGGCTTACTATTTCCCCTTTGGCACTGACTTTGAAGATATAACAAGTCGTTATTATCGGGAATAGCTGATTTAGTTCATCATATTCTACGCTTCAGCCATTGATAAACCCTACTATCTACACGGACGGTTCTAAATTTGAAGAAAACACTGGAGTAGTCGTTTTCTGTGAAGAGCCTCATATGGAAATTGCCCTACAGCTGGAAAGCAATGTCGCGGTTTGCAGGCCGATGTAAAGAGACCACCCTTGAAGCGGGAAGGTATCTCCAAGGAGATTAGCATCTGTTCGGACAGCCAAGCATCTGTCAAGGCCTTGTCAAAATCATATACAACCTCCAAACTACTTTTGGAGTATAAAAACATCCTGAACTCACTTCCCTCCAAGAGTAGTTCGGTATTCGAACGGGCTTACTCGGCTTGGTGCAGCCTCGGAGCCACCCTCTTCTACAATCGGGATTGGACCAAAACACCTTGCCTCCATATTTTGGCTTAAGCTGACTGCCAAGACAGTCGTCTTTGGGTAGATAACTCTTCGGGTAGAACTATAAAGGCACTGTGGGGTAAGCTTAAGTCAGAAATAATGAAAAATCTATTGTGATTAAACAAGCCAATCCTAAAAACTTTAGTGTCAATTCTCACTGGGTACTCTTTTCTCACCTACACAAGATGGGACTTGTTGATGATCCTGTATGCAGATGATATGGAGAGGAATCCGAAGCTGTGACTCACTTTCTTTGTCACTGTTCGGCTCTCTTAGGAAAGCCTTACAGATTTCTTGGCCTACACCTCCTGGAAGAACTGCATGAATCCGGTACGGAAGGTTGGCTGCCAATATTGAACTTTGTAAAAGAGTTCAGTTGGAACCTATGACCAAATGCTCATATGTGTGGAGAGTTATCAATAGGCCTTGTAGTGGTCTACGTTCCTGAGGGCCCAAACCTCTCTTCAATCCATCCATCCAGTTCATCGGAACAGATTCCTGTTCAACATAGGTCACAGGCAAACGGCTCAAAACAACATTTGGCAATCCTTCCAAAAGATATATTTTTCCATTATGTTTTAAACTTATTTCTCACATTTTGAATTTTCACACACAACGATTTCTGAGTCATTACAAAATCGTTTATAGGTTGACAATTTTACATTTTAGCAAAATTCTAAACCAAAAGTCCAAACCAATGTCAAATTCAAACCGTACCCAAATTTTCTGCTGGTAAATGTTTCATTTTGATTATTTGAACTAAAAAAATCGAGTTAATTTTTATATCCATGAATAAGATTACCTAAACGTAAAGTAAAAACCACAAAGCATTTCATATCAGGAGCATAATAATTTGAGTTGTTCCGACAAGTTGAATCGCAGCTATGGTATCAGAAACAATACGATTCAGTTAGAATTTGCCAGCCTGTTCATCCTGCCTGAAGATTTTTAGTTCAACCGAAAAATATTAAGAAAGCATCCTACACATTTCAGCCTTAAAAGAATTTAAAAAAATAATTAAAAAATTCCCCAACGACATCCTTTCAATTCACATAGATCAGATTTCATTTGGCCAAAAATTCATGTTCCATACCTACTATATAATAAATTTTTGTCAAATCGTTGTCATCATCAACCCTTTCATGTTAAGCAGATAAACCTTTTGCTCTCTAAGGGTCAACAATGTGCAAATCTTTCAATGGGACAACCTCTCTTTGCTGGAGGATAATGGAGCCGATCCCTAATAACTTGTCTCCGGCCGCTTGTTGAATCCACAGACGACAGTTATGATCGTGTGGCCTCGCAGATTTATACCAAGGAGACATGCAACTCAATTACTTGCGTTTCTTTGCCAACCATCTTCCTCATCATCCATCCTGAGATTTAGTATGTAGTAGTGATGCTCTGTTTGTACTCTGAGTTTGATATCCATAAAGACTATACCCTTTATATTCTATACAGTCAACCATCCAGCCAGTCCATACATAGCAAGCGTCTCGAATTTGATTTGGTGTGATTTATATATCCCCATGGGGTAATATCTGGGATCAAATATTTATATCGATTAAAGCCCACAAATGAAAACGGGACCGTGTTTGCGTCTCCATTCTCATTTCGGTTCATCTCTTTTGACAAATGCCGACTTAATAACACACTTTGGTTAGTACATTCCATCGTCTTGTCATTTCCTCTATACTCACTCACTCCCAGAGTCCCCGAATCCCGGTAAGGGATTCAACTGCGATTCAACTGCTGTGTATTGCCTTTTTGGCTGCTCATCATCAATTTCGAGCTCGCTCCTTGTTCATTTGCAGTGAAGATGATTAATCATTTCTTTGATTTTATTTCGCCGTGGTTGCATCCCTTCATCTTATTCCCAACTACTGACGTGATTACATTTTTCAAAATGAGAAAGAGAATTTTCTGTTTTTTGTTTTTATTCTTAATGGGAAAGGAAGGAAGTCTTTGCATCGCATAGCGTATCGCGCGCTTATTAAACGTCTTCTGAACGTTATATACGGGATATTTTCCGTAAATATATATTCGTTAGACTTGTCAAAATAGTTTCTTGGATTTGTATTTAAAAAAAAAAACACATTCAGCAATTTTGCGGTAATTTAAATTCTTTTTATTTTAAAATTTCTTTTTTCTTCTCCACCATATTTCATCATTTGCTGAGCGAAACGTTATCTATCAAGAAACTGATTCTATTTAGCAATAACGTAAATACTGAAGATTTACCAAATTAATGCATTATGAAGGCTTTGAGTAATGATGGACGAGTAGACATACTCTAATCTCTTCATTTTCTATTTGCAATAAATTCCAACTTTATGTCACGAACATAGAGAGAATAGTCATTTATTTTTGCTAAAGTTATGTAGTTGCACAGTAGTCAAAGTTTTGTGATTAACGATATTCCTGAAGATATTTCTAATCGATGAGAGGCATGAATTATTCCTCATCAACTATTACCTGTCTATTAAATTTATAAATGCCTATTTCATTCAGGAGCTCGTTGATCTCATCAAGCAAAGTGTGCGGGGAATATTTCTGTAGTTATTAGTTAATAGAATGCAAGCTAAATTCAAACAGGCTGAACATTGATGATCTTCGTATTTCAAGAAAACCTCCCAGAAATTCTAAAAGTTAGTCATAATAATAATTCATACAGAAAAATCAAGAAGACTTTTCATAGAAAAATGTTATCAATTTAAAAAATTGATAACAAAAAATATTGTTGTTAAAACTGCAACTGCAACTAATAAAAGTGCAAACGGTGTTTCGTATCAGCAAGAACGTAATACTCTTCAGTACGGCTGGTTCTTGCTTGGAGTATATGCGTGGAAAAAAGCTAAGTTGGCCTCACATATGTTAAAATTCTGAGTGTGAATTATTTGAGGCGAAATACTAAGTATTTACTGTTGAGTAAATAATTAGTATTTCGCCTCATAAAATAATTCACACTCAGAGTTTTAACTGAGTGCATATATGTGAGGTCAAGTTAGCTTTTTCCAGACATTATATGGCAAGCAAGAACCAGCCGTTCTGAAGAGTATTAAGTTCTTGCTGACACGAAATGCCGTTTGCACTTTCATAATAACAATTGCTATGATTATACTGAATAAGCCTTAGTCATCATCTAGTTCCTTACATTCCTTGTTGGGCTTAGGCGGAAACGATTGCTCTCCAAAGGACTCTCTTCTACGTGACCGATTTGAGTTCACTCCAGGATCTCCCAATAATTACGGTTATTGCTTATACGAATCTTCTCTATATGGTTCTTGGTCTCCTGATAGCTCGGATTTAATATCGTATGTGAGAATATAGACCGGAACCCCAAAATGCAAGATCACTGACTACAGCTATTAAGATGTTAAGGCTAATCATTGGTGGGTCAATCGAGACATCTATTATATTGCGTGGTAAATATAGTCCATATATATCGGAAGAAAAAAATGGATCTCCTGAGGAGGAGCTGTTAGCCGACACTAGTAAACTAGTAGGTATGTTAATTGGCCATTGGGCCATATATGTAACAATGCTAGGAGGCTGAATCTAGAGTTAAACGGTTTTTACCGTAGCTATCTATAGAACTCCTGAAGTAATCGAATTAGTAGGACACAACTTTACAAGTGTCCTGTGCTAGCGCCCAAAAGATTTTGGCTACTTGGTAGCTACTTCTCGGAGCTGCGGAAGCTGCAAGGTAAAGAGCTTATCCTCAGCTGTGTCCTCAGTTTCCTTAGATAATCAGGGTGAAATTAAGGTTGTTTATTTCTAGATAGATTCTCATAAATCTATGCGGCACAATCGACTAGTCAATAGTCAAAGTCAAGCAGGAAAAGTATTACTTGGCGGCACCTTCTAATCTAACCTAACCTGGTCTCCCGATACGCTTGCTGATGTTATTTCCCTCATGTCATCCGGTATTGCCAAACCAATTTCATTTGAATCTTTAAATTTCTTCATTAATCTTGTCCTGACTGGAGTGTCTATACAGTTCTAAAAATGTCTGCAAACTGTCAGTTGTGTGACCTTTTCATGTATCATAACCGCATGTACATAGTAAAACAGACATAAGTAGTTTTGTCTTAATGGAAATCTCTTTGTTTGTTGGTGATAAGGAAGCAAGCAAATAAATATCTTTGAGATATTTCCAATCTGTAAAAATTTCTAATAGTCTCCACCATTGTAAATCGCTGGAATTGTTATCGAGAGCACTGAAAAAAGGTCATTTATTACAGAAAGAAACAAAAGTGTAATACTGTTGCGGCATTTACATTAGAGCTGCAACAAATTTTCTCTTATGTAGGACTCTGCATATAGAGTTACTATTGATTTGCTTATTTTCTGGGGAATACCTTGTTTTCGCAGAGCTTTATGCCAACGAAATCCAAAAAAAGATTGCGTCCGTCTATTTCCTTAATTCATCCCTAACTATGTACGACAAGATGATAATAAGCAGTATCTCCTCTCCAGCTGTTACGATCAGTTAGGCTCCCGAGTTTTAAAAAGTTTTATGATGATGATCTTCATCCAAGCAACGGGGAATGTATTCCAAGGCTTGGTTGGAGTATATTTCCTATTTGGTGTATACTTTTAATAACTTGGACGGAATGTCATCTATTCCAACTACTTTATTTAACCGCATTCCCAAATCATTTCCTCTTGAGATATTCTACAGGGTATTTGTTATTGCTTTCCCTCAAATTCTAGTGCCCATTATTGCACTAATTATGGTTATTGTTCTTTATGAATTATTATATAAGGTAGGTATACCTTGCAGTAATCAGTTATTGGTTAGCTTTACAGAAATAAAATTCGTCACATTTCTTGTGTTCTTAAGAGCCCTAATCTAGGAACCGTCCCGTGCGTTATTTACATCAATATCTGTGTATGATTTTGATTAACTCCAGTAGGGGAACTTTGTGGTTTTTGACGTGTTATAATTCTCAAAAAATATAAATGAAGAATTTTTTTTATAAGCCGTCTAATAAAAAAGTTCTGTATAAATGCAAAAAGTTTTTAACTTTGTATGTATACATACCTATACATATATGCATTATTGAAGGTAACTTCTGATATACACGAGTCCCTTGATGAGGACTGTCTTACATTACTCGTCTTGCTCGACTTTAGCAAAGCTTTTGACTCCATAAATCATTCAAATTTAATAACAAAACTATCAAGTCAATGCTTATTCTCTTCGTCTGCTATTAAGCTGATAAATAACTTTTTGCAAGGACGTAGTTAAATTGTTCGAATCAAGAATAACTATTCCAGGCCTGAGTTCCTTAGCTGCGGCGTACCCCAGGGATCCATACTGGGGCCTCTACTGTTCTGTTTATATACTAATGATCTTCCCGACGCAGTGCTGGATGCCTCTGTACATCACTATGCGGATAACGTGCAAATTTATCTCAGCAGACCAATAAGATTAATGGAGGACTGTGTATGTCGACTTAATGCCGATCTCCAACGTATTCATGAGTGGTCATTACATAATAGTTTAGCACTTAATCCAACTAAATCAAACTGCCTAGCAATTTACAGAAATGGCATTGACTCAAGTATGCTTCCTCCCATTCTATTAAACAGGGTAACACTTCCTTATAGGGATTCTGTCGTGAATTTGGGTGTTGAACTTAATTCGAAGTTCTCGTGTTGCAATCACATTAAAAGGACATTAGGGAAGATATATGGCTGTTTGAGGCAACTTTGGCTCAACTCTAGTATCCTCTCGCTTAGTCTGCGTCAGCGGTTAGTTAAAACATTAGTTATTCCACATTTCACATTTGCCAGCATAATCTTTCCAGTTCTGGACTCAGTTTGCCGGAGAAAAATACTCGTAGCATTCAATGATGTGATTAGATATATTTACAAATTGCCTAGAAGTAGCCACATCTCATTATATGCAAGCTCTCTTTTGGGTTGCAATTTAGAGACTCATTTCACTTTTCGCAGCCTGAAATTTCTGCATAAGCTTATTTATCTTAAACAACCAGTACACTTATTTGAGAAGCTACAGTTCCTGCAATCGACCAGACATGTAAACCTTTTGATTCCTCGTTGCAGGAGTCAATATGGTGAGCGCTCTTTCTGCGTTCAGTGTTCTCGGAGGTGGAATCAGCTTCCAAGCAATATTCAGCGCACAGCTTCCAACAGAAACTTCTGTAGGCTCATTAAACATGCAAACCTTTTTATTTAGTAATGGTGACGCACATTTGGGGTCTTTGTGTTTTTTTTCTCTTGTAAGCTATTTTTAGTTTTAGTTTTAGTCTATAGTCTTTACTATTATTTTCTTTACTTTATTTTTATTACTTCCATTATCAAATCTTTTGTTTTTTCTCTATTTTACATTGCTTAGTTCGTAGTTGTATTGAGTAACGATAAATTTAATTTAACCACTGCACTTTGTACATTCTAAGATAGCATATGTATCTTTGTACCTAACCAAATAAAGAATTATTATTATTATTATTATATGATTTTGTGCACATTCTGATCGTAGCTATCAAATTCTTAGATGTAGCGAATAAATTTCCGAACGCTCTACATAAATATAAATAATCAGTAATTAGTAATCAGATCCTTGATAAAGTTTAAATTAATAAATAGTTTATTGTTTACACTTCGTCAATAATTGCCATCTCTGTTTCGAATGCTACCATAAATGCGGCCTAGACTGAGCTCTTTGCTTAAAAACTTGAAGTGCTCCAACGCATCTGAGCCATTATGTTACGATAAGTTCGATAATTTCTTGGAAGGTCTTCTCCTGTAATTTTGCGAATAGAGGCACGATGTTACTGAGCCAAAAGAACTTTTGCTCTATGTGCTAATGGCTCGTATGGATATTCAATTTCCATTTTAAATTTTTGAAAACCTCTCCAATATCGAGAGACCAAACGAGACCTTCTAACAGTTCCCTATTTCTATGATTCCCACATGCCATTTTAAAATACGCGTATAAAGTCCTATTAACGTTAGTCGCTCCTATATGCTTAATTTAAGGAGTATTTGTGTTTGGATGATAAATCACCCTTTCTTTTTTATTAGTAGGAATTTTGTGAGTTTTTTCTCGTCATTTCATTTTCTCATCGCCGCACCTACGAGACTTCTGGATGTCACACAGAACGGTTCAAGTCCAGTGATCAAGAATTCTGCTCCCTCGTTTTTTTTTCAAATAGGTAAACAAGTTTGTAAGTCACAGCCTTACTTCTTTCAATTCTCTGGAACCCACGTAGAAACATCATTTTTCCTTTAGTGACAAGTGGAACTTACGGCCAAATCATTCAAATTCCAGTGGGTATCTTACAAGATTTTAAATCCTTAGTCAGGTTCATATCCTGCTTCTGATGTTCGACTTTTTTAACATTAGAAAAAATCATATAGAAATCCTTAATTGTAGAACTTACAAGGAAATTGGGTGTCGCATTTCTGACGAAGTTCATTAAACGAATCGGTGATATCTGGTTAGCCTGGATAATTTCGTGGAACAACGTTTTCTCTATTTTTAAGAGATGGCAGTGTGACAGATGAGTAATTGTTAGGAGGAATTCTTATTAATATGAATGGCCATCGTTGTCATCTGATCTCAAAATTATTGAGAACCAGAACAAAACGTAATTAATTCTGGCGATAAAAGAGGCCTGGCGTGAAGTACCAAGGGAACTAGTCAAAACTTTGTGCGAGTCTATGCCTAGACGCGTATTTCAAGTTATAAATAACAAGAGATGAAAGTATACATATGGGCGAATATGTGGTTTCAAATCATACTCAGGAATTAATTTTAACTTTACCAAAGACATATCACAGGGAATTATAGAGGTCCTATTTAGTACGGCTTTTGCTAAATGCGGGTAGATTTTTCTTAGCTGTGGGATTCTTAGTCTGGTCCCCACGGCCATCTTTACCCAGGAGGGGCCCTGGGCACTTTATGATATGGCGACCCCCTAACAGAAATTATTTTCTAAGATACTTTGGATTATCTTCAGTAATAGTAACATAAAGTATGTTAAGTCATATCGCGCACTGAAGACTTTTTGTCACGTAAAGGTTAACCTACACGGCGAGAGACTTTGGCCTCCAGAGACCAAAAGACCCGTGTGTACACTTTGGATACGCAAAAAATCTCTAAAGGTCTCTAAAGACTTTTTTCGTCTCCGCTCTCCCGTCGTGTATTTTAAAACAAACAGGTATCCAGGTTCGGTTTCAAGTCTCCGGAGACTATGTGTGTATCCTGGTCAGTTAAGTGTAGGTCTACGTATTAATTATTATAATGGATTTACGATAACAAATTTAATTTCTTTCCTCAGTAGAGTTCTGGTTATTTTTGAGAAAAAAAAATCACACAAAATTGTTGTGTTTATCCCATAAAATTTGTACACCAAGGATACATTTTTTAAGCTTTTTCACTTTTCGTATAAAAATATTAATAACTTCAGAGATAACTCTATCTAACAACAATCTCTTGCTTGACAATTAACAAATATCTCTGGAGATCTCTAGAGACCAAACTTCCAAATGTGTATGCTCTTCGGAGACGTGTCTCTAGAGACTTTTTTTATTATTGTCTCAGGAGACCTAATATTTTGGTCTTCACCTCCAGAGACAAAAATCTCTTGCCGTGCAAACATTTTAGTCTCTGTAAACCGGAAACTGGAGACCAAAAGTCTCTCACCGCGTATCTTTACCTTAACTGTTTTGTTAGAACCGCCAATTCCATAGGCTCTAATGTAATTCTCGTATGAAGTGACGTGACAGTAAGGTAACATTTTGTTTCTGCAACGATAGTGTGAGAACAAGATATAAATAATGAAGCATTAAAACAGGAATTACAAATAAGAACACTACTATACAACAAAAGAAAATTCTGCTAACAATTTGAAGATAAAAATGCGGAAAGAAATATCCATGAAAATGTTTATAGACCTTTCTAACTCTAAGGGCCGGTTTCACAGTTCAAGTTTAAACTTAAGATGCGGTTTAAACTCAGTTTATCTGTTCAACACAGTTTCACAGTGGTAAGTTAAACCTAGTTTAAACTTAGTTTAAACCACCGAAATTGAGCGTTTAAACTCAGTTTATCTTTAAATGTGAATGAAGTGACATTTCGTGCGTTTCAAAGAGTCTTTACTCATTTTCGTAGGTTTAATTAATTTATTTTATTTTTTAATTTATTTTTTTCACTTTAATTAATTAAATTTTTTTGTCACAACGATTTGGCCGACAATATTTTGACAGTAAATGCTAGTTTACAGTTGTACAGAAAATAGCTTGTTAGTTCACAATTCCATAGTGCTGCCATATTAAAAAAGGTCGAACAATGTGAAAGTCATTTTGGTTTAAACTCAGTTTAAACTACGAACGGACTTCAACTAATCCTGAGTTTAAACTCGAATTGTGAAACCGGCCCTAAGTCATGTCTCTCTTCGGGTTCAATTGATGAATGGTGATTTAAAACATGACTTTGCGTAACAGTTACTCACTATGTGCGTACTGAAAAAGCCAATGCATCTGTGACCAAAAAGTCTCAGTGGGCGTTGGGCCTAACAAGAAACAACAGTATACAAATTTTTGCTGATTAACGAATACTTACATTGAAGGTATTGAAAGCATACCATATACCATGAAAATATGCTAAAGTACTTTTTATAAAAATTTGTTGAAATGTATTGAAGTTCGAATAAATTCCACGACCTACTTTCAGTAGCCAAATTCTAACAGCTAAACTAACTTGTAATAGGTTGTCTTACTGATTGCTGAATTGGTCATCTGTTGGTATGCTGTCACTGTGGCCCATGGAACGCGGGGCCCTGGGACCGGGCCCCGCTGACCACCCATGCGTAAAGATGGCCCTGCTGGACCCTAAGAGATCAACGATAGTTTCAGGAAAGGCGTGTAAGAATGAGGTATTTGAATAATACATGTTATTTCCGCCATGCAGTTCCATAGGGCAGGAGGTTATAGTATGTACTTAGAAAAAACATATATGTCAGCGGGGGGGGGGGGGGGGACTGTTTCGGAGTGATTAATAAAAAATTCTAGTTTTTCACAAAGCACCCTGATCTTAAAAGGTACAGTTGTACGGTCACCGTTAAGAACTTATTGTACGAAGAACGTCATGGGCTTTCCAACACTTTAATCAATCAGCCTCATACTTCTCTCAATCTATATCTCTGAAACGTTTGAGATGCTCCCCCCCCCCACCCTGTTGCACATTTCTTTTTGCCTAGGTGTGTTCTATCACCTTGCTGCCCTATGGACATCCATGGCGGAAGCACCCTGTATAGTAGAAGCACCTTAGAAGCTTAATGTCATTGATTGGCGTGTTCAGAAACATCTGCGGAGGTACAACGTAATTGAAACTAGTGTGGAATGTAGATTAACACAATGTTGATGATGAGATTAAAAAATAAAAAACATTTTCTTATCTTTTTTTATAAATACTCTCCGTACTCTGTCTTACATTCAAGTTACATTAATCCAGACAACTTAAATTCCAGAGGTGGCTGCAGGATTTATTTTTTCGGTAGGCACAGTTTAGGGGAATCGTGACTACCGGGGGCTGCTTGGGGATATCCCCCAGTAAAACGGTTGGCCGGGGCCCCCCCCCCCGGAAATTAAAATCCAAAATTGTGAGTTTTAAGGCTTCTTGAGGGCGTTTTTACTCTCAAGGCAAATAGGTATAATAAGCTAAATAAAAAAAGAGTAATTATTTGATAATTCAATGTTGCTAGGTGCACTCTCCAATTTGCTATAATATTATGAGCATATAAACATTTAATTTGATTTTAGATATGCAACATCTATTCTTCTAAATTATTGACCAACATAAAATTCTGATAGTTTTTAAAGTATGGAGCCAGGCTCACACTATGACAATTATAAAATCTTTTTTTATTTCAAGAGAATACATTATATATACATTATAGGCAATAAGACTCACAAACTAGTTGTTAAGAAATAATATTTAAATCAAAATAAATCATACAACTCAGTAATACAACTACAGTAATATGTACATGTATGATAGTTGAAGAGAACAGTTTATTTCATGACAAACTGCAATCATCTGCCCTTTTGGGAAGCGAATTCATCAGCAACAGGATCAGGTTGGTTGAGAAGTTCATAGGTTGCTTCCTTTTCAATGGATAATACTCCCAAACTATTCAGTCTCTTCCCAGTCATTGTAGCCCTCCAGTTTGATTTTCTCCTCCTCATTGTAGAGAATATCCTTTCAACAGTCGCTGTAGAGACGGGCATTGTCAATTGAATTGTCATAATATGTTGTAATTCTTCAAATGATGGGAAATTGGCGAAATCCTTCAGCATATCCATACTACTTTTAGAGTCGTTAAACATTGGTTTACCTAAACCATCCTGCACTTTTAAAAAGTCACTATCCTTCCCGTGAAGCTCTGCAAAAAATTTCTGGATTTAAGAAATCTTTTGATCTTGGGTCACAGGCTGAGATACTATACACGCCATTTGGTTGTCATTAGCAGTAAACCTGTTGTCCATTTTACATAATATGTTATCGAGAACATTAAAATACCCTGCTTTCAATTTTGTCAAGAAACCTATTTTTTAACTTAGAAGAATTAATGTAACGGCAACAGATACTTATTTTCTCCTTTCGTCCTTCATCTCGAGGTTCATCAACTATAATGCTGTATATATTTCTAGCTTTTATTTCATCAACTATGCAGCGAGTGACTAAGTTTGAAGCTGCATACAAAAGGTCATTTTGTATATCTTTAGACGGACGTATACTTAGCATTTCAGTCATGCTTTTGAGATTGGTATTAAACTGGCTATTTTCCCAACAAAGTACATAAATTCATCAATTCTTGCAAATTTCCACGATTACTACCTTCTGGGTATTGCTCTTATTACATCATCTGTGTCATCACTATCGCCTAAATTGTCATCTTGATTTCCGTTATGAAATTAAACCTCCTTGTGTCATCTCAAAACAATGTCTTGGCGGGCACAAAATAACACGCTTCTAATAAGTGTCTTCAATGTTTTTTGTCTATTGTTTGGGCTATAGGTTCATTGATTTTAATCAAAACAGAGCAAGTTTTCTGAGAATTCAACCATCCTTTGTACTTGGATAAGCAAAATTTTTAAAAGTTGGAATTTTCGTGTTTGTCTGCCATTTTACTTATATTTTTCCAGACATTAAATCCGGCAGTAATAAGGGTTTCCTTCCTTGTGACAGAGAAATGCTGGCAGAAGAAATAAAATATAGCGTCATTTCCATCCGAATATTTATCATACCGTTGTTTTCCTCCTAGTTATATTTCGCCTAGGAAAATTAAGCTTAGGTTATTTTGGACCATCATTAGTACATGCGCTAAGATCAAGTGGTCCTTTCAGTTGATTAGTTATTGAATGTTCATCTACTTTTAGCTTTTTACGAGTATTAGTATCTTCTAAGTTTGGGTTTTCAATACTGGATTTACTGGAAGACTTACCATTACCAAATGTATTTAATTGTTCATATTTCGTCTTTGAAGAAGCCTTTTAAAATTTTACTAAAAACTTTTCCATGACACAGAGCTTTGGACTAATTTATAAAAGAACAAAACATAACCAAGAAGAGAAATATAACTTGAGCGTAACACTAGTTTTCGGTTATGAAAATTCCGTCTGCTGTCACTGATACTGGCAGCTGTCAGACTGCACTACAAGCAGTGTTGCCACCCTACTTTACAATATTTCAACTAATTACTCGTAACTATAACGCACATGAAAATGTTGCACATATAAAAATACACAATAACCAAAGATTTTAATACATAAATATAAAAAAGTTGGGTAGGCCCGGGCTTACCCGGCCCATCCGCTGTCAAATTCACCCCACTACTTAATGGAATTGGCAATATTGTACCAAAATTTGTTTAATCAAGTCTCTGAGATGAATTTGTGTGGTTCAAAATCAATAAAAGCTCCCGCGTTAGCTCATATAAGTATTAGGCGCTTTAGGTACCTATACACGTGTGAATATTGAACAGTAATCGTCCAAAATTTTCAAATACATTTTTCATGGCAATCAATTACTTTAAACTGAGAACAAAACCTAAATTCAATTTCGTCATGCAACTGTTATTGAATAAGAATAAATAAAAATAAACAAGAAACTCTTCTACATAGCTCTGATGGTGCATGGTAGATAATATGTCAAGACTTTAATGACAGGTTATGATTTTGGAATGGCAAACAAAAACAAGAGGAATTTTGGTAAAAGGTATTCCTATGAAGAAAATAACAGAAAAAAAACAAGTTAACTAACGAAACCTGGAAGGTTTACTAGATAGGAGATGCGATTATATTCCCCAAAAACAGACTGCGGTAATGAGAAGAACCGCCCACTCGTTTAACAGATTATGCGTGGTGCCGTTCTTTTAGGTTTCTTCTTAATCCAAATTTAATGACTACATGTCTACAGACTTGATATATTCGAAGTTTCACATGTTGTGGGACGACACAAATTTGTTGTTCCCAGAAGAACGTTTATATGTATGATATCCTTGCTGATTAAGAGAAGTGATAATATTTAGAATTCATATGGGTGTGCAAAATTGAATAATAATAAAAAAATGTAAAAATCTTTCAAATTTAAAAATTACTGTTAGGAACACAAATAATGCCACATGCAATATAAGTCGTTCAATATCGGCTACAAATAATTGATCCATCTTTTGACTGGATGGAATTTATGGAGATACCCATAATCCATGTATATACGCAGCAGAAATTTATTTGCTTAAAACGTTGTTGTCTAATGGTTTAGATTTATTACTGTAACCAGTATGTGTATATAGTAACTAACCCTGAATAATTCTATACCTTGGATATGGAAGTCTTCTTACCTTGATGTAATTTGGGATGACATCATCGGGTAGGTGTAGGTATACCTAGCAAATCTAAAAGAAAGGCATGCATCTTTCACAGTGTCAGAATCAGGGGTGAAAAAATCAGCTTGACTGATCAATTTCAAATTATATATATTCTCTATGTATCACTGTCAATTTCTGCAAATTATCCTCGATAAATCTCCATTTACCGACACCTATGGTCGGTCCGGATCCGGACTATCTCAGTGGATATAATGTAGGTGGATACAGGGTGCAAACACGGGTATACTATGTACATAGTCGGAGAAAAGAATTGAAAGAATTGCTAGAAGACACTTGAACTGAAGGGAATCGAATCTTGGGGATAATTGGGAAGGACGACTTACTGGACGGATAGATGGATGTATGTATACGTAAGTGCTATGTACATACATATATACATACAAAATGAACAGAAATCCAAGAAAAATAATTAAATTACTTTGGGGCTTATCCCAAACAAAAAGGAATGGGCTCTTACGTTTTTGGTAAAAATTCACCCAATTGGGATTCGGGTTTAGTGATATTAATCAATCCAATAGGGAAAATGTTGGCTTGAGGAGAAAAGTTTTTGGATCTGAAAGTGATGCTAGTTATACGGGGCAGGATAGTTTCTATAGAATACTTTTAACAATTTTACAACGTATTTTGGTTAGAATTTTATTGTGGAATGATATAATTTCGGAATATTTTACAGAACTTGAATTGCTGAAAAATTAAGAAAAGGTGGGTGCAAAACTCATGGTAGCTGGACCTGTGGTAGCTCTGAACCTTACTATTTCAATGTACCTATATGCTTCTGCGCTGCATATCCGGCTAGCTCTACTTTAGATAATTTTGCAATTAATGACTTTGCTTTCCGCTATATTAATAGTGATGAACTATATTTATGGCTCTATATTCGCTGGATAGCCTGACGATAACTTGGGGATCCATCAAAGGCAAGTAGAGTAGGTCCATTACGTCTGTTAGTGAAATATCTCAGAAAATTGTTGAAAAGATCTGTGGTGATCCTTCCATTTCTAGACATCTTAATGAGTGTTCGAAGGAATAAGTTGTAGGTTAGGTTAGTGGAGCGACGGCTATTGAAATACCTACAATTAGTCACACTTAGACCATCGATTCGGTTGTCCATTGTGATGCCATCTCTCCAGAATTCTACTGTAAATGATTGTTTTATTGTGCAATGGGGGGAGGGGGGATGGGATCTTCGTTGTTAAAATCCACAAGAAGTAATGATCCCCACTAGGTCTCTCAACTGTCCTTTTCTGGTATTTTCATCTATTTGCAGAAAAAGTACCTACAAGAGTAAGCGTATTCCTTCTACGTTTGGGTCATTCTTGCAGCATTCAGAGAGCAGATGTTGTTGAAAGCTCTCCTCTTCGCCAATACAGCTTCTGCTGCAGAAGTTAGTGAATGCAGCTTGTATGCAACGTCAATTAAGTTGGGACCGCCATTTCATGGTAGAAGAGTTTTGAATACGTCAAAATTTGGGGCTCAATTAGAGCTAATTTAATGCCGATTCCCCGAATTTAATGCTCTAGTACTTTTTAAAAAAATCCATGGATAATCCAGCTTTATTAAAAGGTAGGACCACCACTACTGAGAATAGGTTAAATAGTATTGTTACAATAGTGTGCATTGCATAATATTTTAGGGCTCAATTAGGGCTAATTTAATGCCACTTCCCAGAATTTAATGCTCTAGTACTTTTTAAAAAAATCCATGGATAATCCAACTTTATTAAAAGTTAGGACCACCACTACTGAGAATAGGTTAAATAGTATTGTTACAATAGTGTACACTGCATAATATTTTAGGGCTCAATTAGGGCTAATTTAATGCCAGTTCCCCGAATTTAATGCTCTAGTACTTTTTAAAAAAATCCATGGATAATCCAATTTTATTAAAAGTTAGGACCACCACTACTGAGAATAGGTTAAATAGTATTGTTACAATAGTGCGCACTGCATAATATTTTAGGGCTCAATTAGGGCTAATTTAATGCCACTTCCCCGAATTTAATGCTCTAGTACTTTTAAAAAAAATCCATGGATAATCCAACTTTATTAAAAGTTAGAACCACCACTACTGAGAATAGGTTAAATAGTATTGTCACAATATTGTGCATTGCATAATATTTTAGGGCTCAATTAGGGCTAATTTAATGCCACTTCCCCGAATTTAATGCTCTAGTACTTTTTAAAAAAATCCATGGATAATCCAACTTTATTAAAAGTTAGGACCACCACTACTGAGAATAGGTTAAATAGTATTGTTACAATAGTGCGCACTGCATAATATTTTAGGGCTCAATTAGGGCTAATTTAATGCCACTTCCCCGAATTTAATGCTCTAGTACTTTTTAAAAAATTCCATGGATAATCCAACTTTATTAAAATTTAGGACCACCAACTTTAAAATGGAAAACATTTTTTAAGACCCCAAAAATCGTAGGTTTTAATGGGTATCTGCAACAAATCAACGGCCAACCATGGTTAGAATTTTAAACTCTTATGTTACACGGTAATTTAGAACAAACAAATTTAGTTTGCACTGACTACTGTGTAAAGACAAAAACTTAATAAATTGCAGAGAATAAATGTAATTAGTCTCTCCACATAAATTTTACGTAAATTCTTTTGTAATTTGACAAATAGCGAAAAGCGTTTATCAGGATTCAAAAACTAATCTTTCTCATGTTTTTCGTTATGAAACTCAGCAGCACAATGGATTATACTCGTAGAGAAAACAGGAAGTGTGGTAACCCAAATTTACCGTAGTGAAATCCTATTTGTGTTCAAGGCATTGAATGTCAATTTCTAAGCTGGGCACCAATTTAGTATCTACTTACATTTCGCTGTTGCAGTCAGCAATAGTTAACCGCTGATTCTTGGTTTCTTAGGTGGGTTGTTGGAGATTAGGCATAATAAATACTACAGAAAAGCAGTAAAATAAATTATATTTTTTCTCTACATTTCTGTGGATAACGCCTTACTAACCTTTATCAGTTCGGAAAAGATTAGAGTATTCAACTCCTTTCCAGTATTATTTGTTGATCAAAGATTTAATCTGACTGAAAAACACAGTATTATTAAAATGTTGGTAGCATGTAGGTTAACATCGATGGAACATTTTGTTTTTTAAACTTTTGGTTTTATGGTATCTTGGCGTCAATTGATTTCTTACTTTCGGAGAAAACACATTAAATTGGCCCAAATTAAGCCCTAAAATATCATATAGTGCAGCAACAATTCTATTTAACCTATTCTCAGTAGTGGTGGTCCTAACTTTTAATAAAGCTGGATTATCCATGGATTTTTTTAAAAAGTACTAGAGCATTAAATTCTGGGAAGTGGCATTAAATTAGCCCTAATTGAGCCCTAAAATATTATGCAATGCACACTATTCTGACAATACTATTTAACCTATTCTCAGTAGTTGTGGTCCTAACTTTTAATAAATTGGATTATCCATGGATTTTTTTTAAAAAGCACTAGAGCATTAAATTCTGGGAAGTGGCATTAAATTAGCCCTAATTGAGCCCTAAAATATTATGTAATGCACACTATTGTGACAATACTATTTAACCTATTCTCAGTAGTGGTGGTCCTAACTTTTAATAAAGTTGGATTATCCATGGATTTTTTTAAAAAGTACTAGAGCATTAAATTCGGGGAAGTGGCATCAAATTAGCCCTAATTGAGCCCTAAAATATTATGCAGTGCGCACTATTGTAACAGTACTATTTAACCTATGCTCAGTAGTAGTGGTCCTAACTTTTAATAAAGCTGGATTATCCGTGGATTTTTTTAAAAAGTACTAGAGCATTAAATTCTGGGAAGTGGCATTAAATTAGCCCTAATTGAGCCCTAAATTTTGACGTATTCAAAACTTTTCTACCATGAAATGGCGGTCCCAACTTAATTGACGTTGTATGCATATATGTTTGCCAAAAATGTAGCATAATTGCATTAAGATTCTGCACGTTATAACGGTTTCTACTTAGTAGAATTTCTGTTTCCTACCTTGGGTCATAGCTATCTTAAAATCGCGCTTGGTACTAGTTATCCCCATCTCCAATTGGGTAGCTTTCAGATTGGTAAATCTAGAATCCTCTTCACTATGGTTTCATTTGCTGAATTACTGAAATTTTCCTGGCCAGAACTTCTGTTATATTATTATTGTTAGGTACTCGGCAATTTATAACTCTAGGATTGGAGCCAGGTCTTCCGAGCTCAATGCGATAACTGTACTAGGCGCGATTTAATAGCGTTCAAATTCAGAGCTTTTGTAGTTGCAAAGTCCATGCTATGGAGACACGTCTGAAATCAGCGCAGAGATTTTTGTGAATTGCAGAATTTGCTGAGTTTAATTCCGCTGCAACACGTGAACTTTAACTATTCATCTAATTGAAAATTCATACATAGAATAGAATGGGATGCTGACGCACAAAAATTATATGACTCCTTTAATTGCGCCTTATAGAGTTTACCATCACTTTAACAGATTGCACCAAGCCTTGAAATATTTGAACATTGGATTTTAACAACCGAATTAATATTTCAAAAACTACGGTAGTCCACCCATTACAAGTGAAATGTTTTATTTCCATATTCTACTCCATGGCTAATTTTCATTGGTAAGATAATCTGCGAAGGCTAACATTTCTTTTGTTTTATCTCAGAGTGCCTTAAATAATTAATTTTCAATTTAGTAGTTTGACGAAAAAAAAATTCAATTGCAATTTACCAATTAGAAACAACGAAGAAGTCGATAAAAAAATTAATTTATTAATAAAAAAGTTAAAAACTAAAAATATTCTTCAAATCCATCTAACAAAGTTCGTCACAATATCTATAGGCGGGGGGGTATAATATCCAAAATAAATTCTCAAAATTAATTCAGTCAATTTGTAATTTCTTAAAAGATTAATTCCTTGAAATTATCCTCATTTATAGCCTCCGTCATTTTGAAATTAGCCTGGGTATGCCTAAAGAAAAATACGACGACGACGATGACGATGACGGGGGTAGAATTTTGGATAGCCAAAAAGAAGGAACACTATTCGCAGCCGCAGCCGCAGCCGAAGCATCTTTTCTTATCTTCTAACGCATAATTAATAAAGCAATTTGCATTTTTGTTGCCTCTTAAAAACATTCGAGGGATAAAAAATTATCTATGCCAAAAGTTTGTAATTGCTGGCACCTGTGCTTAATTTTTCTTTAGATTCTTTCGCTCCTCGTCTTTGGTTTTGTTTTTTCCTTTTTATTTTTCGCCTTTAAAAAAAAATCTATCAAGCGACTTTCATAATCTCCGTTGAGGCTTGGAATTGGTGTGGTGCTCATATCAACAACAACAATAACAACAACAATGTTCCAAATCGACCCTTCGAAAATGCTCTTCGTGATTAATACCTGCACACCACACGAATTATACGCCACTTAAGGTAAGTCCTCCTTTTTGACTGTGCTCAATGTGGCCTGTATTATAGGCCGCGCAAAGTCGTATGTGTCAGTTTGAAGAAGTTTTCGTTGATAATTTTGTTTTCGAAGAATTCAGGACATTTTCATGCGTCACGCGAATTCAGGAAACAGCACCCTTTACAATCATCTAACAACAGTTTCACTTTTGCTTCTCTATTCCTTAACTTCCTTCGTCAGGATGTTTCGTTTCGGATGGATATGCCAAAATGAAAAGAAAAAGTTCAGACAATTTATGTTAATTATAGGCTATCAAAATAGACGCGAAATTTTAAGAACTATTATAGAAGTCGCTGACTGGTATTGTAAGGACAATTTTTATTTTTTATTGTTATTTCAAGAGAAAGGGTTAAAAAAAGCAATTCCGATGTCTGCAGTTTCAGTTTCAGACGAATTTCATTTCTCATTCTATGTGAAATCGAAGAACTTGATGGGTGGGGTAAAGATAACTCATATGAAGCGAGGAAGCATTTTGAATCAGTTCGGCTCAATATATTATGTCCTTGTTGTTGCTCAGGTTTTGAATTGCAGACGAATTAAGGAAGTAGTTCTCATGTATAAGTTTCACATAATCTTTCTTTTGGTTTTATCGATAAGCTTTTACAATATCTATGTTTTTCCTCCGTTGTCTTATAGGATGGAAATTGATGAACTCGGGAGTTAGAGAGCGACAGGCAGACTGAGCCTGATACAGTCTAACAGAGAGTAAGATAAAAAAGGCATACACACAGAGAAAGACATTAAGAATTACAGAGAATGGAGAGATGTACATAGTCAGACAGAGAGACAGATGCACATACACAGGGAGTGAGACAAAGAGAATAGAGAGAAAATAGATAATAGAGAGAGAATAGAGAGAGAAGATTATAGAGAAATATAGAGAGAGAGAGAAATATAGAGAGAGGCACAAGCAGACAGGTACATGTAGGCTTACAGACTGACAGAGAAACAAAGCTAGCCAGAGAGATCTGGACAGATAGATAGAGATATGGTGAGACGTAGACAGACAAACCTACAGGTCATTTTCTGTGAGAGTAACTAACAGAGGAAGAGAGAGATAGATATATTACATTTCGTATCTCGTTCAAATAAACGGATGCCTGTAATGAAATTTGATAGTCCAATAGATGCATTTCTCCCCAATTGTGTGGGGGCCAGTTGTGGTTCAGTTGTGTGCCACAAAACAAAAATATGTTCACTATATTTTGGCATAAATATATTTTGCATTGAAATATTATCGCCTCCAGCTTACTTCCGTTTTGACCGCAGCAGAAGAACCAAAGAGATACTTTTCCTTAAGTTTTTCTTTTATTTTTATGTTTGATCTTAGCAACAATATGATTCTCGCCAGCATAAAGTCTGATATCATTGCAAGTTCAAAAATTTTTCAGAAATATCTCTAAAACGGTTGGATTGATTCAGTTACCTTTAACTTGGACTGTTAAATGTTTTTATTTGCATAGACAGAATTCAGTATTTTCTTAGGAATTTATTTAATAATATTAATATATAAAAATCCCGTGTCACTGTGTTCATACACGCTAATCTCCGAAACCGCCCAACCGATTTCAGTGATATTTTGTGAATTCTTTTGGTTTGCTCCATCTTTAAAGATAGGATACGATAGATGGCACTGTCGTCGAGATCTACAAAGTTGCCTGAGAACGTATCGACGTGGAACGCTGAAATTTTGTATACGTCGTTTTCGTAGGGTTGCATACGAATATTTTGTTTTCAAGTATGTCTTTGTGCATTGCCTAAGAACGCGTCGACGTGGAGAACTAAAATTTGGTACATGGTATTCTCATAGCAATGTTAAATAAAATTTCAAAAATGGACTAAATCGGGTTATTTCTTCTTGGTGTTGTCATACAAAACTTTTGTTTTTCATTATATACTTATGTCCAATCTACAATGCATGGTTAAACCACGTCGTCAAAACGATATGGACTTTTATGTTTGCTTCCCACTCATGCATTTAAAAATTCATGTTTGCAAAAATGTCCCTTCTCTCTCATTCATTTGACGACATGAGCACGAGCTTATGTATAGTAGTTAATCAGCAAAAACGATATAGTAATGCCTCAGGTGTATTCAGCATAATTTAGAACCATGTAGGGGAATTTAGAACAAAACAGCTGTAAACTGGAACTTGTACTTTCAGTCTTGAAAGCAATATTTTATATTATTCGACTTGTCCCAAGCAATTTCTTAGTTTACTAAGTTTACTATATTATAGTATAAATTAGTGAGACCAAATACTTCCTTTGATATAATTCTGCAATAAAATCGAGGAAGCAATTACATTTATGATAATTGACAGGTCAACAGCTGTTTAATTTGGCAGCTTACCACTACTTACATATTTCGTGTATTTATACGCATTCTTCAGCAAACGATATCGTTTTGACGACGTGGTTTAACCATGCATTGTAGATTGGGCATTAGAAACTGTCTGAGAACGCGTCAACGTGGAGAGCTCTAATTTTGTACATGGCGTTTTCATGGCAATAATAAATAAAATTACAAAAATAGTCTTAACCGGGCGACCCTTTCATAATGTTACCATACAAAACTTTGGTTTTTCAATATGTATTTGGAACCTGTCTGAGAACGCGCTCTCCACGCAAATTTTCTATACGGCGTTCTCATGAAAATTGCAAATATAAGCTAAAAATGGGCCAAATCGGGCGAGCCCTTTTTGGTGTTACACGCGTTGACGTAGAGAGCTGAAATTTTAAAATAAAAATAAATTAAGTTCGAAAATGGGTTTCAAAAATCGCCGATTTAGTCCTTTTCTTGGTGATGCCATGCAAAACTTTTCGCTATCTACTTCGTAGCAGCCTGAAAACACACATATGAATGCACTCGTGAAAACACCCATGCCCCCGCCACACACACACACACACACACACACACACACACACACACACACACACACACGCACACACACACACACACACATGCAGACGCATGTCCAGACACAGATTGGAACCCTAGAGTACAGAATCGCCCGATGAGGTCAGATAATAGCTTAGATATTATGCACCTCTAAACCATCCCAACACAACCCCCACCAGTCTAAGTATCTATATTTTTGCCGGGCGACGCCGACGGGCTCCCCCTAGTTTCATATGAAAAGTTTTATGCACTATTGGCGACATATGACATGTGCTTATAGTCCGCGCGCCGAAAATTGAGCTATCAAAGTCAGGGAAATTTCAGTTTGGCGTTGCAGCTTTACCAATTTGGAGCAAAATTTTGTAATTTTTCCATTTGAATTAAATTTGCTCATTTTAATGCGCAGAGCTGCTAAGGGAGGATACAAGCAAGGAAAAGGCCATATGTATGCGTGTTCATAATGAAGTCTGCACGTAAACTATAAGATTAAGCCCCAACGAAGTAACCAGTCTCGTATCGAATCAGCATGAAGATATCCACTGGGAGTACCCATAGATTTATCGTCATGGACTACGACGCCATATCAATTGGGTAGCCGATATTGCTAACTTGGTACTATGGGGTTGAGGAGCCCCGGATAGTGCTACTACATATAGTAGTACTATTCACCTCAACATGGAGAAGGCCCCTTCGTGAGAGCATCGTAGTGCTTGTGGTGGCCCATATGTGGGCAGAGAAAGATTGCCTGAGTTTGCATGATTTAGGCGGACAATCTTCTTTGAACAGAAGAGTATGTCCTCTGGTATAATTGCATACTGCGTCCGAAGATTTGAAGGATGGTCGCTTATTAATGTATGCTTAGATAATTGGTTTTCGGCGTGGAGTTGCGATAAATCAACTGGGTGCCATGACCCGCAGAGATTTAGACGAGTTTCTCTTCGATCAGTAAGTCCAATCTCTAGCATACACTTACAGAAACTGGTACTCATCGAGACAATATAATATATTCTGCCCCATAAGGGCATTGATTGTCATCTAAATACTGATCGGTGCATTAAGACTGCCGTGAGATTAAGGCTTAATAACTAGGTGCTCACGATAAACCCCGACAGACTTCTGTATATCTGGAAATACGCTACAGATATTCTTTGGTCTGGTCTTTGATTACAAAAAATCCCTGATTAAACTTTCTCCTTTATTCTATGCTAGAATCTTAGTAATGAAGCTTATTGAATAAAAATTTGCTTTTGAGAAAATCATTAAGATTTTTCTTTAAGATATTTTTCTAGGTCATTATGAAACTCCACAATAGAATGTAAGAATGTAAGCCCAAGGTAAGGCAAAAGATGATATACTATTCCACATTCGTAAAGTCCGAAAGTACTTCGAAGGGTAAAGGGTGCGCATGGCTTGCAACGCGAGTTTTGCGTGCAGGAATCAATCAGACTAGATATTTCATCCTAGCATTGACCATGCATGAAGCGATAAAAGAGCGAAAGGCATCCAATATTGTTGCGCGGCACAGCTCCCGTTTGGACAATATCTAATGAAGCTAAGGCTGTGCGACTAGCTAGTTCCGGGCAAGATGTGGGAATTGTATTCCATTATAGATCGGATATAGAACTTGTATAGGAATGCTAGAAGGGGTGCACTGAAAAATTCCCTACAGCTTTTCAGAAATCCAAGACATTTCGTTGATCTAATCGTGTAATATCGTTTGAAACATGTCATATTCCTTCTGGACTCCGCAAGAGTGTCGTACGAGTAAGTGCAATCAAAGGTAATGTTGTTGGTAAAACTATGGATTGAAAGTAAGGGAAATCATAACATTAATAAAAATTAAGCAGAAAGGCTGAGAGATAACAGAGCCCTGGGGCACACCGGCATTTATATAGTGAGGTTCAGATGTAACGCTATATAATACAATCCAGATTAGGTGACAAGATAAAAAACTTTCAATCTGTAATAGGACAATAGGGTAAAGGCCTACTATTTGCTTTGCTAAAAGGGCAGGATGCCATTTTTGTTTGTATTGAACTAAATTACTTTGACCTTAGACTACAGTTTCATAAAAAGATATGTAGAGACCTGTTTACGTATTGCGTGATGTATAAGCTGTTTTGGAGTTTGAATGCGACGCTACCAATTACAAACCAAGTAGCTTTACATAATACGCACGGTTTGATACCGTATCCATGAGACTTTTCCTGATGCACTAGTGGTAAGGAAGGATACTATAAACGACTGCAATTTGTGCTCATAGACTTTCTCAGATCACGGAAGGAGAGTGGTCCAAGATCAGTGTCGTAGGTATGTTTTTAGAACAGGTTTACGGCAAAGATAAAAAGAGTTATATAATAATATATAAAACTGATTTTTCGTATGACAACCGTATAGAATGAGTTTTCGTTATTCGCACTTGGACCTAAAATTATTAACAAATATAGACTATAGACAATTTCTATATATTTCTCGAGGTTAACGTGCTCTCCAGTTATCGCGAGAATAGATGGGATAACGGACGGATGGCTAGGCAGCCAAAAGTTTATTATACCCGTAGACGTTTTCTAGAGGTCTAAACTATATCGGCAAATGACATTAGGTATAGCCAGAACAGGATATCATAGAATCCTCGGAAAGAGCGAAAATAGTATTAGTTTTATATGTTCATTTAGAGCTATATAGTACTCGATATGCCATCTTGTGCTGGCCTTTGGTAAAAAATTTTTGCGTTCTGCTCCTCCCAGAGGAGGTTGAGCTAGAGGCTAATTACCGACTTTCTCTCATAAGTCAAACAACTAGTATGAACCGGGCAACACAACCTTAGAAGTAGACAAACCAGATGATGATGACATGACTTTTACTTTTCATATAGGAAAAATGTTCGGACAATGAAACGCGATAACTTCGGACAATGGAACGTGATAATTCTATTCCCTAATGGACGATTGGTTGCATCTATTAGAAAGATTAGCGAAACTAGATCGACTGCTATGGAATATATTTGGAGAATTCTAGTTATACTCTTATACAACTAGAAAGGCCCCGATAAAACCGATTTTGAGCATGTATGTTGATAAACAAGGTAAGCGAACAACAAAGTCACAATATCCCATCCCAGGTGATTATAGTAACTTAGAAATTCAATATTAACCTAAATGGCGAAAAATCAGTAATAGCCTTTCATGGAGTCGTTAATTTGGTTTCTTCAAAAACTCCTTTTACTTTTTTTTTATATTCCTCGGTATTTAAGATTGTTACTGGGTCATGCCAGAATTTGGGACTATCAATAATTCTAGATAAGACGGTGATAGTCCTTTTCGCCAGAATAAAGAGCCTACAGTTTCCACCCCTTAGGTTAAATGGGCTTACACTAGAAGATTCAAAAGAGGATTAGTCCTAGATAACAGGCTTACCTGGAACCCCCCCCCCCCCTCTCTCAAAATTATAACTAACATATCTATGTGCGCATTTGTGCTATGCCTTAGGATTTTCTATAAAAAGTGGGGTCTGAACCGCAAAATGATTTATTCGTTCATTCAGGGTATACTAATTCCTCTTAGTTCTTACGGGGCAAAAGTCTGGTGGCCTAAAACGGTGCAGACAGTCGCCAAGCATAGTATGTTTAGGCGCCACTGGACCTTTTGCATTATATCCTAAACGAGCACTTGAAGCCATTCTTGACTTGCAGCCACTCTACCTCTTTATCCAATGTTTCGAAGGAAGAGGTCAATGATCACATTTCTTCTAGCTGGGATATCTTAAAATCCTCCAGCAAGTCTACATTAAAGACTAAAAAGCTCCAACAGATGTTATGCCCAAAAATTTCTTTTCGTAAGAGGTTACCATGGTAACCATTAACGAGAGAATTCAGATGTTATACAGAGGTCTCCACATCCTGGACAGATCCAAGAAGGATAACAAAACAGGCATAGCGGTGGTGGGGCAGAATGAAACTCCGCATTCCGCTTGGTGCTTTACCTTCCATTTTTTTCTGGCGAAGGTCTACGTTATAGAGGTTGAAGCTAATGTAAGCCTAAATAGGGGTTGCATAAACCCGAATATCTACATTTACTCAGATATCCAAGCTGCGCTCCTAGATCCTTACTCTGAAGAATTCGAGTTGAACCTAGTGTGGAGCTGCCAAACGAAATTCCAGCTTCTGTATAGGGACAACAAAATAACCTTGTTTTGGGTTGCTGAACCCGAAGGAATGGACATGGAAATGAAAAACTGAGATCTGGCTAAACTAGGAGGCGACAGTCCATATACTGGTTCCTACCCAACATTTGGTTTATTAATATTCCACTTTAGGAGGGAACTACGAAAATGTATAAAAATACATACAACTGGATCTTCTCTGGCTTAACACACCCCGTATGAGGCAAGTGAAGAAGTTCTTCACCCCTCTTCCATTCAGACAGGACTAATTGTGATTAAACAATGAGTCAGGCTGTTTATAAGTGCAGTCACTGGACATTGCGTATTTGGTTATTTTTTTAAAAAGACAAGTCCAACAGCGAATTGTGTCGACTGTGCGATTAGAAAAATGAAACCTCGTAGCATATGATATGTGAGTGTCCGGCGCTTGCAATTTTAAGGTTGCAATTCCCTGGAGAAGTATTTAGCACTCCAATAAGGTTGGCGATCTAGAAAGGCAATAATCGAGCTCGGAAAATGTCTAGATTTAGCCTAATTACTCTAGGGGAGCATAATAAATCAGTTATGGTCGCGGTGTGCCCAATGTGTGTTCTCATTAAAATTAACATCTCTGGTTTTGTACTCAAAGTCCTAATATTTCGCAAAACCTTTTACATAAATTCTTCAAAATAGAAATTCCATTTGCTCTTGAAATCTGTTAATATCTGTGATTTAACGAAAACCAAAATTTTTTCATTTAAAACCAATTTAAAACCAGATTAAATGGGAAAATCACTCATCGCATGACAATCATTTTTTTTTGAATCCATGTGCAATTCAGAAAACATCTGTTCCCGTATTTCACATGTTCATTAAAATTAAGAAAAGGTGTGGCCAAATCGGGTCCGCACCATGGGCTTGATGGCAGTACATGATTGTCGGCTAATATGACATAATAGAAAGCAGTTTCACCTCATCCCCTGCCAGGCACAATGTTATTAAATAATGAAATCGGAAAACCCGCAGGGAAGGACATTTTCATCAATACTTTTTCGTGCAACTACAATGGGTGATCTCCGCGGTTTCGTTACAACGGTACGGCGTCGGGTGCGCCGACAGACAACTGACCCCTCTGTTGTTGTTGTTGTTCTTTTCCCTATTACATGTCGTTCCATCAGAGGCTAGCTCCAGCCAGGTTTAGGTTATATGTGACTGCCGACACATTTCGTAGAGCAGATACGCACTCACTGCCTCTGTCTCTTTAATTTCGTGTTCTTCTTCTCAACAACAATTTATAACGAGCATAAGAAATGTGACAGTGATGATCCACTAGCGCAATGATGACGTTGGGAAAAATTCCGAATGGCTTGTGAAATGATCGAGCCATCTAGGCAGGCGCAAAATGAACAGACGGACATTCAAGAAGATATCGAACTGCGTCGTCCACCACATGTGATGGATTCAATATCCATCCAACAACATTTAAGAAAGAGAATTATCTCCCACAGCGTTTCATCTTTTACACAGCGACAGAGTGATTAAGACAAAGCTGAGCGTGTCCAGGGGAACAAGACACAAAAAAAAAAAAAGACTAGCGCGCCAAGGTATAAACAGCATTGACCGCTTTAATTGTTTTTAGTTCTCGAATCACTTGATGTATGCGCGATTCACTCGCTCTCAAGCCAAATGATGCTGATCAAAGTTGGTGGGACTGACGAAACGACCAAGACTTTTTGCTCGCATCTCGCAATGATGATTCTCTCCGCAAGTATTGCACGATTTTCTCAGATGTCCATTGGGGGGACTTGGGGTTATGGCAGCGAATATCACGCATGAAACTTCAAGCACTGTGACAACCGTGACAAGTTCTTTGAGTGCCTCTTATTTTCCGTTGGCTTTAAAGGTCGTGGATGACAGTTCGATTATTAATTGCTCTTCAAATTTATTGTTACCCCGGCCGGTCACTGAGTCCAAGTACATGAAATAGAAGAATTCGATTATAATCGCTGTAAAAAATGAGTTTTACGCAAAAAAAAAGCGAAATAAAAAAAAAAAGTAGAAAAAGGTCGAGTTTATCTCGACTTGTTTTTTAATATCAACAAAAACGATAGACTTTTCATGACATACTCTACTATATATTTAGAAAATATAAGCAGACATATCGCAATATGTGTGTACTGAGATCTGACAATGGAGAAAAAGACTGTGAAAGAATTTCGGAAATATCATTATCTTGAGAATTCAATTATTCCTTCCAACGCGATAATTTTCTGATCTTTTGAGGTTTACAGTTTTTGTGTAACTCATATCCAACTTGTAAATGATCCACGATCAATTAAAACGTACAAACAACTTTCAAAACCGACAAACACCAGTTGAAACATATTTTTTGGGGATGAATTCCGTAATGTGGAGAGAAAACATGTTTTTTTCTTCTATTCAATATGGCAGTTCCTGTAACATAGACATAAACTCTAAACAGGCTACCTTTACCTCATTATATTCCGCGTTACTCGTATCTCTTTCTTCGTACTCTTCAATATATTGAGACGAAGACTAAGCCGCTATGGTGATCTTGTAGATTCCAGTAGAATGATTGGCCGTCGATGAAGGTGTTGTCATGGCCAATCATCAAGTGGAATTTTTATTACAGATTTTCATGTCAAGTACATGTAGTTGAGCGTATCCCCATACCCATACCTTCCCATTCTTGATAAAGTCGGTGATATTGAATTTTTTTGTATAGTCTTATTCAGAGCAGCTAAATTGGTTCTTTACTGAAGAATATTGCTAGAATCTTTCTACCATTGTGCAACAGACTACATCGTTGGTTTTGTAACGAGATCAAAGTATAAATTGCTTCTCGTTCTTCCGTATTCACTATGTTGAACTCTATAAGACTCCATTAAGTCCCTTCCGATTGGATTTGATGAACTGAATCCTCGTTTTATCAAACTGATATTCTCATACATTTCTTCATACATTCTGCGAATACCTGTTTAATATCTTTTCATTTTCCAAAAATTTAGAAAGTGGCCAAACATCAACCAATATTCGAAAAAGCATCTCCGATTGATTTGGCCGACTATCATCTATCAATTAGCATTCTTCGTTCTTGTTAAATTTGTTCAAGAAGGAAATTATTTGGATTCTCCGGTATAACCAAAAGCTAAAAAAAATTTGTTATTTGTTATTTCATCACACAACTCATTTTATATTTTGGTGACAAGTTTTAAGTCTTAGTTTTGACTCATCAACAGGTCCTAAATAGCTAAATTTAGTGACTTGAAAATCAAATGAAAAAGAAATGAAAAAATGAAAAAAATCAGAAAAATTGACAAAAATAGAAAAAAAAATATAATTTCATATAGGAGTTTTTGCCTCATATAATTCACACCCAGAATTTATTCTCAGTTTATATGAGACGAGGAGATCGATTTGATCTGTTTCAAGCGTCTACTGTAGGCAGAAAACCAAGCTGTACCGATGAGTGTCAGGTTTTCTGCTATCGTACACAGGTTCGATTCGTTTGGAATGAATCTGGTTTTTTAAATTTTTTTAATAATTTTTTTCTCTATTTTTCTCAATTTTTCTGATTTTTTTTCATTTTTTCATTTCTTTTTCATTGTTCTATTTTTCATTTGTTTTTCAAGTCACTCAATTTAGCTATTTGAGACCTGTTGATGAGTCAAAACCAAGACTTGAAACTTGTCACCAAAAAATAAAATGAGTTGTGTGATGAAATAACACATAAAATTTTTTTTTAGCTTTTGGTATATACCGGAGAATCCAATGTAGACTACAGTTCGAATCGGGTAACTACTTCGTTTTTCATTATTTATTTGGATACTGCCTGAGAGCACGTCTATGTAAATAGTTGAAATTTTGTATAAGGTGTTTTCATAAAAATTGTAAATAAAATTTCTAAAATGCGCTAAATCGGGCAACCCCTTCTTGATGTTGCCATATAGAAATTAGGGTTTTTTACGTATACTGGGAGCACGATCAGTCTTAGATGTTTTTATTGTACTGAAAAGTTCTTCAGAATATATAAAATTCTTCAAAAACCAAGTTTACAATCAAACGTGCACATGGTTGCTTGTTTTTTTTTTTTATATTATTAAGTCCTGGTCAGGGGATACCCCATTACAGGAAGGAGTTGAAGAAAGGATTATTGGATATGAGGAGAATGACGGATGCGCAGGTGTATGACGCCGATTGTAGACTCGGGGAAAGATAGAAGATATTATTTTTCCAAAAGTATTTTGAAAGGGTGAAAGTAAGTGCGGAGCTTGCAATACGCATATTGCGTGCAGTAAACACAAGGAATCACAAATTTACCATGGATGCAGCGCTAAAGTAGTGAAAGACATCTAACAATGCGGCGAATTTATATGACAAGTTATTGTCAATGAGCTTTAAGGCTCTCTTTAAGACAATCTCTGCGCAACCAGCTCCGGCCCAGATATAGGCTCAATATAGCACTTGTAGAGCAGAGCTAGATTCGACGGGCTGAAATATTTCTTACACCAATATTTCTTAAACCAAGACATTTCGATGCTTTTTTGGCAAAAGAGAAAATGTGAACGTGCCAAGTTTAACGTACTGGAAATATAGATGCCAAGTGGGCTTAGTGTCGGTGTATCGGTGTCATACTTTCTGCCGTATATGATTCCATAAATTCATTTCAATGCATATAAATTATTAAAGGAGAGAGAAAACAAACATTTGGATTACAACGAAAGCCCGACACTTCTCACAAAACTTGAATACATAGGTATCGAAATTTGAAGGGAGTGAAATCACCATAAAAACCAAATTCACAATGAAAATGGCATTTGACAAGCAATCGACTTTTTATCGTTGTGTTAAACCCAACGCGAATGAAATTTACAAAAAAAATTCACATTGCTGGTCTCGAAAATTCTGGTTGTCCTGATGCAGGATTTAAATTGTAGCAAATATAATCGGTCTAAGCATATATGTATGTATGTTTGTATGTAGTTGACTATTTCAAACACCTGCCGTATACACAAATACCCTATATGTGGGGACTGATGTCCAAATAAACATAAATGCATGGGTTGAAAGGAGATTTTTGATGTTTTAAATTATTCAAATCCATAATACGGGAACAGGATTAAATATTGAGGATGGAGGTTGCGGGTGTTGTGAGCAAATCATTTAGGAGCTTCAGTAATTAATAGCTTCGACAGATATGGGGAACCGAACTGTGTGAATTGAACTTCGGTCCTGCTGCATTTCGTGCTATCATTAGAATTTTTTACATGTTAGTATGTGATCAACCGAACCAATTATTATTTTGGATAAATCAAGGGGAAAACATTTGAAAAGCAATATATTTGAAATACAAAGTGCGTAATGTAAATTAACGGTCAACTAGAAATTTACGGTAGATAATGTGTAAATGAAGAGTATAGAATCGTATGTGAGGTGATAAGAAAATCGGTTGAAAAAGGGAAGTATTCTACATTTAGTAATTACAACCAACAACATAAATTTTTTAAATTAGAAACTACAGGTTTCTGCAAAAGTGGTAGCAATGGTAGTTATTAAAGTGTGAGATTCGTAATGACATTTGTAACACCCTTGCTGAACGCGTCAAAATTATTGAAGTTCATTATCCAAATTCTAGTTCAGTTCAAACAAGCTTTTGTGTATTTCACTTCATTTATGGGTCACTGGTCAAGTAGTGGAAGAAGTGAAGAGAGTATAGCTGAGAATCCAACTTTATAGATTCAACGATTTTCGCATAAATTACATATTATGTCTTCATCCATACCACATCCAGTTAATGAAACAATTGAACTCTGCTAACGAACGCATACTCCTGATTTTACTGTTTCGGATCTAGAGCAGATCGATAGCAATTCCTACGCCAAAAAAAGTCATCTTCAAGGTTGAAGTTAACTTTTGAATAGATATCTTTGTCAATAAACAGTTTTGCAGAATTTACGCAGATGCATATTCTCAGTCAACGAAAATTGATACTTTTTGGTGTGGATTCTCGGCATTTATTTTCCAAAATGAGAAATTCGTGGCTGTGCTGTGACTGTTAGTGATGAGCGTTATCATTTGATGATTTCATCTGTTTTTATTTTTTTATTTGACGGATTTGATTTATCTGAAAGGTTATGCCACATGTAGTCGTACTTTTGCTGAAATTATTGCGAAAGTTCAATGGTAAGATTATTTGGAAAAAAAAAACAGCTGTCAACTGACTAACAAGATCTTTCGGCTTGCTGCCATTAGAGTTATGTTGTGAACATATATGTTAACTCACTCGTTTATGCTATTAAACAAGAGTGTACGGAAGATCTGAAAGCTAACATCTAACATTTATTCGAGAGGTGTACCGCCTGTTTTATATAACAGAGTATTCAAAAATTGGCTTTGTCGTATTCACTCCACCACACACACACTATTAATATTTAGCGCGAAAATAATGATATAAAAGGTAATAATTTGAGTTTGAGTCCAAGGGAAATGGATCTTACTAAAGGAATGAAACCCATCCTCCATCCCATTTTCATCCATTCGTGCAACATTAAAACTATTAGTGGATCAAAATAATGGCTTACAACCTACATCAACTTACTGAAGTTATGTTACGTTTTCCCAAATCACTGGACCATCTTAAGTGGAATAATTATGTTGAATATGTCTGAGCAGTAGAATATTGAAGAAAAACCAATTTCTATATTTCAAGCATACTCGTACTATAGACGGATGAGTAGACCTAGTCTTGATCTCTCATCATATGGACATAGCTTTGCTTTGGATATTTTTGTTTAAACAAAGAATGGAAATGTAGCATGATTGTATTTCCGTCTTTTTACGAACGCTTAATCATTACGTAATGTGCAATGCAAACAGCATCCAAAGCTGCAATACACTGAACATGGAACTCTTTAGCGAAAAACCAATTAGTCCGGTAGTAAGATACGACTAGTCGCTACATAAGACTGCGAGCTCCATTAATTCGAGCGAAAGAGTAACTTGATGAAATAAATATTGCAACTTGCCATATAATGCTGTAAAGTAGCAACATATAAATACAGGCTCATATCCCATATTTTTAGGACGAAATTGTCGTCCTACCTTTTTAAAATGTATATTAAAATAGTTTCGGAAGTGTTAACCTCAACTGCAACTCCAATTTAACTTATATTTATTTTCGTAACTCCATGCATATATAGAATTGTTGTCTTTTAAAGTACTCAAATAATGGAATGGACTAGTGCAAAGTACCAAAATAAAATTAATTGAATCCATCGTGGTATCTTATCTACATTTAATTTTTTCCAGGAAAGCATTCGCAATGCTTGAATAATGAAGTGCAGCATTGTCATACAAAAACTCAATGACTTTTGTCGGTTTTTCGAAGATTATTGATTTGCTCCTATTATTAGTTCACTGCTGCATGTCTTTAATGCCCGTATCTCTAATATGTGCTGCAAAACTTCTAATATAGAGTATGTTCAGAGCAACACGCTAACTATAGCCACACTAGTCTATAGTCGTTCACACTAGTCTATAGTGTTCAGAGCGTACGCTATAGTCACTTTTCTTGACAGAACTCAGCACTGCAATCAAAATACTTTTATGTGTGAATTGTCAAAGACGATGTACAATTTTCTTTGTTTGTGCACATAATACATATGAATATATTTTTTAAAATATCGTTTGTCGCTTTTTCTTCTTCAGAACAGCCAAGTTGCTTTTTACGCCATAGTCAAATTCACAGAGTTACTTCAAAACGATTTCTAAGTCACTATACCGTGTTGCTATGAACAGACTCATAGCTCCCATTAAAAGAGACATCCAAAGTAGCCATTTGTGAAATTTGTACGACAAATTATTGACAAACACTTGTCATTTGTCGACAGAATCATGTGACAAAAATGTCCAGGAATTGTGTTCATGGTGACATTCTTTACAACAAATTTGTCAAACTTTGTGGGTACTTTTGTCATAATTTGTTTCAATATTTTTTGACAAAATTAAGAGATAAAATCTTCACAAAAATTGATGACAATTTTTTGACATTTTTAACCAAGAAATGTGTTATTTTTGTCGTTAATTTGTGTGATTTTGGTGGCATTTATGTCAGCTTATATTTTGTTTCGGGGATCCAAATTAAAATCTTATTTCAGTTCAAAAGCTATATATTTATTATAAAATGTTTGTATAAAATTATGTTTTCAAAGTTTTTATTAAAGTTCTCTAAACATACAAAATCATATTGTTTGTTCAACACTTAAGTTTTTAACAGTTTTTGCAATATTTATTTTATATTTATATTGCCTGCTAAATATAGTGTTTTTATTAATTTAATTTTACCTTTTTCTAAACACAAACACCAAAAGCACAACGAGAACAACTAACAACAACTTTCGCGTTCACTACAAAATATCGAAAGTATCCCAAATGGCGATAACCCGACAGCAACATTTTCATGTCGACAAAATGTCATTCTCTTTCTGGTATAATTTGTGACCACCAATTTTTGTAGCATTTTTTACACCAAATAGTGACCCAATAAGACTGTCAGAGGAATGTCTAAAATTTGTGACATTTAGCTGAAGCTATATTGCTAATCACATTATATATAACAAATATGTGACAGAATGTTCACATATTTCTGTTGTCACATATTTTGGCTACTTGGGATGTCTCCACCTGAGGATTACAAGCCTATCAGCCTACTTTGTTATCTTTCCAAAGTGCTGAGAAAGTTGCTGTATTGGCAAGCTCAACGTTTCTTATTAAAGAAAGAAGAATAAAGGAGGAATTGATAAGTGAATGGCAGTCCTGTTTTCGTCCTGGCCTTAGTTGTGAAAGTGCCGTCTTGAAGGTGACTGACATTCGGCCATCGCTCGATAACAGAGAAATCACCAATTTGACTCTCCTTGATTTCTTTAAAAGCATTTGATACCATTTCACATAAGATATTATTAAAAAATTTCACAACTATTTTTATTTTTCAAATGAGTGAGGAAAATTTTTCGCACTTTCTTCTCTGAACCTGTGGACTTCCACAGGGATCCATTCTTTGACTTCTACCATTTATTCTATATATCAAAGACCTCTTTCATCTTAGTCGCCTAATTCAATTTTTATTTATTTTTGCGGATTGATTTTATAATTTATTTTTGCGCTTTCATCGTTACTGGTTAAGGCCAGCTGAAACCAAACGTGGTTTAGTAGGCTAGTTACAAATTAAGAAATGCAAGAGGGAAAAGTTCTAAAAATTCTTCTATTCTTCTATTCTATATTTAACCATGTGTCTAAACTTAGGTTTGTTGGATCCCGCTGGAAATATGTCTGAAGAGGAGAGTTTTATTTTTTTTGTACAAGCTTATTACAACAGCCAACCCTCTGTAACTAGCTAACTTGGTCCGGGCTCTTAACTGTGCCAGAGGGAGTAAGTTTTTCATACGCAGATTTGAAATATCATTCTTTGAGGGTTCTTACATTTTTTAGGCAATTCGTTCATGGAGGGAGCTGCCAAATAACATTCAGCGCCAAATTCCCTTGGAACATTCAGACGGTGGGTTCCTAGAGTAGCGTTCTTTTTGTCTTCGACACGCACACTTTTTTTATTATTTTCTCTCTTCTCTTCATTTGTAATTTTACTTTAATTTGATTTAAATTTTTTCTTGGTTTTTGTTTGTTTTTTTTTTATTTTTTAATTTTGGTTTTGATTTTGGTGTTGATTTCTTCCAAGTTTGAATTTTTTATTTGCCCGTCTGTCCAATAGATGCTAATGTATGTAAAGATTGTCAAGCTTGTAGTGTCATTCATCAGGAAATATATATATATGTATAATTATTATTAATATAACATTTTCCTAATCATCGATCTCCAATTTCCTTTCTGTGCTTCTCCATCGTTTATAATATATATGCTTCCGGTACAATTCTAATCACAGCGAATGGAGATTTTTCCAGTGTGTTTCGTTTAAATTTTTGTGAAAGGAGATGCATCAAAGCTGTTATTTTCGGTTAGTATACGGCCCAGAAATTTATTTCCTAGCCTATGATAATGATCCAAAAACATATGAGTTGCTTGGTGTTCTGCCAATAAATCGAAGCACTTATGGTCCATGGAACCCACAAATTATCCAAAACTGACGAATATCAGCGATAATGTGGTACGCACTACCACTCAAAATATCAAATTCATCCAACGATCTTGTTCATTATTATTCGCTTATTTACAACACGAATCAATTCGTTAAGACGTTCAATGTTGTTAGTTATCGAAGTTAATAGCCTTGTCTGTTGGTAATTGTGTTCAATATCCGTGCTCCCATCGTCGAACAAATTGAACCCTTCTCTTATCGCTGGTATGAAATTGCTTTGCCTTCGTATACCTGACTTAATAGGCAATGCATTTTAATTCACTACACGAATTTTCAATTTGGAGATCCAACAGATACGATATCTTTCACGGCAGACTAACTATTTTGACACTTCCAGATATGAGAGGTGTCTTAAATGACACATTATGATACTTTCAACATTTTTCATTAACAATGTTTATTTCTATCTAGCGGAGGAAGGCTGGGGGATGAATGTTTGATATAGTACATTTTGTAAAATCTAGTACAGAACCGATTTCCTTAGGTCCTGAGAAAAAGTTTGAGTACCCACACCCCAATACTCAGAGGCTTAAATAGATATTTATAGCCATCTCAATACTAAATTTTTTAATACTTTCCTCTTTTATTCGAACTGAGGTACTAGATTCTTCGAACCTTAGATCGGCTCTAACTCGGTAGGGTTAAAAATATCTGCTCGGAAAACGGGTTTCACTGTTCGCTTCAGCTCATTACCAGCTACAATTCGTAGAAGATTTTTTTTCTGCATTCTTTTTGGGTAAAAAAATTTTAAGATTTTTTACCAGGGCAAACTTATATTTGTTCAAGAAGGCATTTTTTTTTGGATTCTCCAGTATATAGTAAAAGCTAAAAAAAAATTTTTATTTGTTATTTCATCACACAACCCATTTGATTTTGGGTGACAAGCTTCAAGTCTTGGTTTTGACTCATAAACAGGTCCCAAATAGCGAAATTGACTGACTTGAAAAACAAATGAAAAAATATAACAAAGAAAAGAAATGAAGAAATGAAAAAAAACCAAAAAAGTCAAAATGTTTGGGTATGGCGTAGAAACCCCCGGTGGGGGGCGGATTCGACACCACATGTGTTATGTCGAATTAAAGGTTTCGCCGAGTACTATCGGGTGGTGTATATTTTTTCCGATTGAGAGAACTTTTTAGGGACTTTTTGCCGCCGGAAAATCCATTTTCATGCACTTGGGTCACATACACCCCAGCTACTACATTTCGCATATATTTTTGCAGTTATTTCTTCCATGCCCATTAGTGCTTTGCTATGAAAATTGAAGTCATTTTCTACGACGCACCAATTCCGCACAATCACGAGAAGTAGAAAACTCCACTTTTTCAACCAAGAAGGTCGCTCAAGATACATCCCATCGCCAAAGCTTTTCTTCGCTAGATAGAAATAACAGTTGTATGAAAAGTGGACGTTCTCCTTTCAAAATGAAATACAACCAGTGTTGCAAACAAGTTTAAGTAAAATATCTCATTTAGGCAGAAAGTTCTTAGTGAAAGCTACTAACATCTTTTTACTCCGCTTCCATAATTATGGTTGCATAAATTTCAACATTTTCCTTTTTTGGTGTGTGTAATTTACTCTCCATTTTTGTGTTTAATTGAAATTTTTGTACTTTTCTTAAACGTTGACACTCGCCAGTGGTTTTATTACTCGCCGATCTTTTAAAGCAAAACAGATGCCGCATGGTATAATTTTACTGAGTGGCAATCAATGCCATTAATTCATATGACCTCTTTTAATTTATTATTAACTAAGTTTATAAAATTGTTTTTAATTTAATGCTGCCGTGTTAATAAGGCCTGCTTTTGCTTAGTGTGGTATAATTTGCTTTGAAAATTTCAATTATTACGGCAAATCTCAATTATGGCTATTTTAGTTCTGAAAATTCATAAGCTTATGACGTTTTTATGGGATTATGACACAAAAGCCGACTATCATAATATCTCCTACCTATAAAAAATTACAGTTTTCGATAAACTTTTATAGCGGATATAGAATTGTCTAATCTACTCGAAAGTCAAAAAATACTCAATATGATCTACATTTATTGAAAACAATTTACTTCAGGGAAGTATATTTTATGGACCATGCAAACATTCAATAAGCAAATCTTGCAATAAATCTGGAAAACTTAAGTTGTTTATTTCACTCACTTATAGCTCTCCGTAAGCAATAGTCTGTCTTGCTTACAGTTTTTGCGGAAAGTATACGTACCTCTCCCTAAATCCGGCCAACGAAAAGCGTAGTATGCCATATTCCGTACGTATCGGCAGGTCCAAACGTGGCTTTATGACAACAGCTGCGATATACTATAAAAATTCAGTATGGAAAGTTTGAGCAGAAATTGAGAGGGAAATAGTACATCGTATGCGAAAATTTATTTATGAGTGACGAGAGAAGTAAACGCGTTTTGCATTTTTTCCAAACCTCGATTTATCAATGTGTGCATATCCGGAACTATAAAATGTTCCCAAGCATAGTAAATTTTATAGTTACTGAAACTAAAACATTGTTACTGACAACCCACTCCGTGAATTTTGACTACTGGCAACACGTTTTACTATAATTTTATAGCAAATATTTATTAATTTACCCAAGGTATATAGAATACAAGGTATTTCCATTAATACTCGTAACCATGTTCCGCCATTAGTGGCGAATTATCGTAAAAATGTTTAGGAAAGCACGGTAGGTACAGAGAACACAACATTCTCTCTCTCCTCTCTGTCTGAATTACGTCACAGGCTATAATAGCTGCAATGTGTCAACATTTTAGTGGGAATACCTTGTCTTCTATATACCTTGTAAATTACCTACCTGTCAAAATGGAAGAAAATAAAAGTGTAAGTAAATACTTCGCAATTGAAACATTTTCAATATTTTTTTATGAAAGCATTGAAATCATATCGGAGGTAGTCCATCGTCCAGAAACTCATTAGAAATGATTTTGAAGTAGATATTCCAATTTAATAATTTAATTATTTGACAGTTTGCAAACTTTACCATAAAAACTAAAGGGGAGTGTACATGTGGGATATTGCAGTCATTGCTTCGGCAGTATTTAAATTTCAATAAATTATCTCCCTCACAGTTTCTGTAAGAAATGCATGCCAGCATAATGTAAGTCCTCCTTCCTAAAATGGAAACTTATCATCAGTAAACGTTACTTTCTTACTATTTCTTTCTAAGACCCTAGACAAATTTATGTACTATGTAAATGCATAGCTTTGTACCAATAAACATTTACATAGGGCATCTGAGTTTTGGAGTTAGCATAACTGCTACACCAGTGCCTTACAAAAAAATTTAATGAAGACATCCGTAAAGCTGTCATTAATGTCAAATTGGAGGTTTAATTTCCTATCTTCGAGAGCCGATCGACTATTTTGGTTAAAATTACGTTAACTAGACTTTAACCTGATAGGCCACTCTCCTATAAGGTAAATTAAGAAGGAAATATAACTTAGTCCTTCAAAGTAATCTTAAATTTGTAATTAATTCTTAGGAAAAAATAACGTAATAATTCGTTTTTAATTTACCTCAAACGAATGAAAAAAAAAAAAAAATAAGGAAAAATTTCTTAAATCTGCGACAAATTTTCTTATTTTTTATCAATATTTTACTTAACTTCGAAGTCGAATTTAAGAAAATGTATTGACCTTGAAGTTGGATCTATTCTCAAATTCAAGGGAAGATAATGTAAATATTCAGTAAAAAGTACTCCATGCGATTGTATTTGTCCTCAAAGTCCGATTTCCCAAGGAAGTTAACCTTAAAGTAAATTGGACTAAATGGACACGTTTAGCGAATTCCCTTCTAGTTTAAATTACGTAATTTTACCTTAAAAGTTAACGGAAACAAAAAGCTTATTTCACCATTAGGGAATGTGTTAATAATGTTTTTAACGTGTTCTAATATGTAGCCTTGTTACACATTAATTAAGCAAAAAACACATAGGATTGGTTTGTAATTTTACTAAAAAAGCTAAGCTTTATCGAAATACTTCTGATTGTTTTCGAAAAGTTAAACGTACTTTACAACAAATCAATCTTTAGTTTAAATAAATCATTAGTTGATTTATATGCAAGTGCAATAGAAGTACCATCAGCTTTGGGAACATCACTTTTAAATAAATGAGAATTGCAAAAAACAGTTTAAAAATGTCGATCATTGCTCTGCAATTCAATTCTGTCAGTTATGAAACCTCTTTTGCTCATTTAGGGCGAAATTCCATAATTTAAGGCTAAATGCCTTATTTTAGGTCAAAATATTTTTATAAGAAAAAATTATGCCTTTAAGCATAAAATTACATAAACATGGATTTTTGCTTATTTCGCCTTGACGTTGAGGAAAGTGGTCGTCAAAGTAAAAATTTTAAGTCAAACCAACTTTTAGGTCGATAAATGTAATTGCGCCATATTTATTTAACAAACGAAGGATGCCATATATGAAGAAAAATTTCATGATACTTTAATTTAATGTTGTCCACAGATACTACAAAAATCACCCAAGTAAATGCATATTTCGTAATTTTAGAACGATTAAATAATATTCAACTTAATTTCAAGATTCTAAACGGAAAACCAAAGAAAAATTTAAAAATGTTTAAATAATTGATTTTTTAATAAGTCTAATACTTTTAAAGTGCGTTGTTATTTTTCGCAAATTATTTCCATATTTATCAAAAAAAAAAAATGTTGTCGTTTCAAAAGTGATCTCTTAGAAGCTGAGAGAATTATCAGAATAAATCAATACTTATTTTATTAAACAATAATTTTTATTGTCATTTAAATTAGAGTTGTTCATAATATCTATATTACCCTACTAGGGAAAATATAAACACATAATTCTTATAAAATGAATTTCCTTTTGCATTAACACATCCGTTATCATGAGTTAAAACAGCTTAAAAATACGTCGAATTAAGGAAAACTTACGTAAACTCGACATAAAATTTACGTTCAATTGAACAAATCAAACAAATTGTTTTCACTTCCATTTTGGAAATATTCCCCAATTTCCCTAATATTTACGTCGATACGACGTCTTCTCATTCTTCACTTACCTAAGTGTGGCGTAAATATTAAGTAATCTGGACTTAACCACAATTAGTCTCTGCTCTAATTTACCTTAAATAGACGGAAATGTGACCTGAAAAAGAGAGGACATGTTACTTTGGTCAAAATTAACAGCAATATGTTAATAAAACAAACGAGAAAAATATGTTGGAATTCTATTAGAAGTGAATTTTCGACTAAATCGCAATTTATTTAGATTAACAGATTTTAATCTAATAGTTTGTTACTTCCAGCTGGTGTACCTCAGGGATCAATTCTGGGGCCATTAATCTTTGCAGTATTTATATATAATTCATATGGTTATATCATAGATGGCACAAGAACTAGATGTCGCATACAGTACCAAAAAAGTAAACAAAATTTATATGGCTGGGTGGTCCATTCCGGAATGGACCACAAGATTTAAAATGATGTATGCGTCGAGTGATTCATATTTTTTTCGTATCTGAAGTATTGAGGAGGTCGGTTAAATGTTTACAAAACTGCTATTATAAAAATATTTGCTTTTGGCATGCTCTAAAATATGTTATGGTCCATTCCAGAATACACTACCCATTTCACAATCTGTATACTCTGTTTTAGTATGCCATGCGGCATCTAGTTCTTGTGCCATCTATGGTTATATGTATTTTGCAAAATGATTTCATCGATTCCTCAATAATAATTTACAACTTAAAGCCAGAAAAAGTTAAGTCCATTGATATACTTTTTATTTTTCGGATACTATAATCATATATAGATAAGACGAAAAATCGGTCCGTTCAGCCAAATATTTGGTATATAGAAAAAAAAACCAAATGGAAAGCCTATGCACATATATAAATACTATAGAAGCACTGGACTCATTTTCCTTTCTTTTTACAATCAAAGAGTGAATTATGAAAACAACAAAATTGAAAAACAAAAATCGATAATCCTAAAGCCTATAATTACATATGCGAAGCTTCAATAATTCCCTCAGAAGTTTTTAATGAAAGTAATTAATATTAGTAATACCAAAAAAATCACCTTTATTGACCTAGACAAATATTACTCTAACAGCAATAATACAAATGATTTTACCGTTTTTACAACCACTATAAGTCTTTACAACCACTATAAGTCTAATCGATTGAAAATATCATTAACAAAAAAACAAGAAACACGAAAAATTTCATCCAAAGTCCCTATTAAGCCCCCATCATTAGAATCGCTCGAAGCAGTATTATAAGAAGTAAGCATTCAGGCAGGTTGGAGTTAGATTACGACACAAATCGGCAATTCGCCAGATAGAAACTATCTCCAATTCCAATGACAACAATTCAACTCGTCAACACTCGTCGGCCCAAAAGTCATTTACCGCCTGCAGACAATAATTACACCCAGATCCCAGACGAGAAACGACCACTCTTCAAACCGAAGACGTGCGGTATTAGCAAAACTGCTCACTCCCAATCTATCAAATCTCAGTTCAGCTCCAGGTAAATGTCTGATCTCGAAATGATTTCGAGATTGACTCCACCACCGGTCATGTTCATGTAAAGTAATAACAGACTAGGAGGCATTTTTCACATTCCAACGTAATTAGGATCTCGTGGCTGTGCGGTCGATAATGACACGTTACCGGGACCCAGGGTCCCCATCTGCCTGCCTACCTATACCCTCCAGCTCGAGAATAGCCAGAGATCTACTGTGTAGGAAAAGGATTGTCGTTTTGCGGTTTTTGGGACAACCGATTAAAATGACATTACCTCCGTGAGCTGCGGTTTAACGCATCAACAACCACGCAGCTGAAGCTAAGCCACAGGCAGTTTAGTAGTGGCGGATTAATTGATGTGATTTTTCTACTAAAAAAAAAAAAAAACAGAAAAACAAATAAATGACGCAGAAAAAAATTTATTTCTCAACGGAATTCAGTTAATTTTCATGTCGCGTGGTTTTTTTTTTTTTGCTTTTTTGTGGAAATTATGAAAAATATTTTGATTTTTTTTTTTTTTTATAATCGACAAAGACAAAACTTTCTCTTCTTCCAGGCAATGAAAATATTTTCGAAATGTGTTACTTTGCCGATGGCAACTAAAATTTATAATGTTTAGGTATACTTTTAAAAGTTTTCTTCTAACGCAAAGCATTTTAAGCTTGGAGAGAACTCATTTAAAAGAAGAAGAAAAAATGGTTAAAAAATTGTTTATCTTCTTCTTTGCACAATGCACATATCTCCCTATAGTAGATAGCTGAAAAAAATTATAAAGAACTAATCTCTAGTAAAATAAGTACTGTAAAAGTGACAGAACCTATTTAAAGAAGAAGGCACTGAATTTGCTAGGGACATTTTTGTTCTGAGTGAACTTTCTGTTTGCTTTTGGTCCATGAAAATCTTTTACCACTGAATATGATATTGTAGACATGGCGTTTCCTAAGTGTAAAAATAAGATATGCTAGCTTCATACAATTTATACGAATTTGAGTAATAAAAATCAGGGTTGTTGGAGTAGTAGGTAGGTAGTCAAAATAATAGTTGTAATTCACTTGTGAATTTTGTTCATCTAGACAAATACCTATATGTTTCTCTGTTTAAAATACGGATATAACTTTCTTCATACAGTTCGGTATATGTATACTTGGAAATCTCACCACAATATTCCCATCCAAGCTCGGCAGTCTTTTGTTAACACTAGACAATCAAAGTTATCTTTTATACCATTTCCACAAAATGGACCATTCAATAAATATTGGTAATTTAAATGTGCAGCAACTGGTTCTGATTTTTTTTTGAAAACCCCATTTTAGCATTGCATCTTATGAGGAATCAAGGACGTTTTACGTTTAAAATTTATTTTATGTTCAGGCATTTGGTATGTAGCGATAATTCTAATGATTGGTTATATGTAGATAAAAAAAAAGTTGTATTTTAGAACAAATCGCTCAGGAGTTAAAATTTCCTCAGATTCATTTCTCACTATGGCACCTATTGCGCTTTTAGAAATTCGATGCATATAAATTAAGATACAAAAGAATTTTAATATAACCGCGGTGATCGACTGGCGATATAGAATTTCTAAACCTTGTGTGTTCAGTCAATATACATATTTATGTCGCAAGCACAACTCTGCACAATAAATCCCTCGTTGATTAACATCCTCAGATAAAAATATTTCTACTAAAAATAAAAAGACAAAAACCCCACAAAGAATCATTTCTTTAAGGTTAAATCGACTTAAATACTTATGCAACCAAGTAGCTCCAGCACCTCCAATCCCTCCTACAAGATATCCCAGTGTACATTCCATATATAAATGTACAAAAAATATTATTATTTCAACTGAAAAGTACATAATTAACAACAAACTCACCTAATCATACACATACACAATTTTTGTCTATAAGAAATGATGTGTGTGGCATCACAATATAGATGTCCAATTATTGTATGACATTACAATAGGTATGCTCGATGAAAACACCGGGTAAACCGAAGACACCCTAGAATTACACTATGTATCTTGTTTTTTGAAAAACCTAGGGCTACCCCGAACTTACCTCAAAAATATCTTGGCGAGTTTGACATTTGTCACTTAAAATTTTGATTGAGGCATATAAATTACTTGTTAAACAAAAGTAAGTAAAAATTACAAGGGAAAAAGAAGAAAAAATATTTAGAGCCATTTCCTTTGTCTTCACACATTTTATAAATAACTTTTCACAATTAATTATATTCAGGAGAACTAAGTAAATTTTTATTTATCAATATTAAAATATATGTATACATAGTCCAATAGTTTCGAATATAATTTTAAACCTGTACATTGTATAATAAAAAGAACTATTCAATATTTATACGATATGATACAAATATTATATTACACTTCATAATCTGATCTCCACATAAGCTTTATTTATAAATTCCTTGTTTGTGGGAAAAACATAAATTTTGTTGTTGTTTCTAATACTAATTGTAATTATTCCTAACCTACTTTCAATTAGAAAAATTTTCAATTTTAATTTATAATTACTAACTGTAAGCTAATTTTTTTGAGTATAAGTTTTATGACATTTTTGTTCATATAATTGGTTGGATAAGTAATTTCGAGTAGTATAACGTGTACGATGAAATCGAAACTTTCTTAGGTTCTTGTAAACAAATTTTAAAGCCACGAAAGAATATAATTGTTTTACATTCATCACACTGAACCTCAAAAACGCCTGAGTAGTGGAGTAATATTTTGATTTTTTTTATGCTAAGATTCACTATTTCATTTTTTAGATTTTTGCAACGGATTAATAATGTCAGTGTAGGCTTGAGATAGCTGGTGTATTTCGTTCATACTGCTATCGTAGATTGCTATGCTGTTAGGAGTATCAACACCAAATTGCATACATTTAGTTTTAGTAATTTTTAAAGAGAGTTTGTGACAATTCAACCATTTGTAAATCTTACGGAGACCTTCATTAGCTTGATGTGCTACCAGTACTGAGGATGAGGCTTTGAATAAGATGACAGTATCATCAGGGAAGGTAACTACGTGACCCATTATTTCTACTCCCAATTTACACAGACCGTTAATGTATATTAAAAACAAAATAGGACCTAGTACTGAGTCTTGAAGAACGCCAAATATAATGAACATTGGTTCACTAAGTACGCCACCTATATTAACTATTTGACTTCTACCCATTTTGAATTAATTAAGTAAATTGAGAGAAGTGCCCCTAATTCCAATCCGATTAAGATTAGTTAGTAGTAGGTATGTATTTCGTGATTCACTATGTCAAATGCCTTTCTTATATCTAAAAATACGGCAGATAGCTTTTCATTTTTATCTAAGGCGGAATTTATAAAAGTCATTACATCATAAATCGAATCACTAGTACTGTAACCGTTCTTGAAGCCATACTGATTAATAAATTTTTTCAAAGATTTTCGAAAAATTTTAAATCAGGGAAATCGGTCTATAGTTGACTCTGTTTTGAAATCTCCTTTATTTATTGGCACAATCATAGCACATTTAAGCTTTTCAGGAAATGTACCTTCTGCGATTGCTAAATTCAATTTCAAAATTTATTTATTACAAACTGCGGCATGAGCGCCACGCAAATAAACGTTGGGTATAGTGAATAGAGATTAAGACATGGAATATTAAGATAAATACAAAGTTGAATATAAGTAGAATTTAAACAGTATAACAATAGTTAATTGAGAAGAGTAAAGTGGAGGGTAAATAGTGTTTTATTTAAGTTAACGTTTCGATGTAGATGACTTATGTGCTAATACTAAAATTAAATCTACCAATTTATTTATTTATTTACTTCATCATCTATGACAACAAGTGTATAGCATACTTATTTACTTATTTGTTTATTTGGGATCATATTTGTGACAATCAAATGCATTACTCTACCTATTAGGTTCACTGCTCACTTTCAATTTCTATCAGGGCTGTTTTAAAACTAATACTATAGTGGGTGTGAATTCAGACAGGGGGTGATAGTGTGTGTGATTAGTAAAAATAAAAATAATGGAAAAATTAAGAATAATGGAAGACCAATAGGCCAAGCAATGACAGAATTACCCAAATTTATATCTCTGCAGTTATACCGAGTAAAAAATAATAGCGATTAAGGGCCTCTAATAGCTGCCTAAAGTCCACACGAATTCGGTAGTATTTCAATAGTTTACAGTTTCAAAATTAGAGGGAGATAGTAGTAGGTTTGAAAAAATAAAATGATAAGGTATGACTACAGCCTATTAACAGTGTTGAGATCTAGTGGATTTATAATAACTATGAGGTACATAACATATGGCACTGACTAACGCCATCGTGAAATTCTGTGATTATACTCTATGATACTACGCTAAATCTAGTATTGACTAGCAGTTGCTATTGCACCAAATCAGAATATTTGGCATAAGGCCAAGCACCTGTAGGACCGGAAATCAGAGTAACAACACACAGACACCCCGGTACTGGGTGTAAAAATCTCGTTAAATGAAGATCCGTAAAGTGGGTAACCCATTTAACATATCTTAAGGGCTGAGAATAGCGAACGAAGTAATCACTTAAAGCGATGCAGTATGAACAACTAAATAATGAAAAATCAGAAAGAATGGTATGAGATGATAATGCGAGGGATGGATTAGTCGGTTAAGGCAATCATTCAATCCGATGCCAAGGCTTTAAAGGTACTTGTGTTGTTACTCCCCTAACGGGTGCAGGTGCCTGTTACATAATCTCATCCTCTGACCATAGATGCTTCGAGATCCAAAGTGAATGCGAGTGCGGGAATGCACAATACATGGAATGCTTCTACTACTCAAATTAAATTTTACATTCACATATTTAGGAAGCAGTTTAAGCTTGGATTGCATTAGGAAAGTAACCACTCGGATTGAGTAGAGTTTACGCAGAGGCACGGGAAAAATAGCTCCATGAACGGCGAGACATGTTCGGAGCGTCTGGGTTCATAAACAAATTTGATATAGGCCTTAAGGGCCCGCAGAATTTTAACCATCATACCATTACTGAGTGGAAACATGACTATGTCAGCATAAAAGAAGTGAGGGGCAATCAAGGATTTGACCAACATTAGCCTGATTCTGGAAGGGAGTTTGTGAGTAACTGCATATAGGGAACGAAGTGTTCCATATACGCGCGCACAAATTAGTTTAATTTGAGGACCCCATTTGAGATGTGGATCCATCATAAGTCCTAGATTTTTGACTTGAATTGTGGAGAATGGGACAATCATGCCTTGAAGGAGCAGCGGAGAGGTCAGGCAGGAAGGAGCAAGAGTCCTGGAGCACGATGAGTAAATCATTGCCTGTGTTTTTGCCAAGTTGATGCTAAGCTGGTTATGCCAACACCAGCGTGAAATGTCTTCCAGGATGTCATTGAATTTGGCTATGGGAACGGGGAAATAGCTCACCGGTGACGCACTATATATTTGTAGGTCATCCGCATATAGGTGGAAGCAAAGATCTGAGATTGCTGCCGATCCTGTGAGAACTAACGTGGCGTCATTGATATACATTGAGATATTAGAGGGGCCATAACAGCCCCTTGAGGGGCACCTGAGACCACTGCAGTAGGAGAATAGCTTTTGCCATTCGATACGACGATGTGTTGGCAGTTAGAGTGATAGCTAGCTATGAGAGAACAAGCGGGAGCAGAAAAATTAAACAGCCTGGCTAACTTAGTAATCAGAATGGAATGAGGAACTGAGTCAGAGGCCCTGCTCAGATCAAGGAGAACATGGACCATATTTCCGCCATCATCACAGAGCTCACAAATGTCTGATACCACCTTGAAAAGTGCTGTCGTGGTAGAGTATTTATATCGGAATCCGAATTGCGATTCATTCAATAGATTCTGGATATCTAAATGCTGGCCAATTCGCTCAGCAATAATTGATTCAAAAGCCTTGGAGATGGCGGGCAATATGATAATTGGCCTCCAGTCAGTGAGTTCAGTGTTGTTTTTTGTGTTTTGAAAATATAAGAAAGAGACTCACATATCTAAGTTTCAATACTCTTTAATGTTCTGTCCGAGTAGCCATCCAGTCCTGTGGATTTTTTATCATCGATCATTTTCAAGTGTATTTCAATTTCTTCTACAGGTATTGGTGCAGAATTAAAAATATTGTTACCTGCTAGTTGATCATCAATGCTAGGATTTATGAAATCGTAAGGCTTATTGTTGTTATTTAAACTAATTATTATATTAGTAAAAAACTATTTTAGCTCTGCTGATTTTTTTTTTTTTGGCTCAGTAAGTAAATCACCGCTACTTGATTGTTTTTTTTTATATGTTGAGTGTTTCTAAACTTACTCAAGCCAGTTACATTACATTTCCTAATTTAATGCTTTCTATACTTAAACAACCCTCAGATTACTATTATTGGGTATGAGAGGTGTTGTTTATTATTGTTTTCCTTTGTTAAATAATTTGACAGATTATTAACTTGTGTCACAATTTCCGGCTGAAGAGACGATCGCGGCTATTTTTCTCGTAAATTTTGCTAACGTATTGATGTTTTTGATGTCGTCACTTAGATTATTGAATACGGCAGCAGCTCTGTTGACCAGGCTTTACCTTCCTCTTTCAGTTCTGGTTGAAGCTATCCTCAAGTGATTACTTATTCTGGTATTATACGAATGAATGTCCGAGTTTGTGAGGTATGGTATGTTTGTCCTCGTGAGTCCATGTAGTATTTTGAAAATGAATTTGAGCTTCTCCATATAAATTATTTGCTCGATGTTGAAGCGATTGGATATTTCATATACTCTTTTCATTGGTGTCCTCCAGTGTAATTTGTACAAGGTTTTCAGTGCTTTACTCATTGTTCTTTTGAGTTTTACGTATGAGATCCAGCTAAGATTCCATATCTGATTTTCGACAATATATGTAGATAAGATTCACTGTATGTCTTGCCAGTTTACTACATTTTCTCAACACTCCTACCAAAGGTGTACTTTGTCTTGGATTAGTTGTATATGTTTGTCCCAATTGAGTTTACTGTCAATAGTGAGCCCTAGATATTTGATGCTATCTGTCCTTTGCAGAGATAAGCCTCCCACTTCTACATTTAGCTGTATTTCAAGTTTTTTTTATTTACTGGAATATTATATAATTTAGTTTTACTGGTATTAACCGTAAGTTTATTACCACCTATCCAATATTTAAATTTATTCAAGTCCGAGTTCATTATTTCCTGTAGGTGGGCGGCACCATACTTGGTGTCGTCCGCAAATATTCTGTACTCTGCTTACAATTTCACGTTATTTATGTTACTTATATATATTGGATGTAGCAGCGGTCCTAGTATAGATCCCTGGGGTACTTCTTCCTTCACAATAAAAGGCAGGCTAAGTTCCTCCTGAATTTTCACTTTGACAATTCTGTTTGTCAAGTAAGATCTGAATAGGTCACGTACTCCTTTCTTCTCAAGAAATCGTAATAACAGACGATGATTTACAGTATCGAATGCCTTACGAAGATCTACAAACACCTCTCCAACATATAAGCCTTGGTCAAAGTAAGTGTTTATTTCATTCATAGTTTCTATTATAGCATTTTCAGTGCCACATTTTTCTTGAAAACCAAATTGATTCCTATCAAAACCATCAGTCTTAAGTAAAAACTGTTTAAGGCGCTCGTCAATCATTTTTTCAATTAATTTGCTGAATACGCTAGTCAATGCAATAGGCCTGTAATTTTCAGAATTGGTTCTTTCTCCACTTTTATAAATTAGTGTAGTTATAGTTATAGTTTTCTAGTTTCGAAAATTTGATTTACTAGATTCATCAGTGGGTCCAATGTGAGATATACTTGCGTTCGATTTTTTTTATTCGTAACCTCATTAATTTTATCCCACAGTTTTTTAGGGTTAAATGAAATATTTTCAAATTCCCGTCTATAATAACTTGTTTTCTCAATTTTGATAATTGCGTTTAATATATTCTGTATTTCCTATACTGAGATTTTAATGTTTCATTAAATGGTCGATCCTTTACCTTTTTAGCTAGCTTATCTCTATGTCTAATAGATCTTAAGATTCACATGTCTACGGTGAGTTGCAAATAACATGGTTGATTCACTTATTAATTTATCTAAGGTACTAGTGAAACTCTCAAAATACTTACTAGCGTTACATTAACATAATACCATAGTCCAATTTTCTAATTTAAGTTTATCTATAAGTTTAACTATATCAATTTTGTATTGAAGAAGTGGCTGTTCTATTGGTGTACCTGAAAAGTTCCTATTGGTTGTAGAAGCGAACTTTATTTTACATAGAGTGCTTTAGTGGTCCGTTACATATATTTGATAAATAGCAGGCTCAAGTATGTTTAAATTACTGTTTGTCTTGTAGTACATGTGATCCAGGCATGGACAAATGTTATTTCCTTTTCTAGTGCAGCCTAATAAATGCATTAAAAAAACCTGCGTTAGTTAAAGCATCTAAGTATTCGTGGAAAATTGCTGTCCTATCCACTTCCTATCAAAGAAATGTCATTACACTAGGTTTACAATAACTGACAATAACTTGTTCGATGAGTGCACAAATATAAAATGTAAATATTGTAGGGGAAAATTTACACTGTGTTTTCATGGAACAACCCTAATGATTTCTGCTTTTTTTTTTATGACGAATTTTCGACAGTATTTTGTGATAACATTTATATTGCTACCCAGACTCGGTATTTTTTTTTTTTTTTTAATTTTGTATACTAGAATATTGTGAGTTTCGAAGAAAATTTAATTATGGAGGTGAAAAAATTAAAAGAAAATTAATTTGTGGTCTCAATTAATTATTGTCTGGCAGTTAACAAAACTCGTTGAAATATAATCTCTGTTCAGTAACTTGTTTGCTGTGATTTTGACACTTTATCACAGCATTTGAGCAGCATGGCTATATTACATGTAATAAATTTAATAAAACAAAATTAAAATGCTCACGCTACTCTAAAAAAAAATAATTAAAACTTAATATGCCTTTCATTGCAAGAAAACACAGGTCTCTAATAAATATTATGCGAGCTGGTTGTTACATGGCTGCCTTTCTTATTTGTATATTAGGTAAAAAAAATTTCCATCATTTTAGTGTTTACCAGTGATTCAATTTAACCCATATTCTCTGGAGGTCCTCTGAAAAACACAGCAAATTAATTTCAAATAGAAATAAATCAATGGATTCACCACAAATTCGAGTACATTAAACTCAAAAAAATTCTTCCCACTAATTACGTTTTCCTTGAAATGAAAGAAAAACAACAATAACAACAACAAAAAGATTTTAAGGTGTCATGCGAATATCGAAGGAAAAGGGGACACATGGCTTTCGGTTACCCAAAAAGGGTGGTACCAAAGCATTTTCCGTCATGGATTACAAATAAATTATCGTGTTGTACAACACAATTACAAAAACAGCAGGTGGAATCGTGCAGGGAGTGTTTTAATTGAAAGTAACATTGCAGCCCACAATATCTGTATAGCGCAGTCTCAATAGGTGTATTATCCGCTGAAGGGAAAGGAACGCGTGCAATAAATCCACCATGGCGGGAAGCATGTCGATGTTGAATACAAAAAAAACAAAAAAAAAAAGGAAAAACAAAAAAAAGCCCATGACCAGAGTACGTCGGCGGCGGTGGAGACCTGTAAAGAGAGTTCAATACTTTTGGCAATTTTTTTTTCGGTGCATCTCAACTGCAGTAGAAACAGCAGCAACATCAGCAGATTTTCGCCTCTCTTAATCCTGCATATGTCCAATAATTGCATATTTTCTTAAAGTAACAAAATTCATTCACCTGAAGTCAGTTATGTTTTTTTTTTTACTGGTAGGTAGGTATAACCTCAAATTGCTTACCGGCTACTAAATTGCTAAATTGCAAATATACAATGGAGTGTGTGTGGTGGTTCCCAGAATCCTATGAATTGAAGACACTTGGCATCATAAGCATAATAAGAAAGATGCGTACCACACGTTCCCATGTTCCGGGATCACAATTCTCAGCGCTCCATTATTGGTACGGTCTACACTAGTACGGCGCTCGACCAACTTCGTCGATTGAACACATATGTGGTGGAGATGAAGATCACTTGGATGCCTTACATAAATTACACGTGATCTTACCTTCACTTTAGCCGCGCGCTACGAATTGCATCTTTCTTCCCTGTTGCCGCTCTGAAAGTTAGTTAACCTGGCAAGCAGGCAGCAGGCAGTAAAATGAGGCATATATGAGCATTGGCGCGTATTAAATGAACCATACAGGTAGGCATAGGCAGGTAATCGTCATCTTTAGAAAAGCATAGAAAAATTATTTTCCATCATCCAGATCACTGGCCTTTCGGGTAGTACCTACCTAACGAACGAAGGGTAAATTGTAGCAAAAACGAAACACAACAAACGCTACGATGACGACGATTGGCGCTGGATTAGCTCGGAATCCATAATTACGGAGTGTGTGCAACTTTCGGAAGCATCATTTTGCGGATCGTGCACTGACATGCCCCAATATTTTGCGATTTTCTATGTGAACCAGCAGCTATATCGCGCTTGACGAACGATATGTCTTTAAGAAAGATCACCAATTTTCTGTACAGAGTTTAGCAACTTGCAACTGACTGTAGCTATCATAATAAAGTTACGAATATATATATATGTATGAAGCGAAGTATAAGCAACTTGCGCATGTGCATATTGGTAATTGATGATTGCACGAAATTGGTTCGTTCGGTTTGAAGTATGTACGTATGTACATACATATATGGCAGAAAAATTATTATGAAGAAGACCCCATTGGGAGACAGACCGTGAAAGAAAAGAGCACAGAAAACATGAAAATAATTATTGAGCCTGACCAAAGCGTTGCGAACTAATGACATGATCATATGAAAGTGATCGGTTCACCTGTTGGTAAATTAGTGAACCTCAATTTCGATCGCTAACTTTATTTAGCGTTAAGTCAGTTAAGTTCAACTGTGCAACTGTTCTCTCCGCGTGCAAAGTATATAACGTTGTTAGATATTAGGGTGCGCGCTATTTCGTGAATTGCAACCGGCATTTTCCTTAACTACCAAACCGTGATGGGCGTACAACTATATTTTATGGATAAAAAGTCCATTTCGCATTGCTTGGCGCAGGTATTAAATGGATGGATGCATGCATGCATCGCCGTACGAATACAAACTGTAGCAATTTTAAAGCTTTCAATTACGACAAATTAGTTAAAAACAAAAATAACAACGCAAGCTAAAGTATCCCGGATTGGCTTTCAAAACTAACTACACAGGAATTACGATTGTTTTGGTTTTTTTTTGCATACGGCATACGTTTTATAAATTGGACGGAATTAAATTGAATTAATTATTGGATTGCGTGATTTATTTAGAGAAAAAAAAAACAAGACAGATTTGATCTCCTTAATTACTTATTATGCAGGACATGACAGGCTATTTTCTCTGATTTTTAAATTTAATGAGTTTTTACCACAGAAAATATCTGATGACAAAAACATAGAGGTACCGGGGAAATTTAAAACAATTGAAGAGAACAATTGTAAATTTATTACAGTCATTGAGAATGTTTGAAAATTTTTACAGAGGACCAAAAATAAATTATGTAATAATTAAAGATCAAATTTGTTTCTACTAAAATTGTAGTAGCTAATTGGTCAGGTTGGTTTCTATATTCCCCGTAATTATCAAATAATTTTCATTTAAAGTTATACGGACATATTGATTATATGTTAATGTTGGTATATATATCTGAATTGGGAGTGATTTTTGAAAAACGGCACAAAAACTTCGAAAAATTCACATCAGGTTATACCGCGTTCTTGAAAAAAACGTCATGCAAAGTCATACGCTGAAAAATTTAGCTTCATATAAGAAATATACTAAATTGCCCTTCTAATACCATAAAAGCGGCTAGATCACAAAGGTGTACTCATTAAGAAAAAGTCTCATAAATATACGAAATGATTAGTTTTTCACTCAGATCCCATGGCTTTGGAAGTCGTTACCTTAGGTTAGTTAACCTGCATCACTTAGACCTCTAGTGGGTCCATTGATCCCCTAAACCTCATGTGTTAATCTTTTCAGCCGCCCCTAACCCATTCTGCTTCCCTTAGGAAACTCAGGATATTTCCAATGCTCTTTACCTAGATCCATCCTGCTTCTCTCAGAAAACTTAGGATATATCTAAATTCAGCAGCTCCTCCAGGCTTGAAAAAAAGTAGCTGCCCAATAGCCTACTTCTTTTATGCATCAAAGCGGAGCATTCGCAAAGAACTTACAGTAATCGTTTGCCGGTCTTCTAGCATGGTCCCCTATGGCCCAATGACCCGTAATGACCCCCTAGTAGATTCCAGCTATTTGTTCTTTTGGCACTAAGCGGTTCCCTTGTCCTTTTTCTATCATATTCAGGCCACAATTGCATCACAATACGGCAGGTATCCCTGCTGGTCCAACAGAGGCTTGCCTTTTGATAGGTGCCCCTGATGATTTCCTCTTTTAAAGCTCCGATCGGGATCCTCACATAAGCAACCGATGCGGAGCTATTCAATTCAGAGGCCCTTTTTAGCCAACTCATCAGTCACCTCGTTGCCTGAGATATCCTTATGACCAGGTACCCAACATAATGTCACCATGTGCCTTATAATCAATTCCTCAAGGCTGGTCTTGCATAACTCAGTTTACCAGCACAGCATCCAGCGCCTTTATGGCTCCCTGACTATCAGTATATATACAGATGTGCCGTGAGGGATCTCTGCACATGCATACCAATGTTGCCGCCTGATAAACGCTGTGAGATCTGCCTTAAAAACACTACATTTAACAGGTAGCCTAGAATACTCGTGCCACTGTAGATGTCTGGATTACATTCCAGCTCCTGTGCCAGCACTCGTCTTGGAACTATCCAAAAAAATAGAAATATCGGATATTACGACCATCTCCTTCCCATTTCATTCACTCCTAGTGGGCAACATTGCATTGACACACTAATAGTAATGAGAAATTTGCCAGTTACCAGGATGCATATGTCATCCGCGTAGGCAATTGCCTTAAAGCTTTCAGTCTCTAATTTGATGAGGATTTCATCCATTACCAGTAGCCACAGGAGTGATCAATAGCGTCACCTGAGCAGGAGCTAATCTTATTACTGAGAAGCATTGAGTTGATCCAGTCACCTAGACCATTACCAAATTCTACCCTTCTCAGTCCATTATATAAAACCTCCGTCTTCACGTTATTGAAAGCACCTGGAATGTACTCATCATATTCTAGGGATTTCTCAATAATGGACGCCCCTGCATATAGTGCCGACTCTACCGATTTTCCTTTTGTGGAGGCATGCTGGCTACCTCTGCCTTCCTGCCATACACTTATGTGTCCCTCTATTAGTCTCTCCAAGACCTTAAGGAGGGGAGACTGATAGATCTAAGTGTTTACCGGCTACTTTGCAGAGAGCGGTTACTGTCGGTGAATTTAAGGGGCTACTATCTTCAATTCAGGTCTAAATGGTTTCGAGATTGCTGCCAATTAGTTCTTGTTATGTTTATGACTTTAACCTAATATAATCATTTATCACTGTTTTTTTAGTATATTTTTGGTGGTAGCAATATTTTCAATGAATAATTTTATTTTAATTTTATTTTTGCTATGATTTTATTTTCATTATTATTTTTATATTAACGCCAAATATGCGTAACTATTTGAACATTATTTTCTCTTTAATTGTATTTTCTTGTACTTACTAAAGATTGTACATCAGCTTCATTATTGAATTGAATAATGAGTATACCATACTCTAAACTTCTTAAGAGTACTCTAAAGTGTCCTGGATGGATATTTACTTTTAAGGAAGTTAAGGAAATTATTAAAAACGAATAAATTCAAATTTAATAGTGCAAAAAGAAAAATAATTGTTATTAACTCTAATGGAAGACAATTAAAGATAGTATCGCTATTGAATTGGTTCAAAAAACTAAGAATTTATAGACAATATATACATTTCAAAGATCATTTCAATTATATCTGTAACAAAATTGCTAAAACAATAGAGTATTTCAGAAGAGTCGTAGGTTAGGTTAGTTTAGTTTCGAGTGGCGGCCATCGTAGGAAGGTGTACGATCAGCCACACTCTATGGTTCATTGTGTTGCCACTATATTGGAACCCTGTCTGGAAAAGGTATTTAAGAGCTAGTGGATGCGATGAAACCAGCCACAAGAGTTTTTGAACCTTTCCAGGTCACCCAACTCTTTGTCTTCTAATCCCCCCCGGCCTTCGCAGAAAAAGTAGCTACCAAGCGTATTCCTCCTATATGCTTAGCAAGGTTAGTACTCTCAACTTCTTCCTCGTCCATACAGCTTCTGCAGAAGTCATACCAAAGAGGCACTGTCCTGCAGTAAGATTGCGCACATCATCACTGTTCCTCCTCAGTAGAGATTCAGTCGTCTTCACAGGACAAATTTCGGACTAAAGATGTGTTGAAATCGCGCATAAAATCAGTTACCCCCATCTGCGATTTGCCAGCTTGTATGTCAGTACATCTAGAATCGTCTTCACTGATTCTATTGGCCGACCTATGGCTTCCTCTGCTGGACATTAGGAGGGTCATATATAATATTGTTCGTCAGTACTCTTTACGGGTACAGAGGAAGATTTAACGAGACTTCAGAGATTACAAAATAGAGCAATATGGATTATTCTATGTTGTAGCAGAAGGACATCAGTAAAATTAATGCTTGTGTAAAACAACGAATTGTTGTTAAACTAAAGTATAATTTGTTTTCTAGATATTTGTGTAGAAATTTAATTGTGGCCAGTGATATGCAGCCGTATCAGCTACGAAATAAGATGAATTTCAGAGATTTTATACAACTTTCAGAACTCAGGGAACTTTCGAGACCTGTGAAAGTTTATGTCATTGTGATCAGGTATGTCCAACACAGATAAATTGACGAAAAAACAAATACTTTTAAGACATCTGCATGCACAAAAATGAGACGACCACGAACAATGAACATATGGGAAGGAACTAATTCGTCCTTTCTTGCGAGGTCAAATAGTAACAGCAAAAATGCTGGCTGTGATTTGTATTTTCAAAACCCAACGAACGGAAGTAATCAGTAAAGTTCCAAAACACTTCTGTGCACCTCTTTGGTTTCTGTTGCAAAATTGCATTGTAGATAGTACCTACCTACTACTACGTTTCCAGCAGTGCAAATTTTTCGGAAGTTTGAAAGTTCCTTGCAAATTGCATACAGGTATGACGCCACTAGGGTTTAGGCAGCTCTAGGTACCTGAAGGACTGTTATATTATGGTGCGTCTAGCCTATAGCACAGTGCAAGGTTTAATTGACTTTCTTCCATCAGCTAGCAGCAGGAAGGCGGCGAAAGAGAAAGGACGAGCACCGGCAATTCACCGATAAGACAGCAAAACAATGAAACTACAAACTGCAAATTACTTTGGGCACTGATTACATCAGGAGCAGCTGTGAACTGTGCGATAGTTAATTGCGAAGGTGAGGGCAATTTACATATATATAGTAAGTCCCCGGAAGACACATGTAAAGCGCGTGTACATCAAAGTCACTTGCATTCGGTGGTAGTTTATCTATATCCTGTGATCGTTATTGTTCGTATGTTGGTACTATTTATTTTTTGTTTTAAAACTTTTGGGGTGTGAGTAGGTACCACACACCAGGGTATTTGCCAATAATCACAGCTATGGGAAGTTGCACCGAGCGCATAACTCTAACTATCTCCGCGGCACGAATACAATCTGCACAAAGTTCTATAGGGTGGCAGTAGCGGCATTATAATGAATCACAGAAATTGCGATTATTTGCAATTAACTTGCACTTGTTTTACTCTTTGCATTCAAATTGCTTAATTCTGTTGCGATAGCAGCCACAAGTCACCGCAGCAATTGCAACGACGATTGTTCGCTATAATGTTATCCTATACATACATACATATAGGATGGGTATCTATATACATACATATAATATAGTACATGTCGAGCGGGAAGGAAAACTGTTAATATGGCGTAAACAATTTACTTAATTTACTTATAAAACGAGAATTACAATTTTTCTATATAAATTTTATTAAAATCTAAGGTTTAATTGACAATTACAAGAACAATAAGAATAAATAATTCATGTCATCCTTTTTGTGTGGTTATGGAGGAAGGATATGACAGCTGAGAATCAAGTACCCAGGTAGGATTTCCAATACTATCTTGCCTTAATTTATATTTTCATAAATTTGAGAAATTATGTTTTAAGCTGATTTGCCGATTTAAGCACTAAGGTTGGTTGATATTATCAGGCTCCCGTTCCGTCGGGGCCGGAGACGCAACCTCTAGAAGGTCATTTGTACTATGCCCATACTGTGTTAGGTCCAGTTCATGTTCTAGGAAGGTTGTGTTGATCAGGTCTTGGTTTGATTCATCAACAGGTCCCAAATAAAAGAATTGAGTGACTCGAAAAACAAACGAAAATAGAAAGATTGAAAGAAATGAAAAGAATAGAAAAATTGAGAAAAATAGTTAAATATTTTTTGGAAAGACTTGAAAAATCAGATTACAACAACCGTCTTATTAGGATCAGTTTCCAGGACATCTGATGGGACTATGAATCCCTTACCCAGGCATTGGAATGTTTGGTGAGCAATTTCAATGCATTCGTAGAGTACGTGCCTTGAGGTCTCTACCTCTTTATTATAAAATCGGTAGTTCTGTGGTTTTGCATATTTTCTAAAGCATTTATTTAAGCAAGCAATGAGCAATATGAATAGTCTGATCTGGTGCTTACCACAGTTGATGACTTCTTTAAATTCTTAGTATGGGAAGCTATTGAACTTCGCGCGTCTGTTAGTCCAGGAAGGCTATCCCAATTTTGCTGGGAAGCCTTTTCTGTTTTGGAAATAGCTTTTCCTGCTCTCTTTTTGTAAGGCAGCAGAAGATTTTGGATACGGTAAATGAAAACTCTATTCGTTTTCATGCCAAGTAGTCAGCAGGTTAAGCTTAGAGCTTAGGGTAACAAGTGGAGTGACCACTACACGATTTGGTGAGTCTATTGGACTGCAAGAAAACAAAGAGCGTTAATTGTGAATTAACGTGAGCTCAGCTATCAAATTTTTTTCTTGCTAAGAATTTCTTGTAACTTTGAAAAATGTAGTGATTACAGAAAATTTAGTTTTTAATTCTCGCAATTAGTCAGTGTGGCTTGTTAACAGATTACGATAGTTTCAAAATGTTTTTTTTTTGTTTTTTTTTTGCAAATTCAAAAAATTATAATCATTAATTTTCACATTCCGCGCCAAAAATAATAGGACTTTTCGACCCAACGATCAGAGAGGTCTCATCAGTATGGTTATCTCTGATCGCCTACCATAGAAGTTCGATAAATGGGTCACGCAATTACCCATAAAATTCCTTTTTAGTAAAAGCAAGTGTGAACGTATGGTAGAAAGATTTCTCATTGCAATTTTCATTTGGTACAGTATGATTCACACGTGGATCACCCTATTATCGAACTTCTATGTTAGGCTATCAGAGATAACCATACTGATGAGACCTCTCTGAAAGCTTAGTCGAAAAGTTCGATTTTTTCTGCAATGCATTATAGAAATTCATTGAAATTATTTTCAATGAATTTTAGTCTATAGGGACGAGAAATTGTCCACAAGAATAATAGGTTCCTTAATATGGTGAAATTTAAGAAAACAATAAGGAATTCAACTTTTACAAAACTTTGCTGCTTTTTTAAGCATTATTTACAACTATCGAGAGCTTAAAATGTATTACCCAACAACGAAACAATATTAATACCTAAAAATATGAAAATTGTTACATTGCTTATCGATCTCTTCATTTAACACGAATAATGACCCATTTTCATTCTTAATTGTTATCCAATTTAATCCTTACTAGTTAACCAGTCCTACTGGCTGTCAAAATTCTCTGAATGGCATTATCATTAACACTGCCTCAAAAACTATGGAGCAGTCATTTTGATCGCTTATAGTAGAAAATACAATAAGGGCCTTTGATCACTGCTATTAGTACATGTTCTTAAAGAAAACAATTTTTAATCTTTTCTATTATTTATTATTATTATAATGGGTGTTTGTTCCAGCGTCTCGAAAATTTCACAGGTTGGTAAATCTTGTACAGGCAAGCAATAATTTGTATGGGAGTAGTGTCGAAAATAGACTTCGAAGCAGACGATGTTAAATTATGATAATCGAAGTGACTTGAAATTATTTTTGAATCGTTTCAAAAGTGTCCGTTTTCAGGATGTTTTCAGGAAATAGGCGTATGAGAACTCTTGGTTATGATAAGAGTATTATTTCAAGATTGCGAGCCAGTTCAACATAAGAAATTGTGTTATTATGATGAACTATGGGGGGGGGGGGGGGAAGACGTATGACGTGTCAATAGAAGCCTGTAAGTAACCAAAGCCTTCGATTTCACTGAGTTTATGAGGAGATTCTTTGGGATTGATGCGCATCGAAAAGAATAGTGGACCAAGGATTGATCCCTGAGGAACACCCGATACAACAGAATATGCAGATGAATACTTATCAGATGAAAATATCATTTATACACAATTAGAAAAGTAAGAATAGACAAATTTTGCAGCCTGCAGTGAGAATTGAAAACTATCTACAAGTTTCTTGCAAAGTATTGAGTGATCAACAGTATCGAGGGCCTTGAAAATATCGAGAAATATTAAATTCGTAAATGTATCTTCATCAATATCATTTGTCACTTTCAGCAAAGCACAGATACAGCTGTGGTATGTATAATATTTTTTTATTCTTCGTGAACTTTTTGGAAGACTAAGTATTTTATTTTCCAGCGTTCTTGGAATCCCTTGAAAATAAACACGACAGTTCCAGGTCTATATATGTATATGGTTTTAAATCGGGACAAAACAATCTTTTTACCACTTAGCTAATTTCAAAATGCCCATTCGTCACTATCCTTGAGGTGACCCGATTTCCTACAATTTATCCAATACAAAGCTAATTATGGCAGCGAATTTCAGTGCCTTCCCAACTAACAATTTGGGTCGAAAAGATGTCGGCTCAACCTGTTAAGAGGGCATCATTTTTAGTGGACCTGACCGACCTATATTGTTCAACTAAACGTGAGTCGATTGCACGTTGAATTCCCAATAAAGTAAACAACTGCGGGTAGTTATTTTGTTCACTTTTCTGTAGTAATGTGTTGTGCACCAGTATGGCTTTAACTCTCTTTTTATTCGACATTTTTGTCCAGAAATCACTAACAAAACTTGTTCTTCATCCTTAGAAATATAACTAAGGGAAGCAAAATATCGTGTAAAACCTATATCGGTGTGAGAGAATTTCGGTTCTACGGCGAAGAAGTGGAAAGGCAAGAAGAACTTAACCAAGTCTGACCAAGTGTTTACCAAGCCTGAACCAAGTTAATTTGCTAATGACAATTGTGCCATTTCGAATTAAACGTCAGATTTGTGTTTTCAATGCTTTTTATATCCTAGATAAAATCTATAGGGTATACTAAGTTTGTCATTCCGCCTGTAACACCTCGAAATAATGATGGTAGAACACACCCACGCATAATATTAAAAGTTAGGATTTTTGCATGTCCGTCCGTCCGTCTGTCCACCTGTGCGCACGATAGCTCGAGAACATGTATACTTAGTCCGGTGACACACGATGATACACACGCGATACACCGTACTAAAAACTGCTTTTCTTAGCACTATTTTAGAACATTTTCGTGTATACCTTAATTTAAAGCTGAGGGTTAAACTCGGATGATACACAATGTTTTATTACCTATGTTTATGTACTCGGTTTGTGTGCGTATAGAACATATGGAAATGATGTATTTTCTTTGCTGCCTCAAGAACGTGTATCAACCGTGTATAAACTACGTGTACAATGGGCTGATACATATTCTATACAAAAAACCGGTGTTACGTCGTGTCTAGTCTCGAGTGTGTATCATCGTGTATCACGGGACTTAGGCAGCTGAAATTTTGTACACGGAATTAAAAAAAAAAAATTAAATTACGTTCGAAAATAAGACAAATCGGGCAACTCCTTCGTGGAGTTCCCATACAAAAATTTTGTTTTCCACTATATATTTGGACGCTGCCTGAAAACGCGTCGATGTAGAGAGTTGAAATTTTGTACATGGTGTTTTAATTGTACTAGCAAATAAAATTTTAAAAAATGTACTAAATCGAGCAACCCCTTCTTGGTGTTGCCATATAAAAGTTTAGGTTTTTTACGTATACTGTGAAAACAATCAATCCAAGACATTTTTATTGTAGTAAAAACTTCTTCAGAATATGAAATTCTATAAAATTGGTTATAATCATTTTCCTTTCCGACAAACCGTTCTAGAAATATATGCGAAAACCACTTCAAAAATCAAACTTGCACAGAAGGGTAACTATATACGAAATTTCATAAGGGCATTCATCTAGGGTATCATAAGAATTGGTCTTAGACCAATTCTAGGGTATAAAAATTCGCTAAATCGTGCAACCCGGCCCTATCCAGGTATTGCCAGGATTGACAACCAAAAATATTTTGATTTGCAGTAAATATATTTGCAATCTCAGCTCTAGGTTATAAAATAGTGTAAATTGGGCAAGCCCTTCATCAAATTGTAACATAAAAATGATTTGCATACCGCCACCATACATACTTAATTATAACCTAATCTTGAAAATATCTTATGAAAATTTATAATTCTTACAAAAACAAAAGGCTTTTTTTCTAGATGTTAATTTATGTTGAAGGTATACTAACAATTTGTACAAATCGGGGAGAATAAATATTTCATCAAATACCAAAAGCATTTCCAAACCATAAAAAATTGATAACAGTTTCGAGTGAACACTTTTGCTAAAACTACTCAGCTCATATTCATTATCCAATATATGTAATCTTCCTCTAGCTCTCATTCAAAATGAAATTTCATAAATTTCGTCACAGTACTCCTCTGTGGGATCTGTTCAAGTATTACGAGCTCACTGAAATTATGCGACAAAGGGAAGATCGAGCATTTGCAATGGCTCTGAATAACTTAGCCATTGGAGTTCTTACCGTTGTCGACATTGGCCTTTTTCGGCAACGAATAGTGTCTCCTGAAGAAAGTCCCCGCAAGGTCATTCATATATTTCGCTCATAGAAAGAAGTTGATAATTATAATTACTATAAACTGGGACTACTGAGCACTGAGTTCACTACCTCGACGGCAGTAGACAAACTTAGAGGTCCTGTGCCAGAAAATAGTCGGCAAAATTTTTGCGGTCAGTACTACTGTTCAAGACTACTGAAACAGCGGGGCTGCCTAGTAGTATTTGCTTGAAGGTCAGTGCAAAGTACATGATCACAGTCAATGTTGACACCTCTGACGGACTTGTGATTGGTGCCTCTGGAGACAACAGATGCACATTTACTATGTCACTGTGGGGATGGTTCCCACATTCCTATTCATGTCTGGTTAAAATTTGAAAACGTCAAATATACAAACTGCCTCTTTGATTCCAATAGAAAAGATTACGAAAACCTTTCAGTATAAGCGAAATAACCAAATTTCAGTCGAACGCAGCCAGTTTCCAGTAGTGCCAGCAAAAGGAATTACAATTCATAAAAGTCAGGGCGCCACATATTCGAAGGAAGCTGTTCATCTAAAGCCTGGTTTGACCAGGTCTTCCTTTTATATTGCTTGTAGTAGGGCCTCGAAAGCTTCCGGACTCTACCTCTTAGGAAACTCCAATCTACCAAAACCTTTCTCCCTCACAGACCCTGTACAAGGTGAAATACTTTTTTTACGTACTGAAAAGGCTCTTAAAACCCACTTCCATTTTCTCTTGAATCGTTCTGAATCTTCTCCATGTTTGGTTTTATATCAGAACGTTAAAAGTTTGCATGCTCACTATCAGGACATAATAAGTGATAGCCTCATTATCACTTGTGACCTGCTTTGTTTCATTGAAACTTGGACTTTCCTGGATATATTACTTTTGAGCGGTTGGAAAGTACTTATACGGAAGGACGGACGAAGAATGGTATTATCTGCTATGCGAAGTCTGACATTTCAAATGAAATGAGGGTGACTTGAAAGCAAAAATCTTTCGTTAAGCTCTAACAATGTATTCCAGTACGTTTTATTCCGGTACTGCAATTCTTACTTTGATATTCTTTATAGAAATCCTACATACCCAAAATGTCTGGTAGTTTCTGAAATATCCAGCATTTTTGAAAGCCACAGTGTTGAAAAAATTACTATTTTGGGTGATTTTAACGAGGACATTCGCATTAGTTCCCCAAAAGAGTCAATGAGGTGCAACTTATTCGCTTGGGGCTTCAAAGTTTACTTCATGAGCAAACCACTAGAACTACTGGCCGTACTCAAATAAGATTAGATTGGGCATTTTGATGCCTGGACGCAAACGCAGTCAGTACAGCAACGTATGAGATGGCGTACAGTTACCATGACTGTATTTCCGTAGGGATTTGAAAGAAACCTTTTCAATTGGTGGAGAAACACATTAATTTACGCTACCTACTAAATTTCTTTGTATTCTCTTCGGTTACCTTATTATACCATAGATGAAATCGCCGCTCGTTTTTTTTAATATATAATTTATTTATTTTATTTATTTATTTATCTATTTATTTATTCTTTATTTGTTGTTTGTTTTTGTTTTGTTTGTATTTGTTTATTTATTTGTTATTTTTCAAATTTTTCCCTTGGCAATAATGTTAGCTATAGGGGGCGTCCACGGGTTGTGGATAGTGGAACAACCTATAAAGATAATAACCATATATAGGTTAGCTGCGAATATTCAAATAAGTAGCCGCAGACAATACATCTAAAAATATTTAAACAAAATTTAGCTATTGTTACACTGAAGATGTCAACGATTTCATCCAGGGTATAATATTATTAGTCTTCGTCCAATTATAGCATTTTCTCTTGTTTTAATTAAAAAACTTTAAATTGTGCCGCAAATTGTGTTATTTTTAAATAAAAACATTTAAAGTGACAATTTAGTGATTAAATCATGGATTTAATTTCATAAGTTTTTTTAATATTTCAACAATGAATTGTGCTGTGTGGTTTTGTAAATAATCTCAGAAAGACGTTTTTCAGTCAAGGTGAAAAGCTGAAATTAAATTAGAATTTTTTTTCCCACAAGTACGTACAAAAGCAGTGAGAAAAAGGAAAGGGAAACAAAAATGTCAAGATATGTGTGTTCAAAATATTTCTTTGTTTACGTTTTTGTGTTCCCAACTTTTTTTTGCTCAATGTGTCAGTGGCAGTTCACAACTTTGGTTTATTTTAAGCAATTACGTCTAACCCACCTTCAAAAATATTTCAGATGTAGTATTTCTATAAGCATAACGAATACATAAACACAGTTCTACTACATAGGGTGAAATACCGCAATTTTTCGGGCTTATTGCGCTTCCTTTAGTTATATGTTCTACGGCTTCACCAAACGTAACTTGATTTTTCCTTCTAAGTTGAATAAAGGTGATAAAAAAAATGTCTGCTTGTCTTGTTTCGTCCAAATCTATATTAGGACTTTGAAATCTATTATTTGAAGATTTTTTACTTTAAAGTTTGCTACATTACTTAATAGTAATGCTTATGACAGACATGGGGTATCTATATGTAGATATTCGGAATATCACGTTTATACACCATGTGTGTCATCAAATACTACTAATATACCCAGAAAAACTAGAGGGCTTAGACTCGATATTTAGATATTAATATTCTCGAAAATTACTGGGTATATCCTGATAATCGGCACTTCTTATTTTGCGCAGCGCCATCTTGTTGTTGATAATAATAATATGATAATGAGTCTAATTAAGCAAAAACGTGTCTGTGCTTACCCAAAAATGCGAAAAAGAAGAAGAAGAATCGAATATTTTCCGGGAAAAGTAATAAAAAAAAGCAAATATTAAACTCCGCAAAGTTAATAAAATATTCCATTACAATTTTGTTATTTTTAAACAAACCGTCGACTACACTTTTCTTCGTTTTACACAAAAATTGTGAATTGAGACACCACATCCGCCGATACATTTTACACCTTAACAAGGATCTTATTGAAAAATAAGGCAATTCCTTCTTTTTTCGTTCCAATTCTTGAATTTGTCGTATATTTACAATTAATTTTTGCCGTTTAACCTGCGTTAAAACTCATATATTTGTCATTTCCATTTCAAAATTTGTTACGCTTAAAGGTATGTGAACTGAATTGAAATTTCAAGTACGTTTCATCACATCAATCCACTTTTATGTCTGTCAGGGGTGCTTTGATATCTAGATATTCGGTATATCTAGATATGAATATCTAGATATCGATACCCCATCTCTGTCATAAGCATAACATTCATAAAAAAAAAATAATTTGATTGTTAACCTCGAGCTTTTAAGTCCATCCCAATTTAAAGTCCTTGAACAGACTATGATTTATATAAATCTAACTTCTAAAAAGTCTTAAAGGTCGGATCGAATTTGTGATTGAAATCAGGAAAAAAATTAGATTAAATCTTCTAAACTTAATGCCTAGAATTTAACCTAAAAGTCAAACGGGCTCTCAAAACAAAGATTGGGCTTAATTTTCCTATATCCAACCTGGCGAAATTCTTTGAAGTTCAAGTCGAAATATGTAAAAAAAATTACGATTAGTTTTCCAAAATGAGTTACATAATTTTAACCTCAAAATTTAATAAACTTGCAGTACATTTTGGAGGTTAATTTATTATCTCTTATAAAAAATAAAAAAAATCCCCTAGAAGTCTAATGGATTTCGAGGGTTTAATGACGTATGTAAGGTAAAATGTTTTATAGAATACTTAGCCCAAACGTTAAATAAAAACAAAATAAATCTGTCGATTGGGAAAGTTTCAATGAGTATATTAGAGCATTGTATTGGTCGGTCTGTTTTACTTCAAAGGATGTTGATGAATACACATTTGAATTTAATTCTAAGTCTTGGGTATGCGTGAATACATTCGGTATTTACACAGCCGATCTTAACACCAGCAAAATCGTTTTTAGTTTAACGATAAGTACAACCAAGCAATAAAAACGAAATAGTCTGCTTTTCGCAACTATCAATTGCATCCATGTCCAGAACTGAAACACTATCCAAAAAGCAAAATTTCTTTTTGACTAGAACGTTAGAATATTGGCAAGACGCACAGGCAGCAAAGGTTTCTTGTTCCAAGTCAAAACTATCAGGAGCAACTTCAGCAGTTCCTCTATTCCTTGACTACTTTACAATGAAGTGATTGTTGGCTCCCTGAATAAAACTAACATTTTGACTGTTGAGATTCACCACAAATTCTCCTTTTCCACCCACTTTACATCTCCCTTGTAGATGTGTACAAGAGTCAATACACATCCATAGGAGAGATATGTTCAAGGTTCTTAAGGAGATCAACGTCTCCATAGGTGCAGGTCCTGATAGTTTCAAGTCCCCGTTATATAAAATGCCTCATTCTTGTCTAGAGTTCTACGAAAACTATTCTACTTGTCTCATTCGACAGAAAAATTTCCAATTGCTTAAAAACCATGTCACGTTCAGCCTATTTGCAAGAAAGGAGACATTAACGAACCCTCAAATTATCGACCAATTGCAATCACTTCGATTCAAAAGTTTTTGAATCTATCAATAACTGCAAATTAATGAAGTATCTAGAAACTAATCAAACCCACAACGATCGCCAATATAGCTTTTCTTTTTCTGACTTTTCTTGTTCCATTGAAGCCTAAGTCTTCTCAATTTTGGTGAGTCCAAAATCGTTGCCCTGGACATTTCAACGGCCTATCATAGTGTCTGGAGTTCAGTCTTTTTAGCCAAACTTAAAGCACACTTGACCCCTGTCGTCCTCTTCTATTATGAATGTAAAGTATTTTATCTGGTTACTTAATACGGATTATATTAGATGGCGTTACATTTCAATCTCAGCTAATAAATGCCGGGGTGCCTCAGGGCTCTGCTATCTCTCCATCTCTCTTCTCAGTTTTCATTAATGATGTGCTTTCCCTTACTTTCAATCCCATCCATTATTTTGCCGATGACAGTACCCTTGGTTTCGCTTACTCCTTTGACATCCTTGGGGATTACAGAGGAAATGTCACATCTGTCAAACCAGATTGCATGATTAGATCCTTGAATAAGCACCTTGATAATATCCTTGCTTGGATCAAACCGAATCGCATCGAATTCAATACATCTAAGTTCCAAAACTGTCCCATCTCTTTAAAACAAGATCGTAATTTTTCCACTCCCGTTTCTTTTGATGGAGCACTTCTTGACGATACCCCGTTTTTATGCATTCTTGATATTAATATTTGCAGTATGTTAAGCAGAACAGATGACAACTTCTCTGTTGCCAAATAAGCAACGAAATATCTTGGCTTTCTGAAAAGGTGTAAGAAATATTTCAGCCCATCGATTCTAGCGCTCCTCTACAAGTCCTACATCGGAGCCGTAGCTTAATTGGATATTGTCCAAAAAGGAGATTTCAGCTCATTGGCGATATGGAAAAAACTTGTCATATGGACTTACTCGAGTACCGCCGCAATGTTGATTGCGTTTCGCTCCTATATTATTACATGCATGGTCAATTTTCTGATGAAATATCTAGTTTGATCCCTGATTCCTGCATGTAATACTCGCGCTGCAAGCCGCGCACATCCTTTTACCCTTCAACAGTTTCCAATATTCTGTCTTTTCTCCGGCATGCAATCTGCGAAAGTTTAAGGGTGATATACATCAGCACCTTCGCCACCCTCCTCACTTTCCCTAATTCTTTTCTTTATCACCTTCTAGCCATGCTGTGCTTTGCATCATAGTTCATAGGATATCTCCTGAGCTTGGCTTAATAATATAAAAAACAAAAGAAGTCAAACTTTCTGAACTTGCCGATGAAGTTATATACGTACAAAGTATGTATTGCATCTGTTCTGTGACTGCTATTTTAAATAAATGTAAATTTTTAATTCCTGTACTTTACAAAGACCCAATTTATGATGATTCATGAATTTGAATAAAGTACGTTTCCCTAGTCTTACTAACTAAAATGGATGATTGGGAAATTTTACACTTCCACCATTTACAAACCAAAACAAAATGAATAATCTAACATCCCCTCTGACTTTTCGGAGTGGCAAAGAAGCTTGAGCAACTTTCTTCGTTGCGAGTTGGTAGCCACTTGCTAAATTGTTCGGCTCGTATCTTTTAAATGATAAATTTTGTGCATTTGACATTTGCGAGTGGTGGCGAGTGTCTTCAAACTTCTGTTCAGTTTTCAGCATATACCATTTTTAAAACATAGTGGCGCCCCCCTCACCTGAATCCTGGATCCGCCACTGCTTTGAACTGCACGATATTTCATTTCGACTTCGACGGTATTGATTTCGATTTGTAGAGGAGAATAGTGACATTAAAAAACTAGTAACATTAAGAAAAATTAAGTAAGATTCATACAAATGTAGTAATTAGTATATAATAAATTGTGAACTGTTGCCAATAGAATGCCATAATAATTGGTGGGTTTCAGTGGGCTTGAACATATTAGAACCCATTTCATCCACAATCTAATGTCTGTTTGCATATCTTTCAACATGTGCACGCTAAGTTTCGTGTTTAAAACTCAGTCCACAAGAAGGTTTAGTAACTATAAATTGTTACTGTAGTACCTACTCATCTTCTTGAATGCATTAACCTAATTTTATTTAGTCTGTCGATTTAGTTGAGCAATCTGGTTCAAATGTTACCTAATGAGGTTAAAAATAGCATAATTAAGCCCTGATTCTATATATACCCACACAAAAAAGGAAAAAAAATCAATTTTCTGCATTCTTCAAATGTCTGCTCCATTTGTGTGGTCATTTTGGTTTCTGGAACATCTGCATGCATTTAAAAACTTTAAGATGTCTGGAATGCAATATAAGACTCAGAAAGATTGGGAACAGCAAGACTTCTGCAAGATACTAAAAGCTATAGAATGAGTGGGTGGGAGCGAGTCTGTTTTCTATGTACCAATCTAGTCTAACTATTTACCAAGAAGATAAAGGAACAAAATGACTTGCCTGTCCGCATATCGATTTTACTGGGCTGCATCAGGAAGGAAGTAGTGTTGGTGGTGCACAGGAGTTTGGTAGCCTCGCCCATAAGCAATGATTTTCAAGTTTGGTTTGAATGTTGGAGGCTAAGTCGAATCCTTTAAAAGTCATCCATTGTCCAGAGCACAAAACAGAGGTATAGCTATTCGCCATTTATTTATATACGTCTGTAGCTATGTAGATATAGTTATGGACATATGTACAATGTACATACCTTTCAAAAAAGTATCACTAGCTCAGGTCCCAGCAGGCGCTATAATTGTGTATAGAAAGTCTACGTATATCACATTTACCTGTTTCGGTCTGATACGGATCCATGTTGGGCTTGCTCACCTCAACTTACAGATTTTTTCTTCTATATCAGTAACTAACACAAAGCTGGCCATGTAGCATGTCAATCGCGTTATTTGTCACCTACTACTTCTTGTCCATCGCCTCCAGGTACATGATAGCTGCAGCAAGTAGTTACTGAACTGGTCTTGGAATTCCACTATACATAGGTACCTAAGTATAGATATGTGCCCACAACAGGTGTCTAGCTGTGAGTAGGTGTCACGTAGTACTATAGGAAAGTAGCAATGCATAAAATGTCTCGTCTCGGTTACCTTGAACGACACCAAAATCCGAACAACACAATCGGATCAGATTTCTACTCTTTGCTCGTTCGACTAATAGAACTGGGCGGGGCAAATGCATCCATTATAAATTAGCTCCACCCAAATTGTTTAATTTTGAATTTTTGCAAACATTTTTAATATATTTCTTTCATGCTATGATGGCTAAGAAACGTTTGAGACATTTGTTGATAAATTGGACCAGGGGACCATTTAAGGAACCATTGCACTTCCTCAAAGCTTTGTAATCGGTTTGAAAATGTTAAGTGAAATCTTGTTGTAGATTCTATAGGCTTGACTAACTCTTACTAAGAAGACTTTTCATATAAACCTAGATTTAATTAGGAGATCAGAACTTTCCTTGTTGTCATTTTACAAAAAAGTGTCCGAATTCTTAATTCTTTGAACTGAATCGGTCTCAGTCGATATGAAACTCTGAATCTTAATTAGCGGGGTTTCAAATTCTTCTTGCTAGATTTGATAGAGTTTACGCTTTCTGTCAATTATTCAAATAGAAATTGCCAATAACTACCTATGTAGGTAGGATCTTAGCGTAATCGACCATGATATATGTATACACATATGTACATAGAAAGCTTAGTTCCCAGTTAGATACATAATTTGAAAGAAACGAAATTAAGTATGATTTGTAAGGACTCCGAGAAAAAAGCATATGAGAGGAGCAATTGATCTCATACCCCTTATTTTCAAACGGCCTCCATTACATATCGGGACTATACCGATTTATGTACATATACTGGCCAAAGTAAGCAGAGGAATGCATGATTCTGCAGGATTATGCAAAAGGGTTGAATACAGAGAAGCCCAACATAATTTTTAATGGTTTTCAAAATAAGAATTCATCTAAGGACTAAGGAAACAGACAGAGATACCCGTGTTAGACAATCTTCATCTTAAGTAAAATATCACCAAGCTCTCTATTTGAAGTATCCCTAACGGCTAAGAGCCTAATGGTGATAAATATTATTTCCGGAGATTTAATTTCGGCAAAAACCATTTTAGGCAAAAGGATGTGGCCTACATGTACTGCGATAGTGTCGTATTTGGACTGAGTTTTTGGCCGCAGATTTTGTTATTGACTGATGATGATGCAACTCCTCTGTTTTGCTATTAGTTCCGCATATGGATGGATCTCGCATGAGTAAGACGTCGATGCTGGTATTTTTCTTCTTAAGTTTGACGTTTAGATAGTGTTCTTGCTTGAACTACACATTATTGTCTTTCAGTTTGGGCTTTTCTCTATTGCAATAGCATAGGAACTTGGTAGTTCTTGGTACTCCTACTAATAATATTTATTGCCTCAGGTGTCTGTAAGTAGCCGTCGAATAATCTGTTCGTTGGTAAATAATTGCTGGAAGCTATTAAATTCGTAGTACTCTGACGTAGGCCTTAGATCTTCATATATTCAATATATTCTATTATCATATAAAAGAAGTTTATCATTTGAAATTACAAGGGAAAATGTGAAGATGGCTTACGTTGTAAAAACATCGTGCAGAATTTCCTTATTGGGATAAGATTAAGTTTATTTAGCGTTCAAACCAGAATTGATTCTGTCGACACAGTCTTTCATCGCAAATCGCGACGATTTTTTATTATATACTCTGAACAGTAGGTGGCGTAGTGTGGATCCCTCAAATACTCCGCTTTTGAAACGAAAGCTTATATGTAGTCTTAAATGACTACATGTATCGAATGCTTTAGAAAATTCAGTAATGTTAATACTGCCAATAGATTTAGAGTACAGATTTCCGGATGTCAGAGGTTACTTTTAGGATGGTAGCTTAGAGGCTGTTCCCGTATTTCAAGCCTTTCAGGCCTACTGGAAGAACGCAGGACAATAACATGGCTGCAGGATGATTTGATGTTTGAAGATACTCGCTTCGGGTATTGAAATCTACGAGTATACGATACTTCTTTACTGCATATACATATTAGATCAAAATCGAATATCGTACTAAATCTGCCATTCGATTTTATCAACCCACATTTCTTGTCCAAGGAATAAAAAATAAAATGTTAGATCTCTACCACCGACGCAACGACCCAGATAACTTCATATTGACAGATTCAAATCATCTTGTCTATATCTATCTATAACCAAGGAATGGAAATGCTCACCCATAAGAGCTTACAACGTAACAAATTAAGATGTGGTCGGATTATGAGGGAAAAAGTACTTTTAATTTAACTTGCGCTTCACGGGTGAGCATTACATTTTAATGAGTAGTAAAGTATGCTCATTCATAAGCAGCTTATGTGTAAGCATTTCTGTATACTATCTGCAACACAACGTAATGAAGCTAAAAGTTATCATCTCTCATCCAAAATTCCAAAATCTATTTTATGAAGAGTTCAGACACAAGCTACAACTATTACTAGTTAGATACTTAATTACAATTGAAGTCACAACTTGCATAAGATGTCTCCACACTGATGAGCTTTGCTGAACAATATTGAATAAAAACGAACTTTTAATCACTCATTTGATAAGGGCTCACAAATTTATTTACAATTAAATAAAATTCAGCCAAGCATTGAAATGTGTTTGTGTTGCTCAAGGAAAAAGCTTCTTTTAAGTTTTATTATCTTATTGAAATGAATGTACAAGAATGCAAAATGCGATTACATCGCCATCTAGTTGTCATAGAGAATTTAAATTAACTTCATACTTATATTATAATGACTCTTTCTTCCTCTGCACAACAAAATTATTGTCGGTGTTTTTTTTTTTTTTTTTTTTTTTTAAATATATGAGTGTTCTTCTGTCGACTCGCCATTGTGATTGGGGATACGCTCGCTAGGAGGAGATGGAGGGGGTGGCTATCATATGAAAGAAGAATGAAGAAAAACTGAATAGATGGAGTGGAGAAATGAACAAAAGAGTGGAGTAATGCTTGGAGTTTATTCTAATGATTTTCCAGTTTCCATCTCCCTTTTGAGAAGGGAAGGGGGAAAGAATTGTCCTATTAGCATTAGGTGAATTGTACAAAAATAACAGACATTTCAAGGATTAATATGGCTATTAAAACACGTTGAAAATAATAAAATTCAAGAAAGTGGTGTTAGATGTCATCAATTAGCAAAAATCTGGAATGAGTAATTTAAAAATAACGGTTTTAGGCACCAAATCGGCCGAAAAAAGGGGTGGAAAAACAGTAATTCATTTTTTGTCATGCTCTCGCAGCGACCTTTCCAAAAAGTACCCACATGCCCGGGTACGGATGAAAGTAAAAATCGTAAAAATGCTCAAATTTGTTAGTTTTGCGTAGGATCTGAAGGAAAGCGCCAAATTCTTTCGGACAAAATGCCCACGACAGAAGAGACATGTAACAGTTTGATTATGTAAGTACTATCTCCGTGAGTTTTCAGGGACCCCGGCGGATATTCAAAATTTTTATACTTTTGATTTTTTTAAATAGGTGAATGCCATCCTATCTGAAATTTTGTGTAAGTAATCTGCTGATTAGCGCGCATCCACAAAAAATTTAAAAATTGGATTTATCTTGAATTGGTGGAACAAGTTTCTAAATGATGCTTTTAATCGAAAGTTTTGGCCGTCGAAAATTAGTTTTGGGAACGAAATATAGAGGGAAAATGAAATACGCTAAAAAAATCAGTGAATTCTGATTAAAACTTACAAGATTGCCTCCGATATAGTTAGGTTAGGAAGGTCTGTTATAAAAAATCAATAAGGTTTTTAAAATGTCTTTAACCTTGAGTTTTTTTTTCGATCTCTTAATTACTATCAAAGGCTCTACATCTTGTATCCACAAAGCATTTCTATAAGCGGAAAACGTTGCATGCATGTATTTAATGTTCTGGAGCTAAAGCATTTTTAAGAATCTGCTCTTCAAGAATCCCCTCTTCCAATACTCCCCCCTTTGGAGTTCAAAATTTTAAAAATATTATTTAAGAAACCTCTTCTTCCAATACCCCCCTTTGGAGTTCAAAATTTTAAAAATATTGTTCAAGAACCACCCCCCCACCCCTTTGCAGTTCAAAATTTTAAAAATATTTTTCAAGAACTCTCTTCTCCCAATACCCATCCTTTGGACATCAAAATTTTAAAAACATTTTTCAAGAACCCTCTTCTCCCAAGACCCACCCTCCCTTTGTAGTTCAAAATTTTAAAAATATTTTTCAAGAACTCTCTTCTCCCAATACCCATCCTTTGGACATCAAAATTTTAAAAACATTTTTCAAGAACCCTCTTCTCACAATATCCCCCCTTTCAAGTTCAAAATTTTGAAAATATTTTTCAAGAACCGTCTTCTACCAATACGCCCCCCGTTTTGCAGTTCAAAATTTTAAAAATATTCTTTTAGAAGCGTCTTCTCCTCTTTGGAGTTCAAAATTTTAAATATTTTTCAAGAACCCTCTTCTCCCAAGACCCACCCTCCCTTTGTAGTTCAAAATTTTAAAAATATTCTTTTAGAAGCGTCTTCTCCCCTTTGGTGTTCAAAATTTTAAAATTATTCTTCTAGAAGCCTCTTCTTTAAAATTTTAAAAATATTCTTTTAGAAGCCTTTTCTTCCGATACCCCCCCCCCCCCCCCACCATTTGGAGTTCAAAATGTAAAAAATATTCTTTAAGATGAATCTGCGTTCTGTTTATCAAAAGCCTTCAACCGAAATTATATGCAATTCGTAATAATTGTTGAATTTCCTATCTGTACGAAAGGGTCAAGCCATTCTAGCTTAACAGAAATTTTTCCTCCTAAAAATTTAACACAAGGAAAGCCAACCTATTTCATAACTTCAAAAACTCTAGCAACTCAGATTTTGGGCTAATTCGTTGGTGTTAAATTCAGCTGGACGTTATTTTTATTTTAGAGATTACATTATATTTTATTTTCTTTAATACAAAACCCTTGATATTTTTGAATATTAACACACTATCTAACCTTTTTCCTTTTCCGGGTATGATTCTACTTTAAATTTTTAAATTTTATTTTTTTTCCTTCCTCCAGATATTAAGTAAGTTTATACTCACCAAAAAATATTTTCCATAATTTTACCTAAAAACATACGCAACAATATTAGTTTAGGTATTTTTTCATGAAAAATATGTTTTGTTATACAGGGTGTCCCGTAAGTTGTGTAATATCCGAAGGCTACGGATAGGTCATGCTTAGACGAGCAAAAAATCGTGTTGGTGTGGGGGGAGGGGGAATTCTCCGGTTTCCGAGATAACGGGACTTTAAGATATTTCGGTATGCTTTCACAAATAATCATCCTGTAACTTCTGAACATTACACCCTGTGATGAAGATTTAAAACTTCTTTGATTGATAATCGTTGGACCTTTCCAGTAGTCTATAGAATTTTCCGCCCCTCCATTTTGAAGCTAAGCCTCAACAAATTTAAAATTTCGGTATTTTTACTCGTTTTGTTTTATTTAACTACTATTTTTATTAAAATGCACGTCGTCAATACCAATTTTTCATATTGGATTTAAGAAGCCCAAGACCTTAGCCTTATAATCACCTATCACACTCTGTACCGAAAATGTAACCCTTTCTGTGTTTTTTTGCACTTTTTCTTAAACATATCCAGCGAAAATGACTGAAAGAGGTTATTTCCAAAAGATAATTGCCTATTCTGGCACTTAAACCATTTTCGCTAGATATGCTTAAGAATTGCAAAAAATGCAGAAACGGTTACATTTTCGGTGCAGAGTGTGATAGGTGATTTTAAAGCTAAGGACTTGGGCTTCTTAAATCCAATGTGACAAATTGGTATTGACGACGTGCTTTTTAATAAAAATAGTAGTTAAATAAAACAAACCGAGTGGAAATTCCAAAATTTTAAATTTGTTGAACGTTAACTTCACAATGGAGAGGAAACGGGAAAAAGTTTATAGACCATTAGAAAAGTCCAACGATTATCTATCGACGAAAGTTTTAATCATCAGCATAGGGTGTAACGTTTCGAAGTTACAGGGTGATCTATAAAAGCATACCCAACTATCTTAAAGTCCTGTTATCTCGGAAACCGTGAAGATTCCCCCCACCCCACCAATACAACTTTTTGCTCATCTAAGCATGACCTATGCATAGCCTTTAGATATTACAACACTTACGGGATATCCTATATTTGTTGCGAAGGCCGGTGTGAGCGTATTCAATGGAAAATAACAAAAGCAAGAAATACGCAAACAAATTTTCTTCATTTCACTATAAATTCACAAGTTTTTGAAGTATTCAAAAAGGGAAAAAAAACGCCCATTTAGGTGCAGGATCATCCGATCAGTTTTATTTTTTGTAGATATTTCGGAAAATGTAAGTTTTTCTCAGCTCGGCAAAACCAATTTTCCAACAATTGCACTCACATTTGACATAGGCTTCGATGTTGACTAGGTAGATGATCGTATTCAGTTAGGAACGACAAAATAAACAAAAGCCACACGTGTGTGTGAAGTGCCTAGACTTTTCGTGAAGTGCTGAGTTACATAAAATGTCTACGATATATATAAAACGTATCCTCTTTAGAAACCGTCTCTCGACCACGTTGTAGGCTAGTAAAAGTAAGTACTGACAACACTAGAATGAGTTATCGAGAACGGGTATCCTAGTTTTGCTCCCTAGGGACACCGCCCAGAACGTTTACCGGATTGCTGGAGATCCTAGGATACTTTGACCAGATGTGGTCGTAATCTTCTCTGTTTTACTGCTTGTAGATCACACCCATATATTCAAGGATAATAGATAAGGCCTGATGTAATCTTCTCGGTCTTATCTCTTATAGACAAGGTCTGTAGCCTGTGAGCCTGTCAGTCTTCAAATTTTTGGGGAACTGCATACGGGTTGCTTGAAGTAATCTTCTCGGGGTCTTCTCGACCTAATATCTTATAGAGAAGGCCTGTAATATCCTTTCAGACTTCTGATCTGTGAGAGTAGACTGATAAGTCTTCCCTTAACTATAGATGTAGTTGGGAAATAATATTTATCTGTAATGTCAGCGCTAGTAGAGAACCCAATGTTAAAACACCGATTGTAGTCATCAAGATTTATTTAATTATGCTTCAGATTGAGAGCCTCTTTTTCCTTTTTTTTAGTTTCATCATGTGTGAATAGCAAAGTTCAGCTCAGTTATTTCCATTACGGAGAACGAATACAGACTGACTTAAAAAACTAACTTTGTTTTAATTTTTATATTTTCATGTCTACTTATACTAATACATACTCACAACACGCTCACGTTGGACAAAGTAGAATTTAGAGACATCCGTAATATTCAGCTGAATACAGCGGCAAAATATACAAGTATAGTATAGTTCCTCAAAAGGGCACTCACGTCGCCACAGTTGCAGTGCCTTATATAATTTCTCATATTTGTCTTTAACCAACCAACTCTATAGAATCCATTTTTTTACTAATATTCCAATAGTTAATGATCCAAAAATCGGGAATTCCAATATAAAATGTTTCAAGAATCGTGTTTGAAGCCTATTGTACTTTGGGAAAGAAAAAACTTTAGGGTTGAAACTAGTTGCCCACTATTAAGCTGTATGGCTCGTCGTTTAGGTAGACCTTAACATAGATGTGTTTCTTCCTCTGTAAAATTGTCCTCTCAGACACTTTAATAGAATCTTAGTTTCCGAATATCTTCATAAAGAGCGTCTGAGTCCCTTTATGTCTGTATTCCTGCTTGCAACAAAAATATAAAAAAACCACAAGAAACACATTTTTTACATCAGATATTCCTTTATTTTTCCTTAAATTGCTTTTAACTTTATAATTTTTTATTTTTCTTTAATTTATTTACTCGATTAAACTTAATACTTTTCATTACGATAATTATGCATAAAAGAATGCAACATCACTTGCTAAGTGTAGTGTATATAATATAATGAGGTCCAATAAACATAGATTCAATGAGAGCATCTGCATTTCTTTAACTAGAGATAGACTTTATAATACAATTGAGTTTTTGCTTACATTTTTCTTATTATTATTTACAACATTTTTTTTTTTCATTTTTTAATTGCTAACGAAGATTTTGCTTTTAATATAAAATTCGATTCCATTTCACCCCCGGAGGTGAGTAAGTCGAAACGGAGAGAGTTAAACGAAGAAAAAATATCACGAAAAAACGACTTGTGGCAAAAAGCTTCCAAAACGTTCATTTATTAGAGTTTCAGTTTAGCTCTGAAGGGGGAGGCAAAGAGTACAGTTTTATAAAATATTTTATTTTAATTTTTTTTTAATTTTTTTTTTTACATAATACTTTTGAGAATTTTTTTAATGATTTCCTAAAATGATTTTGTTTTTCTTATTTTGGATATGTAAGGACAGAATACGGTTGGAGAAATTCTGCTTGCTACACGATGACTATGACGACCAGATTCTAGGTTTTCACATAGTCTCGACTTAACCTCAATTTATTCAGGTTAACCTATCTAAAAATTGTGATCCATAGCGATCATGTTATTTTAAGAAATTATCGAAAACTTATGTTAGTTTGAGAAAAGTTGAAAGCTCCGTGTCACAAGTTACATATGTGTAGCGATGCATGCAACGTTATATGGATTTAATAGAACATGTTATCCTCACGAAATAGAATTGAGTACAGGGAGTTAGATTACTTCCTGCTAACTGTTCTTCTTTATCTCTTTAGAGCACCTAGTACCTATAGTTTGTTTGATGAAAGCATGTGACTTCTTATCGACTATCCTATTCTTATAACCTAAAGTCCGCAGAATATTGCACTTTTTTAATGAGCTAGTTCACATAATACGACATACCGCACGCATCGAAATCCTATTGAGCATTTTGAGTGATGAGAGCTCCTAATGCGATGAATATCTGGAGAAGATAAGTTCATTAAAGGTGGGTGGATACGGTCATGATATTCGATCAGGAGTAAATCTGGTCTTATGGAGATCTTCAGCTAACGATGGAGTTACGCGATCCTCCTCGGAGTTTTGTTGTGAATATGGTGAAGGAATTTGGGGTCTGTTGTGATGTGTTGTAGATGAGTGTGGTGGGGGTGGTGAACATGCCGACATTGGAGAATTTGAATCTGATGACTGTCTGCGACAAAAGGGATTTAATCCATTGAAAGGATTCGGTAGCAAATGTGGTGCTAGAGAAGATAATGCTGCTGGAAAGGCTCCTATACCGCCAAGAGCTGGGAAGAGTAGAGGATTTGGTGCATGATTGACTCCTCCAAAAAATCTTTGCTCACTACCAAGAAACGTATCTGCAAATGGTTGGGATCCAGGGAAATGATTTTTCAGTACTTCAAAATTTAATGGTGGTATCCTTTGTGAGCCAGCATATAATCGTGCTAAAAATTCTGCTTGAATTGAGCTGGAAATATTTCCGAAAGGTTTATTATTGTTTGACGGTGGTTCATCAAAATTGTCATCTGAACTAGTAGAGAGCAATTTACGGTGTAGATTTAAATTAGAACTGTGCCTATCTCTACTACGTTTGGATGGGAAGGCTGCATTGCAGCCATCTATGTTACATTTATGCAGAAGTTTTAGATGAACATTTTGGTAATGTGTCTTAACGCCAAAGTGATTCTGGAAGACTTTTCCACAAGCTGCACACTTTCTTGGATTATCTTTATCTATTGGTACATCCTCACCGAAGTCTTCACCATTTTCATAGTTATCATCACTGTAATCTTCTACATCCTGGCAAAGTCCATCTGGAGAGGATGAATCTAATGCTTTGGTAGGACTTGGATTATATTCTGATGATTCTATAAAATTGTTATTTGGATTGCTAGAGATCGTGTGATGTAGAGAAGAGCTATCTTTCATATTTGATTGTGAGAAATTTTCTAATCGTTTCAATGCATTTGTTGAAAAATCAGATTTTTCTGTTTTACCGCATTCATCGTAAAAAAGTTCCTTATAACCTGAACGGTAGTCATTTGCAGACCGATCACAGCTGACTGGCGATACAATACGGTCCAGTCTCTCTTCCTTTACTGAGTTTATCTCATCTTTATCACTCTGATCTTTACTGTTCTCCTGCGTTTGGTGTAACTCATCTAAATCTTTTCGCTTCTTTGACAGATCTAGCGTATAATTTTCTGGGTCTTCTGTAAATTCGTCTTCCTCTTCTTCTATCTTCTCCTCTTCACTAAATACTGATTTCTCTATAGGCTCTTCTTTGATATGAGATGATTCCGTTTTTATTTGCCGCTCTAATATATCACCAACAGCAGGTGTCAATGGCGGCGAGGGAAGCACTTTTGAAGATTCATTAGGAGGCTTTTCCATTAATTTTGCCGTATGCTGTGGAATATCATGAGGAGGTTGCTTTTCATCTGCACCAGATTTTAAGGATAAATCTGCTACGTCGAACTCATCTGAGGAATTTTCAGTTGAATTTTGTATTTTACATCGTATGGGATTCAGACTCTTGCGTTTTCTCTTACTAGAAGGTGGTACAGCTTCCTGTTCTTCCTTGACCTCGCACGAGTCAGTAACACTCAGAGAATCATCGTTACTTTCAGTGTTGCTTTGGTTTTCGTCAAAATCTGATAAGCCCACGGAGGGATTTCTCCTCTTTCCAATACTAAAATCAGCAGGTTGATCTTCTCCCTCTGTAGTGTAGTCATCCGAAACCATTTTATCGTAGACGGTGTCGGCTTCCTCCCCCACAACAACAATCCCTTCATTATCATCATCGTCATCGTCTTCATGTTGCATCATTCTTTCGTCATATTTCATCATTCTATTCGCTTCGTCAACATAGGCGCGATGATGATAGTCAACTCCTCCATGCTTCATATCAATACCAGGTATGCCATGATGACGCATATCTGGTGGTGGAGTAAGGAGTGGAAATGAATTGAATGGATTCAAAGGATTAAGTGCTCCTGACATCAGACCGTTTGGATGTTGTAGAAGGAGTGGATGTGGTTGAGCACTACGTCCATCGTGTGGTGATATTTTTCTTCGTAAGTGGGGTGAATGAAGCTTGGGATTTGGATTTGCACTATGTCTGTTGCGTGATCTTCTGGAGCTGAACATCATACTGCAACCTTCTACCGTGCACTTGTGCATCTCTCTTAGATGCACTGCGGAGAAATGAATTTTCAGGGCTCCTTTATCACAAAATGTCTTAAGACAAACGTTACATTGGACTCTCTTCTTACCAGTCACTGGGTTGATGAATTGCGTGCCGAGGTTAACAGGAAGGGAGCCCCATTGTCGTTTGCCCGGTGAGTGTGATTTTCGCATACCTTGAGGTGACATTGATGTTGGCGTTGAACCTAGACGAGACATATGCTGACTTTGGTGTGTTGCTAGAGGGCTTTTGGCATTTGAATCACGACTTAGGTTTAATGCGCTCTGATGTGAGGAAGCTTTTTCTTCGGTACTTTGCTTGGAAGCTGATTCTTTGCTGTGATCTACCATTAACGGTGATTTACCTTGATTTAGCCCAACGTTTTGATTCAGAGCCGAAAAATGCGATGACAATAGTCCTGGTGGTAGGTGATTACCAGAAGCCGCAGCTGCTGCCATTGCTGCAACTTGATTGTTAGTTAAGGGTGCTGGTGGCGGAGGTGGTGGTGGTAAATGAAATGGCAACCCATGCCCTGACATAGCCATACTGAAAAGATTGTTTGCATGAACATTCTTATCAGCATGAGATACCGGTGATGATTCGACCATCCTTCGTCGAGCCTGAGCTAATGCTTGCTGCTGTAAGTGATGTTGAGCTAAATCTGGACTCATCCTAGAACTAGGTATCACAGGCGGGAAAGAGCCTAATGCTGCTGTACTAATCTTACGAAAGTCGAACGGTTGCATATTTTGTAAGTGATTTAGGGGATTATTTGAGGAGACTGCACTCGATGCACTGCTTGGTGATGTGTTTTGGCTGCACGGTGATGGCGGACTCCGAAAGTAGCTACTGATATGATTCGGTGGCAGTCCTGCAACTAGTTTCTGATGAATTTGTGATTGAAATTGCATTTGAGCATGAGCTAATGAGCTCAAATGCATATTCATTGGATGTGATGCTGCTCGCGGTGGCGATGGCCGCCTACTGGGCGACATTACCATCTGTGCGGATTGCAGCGCAGCTGTAGACTGACGTTGAAAACCGCGACTGGTATGGGAATATCCCAATTCTGTATAACTAAGATTCTCCAGGTTTCCTCCGGATAAATCACTTCTTCTAATTCTGGTGATGTTCTGATTGTTGTTGCTCATTAAAAAGCTCGATTATTGGTGTTCCTTGTTTTATCATTTTTCATAAATTCGAAAAGATCTGTAAAAGAAAGAAAAAGATTTTTGTGAGACATTTTTAAGTTTATGATGGAAGTCACTTATCTCTAGTTTTTGCAGATAAAAAAAAATGACAAGCTTTTAAATATACAATAACTTAAAATTTAACATATACAGCATTTTTTTACAAGTTGCCAAAGTACACCAAGGAGAATGCCTTGTGATGCATTCTGCATACTTTAAGCTGTGGTTACATTGTGAGAGATTCCAGGCCGATTTTTGTCGTGAAATATCTCGAGACTTAATTTTTTATGTTTGGAACATGGGCAGGAAAAGTAGAGAAATTATTATGAATAAGAACGAAGTTTCAAGAGTAGCTTTTCGAACACGTTATCAACGACTATGGTTGACATAGTTTTAAAATTATGCGAATTTAAAAAAAAAAAACAAAAAAAAAACAAAAAACAAAAATACGAAAACTATTCTAACCTTAGAATATGGTGGGAATTGACCTTTATATCTGGCTTGACTTTTGTCAACGGATCTTCCTTCCATTAAAAGATTTTTTGCTAATCTGGATATTTTCTATCAGCAGCCAAAATGTGTAAACCTTATCTAGAACACCTGTATATGGATCAAATTCACAGTTGATTATTTTTCACACATTTTTGTTTTAAACAAAACTTTAGAATTTCATTATTGAACTTTTAACCTGGTTAAATTTCTGTATATTGAAATTCGTCACTCAAACAAGGACCTTGGTAGTTCCTCTATTCCAAAAGTCGTGAGTTCTAATACCGCCTCGACACGTTCTGTGCTTTCAGCCTACCTAGATACCTTTGGACTTTTATAGCTTTTAATAGCTTCTCCTATACTTTGCAGGCTAGCACAGTGCGCCGCCTTGCCCTCCGTGCTTGGGAGTTTTCATCTCCCTGCCCGAAACAAAAAAATCAAAGGTCCAATAGCCATTTCTGACTTTAAACGCAAATGCGTCGCCCGACGGCAAACGACCAAAAAAGTTCGCTGCCAAAATTTTGGCAAAACACAGTGTCCTTATGCGACGAATGCCCAAAATTACGACATCGAACTGACAGCGGCTGATGAACTAGTCATCGGGTTTACTCAAATTCTAATTTGGATGTCGACCGTTGTAGTGTTACCAACCAAATCAAACGAATGAAATTGTTTTGGCATTTTGAGGTTGTACGAGCCCAATTAAAGAAAAGCCAAAAAGCCCAACATGGATTTTGATGAAAAATTATTTGTGGAAATGCAAAGGCACGAAATAATTTACAATTTACAAGACAAGCAGAGTATTATAGACAAATGAATAAAAAAGGCTTGGTTTGGGTAGATATTGTTGATAACAGTAGAAAAAGACAGAAAAATCTTTGCGACACTTATAAAAAATATCGCTGGTAAAATTTCATGCAACAGGAGAGCTGCAGATTATTCTTCATTCACAATTGCATTTCGTCGGCTTTCGTTGCAATTGTAGTTTAGGCCCACGACTCTCAAGAAGCAGGCTTAAGTATATACTTGAGTAGAAAATTGAAATAACCAAAACGATTTAAAATCCTGTGCGACTAAGCAAAGACATTTTTTTCAGTATTTCAATCTTCTTTTAATTAGCGAGGTGTTCTGTGAAGTCTTTTGACTTTACGTAGTTCTATGAATTTATGTTATTGAAAAGCAAACTGTGAAAGTAATTCCTAAAGTTTTCAGGGGAAAATTATTTAGGAAAATCAGAGTTGCAGATATTGGAGATATTAATTGAAGAAAAGTGAATATTACTGTGTTTTAAAAATGAGCTATTCTCAGAAAAGCATCAAATATAATGAATTTCACTACAAAAATAAAGAAAATGTGAAAGCTTCCGTTGAAACAGTTCAAAGGATAATAAAAGTCTGCGATTACCTTAAACAGAAAAGAAAAAATCAGGCTTATTTCCGCTAAACATTTTGAAACTCGTTTGTCTTGTACTGAAGAACATATGCCTTGATCCAGAGGAGTGGCAGGAGAAAGGCGCATTTTCAAACAAACAAACAAAAAAAATCAATCCAGACGGTCCAGATGGTTATGGTTATTACTTTCAGGTTTTGAGAAAAGGGCTTCGTCTAGTCACACAAACAAAACAAAACAAGCGAAAATTATGTGGTCGAAAATTTAATAGTTTTTTAATAAATTCAAAATGCGGGGTGCATGATGACGCCAAGCTGTCCTCCGCCGTAGTATTAACTCTGCCAACAAATTTTTTGGTTCATACAGGATGTGCTGGTTCTTCGCCAAATCAAAAAATTTTTGACTCATTAATGGACTTTTTAAAAACCAAAATAGGGGTTCAGGATGACATCCTCCTCTAACCCGCCACATTGTAAATGCTGTCAAAATAGATTTGATACCTCTGGATTTTTGAGAGAATTAGTCTAATTTAATGGGCTTTTTAAGCAACCGAAATGGGGCAACGCTGCCCCATGCCCCAGTAAAAATGCTGTAAAAAAAAGTTTGATTCGCTAAGGATTTAAGTGATATAATTATGTACTAATTATTTGCTCTAAAGTTTTTGTATCCTAAAATTCGTGGGTGGTGGATGACTGAAATTATTTGCTAAATTGTTATGATTTTTGTAGAGTACCTACCTAACTAATTTTGAGTATAAAAAATATATATATTGAGGTCAAAATTTGGCTTTCTATGTTGATTACAAAAATTATGACTTAATCTCAGAAATTACATATTTATACCCCAAATGATTTCATTACAGGGTATACGAAGTTTCTCAATCTGGTAGAGCAAAATGGATTGAACATCCGCGCATAATATTGGAAGTTATTTTGAGTTTTGCATGTCCGTTGATCTGTCCGTCCTCACATTAACTCGAGAACGCGTTCACTTAGAGAACTGAAATTTTCTACACGGGCTGTTTTTTTTGTTTTTTTTTTAACAAATTGAAATTCGAAAATGGGGTAAATCGGGCTACTCTTTCATAAGGTTGCCATACAAAAATTTCATTTTTCACTGTATATTTAGACACTGCCTGAGAAGGCGTTTACGTAGATAGTTGAAATTTGGCGCATGTTTTCATAGTATTAGTAAATTTAATTTCTAAAACGGATTAAATCGGGCAAGCCTTGGTATTGCCATATAAAACATTTTACGCATACTGTGAAAATTAAAGCCTCTAGCTTTCGTTGTACTGAAAATTTTTTCAGAATATGAAATCCTATGAAATTGGTTATAAACATTTTTACTGTCCGACAAACCGTTCTAGAAATACATATATGTGAAAAACAACTTTAAAAATCAAACTTGAACAGATAGGTGACCATAAGTTAGGTTAGGTAAGAGGGGTGCCGGACAGCTTGCATCACTTAGACCTCTGAACCCACAATTGTGCCCCTTGGCCCCATGGAATAACCTTTTCAAGCCTTCCCAGATCTATTCTGCTTCCCTCAGGAAATTCGGGATATCTCCAAGACTCTTTAGCTAGATCTATCCTGCTTCTTTCAGAAAACTCAGGATATATCTAAATTCTTTGTTTTGCAGCTCCCCCAGACTTGAGAAGAAGTAGTTACCCAATAGCCTAGTTCTTTTATTCATCAAAGCGGGGCATTCGTAAAGCACGTGTTGGACGGATTCGATTTCCTCCGATCCCTTACATCTCTTGCAGAAATCGTTCGCCGCTATACCCAGTCATTTAGCATGGTCACCCATGGCCTGGTGACCCGTAATGACCCCTACTAGATTCCTGGTATTTATTTGTTTTGCTGCCATTAAGCAGATCTCTTGTCCTTTTCCTGTCTTATGCTGGCCACAATTACCGGAGGTTTGTCTTTTAATAGGCACCCCTGATGATTTCCTCTTTTATTGCTCCAATTGCAATCCTCACATAAGCTACCGCTGCGGGGCTATCCAATTCAGATTCCTTTTCGGCCAACTCATCGGCCATCTTGTTGTCTGAGATATCCTTATGGCCAGGTACCCAGCATAGGGTCACCTTGTGCCTTGTAGCCAATACCTCAAGGCTAGTCTTGCATATTTGCACAAATTTTTATTTTACCAGCACAACATCCAGCGCCTTAATGGTTGCCTGGCTATCTGTATATATGCGTATATGCCGTGAGGGGTCTCTGCAGATGGATACCAATGTTGCCGCCTAATAAATCGGTACGAGTTCTGCCTGAAAAACACTGCATTTGTCAGGCAGTCTATAAGACTCGTAGTGACCATACGAAATTTTATACGGGGATTCATCTAGGCTATCACAAAAAATGGGTCTTAGACCAATTCCAGCTTTTTTACTTGTTTGTTTTATTTTTGTTTTAATGCGATTCGTAATAACGCACAAAAATGCAATGTAAAATTGTATTAATAAATCATAAAATGTGTGTAAAGTGAGTGTAAATTGTTACAATTGCAAAAATTAAATATATCAGTAAAAGTTATATAAATTCACAGTAATAAAAAATGCATTATGATGAATATTGTAAAATTATTGTGTCAAACTATTGTAAAATTGTTGTAAAATTACACGAATTTTGCTTCTCGATAATTAGCGATTCATTGAATGGTGTGCATTGGGATTAATAAAAGGAGTGAGAATTTATGCATCAATAATATCGATTCGCTCCCATCATTTTTTCGTTGCCACATTTCAACTACTTATGGATCTAATGAATTACTTACGTATAAGATCTAAAACTATACTCAAAATGCATAGGAATTGATAGGAATATAGTATTTTCAGGACTGAACACAAATGTGGGCTCTTGGTCAATTTTCCCATATTTTTGTTCTGTTGCTTAGTATTAATTTGATATTGATGATACGAATAAATCGCAGATGACTTACCCACCAGAGGCTCCCGATTAAATTAAAAAGAAAAAAAAAGAAAAAAAAACAAGATATCGCCCACAATTTGTTGTTATTTCTTCACAAATTTTCATTACTGATTCAAAGCATAGTATTATTACAAATTCATGAATATTTAGATTTAGATTTAGATTCGTGGAAGGTTGTACAGGTGCTAGCCTCGCATTTTAGTGTGAGAGTCCCCGTTCAAATTATTTACTTTCTAGGTTAAATGTTTTATTAAATTCTAGAATTATTCTGGCATTGAGATTCCATACGTAATTTCGTGGAGGAGAAGCGTTTGCGAGATGTGGTATTCTCTGCTGGCATATGCTTTGCAATTGCAGAGTAAGTACCTACCCTGAAGTTTCATGAACATCCATAGCAAAAGCGGTAGGATGAAATCTCAGTCAAACCCATTTTGCTTAGGTACATAGGTGATACTGCAAGGAGCAGTGGCCTGAGTAGAGCTCAGTGATTATTTTAAGCTTTATTCTCCTGAGAAGTAGGAATACTTTTGTTTTTCTGCCAAGCGAAGTTTGTGGGCTTCTTAAATCAAGTATGAAAAATTTGTGTTTATGATGTCATTTTTAATAGTTGTTAAATAAAGAAAAATTAGTAGAAATTCCAAAATTTTAACTTTATTGAGCCATAAATTCAAACAGGAAGAGGGCTCCACTGGAATGGTCCAATGATTATCTACCTAATAAATTTTAAGTCATCATCATAGTTCAGATTTTACAGGGTTATTTATAAAAGCAAATCCAAATATCTGTAAGTCTCGTTCTCTCGGAACTCTTTTGGAAACACCCCCCCCCCCCCCCTCCTCCTCGCCGTACCAACACCATTAGTACAATTTTTGGAAAAATCGAACCTTAAAGAGTAAACTCTTTATAATTTCTTGGCAATTCATTATGATTAAATTATAACTTTGTGTCGATATAGCAGACCTTGAAAGTACTTAAGTACATTAGTACTTAAGTACTAGTATCAGTACCAGTACCTGGATTTGAACTTGAAAAATTTTAAAGTACCAGTACCGGGACTTGTACTTAAAATATTTCAAGTCCAGGTACTGGTACTGCACTGGTACTTGTACTTGGAATTTTACAGGTCTGCGAGATAGTAACAATTTTTCTCAAATCACTAGTTTTTGCAGGTGTATACCTACTACTTGAAAATTGTGACGATAAAGTTCTTAATGCTTTTACCAACACGACGGGGTTCGGCGCTATATATATTTACAAGTGAAACAGTCACAAAGTGATGCTGCGATATCGAAATTGTTTAACGTAACCGTGTCTACTATGTTACGTTTTTACAA